>OZ014522.1:91930045-93355345 GCA_963966055.1 Lathyrus aphaca
TAGGAATTGTTTTTTTCTTCTTAGATCTAATAGTCTCATTTCGTATTGGCAGATTAAAAAGCGGATACTTTCAGCAAAGAGCACTGTGAAAGACTATTTTTTGGGATCAAATACAGAATCTAAAGAAAAGCACTTAGAGAAATTGGACAGCAACAAGGATCATCCATAAATACATGGTCATCTTGTACATGAATGTTATTGAGCCAAGGTTTTCTTTTAGCTATGTGAACTTTGTGAAAGTCTTCAATCTAATGGAATGGTTCAGTAGACTAGATGCTGAGAATGTGTAAAATTTGTTAACTATCTTGATTAACTTATCAGCACAACCAATGTCATCAATTAGACAATAATATGATGATCCTGTATTTAGCTAATGACTATCTGCATCTGTGTTATTTCCCTTTCCTGAGTTTTCCTTTTATATGTATTTGACATGGTGTTTTGTTTTGCACATCAAATAAGCTTATCATCACTCAAATCCATGCTTTTTAATGATGTTATTATAAATTGGCTTTCCTCTAATGGAACTGCATAATATATATATAAGGATAGCACAGGTCACATGTACTAATATAGAACCCTGTGTGATTTAAAGGGCCAAACGATCATCCATTCCATAGTCACTAGTATGGTAGTATATTGTAACTTTTAGTGGAAATATGTTGATAACCTAAGAAGAAATGCCAAAGCAACATAAAGCCTTGTCATTTTTGGCAAATCTATCTGTAATCAAAGTGTACCGGTAAATTTTGATTGTGATTATAGAGGTCCTTATATTAGGGGTTTATGATGCTTAGGTTCACAATAAACTCTCTCAATTCACTTTAAAATTTCTACTCTCAATATTCAATCAATCAATCAAAGTGCTCAACATCAAATCATATTTAGTAAGTTTTTGATTTCTCTATACATTTGATTTTTATATACATGCATTTGTAGAAATTGAACATTAGGTTGTGTAATAGATAGTTTAAATATGTTATCTATCTGTGCAATGTGTTTGACATGTAGTTTGGATGATCAAGTTGTTTTGAGAAAGTTGAATTTCAATACATTTTTGTTTTTTTTTTCTTTCTGAATTGTAGGTTAATATGGAAATACACTTTTGTATTTGTCCAAAACTTGATTTTTCCAAATATACGGAAGTGCATTTATGTATTCTGTCTATCTGCATTGTTTGGTTTGATTTTCATTGTGTTTCATTTGGGTTTAACTTTTTCTATAATGTAATGCTTGTGTGGTTTAATTATATGCGACATAGTTGATAACCAAGATCTAATGAGGCTCGACAAAGAGCCGCAACATGCATCAGTTCGTAGGGAAAGAGCTCGTCTCTCACAACCACTGGTCGGTTCTAGTTCGTTTGATGCAAAGGCGTCATCTTTTGGGGTTCATGTATCTCCAATTTTGTCTTCCCAGAGAAGGCAGTTGATACTTCCTGATGCCTCGGAAGCCCCACTGGTTCAGGTTGAGGCACCCTAGGTTGATGTCGTTCCTAAGGAGTTTGGAGGAGACTCGTCTGATTTATCGTTGCTACCTCTATATACGGACCATGTTGTCAGACATGTGTGGGATAAAGAGGTAATATTTATCTGTATTTATTCTTTGAAACACATGTGTTATAAGATTTAAAGTTTTTTACTATGCTTGAAGATCGTGAGGTTGTATCAACCTTAAGAGTAGTGGTGTCACAATGTGGTGCAACTATATGGGTTGTGAGTCTTACGAAAGATCGATTATTCTACTATTAACCACTATATGTTGTCAGCTTTCAGTGAGAGATGAGACTCTGAGATGTTAATCTTTTCATCTTCCACATGGTGAGATGTCCATCACACCGGATGAAGTGTCATGCCTGATGCATCTTCCGATCAAGGGAAGACTATTAACCCCTCCAGGATTACTAAAGATGATGGTGACTTGTTTGGGAGTTGGTCTAAGGGAATGTCCTAAAGGTGATAAAAGACATCTGAGGGTGTCATGCTAGGTTTGGATTCTTGGAGAGGTTGTACGCACTAGCTGATAGCGGCAAAGCAGACCGATGGTGATGATAATCAAGTTATGCAGCATATAACATATGTATTGAGATCATACATATTGTAATTGGTTGGCACATCCATATTTGTGGATAAGAGTTCTTATTACTCGGATGTGATTTACCTTAGATACTTCGGTGACTTGGAGAGAATTCATGAGTATAATTGGGGACCGCTTGTTTGGTATACGTATACTCCAAGTTAATTGAAGGTTGTATGTAGAAGCCCAAACAGATGACAGCTAGATGTACGTTGTTGACAATATGTTTTCATAATTTATTATTTATGTACCATTGTCATAACACTTTTGTTATACCATTATTAATAATTCATATGTGTCATTTTCATACATGGATCCTCTAGTACTTCTCACCTATATCTGGTTGGTCATATGTTGATACCTACACTGAGGACATGCGATATGCTTGTTCATTCGTCCCGCTCAAGGAATCAGGTGATTGAGCCTTTCAGAGTGTATATTCATCATACAATAGCATATGATATACACTTATAGTCGTACCACGATCACTATCAGACGAATCCCTTGGATTACATAACCTTTTACTCTAGATAGTTTTCTTATGGGTCACGTTTGATGTATCTGCACTGCCTGAGTGCGTCATGTACCTGTTCGGGTATATACAGTTTGTTCCAAGAGACCCCTTCGATTATGCTCTTCCTATTGTGGTCTGCAAAGATGTAGATATCATGTATGATGATTTCCTTAATCATCTACTACCGGCTGAAGGACGAGGTACTGTAGCTCTTAGCGACTAAAGTTGTTGTGCCTACAACTATGTAATGGTATTACAAAGTGTCATATTCTTGTATGACACCGTATGTTCCAAGAGATCCACCTAGGTAAGATCATCAAGAGATATTTGAAGAGGAACGAACTAGGGAAGAACATGTTATTGATTTGTTGTCTAGATGTCGTCGTATTATGGATCTTGCGCGAGCGAATATAAACATGAGTCTTTCATAAAGGCTCTTCTGGGAGGGGCATTATAGATGTCATTCTTATTGAGGCACGAACGACATTATAGTATATGATGCATGGAAGAAAAAAGGGAGGTTGACATACACAATAATATAGTATTTGTATTGGGGATAATATTATTGTTTCTAATTTATTTTGATTGTATTATGTATTCAGGATTGATTCATTTATATATGACATTTCCATCTTATTTGATAAGTGTTTTGTTTAATTTATAAAACAAAAATGTATACGAAAATGTATATCCATAATCTGTTACGGAGATGCATCTCTAGACCAATTTATGTCAAAATAAGGGTGTCTTAGTTAGGAATGTACAACTTTATATAGGGTGAATACGAAAGTGCATCTTCGCTCTATTTTCAAGTAAAAAGAGAGGCACGACTCTGTATATGGTGTGAAATGGGTGCGTCTGAAAATGCATTTCTGGATTCGTATGAGCATTTTCGAATTTTCATATGGTGCTTCACCACTTAGGATGAGAGACCAATTCCTTATTATTGTTGTTGTTATGCGCACTCATAAGGCCTAAGACGAAAAGCGCAAAGACAAAGGAAAGGAAGCAAACACAAGGAACAAGTGTTCTCCCATTTTCGCTTAAAGCAGGCAACTTTTTCCCCTGAGGCATCACCCACCATCTAAATTAATTAGACGACTGTCTGCACTACATGTCGCACTCCCTGCATAGGGTTTTAATCGCTCTTACATTAAGTATTGAAATTCATTTTCACTCCCATATATGGATGGGAATAAGGCAAGTCGGCCTACAGGGGCCTGTAGTTTGACCTATTTAAGTTTGATTTGGTCTGACTTATTTGATAAGAAAGACTAGTCTTAAGCTTTTTTAAAAGTGTATTTAATTAAATAGGTCAGACTTAGACTATTAAAAAAGTCTTTAAAATCTTATAGGTCGGTCTATATATGCATATCTATTAGAAAATAGACAAAATATTATATAAAATGTTATGTTGTCTATTTCAAAATGTAAATTGGAATATTTGAAAGCCTAATAGTAAATAGGTTTTTATCCAAAATTTCAGGTTAGGAAAGACTTTTAAAATGTCTAAGTCATACAATAAAAAAAGAGGATTTATTTTTGCACCCTATGGACTTCTTCCACATCATGTGACTTTTCACATATGCCCCTTGATTCCGGAGATATATCTTCGGGCGCACCAAAATTCAATTGAACATTAAAATATTTCGGAGATATATCCTCGAACGCACCAAAACTTAAGTGCACGTTGAAATATATATCTCCATAATATTTTGGAGGTTATTATCTCGTCAGACTTTTCTCCTCCCACACTTTTCATTTTCATTCACAAAACTCTTCCACTCTATCGTTCCTAAATTTCTCCAACTTCACCAAATTAGATTTCATTTGTCCAAGGCGGTAATCATCAAGCATTATCCATTTCATCATTCAACATCAAATCATAAATTTCGGGTAAATTTTTCGAGTTTTTGGTAAATATTTGAGTTTTGTTGTAAACGAGTTAGAATCCATTGTTAGGTGTATAAATGTTTAGAAATCAGATGAAACATAGTTTAAAGTAAGTGTATGTATTGTTTGTTAGCTCAAATGGACAATCAAAGCTTTATTTTTCACATTCTGAATTGCAGAGGACGCCATTGTTGCGACCTCTGAGTTTCAGAAAATTCTTGAGATACATCTCCGGAATATTTCGTAGATATATCTATGAAATTTCCTCAATATGTTTTTTATATTTTTGTTTATAAGTTTCTTGTTTGTGTTATTCTTTTTATTTATTATTTTCGAATAATTAGGAACTGTTGTGATGATTGTGTGTTTGTGTGCTTCGTTGTGATTTAAGTGAACTAAAAATATTGAGGATTATTATGAATTAATATTATTATTATTATTATTATTATTATTATTATTATTATTATTATTATTATTATTATTATGTTAGTAGGAGATAGACTATGAAATAAATAATAATATAATAAGACAATAAAATAAACTAAAGTGTTAGATATTGGAAGTTGGAAGGATGAGTAAAAGTTAAGTTAGTAATTATAAGAAGGAGAGTAAGGGTAAAAGAGGGATAACATAACAAGGGGCTTTTATAGAGAAAATTAGAGACAAAGAGGATCATTTTGAATCGATCGTGAAAAAGAAAAGAAAGGAGCAGAAGAGAAAGAGGTTAGGGCAAGAAGAGGGAGATCCGATTGGAGAAGAATAAAATTCATCATTTTAAGGTAAGGGTGAGATTTCTTTCATCTCTTAGAGTGTGTTTAGACGAAACATTTTAATGAGGGAAAGTAATTTTTTGAGGGAATTTAAAATGATTTGTCCAAAACTCATTGTTTGGATAAAAAATATGGAGAATTGTTAAAATGATGTAAATTTAAGAAGTATTTTGTTTAAGTTAAATTTATGGAATTTCAAATGACACCAAAAAGTAAAGAATTTCACTCTTTATAATTCAAATGTTAAATTGTTTATTATTAAATTTTCAAATTTTGCAAAATGGTCCTCATATTTTATTAAAATTTTAAATTGACCCCTTAAAATTTCAAAAATTGCAAATAAGTCCCTAAAAATTTACAAAATTTACAAAATTAGTCCTTCAAAATTTTTAAAATTGCAAATTAGTCCCTATTTTTCTTATTTTTAATTTGTCCCAAAAAATTTAAAATTTGTGAAAATGACCCCAAAAATTTAACAATGAATCACTTTAATACTCCATCCAAACAAAATAATTTTAAAATGAATGAATTTCAATTGAATAATTTAAAATGCTTAGAATTTTGAATTCCTTAAAAATTCTCATTTACCCCATCCAAACACACTCTTAGGATGTGTTTGGATGGAGCATTATAATGAGGAAAAGTAATTTTTTGAGGGAATTTGAAATGACTTTACCAAAATTCATTGTTTGGATAAAAAATATGGAGAATTGTTAAAATGATGTAAATTTGTGGAGTATTTTATTCATGTTAAATTTAAGGAGTTTAAAATGACACCAAAAAGTAAAGAATTTTAAATTGCTTCATCATTTTATATAATATGAATGTTAAATTGAATATTATTAATTTTTCAAATTTTGCAAGATGGTTCTCATATTTTACAAAATTTTCAAATTCACCCCCAAAAATTTCAAAAATATTGCAAATAAGTCCATAAGAATTTTTAAATTTTACAAATTGATCCTTCAAAATTTCAAATTTTGCAAATTGGTCCATATTTTTCATATTTCATATTTGATCCAAAAAATTTAAAAATTGTCCATTTTTTTTTTACAATGAATCGTTTTAATAGTCTATCCAAACAAAAGAATTTAAAATTGAATGGATTCTAATTGAATCATTTGAATTGCCTAGAATTTTGAATTCCTTAAAAATTATTCATGTTAAATTTAAGGAATTTAAAATGACACCAAAAAGTAAAGAATTTTAAATTGCTTCATCACTCTATATAATATGAATGTTAATTTGTTTATTATTAATTTTTTAAAATTTTGCAAGATGATCCTCATATTTTGTGAAAAATTCAAATTGACTCCAAAATTTTCAAAAAATTGCAAATAAGTCCTTAATAATTTTTAAATTTTACAAATTGTTCCTTCAAATTTTTGAAAATTGTAATTTGGTCCCTACTTTTCATATTTTAAATTTGACCAAAAAGTTTTAAAAACCATGAAAATGAATCAATTTTAAATTTTACAAAATGAATTATTTTAATACTCCATCCAAACAAAAGAATTTAAAAATGAATCAATTTCAATTGAATAATTTGAATTGATTAGAATTTTAAATTCCCTAAAAAAATCTCAATTACCTCATCTAAACACACTCTTAAAGGTTAGATGATGTATGTATGTGAGTAGAAATCATTAGGTTGATGTTGTTGATGGGAGTTTGGGTCTTTGATGGGGTTTGTTGATGAAATGGTAGATTCTAATGAGTTAGAATGAGTAGGTTTATTCACAATATTGCCTATAAAATATGGTATGTTATTGTTGCTAAACGTTGTTGGGTTTGGTTTTAAAATTCGTGCACTATGGGGACTGAATTGGGGATGAAATTGGGGTAAATGAAGAAGAAAAAAGCAGATAGTAGAATTGTTGTTACGCGTGTACCGTCGGGCGGTAGAATCGAACCGTCGGGCAATGGCTTGGAGACCGGGCGATGATTAGAAGGCATAACATGAAACACTACTATTTTTGGGAATTTAATGAGGAAGTGTGCCTCCTGTGCAGCGTCGGGCGAAGCCCTGGACGCCGCTGGTGCACCGTCCGACGATGATAGAGGCGCCAAACATTGTTGCTTATTTTTATGTTGTTTACTTGTTGTTTTCGCATGGTTTTCTCGTTGATTTTTTAATGACTTCTTGATGATGTATTTTAGGAGAGTGTTGTGAATCATATTAGTCATGAATATGTTATGATGCATATCTAATTAAGTAAATGAGGTAGTTGAGTTGTTGTTGTTGTTGTATAACTTGTAGTTGTATAGATTGTTGAGTTATGATTGTATGTTAGTGTTGATGCGTTATGATAACATGTCGTGGTTGTTGAGTTGTTGTAGTGTGTTCTTGTATAGTTGTATAACATGTTATTGTGATTTAAAGTTGCATAATATGTTAGTTAGGCAAGAGTCATTTTATGTTGTTGTTGAGGCGCATATCATGTACATGAGTTATGGGATGATGTGTGTCCATGTGTGGTGTAAGCGTCTATCTGGATTCCTTGATGGAATCAATGGTGTTATTGTTGAGGTGATTGTGTGTCCATGTGCGGTGTGAGAAATCACAGACGTCGTGTGCCCAGAGCGACATAAATAGACGTTTTGACGGGAACTGTGACCATGAAACATGGATCAAATTGGTACCACATACATTGAGTCTAGTTGTGTCTCATTGTATTTATGATAGTCGTGTTGCATGATGTTTGATGTGATTAAATGTATAAGAATTGAAGTGTGTGATGTTATTGATTGTTGTGATGTGGGTGAATAACCTGGTGATTTATGCTCTTGTATTCATATCATCTCTTGCTTTTGATCGATTTGAGGATCTCACCCATTCTGTATGAATGTTGCCTCTACGTGGGTAACATGCAGGTAATCAGGAGTAGTTAGAGTCTGTGGTCGGTGAAGTCGAAGTACTTCATGTTAGTATCGTTCGTTCTGATATGTAACATTGGGAGTCGGGAATGATTTACTTTTAATTTGTTTGCTAAATAATTTTGGATTTATCTTGTGTTTTTGTAAATTGATGTTTTTACATTTAAGACGATTTATCTTCTGTTGCGTAATGAATAAAATTTGGTTTACTTTTATTGTATGTACATGTTTTGAAAAGAGAATTTGTTCGTTGAAATTAATATTTTGACTTCTTATTGGAATCTATTTTACTTTAATTTTTCAATTAAATTATGCGGGAAAAGTTAGGGTGTTACACAGCAGGTACCTCTGGTCAAGGAAAGGAGTCGACTGTTGGGGCACAGTCTACTATTGAGGCTCTGCCCATTCCTGGGACTCGTCCTTAACCTCAAGCCACTCCTCTACATATCAGGCCACTCCACCTTCTTCATCATCTTCTTCTTCCCTCAGGAGATGGGATGCACCAGCTTACGCGTCACTTCCCCCATCCTCACGCAGGCGTCGAGATGCATTCTTACGGAGGCACAGGGGGCGTTATTATACTATAGACATCACGCGAGGACGGGGGATGGATGGTCGAGGTGGCACACCAAGCAGAGGAGGCATGAGAGGTAGAAGAGAGGTTGTCAGACAAAGTCAGTAGTTGTTTGTATTTATTTTGTTGCAATATTATAGTTTGTACATTTTTCCTGACATTGTTACTACATTTTGGATTTCGTGTTGTACAACAATTTATTACTATATTGCTATATTATTTTGTATGTCTGTTACTTTATTCGGGTCGTGCGTCATAATTCATCTGCAAAAAAATACACAACGCGTTATAAAAAAAATTGTTCTGCTACACTTCGGAGATATATCTCCGAAAAATTTCCATAGATCCATCTCTAGAAATATTCGAATGAAAATGGGCTATGGAAAGTATGTTGTGATTGTTTGAGGTTTAAATAGTTCAGGAGATATATCTCTGAAATATATTAACGTTTACTCAAAAGTGTGATGTGTCCGGAGATATATCTCTGGAATTTTAGGACATGATGGAAACTCCACACGATATATAAGAAATGTATGGGATGGAAAAAGAAAATCTCTAAAAAAATCTTATTATAGACCATCGGCTACTTATAAGTTTATCGTAGGCAAAACTCACACCTGTTAAAATTTAATCTATCTTACTTTCATCCTTATTCTCACATCACTTTTCATTCTTCTCCGCTTAAACGTTTTAGTGAAATAGTGTTTTTTTTTAAATGAAAATATTAATACTATGATTGTTCTTGTTGTAAGGTTGTGTTAAAATAAATTATGAGAAATTACTTTAGCAAATTGATACCATGACTTTGAAGTGCATATGCATGTTTACATCTATCATTGCAACATCATATGAGAAAATATTTGCTTAAGAAAAATCAACTCTTCCTTGACATTCCAACACAAAATACATTTACTCTTCACATTTTAAACTTTCATAAATTAAAAACAAAAATTTGATATTTTCATTCATGCTCAATCAATCAACCAAATCAAATCATCATAGAACTAAAATGAACATCCTAGCCAACCCAACAAAAAAAGGGGGAGGGGTGTTGCCAACAACATTCATCCAATCATTGTTTCTTGAGAAAAGTCTTAAAAAAACATGCAATTTCTTTGAGGTGAATCTATTATAGATGAAATTTATAATCAAATATTGTTGTTGTAATCATCATCATGCAAGACACAATCATCAAGTATTTGTCTCTGTACAAAGTCTTCACTTTTGTTTCGAATTTGCATTCCGCTTCGATTCAAGCGTTGTTCCTTCTTTAAGTGCTGCTTGTGCTTCATTCTCCCTTCCAGCTGTTGCAAGGGAAACTGATTGAAGATAAGATGCAATGTGCCATATTGGTGAAACAACCTGCGCTTGCATTGCATCGTTCAGCGCTTCCTGAGCCATGTCGCTTATGAGATAACACAAACTGCGTCGTGCATAGACTGTTGGAGAAACCATCGTTCCAGCATCGATGAACTGCATATAAACACAATGAACTAAAAATATTAACTAGAAGTCTAATTGTGACACGCATTTAACTGATCAACATGACCTCTACCTGTGTGTAGCACTCGATCGCTTCTCTAAATTCTTTCTGTCGGAAAGCGGCATCCCCCTTTTTCTTGCAATTCAATGTGTCCTGCATTTGATCAGTCCACATCTGAAATGATAGCTGCAGTATCAGAAAAGAGAATACATAAGTTATAATCTTTTCAAAAACAAAATTGAAATTTTTTTATGCAAAAATTCATCGATTTAAATATAGAACCTCATTTGCCACTCCTTCATCATCTTTATAACCAAGTTTATCCAGAACTTCGTGTATGGCGGTCAAGTCCTTTCTCGAACATGCCTCGCCAAGTGGAGATAATGAAGCAAAACTGGTGCTATGTGGTATACCCATCAACACATGTGAAGGAACCTAGAAATAAACAAGTATTGACAAAATTTGTTACAACAAAAGGAATCAAGTAACACAAAAGTGATCGAATGTAAACACATGTGTCAGTGCGGTGTTGGTTTATGTGTCAGATACCAAACACGCCTTCGATGTGAAGTGTCAAAAGCAATGATGAGACAACCTCAGTTTCTTTCTGAAGAGAAGCCAAAGCAGACACCAATGATTTTGGATTAGGCCTTTCTCTAGGTTCATATTGTAAACATCGAGATGCCAAGCGTACAAGCTCAGTTCCATCGTTGTCAGAAAATTGTCCTTCCAAACAAGAATCTGTCAGCATCTGAAGATTTCTGTCCCGGATCAAATCAAGAGCCTGTATCAAGTTTACTAATAATTAGATATGTGAACAAGTTTCCACCATGCCAAAAGCAAAAGAAAAATATACCCCCATGCCTACAAGAATGACTTACATGACTCGGGGGAATATGCTTTCCGCTAAGAAGGTCAAGCAAAAGAGTGCCAAAGCTATATATTACGCTTTCTGGTGTTACTCTCCCTACAGAAAATAGTCGATATATAAGAAACCATGTGTCGCTCGAATCTTACAAAATATGTACGAGCAATAGTAGATACCAGTTCTGAGATACTCTGGAGGAGTAAATGCCAAATTGGTGCTATAACTTTTCCCGTCCCTGCTATTTTTCATAAGTCCAAAAGTAGATAGCCTAGGATTACCGTCCTGCGAAATTCTACCATGATTTTATATCATTCTAATAATTTAGACGAGAGTATAAAAGGGTAGAAATGAAATCTCACCTCGTCAAAGAGAACTCTATATGCATTGAGGTCGTGATAGAGAGCGCGTCCTTTGCTTGTGCAGTACTCTAGAGCTTGTGCAAGATGTAGAACAACCCTTAGTCGCATTGCCCATTTCATAGGTTGTGATTCCCCTGATTTAGAGACATGATTACATCATGAATACACATAAACTCAAGGGTCTGACTGATGCATATTAACCATCACTCTAACAACATGATCTCATGGTCAGGGCCGTCTTTGAGGGCGTGCAAGGCGGGCTACCGCACATGGCCCAAAATTTATCACAGTTAAACCATGACTATAAGGTCTCATAAAATATTTAGCACTTACAATGGAAAAGGTGCTTTGCAAGTGTTTCATTTGGCATATATTCGGCGACAAGCAACCTATCATCTCCTTCACAACAACATCCAAGCAAGTTTGCCAATCTTTGGTTACGAAGCTGACCAACTGCTCTTGCTTCCTCCTGCAGTCGGGAAAGAAAATTATTTAATTCCATTGAAAGTGAAAAGAAAGACGAAAAAGAATGTGTCTTAGACCTAGCACAACTGGATGCACCACTAGCTTCATAGTGATCATGAAACTTAGCCATTGAGATATGACAATGTCGAGCAATAGATAAGTTGTTTTCAGCTTATTTATGTAAGGTCTCCACGATAGCTTACGAAAAACAACTTAGAGTAATTTGACTTTATGATATCTTTTGTTATAAAAATAGCTTATGCATAAACACTAATATGATAAACACTTAATTAAGCTGTTTATCCAAACAAAACCTTAAACCTAGAGAGTGGTTGTATAAATCATGGAGGAAGAAGGAACATTTACCACAAACTGTCGGGTATCAGGCCAGGCACTTCTATTAAACCGTTTAACAGCAATTCTCATTTGATTCTCCAGCTTCCCTTTATAGACAACATTCGGAGCCTTTTCTCCATGCTCGGATACAATATTCTCGACAGCAAAACCAGACGTCGCATTCTTAAGTTGCTCAAGTGTAAATTCACGGAATATAGGCCAGTTACTAACCTCACCGTCATCATTTTCTGAACACAAATATTAAAATAAATATAAACATAACTCCTTTTCAAACACCAAGAACATTATAAAACACTAAAAAATGAGTATACCTACCAGCATCCGGAGTTTCAAGAACTGATGCTTTAACTTGCGAGTTCACACAACACGGAAAAAATCTCGAACATTGAATCCCCATTTCTATGTGCTAAAATCAAACGCACGAAAGTAACAATAAAACCTCTTCCACTTTCAAAGACGCCGCTTTATCAAACTTATGAACTCGCAAAAGACACCTTCATATCCACCTCGAATAACTCGATACCAAAGCTTTACTATCTGTAACATGTTCGAATCACAGAACCACAATCTTAATCACATCAAAATTCAAAACCTTCATCCAAGTGAATCTATAAAAGTGCAAGCTACAAAACTAGCATCAATAATTTTGATATCAAAGCAAACTATTCATCAACATGCTCTTCAATTAGTACCAATTACTCATGTTCTTACTACTCACAAGCATCATGAACCTAGTACAAGGAAAAAGTAGCTTAAAAAATAATCATCAATAAACAAAAACACAGAATCTAAAAGCACTTTTTTAGTTAATCTCATATTCTAACAACCAAATCTAATGACAAAAACAACCCTTATTTAGATGCTACTTACTTAAGAGTTATGACAACCTAACTACTAGCATCTTAGCATTTAAAGCTAAACAACATCAAACTTAAAGATATAGTACTTACTTGCATTCCTCCAAATATTCAAAAGTATAAAACATAATAAACACACATACTCAAGATTCATAACTTCATATATATCATATCATATCCTATACCTACTAGCATCTTAGCATTAGCATCTATTCAATTTTTTTCTTCAAACTTTTCTATTTACAAAGTCAACTTAATCACTTTAACTACCAACTCAACTCAACTCAACTCAACTCAAAAGTCCTGATTTTTCAATACTTTTTCAACTAGAATGTTATGTAAAGCAACAATTTTTCAAACCATCTAAAAGCTACTTCACCTTTAAGCTTCTCCAATGAGAGAGGAAAAAGTGGAAAAACCAGAACCTAAAAAAAAATGATTTTTTTATACAATCACTTCTTGATGAAATCAATAGCTTTACAAGATCCACATTTCCAACAGCAGAATGAAAAGTTTGAGTCTTTTGAAGGATCCAAGCAAAACCCAGAAACAGTTTCACTAGAGAAAGTGAATTGAGAGAGAAATAGAGTGAAAGGTGAGATGAAGATCTGTGTGAGTGGAAGAAGAAGAATGTGAAAAGGGTGATGAATGATAGAGCATGCTTATTGGTTTTTCTAACATTTTCTTTTTTGGCTTTTTTTGTTTTTTAATTATTAGAAAAAATGTAAGAAAATGAATTATTACCGACATGTCACGAGTGCATGTTATGAGTATGTAGATTCAAAGATCTGTGTAATCTTCATGTTATTTTAATGATTTTTTATTAATGATTTGTTGGCACAACACATTTGTCTGTCTTTTACCAAAAACAAAACTTTAATATTTATGTTTTTGATTTTTTTGTTGTTGTTTTAATACTTCATAAGCTATGGTAAATGATTTTAATACCAATGTGAAAGTTTATGTTTTTTGTATTAATTATGTTTTTAATCAATTTTTAATTATCAGATTAGAAAAGAAAAATAAATGTTATGTATGAGTATGACAATATAAAATTTTAACTTTATTTGGCTATGTCGTTTAGAATAGAAAATCTCAAATTAATAAGTGGCCTTAATGGTATAGATTTACATTTTTAGAATATGATTAAAAAGAACATATTATATAATATTTGTGAATTATGAATTAATGTGATAGCCACATTAATTGTATATATTTATATTTCTTGAGTATGATTGAAAATTAAACAATAGTATATTTGATATAATATCATGTGATTATTTTAATTATTATTTATAATTATATTTATGAGTTGATATATATATATAATTATATGACTATGTGTGTTTTGTGATGTTTTGGGCATCCTTGGTGGAGGATAGTAGTTTTAAGAATAAGATTTTAAGGTGTTATGGGTGTGTGAGTAAAAATGTAGAATTTGGTGGTGTGGGGAGTAGAGCTAATTATATAAATTGATTACTATTTATTTAATTAAATAATAGGAGATGATTATTATTTAAATAAATATTTAGTTATTATTAGTATTGTTATTATTTCAATTAGTTTGATTAAATAATAATAATATAATAATATGAATTTAATTGGAATACACTGACAGTGTAAAGCAGTTTTACACTGTCAGTGAATGGTAACCGTCAGATCCAAAATTATATTTGACTTTTATTTTAATTATATTTAAAGTAATGATTATGAATGGTTGTGATGGTGTAAAATTTTTTACACTGACAGTGCATAACGATTCATCCCTAATAATATATTAATAATAGAAACAAGGGAAATAGGGAGAAAGTTGTTTTAATTACGTGAAAACAATAGAGAAAAGGGAGAAGAAAGTTAGGGCAAGGAAGAGGAATTAGGAAGAATCTTCATTGTCAAAGGTTGGAGTTTTGGAAGAACTCTAAGGTAAGGGTGAGGTTCTAATTATCTAAGGGATTGTATGATGAATGGTAGGTAGATCATAACATGTGGGATTTGTGTTTTCTTCTTTATTCTTGTTCTTGATGAAGGATTGTGGAAATTATGAAATTGTGATTGAAGTTCATGTTATGTGTTGATGTTGTTGTTGTAATTGTTGTTAGAATAATACATTGATGCAATTGTTGTCGTTGAAATCATATGATTGATGAAATGTATGATGTTATGGAAGTTGTGGTTGTGTGTGTTCGCGTTTCGGTGATTCTAATAATAGGTAAATTGTGTAATTTGATCATTTGGATTGTGATTTATGTGTTGAAAGTAATTATAAATGATGTTTGTTGATGCATATTGATGTGGTAATTCGAATTATTTGATATGTGATGTTTGGGGATGTTGGAATGGGGTCAAAAAGTGTTTTTTTGTGACAGAATAACAAAAAATTGCTTCTGTCAGGCGAATAATTGATTACCATATGTGGGTAATCGATTACACCATGAAAAATACGTGTTTTTGGGCTTTTGAAGTGGATAATCGATTACCCTATTTGAGTAATCGATTACCCTAAGACTGGTTTTTCAAAAACTTAAAAATTCATAATTTTTGATCCGTAAGTCTGTTCCAGTCGTCGTTCGAATCGTTGGAAAGCCGATTTCATGTACTTTCTAATAACATTAATTTAAATACCAGAATTCCAACTATTTGACGTGTTATTTGTGTTTCCGTGTACATTGTGATGTGTTGAACTGTGGAATATTGAGTTCTATTGTGCGAATGCATGTCGTAGTTGTAGATTGTAGTTGTTATATGTTTTGGTAGGTACATGTTGCATGTTGGGAAGTCGTGGTGTGATGTATTGGTTGTATGATAGTCATATGCATTAGTTGTTATTGTATGTCGTCGTTGAATGCATATCATGTAGCATAAGTGTTAGGTGTTATGTGTTAATATATAGTTTAGTTTTTGACACCTTTCAAATAATTTATGTGATAATCAATGTTTTTTCCTGTTGTTTTCGGTAATTATTCGTAGTTTAGTTTCAATGCATTTATAGATATAATTATTTAACTTTTGTGTTTATAATTATAGGTTTTACCATTGAAAAAAGAAGCTTGAAGCATGGAAAGATCCTGGGAAGCTTTTTGAAGAAATTCATTTTTTTAAGCATGCTACGAGTCTGCTAAGCGCGCTCCTAGCCCAAGACAACACCAAATACCAGGGAGTTGCCCATTTAGCATGGTCATGAGCCCGCTAAGCACGCTCCTAAGCAGATTTAACAATAAATGACAACGCTCTTAGCACGCTCTGCGATTACCAAAACCCTTTAAATATCTCATTTCAACATTTTGTGAAGGATCCTTGATATTTTCTTAGAGCAAAAACATTGTAAACACTGTAGCATATAGTTTTCGAAGAATCGACGCATCAATAGTCGGAAGATCTTTATTGATGATTTGTCCTCTTCTCTCATTTCTTCTTTGTGATGTAACTATGTCTATGGATATTAAAATGTGTCTTGTGCCAAGATTAGAAGGTAGATTTTCCTTCCTTTGTATGTATAGGTATTGATGTAAACTCTTGAACTTATGGATGATGAATATATGGTGGAAAACCTTGTTTTTATGATATATTATTTGTGTTGATCATGATTGAGAAATGTGTTCCAACTCTTTACCTAGGTTTTTCATCCATCAATGAAAATAGGCTATAGATAGTTATAAGATTTGATGTTCACAAATATTGAACTTGAATGTTATCATTTTGATAGTTTGAGTGAGAAATCGTCAAAGGATCAAAATGGTAAATCTCACATTATGTGTTAGAGATAAACATATTGAGAGGATATGTGATTGTATTTATCATCTAAACAAGTTCATCAGCTTTATCGATTTTATGCATGCAAATAGGTTTGTCGAACCCTAATATTGGCATGTTTTATTAAACCTTTCAAAACCGATACTTTTACTATTACATTTTAGAACTTATGCAAACGAAATGTTACCCTCAAACAAACTTTTTTGTTACAATAAGCTTAAAACGATTATGACTGTAGAATGGCAGTAATATCTAGAAACAATCTCTGTGGAATAATAAACAAAAACCCTACTCAAGTTATATTCTAACAAACTAACATCGTTTTCGGGGATTGTTAATTGATATTGCAAGTTTTGCAATAGTTGTGAAGTTTTAGGCTTGTATAACTTTTTCTTGTACTTGTTAATTTGTTTGGTTAAGTTTGTGAAGACTCTGTTTATGCGAGGAAAACTTCCCGCGAACCAACTTCTTTTTGATCCTAAGATTGAAAAAACCGCGAGGAAATTAAATAGCAAGACTAGATGGAGGAGACAACTTGCTAAAGAACGAAGAGCGCAAGGAGAAAGTTCTACTTTTACACCACTACCACCACCACATTTCACACCGATCATGGCAGATAATCCACCACCACCTTCACCTACTTCAACGCCTTGTGTCAACAGTCTGCGACACAATGCGCAATTTGCTCGTAATTTGATGAATGGATGACAAATGTAAATGTAGACTGGGATTCTCCAGCTCTTGTTGGTAATCCTTTCACCAGGATGGGCTATGAAGATCCATTTGGGCATCTTACGAAGTTCTATGAGATAGCATCTGCAGCTGGAGTGGACGAGAACCAAGAAGAGCAACTATTAAAAAGATTGTTCCCACATTCTTTAATAGGCAAAGAAAAAGAATGTTATCTCGATTAACCCACTACCGTGATGACATATTGGAATGTGTTGGAAGAGAAGTTCATAGAGAGATTTTCCCACATTATCGTTACATGGACGCTAAAACATTTATCTTTGTATTTTCACAAGGTGCTAGCGAGTCTCTTAATGATGCTTGGGAGCGATACAAATCTATGATACAAAAGTGCAAGAGCCATGGTGTCGCACCTCGAAAAATACGACCTCGCGATAAAAATACCGCGGATAAAAATTAAAACAACAGAGTCGCCACCGAACTTATTTTATTCCAATTAAGGAAAGGGAAAATATCGAGAAACCCTTTTTAGAAAAATGGATAGAACAAGGTCTTTGAAACCAGATTCTAGGTTCGGGAGTCGATTCCGTAAGGGGAAGGTATTAGCACCCCTTACGTCCGTTGTACACAACGGGAACCTCTTAGTTTAATTTGTGATTTAATGTTGACAATTGCTTTCTGTTTTCTTCGAATAATAAAATAAATGCGAACGATTTTAACCTAAGGTTACGGGAAAATGGATTGTTTTGTTCCTAGGGTGCTCGGCAAGGAGTAAGATCCGTGTGCCTACGTATTTCCTTGTGCAATGGGAAAGTCAGAGTCTCGTAGTTCGAGGTACTAAGGTTGGTCGGTTTGATTTGATGAACAGTTATTTAAACCGCATTCTAATGCTAAGCGTTGGCTTGTCTGCTCGCGATAGGAGGCTGAAGCGCTAGCTTGTTTGTGAGATAGAAAGGATTTAGATAATGTTTGCTTGAAGAAATGCTTGATTCGATTGGTGTTTTTAAGAATGAAAGGGTAAATAAACTGCGTCCTGAGGGGCGGGCCTCAGGAGAATTTATTCGAGAATTCGAGGAATGCGAGACTCCATAATTCAATTCTTTCATTATTTGATATGTGGATTAAAAGTTTAATTACAGAAAGTCGAATGAACCAGCATCCCGTGGAGCAAGCCCCGGAAGTGTCCATTCAAGAATTCGAGGAATGCGAGACTCCAGAATTCAGTTTATCCGTTATTTTGATTATGAAAATATTCGAATGTCGAGTTTGGAAAAAATCGATGGTGAAACACAATGCGCTCGACTTACATTAATTTGCGATTCGATTAAAGCGATAAAAAGAATTAAATTGCAACAATTAGAATAAATGTATATGAATATTCAAATTAAATTGAATTTAATATAATACTAAATAATTGAAATAATATAATAGAATAAAAGTTAAATTAAATTTTTTTGAAATTGAATTATATAATAAACAAAATAGAAGGCCTCATATTAATTAAATTTTCCAATTAAAAGTATTGGAAATAATTTAATTTTGTTTTATATCATTGGCCCGTAACTAAACCTCAATTAACAACGTAAAAGAAAACACAAAATAAAAGAAATAATAAAAAAAAAAGTCTGCATTAATGATTTATAAAGTGTGTTTAACAAAATTAAATGATAAGCCATTTAAAAAACGTGATTCTTAGCCCATAACCAAACAAATCAGATTTTAAAAAAAAATGAAAAATAAGAAGTTAATATTAGCAAAAGAACAAATGAAAACATGGGAGTATGCGTGTGTATCTGGTATATGGATAGCAGAAAAAAAACGAATGGGTCAAATATTAACAGTCCAAAACAAACAAATTGCTCTTTTTTTTTTAAAACGCAACGTATAAGACAGCCAAGCAAAATAGCCATCTCTTCAAAAGGAAAACATGATGTCGGAAAAAGAAATCAGCGGCGGCTACAAGGTTCAAGAAAAAACAACCTGCTCTGGTTTTTTTATTACAATTCCTCTCGGCGCGGCGTTTGGGCTTGGCCGGTTTGCGGCGAGGGATACAAGGTGGTGAACGGCGAGAAGGGTCTCACGGTGGGTCTTGCTTGGATCTGTGAAGGTTGTTTGGCGGATTCGCGGATTTGGTTTGATAAGAGTGGATTCGGAGGTTTCGTCTCAGTGGTACTCGCGTCGCCTATTCTGTGCTCGCGGTTCTCTGTCTCAACCACGGCGGTTCAAGCTTTGATGGTTGTTTTCTGCGCTTTTGGAAGGTTTACGGGTGGCTTTCGATTTATGGGTGTTTGTTGGTTTGAGACAGTGATTTACGTGGCTGTTTGAGTGGTTGACAGTGGTTTACGTGGCTGTTTGAGTGGTTGTTTGAGTTTGATGAGGTAATGGTGCTTTTCGATTTTGGTTGGAGTTGATGGTCGGTGTTGGAGCGTTAGGTTGTCATGGCGGCGGAACTGTGGTGATGATGGTTGGCCGACAGTTTGCGATTTTGGTGGTGGCGTGGGTTTGAAAGATTCAAATAGTTTTATGAAAAGTTGTTGTTTGGTGTTTTCAGGTTCAGAGGAAATTTTTTTGGAATTTATTTGGTTATATTTTTTGAAAAAAACTTGGATTTGGTTATTTTTGCAGAGGGTTTCTATAGTTTTTTTTAAGCTCTCCCCCAGTGAAGAATAATGGAATCCATTTTATAGGGAAGGATTTGAAGGATATAATGGGGAAATTGATGACGATTTGAAGAATCTTTTGCCAGGCTGTGGGATTTTGTTGCGTTTTGTCCGTTGCTGGTGGTGTGGTGCTTTGTGAGAAATTGGTGTAGCTGTGATGTAGTGAAAAGAAGATTGGTATTGTGAGGTTGACAGATTGTGAGTTAGTGGGATTATAAAAAGATTCTATTTTTTTGTTTTGTTAGTAAAAGTGAATCATAAAAAAAAACTTATATAATAGCAAATGCAATAACAAGAAATTATGTAATAATAATAAAAGGTAAATAAATCACAATAATGATAATAATTAATAATAATAATAATAGTAATAATAAAATAATAATAATAAAAAAATGAATGATAATAAAAATAATGGGAATTAAAAAAATCTATATATTTTTGTAGTACTTTTTGTGGAAAATAAACTATGTAAAATAATCTACCCTAAATGAAAATTAAACACACAATGGATAACCGGTGTTGAAATTGAGAGACAAGTAATAATAGAAAAAGATGATTAAGTTTCTATAAAAAAGTTTACCAATAATAAAAATAATAATAATAAATAGATAATAGAATAGAAATATAATAATAATAAAAGTAATAACAATAATAAAAGTAATATCTAAAACTATAATAATAAAATTGGGAAAAAAGGAATATTTTTGTGATTTTTGGATAAAGGGGTTCTATTTAAAGCCAGAAAATGAATTCATAACAATAGACTCTTTTTTTTATATATATTTTTTTTGATTAAAACTAAACAATAAATATAAAAGACTTGAAATAAAATGAAATTCGAATTTTAGTTTGCAAAGAAATAAATGCATTTTTTTGGATTTTTCGGATATTTGCCAGAAAAATAAAATGGTACGTATTTTTGTATTTTTAAATAATGACTAGACAGTAAAATAAAAGGTAGGACAAATTTGGGATATGACAGATGCCCCTATCGAATTGGCTTAGACCGAGTAAGATGAACTAGCTCGCGTTCAAACTTTCAAGGTATAAGATAATTAGATACTAAAAGACTCCAAATTTGTCCAATAAAAGAAAGTGCAGTAAAATCGATGACTAAAAATTGGAAAATAAAGGTGGTACGAAACAGAAACAAGTTGACAGAAAATTAAATAATCGCTATCACCAAAAGGATGATAAAGCGACCTCGGCACCAGAAGGATGTCGAGTAACAGAAAATTAAATAATCGCTATCACCAAAAGGATGATAATGCGACCCCGACACCAAAAGGATGATGAGTAACAGAAAATTAAATAATCGCTATCACCAAAAGGATGATAAAGCGACCCCCGCACCAAAAGGATGACGAGTAACAGAAAATTAAATGATCGCTATCACCAAAAGGATGATAAAGCGACCCCGACACCAAAAGGATGACGAGTAACAGAAAATTAAATAATCGCTATCACCAAAAGGATGATAAGGCAACAGACTGAAAATAAAATCACTTATCACCAGAGGATGATAAGGCAACAAACTGAAAATAAAATCACTTATCACCAGAGGATGATAAGGCAACAAACTGAAAATAAAATCAACTTATCACCAGAGGATGATAAGGCAACAAACTGAAAATAAAATCACTTATAACCAGAGGATGATAAGGCAACAAACTGAAAATAAAATCAACTTATCACCAGAGGATGATAAGGCAACAAACTGAAAATAAAATCACTTATCACCAGAGGATGATAAGGCAACAGACTGAAAATAAAATCACTTATCACCAGAGGATGATAAGGCAACAGACTGAAAATAAAATCACTTATCACCAGAGGATGATAAGGCAACAGACTGAAAATAAAATCACTTATCACCAGAGGATGATAAGGCAACAGACTGAAAATAAAATCACTTATCACCAGAGGATGATAAGGCAACACACTGAAAATAAAATCACTTATCACCAAAGGATGATAAGGCAACACACTGAAAATAAAATCACTTATCACCAGAGGATGATAAGGCAACAAACTGAAAATAAAATCACTTATCACCAGAGGATGATAAGGCAAAGTGAAATTTAAAAAACGATTCCCGTCACTAAAGGGAAAGTCGAGTGGCGGGGAATTAAAATAGTTGAAAAGAAAAAACTTAATGGAGGTCGGCCACTGAATCTGCCGAGGAGATGCCTAGAAACTTCAATTGATATGATCCTGACTTCTGCTAGGGAAGGGACTGGAAACTTGTGTTGATCCTGGATCCTGAGTTATGCAACTATGCTTGTTTGTTTTTGAAATGGTATTCCATAACGATGGAGATACGATGCAAATGTTTATGCACTGAGATGCAATTGAAAAGTTAGGGATATGAAAGTCTGATTTGCTCAGGTATGCATATGATGCACATGTTGTAAATGATTGATGTAAATGATGTGTAATGATGCATATGATGCACATGATGCTTATGAGCGATTGAAAGGTGCCAGCTTGGTGGACTTTTGGTCTGGTAGTTGCCAATAATGATTGGACTTTGAGTGGGTGGAGGGCTTGATACCCCGACACTCGATCTTCAACGATGCATGATCAGAAGATAAATCTGAATGCTCCAAGTTTTGGTCATCTGCTGATGAGCAGAGCGACTTAATTGACGCATGAGAACTGATTTGCTTTGAATGATTGCCAACGTTTAGCAAGGACTGTCTGCTCAGCTGGGGAGTAGGGATAAGAAGATTTGCTCTTTGTTTGCTTGCCCCTGTCTATAGGGTATTTGAAATAAATCTGGTGGGGAGCTTTGAGAACGACCATGACATGATTTGCCCCTATGTCTGGATTTGGTAGGTGTCTTCCCCTGATTGAGCCTTTGAAAGTGATATTGCCCCTGATTGAGCTGTTAAGAATGATTTTGCCCCTGATTAATGGACTTTTAAAATAAATTGCCCCTGATTGATGGACTTTGAGATAAATTGCCTCTGATCGGGCTGTTGAAGGTGTTTTGCCCCTGATTGGACTGTTGAGGTAGTCTTGATTCATATTGGCACCAATAAAGTTCAAATTTCTCTTTTGATTGCCCCTTGTTGGGATTGTACTGATGTCAAGCACTAAATTGCAATTAAATTATTCATACACAAATGGTAATGTTAATGTAAAGTTGATATAAGTTTTGAAAAAGTCAATTTATATGAATGATTATGATAGTGTGATGGATGGACCGTTAGTCCACACGAGGTGTTGATTTAGAAAGTGCGTGAAAAATGCAGCAAGAATAATGTGCAATCGAGATTGAAGATTAACAAATATATGGGAGTCAATTTACGCAACCTTGTTGGTAGCATGCTTTCAGAATAAACTGTGCCTCAATTAGGTCTTTCGAGGGTTGTAACATGGTTTGGTTAATGGTTTGAGAAACAAAAGACACAAGGCTCAAAGTTTGATTTGTACACACCCCTTCTTCGTGATGTTCTCCCGTCCTACGTTCAGTTAACGTTACACGTGCATTTGTTTTGACTTTGCAAGAGTGAAGATGAAGCTTTAAAGTTTGCTTGAAAATGGCAGTCATCTTATTTTGTTATTGGTGACCCTTTGATTCTGGATTTGGTGGTCACTGATATTTGTTTTGCTTTTGCTGAGGATCTGAGCTCCTCCTTTGATTTTTTTTTTGGCCGACTAAGTCTCCCTTTGGGTGCTCAACTTAGTGGCTTTTTTTTTTAATGTTGTGACTGCCAATTCATTTGTTGATGGTCCTCTAACGAGATATCTCATCTTGTGATTTGAAGGTATAGTCAGGTTAACTGAACAACTACCCTGCCCCGGGTTAAACGTAAGGGTTGTATCCGAAAGAAACTCCTACTTCTAAGCTCGAATGGGTTGACTAGGGATTAACTCCTTATCTCTTCAGTGTTTGGGGATTTGAAAGAATGCTTGTACATCGTTGACGAGGTTTCATCCGAAATCATACCGCAACAGTTATGGGTATTTCGTTTTCATCATCCTCCCTCAAATATTTGCTAAAGTGAAGTGAGGGAATATTTTTATGATTTTTGCGATAAATAATGAGCAAATGCGAATAGATTGATTCAAAACATGCATAAACATAACATTAACATAACCAAGTACAGATAACAATGTTCAGAGCAAATAGTACTTAAACAAACATTACAAAATAACAGAAATGCGGAAATCATAAATGGCACTGGCTGCCTTGATTTGAGGAATTGAACTTCTCTTGATTGAATGCTTCAAAGTTGGTGACTACTCAGCTTGGTCTTCAATAACCCCCTTCAAATGTCTTCACTTGTTGGCACCGTGCGGCGGCACTGGATTGTTCTGGACATTTGCATTTCTCGGAGTGAGGGTGAGATCATTAGAGTTGATCATATCCTGAACCATGTGTTTGAAGGCATGGCAACTCTCGATTGTGTGACCTGGAGAGCCTTTGTGATACTCACAGCGAGCATTGGCATCATAGCCCCGGGCATTACCAGTCTGAGGTGGCATATCTTTCAATGTAAGAGATCCTTTTGCCATCAGCTAATTAAAGATTTCAGAATATGTCATAGGCAGGGGATCAATGTGTCTATCATATCCTCTTTGTTGATATGGTGGGCGCTGTTGAGGAGCGTGTTGTTGTTGTTGACCAGGCTGTTGTGGGTAGGCCGATTGCTGGTATGGATTGGGTGCATATTGTGCAGCAGTAACCTTAGGATATGGACGTGATTGATAAGCCATCTGAGGCGGAAATGGAGCTTGAACGGCCTGTTGATAAGGCATTTGAGGAATTGGCTGATATGGCACGGGAGCATATTGCGTAACATCAACATACGGGTACTGATAGTAGGGAATTGGAGTAGGTGCACTCTGTTGCAGATTCCCACTTGCAGTAGAAATGGCGTTTGTTTCGCCCTTTTTGTATCCGTTGAAAGGTTTCTTGACATTGGTTTGGTTGCTAGAACCTCCTTGGATCTTTCCACTTTTCAAACCTTCTTCAATTCTTTCTCCGACCATCACCATGTCCGAAAATCCAGAAGATACGTTGCTGATCAGCTTCTCGTAGTATTGCCCCTGTAAGGTACCCATGAAAATGTCAATTAATTCATGATCAACCAATGGAGGATGCACTCTGGAAGCTAACTCACTCCAGCGTTGGGCGTACTCCTTAAAGGATTCGCTCTCCTTTTGAGACATACTCTGAAGTTGAGTACGGTTAAGAGCAAGGTCAGTGTTGTACTTGTATTGCTTTTTGAATGCATCAAATAGATCAAGCCAAGTACGAACATTGTTGCGTTCAAGCTGCATGTACCATTCTAGAGACGCTCCAGATAGGCTGTCTTGGAAGCAATGGATCATGAGCTTGTCATCTTTGGCATGAGCGGCCATTTTCCTGCAATACATCCTTAAGTGGAGTTCAGGACAACTGAGGCCTTTGTATTTCTCGAATTCTGGAAGATTGAACTTAGCAGGGATCACAACATCCGGAACTAGGCACATGTCTGAGGCACTCAGAGAGGTTGAGTTGTGTCCTTCCATGATTCGAAGTTTTTCTTCTAACTCGCGACACATCTTCATAGCTTCGGATTCTTGAACAGCATGAGGGTTGGTGATTGGAACAGCAGTATGCATCTCATACTCAACTTGATGATCCTCTTCAGCATGAGGAAACTGGACTTGAGTTGGAATAGGTTGAGCTTGAGGAATAGCACCAACAGTAACACCAGATGTAGGTATTAGTTGGGAAATGACTTCCTCAACAGCAGGAGTGAAGCCGGGAGGCAAACCATAGACCAAAGGGGTTGGAACTAGAACTGAAGGCATTGCTCGCGAGGCAGATCCTTGCACTAGAGCATTATTCATTGCGGTAGCAGCTTCGCGACGTTCTTCTATCCTAGCCAAAGCTTGTATGGTCTCATAAATCTGGTCAATCTTATTCTTGACCGAGTCAATCTCTTCCCTCATAAAAGCTTGTTCTTCTTGAATCACATCCACCAGTCTTCTAGTGTTGGCTCTAGTTAGATACGGGCGTCTAGCACGATACGGGCGTCGAGAAACCAGCCTGATTTACTGAAGATGAAGGAACATGCAATGAGTTTACGGCTTTGGAATGAAATGCAAGATGAACAAACAATGCAAATGAAATGAATATGCGCATGAATGCAATGCAAGATCCAGGATCACAAGTATAATATGCTCTGAGGTGAACCATAGTAACGAATAAATAATCGGTATCTCTGATAAAAGTAACCTTAACAGGTAGGCTCTTATAGGATTGTTCTAAATTCTTTACCCGTAAAACCACTCACAGGCTAGTTTCTACGGTTATAGATAAGATACTCAAGGTCATGGACGCTAATCATACTAACGTCCTGCCACAGACTAGCTATATTATGACGATAATAATGATAAGATCTACCTTGAGTGGAGTTCTCATGTTAGTCGTATGAGGAGCGGGCCCTCGGAGACCAACACTACGCAACTGCCAATATTGAAACTGGTTCTAAAAGTGGTCCCAGAGTCACAACCCTTTCATGAATCAAGTCATGTGACAGGCTAGCTGTGTTATGACGAGATATACAAATAGGTCTACTCTCTAGGGGGAGCTTTCATGCTAGGCTTGCAAGGAGCGAGTCCTTGGAGACTAACACTAATAACTTCCAATTCTAAATTGGGTGTTCCCTCTTCTTTTCCAAAAACTCAGGTGTCATCCCAGGATCCAACAAGCAAGTATGACAATGATCATAATAAAGATAGAGCAAATAAACAAGCATAAATAAAAAACGTGAAGAAAACAGATAAGCAATGTAAACATTGATCGCAAAGTAAACTAAGTTAGGCTTGACTCTCTGAAGTCCCTAGTGAAGTCGCCATCTGTCGCACCTCGAAAAATACGGCCTCGCGATAAAAATACCGCGGATAAAAATTAAAACAACAGAGTCGCCACCGAACTTATTTTATTCCAATTAAGGAAAGGGAAAATATCGAGAAACCCTTTTTAGAAAAATGGATAGAACAAGGTCTTTGAAACCAGATTCTAGGTTCGGGATCGATTCCGTAAGGGGAAGGTATTAGCACCCCTTACGTTCGTTGTACTCAACGGGAACCTCTTAGTTTAATTTGTGATTACAATTGCTTTCTGTTTTCTTCGAATAATAAAATAAATGCGAACGATTTTAATCTAAGGTTACGGGAAAATGGATTGTTTTGTTCCTAGGGTGCTCGGCAAGGAGTAAGATCCGTGTGCCTACGTATTCCCTTGTGCAATGGGAAAGTCAGAGCCTCGTAGTTCGTGGTACTAAGGTTGGTAGGTTTGATTTAATGAACAGTTATTTAAACCGCATTCTACTGCTAAGCGTTGGCTTGTCTGCTCGCGATAGGAGGCTGAAGCGCTAGCTTGTTTGTGAGATAGAAAGGATTTAGATAATGTTTGCTTGAAGAAATGCTTGATTCGATTGGTGTTTTTAAGAATGAAAGGGTAAATAAACTGCGTCCGGAGGGGCGGGCCTCAGGAGAATTTATTCGAGAATTCGAGGAATGCGAGACTCCAGAATTCAATTCTTTCATTATTTGATATGTGGATTAAAAGTTTAATTACAAAAAGTCGAATGAACCAGCATCCCGTGGAGCGAGCCCCGATAGTGTCCATTCAAGAATTTGAGGAATGCGAGACTCCAGAATTCAGTTTATCCGTTATTTTGATTATGAAAATATTCGAATGTCGAGTTTGGAAAAAATCGATGGCGAGGCACAATGTGCTCGACTTACATTAATTCACGATTCGATTAAAGCGATACAAAGAATTAAATTGCAACAATTAGAATAAATGTATATGAATAATCAAATTAAATTGAATTTAATATAATACTAAATAATTGAAATAATATAATAGAATAAAAGTTAAATTAATTTTTTTTGAAATTGAATTATATAATAAACAAAATAGAAGGCCTCATATTAATTAAATTTTCCAATTAAAAGTATTGGAAATAATTTAATTTTGTTTTATATCATTGGCCCGTAACTAAACCTCAATCAACAACGTAAAAGAAAACACAAAATAAAAGAAATAATAAAAAAAAGAGTCCGCATTAATGATTTATAAAGTGTGTTTAACAAAATTAAATGATGAGCCATTTAAAAAACGTGATTCTTAGCCCATAACCAAACAAACCAGATTTTTTTAAAAAAAAATGAAAAATAAGAAGTTAATATTAGCAAAAGAACAAATGAAAACATGGGAGTATGCGTGTGTATCTGGTATATGGATAGCGGAAAAAAAAACGAATGAGTCAAATATTAACAGTCCAAAACAAACAAATTGCTTTTTTTTTTAAACGCAGCGTATAAGCCAGCCAAGCAAAATAGCCATCTCTTCAAAAGGAAAACATGATGTCGGCAAAAGAATAGCGGCGGCTACAAGGTTCAAGAAAAAACAACCTGCTCTGGTTTTTTGATTACAGTTCTCTCGTTATCAGTTCCTCTCGGCGCGGCGTTTGGGCTTGGTCGGTTTGCGGCGAGGGATACAAGGTGGTGAACGGCGAGAAGGGTCTCACGTTGGGTCTTGCTTGGATCTGTGAAGGTTGTTTGGCGAATTCGCGGATTTGGTTAGATAAGAGTGGATTCAGAGGTTTAGTCTCAGTGGTACTCGTGTCGCCTGTATTGTGCTCGCGGTTCTCTTTCTCACCCACGGCGGTTCAAGCTTTGATGGCTATTTTCTGCGCTTTTGGAAGGTTGACAGGTGGCTTTCAGTTTATGGGTGTTTGTTGGTTTGAGACAGTGATTTACGTGGCTGTTTGAGTGGTTGACGGTGGTTTACGTGGTTGTTTGAGTGGTTGACGGTGGTTTACGTGGCTGTTTGAGTTTGATGAGGTAATGGTGCTTTCCGATTTTGGTTGGAGTTGATGGCCGGCGTTGGAGCGTTAGGTTGTCATGGCGGCGGAACGGTGGTGATGATGGTTGGCCGACAGTTTGCGATTTTGGTGATGGCGTGGGTTTGAAAGATTCAAATAGTTTTATGAAAAGTTGTTGTTTGGTGTTTTCAGGTTCAGAGGAAATTTTTTTGGAATTTATTTGGTTATATTTTTTGAAAAAACCTTGGATTTGGTTATTTTTGCAGAGGGTTTTCTATAGTTTTTTTTAAGCTCTCCCCCAGTGAAGAATAATGAAATCCATTTTATAGGGAAGGATTTGAAGGATATAATGGGGAAATTGATGAGGATTTGAAGAATCTTTTGCCAGGCTGTGGGATTTTGTTGCGTTTTTTCTGTTGCTGGTGGTGTGGTGCTTTGTGAGAAATTGGTGTAGCTGTGATGTAGTGAAAAGAAGATTGGTATTGTGAGGTTGACAGATTGTGAGTTAGTGAGATTATAAAAAGATTCTATGTTTTTGTTTTGTTAGTAAAAGTGAATTATAAAAAAAAAACTTATATAATAGCAAATGCAATAACAAGAAATTATGTAATAATAATAAAAGGTAAATAAATCACAATAATGATAATAATTAATAATAATAATAGTAATAATAAAATAATAAAAAAAAATGAATGATAATAAAAATAATGGGAATTAAAAAAATCTATATATTTTTGTAGTACTTTTTATGGAAAATAAACTATGTAAAATAATCTACCCTAAATGAAAATTAAACACACAATGGATAACCGGTGTTGAAATTGAGAGACGAGTAATAATAGAAAAAGATGATTAAGTTTCTATAAAAAAGTTTACCAATTATAAAAATAATAATAATAAATAGATAATAGAATAGAAATATAATAATAATAAATGTAATAACAATAATAAAAGTAATATCTAAAACTATAATAATAAAATTGAGAAAAAAAGTAATTTTTTTGTGATTTTTGGATAAAGGGGTTCTATTTAAAGCCGGAAAATGAATTCATAACAATAGACTCTTTTTTTTATATATATATTTTTTATTAAAACTAAACAATAAATATAAAAGACTTGAAATAAAAGGAAATTCGAATTTTAGTTTGCAAAGAAATAAATGCATTTTTTTGGATTTTTCGGATATTTGCCAGAAAAATAAAATGGTACGTATTTTTGTATTTTTAAATAATGACTAGACAGTAAAATAAAAGGTAGGACAAATTTGGGGTATGACACATGGTTTTGATGAATTGACTCAAGTCCATGTTTTTAGAAATGGACTCCAACCGACACACAAAACTCTTTTTGATGTTACTTTGGGTGATTCTTTATTATCAAAGAGCGCGAAGGAAGTAGTTGAGATCATTAATTTAATGGCTCTAAATGATTTGCAAGGGCAACATAATAGAGCAAAAACACCAAATAAGGCGGGGTTAATTGAATTAGGAACTAATGATGCGATCTTTGCTCATAACAAATTTCTTTCACGACAAATGGAGCTTTTGACGCAACAAATGTCAAAGTTTCCACAACAAATCAAAGAATTGCAAGGTGTTTTGAGTAGTTCTCATCAAGTTTCTAGTTGTGAGCTTTGTAAAGTCGATCACCCTACCGACTTTTGTCCTCCCGTTAATGAAGAAGTGAATTTCATGAGCAACCAAAATCAACAACAAGGATATCAACAAAGACAACAACAATATCAACAAAATTCTCAACCATACCAAAATCAAGGGTATCAACAACGAGGTAACTATCAAAATCACAATCAAAGGTGGAGGTCGGATGTTGGTTCTTCTAATCGACAAAATATGTATCAACCTCCACCATATTCGATTGCAACTTCAAAGTTGGAAGATACTCTTAGCCAATTCATTCAAATGTCTATGGCTAACCAAAAGAGTAGTGATGCAGCGATAAATAATTTAGAGAATCAAGTTGGGCAACTTGTGAAACAAATAGCCAAACAACAATCAGGTCCTTCATTCTCTACAAACACTCAACTAAACCCGAAGGAGCATTATAAAGAAATTGTTACTAGAAGGGGGGAGTTAGCTAAAGAAAATGACAAAGTTTTGGATGAAGAAAAAATTGATGGTATTGTTGAGGAGGATAATGATGAAGAAGTAGTTGAAAAGAATGATCAAAATATTGTTGTAGTTGAAAAGAAATGAAATTGTTGTTGAAGTTGAAAATGAGAGTGGGGAGGAAGTGAAGGAAAAAGAGAAACATGTGAGAGTTAATAAGGGGAGGGAGAAGATGAATTCGATACCGACTCAAAATATGCCTTACCCTCATTTGCCGACAAAGAAAGACAATGCTCGACAATACTCAAGATTCATGGATATCTTTAAGAAATTACAAACCAACATCCCTTTTTCAGAAGCTCTAGAGCAAATGCCGAAGTACGCCAAATTCTTGAAGGAAATTCTTACAAAGAGGCAAAAATATTTAGATCCAGAAATCGTAATTCTTGCAGCAAATTATAGTGCAATTATTCAAAGAACTCTTCCGAAGAAAGAAACCGATCTGGGTCGAGTTACCTTACCTATTACGATTGGTAATGTCTTTGTTGGAAATGGCATTATTTATTTAGGATCAAACATTAATAATATCCCTTTGTCTATTGTGAAAAGGCTTAGGAACATTGAAATTAAGGGCATTCAGATGACATTACAATTGGCCGATAAATCTACCACTCATCTGATTAGAGTGGCGCGAGATGTGTTGGTAAAAGTTGATAAAATTTTCTTTCAGGTGGACTTCATTGTAATTGATATGGAAGAGGATGATGATGCTCCTCTAATTCTTGGTCGACCTTTTATGAAGACCGCACGCATGATGATTGATGTGGATGATGGCCTTATGAAAGTGCGGGTTTTTAATGAAAAAGCGTCTTTTAATCTATTTGAATTGATGAAGCATTCCAAGGACAAGAATGATTTTGTTCCGCATTAATGCATCAGACAAGGCAATTATTGATGTTGCAAAACAGGTTCATGTAGAATCTCCCTTAGAAAGAGCACTTGGTGAGTCTTTTGACATACTTACTAGTGAGGAAAAGAGGGAACTTGATGAATGTTTGAAAGAGATTGAGTTGCTTAAATAATTGCAACCATGGGAAGTTGAAAAAGAGAAGTTAAAGAAAGATCATATTGATGAGAAAGTACAACTTAAATTGAAGGTGCTACCTTCTAACTTGAAGTATGCATTTCTTGATGAAAGTTGCAACAAACTGGTGATTATTAGCAACATGTTGTCAATCAATGAAGAAACCCGTTTGATTTGAGTGCTAAAAAGAAATCAAGAAGCTTTAGGGTGGGTTCTTTCCAATATCAAAGGAATTAGTCCATCCTATTGTATGCACAAGATTCTTATGGAAAGGGATTTCAAAGCGGTAGCTCAACCACAACGTCGCTTGAATTCTACGATGAAGGAAGTTGTTCGTAAAGAGGTTGTTAAGCTTTTGGATGCGGGAATGATCTACCCGATCTCGGATAGTCCATGGGTAATCCTTGTGCACGTTTTTCTAAAGAAGGGTGGCATGATCGTAATCCGCAATGAAAATAATGAGCTCATCCCGACGAAGATTGTTACGGGGTGGAGAATATGCATAGATTATAGACGGTTGAACACTGTAATGAGAAAATACCATTTTCCACTCCCATTCATGGATCAAATGATTGAGAGATTATCCGGGAAACAATTATATTGTTTCTTGGATGGTTATTCGGGGTACAACCAAATTGCAGTTGAACCAACCAATCATGAGAAGACGGTGTTCACTTATCCCTTTGGCATTTTTGCCTACCAGAAGATGCCTTTTGGCCTTTGTAATGCTCTAATAACTTTACAAAGGTGTGTGCGAGCAATCTTCTTTAAACTTATAGAGAAAACAATGGAGGTGTTTATGGATGACTTTTCCGTGTTTGGGGCGTCATTCGAATTATGCTTGAAAAATTTGGAAACCGTGCTTGAAAGGCGTGTGAAGACCAACTTGGTTTTAAATTGGGAGAAATGTCACTTCATGGTAACAGAGGGAATTGTGCTTGGCTATAAAGTTTCTTCTAATGGCCTTGAAGTCGATAAATCAAATATTGAAGTCATCGAAAAGTTGCCTCCATCAACCGCAGTTAAGGGAATCCGTAGCTTTTTGGGACATGCGGGGTTCTATAGGCGGTTCTTCAAGGATTTTGAGAAGGTTGCAAGGCCGTTGAGAAATTTGATAAAAAAAGATCAAGTATTTGCCTTTGATGATAATTGTCTTAGTGCTTTCCAAGTTTTAAAATAAAAGCTGATTACTACTCCAATAATCATTTTTTCAAACTAGACTTTGAATTTTGAACTTATGTGCGATGCGAGCGATTATGTCATTGGAGCGGTATTGGGACAAAGGAAGGACAAAACCTTTCCTGTTATACACTATGCAAGCAAAGTGTTAAATAAGGCGCAAGTAAATTATGCGACAACTGAAAAAGAATTGCTTGCGATAGTGTATGCACTTGAAAATTTCCGTTCTTACCTCATTGGTTATAAAGTGGTGGTCTACATGGATCACTCAGTGATAAAATATTTGCTTACCAAACTGGATTTGAAGCAAAGGTTTATCCAGTGGATCCTCTCACTCCAAGAGTTTGATTTGGAAATAAAAGATAAAAAGGGATCCGAGAATTTGGTGGCAGATCATTTGTCGTGATTAATCAATGTAGAGGTTACCAAATCTGAAAAGGAAAATCGACCTGATGAAAAGCTTTTTCGAGTCCAAGTTAGGTTGTGGTTCGCGGATATTGCAAATCACATGGCAACCGGTTGGGTACCCGAGGACCTAACTTGGAACCAAAAAAAGGAAGTTCCTATCAGATGCAGACTACTATGTGTGGGATTAACCTTACTTATTCAAGTTAGGAGGAGATAACTTGTTAAGGAGGTGTGTAACAAACGATGAAGCACAAAGAATTTTATGGCATTGTCACAACTCATCTTACGGAGGCCATTTCAATGGTGCGAGGACGACCACAAAAGTCCTACAATAAGGATTTTATTGCCCGACTCTTTTCAAAGACGCAAATATCCATGCACGTAGTTGTGATACATGCCAAAGAATGGGTGGAAATGGGAAAATGGATGAAATGGCCCTTCAAAATTTGCAAGAAGTGGACATTTTTTATCGTGGGGTCATTGACTTCGTTTGACCATTCCCACCATCTTTTACTAATAAATATATCCTTGTGGCGGTTGACGATTTTTCGAAGTGGGTTGAAGCGATTGCTTCACCTAAGGCTGATGGCAAGACGGTGATCAAATTTCTTAAGAAAAACATTTTTTCCTGTTTTGGTACTCTAAAGGTTCTTATTAGTGATGGTGGGTCACACTTTTGAAACACACCCCTTGAAAATGTTTTAAAACATTATGGTGTGATGCACAAAGTGGAGACCCCTACCACCAACAGACAAATGATCAAGTCGAGGTGTCTAACCGTGATATTAAAAAAGATTTTGGAAAAAAACTGTGTCGAGTTCTAGAAAGCATTGGTCACAAAAGTTGGATGAAGCTTTGTGGGCGTATTATACCGCATACAAAGCCCCAATAGTCTTAACTCCATTTCAAATGGTTTATGGAAAAAACATGCCATTTACCTGTTGAGATGGAGCACAAGGCTTTGTGGGACTTGAAGTTTTTAAACTTTGATCAAGAATCGGCTGGAGAAAAAAGAAAGGTGCAACTGCTAGAATTAGAGGAGACGCGCAATGTTGCATACCATTCTAGTTGGTTGTACAAAGAGAAGGTGAAAAGTTATCACGACAATAAGATCCAATAAAAGGACTTTAAGGTCGGGCAAATGGTACTTCTGTTTAATTCTCGATTGAAGATTTTCCCTGGAAAGTTGAAATCAAAGTGGTTCGGACCTTTCCTTGTCAAGGAAGTAAAGTGCTATGGTGCGATAGTGATCGAAGATTTGCAAAAGAAGGATAGTTGGACCATTAACAACCAACGTTTGAAAATATACCTTAGAAGCAATTTCAATCGGGAAAACTATTATGTTCTCCTCGATGATCGTTGATCATCTTGGACCGTCGAGCTTATCTGACTTTAAACAAGCACTCGTTGGGAGACACCCCAATTTTGTAATTTTTTATTGTATTTTTGTCTATTTACTGTTGCAACATGTTTTGCATGCTAGAAAGGGTGTTTTTGAGTTGCTGAGAGTGTTTTAGAAGTAGCAGAGCCCGCTTAGCGCGTAGGCACCTGCTAAGCGCAGTCTGGAAGAAAACAACTTTATACTTCCAGTGAGAAACCTGCTAAGAGCGGTCATGAGCCCGCTTAGCGCGGTCTGCGAAAATTTTAATTAAAAAAAATCAAATTGGGCCCATCTGAGATGACTCGGCCCAGTTAGGTGTTAAAAGTGTGAAAAGGAATTAGGGTTGCCTCATTCAACCCTTTTTCCATAAAATTTCAAAGGTTTATCTATTTTCTTCTTCAATTTTGGTAAGAGTTTCGTGATTGGTTCCAATTTTGCTTCTTCTTCTCCGGTTTAAAGCACAAAATCATCACTACTTAATTGTAAGTTACATGTTGTTCTTTAATTTTTCGTGAAAAACCTATTTTGGGTGAAACGTTACCTATTTCATGAGTTTTTCATCTTGTTCTTTATGATTCTTTGTGGATTTCATCTTTATCCATCACTGTTATGTTTTATTAGTTGATGCATGTGGTTAGGGCATTGTAAAATTATGAATTAAGGCAATAACTTAGAAATTAGGGTTTTAAATTAGGTTATATTGTAATTATTTGTGTTGTTCTTTCTTCCTTGTTTCTCTGAGACCTTTAGAAGTGTTTTTCATCCATTTGAATCCCTTTGTTTCCAGAGGCGATATTTTTTGCAAATTGCAGAGCCCGCTTAGCGCGCTCTTGTGCGCTTAACATGGTCTGCAATTCTGCATAATTTTCCCCTTTTCTAAAAATTGTTTTGATTTCAATGGATGATTACTCATATTTGTTTAGGAATTTAGGCGTATTTTAATGTTGTTTTGTTAACATATTTATCTGTTTGTGGATGTCTTACTTTATTTTTGCATATGTTTGGGAGAAAGAAGCAGTGTGTCGGGTTGGCCGCTACCGCAACTAGGGGTCCTCCAACAGTGGCTTTTGATCGCAATAGGTTTATTGGTCCAGTCTGTAACGCTGTAATACGGTGGGATAACTGACTTTGTCGTTTTTGTTTTCATAAAAACAATGTTGCGGATAGCAAGAGTCGCCGCTGGATTTTCTTTTATCCAATTAGGAAAGGTGAAAAAGAACAGGAAAGACCTTGGTTTAGATTTTTGAGTTCGAGGGGTAGGTTATCCATGGGCTTTTAACTACTTATCTCACTTTGTTTTTGTTTGAGAAAAAATAGTGGTGGCGTGTTAAGAAAAGGTCCACCTTTGTAATGATTCTCGTATGAATGTATACAAAGTGGTTTCTTGGAAGGTTTTTGAAAGTGTGTGGTGCAAAGAATAATTTTGCTTTGAAATTGTGAGCAAGCAGTTAAGGGATTCCTACCTAATCAAGGTCATTCATGTTATTTTTCTCTTTCCTTAGTGTAACACCCCAAATTTTCCCTCTTTGCTTCATCTCATTTTGCATATCATAATCATAACATGTAGCTTGCATACCCTAGCATTTGGCCTAGAAAGATGAGGCATAAGCATCCATAATTGCAAGCATAAGGCATATGATCAATCATCTGGAAAGTCATGATTCTTCAAAGTCAAGTTAAAAGCCAAGTGATCTTGCAAGAATCTCAAAAGGTCTCCTCACATGTTATACAAGCTCAAGGTCACCCACAAAACCCTAGAAAAGGGAGATTTGATCAGAGTTTCAGAGGTGCAACATGCTCCTACACAGATAAACCCTAATTAGGGTTTTACCTCATATCAAGTAATTATCATAGCTTTGACCAATTATTATGGTAAAAGGCTTTCATATGATACATAATGCCTATCAGTGAAGTTTGATCAAAAACTCATTGAGGAAGTCAAACATTTGATCAGTTACTTGCAAATGAAGAAATAGGTCAACTGAGCAGAAGAAAAGTTAACCATTGGTTTTATAGTGCTCCAATCATGATTTTCAAGCTTATGGATCCTATTAAGGGAAAATAATGTCTTTGGTGATCATAATAATTAAGAATCAAGAGTTTGGAAGGAATTTGCCAAATTTAGAAAGTGGCTTGTATGGAAACTTTCTATTTTGGGTAAAATTTGCCCTAATTTCCAATCAATTCTGTCATGGCCAAGATGACTCCAAATGAATTTTCCTCAAACATGAAACTTGTAGAGCATTATCCCCCCTTTCCAAAAAGTTCAATAACTTGTTCATAGCATGTGTAGAACTCAAGATATGACCATTGGAAGTTTGGTTGTTTTTAGGGTTTTACCATATTTTTCAAGTTTCCACTGTAACGCCTCGATTCAATTATTCCATTTTTGTTGAGTCTTTTATTTAAATTGAGTGATAATTGTTTTAATTATGAAATTGGTGTGTTTATGTGATATGTTGATGTGTTATATTATTTTACCGTTTTGAGAATTTTCGGGTAAAATTAGATTGAAGGGTATTTTAGACATTTGCTAATTAATGTTAAGTTAGAAATTATGTAGAATTATATTTTGTGAGAAAAATGATATTTGGTAGAAAATAGAAATAGAAAGATATAAGAGTAGAAAGAGAATAAAAAGAGAGATAGAAAGAAATAGAAAAGAAAGAAAGGGAGAAGAAGAGAAAAGAGAAGGAAAAGAGGGAAAGCTTGGAAATTCTTCAAGATAGCTCCTAGGAATCGAAACAATCGGGTAAGGGTGTGAAATATTGTTATCTTATCATTGTGTATGATTATGTATGTGTTAGATTGATTGGGTTTTTGTTTTGGAGAAGTTTAGAGAATATGAGGTTTTAGGGTTTTTGATGAAAATCTAAGAAATTGGTAGATTAATCGGTTGAAACTTGATATAATCAAAGTATGATAGTTAATACATGTTAATGATCATGTTTTTTGAGGTTTGGTGGGGTTTTGGAACCCTTTGGCATGACTTTTGCGCGACTGAGCTGCTGTTGAAATCGCAGTTCTTGCTCAGCGAGCGATTCCTCGCTCAACGAGCTATCTAGAAACATTTTCGCTCAACGAGACCTGGAAGTTGGAATTTTGTGTTTTAATTCATAACTTTTGATTCGAGTATCTGTTTTAAACGTTCCACATATCGATTCGAATCTAAAAACATGTAGAAACTAATGATGCTAAAAGATGTAATTTTTAGCCGACCTTTACCCGACTTTTTCGATAAAACATAATTATGTTAGTTAAGGAATTGTGGGATTGATAGTGGTATAGTGGCCTTTTGGCAAATAAATGCATTTCATGAAGTGAATATGAATGCATGTTGATAGTGAGAGAGTTCGTTGCCATTTGGCGTAATTGATGCAAATGTGTATAGTTTGTTTGTGATTGTATGAGATGAATGCATAATTATATTATGAAGATGTATGCATTTTCAAGAATGTTGTGGGTCATTTTTCATGTGAAGCATAATGTATGCATTCTTGTATTGTGGGATTCTATGTGAATCCGTTGTAACATCTTGTGCCCATATGGGGTGTGAGCGATGATTACAACATGATTATGTGCTTGTGTGGGGTGTGAGCAATCGGATTGTGTGCCAGTGTGGGGTGTGAATAATCCATAAACATTGTGTGCCCATGTGGGGTGTGAGCAATGGGTGATTTAATCACGAATGATTATGTGTCTGTGTGGGGTGTGAGCAATAGGATTGTGTGCCCGTGTGGGGTGTGAGCAATCCATAAACATTGTGTGCCTATATGGGGTGTGAGCAATGGGTGAACATCGTATGCTCGATGGAGAGTTACTTTAGGTAACAAGCGATGGTTCCAATAAGTTCCTGAGTGAACTTGAGATGATTGAGTCGGTACCGCATTGCATTTGCATAGAGTCGTGAGCCGGTCTCTATGATTTGCATTTACCATCTATAATTGAAAATTGGTGAATAAACATGAATAATGTATGTTTATGCGGAGTGATAGAAATTGGTGAATAAACATGAATGTATATGTTTATGTAGAATGATGTGAAATGGTGAAATTGTGCATGATGAATATGTTTGGTTTGTATATATACATTGTGATGTATATGTGTGATGGGTGATAAATTATGGTGAGAATATGTATATGTGTATTTTTATGATTAGATATATAATTATACGCATTGTTATTATGATAATATTTCTCACCCTTCTGCTGTTTTATGATGCTCTATGAGGCATTGCAGAGTAGGTTTCCTGGAGGTTTTTTGTGAAGCGTGTCTTCATTCTTTTGGTCGGTCAGCTCTGATATGTAGCACCGGGTAGCTAGGGTTGACTTGATGCCTTTTTGTGATGCATTTGTATATGTATCTTGGTGATGAATGTTTATGTAAACATGAATTATGTGGTGGATCAAACTTGATGATATATATATGTGTGTGTGTGTGTTTGATGTTGATTAATGTTTAGTTTTCGCTTTTATGTTAGTGTTGAGGTATGGGTGTAAAGATTAAATCCCTCTGTTGCAAGTTACCCCATTGTTGCATATCGTTAAATGAGCAGGTGTTGGATGTTTTAATTTCATGTATAATGTGACATGCCTCTTTTATACTATGTTTTAATTATACTCTGATGGAATTTTCAATTTGTGCCTAAATGATTAATTGATTATTTGGGGGTATAGAAAGGGGGTGTTACATTAAGTGGTATCAGAGCCAATGTCGAGCCAGTGTCGAGTCAGTTGTGTCTGTCTTGTTGTTGTGATGGTTGAACTGTTATTTACCATTATTATTGTTTTTGGGAATAATCGGAATATGGTTGGTAGAAATGACAATGTGATGGCTGCTACTTTGGAAGCAATGGCTAGGGCGGTGCAGGGTGCGCCGAATGTGAATGCTAATGATGAGTTCGGGAAGAATCAACCAATGGTCTTCAAAGGAAGATTTGATCTCGATGGTGCTCAAGTTTGGTTGAAAGAGATTGAAAGAATCTTCAGAATCATGGATTGTGCTGAAGGGAGTAAGGTGAGGCTTGGATCTCACATGCTGAAGGAAGAAGTCGATGATTGGTGGGTCGGTAGAAGTCAAGCTCTTGAGGAAGAAGATGAAGAGTTAACTTGGGATTTATTTCGTACCAAGTTCTTAAGGAAGTATTTCCCTGAAAGTGTGAAAGGGAAGAAGGAAATAGAGTTCCTTGAACTGAAACAAAGGTAGTATGTCTGTGGTGGACTATACTGCTAAGTTTGTAGAGTTGGTTCAGTTTCATCCTCATTATGCTGCTACTACTGATGAGTTCTAGAAGTGTATTAAGTATGAGAAGGGATTGCGTCATGAGATTAAGCTAGTTGTGGGATATCAAAGAATAAGAAGGTTTTCAGATTTGAAGGAATGTTGTAGAACTTTCGAGGAGGATATCAAGGCCCGTTCTACACATTACAAGAGTTTGAATGAGAGGAAAGGAAAGCAACTAGCTAGAAGTAGACCTTATGTGACACCTGTTGATAAGGGCAAGCATAAGGGAAACTTCGATAAGAGATCTGGTGGAGGGAGTTCTGGTCACGTTAAGTGTTACTAGTGTGACGATTTGGGTCATAAGTCTTTTGAGCGTGGGAAGAACATAGTGAAATATTCAAATTGTGGAGGTTTTAGACACACTACTAACTAGTGTAGAATGAATGTTGTGAAGTGTTTCAATAATGGAGAAGTGGGTCACATTAGTACTAAGTGTACTAAGCCGAAGCAAGCTAAAGCAGGCGGAAATGTGTTTGCATTAGCAGGGAAGGACACTACTAGTGCAAACCGTTTGATTAAAAGTACATGCTTTATTAATAGTACGACTTTAGTTGCTATTATTAATACGGGAACGACTCATTCGTTCATTTCTCTTGAGTGCGCTAAGCGTTTGAATTTTTTTATGTCTTCTTGGGGTGGTGAGATGGTTATTGAGACTCCTGCTTCAGGGTCGGTAACTACGTCTTTGGTGTGTGTGAGTTATCCATTGACCATGTATGGTAAAGAATTCATCTTGGATATAGTTTGTTTGCCGTTGGAGGGATTGGACGTAATCTTGGGTATGAACTGGTTGCAATGTAATCGAGTTCATATAGATTTCTATCATAAGTTAGTAAGGTTTCCTTCTTTGGAAGATGATGATGAAGATGAAAGTTTACTATCCACTAAAGAGTTGAAGAAACTTTTAGCGGACGAAGCTCAATTGTTCGGTTTGTTTGCATCATTGTCGGTGGAAAGTTAAGTTGAACTCAATGGGTTCCCAGTGGTGTGTGATATTCCAGAAGTGTTTCCGGAGGATATTAAGGATGTACCGCCGGAAAGAGAAGTTGAGTTTTCTATTGATCTAGTTCCGGGTACTAGACCGATTTCGATGGCACCGTATCATATATCAACATCAGAGTTGGTAGAGTTAAAGAAACAATTGAATGACTTGTTGGACAAGAGATTTATAAGGCCAAGTGTTTCTCCTTGGGGAGCTCCAATATTGTTGGTAAAGAAGAAGGATGGGAGTATGCAGATATGCATTGATTATCGACATTTGAACAAGGTGACAATTAAGAACAATTATTTTCTTCCAAGGATCGATGATTTAATGGACCAATTGGTTGGTGCGTTTGTTTTTAGTAAGAATTATTTGAGATCAGGATATCACCAGATTCGTGTGAAAGAAGAGGATATTCAAAAGACGGCTTTTAGGACACGGTATGGTCATTACGAGTATTCCGTGATGTTATTCGGAGTTTTTAATGCGTCGGATGTGTTTATGGAATACATGAACCGTATTTTTCATGAGCAGTTGGATCGTTTTGTGATTGTGTTCATCGACGATATTTTGATTTATTCTAAGTCTCAAGAGGAGCATGAAGAACATTTAAGGACTGTGTTACAAATTTTGAAAGAGAAACAATTGTATGCTAAGTTGTCGAAATGTGAGTTTTGGTTGTCGAAAGTAAGTTTTCTTGGACATGTTATTTCCGATGGTGGTATTAGTGTTGATCCATCCAAGATTGATGCGGTAATGTGATGGGAAGTTCCTAGATCGGTTACGGAGATTCAAAGCTTTTTAGGCTTGGCGGGTTATTATTAGAGGTTTATTGAAGGATTTTCAAAGTTGGCACTTTCGTTAACGCAATTGACTTGTAAAGGAAAAGCTTTCACTGGACCCTCCCAAAGACAATTCATTGCTAAAGGGCCGGCCCTGAACGCCACACTGGACCCTCCCAAAGACAATTCATTGCCCATCTCCTTCTATAAAGAAGAACTATTAGGAGGTGCACCTAATGCCAGCATTCCACTGCTCATTCGAGCCCAAATGGTCAACTTCGACGTCTGCAGGATACTGGTCGACCAAGGTAGCTCATGCGACATCATGTATTCGCAGCTATTCGCTACACTCCAGCTGAACGAAACTCAGCTGACACCATACGTAGGATCAGACCTACAAGGTTTCAACGGTGCGATGTCATGACCGTGGGGTTACGTCGATCTCATAATCACGTTCGGAGCCACAGAGACTGCCCGATCAATCCGCGTCCAATTTTTGGTCGTCGATTGTCCTTCTCTGTATCAGTGCATTCTAGGTTGACCAACGTTGGCCGACCTTCTAGCCGTACCATCCACCGTCCATCTAAAGATGAAATACTACACCACTTCAGGAAGAGTTGCCACCCTGCATTATGACGTGGAGGCCGCCCGTCGTTGTTTCAAAGCGACCTCTAAAGGCCTTAGCTCGATATCTTACCAGCTTAAAGCCTCCACTTCAGCTTCCTCCCTGAACACCGATATGCCCGCACCTCTCCCCCGGGTCGATTCCATCGACCTCGATTGCAGGTTTCCAAATGAAGCCGAGAGTTCCCAGCAACACACCTCTTCATTAGCCCGACCTATCCCCGACGGTGAATTCGAGTTGATCCCGCTAGGGGAGGACCCGAGCAGATGCGTGAAGATCGGAGCACACCTCCTAAAACTAGCAAAGAGACAGCTAGAAGTATGCCTGAAGGGGAACGCCGACCTATTCGCATGGAATGCAACAGAAATGACCGGACTTGATCCAGACGTAGCATGCCACCATCTATCCATCGACCCGAATCACAAGGTCGTCGCCCAACGGAGGAGAAAACAGTCGACCGAGAAAACTAAAGCGGCTGAAAAAGCTGTAGAAGACCTCCTAGATGCAAACTTTGTAACAGAGGCCAGGTACACCACCTGGCTTTACAATGTTGTACTTGTGAAAAAATCTAATGGAAAGTGGTTAATGTGCGTTGATTATACCGACATTAACCGGGCTTGCCCGAAAGATGCTTACCTTTTTCCAAATATTGATAAATTGGTCGACAACTCGGTCGGTTTCAAACTACTATCATTTATGGATGCTTATTCAGGATATAATCAAATTCCCATGGTCGTGGCTGACAAAAAAAACATGGCCTTCATGACCGAATCGGGAAACTACTACTACAACGTTATGCCATTCGGTCTAAAATACGCGGGCGCTACTTATCAGCGCATAATGAACAAAGTTTTCCGAGCTGAAATTGGGGACATGCTCAAAGTATACATGGACGACATGATAGTCAAATCTCAGGAAGAAACAAATCATGCTTCCCACCTACGGAAGGTGTTCGACCAAGCTCGAAAATGCAAGATGCGTTTCAACCCTGAAAAATGTACATTCGGAGTTCGAGCAGGTAAATCCCTCGGGTTTTACTTGACCGAGTGAGGGATCAAAGCCAACCCGGATAAATGTCGAGCATTCTCAAAAATACATACCTCAAACTCTAAAAAATCCATACAATCTTTAAATGGAGTGCTCGCCTCTCTCGCTCGATTTGTGGCTAAATCTGCCCAACACGCGCTCCCATTCTACAAACTCCTCCGCAAAGAATCAGCTTTCGAGTGGACTGACGAATGCGAGCAAGCCCTGACTCACTTGAAAAAAGCACTATCCGAACCACAAGTACTCTCCAGGCCCAATGAAGGTGAAACGCTATACCTTTACCTTGCTGTATCGAACGAGGCGGTCAGCGCGGCCCTTATTCGAGAGCTCCCCGAGGGGCAAAAAGCTATATACTTCACGAGCAAGGCATTTAACAACCCCGAACTCAGGTACTTACAAATCGAAAAAGTAGCTCTAGCCCTACTCTTCGAAGCAAGGAGGTTACGACACTACTTCTTGGCCCATACTATCGTCGTCAGAACAGACCAACCCATCAGACAGATGCTCAGAAGGCCAGACATGGCCGGACGGATGCTCAAATGGTCGTTAGAATTAGCCGAGTTCGACATCAAATACGAAGGACGGAAGGCCCTCAAGGCTCAGGCATTGGCCGACTTCGTAGCAGAACTTACCTTCAACGAGCAAATGGCAACATCTCCATCTAAATGGATCATCTTCGTCGATGGAACATCTATCTCGACAGGCAGCGGGACCAGGGTGATGCTAGAGAACGAGGAAGGAACGCTCATCAAAGCATCCTTAACCCTGTCTTTCCCCACATCCAATAATCAAGCAGAGTACGAAGCTTTCTTGGCCGGTTTACGCCTTGCAGACGACCTAGAAGCAGAAGAAATAATAATATGCACGGACTCACAGTTGGTCGCTAACCAAGTACGAGGCGATTTTCAAACCAAGAACGACAACATGGCCGAATACTTAGCCTTGGTCAAAGAAAAACTAAAACGATTCACATCCGTAGAAGTCAGGCACGTCCCGCGCGAGAACAACATCCGAGCGGATATATTGTCCAAGTTGGCGAGCACCAAGAGAAAAAGGGGCAACAAATCCGTCATACAGGAGATACTCCCCCAACCCAGCATTGGGAAAACGTCAACGCCAATAGACATCAACATCATAAGCGACACTAACTGTTGTATGACCCTAGTATTCAATCATCTGACCAAAGACGAGTTTCCAACCGACCCGAAAACAGCCAGCACCGTATAGCGTAGATCGTGCTCATACACGATGGTCAGATGGAAGATGTACCGCCGAGGCTTCTCTACATCACTCCTCAGATGCGTTGAGGAAGAAAACGTCCTACACGTGCTGAGAGAAGTCCACGAGGGGATCAACACGCAACACCCCGACGGAAGATCACTCGCTCTTAAGATTCTACGAATAGGATACTATTGGCCAACGATGCAGGACGATGCGAAGGAGCACGTTAAAAAATGTGACAAATGCCAACGACATGGTGACATGCACATAGCGCCCCTACTGAGTTAAAATCACTGTCGTCCCCATGGCCGTTCGCCTGGTGGGGACTGGACATCTTATGACCCTTCGTCATCGGCACCAGCCAAAACAAGTATCTCATCGTTGACGTCGACTATTTCACCAAATGGATCGAAGCAGAGGCCCTAGCCAAAGTCACCGCACTGAACATCCTACGCTTCTTCAAACGAAACATCCTCGCTCGGTTCGGAATACCGCTCGCCATCGTGACGGAAAACGGGACACAGCTCACCGACAAACACTTCCAAGAATTCATATCCTCGGTTGGAACCAAACAACACTTCGCTTCTGTTGAACACCCCCATACTAACGGGCAAGCTGAAGCTGCTAACAGGGTAATCTTGAGGGGCCTCAAGCGAAGATTGGACGAACACAAAAAACGTTGGGTCGAAGATCTACATAGCGTCCTTTGGGCATACAGGACCACGCCTCATTCGACGACCGGAGAATCCCCGTTCTGACTAGCGTACGGAACCGAGGTTGTTATCCCCATAGAGATGCACGTACCACCCATGTGCATAGAATCTGTAACACCCTTCTAAATACCCCAAATTATTATAATTAAAATAACAATATATTCATCAGAGTAATTATGCCCCGAAGGGTGTCACACAATCATTTCACAACGATTATCAAAACATCCTGTCATGCTCATTTATTTAATCAAAATAAGGTTCCTTTGCATAATTCGCAGCGGAATAAAATCCAACATCAATGTAAAACATGTAACACACTACATGAAAATCATTCAACAACCAATCTCAAATTAATTAAAACATCCCCTCCCGATGTTACATCTATCAGAGCATGACCCATAAGAAACTACTCTAGACTCCAAGCATTAGCTTCTACTCAACTCATTTCTTGTTACCTGAAAAATAGGTGTAAGGGTGAGTTCCTCAATCAATATAATAAGTATTATAAAACAACATATAATGCCAAGTAATTAACACATTAATTCACCCAATTTAGGCTATGCCTTCAGCAACATCAATATCCGTTCAAAACATCATACTCAACAGTAGATTCTCAACCATATTCAACATCAACAACGCAACACACAACACACATATAATACTGGAATACATCCATTCATATTATATGCCATAAATTCATTATGCAATGAGACTCTATGCATGCGGTACCGACTATGTTGTGAACATATAGTTCAACCTCACCGTCCAAATCCAGGCACGGCTACCAAGCTCACTAGTCTCACTCATTTGAGACATCGTGACTCACTCACTAATTCCTCACCATGGGAATTAGCTACCACCCCAATTGGGCCATGCTATGCAAGCTACTCACCTAGCAAGCAACAATCAACAAAAATCAAAATGATTTACTCACTAATTCCTCACCATGGGAATTAGCTACCACCCGAAGGCCACAATATGCATGCTAATCACCTAGCAATGCAACATCAACAAAATCAAGAATAGACACATGCTCACACTCTAAGCCATAATACAGTCTATTCACAATTGTATACATTCACATCATCATGTATACCATCACACATTATCAACATAATTAATCACAAAAGCATATCCTATCATGCCACATAATCAAACACAGTATTAGCACACTCTACTAATACCTTTTCCACTCGAAACAACGGAAAATGATCCCTATCACATCATATCTCAGCTAAGTCGCATCACTCAGCCTAAACAACCAAAACTGCACAGCAGTAACACAGAAAAATCACAATTCTGCCCATACGCGTATTGCCCATGTCCATACGCGTATTGCCCAAAACCTGACCAAGTTCATACGCGTAACGCCCACTCTCATACGCGTATTGCGCATTGCCTCGCTAAACTCATACGCGTATTACCTACTCCATACGCGTACCAACAGAGACCAATTTACGTTCAAAATACCATCTTTTCCACCCATACGCGTAAGGCTTCCTCCATACGCGTACCAGCCAGCTCATACGCGTATTGCCTAGTGCCATACGCGTATGACCAGAAACCAGAATTCTCAGATCTGCTGTGGTTTTCTCTGTTACGAAACCTATCCGATCCAACCTTCCACAGTCCAGATTACACAAAATAATCACCCACATCATCTACACGAATCATATCCTATTCATCTTCATCAATCCTAACATTATCCCTTCTAATTCCTACGAATTCTTTTCAATTATCATTCAATTTCATTCATCCAACATTTCACAAACTCATCATGCATCAATCAAATTAGAGGTACAATCAATGGTTATCACTACCCAGTACATATTATCATATAATACCCTTTAACCGATGATAAACCCCCCTTACCTGAGTTAATCCGGTAGCCTCCGAGCTCTAAGCTTTTCCTTCCTTCAACCTTCGTCCTCTGGCTTTTTGCCCTTTCTGCCTCTTTTCCCTTTTTCACGTGAAATAACCTTTTTACCAAAAAATGGGATTTTTCTCATTTCCAACTTATATATTATTCCAATAAATAATTATCCCAATAATTATTATTCCAAAATAATAATAATAATAATAATAATTCAATTATTTAATTAAATCAATAAATATATTATTAACTTAATTTAAATAATTATTATATTATTATCGGGGTGTTACAACTCTCCCCCACTAAAAGAGTTTTCGTCCTCGAAAACATACCTCAATCGAACAACTCCGGATAAGACTCCTTCATCTGGCTCTCCAGTTCCCAAGTCACATTGCCACCTGCTGGTCCTCCCCAAGCTACCTTCACCAAGGCAATCTCTTTACCCCGCAACTGCTTCAACTCTCGATCCTCGATCCTCATAGGTGATGTTTCAACAGTCAGGTTATCTCTCACCTGTACATCATCTACTTGGACAACATGCGACGGATCATGAATGTATCTCCTCAACTGAGACACATGAAAAACATCATGCAAATTCGCAAGCGACGGCGGTAAAGCGATACGATAGGCTACCTCTCCTATCCTCTCCAAAATCTGATAAGGACCAATAAATCGAGGTGTCAACTTCTTCGACTTCAAGGCTCGACCAACACCAGTTATCGGAGTAACACGAAGAAACACATGATCTCCCTCTTGGAACTCAAGTGACTTCCTCCTCTTGTCATGATAACTCTTTTGACGACTCTGAGCAATTCTCATCTTATCCTGAATCATCTTAATCTTTCCCGTAGTTTGTTGAACAATCTCCGGTCCAACCACAGCACTCTCACCGGACTCATACCAACATAAAGGTGTCCGACATCTCCTACCATACAAAGCTTCAAACGGTGCCATACCAATGCTCGAATGAAAACTATTGTTGTAGGTAAACTCAATCAAAGGCAAATAACAATCCCAAGCACCTCCATTTTCCAAAACACAAGCCCTCAAAAGATCCTCTAGTGACTGAATCGTCCTCTCAGTCTGACCATCAGTCTGCGGATGATATGCAGAACTCAATCTCAGCTTAGTTCCCAAAGCCTTCTGCAAACCTTCCCAAAACTTCGATGTAAATCTAGGATCTCTGTCCGAAACAATACTAGACGGAATACCATGCAAACTTACAATCTTCTCAATATACAACTCAGCTAGCCTCTCTAACGGATAATCCATTCTGATCGGAATGAAATGAGCCGACTTCGTCAATCTATCCACAATCACCCAAATAGCCTCAAAATTCTTACTTGTTCTCGGCAAACCAGAAACAAAATCCATACTGATACTGTCCCACTTCCACTCTGGAATAGCCAACGGTTGCATTAGCCCAGACGGCTTCTGATGCTCAATCTTCGACTTCTGACAAGTTAAACAAGAATACACAAAACTTGCAATTTCTCTTTTCATTCCCGGCCACCAAAATAACCCTTTCAAATCATGGTACATCTTCGTAGCTCCAGGATGAATACTCAAGCCACTACGATGTCCTTCCTCAAGGATACTCTTCTTAAGTTCTGTAACATCCGGAATACACACCCGACTACCAAATTTCAAAATACCATTCTCATCAACTCTGAATTCACCACCTTGACCTTGATTCACTAAAGTCAACTTATCAACCAAAAGTGCATCGGATTTCTGACCCTCTCTGATCTCGTCCAGAATACCACTCGTTAACTTCAACATTCCCAGTTTAACACTATTGTGAGTACTCTCACACACCAAACTCAAGTCTCTAAACTGCTCAATTAAGTCCAATTCCTTAACCATTAACATAGACATATGTAATGATTTCCGACTCAATGCATCAGCTACTACATTTGCTTTACCCGGATGGTAATTCAAACCAAAATCATAATCCTTCAGAAATTCTAACCATCTCCTCTGTCTCATATTCAGCTCTTTCTGATCAAACAAATACTTTAAACTCTTATGGTCACTGAAAACTTCAAATCTTGAACCGTACAAATAATGCCTCCATAACTTCAGAACAAATACTACAGCTGCCAGCTCTAAATCATGTGTCGGATAATTCCTCTCGTGAACCCTTAGCTGTCTCGAAGCATAAGCTATAACCTGCTTATTCTGCATCAACACACCACCTAAACCCAACAATGAAGCATCACAATAAACCTCAAATAGTTCCGACGAACTCGGTAATATCAGGATAGGAGCAGTAGTTAACCTTCTCTTTAACTCTTGGAAACCTTCTTCACATTTTGAGTCCCAAACAAACGCTTGCCCCTTTCTAGTCAACATTGTCAACGGTAACGCCAACTTAGAAAATCCCTCAATGAACTTCCTATAATACCCAGCCAAACCAAGGAAACTTCGAATCTCAGTAACAGACTTAGGAGTTTCCCACTTAGACACCGCTTCCATCTTAGAAGGATCAACAGCAATACCACCTCTGGAAATCACATGACCAAGAAAACTAACTTCTTCTAACCAAAATTCACACTTAGACAGTTTAGCAAATAACTTCTTTTCTCGCAGAACTCCTAAAACCTCTCTCAAATGTTCAGCATGCTCCTCTTCAGATTTCGAATACACCAAAATGTCATCAATAAACACCACAACAAACTGATCTAGGTACGGATGGAAAATCCTATTCATATACTCCATAAATACTCCAGGTGCATTAGTCACACCAAAAGGCATTACAGAATACTCATAATGTCCATACCTTGTTCTGAAGGCAGTCTTCTGAATATCCTCAGTTTTCACACGTATCTGATGATATCCCGATCTCAAATCTATTTTGCTGAACACTCTCGCACCAACCAACTGATCCATTAAATCATCAATCCTCGGCAAAGGATACCGATTCTTGATCGTCACTTTATTCAGTTGCCTGTAATCTACACACAACCTCATAGTACCTTCTTTTTTCTTAACCAACAACACTGGTGCACCCCACGGTGACACACTCGGACGAATAAATTTCTTATCTAACAGATCTTCCAGCTGACTCTTCAATTCAGCTAGTTCAACAGCAGACATACGATAAGGAGCCATCGATATCGGTCTAGTACCAGGTACCAAGTCAATCGAGAACTCAACTTCACGCTCTGGCGGCAATTCATTCACCTCTTCCGGGAACACATCAGGAAAATCACACACCACAGCTAGATCGCCAATCCCCAGTTTATCTTTAGTCTCCAAGGTCGCTAACAGCATAAACAACTCTGCCCCATCTGCCACTTCCTCACTCACTTGTCTTGCTGATAGAAACAAACTCTTTCCTTCCTCATCCTCAGGAAATATCACAGTCTTATCAAAACAATTAATATAAACTCGGTTAAACACCAACCAGTTCATACCCAGAATAACATCAATCTGCACTAATGGAAGACACACAAGGTCTATCCCAAAGTCTCTACCAAAAATACTCAAAGGACATCTCAAACAAACCGAAGTAGTAGTCACTGAACCCTTCGCAGGAGTATCAATCACCATACTACCACGCATCTCAGATATCTCTAACTTAAGTTTCACAGCACAATCCAAGGATATAAAAGAATGAGTCGCACCTGTGTCAATAATAGCTACAAGAGGAAAGCCATTAATATAACACGTACCTCGGATCAAACGATCATCTGCAGAAGTCTCAGAACCCGATAAAGCAAAAACCTTGCCTCCTGACTGATTCTCTTTCTTCGGCTTAGGACACTGTGGGCTGATATGACCCACTTCTCCACAGTTGAAGCAAGTCACAGTCTTCAACCGGCAATCTGCAGCCAAATGACCACCTTTCCCACATTTGAAACACTTCTTCTCACTACTGGTACACTCATGGATACGATGTCCAGCCTGACCACATCTGTAACACTTAACAGGAGCACTAGAGTCTCCCCCACTAGGCCTCTTCATCCCACTCTGCCTCTGAAAACCTTTGCCAGCTGCATACGGTTTTCCACGATCAATCTGATTCTTACCTTTTCTATCAACCTTCTGCTGATAGCTCTCAGCTCTGGCCTTGGAATCCTGTTCGAAAATCCTGCAACAGTCAACCAAATCAGAAAACACTCTAATCCTTTGATATCCAATAGCCTGCTTGATCTCGGGACGCAACCCGTTCTCAAACTTCACACACTTTGAAAATTCCCCAGCAGCCTCAGCATAGGGAGTATAATACTTCGACAGTTCTGTGAACTTAGCAGCATACTCCGTAACAGACCTGTTACCCTGCTTCAATTCCAAGAACTCTATCTCTTTCTTTCCTCTGACATCCTCGGGAAAATACTTCCTCAGAAATCTCTCTCTGAACACCGCCCAAGAAATCTCAGCATTTCCAGCAGTTTCCAACTCAGTGCGGGTAGCAACCCACCAATCATCGGCTTCTTCTGACAGCATATGTGTACCGAACCTGACCTTCTGGTTATCAGCACACTCAGTTACTCTGAAGATCCTCTCTATCTCCTTCAACCACTTCTGAGCACCATCTGGATCGTATGCTCCTTTGAACATTGGAGGATTGTTCTTCTGGAACTCACTCAACTGACGAGCAGCTCCCATTCCCATAACATTCGGATTTCCTCCAAGTACTCCAGCTAGCATACCCAAAGCCTCAGCAATCGCAGCATCATCTCTACCTCTTCCAGCCATCTCTATTCTGAAACCCAACAACTAAAACAATAAATACCGATAGGGTTACACAACACCTATACCGTACAGGGGAAACAGAAAAATTACGACTCGACACGACCGACTATGCTCTGATACCACTAATGTAACACCCTTCTAAATACCCCAAATTATTATAATTAAAATAACAATATATTCATCAGAGTAATTATGCCCCGAAGGGTGTCACACAATCATTTCACAACGATTATCAAAACATCCTGTCATGCTCATTTATTTAATCAAAATAAGGTTCCTTTGCATAATTCGCAGCGGAATAAAATCCAACATCAATGTAAAACATGTAACACACTACATGAAAATCATTCAACAACCAATCTCAAATTAATTAAAACATCCCCTCCCGATGTTACATCTATCAGAGCATGACCCATAAGAAACTACTCTAGACTCCAAGCATTAGCTTCTACTCAACTCATTTCTTGTTACCTGAAAAATAGGTGTAAGGGTGAGTTCCTCAATCAATATAATAAGTATTATAAAACAACATATAATGCCAAGTAATTAACACATTAATTCACCCAATTTAGGCTATGCCTTCAGCAACATCAATATCCGTTCAAAACATCATACTCAACAGTAGATTCTCAACCATATTCAACATCAACAACGCAACACACAACACACATATAATACTGGAATACATCCATTCATATTATATGCCATAAATTCATTATGCAATGAGACTCTATGCATGCGGTACCGACTATGTTGTGAACATATAGTTCAACCTCACCGTCCAAATCCAGGCACGGCTACCAAGCTCACTAGTCTCACTCATTTGAGACATCGTGACTCACTCACTAATTCCTCACCATGGGAATTAGCTACCACCCCAATTGGGCCATGCTATGCAAGCTACTCACCTAGCAAGCAACAATCAACAAAAATCAAAATGATTTACTCACTAATTCCTCACCATGGGAATTAGCTACCACCCGAAGGCCACAATATGCATGCTAATCACCTAGCAATGCAACATCAACAAAATCAAGAATAGACACATGCTCACACTCTAAGCCATAATACAGTCTATTCACAATTGTATACATTCACATCATCATGTATACCATCACACATTATCAACATAATTAATCACAAAAGCATATCCTATCATGCCACATAATCAAACACAGTATTAGCACACTCTACTAATACCTTTTCCACTCGAAACAACGGAAAATGATCCCTATCACATCATATCTCAGCTAAGTCGCATCACTCAGCCTAAACAACCAAAACTGCACAGCAGTAACACAGAAAAATCACAATTCTGCCCATACGCGTATTGCCCATGTCCATACGCGTATTGCCCAAAACCTGACCAAGTTCATACGCGTAACGCCCACTCTCATACGCGTATTGCGCATTGCCTCGCTCAACTCATACGCGTATTACCTACTCCATACGCGTACCAACAGAGACCAATTTACGTTCAAAATACCATCTTTTCCACCCATACGCGTAAGGCTTCCTCCATACGCGTACCAGCCAGCTCATACGCGTATTGCCTAGTGCCATACGCATATGACCAGAAACCAGAATTCTCAGATCTGCTGTGGTTTTCTCTGTTACGAAACCTATCCGATCCAACCTTCCACAGTCCAGATTACACAAAATAATCACCCACATCATCTACACGAATCATATCCTATTCATCTTCATCAATCCTAACATTATCCCTTCTAATTCCTACGAATTCTTTTCAATTATCATTCAATTTCATTCATCCAACATTTCACAAACTCATCATGCATCAATCAAATTAGAGGTACAATCAATGGTTATCACTACCCAGTACATATTATCATATAATACCCTTTAACCGATGATAAACCCCCCTTACCTGAGTTAATCCGGTAGCCTCCGAGCTCTAAGCTTTTCCTTCCTTCAACCTTCGTCCTCTGGCTTTTTGCCCTTTCTGCCTCTTTTCCCTTTTTCACGTGAAATAACCTTTTTACCAAAAAATGGGATTTTTCTCATTTCCAACTTATATATTATTCCAATAAATAATTATCCCAATAATTATTATTCCAAAATAATAATAATAATAATAATAATTCAATTATTTAATTAAATCAATAAATATATTATTAACTTAATTTAAATAATTATTATATTATTATCGGGGTGTTACAGAATCGCCCATGGACCAAGATACTAACTCAAAACCGCTAAGAGAGGAGCTCGACTTGGTTGAAGAAATACGACCAGGAGCAGCTCTTCGAGAAGCCACGCTCAAACAAAAAATCGATGCTCGACACAACGCGAAAGTTGTCAAATGAGCGTTCGAAGTCGGGAACCTAGTATTGAGAAAAAACCACAAAGACTCCCGAGAAGGGAAACTAGCACCAAACTGGGAAGACTCGTATCGCGTCCGAGCAAAGACCGAAAATGAAGCTTACTACCTAGAAAATCTTCAAGGGGAAGAAGTTGTGCGGCCATGGAACGCCGAGAAACTTAAACAATACTACAGCTAGTATGAAAGTCGCCTTATCCCCTACGAAGGGCGAAAGGTCCGACCAAACCTGCGTGCCCAGGTACAAGCATTGCAGCCCAAAGTATTTAACCAACAGAACCTCCTCATTGTAACGAGGAAGATAACTGTTGCACGAACGGGTACTCAAACGAGCTCGACGTCACCTAAGTACCACGACCAGGAAGAACCCCAGCTCGCGATGGGACGTTCAAGCCACGGATATCCGAGCCACAATCATGGCCTAGATTCTGACCCAGGATCAACCTCCGTACATATGATCGGTCCCCCAAACTGGTAGATCACATCCCCTACGAGCATTCATCCCCTTATCGACCATTACGTCATTTTCCTCGCACCTAACGAGCGTAAAACACTTAACAAAAAACACATAACTGAAAACACTGCATAAATCGTAAAACGACCACCAAGGTCAGAAATGTTAATTAAAAAAGTTGCGACCCCTAAAGGCCGACTTGTTCAAGATTACATAAAAAGGGGACCACGTCCCCAAACAAAGATTTAAAATTACAAGTAATTTAGGCTCGCAGGTCGACCTAATTACCCTCTCCCTCTTGCACCCCAAGCTCGTGTTCATTCGGAAGTTGCTGGACGACTGGTTGGATCGGCTGCTCGGACTCCCCAGGTTGAGAATCGTCCACGATCATGTAATCAGGGACCATGACCCGACCATCTTTGACTTTGTACAAGTAACTAGTCTGATCGGCATCGAGGTTCAGCTCGGGATGGAGGGCCTTTTTCTGGTCCACAACATTCTGGAAACTCAAATTAGTCGAGTCCCTCAAATCCTCGAGATCCTGATCCAGTCGCGCAAGGAAATGCGCCCGACTCATCAACCCCTTGGTGTCCTCATTTTCACCATCCTTGGGGAAGAAGGTGTCTCTTAGCTTCCTATTCTGATCGATGACCTTCTTTTTGTCTACCTCCAGCTTAGCAATCACATCCGCCTGCACCGCCAACTCTGTGGTCGCAGCCTCAGCATCCTTGACGACCTTCTTTGCTTTTTCTTCCGAAGCAGCCAAGAGAGTCTTCAAGCGGGTTATTTCGAGCTCCTTCCTAGAACTCCCCTCGGCAAACATGGACGCCATCGACAACACCCTCGTCACTGCTCTAGCATCCTGCGCCAAGGACAACCTTCGACTGGGGCAGTCCATTTGCTCGAGGTACAGCGAACAAAGTGCCCTAAACTCATAAACCCTAAAATCTCTATCAAAACCAAAAAGAAAAGTATTTAGCTATGAACCCACCTTGCAATCGACGAGGAGGTTGGTGAAGATGAAGATTCGAAGAAGAAATGGCGATGATTCATGATCTTGAAGCTTTAGGGTTTTCTCCCTTTTTCCTTCTCCTCCTTTTCTTTATCTTCCTTTCTTCCCATATCTCTTACTAACTTTTTTTTTCCTTCTTATAACTCTTATATCTTTCTCTAAAACAAAACCAATTATTTACCAGTCAGTAACACTAACTGGTCCAACTGAGAGTATCCAAAATATCTCTGAGTCGAATATTTAATTAAATACGGGGTATTACACTTGGATTTGTTTGACGAGTAGAGGGTTGGTAGTTGGGCTGATGCTTTAGGTGTTCTGTTGCTGACTTGGTTTTTTGATCCTCAACTGATATTTCCGTATAATTTGTTTAAAGCGGTAACGAGGCTGGTTTGTTTTGGTTCGTGCCAGTTCGAGTTTGGTTCGATGTTTGAATCCTGGCTCCTTTGAGGATATTCGCAGCATGGTGGGTGCGCTGTTGGCACTGCGATGTATGGTTCTTTCAGTGGATTGCTTTTGTTTTGAAGTCGCATTATTTCAGCTTATATTTGTTGTCGTTGTTCGTTTTTAGATTGCGAGGTGGTGCGAACTCAATTATTAAGTTAACTTCAAGGTGTTTGAGTTTTTTTCTGGTGCTGTAGATTTTTTCTTTTGCACTTTTTATTTCCTATGTTCAGGTTGTTGTTTACTGGTTTGGACTTTTTGGTGTGTTTTAGGGCCTTAATGGTGCTGAGGCTTAAGTTGGTTTTTGGTAGCAGGTTCTGACTTGCCTGCATGTTATGCTTAGCATATCTTATGCTAGTGTACTCTTTTAGTTTGTTTCAATATATTACTTTTGCCTTTAAAAAAAAGGTTTATGACATGTATCTTCCTCTCTCATTTTTCTCAAAAAAACACTTTAACTATTCGATTCTCAACAAAACATTTTTGATATTTTGAAAGTATTTGTACACATGTTTTCGTACACATGTTTTCTTTTCTTCTAAATATGTGTAACCTAAAGACAAATCTTTCCATCCAACAAATCAATGACAATGTCTATGAATGGATGAAATGTTGGATTTATAAGAGAGATGATATATTTACCTAACACCTTAAGATTTTGAATTGAGATGTGGTGTCTCACTCTTATGGTTCTAAATTATTGACCTCATTGGTGCTTCCGATTTCTCTAGACTCTCCAATAGTGGTTAAACTCAGACTTGACCCTGTGCAGGAGCATCAGACTCTACAACACAGGGCTCTAAATTTTGGAGGGAATGTTTAAGAAGTCCATTTTTTTTATATTATTATTAAAAAATATTATTAAAAAGTTAAATAAATTAAAAATATATATTAAAAAACTCATTATATTAAAAAAAATAAGATTGATGAAAATATTTATAATTATATTATATTTTTATTAATATATAATATATCATTTTTAATTATTCTATCAATTTGAGCCAGAGTTATATAATATTTGAGCTGGTCCCGGTTAAACTTTGAAATAATTTTAATTATTCTATTAATTTTATAATAGAAGAAGTGATTCAGATGGTCAAGCTTAAGAAATGTTTTTTTTTTTTTTTTTTTAACTTATTGAAAAAAAAATTAAGTATTTTTTATTTGTAGGTGTCTTGCTTTAGGGAAAACACAAAATGATTGTGCGTTTAGCAACTCCAACAGAACTTCTCATGCTCAATTAATTGTGTTCTAATGTGTTATTATAGCTGTCATACTTAAGGATTATTCTTTTTCCAATTTTTTATGAGAACAAGAGTATTATGTTAGGTTTTTTTATTTCACTATTACTCTAACATAAAACTTTGATGGTGGTGTATATTGCATAATTTACCCTCTTTAACATTTATTCCTTGAAGTTTGTAAAAATCATTTTAGAATTTTATTAATTTTAAATGTCAAAATTTAAGGGATTATTCGCTGTTATTTTCATATTATAAATTATGTTAGTTTTTCGACGCCAAAAAAATTATCCTTTTATTTAAGAAATTGCGGTGATGCATGCGCAACTACAATTATAATTTAAAAATAGGTTTAAATAAATAAATTGTTTTTTAAGTTAGAGATTTTTTTGTTTTTGTTTTTATATTTTTTAGAATAATTTTTTATTGTTATTATTTTTTTTTTGGAATACAGGAAGAAATATATTATCAAAAAATAATTGGAAGTACAAAGCCGATCAATGATCCAGGCATCTAGTCAACAGAAAAACAAAAGATAACGATATTAACTTCTACCATACAGACATCTCGTCAACAGAAAAATAAAAGATAACGATATTAACTTCTACCACACAATCTAGCTAATTTTTCATTGTTCTCAGCTCTAATCATGATCTTCTCGATAATGTCTTTACTACAAAGACAATCTTTATTCTTTTCTTTGAAAATGATCAGGTTCCTGACTTCCCAAATAACATACACAGTTTCCGTGAAAGCGAGTTTTAGAAGTCTCTTCTTGCATCCCTTCCCACTTGTCATTCTACATATGATATGAAGTTCCAAATCCCATCTCGTTGGATTATGGGATGTATTAATCCAGTTAAAAATTTGTTTCCAAATTGTCTTTGTTATCTCACATTCAAAAAATAAATGATCACAACTTTCTGGGAGCCTACAGTACACGCATTCCCCCGTTAGTTGTTACACCAAATTTTTGCAAATGATTTTTTTTAGGAAGCCTTTCCTGACAGGCCATCCATAAGGTAAAAACCGCTCTTGGTCTAGCAAGGTTCCCATAAAAAGGCTTTTCCATCCCACTAGTGGTTTGGCCCCTCTGAACATTTGATACACCCTTTTAGTCACATATTTGTCGTTTAAATTGAACTCATTCCATGCCTCAGACTTCATAAGTATATCTCTGTATTTGAACATTGCTTTGATTATCCATGAATAATGAGGTTTCAGGGTAAAAGTTACAACATCCTCCTTTTCAGATAATACGTGTGAATCCAATTAATCCACATTTTGTCCTTTTTAGCACACACATTCCAGAGTAATTTTCCGATGGTCGCCTTATTACATTCTCGGAGATAAATAATATTTAATCCACCTGCAGAAATAGGGTCACTCATGTGCTCCCACGAGACAGGGGCTATACACGTTAAAATATCCTTCCCATACCAAACGAAACTTCTACAAATACTATCAATATGAGATATAACTTTTTTTGACAACGAGAATATCTGCATCCAATAGTTTGCTATCGAAAAAAACACGCTTTTTACTAGTTGGACTCTTCCTGCATATGATAACAGTCTGGTGCTCCAATGTCGTACTTACCATCATTTTTTCAATCAGAAGTTGGCAATCATTAACCGTCAATTTTTTTCTGGCCAGAGGAACTCCTAAGTATTTAAAAGGCAAACTCCTCACTGCAAAACATGTTGTTTGCTGAATGATCTTTCTAGATTCATTATAAACCCCACCAAAGTAAATTTTACTCTTGGGTATGCTCACTGTTAATCCTGTGGATTCATTATCAAACAAAAATATATCATCTGCAAAGCATAAGTTTATGATCTTCAAGCGCTCACATTTAGGGTGATAGTTGAAATTTGGATTCACATCTAAACCTTGAAGAACACAGTTCAAATACTCCATTACTAGGACAAACAAAAGAGGAGAAATCGGACCCCCTGTCTGAGGCCTCTTTTTGCGCGAATAAGATCCGACGGGCTACCATTGATGAAGAACCTATACGATATTGTAGTCACATACGCCAGAATCCAATTTATAAAAGTTCGAGGGAAACCAAATTCTAACATGATGTGCTCAAGTGAATTCCATTCAACGGTGTCGTATGCCTTTTAAATATCCATCTGGATCATACACTGGGGAGATACGTTCTTCATGTTATAACCTCTGATAAGTTCTTGTGCCATTGTCGTGGATAATTCTGCCAGGAACAAACACGGGTTGGTTCTCATCAACAATCGTGCCAATCACCTCCCCTAATCTTGTTGTGAGAATTTTTGAAATTATTTTGTATATGAAACTGCAACAGGAAATAGGCCTAAGATCCTTGATGGTAATGCTGCATCATATTTGGGAATTAGAGTGATTAAGGAGCAGTTTACTGCTTTGAGCATCTTTCATGTGCTGAAAAAGTCCAATATGGCTGATATAACATCCTGTTTAATAACATGCCACGTTGTTTTGAAAAAATATGCATTAAATTCGTCGATACCAGGAGCCTTAGAATTACCAATAGAATTTAGTACATTCCAAATTTCACTTTCGTGAACAGGCCTAATAAGCGGAAGCTCTTTTTCTGCAGAGATAGTATTATCGTCGCCCAATTTAAGCCAAACGACTTTCGATCGCTGCTTCAGAATGTTCTCCTCAATTTGATTAAGATGGATAATGTGATCTGTATACTGCTTGACTTTGGTTGCAGCATGTTCCTCAAGCAAGTTCTGGGTTAGACAATGTTGAGTTTTATGAAGATTATATTAATATCATTTTTAACTGTGAATTTTAACGACGAATATCAAAAGGATTTTAACATTCAAATATTATTTTAAGAAAAAAATACATTGATAGAAATATAGACGTTGACAATAGTTTAGTTGTTAAAGATGGTTTATTTTAAGTTTTTATTCCTTTTTTATTTATTTATACGAATACGATTTTGGAATTTTATAATTTTATTTAAAGTATGAGAATTGTAACTTTAACGGGGTGCACATAGCACAATTGATTCGTTGATGAACTAATTATAAATTAATTAATTAAGCTAATGGTGATAAAATATAATGATAAAAGCACCATTTTTTAAGCGATTGATTATGTATGCTATAAATTCTTCAAATTAATAAAACTACTGTCTTTCTAAATGCTTTATTTACATGTGTTTACATATTTAATTTTCGTAATATATTTTTACCAGTTTTTTTGAGTTCGACGAATAGAAAGGAGTATATTCTTAGAAGAAGTAGGGCATACTCTCTATTTAGTCTGGGGGAATTTAATTACTCCAAACATATATGTGTTTCTTTTGCCACCTCTCCTGAGAGATGTGTTGTCATCATAAAAAATGAGGAGAATATGGAACCTTGTTTTACAAGTTATATGCTTATAACAAGGATAACATCTTCTTTTTTTTTGTTGAAGTTTTGATGATGACAACTTATTTATGATGACTCTGATGTCTTCTAACAAAGTCAACCATAAGTAATTAAACAGATAAATATGCAAACCTAATTATTAGGGTTTGATGGACTTGACTATTCGATGATGGCAACCAAATAGAATATAAACACGAGTCTCATCTCATATAAACTCAAGCAAGTCTCTACAAAAGAGAGCTTTTAACAAAGTCTTGAAGTGCAAGAAAGCTCTCCCTTAGTTTGAGTGAATATTGTGTAAAACAAAATGAGATTCTCGTAAAAGTACATAGCTAAAACACACACGCACACACACAAACTTATTTTCAAAATGATTTTTATGAAGAAAATGTTTTTTTAAATGTCTTAAAGTTGTGTCAGATGAATTGAGAATAGTCAAAATTGTCATGGGCAGAGTTTTGACTTTTTTTAATTGATCAAACCACGTATCTAATCGATTAGATCAATTCAAAATTAAGCTCTAATCAATTATGACAACATCTTAATGATGTACAACGATTAGATATATTTTCCTTCCTTTTTGGAACTGGTAATCAATTGTCATTAAAGTTTCTAATAGATTAACATTAAGTTCTAATTGATTAGATTGTCTTAAAAGACATTAAAACCAATTTTCTTATCGAGTCAACCTCTAGCCTATAAATTGAGGTCCCGTCACTCATTTCATTTCATCCAAAATGTATTTTGACATTTCTCCCCCTTTCCCTCTCTCTAAACATTTTCTTTACTTTCTATCACTAATATTTTAGCCGAAATACTTATTTAAGAAAGTTCTTATTATAAAACTTAACACTTGAGTTTAGTTTTGTATTCAGTTATTTATTAGTTTAATTTAATATATTTTTCTGTTTTTGTAGATTATAAAGAGCACAATATGTGCTTTCATTTGTTAGTTTTAATGTGTTTGTTGCTTGGGTAGAGATGACTTCTAGTAAATCCTAACATGACAATAGTGGAACAATAATTTAACCCTATAATTGAGAAGAGAGTTGGACAAATAGAAGATGTAATAGAAGTTACCAAGAGTAGACGAAATTCTGGTATGACAGATCCCAGATGTCCTACAGGATGTCGAGACATCTGATCTGACAGAAACAACAATGCAAAGCATATAAAATAACAGTACTGAAAAGCATAAATAACACAAGGATTATTAATCCAGTTTGGTGCAAATTCACCTACATCTGGAGGCTACCAAGTCAGGAAGGAAATCCACTATCAATAGTATCAATTCAAAGCTAAACAATACCAATTTACAACTTCTCACTTAATCCATACCCAATTAAACTTCTACCTAATAAGAGTTCCTCACTCCTAGTATATGAACATTCCCACTCACTTTCCTTCAATCACACACAATGATAATTACAAAACCTCACAAAGAAATAGAAGAACACTCTTCCAAAACAAAAAAACTTGATCTTGCTTAAAAGCTTCAATCAAGAACATAGACACTCATGCTTAAAAGCTTAGAGTGGACAACATACAACTCAATAAACTCAGTCCAACCCTAAAATTAGAATGATAATAAAGTGGCTCACAAATACCAACTCTCCTAGAGAGTGGTTCACAAACAAAGCCCTAATGTTTACATCTTTTCTATTCACGACTTGTTCATAAAACTAGGTTACAATGCTTCTATTTATAACCTATTTCCCAACTGGATTTGGGCCTTCAAAACATAACATATTTGTTGTTACAAAATTTTCAAATTAACCTCCAAGAAAATAGGTCTTCAATCATTAGTTTCCTAAATAATCTCTTTTTTTGGAAAGTATATATTTCTTTATGAATTCTGATTGAAACTTCCAGACCTTTAAATCAACACCATAATATTTCCAGACGTTTTAAATCAGCTGCAAGATCTTCTCCATAAAAATAGGAACATTTAAATCATTAGTTGCAAGATCTTTTCCATAAAAATAGGAACATTTAAATCACTAGTTTCCTAAATAGTCTCCCAAGATCCTTTTTCAAAAAACCAATTAAATTTGGACTTGCTCCTAATTAATCTCCTTGACCTGCACATATTGATGAGGTGTATCCATGACATGCTCATCAAATTAAATCTGATATGTCAAGAGATAAACAACAACAAAAACAACACCTTCTGTAACAGAGACATGTGTCATGACATCTCCTTTGACATCTGTCTGAGGCATGCATATCAGCAACACAGCAACACCTGCTGTACTGGAAATTACAACAACAACTTCTATTATAGCAGACAAGGATGTCTTAACACCTCCTTCAACTTCTGTCTGATACACACAATGCAGTAGCACCTGCTGTTCTGGACCCAAATGTCATGACATCTATTGTAACACATGATAGCAGTACTGTCATGATAATTGAAAATGTTTCAACATCAGGTTCAGTATCTGTATTGATGTCTGAGCAACCATGTCAGGACTTATGATTTGACATCTTGTACCACCTGTTGTGGTGTTCTATTATTATGTCAAGACATTATTCATAACATTTTCCCGAGCAACATGTGTTTGCGAAAATTGTTGCAAACTCAGAACTTACAATCTCCCCATTTGGCAAAATTTTGGCCAAAACATAATTTGATCATACACATCATATTCAAAGAAAATGCAGCAGCAAAAAACATAAGTCAGATCATCTTTTTAGGCATATATCAATCACAATCAGTTTTACCAAAATGAATGCTAACACCAAAATCTACATAACTATCAACCCCCCCTTTGGCTTATTTTGGCTAAAACCTTCTTTGAACATCCATCCAACTCCTCCTCAACCAAGGGACACCTGATCTCAACCAAGGGACACCTGATGTTACTTACTTCTCCCCCTTTTTAGCCATAATAGGAGCAACCCAAAAAAATGACATGCAACATTCAGAACACCAATAAGAACATTGCTCCCCCTTAACTTCACAAGTACAGCTGCACAAATTTGTAACACTCCCCTATCAAGGATGACATGTGCTCATTTATACCTTGATGAATGAAAAACATAAGTGTAACACGGTGGGAGAACTGACTTTAGTTATGTTGCGGATAGCAAGAGTCGCCACCGACTTTTATTTTATCCAAAGGAAAGGCATAAAAGAACAGGAAAGATCTTTAAAAGATTTTTGGGTTCGGGGGGTAGGTTATGTAAAGGGAAGGTGTTAGCACCCTTTACATCCATGGTTATCCATGGGCTCTTAGTTACTTAGCTCACTTTAAAATGTTTTTGAAAAGTGTAGTGTGTGAATAAAATTTTCTTTAAGTACTTTATAATGATCCATGTACGGATATATATAAAGTCTTTGTTTTGAAAATTTGTTTGAAAATGTGAAGTGTTTGAAATGTTTTTGAAAAGTGAGCAAGTACATAAGAGGAACCTACCCTAAGTTAAGTCTTTTCTGTTCTTAAATATCCTTTAAATGGTAAGACCATCCCTATTATTAAGGAATAGGTAGTCATTACCTTGGATGTGAGGGACAAGTGAAGGGACAACTGTTATTTAGGCAACTGTAAGGTGTATAAGCAATTCGAAGGGACTTATCATCTTTATTCGAAAGGGACAAGATCATTACGAAGGCAGCCACGAATGGACTTGATCTTATAATCGTAAAGGGACTAGATGATATGAGAGAAGGAACTTTTCTTTACACTTTACTTGACCTTTTTGTTTAGGCAACTTGAGAGGTAACCCTTAAGAAAGTGAGATGGCGATCAAAGATCGACTTACGTGTGTGAGTGTACAAGTTCAAGTATTTATCTTATAAATTAGTGATCTAAATCCAATTTTAAATACAAACATATCTTGCACTCCCTATTTTACTAACCATAGCATTTAAAAATAAATAATAAAAATTACTACAACTATTACATAATGGATACGATTACATTATAATAATTAAAAATAATTAAAATAAGCAAATAAATAATTAAATGGATTAGTAGTAATAAACAAAAATAAACAAATATAAGAGGGTTAGTAAAAAATAAATAATCATATAATAGATAAATAAATAAAGAAGTTAGTAATAATAAAAAAAAAAGCATAAGATGAAGAAATTAGCATAATAATAAATAATAAATTAAAAGTTCAACTTTAAATAAATGATTATTTTTGAGATTTTTAATAAAAGAAATAAATAATGAATAATATATACTAATATGATTAATAATCTAATTATTAAATTTTATATACATATTATAAAAATATCTAATTATAATTAAATAAGCATATAAAGAAAATAAATTACATTCATAAAAATAAAATTAGGTTTTTTTTTATTATTTAGAAAAATAGAGTAGGGTTTACTACTTAATTAAATTATTTAAATTATAAAACTATATATAATATGAACAAATTATAAAATTAACATAAACAAATAAATTAATTATTTACAAAATAATTAGGGTTCATAAATATTATTAGGGTTTATAAAAAAAATTAGGTTTTATATGAAAATATTAGGGTTAATTAATTAATTAAGTTATTTACATATAAAAATTATATACAAATTATAAAATAAACATACATGATTAAAATTTACAAATAAATAAATTAAGACTTAAAATATAATTAGGATTTATTAAAAAAATTTAGAACTAAAAAAAAGATTAGGGTTATAGTTTAATTATCAATTAATTTTAATTAAAAAAACAATAATAATAATAATTAAAACAAAAAATAAAATGGGAGAAAGAAAAAAGGGGGAGGCCTGGTTTTGATCCCAGGACCTCCCCAATACCTGAAGAAAACCCCAGCCACTGGGCCAACGTGCGCTTGTGAATATAGGATGAACACTGATTATTATATTTTAAGCCTGGAATTAAATGGAACTTTTCACCAAAAAATAACTGAGGATAGGTTCGAACCCATGTCCTTTGCTTCACACACGCGCGTACTAACCACTGGGCTAAGCAACATCAACTGAAACAATACTCAAACAATTTGATAAAATATTAAATCGAAAATTCAAATCCCAGCTGCGCGCCAAGAACTTCATCTTCTTCGTTTTACCTGCGAAAACACCTGCAATTTTTCCTACGTATTCACCTGCGAATTTTCCAAACCAGAAACCTACGTTTTTTGAAACATCATGAAAACTATCATAATAACAACAATCAATAACCCAGATCAATTTCTTATTGTTTATACGTTGTAGCCATGTCATTAGAACGTCCAAAATCAATGTAAAACATGAAACCCTAAAGTGATGGCCGAAACCCTAACAATGGCTATTTACGATTCAGGTCATTATTCTTCAATCCAATTATCCAGAAAGCTTGCTAAGATCATTACAAACACAAAACAATCATTAGAATCAATTGATAATGCATAAAAGTATGGAATCGAAAAAGTCAATAAACTTGAGAAAGAATGATTCGGTTAGGGCTTTCTAGCATGATTTTGATGCAAATAAGGATAGGAATAGGTTCAGTGATGTCCAATGAGTGTTTTGCAACCTTTAGAATGCCTTGAGAGAGCCTCTAACCAAGAATCCGAATTGAGAGTTTTTGATGAATTTTGAAAACTTGAAACTTACTCTTGAGGCAGCAAATCCGTCCCCTTGGCATTGTGTTATGTTTGTGTACATATAGTGGATGAAATTAGGTCAAAATAACATGGATTTAGGGGCCTTGTCTTGATTACTTGATCATGAAGTTTTCTCCTTTCAAATATTGAAAAATATCTTATCTAACCTTTCCAAATTAGGCTAGCACGAATTTGTGTGATATCAATCAGCTTTGAATGGTTTTTAAGACTTTCTAGAAGAAGAATCACTTTTAAATATTCAATTTTCATATTTTATTTAGATTTAATTTGATTTTTAATGGATAAAATTCAAATAAATACTAAATAAAAAATAAAAATCATGAAAATGCTTGGATTGGGTCGTGTGGGATGATATCTCAAGGATTGGGTTGCACAATAGTAGGCCCATTTGGAAAAAAATGATTCTAAGACCCCTTTTGTTCAATATTCTTCTAAAAAATTTCCCAACTTTGCAAGGGCACATTTCCTTAAATTTTAATGCTATGAGGGTGTTCTTGGTCATTTTGGAAAGCTTAAAGAGTCCTCTAACCAACCCCATTGGTTTCATGTCCATATCCTTTACCATTCTCAAGTTATGCTCTTTTGAAGTTGTTGACTTTTTGTTGACTTTCAAAAGGACCTATAATGTCTTAGCTCATACCTTCCAAATGAAGCATTTTTGGGCTTGGCTTGTGAGACACAAAGTTTTAAATAATTCAATTTCCTTCAAAATGAGCTTTGGATGGGAAAAATTTGATGAAGCATGTGAAAGTTATGGCTGGTCAAAGTTCAGTTGACTTTTCCTAAGGAAACCCTAATTTAGAAACTCCTGATTCTTGATGATCTGGAATCTCCTTGATGAATCATGATCAACCCTTGATCAAATGATGAATTTTACTTCATATACTTGATGTTGGCAAAAAATCATGAAGTTTGACTTTGGTTTGACCACAGTTGACCTCAGTTTGACTTTTTAACTGCTTTGACTGATTTTAACTTATCTGATCATTTGACTGAGCAAACCTTTGAGAAAAGTCTTGAAACTTGTCATGGGGATTTTTAAACACATATAAGATTTTATGAAGCTCACTTGAAGTCTTGTAAGTCCATTTAGCCTGATTAAAGTCAAAACCCTAGTTTAGGATGCATTGTTTAGGAGGATGCATTGTCTGAGAGAATTGTCAAATCTTCTGACTAATTGTGAACCTTGTGAACCTCATAAGATGTCTTGTGAACCTTGTGAACCTCATGAGAGGTCTTGTGAACCTTGTGAACCTCATGGGAGGTCTTGTGAACCTTGTGAACCTCATGGAAGGTCTTGTGAACCTTGTGAACCTCATAGTACACAGAATCTTGTCTTGTGAGGGCAAATTTTGGGGTGCAAGAGCTGCCCCTGTTCAATTTTCTTAAACCTGAGGGGTTAGATTGGTATATGTGCCATTCGTGACCTGGAAGGTTGAAGGGGATTGAACACAAAAGCCCAAAAATTTGCACTCACCAGTGCATAGAGTAATACTGATGATATGTTGTATATGCTTGAGTGGGCTTAAAGATGCCACTTGGAGGAACAGGAGATGGGCTTAGAGATGCCATCAGAATGAACTGGAGATGGGCTTATAGATTCCCTCTGGAGAAAGGTTCTTCAAATATCCTTCTTGGAGAATAAGGTAGTCCAAAGTATGAAGATATAGCTTTTGGAAAGATAAACAATGTCCCAACATTACCTTTGGGAAGATAAACAACGGCCCAAGGTAATGGAATAGCTTTTGGGAAGATAAACAACGACCCAAAATAATGGTATAACTTTTGGGAAGATAAACAACGGCCCAAAGTCATGATAGAGTACTTGGGAAGATAAACAACGGCCCAAGGTAAGGGTATAACTTTTGGGAAGATAAACAACGGCCCATGGTCATGATAGAGTACTTGGGAAGATAAACAACGGCCCAAGGTAAGGGTATAACTTTTGGGAAGATAAACAACGGCCCAAAGTCATGATAGCTTTCAGGAGGATAAAAAACGTCCCGAGGTATAAGTATAACTTTTGGGAAGATAAACAACGGCCCAAAGTCATGATAGCTTTCAGGAGGATAAACAACGTCCCGAGGTATAAGTATAACTTTTGGGAAGATAAACAATGGCCCAAAGTCATGATAGCTTTTAGGAGGATAAACAACGTCCCGAGGTATAAGTCGTTGATATTGTTTTACCTGCATATAACTATCCTGCAAGGAAAATATTAGTTTATGCATTATGTATGCATGCATAGTATGATACACTGAAGTAATGTATTATGTATTTATGGATATGTATGTTATGGTATGACGTAAATGATGTATGTATGAATCATGCAGCCTGAAGCGTCTGAAAATCTTCGTATAACAACTGCTGGCCAGGGAAAATAAATCCCAATTTGTTGCTGAAGAATATGAGGAAATCGTTCCTGTCTCGTTTGATAATATAGTATTCATAAACCTCCAGTCTTCGTTCGATAGTAAGGTATCCATAACCTCCCGTCTTCGTTTGATAGTAAGGTATCCATAACCTCCCGTCTTCGTTCGTCGTACTCCTATTGAAAGAATAAATTCCCGATTATCCTTTTGAGGATAAAAGAGATGGATATAAATTCCAGGGGAGATGTGACTCGAAGTACTTATGAAGATGAATTTGCCCTACTGGGGAACTTGTAGCTGTCTAGTAAGGATGAACCGGCGAAGCTTCGTTGAATTCCTTCCCTTGTTCGTCTTTAGTAAATACTATTACTGCATTTTCATGCATTTCTGGTAAACATCAATCATATTAAGCATTTATGCATTTCTGGTAAACATTAATCATATTCAAAAGCATACATACATTCAAACACAACCAATGGACGTTTCGCTTTTGTAAATAGGGTAAAAGTAAATCTGGATTCAAAGATGGAATTTTATTTATATCACAAAGCGACCTATACATAGGTAAGTTTGTACAAGGAGACAGAAATCCTAGTAAGAGGAATTTGTCATAAAATTTTACAAAACAAGGAGAGTCAGCTATGTGGGAAATGATCCTATTGAGTTTCAATTCTACTATTGCCATTATCTTCAAGTATCTCATCTTCTGTGTTGAGACGGAAACGATTGGATTGAGCTTTATCTGTTAGAGTCTGAACTAAGTAGCACAACTGGTTGTAGTTACATGGGTGATCCAAACGAGACATAGTCATACGCTTTAATCCCTAACTTTTGCCTAGATTGCCCTTTTAGGTTTTCAATCCACCGGGATACCTTTTTTTGCCCAAGCCGCCTTTTCAGGTTTTCGACTTGCCGGGTGTACATTTTTTTTATATATATATCCCTAATTTTTGCCCGAACCTTTTTGGTTCGCCGGGATGCCCTTATTTTTGCCTAGGCCAGTCAACCTAGCGGGTCTCTTTTTATGCGTAGTATTTTTTAACTATGTCTGCGTTTACAGGCTGTGGGAAGTCTTCACCATCCATAGTAGTAAGTATCATGGCACCTCCTGAGAATATTGTTTTGACCATAAATGGTCCTTCATATGTAGGAGTCCATTTTCCCCTAGGATCACCCTGTGGTAATATGATACGCTTGATTACCAAGTCGCCAGCCTGATATACCTTTGGCTTAACCTTCTTGTTGAAAGCCTTAATCATCAGTTTCTGGTACATCTGACCATGACAAACAGCTGCTAAACTCTTCTCATCAATCAAATTTATCTGGTCAAGTCGAGTCTGAATCCACTCATCTTCATCCAAGCCTGCATCCTTCATAATTCTTAAGGAGGGGATCTGAACTTCAATGGGCAAAACTGCTTCCATACCATAGACTAAGGAGAATGGGGTTGCCCCTGTTGAAGTACGTATTGTAGTACGATAACCATGAAGAGCAAATGGTAACATCTCATGCCAATCCTTATAAGTGATAGTCATCTTCTATAGAATCTTCTTAATGTTCTTATTAGCAGCTTCAACTGCCCCATTCATCTTTGGACGATACGGAGAAGAATTGTGATGTTTAATCTTGAACTGCGTGCAGAGATCAGTAATCATAGTGTTGTTCAGATTAGAGTCATTGTCCGTAATAATCCTTTAAGGGATGCCATACCTACATATGAGATTATTCTTAATGAATCGAGCCACCAAATTCTTAGTAACAGATGCAAATGAAGCTGCCTCCACCCACTTAGTAAAGTAATCAATAGCAACCAGGATGAAACGATGCCCATTAGAAGCAGTAGGTTTGATCTCACCAATCATATCAATGCCCCACATGGCAAAAGGCCAAGTAGCAGTCAACACATTCAATGGTGATGGGGGTATATGTACTTTATCAGCATAGATTTGACACTTGTGACATGTTCTGGAATGTTGATAGCAGTCAGCTTCCATGGTAGACCAATAGTAACCTGCTCTCAATATCTTCTTTGCCATGGTATGACCACTAGAATGAGTGCCAAAGATCCCATCATGCATGTCTTCCATAATCTCAGTTGCTTCCTTCTTATCCACACATCGAAGCAAAGTTGAATCATGATTGCGCTTGTACAAAATTCCATTACTCAAAAAGAACTTAGCAGAAAACCTTCTCAGAAACTTCCTATCTTTGACAGATGCCCCTTCAGGAAACTCCTGAGCTTCAATATATCTTTTCACTTCATAGAACCAAAGCTTCTCTTCTGCTTCTTCAGTGTCAATCTCATTGTAGTATGCAGGCTTCTGAAATCTGTCAATGGTAATCTTGGGAGCCTCATCATCCCAGCTGATCTCAAACATGGATGTCATGGTAGCTAATGCATCTGCCAACTGATTTTCTCTTCGTGGAATATGTCCAAAGGTAATTTCTTTAAAATGTGGGATCAAAGACAACACATGCTCTCTATAAGGAATGAGATTATCATGCTTGGTATCCCAATCTCCTTTGATCTGACTTACTACCAGGGCTGAATCTCCATACACGTCTAGGAACTGAATCTTCATATCAATGGCAGCTTTGATACCCAGGATACATACCTCATACTCAGCCATGTTATTGGTATAATAGAAACAAAGTCTGGCAGTAATCGGGGTATGACAACCTTCAGGGGAACTGATCACAACACCAACACCATTACCATGTGCATTAGAAGCTCCATCAAAAACCATAGTCCATCGGGATCCTTGTTCAGGTCCGTCATATTGTCCAGGTTCTTTGGTAATAGTCATAATGTCTTCATCAGGGAACTCAAAACTCATTGACTGATAATCATCCACTACTTGATGAGCCAAATGATCAGCTACAACACTTCCTTTAATGGCCTTCTGAGTAGTGTACTATATATCATATTCTGTTAAGATCATTTGCCATCTTGCTATTCGTCCGGAGAGAGCAGGTTTCTCGAATATGTACTTGATTGGATCCATTTTTGAAATCAATAAGGTAGTATGAGTCAACATATACTGTCTTAGTCGGTGAGTAGCCCATGCCAAAGCGCAACAAGTTTTCTCGAGCAGTGAGTATCTTGTTTCACAGTCGGTAAACTTTTTACTAAGGTAATAGATTGCCTGCTCTTTTCGACCAGACTCGTCATGTTGCCCCAACACACACCCCATTGAGTTGTCTAATACTGTTAAGTACATAATCAAGGGTCTTCCATCAACTGGTGGCATCAAAATTGGTGGTTCTAGCAGATACTTCTTGATTTCATCAAAGGCGGTCTGGCACTCATCATTCCATTCCATCACCTGATCTTTCTTCAACAATTTGAAGATTGGCTCACAGATGGCAGTTAATTGGGAAATAAATCTTGCAATATAATTCAATCGTCCCAAGAAACCTCTAACTTCCTTCTCAGTACGGGGAGCTGGCATCTCTCGTATAGCTTTCACTTTTGCAGGATCTACTTCAATACCTTTTCCACTAACAATGAAACCCAGGAGTTTACCAGACCTAACTCCAAAAGTACACTTGTTTGGGTTCAATCTCAACTTGTATTTCTTCAACCTCTCAAACAATTTATGCAAATGATCAAGATGTTGTTCTTCATTCTGGGATCTGGCTATCATATCATCCACATATACTTCTATCTCGTGATGAATCATATCGTGAAACAAAGCCACCATAGCACGCTGATATGTTGCCCCGACATTCTTCAAACCAAATGGCATCACTTTATAACAAAAAGTGCCCCACTGTGTAACAAATGTTGTCTTCTCCATATCTTCAGGCGCCATCTTGATCTGATTGTAACCAGAGAAACCATCCATGAACGAGAATACCTTATGCTGAGCAGTGTTGTCTACCAGAACATCAATATGAGGAAGTGGAAAGTCATCTTCGGGGATAGCCTTGTTCAAATCCCTGTAGTCTACACACATACGTACCTTACCATCTTTCTTAGGTACTGGTACTACATTTGCAACCCACTGAGGATAAGAAGTCACAGCTAAGAACCTTGCATCAAACTGTTTCATCATTTCTGCTTTAATCTTCTCTGACATTTCAGGACGCATACGACGAACCTTCTGCTTCTTTGGACGACAATCTTCTTTTACTGGTAAACGGTGAACCATAATGTCTGTATCCAACCCTGTCATATCTTCGTAGGACCAAGCAAAGATCTCCACATAGTCATGTAACATTTGAATTAATCTGCTCTTGACACTATCCTCTAATTCAGCCCCTATCTTGACCTCTATCCTGTTTTCTTCAGTTCCCAGATTCACAACTTCGACTGGCTCTTCATGTGGCTGTATAGCTTTCTCTTCTTGTTGTAACAACCTAGCAAGCTCTACAGGTACATCACAATCGTCCTCATTTCCGTCTTCAGCTTGATAGATCGGATTCTCGAAATTATAATTGGCAATAGTAGAACTGTTATCAACAGGATCCAGAGTGGATAAGGATCTGCATTTTAGTGATGTGGGTGTGTGTAAGAACACATAGCTGATAAAGGTAAAAATAAAATAAAAGAAAGACAAGGAACACAATATTTACGAAAATGAAACGTCCACTGATTTTTATTGAATGAAGTATGCAAATGAAATGACATCCCGTAACAAGCACACCATTGTGCCCCGGGTAAGGCACAAGGCTTAAGAGTTTAAATTGTTCAAAAATTACAAACTTTAAAAGTAACAACACAGTAATAGGATTTACTCCTGACTAAAGGAGATAGGAATAACATCTTCAGCTTTCCAATTATTGAGCCCAGCACCCACAGTAGGAAAAATCCAAGCATCCAAGTTGTATTCTTCATCATAGTCACCCACAACATTGATCTGATCTTTCATAACCCCTTGATTGGTGATACGAACGGCACGAGCACGACGAACAGCCTTCTGGGACTCTGCAGTGAAACCCAAACCAAATTTGTCAGACTTGTAAGGGATGTCAGGAAGCTGACCCCAAATAGTACAACCACCTTCATCCACCACAGCTCTAACATCTTTGAGGGAGGCCATTGTTGGAGGTACTCTGGTGACTACAGGAACTTTCTTGACGACAGGAGGAGCTTCATAATTATTAACAACCCAAGGAACCACTTCGAACGTCTGGCACGGAGTTTCAACATATTCACCTTCCACTTCAAGATACTTAAAGGTGTTCACATGGCTAACTATATATCCTTCCTCTCCATACACAGTGACAACTTTTCCTTCTACCGGATATCTCAGCTTCTGGTGTAAGGTGGAGGTTACAGCTCCTTCCCCATGGATCCAGGGACGCCCAAGCAAACAAGAATACGAAGGACGGATATCCATTACATAAAAAGTAGCATTCAAGACCTGAGAACCTACTTTTATTGGGAGATCAATTTCTCCATGCACCACTCTTCTCGAGCCATCAAAAGCCTTCACTACTATATTACTGGGCTTCAACACAGCATCTTCAGGACTAAGCTTATTCAGAACTTCTTTGGGCAATACGTTCAGTGAAGAACCATTGTCTATCAACACATGTGACAGGGTAGTGCCCCTACATTCAATGGAGATATGTAGAGCCCTGTTATGATCCCTCTTGGCAGGAGTCAAATCAGCATCGAAGAAACCTAACCCATTATCATAGGTCAAGTGTGCAACACACTTTTCAAACTGGTCTACAGAGATCTCATTTGGTACGTGAGCAGTCTTCAAAAACTTGATCAAGGCTTTGGCATGAGCCTCTGAACACAACAATAAAGACAACATAGAAATCTTGGAGGGAGTATGCCCCAATTGATCCACAATGTCATAATCACTCTTGCGAATGATTTTCAATACTTCTTCCATCTGCTTAGCAAGATCATCAGCAGCTGGCACATCAGTTTGTATAGGTTCAATAACAGGACCTTTGCCCCGAGCATCAGCAGCAGAGGTAGTAGTTGGAGTAACTGTATTCTTGGAAACAGCCGGAGAAGAGAAAACTCTTCCACTTCGTGTGATCTTACTAGATCCAGCAATATTGTCAACATCAAGGCTTTCATCAGCAACAGGCGTATCAGCTAAGGGTTCCTGCTTAATGTAACACGGTGGGAGAACTGACTTTAGTTATGTTGCGGATAGCAAGAGTCGCCACCGACTTTTATTTTATCCAAAGGAAAGGCATAAAAGAACAGGAAAGACCTTTTAAAATATTTTTGGGTCCGGGGGGTAGGTTATGTAAAGGGAAGGTGTTAGCACCCTTTACATCCATGGTTATCCATGGGCTCTTAGTTACTTAGCTCACTTTGAATTATTTTTGAAAAGTATAATGTGTGATGAGAAATTTTCATAAGAGTTTAATAATGATCCATGTACGGATGCGTAAAAAACTTGTGTTTGAAAATTGTTTGAAATTTGTGAAGTATTTGAAATTTGTTTTGAAATAGTGAGCAAGCAACTATGAGGTACCTACCCTAAAGTTTAAGTCTTTCTGTTCTTTATCCTTTAAGTGGTAAGACTATCCCTATTATTAAGGAATAGGTAGTCATTACCTTGGATGTAAGGGACATATAAGGGACATCTGTTTTAATGAAGGCAACTGTGGGGTGTATTAAGCATTTAGGAGGGACTATCATCATTATTCGACAAAGACTTGATCTTTATGAAAGGCAACCATTAGGGACTTGATGACTTTTCTTTTTTAAGGGACTTGCTTTATACACCCCACTTGACCTTTTTGAATAGGCAACATTGAGAGGCAACCCTAGAAAGTGAGATGGCGATTAAAAATCGACTTACGTGTGTGAGTGTTTAATTTATGTTTATCTTTAATTAAAATGATCTAAATTTGATTTTAAATAGAATACATGTTTACACTCCCTAAATTACTAACCATAGCATAAAAATTAAATAAATTAAATATTTACAAAATTTACACCAAGGAGCAATTACATAATAATTAGAATAAGCAATTAAAATAAATAGCAAATAAATAAATATAAATAATAAGCAAAACTAAATAGGCAATAATATAATATAATAAGGGTTAGTAAGAATAAAAATTAAAAATAAATAGGGTTAGTGAAATAATAATAATAAGTTTAATAATAAAATAAATGGATTAGTAATAATAATAAACAAAATAAAAATTAGAAACTATTAAGAAATATGAACAATTTAATTATAAAATTATATACAACTTGTTAATTCTAAACATAAGAAATTATAATTATAAAATTTAATTATTTTTTTAACCATATATATTTTTTGTTAAAAGAATAAAATTTGAATTATGAAAAAAATTTGGTTATAAGCATATTTACAAGATTCAATTATATTAAATATTATATTTACAAAAAATTAATTATATGAATATGTATAATAATTATATTTACAAAATTAAAAAATAAAAATTAGGTTTTTAATAATTATTTAGGAAAGGTAAACTAGGGTTTTCTTAAAATTAGGGTTTGTTAGAAAAATATTTTAGTGTTTATTTTATAATTATAATTTATTTAAATAATACATATATATACATTTTACAATTAAAATACATAATAATAAAAATTAATTTTTGAATTTTGAAAACATAATATGTACATTTTATAGTTTAGAAATTCTTTTGATATAATATGGAAAATAATAGGAGAGTATAATTTATTATTTGAAGTTATTTTATATAAGATATTAATTAAATTAAAAAAAAAACAAAGAAAAAGAATGAGAAAGCAAAAACCTGATGGGGCTGGGGTTTGAACCCAGTCCCTTATGCTTGCCAACAACTGCATACACCACTGGGCCATCCACGCGCAGGCAGCAAAGAAGTGAGTTCCCTTGGTTTTGTTCTTTGTCCAAAAAATCCAGGAAAATAAAAGAAACAAAAGGCCTGGGGGAGGATTGAACCCAGGACCTCTTGAATACAAGCAAGCACGCATGACCATCTGGCTGGGTGAGCAAATCTGATAATGGTGTGGCAAGAGAACATAATATATGATGATTCATAGTTAACCTGAAAAATAGAAAAAATAATGGTACAAGACCAGGATTCGAACACAGGTCTTGCAGCCAAACACCAACGCCTCTTTCCACTGGACCACACAACATGTGGTGATAAATAACCAGAATAATAAAATAATATTTTAAAACAAAATATCAAATATGAAATTCGCGCCAAGCCAACTTCATCTTCTTCAGATTTCCTGCGAATCTTGCTGCCTTTTTTCCTGCGAAATTTGTTGCGAGTTCTTCATTGTTTTGAACCTGCGAAAACCAAACATCCACAAAGCAGTACGGTTTCTTTCAATTAATTAGTGTTTTATGATCCTCACAGTCCATACAACATTCCTATGTTCCCAAAATTCATTTATACTTAACGAATTGAAGAACCCTAATTTGAAGGTTCAAACCCTAATCATGGTCGATTGTGATTTAGGCAGTGAAGCTTTGGTTTAATGATCCAGAAACAATCTACATAACACCACAAACAAGATTATGCAAACAAAATTCAATAATATGCAGCAAATTAATGGAATCGAAAAACATATTTTCAAGAACAAGTGAGCTTCGGGCTAAGCATCATAGCATGTTTTCGATGCATATGGGTGATGGTTCATGATCAGAGAAGTCCAAGGAAGCTTGCTATGTGCTTGTTTTACCTTCAAATGCCTTGAATCAAAGAATCCGAATGTGACTTTTTGCTTGAATTTTTGAAGTATGAACTTACCTTTGAGGCTGCTCAAATTCGTCTCTTTGCAATAGGGTTGTGTTTAGTACTTATATGTGAGTGAATTAGGTCAATAAAATTGATTGATCATGTGGAAAAATTGATATGAAAAGATTCAAGTTGATCATGCCTTGAAAATCAAATATTCTTGTATGATGGCTTACTATTTTTGGACCAATCTTGTGATTTCATTCCTCTTCAATTCCAAACAACATTTAAGATATTCTAGAAGCTCAATCTCCACCAAATATTACATTTTCATATTTTATTTTTATTTAAAATGATTTTTAATGAATTAAATCAAAATAAATAAAAATAAAATAATAAAAATTCTGATTTTTAATGGTTTGGGTCGTGCATGAAGTCAATGTATGGATTGGGTCATCATTTGGCAAGCCCATTTGGAAGAAATTGGTTTTAGACCTCCCTTTTCATCATAAACCAACTCAAAATTTCCCAACTTTGCAAGGGCACATATCCTTCAATTTTAATGCTATGAGGGTGTTCTTGGACATTTTAGAAAGATTGAAGAGTCCTCTAACCAACCCCACTGGTTTCATGTCCATATAATTTACCAATCTCAAGTTATGCACTTTTGAAGTTGTTGACTTTTTGTTGACTTTCAAAAGGACCTATAATGTCTTAGCTCATACCTTCCAAATGAAGCATTTTTGGGCTTGGCTTGTGAGACACAAAGTTGTAGAGAATTCAATTTCCTTCAAAATGAGCTTTGAGTGGAGACTTGGTGATGATGTATGTGAAAGTTATGGCTGGTCAAAGTTCAGTTGACTTTTACTAAGGAAACCCTAATTTAGAAACTCCTGATTCTTGATGATCTGGAATCTCCTTGATGAATCATGATCAAACCTTGATCAAATGATGAATTTTACTTCATATACTTGATGTTGGCAAAAAATCATGAAGTTTGACTTTGGTTTGACCACAGTTGACCTCAGTTTGACTTTTTAACTGCATTGACTGATTTTGACTTATCTGATCATCTGACTGAGCAAACTTCTGAGAAAAGTCTTGAAACTTGTCATGGGGGTTCTTAAACACATATAAGATGCTATGAAGCTCACTTGAAGTCTTGGAAGTTCATTTAACCTGACTAAAGTCAAAACCCTAGTTTTGGATGCACTGCTTAGGAGGTGCATTGTCTGAGGGAATTGTCAACTCTTCTGGCCAATTGTGAACTTTGTGAACCTTGTAAAGTGTCTTGTGATACTCATGGGAGGTATTGTGAACCTTGTGAACCTTCATAAAGTGACTTGTAGACTTCATGAACCTCATGAAAGGTCATGTAAACATTGTGAATCTTGTGAACCTTGTGAACCTTCAAGAAGTGACTTGTAGACTTCATGAACCTCATGAAAGGTTTTGAAAGCATTGGGAAACTTGTGAACCTTGTGAACCTTCTTAGAACACAAAGTCTTGTATTGTGAGGGCAAATTTTGGGGTGCAACAGCTGCCCCTGTTCAATTTTCTGAAACCTGAGGGGTTAGATTGGTATGTTTGCCAGTCGTGACCTGGAAGGTTGAAGGGGATTGAACACAAAAGCCCAAAAATTTGCACTCACCAGTGCATAAAGTGGTACAGATGGTTAGTTGAATATGATTGAGTGGGCTTAAAGATGCCACTTGGAGGAAAGTTCTTCAGATACATGTCTTGGAGGATAAAGCAGTCCAAAATATGGAGGTATAATGATAGCTGTCAGGAGGATGGAGCAGTCCTGAGGTAATGATATGATTTCAGGAGGATGAAGCAATCCTGAAGTAAAGAAGCTGTCAGGAGGATAAAGCAATCCTGAGGTATTGATAATATGCTTTCAGGAGGATGAAGCAATCATGATGTAATAAAAGCTTTCAGGAGGATGAAGCAGTCCTGATGTAATAAAAGCTGTCAGGAGGATAAAGCAATCCTGAGGTAGTAATAAGCTGTCAGGAGGATAAAGCAATCCTGAGGTAGCAATGTAATTTCAGGAGGATAAAGCAATCCTGATGTAATAGGAATTTTCAGGAGGATAGAGCAATCCTGAAGTAATGATGATAGCTATCAGGAGGATGAAGCAGTCCTGGTGTAGTAATATGTTCCCAAGAGGATGAAGCAGTCTTGAGAGATGATAAGTTTTCAGGAGGATAAAGCAATCCTGATAATCATAAGTTTGTCTGCTGGATAATCAACCTGAAAACAAGGTAGCATCCTGTATGGTAATATTAGTTTATGTACTATGTATGCATGTATAATATGATGCACTTAAGTAATGTATTATGTATCTATGGATATGTATGTTATAGTATGATGTAAATGATGTATGTATGATATGATACTGCCTGAAGCATCTGGATATCTTCGTACAACAACTGCTGGCCAGGGAAAATAAATCCCGATTCATTGTTGAAGAATATGAGGACCTTGTTCCCATCTTGTTTGATAATATATTATACATAACCTCTCGTCTGCTGGAGATAGTAAGGTATATATAACCTCCCGTCTGCTGGGGATAGTAAGGTATATATAACCTCCCGTCTGCTGGGGATAGTAAGGTATATACAACCTTCGGTCTTCGTTCGTCGTACCATTATTGGAAAGTAATTTCCCATATATCCGTATGAGGATAAAAGAGATGGATATAAATTCCAGGGGAGATGTGACTTTATGAAGATGGATTTGTCCTACTGAGGGTTTGTAACTGTTTTGTAGAGATGAACCGGCGAAGCTTCGTTGAAACCCTTCCCTCGTTCGTCCTTAGTAAATACTATTACTGCATTTTTATGCATTTCTGGTAAACATCAATCATATTAAAAGCATACATGCATTTTTGGTAAACATCAATCATATTCAAAAGCATACATACATTCAAACACAACCAATGGTCGTTTCGCTTATGTAAATAGGGTAAAAGTAAATCTGGATTCAAAAGATGGAATTTATTTATATCAAAAGTGACCCATACACGGGTAAGTTTATACAAGGAGACATAAACCCTAGTAAGAGGATTTTGCCATAAAGTTTTTACAAAACAAAGAAAATCAGCTATGTGGGAAACAATCCTATTGAGTTTCAATTCTACTATTGCCATTATCTTCAAGTATCTCATCTTCTACTATTGAGACGGAAACAATTGAATTGAGCTTTATCTGTTCGAACTTGAGTAAGTAACACAACTGGTTGCAGTTTCATGGGTGATCCAAACGAGACATAGTCATACGCTTTAATCCCTAACTTTTGCCTGGATTGCCCTTTCAGGTTTTCAATCCACCGGGATACCCTTTTTTGCCCAAGCCGCCTTTTCAGGTTTTCGACTTGCCGGGTGTACATCTTTTTATATATATCCCTAATTTTTGCCCAAACCCTTTTGATTTGCCGGGATGCCCTTATTTTTGCCTAGGCCTGTCAACCTAGCTGGTCTCTTTTTATGCGTAGTATTTTTTAACTATGTCTGCGTTTACAGGTTGCGGGAAGTCTTCACCATCCATAGTAGTGAGTATCATGGCACCTCCTGAGAACACTGTCTTGACTACAAATGGTCCTTCATATGTTGGAGTCCACTTGCCCCTAGGATCACCCTGTGGTAATATAATACGCTTGATTACCAAGTCACCAGCCTGATATACCTTTGGCTTAACCTTCTTGTTAAAAGCTTTGATCATTAGTTTCTGGTACATCTGGCCATGACAAACTGCTGCTAACCTCTTCTCATCAATCAAGTTTATCTGGTCAAATCGAGTCTGAATCCACTCATCTTCATCCAAGCCTGCATCCTTCATAATTCTCAAGGAGGGAATCTGAACTTCAATGGGCAGAACTGCTTCCATACCATAGACTAAGGAGAATGGGGTTGCCCCTGTTGAGGTACGTATTGTAGTACGATAACCATGAAGAGCAAATGGTAACATCTCATGCCAATCTTTGTAAGTAACAGTCATCTTCTGTACAATCTTCTTAATGTTCTTATTAGCAACTTCAACTGCCCCATTCATCTTTGGACGATACGGAGAAGAGTTGTGATGCTTAATCTTGAACTGCGTGCAGAGATCAGTAATCATAGTGTTGTTCAGATTAGAGCCATTGTCAGTGATAATCTTTTCAGGGATGCCATACCTACATATAAGATTATTCTTAATGAATCGAGCCACAACATTCTTGGTAACAGATGCAAATGAAGCTGCCTCCACCCACTTCGTGAAATAATCAATAGCAACCAGGATGAAACGATGCCCATTAGAAGCAGTAGGCTTGATCTCACCAATCATATCAATGCCCCACATGGCAAAGGGCCAAGGAGCCGTCAACACATTCAATGGTGATGGAGGTACATGGACTTTATCAGCATAAATTTGACACTTGTGACAAGTTCTGGAGTGTTGATAGCAATCAGCTTCCATGGTAGACCAATAGTAACCTGCTCTCAATATCTTCTTTGCCATGGTATGACCACTAGAATGAGTGCCAAAGATCCCATCATGCATATCTTCCATAATCTCAGTTGCTTCCTTCTTATCCACACAACGAAGCAAAGTTGAATCATGATTACGCTTGTACAAAATGCCATTACTCAAAAAGAACTTAGCAGAGAACCTTCTCAGAAACTTTCTATCTTTGACAGATGCCCCTTCAGGGAACTCCTGAGCTTCAAGATATCTTTTTACTTCATAGAACCAAGGCTTCTCCTCTGCCCCTTCTGTGTCAATCTCATTGCAGTATGCAGGCTTTTCAAATCTATCAATAGTAATCTTGGGAGCTTCATCATCCCTACTGATCTCAAACATAGATGCCATGGTGGCTAATGCATCTGCCAACTGATTCTCTCTTCGTGGAATATGTCCAAAAGTAATCTCTTTGAAATGTGGGATCAAAGACAACACATACTCTCTGTAAGGAATGAGATTATCATGCTTGGTATCCCAATCTCCTTTAATCTGACTAACTACCAGGGCTGAATCTCCATACACATCAAGGAACTGAATCTTCATATCAATAGCAGCTTTAACACCCAGGATACATGCCTCATACTCAGCCATGTTATTGGTACAATAGAAACAAAGTCTGGCAGTCATCGGGGTATGACAACCTTCAGGGGAACTAATCACAACACCAACACCATTACCAAGTGCATTGGAAGCACCATCAAAAACCATAGTCCATCGGGATCCTTGTTCAGGTCCGTCATATTGTCTAGGTTCTTTGGTAATAATCATAATGTCTTCATCAGGGAACTCAAAACTCATTGACTGGTAATCATCCACTACTTGATGAGCCAAATGATCAGCAACAACACTTCCTTTGATGGCCTTCTGAGTAGTATACTGTATGTCATATTCTGTCAAAATCATTTGCCATCTTGCAATTCTTCCGGAGAGAGCAGGTTTCTCGAATATGTACTTGATTGGATCCATCTTTGAAATCAATAAGGTGGTATGGGTCAACATATACTGTCTTAGTCGGCGAGCAGCCCATGCCAAAGTGCAGCAAGTTTTCTCGAGCAGTGAGTATCTTGTTTCACAGTCGGTAAACTTTTTGCTAAGGTAGTATATTGCCTGCTCTTTTCGACCAGACTCGTCATGTTGCCCCAATACACACCCCATTGAGTTGTCTAACACTGTTAAGTACATAATCAAGGGTCTTCCATCAACTGGTGGCATCAAAATTGGTGGTTCCAGCAGATATCTCTTGATTTCATCAAAGGCAGTCTGGAACTCATCATTCCATTCCATCACCTGATCTTTCTTCAACAACTTGAAGATTGGCTCACAGATGGCAGTTAATTGGGAAATAAATCTTGCAATGTAGTTCAATCGTCCCAAGAAACCTCTAACCTCCTTCTCAGTGCGGGGAGCTGGCATCTCTCGTATAGCTTTCACTTTTGCAGGATCCACTTCGATACCTTTTCCACTAACAATGAAACCCAGGAGCTTACCAAATCTAACTCCAAAAGTACATTTGTTTGGGTTCAATCTCAACTTGTATTTCTTTAACCTCTCAAACAATTTATGCAAATGATCAAGATGTTGCTCTTCATTCTGGGACCTGGCTATCATATCATCCACATATACCTCTATCTCATGATGAATCATATCATGAAACAAAGCCACCATAGCACGCTGATATGTTGCCCCTGCATTATTCAAACCAAATGGCATCACCTTATAGCAAAAGGTGCCCCACTGTGTAACAAATGTTGTCTTCTCCATATCTTCAGGTTCCATCTTGATCTGATTGTAACCAGAGAAACCATCCATAAAAGAGAATACTTTATGCTGAGCAGTGTTGTCTATAAGAACATCAATATGAGGAAGTGAAAAGTCATCTTTGGGGCTAGCCTTGTTCAAATCTCTGTAGTCTACACACATACGTACCTTACCATCTTTCTTAGGAACCGGTACCACATTTGCAACCCACTGAGGATAAGAAGTTACTGCTAAGAACCCTGCATTGAACTGTTTCATTACCTCTGCCTTGATCTTTTCTGACATTTCAGGACGCATACGACGAACCTTCTGCTTCTTTGGACGACAGTCTTCTTTCACTGGTAACCGGTGAACCACAATGTCTGTATCCAACCCTGGAATATCTTCATAAGACCAAGCAAAGATCTCCACATAGTCACGTAACATCTGAATCAACCTGTCCTTGACACTATTCTCTAAATCATTCCCTATTTTGACTTCTTTCCTGTTTTCTTTAGTTCCCAGGTTCACAACTTCGACTGGCTCTTCATGAGGCTGTATAGCTTTCTCTTCTTGTTGTAACAACCTAGCAAGCTCTACAGGTACTTCACAATCGTCCTCATTTTCGTCTTCAGTTTGATAGATTGGATTCTCGAAATTATAATTGGCAATAGTATAACTGTTATCAACAGGATCCAGAGTGGATGAGGATCTGCATTTTAGTGATGTGGGTGTGTGTAAGAACACATAGCTGATAAAGTAAAAATAAAAGAAAAGAAAGACAAGGAACACAATATTTACTAAAACGAAACGTCCACTGATTTTATTGAATGAAGTATGCAAATGAAATGACAGCCCGTAACAAGCACACCATTGTGCCCCGGGTAAGGCACATGGCTTGAAAGTTTTATTGTTCAAGAAATTACAAACTTAGAAAAGCAACAACACAGTAATAGTATTTACTCCCGACTAAAGGAGATAGGGATAACATCTTCAGCTTTCCAATTATTGAGCCCAACACCCACAGTAGGAAAAATCCAAGCATCCAGATTGTAGTCTTCATCATAGTCTCCCACAGCATTGATCTGATCTTTCATAACCCCTTGATTGGTGATACGAACAGCACGAGCACGACGAACAGCCTTTTGGGACTCTGCAGTGAATCCCAAACCAAACTTGTCAGACTTGTATGGAATATCAGGAAGCTGACCCCAAATAGTACGACCACCTTCATCCACCACAGCTCTAGCATCATTGAGGGAGGCCATTGCCATTGTTGGAGGTTTTCTGGTGACCACAGGAACTTTCTTCACAACAGGAGGAACTACATAATCATTAACAACCCAGGGAACCACTTCAAATGTCTGACACGGAGTTTCAATGTATTCACCTTCCATTTCCAGATACTTGAAAGTGTTTACATGGCTGACAAAGTATTCTTCTTCTCCATAGACAGTGACAACCTTTCCATTCACCGGATATCTCAACTTTTGGTGTAATGTAGAGGTTACAGCGCCTGCCCCATGGATCCAGGGACGACCAAGCAGACAAGAGTATGAAGGACGAATATCCATCACATAAAATGTAGCAGTAAAAACCTGGGAGCCAACTTTGATTAGAAGATCAATTTCCCCATGCACTACTCTTCTAGAACCATCAAAAGCCTTTACCACAATATTACTGGGCTTCAGCACAGCATCTTCAAGACTCAGCTTGTTCAGGACTTCCTTGGGCAACACATTTAGAGAGGAACCATTGTCTATCAGCACATGTGACAGGGTAGTGCCCCTGCATTCAATTGAAATATGCAAGGCCCTGTTATGATCCCTCTTGGCAGGGGTCAAATCAGCATCAGAAAACCCTAACCCATTATCATAAGTCAGGTGGGCAACACAATTCTCAAACTGGTCAACAGAAATAGCATTGGGTACATGAGCAGTCTTCAAAAACTTGATCAAAGACTTGGCATGAGCCTCAGAACACAACAACAAGGACAACATAGAAATCTTTGAGGGAGTATGCCCCAATTGATCAACAATGTCATAATCACTCTTGCGAATGATTTTCAATACTTCTTCCATCTGCTTAGAGAGATCATCAGTAGCTGGCACATCAGTAGATACAGGCTCAATAACAGGACCTTTGCCCCGAGCATCAGTGGTGGAAGTAGCAGCAGGAGCAGCTGCATTCTTAGAAGCAACTGGAGGAGAGAAGACTCTTCCACTACGTGTGATCTTGCTAGATCCAACAATATTATCAATGTCAATAGGCACATCAGCTAAGGGTTCCTGCTTAACACCATGGATGTAAACATCAGACCCATAGTGCCAAGGCACAACTTTATCAGACGTATACGGAATAGGACCAGGAGTGGTAATGACCAGAGGAGCCACTCTGGCTTCAGCAACAACTTTCACAGGGCCTTCAGCAGTGATCTTGGTTGGACCCTGATGAGTGATTTTAATAGGTCTCTTTGAAGTGATTCTTACCGGTACTTTGTCAACCATATCAACCTCTTCAATCTTCCTACCTTGAGTCAGATGATCCACCATACTTTCTACAGACGAAGGTCTTCTTTCAAACACTATGGTATACTTATCCATGAGACGTTGAATTCCATCTCTCAATATGAAGCAACTATCCGGTTTATAGGTACAGTACAAACAATCTTCACGACAACCTGGAAAGATCCCAGCCTGTACTAACTTTTTCTTGATAACAGACAATGGTGTGGTCAACTCCATAACTGAATAGACATGTAGATCTTCATCAATGGCATTGACAGTCTTCTCGTGATTTGGCATTGGAGCAGTAATCACATTTGGAGTACCTGGTGGGTCAAACTCAATCTCTCCAGCCTCAATCATGTCTTGAATTTTGTTCTTCAAGACCCAACAGTTATTAGTATCATGACCCTGACAGTTTGAATGATATGCACATCGTGCATTGGGATTGTACCTGGGTGAGGTAACATTAGGATTCTGAGGAGCCTCCTTCAAAGTAATGAGTTCAGCTTTCAACAAATGTTGCAATGCCTGAGCCAGTGACATGTTGATCTTTGTGAACTGCCTTCTAGCCCTCTGTTGGTTGCCCTGTGGCTGCTCTGTTGTTGCAGGAGTTGGATTTGAAATATGAACTGCACTAACAGACTGATGCCTTCTGTTACGATCAGGCTGACCATAAACAGCATTGGATTCTTTCTTCCCAGTGGGAGGCTTCTTTGCAGCACCTGACGAGGAAGTACCCACTTGGATCTTACCATTCTTTATACCATTCTCTACTCGCTCTCCTGTCATGATCAACTCAGTGAAGCCAGATGATGAGCTTCCAATGAGATGACTGTAAAACGGACCATTCAGCGTACACATGAACATATCAACCAATTCCTTGTCACTCAAAGGGGGTTGAACTCTTCCAGCTAAATCTCTCCACTTCTGAGCATACTCTTTAAAACTTTCTTTGGCACCCATAGACATGCTCTGAAGCTGCATGCGAGTGGGGGCTAAGTCAGCATTGTATTGATACTGCTTATAGAAAGCTTCAGCAAGATCATTCCAGTCTCTGATGTTGACACTCTCCAACTGATAATACCACTCCAACTGAGCTCCAGATAAGCTCTCTTGAAAAAAGTGGATCCACAACTTTTTGTCAGCAGTGTGAGGTTGAATCCTTCTGACATAAGACCTCAAATGCAGCTTGGGACAAGAAACCCCATCATAAACAACAAAGGTAGGAACCTTGAAACCAATGGGTATAACAACCCCAGATATCAGACTCAAATCCTCAAAATCCAGCCCAGATGATTTCTGCAACTCCATGGCATCCATTCTATCCACCAGCATCTTGAACTTGTCTTCATTAGGCTCATGGTAGTAATTAGCCTCAGAATCAGAGTCCCCCATAGTGTTGTGGAGACTGCCTCCCTCTTTCTCAGATTCCTCAGATTCATAGTCTTCAACCTGCTCTTTGGTCTTGACAGGACCTTTGAACCTTCTTCCCATGTTGAGCAGGCCACCTGACCTTCTAGTCTTCTTGGCCAGCAGTGTCTTCAATTCATCCTGCCCCTTGGATAGGTTCAGGATCGGCTCTTGGAACTGTGCGTTTTGTGCCTGGAGATCCTTAACTGATTGTTCAAGAGCCATTGCTGAAATAAACAGCGAGAAGATGAGAAACCTGTGCACAATTAAAAACCTGTAATGCAATGAAATGATATGTGAATGCATATGCAATGTTTTCAAGGACCGCAGGATTTAAATTTGCTTAAACAAATACGAAAGTAAACTTTTATTAGTAATAACTTTGTTTTGCCTCTTGGGCTTACACAAATGAAAGTGAAATAAGTACAAAAGGTGGGGTTTTAAGTCTCCCATGGACGTTTCCTTTTTGTGTTGAGGTATGAGTTGAGGTTCCGTTCCTCGTGAAGTTGCTTTGTTAGTTCCAGGATCCTTTCTTGGCTTGTTTTGTAATGAGCCTCAAAAGTATCCCTTTGCTCCTTCAGTTGGATCCATGATATCTGCAAGTCTTCCATATCAGTAGGCATGTCTGGGTGAAGGATGGTATAAGCAGTGTCTCCTTCAGCAACAGGTTCCATGGTAACTGGTAGGATGGCAGGATATGGCATCATGAGAGTCTGAGCACGAGATCGCACCCATCTGAGATAAGCTTCCATAGGAATAGTGTACTTAGGCTCCAGTGTCTTGCTGTCAACCCTGTTTACTTTTCCCCAAGCTCGTATGAATCTCTGACGGTAACCTTGAAGATCGTTATCGTAATCAAACACAATGCTCTGAATTAACATATCATGTGGACCATCACTCCGAGCGTAACCAAACTGTCGTAAAGCTAGAGAGGGGTTGTAGGTGATGCCTCCTCTTATGCCTAGAAGTGGCACATTAGGAAACTCCCCACAACGATCAATGATAGTGACATTCTCCATAGATCTGGAGCACCAATGAATATCTGAATGCGAAAGTGACATGATCCTCTTGGACCATCTGAACCCTTGCTCATTCTTCATCACTGAGCGAGGAAGGTGAGAAATAAACCACCTAGAAAGCAAAGGTATGCAACACATCAAAGTTCCTCTTGCCTTTGTAGTACGAGTGTGAAGAGAATGCAAGATGTCTCCAAGCAATGTAGGCACTGGATTGTGACTCAGGAAAATGTTGATGGCATGAACGTCTATGAACTGATCTGGATTGGGGAACAATACTAAGCCATAAATCAGTAAGGCTAAGATCTCCTCAAAAGCATCATAGCTCATGGCCTTCAAGAACACTTGAGCTTTCCCCATCAATACCTTAGCAAGAATACCCTTGACTCCGCTTCTTGTTTCTAGAACAATATCAGACTTCTTCAGATGTAGAGCTGCAGCAATAACCTCAGGTTTAGGTTCTTTCTCCAAGCTTGTGAATGGTTTCTGATCAAGAACAGGTATACCCAGGAGTTTAGAGAACTCTTCCATGGTTGGAACTAGCTGATAGTCGGGGAATGTGAAGCAATGGTGCTTAGGATCAAAGAACTGAAACAAAACACTCATCATGTCTTCATTGAACCCTGAAGTGACTAGATCCAATAGATGACCATGTCTCTTGATGAATTGGGAGTTTTCAGACACTTGAGAAACCAACTCCTTAAGCTTAGGAGGTATATCTACAAAGTTGATCCGGATAGTGTTTCTACGAGCAGAAGCCATGACCTGCAACAAAGAACAAAGATAAATCCTTTGGTCCTTGAAATGGTTAGTGAAAATGCTATGCTTATGATGCATGTTGATGCTATGATTCTATGCTCAATCACAAACATGTGGCACACACAAACAAGTCACACCATAGCCCTAGGTTTAGAGGCTTGCATGAGGTTTAAAGGTAAGTACCCTCCCCTGAAGTTTAGTTGGTTCATCCTGTCCTATAAAGTAACCAGGTTCTAAGGGATCTCAATATCATTGATCCTTCACAAGGGTGGTTGATCAGAAGGCAACTTACTTGCCAACCAAAACCCTCCAAGTTTAAGATCTCAATGAGCGTAGTATCGAGTGTCAACCAACTTCAGTCTGCACCAAAGTCGGTTACCTCACTACTTTCTAAAGGCCAAGATGGGATAACTAGGGTTCTAAAAGTTAGTTAGTGCATTGACAACATATGGCAGCCTCATATTATCCTCAACTTGACTTAAGGAACATAAGCACCGACCAAGAAGTCACATTAACTATGGCCACCAGATCAACCATATCGATATACGTCGTACAGTTTCATTGGTCTATTGCCATTTACCTAAGGTACACTAGATCCGGGTTAGGATCTTTCACACATAAGATCCCAACAAGATAAGTATAAAGCAAACAAGGCAAACAATTTTAAAGTGATCTAATTCCTAAGGGTACCCCTCTTTAATATTAACTCCCCAGCAGAGTCGCCAGTTCTGTAACACGGTGGGAGAACTGACTTTAGTTATGTTGCGGATAGCAAGAGTCGTCACCGACTTTTATTTTATCCAAAGGAAAGGCATAAAAGAACAGGAAAGACCTTTTAAAAGATTTTTGGGTCCGGGGGGTAGGTTATGTAAAGGGAAGGTGTTAGCACCCTTTACATCCATGGTTATCCATGGGCTCTTAGTTACTTAGCTCACTTTGAATTATTTTTGAAAAGTATAATGTGTGATGAGAAATTTTCATAAGAGTTTAATAATGATCCATGTACGGATGCGTAAAAAACTTGTGTTTGAAAATTGTTTGAAATTTGTGAAGTATTTGAAATTTGTTTTGAAATAGTGAGCAAGCAACTATGAGGTACCTACCCTAAAGTTTAAGTCTTTCTGTTCTTTATCCTTTAAGTGGTAAGACTATCCCTATTATTAAGGAATAGGTAGTCATTACCTTGGATGTAAGGGACATATAAGGGACATCTGTTTTAATGAAGGCAACTGTGGGGTGTATTAAGCATTTAGGAGGGACTATCATCATTATTCGACAAAGACTTGATCTTTATGAAAGGCAACCATTAGGGACTTGATGACTTTTCTTTTTTAAGGGACTTGCTTTATACACCCCACTTGACCTTTTTGAATAGGCAACATTGAGAGGCAACCCTAGAAAGTGAGATGGCGATTAAAAATCGACTTACGTGTGTGAGTGTTTAATTTATGTTTATCTTTAATTAAAATGATCTAAATTTGATTTTAAATAGAATACATGTTTACACTCCCTAAATTACTAACCATAGCATAAAAATTAAATAAATTAAATATTTACAAAATTTACACCAAGGAGCAATTACATAATAATTAGAATAAGCAATTAAAATAAATAGCAAATAAATAAATATAAATAATAAGCAAAACTAAATAGGCAATAATATAATATAATAAGGGTTAGTAAGAATAAAAATTAAAAATAAATAGGGTTAGTGAAATAATAATAATAAGTTTAATAATAAAATAAATGGATTAGTAATAATAATAAACAAAATAAAAATTAGAAACTATTAAGAAATATGAACAATTTAATTATAAAATTATATACAACTTGTTAATTCTAAACATAAGAAATTATAATTATAAAATTTAATTATTTTTTTAACCATATATATTTTTTGTTAAAAGAATAAAATTTGAATTATGAAAAAAATTTGGTTATAAGCATATTTACAAGATTCAATTATATCAAATATTATATTTACAAAAAATTAATTATATGAATATGCATAATAATTATATTTACAAAATTAAAAAATAAAAATTAGGTTTTTAATAATTATTTAGGAAAGGTAAACTAGGGTTTTCTTAAAATTAGGGTTTGTTAGAAAAATATTTTAGTGTTTATTTTATAATTATAATTTATTTAAATAATACATATATATACATTTTACAATTAAAATACATAATAATAAAAATTAATTTTTGAATATTGAAAACATAATATGTACATTTTATAGTTTAGAAATTCTTTTGATATAATATGGAAAATAATAGGAGAGTATAATTTATTATTTGAAGTTATTTTATATAAGATATTAATTAAATTCAAAAAAAACAAAGAAAAAGAATGAGAAAGCAAAAACCTGATGGGGCTGGGGTTTGAACCCAGTCCCTTATGCTTGCCAACAACTGCATACACCACTGGGCCATCCACGCGCAGGCAGCAAAGAAGTGAGTTCCCTTGGTTTTGTTCTTTGTCCAAAAAATCCAGGAAAATAAAAGAAACAAAAGGCATGGGGGAGGATTGAACCCAGGACCTCTTGAATACAAGCAAGCACGCATGACCATCCGGCTGGGTGAGCAAATCTGATAATGGTGTGGCAAGAGAACATAATATATGATGATTCATAGTTAACCTGAAAAATAGAAAAAATAATGGTACAAGACCAGGATTCGAACACAGGTCTTGCAGCCAAACACCAACGCCTCTTTCCACTGGACCACACAACATGTGGTGATAAATAACCAGAATAATAAAATAATATTTTAAAACAAAATTTCAAATATGAAATTCGCGCCAAGCCAACTTCATCTTCTTCAGATTTCCTGCGAATCTTGCTGCCTTTTTTCCTGCGAAATTTGTTGCGAGTTCTTCATTGTTTTGAACCTGCGAAAACCAAACATCCACAAAGCAGTACGGTTTCTTTCAATTAATTAGTGTTTTATGATCCTCACAGTCCATACAACATTCCTATGTTCCCAAAATTCATTTATACTTAACGAATTGAAGAACCCTAATTTGAAGGTTCAAACCCTAATCATGGCCGATTGTGATTTAGGCAGTGAAGCTTTGGTTTAATGATCCAGAAACAATCTACATAACACCACAAACAAGATTATGCAAACAAAATTCAATAATATGCAGCAAATTAATGGAATCGAAAAACATATTTTCAAGAACAAGTGAGCTTCGGGCTAAGCATCATAGCATGTTTTCGATGCATATGGGTGATGGTTCATGATCAGAGAAGTCCAAGGAAGCTTGCTATGTGCTTGTTTTACCTTCAAATGCCTTGAATCAAAGAATCCGAATGTGACTTTTTGCTTGAATTTTTGAAGTATGAACTTACCTTTGAGGCTGCTCAAATTCGTCTCTTTGCAATATGGTTGTGTTTAGTACTTATATGTGAGTGAATTAGGTCAATAAAATTGATTGATCATGTGGAAAAATTGATATGAAAAGATTCAAGTTGATCATGCCTTGAAAATCAAATATTCTTGTATGATGGCTTACTATTTTTGGACCAATCTTGTGATTTCATTCCTCTTCAATTCCAATCAACATTTAAGATATTCTAGAAGCTCAATCTCCATCAAATATTACATTTTCATATTTTATTTTTATTTAAAATGATTTTTAATGAATTAAATCAAAATAAATAAAAATAAAATAATAAAAATTCTGATTTTTAATGGTTTGGGTCGTGCATGAAGTCAATGTATGGATTGGGTCATCATTTGGCAAGCCCATTTGGAAGAAATTGGTTTTAGACCTCCCTTTTCATCATAAACCAACTCAAAATTTTCCCAACTTTGCAAGGGCACATATCCTTCAATTTTAATTCTATGAGGGTGTTCTTGGACATTTTGGAAATATTGAAGAGTCCTCTAACCAACCCCACTGGTTTCATGTCCATATCATTTACCAATCTCAAGTTATGCCCTTTTGAAGTTGTTGACTTTTTGTTGACTTTCAAAAGGACCTATAATGTCTTGCTCATACCTTCCAAATGAAGCATTTTTGGGCTTGGCTTGTGAGACACAAAGTTGTAGATAATTCAATTTCCTTCAAAATGAGCTTTGAGTGGAGACTTGGTGATGAAGTATGTGAAAGTTATGGCTGGTCAAAGTTCAGTTGACTTTTACTAAGGAAACCCTAATTTAGAAACTCCTGATTCTTGATGATCTGGAATCTCCTTGATGAATCATGATCAACCCTTGATAAAATGATGAATTTTACTTCATATACTTGATGTTGGCAAAAAAATCATGAAGTTTGACTTTGGTTTGACCACAGTTGACCTCAGTTTGACTTTTTAACTGCATTGACTGATTTTGACTTATCTGATCATCTGACTGAGCAAACTTCTGAGAAAAGTCTTGAAACTTGTCATGGGGGTTCTTAAACACATATAAGATGCTATGAAGCTCACTTGAAGTCTTGGAAGTTCATTTAACCTGACTAAAGTCAAAACCCTAGTTTTGGATGCACTGCTTAGGAGGTGCATTGTCTGAGGGAATTGTCAACTCTTCTGACCAATTGTGAACTTTGTGAACCTTGTAAAGTGTCTTGTGATACTCATGGGAGGTATTGTGAACCTTGTGAACCTTGTGAACCTTCATGAAGTGACTTGTAGACTTCATGAACCTCATGAAAGGTCATGTAAACATTGTGAATCTTATGAACCTTGTGAACCTTCAAGAAGTGACTTGTAGACTTCATGAACCTCATGAAAGGTTTTGAAAGCATTGGGAAACTTGTGAACCTTCTTATAACACAAAGTCTTGTATTGTGAGGGCAAATTTTGGGGTGCAACACTTAACACCATGGATATAAACGTCGGACCCATAATGCCAAGGCACAGCTCTATCAGAAGTATATGGAATAGGACCAGGAGTGTTAATGATCATAGGAGCCACTCTAGCTTCAGTAACAATCTTCACAGGGCCTTCAACAGTAATTTTAATTGGACCCTTACGAACGATTTTTACAGGTCCCTTGGAAGTAATCCTTACCGGCACTTTATCAACCATATCCACCTCTTCAGTCTTCGCACCTTTAGTTATATGATCAACCATGCTCTCCCCAGAAGGTGGGGTCCTATCAAACACTATGGTGTAATTATTCATGAGGCGTTGAATTCCGTCCTTCAACCTCCAGCAGCTATCCGGCTTATAGGCACAATATAAACAATCTTCACGACAACCTGGAAAGAACCCAGCTTGTACTAACTTCTTCTTAATAACAGACAATGGTGTGGTTAAATCTGCAACTGAGGAAATATGTGAAACTTCATCAATGGCATTGACAGTCTTCTCATGATTTGGCATGGGAGCAGTAATCACATTTGGAGTACCCGGAGGGTCAAACTCAATCTCTCCAGCATCAATCATATCCTGAATTTTATTCTTCAATACCCAGCAACTATTGGTATCATGTCCCTGACAATTTGAATGATATGCGCATCGTGCATTAGGATTGTACCTAGGAGAGGTAACATTGGGATTCTGAGGAGGGTCCCTTAAGGTGATAAGTTCACCATTCAACAAGTGTTGCAAGGCCTGGGCCAGTGACATGTTGATCTTAGTGAACTACCTTCTAGGCCTCTGTTGATTGCCCTGTGGTGACTCTGGTGTTGTAGGAGTTGGATTGGAGATATGAACTGCACTCACATATTGGTGCCTCCTATTACGATCAGGTTGACCATAAACAACATTTGACTCTTTCTTACCACTGGGAGGCTTCTTTGTAGTACTGGATGAAGAAGCACCGACTTGGATCTTGCCACTCCTTATACCACTTTCTACGCGCTCTCCTGTCATTATCAACTCAGTGAAGCCAGATGATGAGCTTCCAATGAGATGACTGTAAAAAGGACCATTCAACGTACACATGAACATATCAACTAACTCCCTGTCAGTTAGAGGGGGTTGCACTCTTCCAGCCAAGTCTCTCCACTTCTGGGCATACTCCTTGAAATTTTCTTTAGCACCCATAGACATGCTCTGTAGTTGCATGCGAGTAAGAGCTAGATCAGCGTTGTATTGATATTGCTTATAAAAGGCTTCATCAAGATCATTCCAATCACGGATGTTGACACTCTCCAATTGATAGTACCATTCCAATTGAGCTCCAGATAAGCTCTCTTGGAAGAAATGGATCCACAACTTCTTATCAGCAGTATGGGGTTGGATTCTCCGGACATAAGACCTCAGATGCAGCTTGGGACAAGAGACACCATCATAAACAACGAAAGTAGGAACCTTGAAACCAATGGGTATAACCACCCCAGATATCAAACTCGGGTCTTCAAAATCCATCCCAGAAGACTTTTGTAATTCCATAGCATCCATTCTATCCACCAACATCTTGAACTTATCTTCATTAGGCTCATGATAGTAGTTAGCTTCAGAATCAGAGTCCCCCATTGTGTTGTGGAGATTGCCTCCCTCTTTCTCAGACTCTTCAGACTCATAATCTTCAACCTGTTCTTTGGTCTTGATAGGACCTCTGAACCTTCTTCCCATGTTGATTAGGCCTCCTGACCTTCTAGTCTTCTTAGTCTTCTTGGCCAGCAGTGTCTTCAATTCATCCTGCCCCTTGGACAAGTTCAGGATCAGCTCTTGGAATTGTGCATTCTGTGCCTGAAGATCTTTGACTATTTGTTCAAGAGCCATTTCTGCTGAAATAAACAGCGAGAAAATAAGAAACCTGTACATAAGAAACCTGTGATGCAATGATATGGTGTATAAATGCGTATGCAATGTTTTCAAGGACCGCGGGATTTAAATTTGCTTAAACAACCAAGGAAGTAAACTTTTATTAGTAATAAATTTGTTTGCCACTTGGGCTTACAATATAAATGAAATGAAATAAATACAAAAGATGGGGTTTTAAGTCTCCCATGGACGTTTCCTCTTTGTGTTGAGGTATGAGTTGAGATTCCGCTCCTCATGAAGTTGCTTTGTTAGCTCCAGGATTCTTACTTGACTTGCTTTATAATGAGCCTCGAAAGTATTCCTTTGCTCCTTCAACTGGATCCAGGATCTCTATAAGTCTTCCATGTCAGTGGGCATGTCTGGGTGAAGGATGGTATAAGAGGTATCTCCTTCAGCAACAGGTTCCATAGTAACTGGCAGGATGGCAGGATATGGCATCATGAGAGTCTGAGCACGAGATCGCACCCATCTGAGGTAAGCTTCCATAGGAATAGTGTACTTGGGCTCCAGAGTCTTGCTGTCAACCTTGTTCACTTTTCCCCATGCTCGTATGAACCTTTGACGGTAACCTTGCAGATCGTTGTTGTAGTCAAACACAATACCCTGAATCAACATGTCATGTGGATCATCACTCCGAGCGTAACCAAACTGTCGTAAAGCTAAAGAAGGGTTGTAGGTAATGCCTCCTCTTATGCATAGAAGTGGCACATTAGGAAACTCCCCACAACGGTCAATGATAGTGACATTTTCCATAGATCTGGAGTACCAATGAATATTTAAATGAGAGAGTGACATAATCCTATTGGACCATCTGAACCCCTGTTCATTCTTCATCACTGATCGAGGAAGGTGAGAAATAAACCACCTAGACAACAAAGGTATGCAGCACATCAAAGTTCCTCGTGCCTTCGTAGTACGAGTATGAAGAGAATGTAAGATGTCTCCAAGCAATGTAGGCACTGGATTATGACTCAGGAATATATTGATGGCATGAACGTCTATGAACTGATCTGGATTGGGGAACAACACTAAGCCATAAATCAGCAAGGCTAAGATCTCCTCAAAAGCATCATAGCTCATAGCCTTCAAGAACACTTGAGCTTTCTCTATCAACACCTTAGCAAGAATACCCTTAACTCCGCTTCTCGTTTCTAGAACAATGTCTGACTTCTTCAGATGTAGAGATGCAGCAATAACCTCTGGTTTAGGCTCCTTTTCCAAACCTGTGAATGGTTTCTGATCAAGGACAGGTATACCCAGAAGTTTGGAGAACTCTTCCATTGTAGGAAATAACTGATAGTCGGGGAATGTGAAGCAATGGTGCTTAGGATCAAAGAACTGAAACATAACACTCATCATGTCTTCATTGAACCCTGAAGTGACTAGATCCAGTAGGTGACCATGTCTCTGATGAACTGAGAGTTTTCAGAAACTTGAGAGACCAATTCTTTAAGCTTAGAAGGTATTCCTACAAAGTTGATCCGGATAGTGTTTCTACGAGCAGCAGCCATGACCTGCAACAAAGAACAAAGATAAATCCTTTGGTCCTTGAAATGGTTAGTGAAAATGCTATATTTATGATGCATGATGATGCTATGATGTTATGCTCAATCACAAACATGTGGCACACACAAACAAGTCACACCATAGCCCTAGGTTTTAAAGGCTTGCATGAGGTTTAAAGGTAAGTACCTTCCCCTGAAGTTTAGATGGTTCATCCTGTCCTATAAAGTAACCAGGTTCTAAGGGATCTCAACATCATTGATCCTTCACAGGGTGGTTGTTCAGTAGGCAACTTACTTGCCAACCAAAACCATCCCAGTTTAGAATCTTAATGAGTGTAGCATCGAGTATCAACCAACTTCAGTCTTCACCAAAGCCGGTTATCTCACTACTTTCTAAAGGCCAAGATGGGATGACTAAGGTTCTAAAAGTCAGTTAATGTATTGACAACATATGGCAACCTCATATTATCCTTAACTTACTTAAGGAACATAAGCACTCACCAAGAAGTCACACTAACTATGGCCACCAGATCAACCATATCGGTATATGCCGTACAGTTTCCTTGGTCTATTGCCATTTACCTAAGGTACACTAGATCCGGGTTAGGATCTTTCACACATAAGAGCCCCAACAAGTAAATATAAAGCAAACAAAACAAACAATTTAAAGTGATCTAATTCCTAAGGGTACCCCTCTTTTATTAATTCCCCAGCAGAGTCGCCAGTTCTGTAACACGCTGGGAGAACTGACTTTAGTTATGTTGCGGATAGCAAGATTCGCCACCGACTTTTATTTTATCCAAAGGAAAGGCATAAAAGAACAGGAAAGACCTTTAAAAGATTTTTGGGTTCGGGGGGTAGGTTATGTAAAGGGAAGGTGTTAGCACCCTTTACATCCATGGTTATCCATGGGCTCTTAGTTACTTAGCTCACTTTAAAATGTTTTTGAAAAGTGTAGTGTGTGAATAAAATTTTCTTTAAGTACTTTATAATGATCCATGTACGGATATATATAAAGTCTTTGTTTTGAAATTTGTTTGAAAATGTGAAGTGTTTGAAATGTTTTTGAAAAGTGAGCAAGTACATAAGAGGAACCTACCCTAAGTTAAGTCTTTTCTATTCTTAAATATCCTTTAAATGGTAAGACCATCCCTATTATTAAGGAATAGGTAGTCATTATCTTGGATGTGAGGGACAAGTGAATGGACAACTGTTATTTAGGCAACTGTAAGGTGTATAAGCAATTCGAAGGGACTTATCATCTTTATTCGAAAGGGACAAGATTATTACGAAGGCAACCACGAAGGGACTTGATCTTATAATCGTAAAGGGACTAGATGATATGAGAGAAGGGACTTTGCTTTACACTTTACTTGACCTTTTTGTTTAGGCAACTTGAGAGGTAACCCTTAAGAAAGTGAGATGGCGATCAAAGATCGACTTACGTGTGTGAGTGTACAAGTTCAAGTATTTATCTTATAAATTAGTGTTCTAAATCCAATTTTAAATACAAACCTATCTTGCACTCCCTATTTTACTAACCATAGCATTTAAAAATAAATAATAAAAATTACTACAACTATTACATAATGGATACAATTACATTATAATAATTAAAAATAATTAAAATAAGCAAATAAATAATTAAATGGATTAGTAGTAATAAACAAAAATAAACAAATATAAGAGGGTTAGTAAAAAATAAATAATCATATAATAGATAAATAAATAAAGAAGTTAGTAATATAAACAAAAATAAATAAGCATAAGATGAAGAAATTAGCATAATAATAAATAATAAATTAAAAGTTCAACTTTAAATAAATGATTATTTTTGAGATTTTTAATAAAAGAAATAAATAATGAATAATATATACTAATATGATTAATAATCTAATTATTAAATTTTATATACATATTATAAAAATATCTAATTATAATTAAATAAGCATATAAAGAAAATAAATTACATTCATAAAAATAAAATTAGGTTTTTTATTATTATTAGAAAAATAGAGTAGGGTTTACTACTTAATTAAATTATTTAAATTATAAAACTATATATAATATGAACAAATTATAAAATTAACATAAACAAATAAATTAATTATTTACAAAATAATTAGGGTTCATAAAATATTATTAGGGTTTATAAAAAAAAATTAGGTTTTATATGAAAATATTAGGGTTAATTAATTAATTAAGTTATTTACATATACAAATTATATACAAATTATAAAATAAACATACATGATTAAAATTTACAAATAAATAAATTAAGACTTAAAATATAATTAGGATTTATTAAAAAAATTTAGAACTAAAAAAATGATTAGGGTTATAGTTTAATTATCAATTAATTTTAATTAAAAAAACAATAATAATAATAATTAAAACAAAAAATAAAATGGGAGAAAGAAAAAAAGGGGAGGCCTGGTTTTGATCCCAGGACCTCCCCAATACCTGAAGAAAACCCCAGCCACTGGGCCAACGTGCGCTTGTGAATATAGGATGAACACTGATTATTATATTTTAAGCCTGGAAATAAATGGAACTTTTCACCAAAAAATAACTGAGGACAGGTTCGAACCCATGTCCTTTGCTTCACACACGCGCGTACTAACCACTGGGCTAAGCAACATCAACTGAAACAATACTCAAATAATTTGATAAAATATTAAATCAAAAATTCAAATCTCAGCTGCGCGCCAAGAACTTCATCTTCTTCGTTTTACCTGCGAAAACACCTGCAATTTTTCCTACGTATTCACCTGCGAATTTTCCAAACCAGAAACCTACGTTTTTTGAAACATCATGAAAACTATCATAATAACAACAATCAATAACCCAGATCAATTTCTTATTGTTTATACGTTGTAGCCATGTCATTAGAACGTCCAAAATCAATGTAAAACATGAAACCCTAAAGTGATGGCCGAAACCCTAACAATGGCTATTTACGATTCAGGTCATTATTCTTCAATCCAATTATCCAGAAAGCTTGCTAAGATCATTACAAACACAAAACAATCATTAGAATCAATTGATAATGCATAAAAGTATGGAATCGGAAAAGTCAATAAACTTGAGAAAGAATGATTCGGTTAGGGCTTTCTAGCATGATTTTGATGCAAATAAGGATAGGAATAGGTTCAGTGATGTCCAAGGAGTGTTTTGCAACCTTTAGAATGCCTTGAGAGAGCCTCTAACCAAGAATCCGAATTGAGAGTTTTTGATGAATTTTGAAAACTTGAAACTTACTCTTGAGGCAGCAAATCCGTCCCCTTGGCACTGTGTTATGTTTGTGTACATATAGTGGATGAAATTAGGTCAAAATAACATGGATTTATGGGCCTTGTCTTGATTACTTGATCATGAAGTTTTCTCCTTTCAAATATTGAAAAATATCTTATCTAACCTTTCCAAATTAGGCTAGCACGAATTTGTGTGATATCAATCAGCTTTGAATGGTTTTTAAGACTTTCTAGAAGAAGAATCACTTTTAAATATTCAATTTTCATATTTTATTTAGATTTAATTTGATTTTTAATGGATAAAATTCAAATAAATACTAAATAAAAAATAAAAATCATGAAAATTCTTGGATTGGGTCGTGTGGGATGATATCTCAAGGATTGGGTTGCACAATAGTAGGCCTATTTGGAAAAAATGATTCTAAGACCCCTTTTGTTCAATATTCTTCTCAAACATTTCCCAACTTTACAAGGGCACAAATCCTTCAATTTTAATGCTATGAGGGTGTTCTTGGTCATTTTGGAAAGCTTAAAGAGACCTCTAACCAACCCCATTGGTTTCATGTCCATATCTTTTACCATTCTCAAGTTATGCTCTTTTGAAGTTGTTGACTTTTTGTTGACTTTCAAAAGGACCTATAATGTCTTAGCTCATACCTTCCAAATGAAGCATTTTTGGGCTTGGCTTGTGAGACACAAAGTTGTAAAGAATTCAATTTCCTTCAAAATGAGCTTTGTATGGGAAAAATTTGATGAAGCATGTGAAAGTTATGGCTGGTCAAAGTTCAGTTGACTTTTCCTAAGGAAACCCTAATTTAGAAACTCCTGATTCTTGATGATCTGGAATATCCTTGATGAATCATGATCAACCCTTGATCAAATGATGAATTTTACTTCATATACTTGATGTTGGCAAAAAATCATGAAGTTTGACTTTGGTTTGACCACAGTTGACCTCAGTTTGACTTTTTAACTGCTTTGACTGATTTTTAACCTATCTGATCATCTGACTGAGCAAATCTTTGAGAAAAGTCTTGAAACTTGTCATGGGGATTTTTAAACACATATAAGATGTTATGAAGCTCACTTGAAGTCTTGGAAGTCCATTTAGCCTGATTAAAGTCAAAACCCTAGTTTAGGATGCATTGCTTAGGAGGATGCATTGTCTGAGAGAATTGTCAAATCTTCTGACTAATTGTGAACTTTGTGAACCTTGTGAACCTCATAAGATGTCTTGTGAACCTTGTGAACCTCATGAGAGGTCTTGTGAACCTTGTTAACCTCATGGGAGGTCTTGTGAACCTTGTGAACCTCATGGGAGGTCTTGTGAACCTTGTGAACCTCATAGTACACAGAATCTTGTCTTGTGAGGGCAAATTTTGGGGTGCAACAATAAGACACATCTTCATGTCTTCAAGAGATCACTCTTTGTTCAACCCACAAGTTGAACACAATCATCCCTTGTACCAATACTCACATGATTCCCTCTTGGTTTCTTATCTTCACATGCTCCAAAACTCCACATCGTGCTAAGCTGATCAACTTTTCTCTAGCATGACTTGACAATTGGGCTATGTCCCCTTCACAGGATTTTCTTCTTAGCAAGACCCTCCAAATGATGGACATCCAACCATCTAACTTTGACATTTGGATCAAGCAATCACTACCTGACCTACTTCAGTTTTCTCTACATTCTCCTTCCAATGCAAACCTTCTACTTCATCATTATCCCATATGATTAGGTAGACTCTCTTTAGATACAATGTAGACAATCATCCCAGATAATTTCATAACACAAGTTAGAACATCTACCACACACCAAGACATTATCACCATGACTCTTGATATGCTCCACCAATTGGACTTACTATAGCATAGTAATTCAAGAACTGAAGACCTTCAACAACACTGTGCCATCAGCTTGAATCAGAACTCCAGAAAGAGAAATACACTCTCATCCACCTTCAAGAAGAACAAAACTCCTTGAGTCTTCAACTCATTACCCTTATGCCCAAGAGTAACTTGTTCCAAGATAATCCTCAAGACCAACCAGCTGCCACACTCTGATTATCTTGATTCTTCGAATCCACTATAGAGATCAACCAATTACCACAGTTTGATTACCTCATTTATGAATCCTCATAGGAAAAACCTAACTGCCACAAATTGTCTTCTTCACGTTTGTCAAAATTCTCACAAAGATATCATGATTTACCCACTAAAACTGATCTTCAAATCACATGTTCCACTTGCTTACTATTAAACACACTTCGAAAATCTAAGTAACGTAATATCTTCTTCTTCTTGCAGCTCCAGTAAACTGTCAAGAGAGAAATCTTTTTGAAGTATTCAATTTTTCATTCATGTAGATCATCCTATCTTAAGTTGATGTGCCACTTCACCAACTAAGATTCCGATGTTGAACTAGATGTCAAAATATTATGAGTCAACATCCAACTGTTGAATTCAACTCCTTCTTCCACTACTTGAAATAACTTCTTACCTTAATGGAACAAAAGTTACATGATCTTATAGACTTGATTCACTAACCAAGTTTGAGTAGACAAACTCCATTCTGTTGATTTTACAGTAATTCCAACCAATCACACACATTGATGAAAATCTGCCAGTGCTTCTCCAAAGCCCTCAAACCTACCATTGTTTGAATCTTCATAAGGCATAGTTAAGAACTACACCTTATAGCTATACATTATTACTTATCCCCTTAAAAAAACCACATCAAAGAGAATAACATAGAGCCACATTGAACCAGTCAGGATTAACTACTCCTTCTTAACCCACAGAAACTAACACCTGCTGAAATTATGCAGAAATCAAATCAAAACATTATGCAACAAGATGTCCCAGATTAGACACCCAAATGTTACAACATCTAATCTAACATCACAAATAAACCAGCATAAGAGTTCTTCAAACATGTCAAAGACATCCAACATGACATTATGAGACAATACAATGTTTTACTATGCAGTCTAACTCAGAGCCTTCAATCTTCCTCTTTGACACATTGTGGCAAAAACATTATCAGAACCATCCAACTAGAAAATCTAGAAAAACAAAGAACACAGAGATCAATGCAGCAGAAGAATTTTTTCTGGTTAAACACATGTTAGAACATCTGGTTATACATCACCCAAACAGAACATCAACTCTCCCTCTTAAACAAAGATCAGTTTGATATTTTAATTCTGAAGGATTTTAAGGTTAGCTCCATATAAGATTAGAAAGCTCTCCCAATGTCATGGATAATCAATACTCCAGTTGAGCATAAACTCCACAAAATCTTAGCTTCACATATCTGATTGAACATACTCTTAACCTGCTCAACAACCATTCTGATCAGACCCCCAATCTGACATTCTTCCATTGCTCTTAGCAATTGCTGGTGATATTGCTATAGTATTTTCGTTTCGGGGGAGTATGAGGCGAAACTAGTCTCAAAACCTATAGTATTTTCGTCCAATACAGTTGGATCGAAAACTGCCCCTAATGGACTAAGGCCTACTATAGCAGCTAGGTCGAAGAGAGTAGGGGTCATCATCCCACAAGGAAGATGAAAGTTATTGTAGGTACTGTCCCAAAAATAGAGGGAAGCAAGTATCATGTTGGTACAATAGTTAAGGCCTTCTCTCGACAATTGGATCAGGTCATATATGCCAATTTTCTTCCAGATCATACCCTTGGCTTTTTCGACCCTGTCTACCCGTTTACATATTCATAAGGGTCTTTCGACCATGGACATCTTCTAAAAATCCTAGGCTGATTCAGATAGGTCAAATTTAGGGCAGCCATTTCGGGGTTTTGTTCAGCATGTTCTATTGATTTATCACCGGGCTTGGGTGTTTTGCCTGCACCTATGGGCTGTGTACGATAATAAGTAGGAAAAAACTATTTGAGACGAGTTTGGTCAGTGTTAGGGTTAGGAAGAGGGCCTAACATAGCGTGGCACTTGCCAGATATTGAAAGAGGAATGAGTACCTAAGAATAGTAGATGATGGCTTTCTCTCTCTCATTTGGGGGTTCTGGGACGTATTGTTGGTTGCCCACAATTTTTGGTCCAAGAATCTTGTGTGCACAGGGGAGAGCTGATGTGTTCTTGTCTTGTTGTTTGCTTGAAGTTGCCATTGTTGATGATGAAGAAGTTTGAACAAGAAGAAGCAGATTATGGGTATGTGAGAAGAAAGAGAGTTGAAAGATGTAAGTTATGGAAGCGAAAGTTTTTCAGAAGAAATAAAAGGGGTATTTATATTAGAAGTTGAGGAGAAAACGTTTGAGTTTTTCAAACGGATATGGCACGTGTCGACACGTTAGTGGACGTGGGAGAGATAGTGGAAGTTGGAAAGAGTATGACATACCTAGGTTTGTAGAGTCATGGGGATCATGTCCAAGAACTTGGGCTAGATGTGAAGGGTTGGAGAATCTGATGATTACTTTTTATGATTTTATAAAAAGTGAGATTTTGGGAATCAACGCATTTAATGCAAGATAAAAGCAAGATCTCAAAGATCAGTGCATTTAATGCTTTCTCCAGAAGTCAGTCGAAATACCTTTGCTGGGGGGAAATTTGTATACATACAATTTCGACACCATGGGAAAGCCCTAGTAGCTGATGGATTTATCAAACTATGTTCCTTACACGTCATCATTATCTGACATGGCAGTTTCTTAGCATTTCTCGTCTCATTATACTTTAAATAAGTGATGTATGTGGCTTTGAAGATTTTCGACAAGATAGGATCACTCTTTCTTCCAAACATGTCTAGAATCTTAGATCACTCTTTCTTCCAAACATGTCCAGAATCTTGAGAAGGTTGGTGATGATTTGGTTCATGATATGACGAACAATTGTATGTCGAAAGCATGGACGAGTTGCCCTTTAGGGAGTTCTTCACATCACTACTAGGAAATCCTCTCGTATTTTCGACAAGGGATATGAAGGCAGGGATTCAACGAAGAAGACGTTGGGACTATTTGAATTTCAAATGAATTCGACATGACAAGGAGATACGTCGTTTCGTCAGTTAAAGGGCAGTTTTCATGAATAACAGTTTCGTCTGGTAGAAGATACGTGGAAGATTCTTAGGGATTGTTAACATGCAAAATGCCAAGTGGAGAATTCTTAGGAATTGACCGTCATTCGACGGTTATTTTATTTGTATATAAATAGGATAGTTTTCTTTGTGTAAAGTGTGTGAAATTCTGTACAATATTTCTATGAAGATTACTCTATTACTCGTGTGTAAGAGAAAGGAGAATTATCTGGAAAATGTACGTGTAAACACCATTTAATTTTCAGTTATAAAGATTAGATTTATCATTCATTCCTTGTTCAAGTTTATGTCTTTATTTACTTTCAAGCAATCTACTTTCCAGCAATTTACTTCCAAGTCAATTTATGTTTCAACAAACCTTTAATGCAAACTTTAAGTTTCTTTGTTAGTTTCATTAGACAAACATTTCCATATTGTAATATCAACAAGAACAATCTTGCTAAGAAACCGTTTGACAGAACATATAAAAACCAATAAGACTTATACATTAAGAACCTATCCTTAAAATTTAGCACATGTGTCATAGGACTTGTGTGGTTGATCCTGCAAGTAACCCATTTCCAAGTAATTGGTAAACCAGAGGTTGTTCGCCAAAAACACCAGCGAACTTCTTCAATGTGAAACTATTTTCTCTTATTGGCCACCTTGTCCATTTCATGCTTTCTCTTCTAGAACTTCTATACTTGTATATCTCATTTCTCCATTTCCATTTATATTAATTAGTAAACATCAACAAATTTCCTCTTTAGATAAAATCTTCTATCGTGTTTCCATGTAGATGTGATCCTTAGTGTTACGTCTGTTACTCATATGAAAACGACACTATCAAGTTCTATCGAGGTCGAAAACTTTTTGAGAATTTCCACTTCCTTGTAAAAATTAGTGTTGATGCATTCTTGCATAATGTGCTCTCTAGATATGTTCAACAATGTGTAATATGTATATTTGGAGAGGGTGGTCCACATCCTCTACTCTTCTAACCAGGTGACGATCCTTTTCTTAACTCTATTGGTTATTTTCTCAATTCCTTCATTGAATTCATCAGTTGAAATTTTGCCATGGTTATTTCATTCCACAAAACTACGCCATGGTTCTTGCCTTCAATGTAAGGACATATAACTTGTATCTCTCAACCATTCATGTCTGACCATTCATGACTCTTGTTAGTACTAGTGGTGTTTGGTGTAACACCCTTCTACCCAAAACAAAATATCTAGAGTAATATCAGAGTAATCAACAAGAAGGGTAATACATTTCTTCGGAAAACATCAAAATAACAGTGTCCTGTCCCGTAACACGGGTTAATCAACATCAAGAATATCAAAAATCATTTCGCAGCGGAATTTAAACTTCATAATTCAAAACTTCCTAAACATAATTTTCACCATCCTGAATTTAACATCATAAAATGGAAAACATTTATCCAAATAACAACATAATTGTAAACAGTTTAACAGAAGAAACCTCATCCTAGTGTTACACGACACATAGCAGGACAGATAGACCAGACCCACTTCTAAGAAACACTAAAGCACGCTCCGAGACTCATGAATTACTCCTATTGCACTGCAGGACTATTCTTCGACATCTGCAAGTTACCCACGAAGGAAGCAACATTTCCAAGCAGGCAGGGTGAGTAATCATAATATATCATAAACGTACAAGAATATAGAATCATAAATAAATTAGTACAACATATCATGACATCATCAACTATAAAATTCAGCAACAACAACAACACGATCATGACCATCGTAAATCATCGAGACACTTCAATCCACACAATGGGATTGAAGCAAAAAAAAATAGGCCGAAGTCTCATCGTGAATGTTATGAAATGCAATGATGCGCTACATCGTAAATTCATCAAAATAATTCGCATCATTCATTTCAATCAGCAAAATAATCATCAAATAATCATGTATATCATCATGACATTACACCCAGAACACTGGTTCTATAACCACTCTGACACATCAAGAATTTACCCGTACCCGGTAATTATGAGGTAAATACAAGGTTGTCTCATAAATTCATTTATCAAAACTATTGCATTTTTCTCAGTTTTATTCATCAAAATAAAGTTCAGTTTATGCTCGTACCGACGCTTCAAATGGAATGCGAATCGGACTTACGGTTTGAAAGTTATGAATTTTTAAAGAATTAAAATTTTCTTCTCAAACAGTGTTAACCGGTTAACCCATAGCGTTAACCGGTTAACGCCTACGAAATTCCAGATTTTCACCAAAATTACAATGGTTAACCGGTTAACCCATAGCGTTAACCGATTAACGCACGTTTTCCAACAGTTCTCTGCTATACAATTGCAGACTATTTTCAACACCAAAAACCCCCACATCCCATTACGGGTTTCACATAAAAACACTCAAAAACCATTCAAAAACATCGATCAAACATCAACAACATCAAGATAACAATTATACCAACAAATGTATGGTTATAACTCATTCTAATCACCCTAATTCATCAAGATTTTATTCATCAGCTCAACCTAAATCAAAACCCCAAAAACTCCTAAAGCTCATACCATCCTAATCCATTCATATTCCAATTCCTACACATTTATCATAGATTATAAAAACTCCCCATACCTTAGAGAATTTCGCCGCTTTACGCTCTTCTCTGGGGTTCTCCACAGCCTCCTGACTTTGAGCTTCTTCTTTCTCTCCCTTTTTCCTTCAGAGCACCTTTTTTCCCAAAAATACGATAATGTTAGAAAACTAATCGTATTCCCCTCTTTGGATACATTATCCCAGTTTAGTCTTTTCCCACCTTACCCTCATAATTTTCACAAAAGGACCACCTTACCCTTTTCTTTAATATATTTTTAATAATAATAATAAAATAGCATAATAAAACACTATTTATCCTTATTAGATAAAAATACTCATTTTCTCCAAAATTCTCAAAATAATCCAAACTCTCCAATTTTTTCTAAATTAATTAAATAAATGATTAAATAATTAAATTCAGATTTTTGGGGTGTTACAACTCTCCCCTACTTAAAGAATTTTCGTCCTCGAAAATTACCTGAAGTAAATAGAGTCGGATACGACTCCCTCATCAGATCTTCTCGCTCCCAAGTCCAACTTTCTCCAGCTGGTCCTCCCCACAATACCTTCACTAAAGCAATCTCCTTGCCTCGTAGTTGCTTCAATTCCCTACCATCAACCCTCACTGGTAAAGCTTCAATAGTCAGATTATCTCTCACCTGAACATCATCTATCTGAATTACATGCGACGGGTCCGAAATGTACTTCCTCAACTGCGATACATGGAATACATCATGTAAATTCGCAAGTGAGGGAGGTAAAGCCACTCGATAGGCCACTTCCCCTATCCTCTGCATAATCTGATACGGACCGACAAAACGTGGAGTGAGCTTTCTAGACTTCAAAGCTCTTCCCACACCAGTCATAGGAGTAACTCTTAAGAACACGTGATCTCCCTCTTGGAACTCAAGTGCTTTCCTTCTCTTATCGTGATAACTCTTTTGACGACTCAGCGACGTTTTCATCCTTTCCTGAATCATTTTTATCTTTTCAGTTGTTTCTTGGACAATCTTTGGCCCAAGCACCAAACTCTCTCCTGACTCATACCAACATAATGGCGTACGACAATGTCTACCATACAACGCCTCATATGGAGCCGTCCCGATACTAGCATGAAAACTGTTATTGTACGTAAACTCGACCAACGGCAAATGACTATCCCAATACCCTCCTTGATCTAATACACAAGCTCTCAGCAAATCTTCTAAAGATTGGATTGTTCTTTCCGTCTGACCATCCGTTTGCGGGTGATAAGCAGAACTCATCCTCAACTTAGTACCCAAGGCATCCTGCAAACTCTTCCAAAACCGCGACGTAAACCGCAGATCTCTATCCGATACAATACTTGAAGGTACACCATGCAACTTCACAATTTCCTCAATATAAATCTCAGCTAACCTTCGCATGGAATGGTTAATCTTCAACGGCAAGAAATGTGCCGACTTAGTTAACCGATCAACAACTACCCAAATCGAATCATTACCTCTAGCAGTCTTGGGTAACCCAGTCACGAAATCCATGGAAATACTATCCCATTTCCACTCAGGAACATTCAATGGTTGCATCATACCTGAAGGTTTCTGATGTTCTATCTTTGACTTCTGACATGTCATACAAGCATATACAAATTCAGCAATGTCTCTTTTCATACCCGGCCACCAAAACAACTTGCATAAATCCTGATATATCTTCGTAGAACCAGGATGAATACTCAGCCGACTCTTGTGCCCCTCTTCTAAAATACTCTTTTTAATTCCTATAATATCCGAAACACATACTCTATCTCGGAATCTCAAAACTCCATCTTCATCAATTCGAAAGTCACCTGCATTACCTTGATCAACCAACATCAATTGATCAACTAATTTCAGATCAGATTTCTGGCCCTTACGAATCTCTTCCAAAATCTCACTGGTTAGCTTTAACATTCCCAATTTCACACTATCAGTAGTAGTTTCACACAACAAGCTCATGTCTCTGAATTGCTCGATCATTTCAAATTCTTTCACCATAAGCATCAAAATATGCAACGACTTCCTACTCAAAGCATCAGCCACAACGTTTGCCTTACCAGGATGGTAATTGAAATCAAAATCAAAATCTTTCAATAATTCAAGCCACCGCCTCTGTCTCATATTTAACTCTTTCTGATCAAACAAGTACCTTAAACTTTTGTGATCACTGAATACCTCAAATTTCGAACCAAACAAGTAGTGCCTCCAAATCTTAAGCACAAACACCACAGCTGCTAACTCTAAGTCGTGAGTAGGATAGTTCCTCTCATGAACTCTTAACTGTCTAAAAGCATAAGCAACCACCTTATTATCCTGCATCAAAACTCCACCAAGACCCATCTTGGAAGCATCACAATAAATTACAAAGGACTCATCTGGATTCGGTAAGACCAACACTGGCGCGGTCGTTAATCTTTTCTTCAGTTCTATGAAACTCTCTTCATAAGCAACATCCCACATATACACTTGACCCTTCCTAGTCAATTGCGTCAACGGTAAAGCTATCTTAGAAAAACCTTCAATGAACTTACGATAGTAACCAGCCAACCCAAGAAAACTACGAATTTCTGTAGCTGACTTCGGAGTCTCCCACTGCAATACTGCATCAATCTTTGAAGGATCCACCGAAATTCCACCACTTGAAATTACATGGCCGAGGAAACTAACTTCCTTTAACCAGAACTCACACTTAGATAATTTAGCAAACAATTTCTTTTCTCTCAACATTTGCAACACAACCCTCAAATGCTCGGCATGTTCCTCTTTTGATTTAGAATATACCAAGATATCATCTATGAAAACCACCACGAACTTATCAAGATACTCATGAAAGATCCTATTCATATATTCCATAAACACACCAGGCGCATTAGAAACCCCAAACAGCATCACCGTATACTTGTAATGCCCATATCTCGTCCTGAAAGCTGTCTTCGGAATATCATCAGCTTTAACTCGAATCTGATGATAACCAGACCTCAGATCAATTTTGCTAAAGACACAAGCACATACTAGCTGATCCATCAAATCATCGATCCTCGGAAGTGGGTACTTATTCTTGATAGTCACTTTATTCAACTGTCGGTAATCGACACACAATCTCATACTACCATCCTTCTTCTTAACGAGCAACACCGGAGCACCCCAAGGAGAAACATTGGGTCTAATGAACCTCTTCTCTAACAATTCTTCTAATTGTTTCTTCAATTCATTCAACTCTGAAGCCGACATTATATAAGGAGCCATCGAGACAGGACTCGTACCCGGTACTAAGTCCACAGAAAAATCAATTTCACGTTCCGGTGGTAAATCACTTATATCACCAGGAAACACATCATGAAATTCACAAACCACAGGCAACTCTGCACTGACAGTCTTTTCATCAACTTGCAATGATGCAAACACTGCAAACATCAAAGCTTCATCCAAAACAAGTTCATCCACTTGCTTAGCAGATAAAAACATCAACTCACCATTCTCGCTCAATTCAGGAAACTTCATTGTCTTACTATAACAGTTAATATGAACATAATTGAATTCCAACCAGTTCATACCAAGGATAACATCGATTTGGTGTAATGGTAGGCACACCAAATCCATCACAAAATTCTTCTCGAAAATTGTCAAAGGAAACTTCAAACAAACAAGCATGGTAGTCACAGAACCATTAACAGGAGTCTCTATTATCATATTACCGTTCATATTAGACAACTTTAAACCCAATCTATTAGCACACTCAAGAGAAATAAATGAATGTGTAGCTCCAGTGTCAATAATAGCAATCAACTCAGTATTATTAATAAAACAGGTACCTCTGATCAAGTTGTCCTTCTTTTGAGCTTCTGAACCAGCTAATGCAAAAACTCTTCCAGCATTCTGAGCAGTAGCAGCATTCTTCTTTGGTTTCTGGCATTGGACGCTGATATGCCCTTGTTCACCACAATTGTAACAGGTTGGGCCCTCATTAGGACAATCACTCATCTTATGCCCAAGCTTGCCACAACGGTAACATCTCATAACTTTGATGGTACACACATCGGCCTTATGACCTGCCTCTCCACACTTGTAACACTTAACAGGTACATTAGCAGCTCCCCTACTTTGCTTCTTCTCATCAGATGCCTTCTGCTTCCCTTTATCATCAGTAGTCACATAAGGTTTCCCTCTATATTGACTCTTGTCTTTCTTCTCGCTCAGCTGTTTATAGTGAGCTGACCGAGCTCGGTTATCCTCATCATAAATACGACTCTTATCGACCAACTCCACATACTTGCGAATTTGTTGGCAGCCAATTCCCTGCTTAATTTCAGGTCTCAGCCCATTCTCAACTATAAAATTCAGCAACAACAACAACACGATCATGAAATTAAGCAACACCAACACCATCATGAAATTCATCCAGAATATGCAATTCTAACATCCTGATATACAATATGCATGTGGTACCATTTTCATCATGAGATGGATACATGACCATCAACCCTCCACAAAGGAGCACATCGTAAATCATCGAGACACTTCAATCCACACAATGGGATTGAAGCAAAAAAAAAGGCCGAAGCCCCATCGTGAATGTTATGAAATGCAATGATGCGCTACATCGTAAATTCATCAAAATAATTCGCATCATTCATTTCAATCAGCAAAATAATCATCAAATAATCATGTATATCATCATGACATTACACCCAGAACACTGGTTCTATAACCACTCTGACACATCAAGAATTTACCCGTACCCGGTAATTATGAGGTAAATACAAGGTTGTCTCATAAATTCATTTATCAAAACTATTGCATTTTTCTCAGTTTTATTCATCAAAATAAAGTTCAGTTTATGCTCGTATCGACGCTTCAAATGGAATGCGGATCGGACTTACGGTTTGAAAGTTATGAATTTTTAAAGAATTAAAATTTTCTTCTCAAACAGTGTTAACCGGTTAACCCATAGCGTTAACCGGTTAACGCCTACGAAATTCCATATTTTCACCAAAATTACAATGGTTAACCGGTTAACCCATAGCGTTAACCGGTTAACGCACATTTTCCAGCAGTTCTCTGCTATACAATTGCAAACTGTTTTCAACACCAAAAACCCCCAAATCCCATTACGGGTTTCACATCAAAACACTCAAAAACCATTCAAAAACATCGATCAAACATCAACAACATCAAGATAACAATTATACCAACAAATATATGGTTATAACTCATTCTAATCACCCTAATTCATCAAGATTTTATTCATCAGCTCAACCTAAATCAAAACCCCAAAAACTCCTAAAGCTCATACCATCATAATCCATTCATATTCCAATTCCTACAAATTTATCATAGATTATAAAAACTCCCCATACCTTAGAGAATTTCGCCGCTTTACGCTCTTCTCCGGGGTTCTCCACAACCTCCTGACTCTGAGCTTCTTCTTTCTCTCCCTTTTTCCTTCAGAGCACCTCTTTTCCCAAAAACAAGATAATGTTAGAAAACTAATCGTATTCCCCTCTTTGGATACATTATCCCAGTTTAGTCTTTTCCCACCTTACCCTCATAATTTTCACAAAAGGACCACCTTACCCTTTTCTTTAATATATTTTTAATAATAATAATAATAAAATAGCATAGTAAAACACTATTTATCCTTATTATATAAAAATACTCATTTTCTCCAAAATTCTCAAAATAATCCAAACTCTCCAATTTTTTCTAAATTAATTAAATAAATGATTAAATAATTAAATTCAGATTTTCGGGGTGTTACATTTGGTGCCCTTTATTGATCGTTTTGATCTTTATTTGAACGACAACCAAGAAGGTCAACATGATTGATGATATGTATACCTTGTGGATTTGGAGTTGGCAGTGGAACCTCTATGAGAAAAAAAGAAATTGGTGGAATAGGGACACCTTTGATGTACAAAGGAGATGATGGAAAATTTGTGATTGTCAGTGGTAGAGGTGGGGTAACTGATATCCTTTAGTGCAACTAAGATACAGTGACTAATTCCTTCAGTTGACGATCTCCATAGGTAGAGATTGACGTGGTATGGCAATCTATGACAATTCATTGTTATGGAAGTTGATTGTGATGGAAACATTGAATATCAATTTATATTGAAAACTCTAATGATTTTGCGAAAACCCAAGCGGTTAATGAAATAAGGGGTGAACATATATATAATTGTAAACTCTAGTATATAGTTATTATTTCAATACTCAGGTATGACAACGAAAGAGTATTTGTTAACACTTTGACATCGAAATTAATGACGACAAAAAATGAGAGATATTTATGATTAAAATAATATATACCTTGATATTTGATATGATCCATTTATTAGCTTTTATAATAAGAATAAGGGCTTCTATAACCTAAAACCTTATATTCATAATAATTGGAAGAAAAAATAGATGTCAAAAGATTATTCATAGTACAATCAGACCATTATCCTCCTTTGATTCCTTTGATTAAGTGTGCTTGTATGATATTTCATGGGATACTATAACTTTATCATAAATTATAGGGTTAAATATATTTTTAGTCCCTATAAATATTTTGATTTTTAGTTCCTATAAAAAACGTCGAATTTTAGTCCCTATAAAATTATTTTAGCATGCAGTTTTAGTCCATGTTGAGAGACTAAAATTGCGTGCAAAAGTAATTTTATAGGGATTAAAACTCGACGTTTTTTTACAGGGACTAAAAATCAAAATTGAGATATTTATAGAGACCAAAAACATATTTAAACCTAAATTATAATTAAATTTATTTTTTCATGTATTAAATAAAGGGTATATTTGTAGGTGAAAAATAAAAATAATTACGTTTTTTCGTTATAAAAAATGAGTTTTTTGGTCTCAGTAATGATTTTTCAACGTATTTTCAAATTTCTTATTATAAAATAGACTTAAATAGTCAGTTGATCCCTGTAAGTTAGCGAATTTTTGATTTTGGTATTTGAAAGTTTTTTTTTGTTTGAGTCCCTATATCTTATTTTTTGTTTGCGGTTTAGTCCTAAAGCCAAAATTTGCAGGATTCCTGTGGATATTCATGCAAAATTTCCCGCGGATCTTGGTTTTAGGACTACATCGATCGCAAAAGTGAAATATAGGGACTCAGACAAAAAAAGTTTAATTGCAACTTTGATCCCTCTATTTTGTCTTTTTTAATCCCCTCATTTTAAAACCACGTTTTTGGTCTATTTTTTAAGTTTTATTTTGGATTTTAGTCCCGTTCAAAATTTGAGACCAAATTTTAATGCCATGCCACTTATTTTGATGATGGGACAAATCTAGATTGATTAATTTTAATTAAAGATTATATTAATTCATTTAAAATAGTATTTTTATTGAATTTAACATTAAATTATTAACTTATCGAAAACATATTTTTTTCATTCTCTCTTTCCCTCTTCTCACTTAATCTTCTGACAAAAATAACAACATCAACATATATTCTCTCAATATATCCAATTCAGAGTTCTATATCTCACCCATAAATCACACAAAATAACAACAAACAATTCACACCAACCAAACATAGAAATTCAAAATAAATAATAAAATATGGAAAAACTAGATGAAACTAAAAAATCCTAGAATATAATTTTTCTTCAGTTTGGCTAAATCAATAGATTTCAAAGTGTTCAATCATGGAGAAAAATCTCATAACAAGTACAAAAAATAGATGAATGAAAAAACGTGAGAAAAAACGCAAAATGAGAAGAAAAACAGAATGACAAGAAGATGAGAACAACAAAAACACACTTTGTGATATATATATATATATATATATATATATATATATATATATATATATATATATATATATATATATATATATATATATATATATATATATATATATATATATATATATATATATATGAATGAATAAAATACTTTTAAATAAATTAATATTAATAGTTTAATAAATAATGAGTTGAAAAAATTAATAATAATAATAATTTGATATTGACACATCATCAAAACAAGCACCACATTATCAAAAAATATTTTTAAATTGATTGGAGGACTAAAATCCAAATTAAAACTTAAAAGAAAAAGATAAAAAAAACATAGTTTTTAAAATGAAGATCAAAAGTAAAAATAAAAGACAAAACGGATCAAAATTACAATTAAATATAAGAAAATTACAATCAAAATAAAAAACACACAAACTTATGAGATTAAAAATGCATTTAAATTTATAAAATATTATAAAAATAAATATATTTTCTCCCCTAAAAGAACCACTAGTGAAAAACCAAAAATCGGTAAAGTTGAAGGACGAAATGCTAAATAACTAAACTTCGTATATGAGTTAGGTCTTTCCCAAATTTGTATGAATTAGGGTTTTGTGAAAAACTACCGCGTCTTCCAGATTCTGCAACACACGAAGCAAAAATGTCGAAGAAGAACAATCTCGCAAAGAGAAAGAGGCAGCACGAATTCGAACTCCGAAGTACTCTCTCACTTTCAATTTCCCCCGAATTTTCAAACCTACCCTTCAATTTTTCATGTTCTGATTTCATAGTTGTTACGATTTCTTTCAGGAGAAAAACTCGAGAAGGAGAAGAAAGATAAGAAGCTTCAGGCGAAGAAAAACAAGATGAAAGTGAGTGCTTCTTTTTGATTCCTCAAATTCATTTTCCTGCTTTGATTTTTACTTATTTTTTTATGAACAATTAATTGATATGAACAAATATGTGATGTTGTTATATGAAATGTGTGTATTTATGTGCAATAATATCTGAATGTTAGATTCAAACTTTGTAAGGAAAACCGAAAGTAGAGATTAGATTGTTCTTTTGTGTATGTGTGTAAGGTTTTAAATTACGGCCGCGTTGTGGTCGCTTAAAAACTTTTGCGATTTCGGTCTATACAAGTGTCGCAATATTGGTTACGGTCGTCATAGTGTGAAATAACCACAATTTGTTCTTTAACATAAAAACGCTGTATAATGAAGATATCGTTTTGTCCCGGCCGTTTTTGCTTTTAACAAAAAGTATGTATTTTAAAGATTAATAATTGTATGGTTTTGTTGGGAAAATTTGTTTAGGTTGATGGAAGTGATAGGAAAAAGAAGGGTGGAAGTGGGTTTCAGGTGGGAAAGAAGAAACTGAAGACCAAGTTATCAGCTTTGTCTAAAGCTAAAGCTGCACAGGCAATGGAGCTTGATAAATAAGGTAGCTTTGGGAGGTTTTACTTAATTTAATGGCGATGCTGATGCATTTAAATTGATAGATGATAGAGTTGTTTTGAGGTTCTGTTTCTGTATTCTTTTTGGTTTTGAGCTATTTGAATATGAGGGTGTGAGATGTATATTAGGTATAGCTAATTTCATTGTAGTTGCTGTCCCTCTCTTGCAATTTTGTCTCCAATCAATTTTCTAGTTTTATCTTTATATCTTGTAATTGATTGGTGGAATTTTATACTTGTGACTGTAAAACAGAATTATCCACGTCATGAAATTCATCATTGAAAATGGATAACTTTTCAAGGATGCGTCCTTTTTCCGGGTGTCTGGTTTGATAATGTATTACATGCATGGCAATGTGGTGTAGCATACGTTTGTTTTGGCAACACGATCATACAGATCTGCATGTAATCTGTTTAGGCATTGGTTTTTGGTAGATTTCGTGTATTATGGGTTTTGTTATCATCGGAATGCATTAGTATATGCAGGTTGCCATATAGGTGGGAAGTTATTTAGCTTTTACAAAAATAAAAGATAGTCATATCTATGAATCTAGTACGAAAAAGGATTTTCATTTTCACTTATCACACACCGGTAAACATGTCATGGTAGGTGAACCGATCAGTGTGTTAATAACTGGTTTTTAGTTTTTGCTGGAAACAGATACCAGTAAAATTTGATAGATTTCATTTACAAATCAATAGCTCTGATTTCATTTCACTTGTGACAATTTGGCAACCTGAAGTATTTTACCTGTCTCTACCAGGTTAATGAATTGCAAATTGCATGTTCTTTCATTTATAAAATCTGGTATTAGATTAGAATACCAACCATCCATGGACTCTACCCGACTACAACCATACACCTAACTCCAGTAATTATGCATTGCCCCAAAACCACACTACTTATGGTGTACCATGGCAACAACTGTCTATCTATCCGAATCGTAACAGATGGCCACACCAACATAGCCTGCAGTAAAAACTGTACCCTCACCTCAGCAACTAAACATCAACAACCAGATGAAACCGTTCCCTCACTTCAGCAACTGAACATCAGCAACCAGATGAAACCGTTCAAATCACAGACGATCGAAAGCCTCCAAAACAGTACCTCAACCTCTGACCAAATTTGGCAGATTGGCCGAGCGACCAGCGATTAAATTGAATGCTTGCACACAAAGTTCAGTAGATTGGCCAGGCAACCGTGATTAAATTGAGCGCTTGCACACATATACCATATATTCAAGCGTCCATAATTCTTAAACACGTCCTTGGATGTGTGAAAATCATTGTGTGGTGTTATCTTTAATCCAACTTTGTTCGGGAATCAGAAATGATGAGAGTTGGATAATTGTTGATCTTGATCTGTGGCTCCAATCTCCTTTACGGTGGTAATAGGTGAATCTTTATAGTTAACACTCTAATGTCCAAATCAGCTCAAGATTCAATATGAGTAAAATGAAATTGGAGTCCAGAGATTGTGTATCTTATAGTGTGGATTATTTTGATATTTTGGGTCGAGTAGAGAGTTTGAAATGGATTGGACATTGGTCAGTTGGATCTCATAGTCGGTCTAGAACAGTAGCCCCCAAGACTTTGTCGGACACTAAAGGAGTCGGATAAAGTCTTAAGTAATTTAGGCCGGCCTTTAAGACATATCCAGTGTGAAATGGAATTGGAATACCCTCGAATTTGTTAAAAAAAAACTAGTGGAAAACAAGAACATTAAATGCTTACGACTGTCTGATGATCTAGTATAGGGAATGTTTTCTCTATTTAGGACACTTAAATTGTCTGATGATCTAGTATAGGGAATATTTTCTCTATTTAGGACACTTAAATGTTCCTGTCATCGAGTGCATGTCGATTGTCCTTGAATTGATATTCTACTTTAATATGGACCGTCAATATTTGATTGATTTCCTATAAATTTTTGGTTTCGTCCCATGTTCTTCATTTGACTCTATTGTGATTGTTTTTCTGCGTCATTGAATATCGGCCCATTTGTTTAATCTGAACGTTTGTACTGCGATTATCCTTTTCTTTTGTCCAGATATGTCGTCAAATTTTATTGTTCCTTTTTGTCATTTATATGGTCTGTCTTTTTCTGTCGACTTGTGACTAATAATTCATCGGATCTACTCATATGCAACGATGAAGATACCATTAATATGACCGTAAGAAAGGTCTTCCATTTTTTATTTTAGAAACAAGATCTTCCATGTTTATATTGATACTTGGAGGAGTTTCAAAGTGCACTAGAGCTAAATAAGATGTAAAAACAACGTAAAGTATGTTTTACTGTTACGATACTAAAGGTTCAATCGAAATGGATGTGACATTTGCAAGATCAACGTATGATATTTTGAAAATGATTGAACACACACAGGTGATATTGTTATGTTATTTTATATTTATGTCAAATTAATGTCGAGTTATATTATGTTTATATCAAAGTTATCAATATGTTTATGTCTCACTTAAAAACAAAACAAAATAATTAATAAATAAATAAAATTGAAAGGACTTCTTAACATACCCTATATGTTTCTTAGTCATCTCACGTATTTCTGAAAATATCATATGTTTTCGAAGATATATATTCGGGTGCATCCTATTACATACATTTTATTCGTTTTTAAGTCATACCCCTATTTTACGAATAAATTTATTATAAAAATATATCTCCATAAAAATTCCGAAAATATATTTCTAGAAACAATTTATATCAAGAAAAAATGATATACCCTATTTTATCCACCTTTAAATTCATGAAATCTATTGTATAGTGTTCCATAACTTCTTCCTTCTGATTCATATACTGCATCTGAGTATTCATTTTTGGTCTTCATCCATTCTTGTAGTTGTAAAGAAGTTATCTCAATGTTATCTGGAAGACCAGGAATAGAAAAAACTTGGGTATCAGAAACTAAATTCTCATAAGGCTAGTGCATTTTGATAAAATGAGTTGCACAACTTGAGAAGTAGCTTGAGCTATAATAGTAAAGCCTTGGAATACCTAACTCCACTACCTTTGTTGAAAACCATTACAATTGTGTTTTCCTCAATCATGTCTGATAGGGCACACTTGAAGGAAAAAATCAAGAAGAAATTAAGAAGCATGTTCTCCTCCAACTGTACAAATTCATGGATGTTATGGATGTACAAGACTGCCACTATGCTAAACGGTTCAACCACTTACAAGTGATCTTGTAGAGTGTCAATTATAATTATATAGATAGTTTAGATATTAAGTTAGAATTAGATTTTATATTAGTTGGTATTTTTATTTAATTGTTATTGAATTGAGTTTTTATTAGTATTTGAGTATTTTAGTTAATGGTTTATTAATATCATTATATATATGAGTTCGACTTTGCTCAATTTATCATCCCTCCATTTATTCAATTTCATAAAGGAAGGATTTTTTGACAAATTTTTTTGTCAGTAAAAATTATGTGAATGGTTTTGTTCGTTCCCGTATTTTATTAAAATTTCTCGAAAACTAGAATTTCTAGAAAATCAGATAATTTCTCGGCTTTTTGCCAGAGATTCCCGCGAGAATTCACTGGAGTCAAGGTCAATGTGCTATGTTCTATAGTCTTCAGATACAATCAATCCCCTTTACGTGTCTTTTTTTACTATTATTAACTCAATCTCAGTTATTGAAAATTGGATCACGCGAGAACCTGTGAATTCATATCGAATCAAATAGATGATTCCATCGATTTGATTATCATCCCTCCAGTTATTCAATTTCATTTCATAGATTTGTAACATGAGTCAAAAATAAAATCTAACTGTTGATTAATAAAGAAAATTTCGCTTTAACTCTTTAATGTTGATAGGTGAATAATTAACAACCAAAACCATATTTTATTTTGTAATTATAACGGTTAGATTTGTTTTTTAACAAATGTTGCAAATCTCTGAAATGAAATGAAATAAATGGAAGGATGATAAGAAACGAAGAAATGAAATCAAAAGAATATTTTATTTTATCGCTTTTATCTTCTAGTTTCTTAGTCTAGAATTTTTCTGCATTTTCTCATAGTTTGTTAGGGTTTTGTTCTAGCATCCTAACATGATCAACAAAATTGATTTATGAGAATCAAAACTAATCATTATTAAAATGTGCACCAGAATCATAGCGTGATGGAACGAACTAATAAACCAACAAATTGGATAGAACATGGCATATCACTTTTTCTTATTATAAATTATTTACGGAAATATATTTTCATAATATTTTTAGAGATATATTTTTGGAATAAATTTATTTGTAAAATAGGAATTAGATTCCAAAAACGAATAAAATATGTGTATAGATATGTCCAGAGATATATCTTCAAAAATGAAAGATATTTTCGGAAACGTACAATACGATTAAAAAATACCTATGTAATGCATTAAAAAAAACCCATAAAAAACTGATGTCAAACCTAACACTACATGGTGTTTTTGTAAGTTTTTGGTGATTGTCTTGTAGTATATTAACCATGACATAAAATACGGTACAATGTCATACTTTCTATCAGATTTAAGAAAACTCGATGTCACCCTCATAAGCTACGCCTAATTTACGTAAAAAATTGATGAATAATTCGACAGTTTTACTTTTTTTAGTTAAAGATGATAAAATCATTTCATCTAAAATATGGGTGCCAAGTTCAAGTCTAGTGTGCCAAGTATAATCTTTCATTTTTTTGGGCTTATTTGGGTGGTAAAGTCCATTTCAAATGATCCAAAGTCTTATATAATTCATATACAAGACCCATATAAAATTCATTTTCATACCCTGTGAATTGGATCTATACACCCTTTATTTTAATGTGATTCGGGGAAGTTATTAAAAAAATTAAGACTTAAATGTATTTTTGGTTCCCGTAAATTGACGTGTTTTTTATTTTAGTCCATTATTATTTTTTCTCTATGAATCCCTATACCTTATTTCTTTACATTCGTTTTTAGTCTTTAAAGTCAAAATCTGTATGAACATCCGCAGAAAACTGTAAAATTTTCTACGGATTTTGACTTTAGAGACTAAAATAAATAAAAAAAGAAAAGATATAGGAACTCAGACAAGAGCCAAAAATTTATTATCAAAAGCTTGATTAACAGTAAGTGATATATATATATATATATATATATATATATATATATATATATATATATATATATATATATATATATATATATATATATATATATATATATATATATATATATATATATATATATATATATATATATATATATATATATATATATATATATATATATATATATATATATATATATATATATATATATATATATATATATATATATATAATATTTTGGAACGAACTCTAATATCGATAAGGGTAACTTGATATTTTGACATGAATCGTGCATGCTGTAGTTGAAGTCTGCTCAAGCATGCTGTCAAAATATATTAACTTGGAATAAGTTGAATTGAGTCTTACTTATAAGCTCAATTGTTTAAGTTTACTTGTTCTCTAAGTTAGTTTGTGTAATGAGTCTGTGTGTAAAAGCTCGTTAGGTTAACATGTTAGTTTTCTTATAAATAGCATGAACATCTCTCATTTTTGTAAAGGGTGGTGAAAATCCTAATTAGGGTGAGAGAGTTTAATTGTTGATATTAACTTGTAATCTTTGAATCCTTATTGAATGTGAATAGTAAAACAGATTTAACCTAATTCTCTACCTTCTTCCTCTTTTCTCTATCCTTTGTAAAATCTAGGTTAAATTACTTACAAGGTCCTTTAAGTTATTTAATTGTAACAATGTGGACCTTTATGTTTTTTCGCTACAAGTAGGTCCTTTAAGTTGTTTTAAAATATCAAGTTAGTCCCTTAAGTTTGTTTTGTAACGCTTTGGTCCCTTTTTTAAAAATTCTGTTAAAATAAATTGCAAACTCATATACCATTTGAATTGGTTTTTCGCGCTGATCACGTATATGCAATCAAAATTATTAAAAAAAGTTATAGTTCATGAGAATCGGGAAAAAATAGACGAAATACATAATGAAAAAATCGTCGATCAGACCAAAATACACAATCAAACGCAAAACTAATTACATATTCATGATCAGCGCGAAAAATCAGTTCAAATGGTATATGAGTTTTCAATTTATTTTAACAAATTTTTTAAAAAAGGGATCAAAGTGTTACAAAAAAAACTTAAGGGACTAACTCTATAGTTTAAAATAACTTAAAGAACCTACTTGTAGCAAAAAAAACATAAAGGACCACATTGTTACAATTAAATAACTTAAAGGGTCCTGTAAGTAATTTAACCTAAAATCTAATATGGTTTCTTGTGTTTGTTCAAGAAACCCAATCTATATCTCATAATTTTGTTCTGTTATTGACGACATCGATTCACAACAAACTGGTGCGGTGAGCGTGGAGGAGAATATGTCGTCAACAAAGTATGAGATTGAGAAATTCATCCGGTGCGAAGGATTTCGGTTTGTGGCGCTTGAATATGCAAGTCCTTCTTGTTCAACAAGGTTTGTTAGAAGCGTTGAAAGGACCGGAGATGATGAAAGCTAGTTTGTTTCCTTGTTTGTGTAGAGTTTGTTCCAAGGTGGCGATTTGTGGTATTTTAGATCGAACTCCAGTGTCGACTAGGGTAGCTTGATATTTCGACAAGAGTTATGCATGTTGTAGTCGAAGTCTGTTCAAGCTCGCTGTCAAAATATGTAAACTTATCATTTAAGTTAGTATGTCAAATTGGGTCTTGCCTTTAAGCTCAATTGCATAAGTTAATTTGTTCCCTAAGTTAGCTTGTGTAATGAGCCTGTGTGTAAAAGCTCATTAGGTTAGTATGTTAGTTTTCTTTCAAATATCATGCTAGTCTCTCATCTTTGTAAGAGAGTGATGAAAATCCTAATTAGGGTGATAAAGGTTAATTGTTGGTATTCACTTGTATTCTTTGAATCTTTATTGAGAAAGTGAATAGTAAAACAATTTTAATCAGTTCTCTATTCTTCTTCCTCTTCTTCTCTTCTTTTGTGAAACCTAATAAGATTTCTTGTGTTTGTTTAAAAAAATTAATTTTTCTTATAATTTTATTTTGTTATTGACGGCATCAATTCACAAAATATATATATATATATATATATATATATATATATATATATATATATATATATATATATATATATATATATATGATGAAAACTTGTAAGAGGTTAATTTACAAATTGATTTCATCTACTCAAAGTTAATTTATTTAAATCTCGAATAATGAAGATCTAAGAACAATATGAATATTAATGTATCTAAATCCAAATCGTTTTTTAAAATATTATTAGATTAATTTGGTAAACGCTTTACGATTACACTTTGCACCTTGTAAATAAAGACTATTTTGAATGTTAGATCTAAACATATCAATACTTTTGAAATTACATCACTATATATCAATAAGAATTTAAAACCTAAAACATCAAAATTATCAATGCAACAAAATCTACACATGAGAGATTCATCATTGTCATCTGAGACAAGTGTTCATTGAAAAATGTTCTAAAGCCTCAAATCTTAAGGGCTGATGAGAGATTCACCATTGTCATTTGAGACAATTGTTCATTGAAAAATGTTCTAGAGCCTTAAATCTTAAGGGCTTATATAAAAGTAAAAAATTTAAATGCACATATGATCTTCTTAGTTTGAACAATTTGAACAATTGATCCCTTTATTATAAAATCTAAGAATTTGATCCCTTAAGTTAGATCCACTTTGAATTTACTTGGTCTCCTATACATTTTTTTTTATGATGTATCATGTTTTTTTTAATGAGGTGGCACTTTGACTATGGTGTCATGTTAACAAGTCTGACTCTTTTAAATTAAACTATTATTTTATTTAAAAATACATTTAATAATTGCTTTTTATATTTATCAATTGTTTTTAATAAATTTTTTAATAATTTTTTTTTCATTCACGTCTCAAAGTTACCCTAATCCCCTTTTGTTCATCTCTCTTCATTCCCACAAAATTTCGTTTATCATCTTCCCCATTCCATAACTAATTTCATCATCTTCATCTTCAAAAATTCAGTCATCATCATCATCTTTAATTTCACAAAGCAAAACAAGAATATTCAAATCATCATCAACTTTAACTAGAAATTTATATTGTGTCGAAGAAACGATAGTGTTAAGAACGAGATAGATCTTTGTGAACCATTGATTCCGAAGTTGATCTTTGTAGCTTTAAATCGAAAACGGGAAGAATATGATGAACTTGAAAGAAACCTATTTGATCTATTCGGCATGAAATCAAAACCCAATTCTTAACAAGGAAAATAAAACAAGAAGATGAAATGAATAGTTGGTCAAACTAAGGGAAACATAACAGAACATGAATGAGGGAAATTTGTATGATTGGAAACGATGAAGAAGCAATATGAGTTCAAAATATGGGTTCAAAATAGAACACGGTTGAAGAACAAAACTTTTTCTGGAAATTAAAAAAGGGAAATATGGGTTCAAAATTAACTAGGGAATTATGGATTCAAAATTGATTAAGGAATAAAGAAAATGACACTGTTTACAATTGATTAAAGGGAATAATGGATTCAAAATTGATTAAGAGATCAATTCCGTAAAACAATTATTAAAATAACCAATTGATAAATATAAAAAATAATTATTAAATGTATTTTTAAGTAAAATAATTGTTTAATTAAAAAAAATCAGATTTGTTTACATGACACCATAGTCAAAGTGTCACCTCGTTAAAAAACAAGACGCATCATCAAAATTGTATGGGAGACCAAGTGATCAAATTCACAGGTTTTGTAATAGGGGGACCAATTATTTAAATTATCCAAACCAGGAGGACCACAAATGCATTTAATCCAAAGTAAGAATATACTTCTAATGACTTCACATTTATGGTAAGCTATTTATATACATTACAAAGTAACCATTTTCAACGGTTTACTCCTAAGACTATCCTAATATGATGAAACTTGTCCCACTAATGTATTGAAGAAGCTTCATCTTGCGCCATGTGTCCCTGTCTTTGAGTTGGAAATTATAGATTTTCCCTCCAAGCTTGAACGTGTTAAACTCATGTAACTGCCATTTTTGTTGAATCTCAGCATGGTCAAATCATCTCAACACTTAGAAAATATTTTAACTTAGAATTTCGCTAAGTACAAAATTTGTAAGTAGGTTCCTTCGACTCTTCTCCTTTTAATTAGTAAGGTCGAAAACCTTACTTTTAGCTCATAACGAGAAAAATCTTTATTAAGCCAAATGACCTCATTAATTGCTAGCGTCGAAATTTAGGGATAACAAATTTCCCCCAAAAAATTTTCTTTTCGACCATCTTGATGAAAAAATCATTTTTTGGTATTCATCTTTTTCGACGCCAACTTCGGTCAGATAAAAGTATGGTTGGAACCATATAACCCACGTTCTAAAACTGTTGTGATACTTCACCCACGCGCATGACGTCATGTCATAATGGTAAAAATCCTAAAAGTCCCATCATCCGTTTCTAGGGCTTTTTGATCATGAGTTTTTCCTTGCAATAATGTGCTAATGTCTTTTCCATTAACTGCTCCCTCAACACGTTAGATCCCAAGTGCCACGTGCCCTACCATATTACATTTACATTAAGTGGTTGGACTTCGTAACCTCTCATCCCATCTGCCTATAAATATAGCCTTCAGCATAACGAAGAAACCTTTCTAAACTCTTGCAAACATTCATCTTCTTTCTTGCTAAAATCTTCCTACTTTCTTCCAAGAACTTCTAAAACTCCATTTTCATTTCTATCAATGGTGCCTTCCAAAGCTACTACTTCTCATAAGAAAGGTCAAAAGGTGAAAGCTTTCAACTTTGAGCAAAGTCTTCCTCCCTTCAACGAAATCACTGAGCCAAAAACCATAAAAAAATCCTCAGTTCGCTCCAGAACCCAGAGATGTTGAAACCAGACGTCTGTACCAGTTTCAGGTAATGATCCCTTTTATTGTCAATGACTGTCCTTTTGCTTTATCTGGTCCGTTGGCTACAATTAAGAACACGGATGAGAAGCTGAAAGAGTTTTTTCCTTGCTATCGCAAAACCCAACCTTTAGGGCATAAACATCTCCCTAAAGCTGATGACTCATCATCTAGCCCACATGCTCTCACTCGACTAAATGTGAAATACCTTCATGATGGTACTAGGTTGGTTATGGCTGTAAGCCAATTTAGTGAATTTGATTTTTGGCTGGCTAGATTGGAAAAACTAAAGCTGGCCACTGTAAAACTATAGGGATCTATGATCTATTAATGTTATCAAAGACTCATATCCCCTACTGTTTGAACCTTTTGGAAGCTTCACTGTACTTCTGGGACTGCACCCATTATACTTTTCATTTTCCTTGTGGGATGGTCACCCCCACTCTCTTCGACATCGTTGCTATTACAAGGCTTTAACCTGACGATCTCACATATGATCCTACTGTTGACACTGAAGATACTATTGACTTCAATAAATCGAAGATAACATATACCCCCTTCATCAACCATCACTCCAAACCCAATGAAGGAGAAGTTTCTGATCAGGAACACATTGCCTTCCTTACTCTCTGGCTATCCAGATATGTCTTCTGCACCAAGTCCTTATAGGTGGTGAAGAAATATCTGTCATTGGCAAACCAGCTCCACAACAACAGAGGGGTTTTCCTGAGTGAACTCATTTTAGCCAACCTTTATGAGTCTGTTATTGAAGGTGTAACTCAACTGAGGAACCTATCAACTACCTTTGGTTCCATGATTCTTACTGGCCCTCTCTGACTCCTTCAACTCTGGCTAAAATCTACCTTCGAACCTGTACTTCCCATAAAAGGGAAAGTTGATGAGGAATCAGAGGAGATCAGGCTCAGGAGCACTGAAGGTGTTCGACTGGCGAAGCTTACTCCTAGTGATGAATGCAAAACCTTTCAAGGGGCCTTCTCCAGCTATATAATGATGTTTGCACATCAATATGATTTTGTACCATTCATGGCTCCTTTTGCTGAAAGGAAGTGTGACCCTAGATGGTTTACTAGGGCTTTCCCAAACCCCCCCTCAAAGAATCTCCACATGGATTTTGTTTCGGTTTGGGAAGCCTTTTTAATTCCCATATTTTTTGTTTATAGGCTGAATGGTGGGAAGTCAAACACGGTTCTTATTGCTTATCAACTAAACCTGGTTTCTAGGTAGTTTGGGTTGGGCCAGAGCTTCCCTAAAGGCCTTTATGATAAGAAAAGCCAGGTCATTTTTTCCAACAACCTCTTCGACGAATATGACGTTGCTGACATCTTTGCCAGATGGGATTCCCAAAATGCAGTCATATCCTCTGTCTATTTTCAACCTACAATCCAACGCACCCATCTCTTTAATGATTGGTGGCGCAAGTATTACACTGATAACTTCCTCAATGCCATTAAATTTTCTGCCCTCTTTGACCTTGCTTTTGTTAATGTGTAGGAGAAGGTCAAGAAAAGTAAGTCCACTCACATCAAAGAGATATAAACTTTTCAAATGTACTTTGAAATTGTCTATAAACCAGATGATCTTAGTCGAACCGTTCGTGAGGCTGTTGTCACTTTGAAGGAGATTTTTTTTGCAAAATATGGATAAGTTGAAAATCCCTTCAAACGTTCCTCGTGAGAAGCGTTATGAGGTAGCTTTCGAATATTTCCTCCAACATTTCCTCGACTACCCACTGCTAATTTTGGAGTGGCACTTGCCCCTCCATTTCCAGATTGGTTCGTCTGTGGGGATTCTATAAAAATTCTTTGACAGCAGTCTCAGCTGAAAGCCCAAAAGGGTGGTTGCGACTAAGCACACACTGAACAGTTTCAAAGGGCACCTTCATATAGGGCTCGAAGACATTCACATCAAATCAGACATATATGAAGGTTTGAGGTCTTTATTTACCCCTTGTTAAGTGATTAATTATTAACTCATAACAATTGTCTTTGCCATTTCCAACAGTTACCAGAAGAACCACTATCAACAAAGGTGTGGTAATAAAGGCTGAAAACAAAGAAGGCACTAAGGTATTTCATAACCCTTATTTCTGCAACTTCTCATGTGTTCGCCTCCTAATGTTTGGTCTTCTTTTCAGACAACAAAAAAGCCTTCGACATACCCAAAAAAGGGGAAAAGGCTTCGAGTGCTGCTACCCCAGCAGATGATGATGAATCCCCTGAGGAGCAACCCCTCAAAAGGAAAAGGAAAATTGCACCTTCTCCTAGTACTGTTGGCCAACCTTCCTCCAAGGTAGCCAAAATTGTAAAAAAAAAGGCACCTTCGTGGTGTCGAAGCTGACCTCTCAACCCCTGCGGTAAAGCTTGCTGGTGGTGCTCCTGGGAGTGCCAACTCCAGTCCAGGTGGTGAAGAAAATGAGGTATTTAGCTTGTCCTCTTATCTTTTTAATCTCTTTTTATAGCTTCTACTTAACTATCCTTTTTCCTTTTATCAGACTAGAGTAGGCACCTCTCAGCCTCATTCGAATACAACTCCTTCGCTGACAGTCTTCTTAAACAGCCAAGATGAGCCAACTTATCATCCAACTTCTGATTTTGGCTCTGGTTATAGTTCTGCAAGTGAGATTAACCAACCCACTCATACAACAGTTGTTCCTCCCCCTGTGATCGAAGCTAAATTTGTCACTCAACAGTTTCACACTGATGAATCTGATTGTGAGCATGACGAACTTTCAATCAAAGACTATCTTGGCCAAGGAAGCCAGACTTCCAGGGTGATTCATGCAGCTTTTGCTGAAGAGGCAAAAGTTGAAAAGACTGAAGAACCTACCCCCTCAAATCCAAAAAACAAAGAACCATAGCATATGGAAGAGCCACAAGCTGATGCTCAGGAGGTTGAAGTAAATAGTCCAGAGCTGGAGGAGGAGAAGGAAGACGAAGAGGCTGAAAGTGAGGAGGATGACCAGAAGAACAAGGATGAGGTTAAAAAACAAAAGGAGCCTAAAAAGACTAAAGAACCTTTGTCTGAGGAAAATCCTCAATTCCCTCCTTCCTCTCAACTTTCGACCCCAAAGGCAGACGTAGCTGGTGACCACGTGTTGGCTCTGAAATGGTCGAATCCCAGGGAGTATGTCAGACTAAAGCTTGGGAAGACTTTTGGCTCTTCTGGAAATATCTCCTCAACAACTCCTGGGGCTCCAGCTCTAGATGACTTTGTTGGCCCTTTTTTGAAAAAGATCAAAGACACATTCTTCAAAAGGGACATCCATCTTACCATGAATGTTGATCATACCGCCCGTATCTTCCTGAAAGAGACTTTGGACCTAATAGACCTTTCGACCATCGACCCGCAAATTTCCAGCGCTCTTATGGAACTGACTACTCTGGTGAACCAGATGTCTGATAATTTCAAACTCCTTCCCAAGGTTGAAGGAATCATTGAGTCAACTGGCGTCAAGAGTGGTAATGCACGGGATAGAGCAAGGGAAGTTGTGAAAGAGGTCGAAAGGCTAGAATAACTCAAGGCTAAGAGGGAAAGGAAAATAGTTGCCAATAACATTGTCATTGAAGTTTGGGAAAAAGAGCTTGAGGAACTTCAAAAGAAAATTTTGGAAGCTAAGCAACATAACCTTGAGCTGAGTCAAGCTGAACGTATTGATTTGGATGCTGCACTAAAACACACCATTGACCTTATTGATGCTGCTGAAGTTCTCGACAAGGAGCTTTCAATAGCAAAACTTGAGAAAACTTTGTGTGAGAATCATCTCCAAATTAGCAAGCATAATTTTCTTCAGCTGCAAGGAAAGCTCCCTTTCTGAATTCAATGGCTTAGTAATTTTTTAGGACTTTGTATTTTCCTCTTAGAATTAATCTTTTGGCCTTAATAAAGCCTTTATGTAATGACAATATTGGGCGTGCTTTTGGCCCCTTTACTTTATGCTTTCAGTTTTATTATTTTCGACTTGCATTTTATTTTCTACATAAGTGATTGTTTTGAATGACTGTCGAAACGACTTTTAAGTCAAATAATCTTCAACTTAAATTTGGGTCAAAAGCACCGTTGCCTTAACCTTGGTTATGTCGGCGGTATTCCAGCTTTTAATGCCTCATAATTGTATGGCACAAGTCCCTAGTTAACGGTTGTAGCTGAAACGCCTTTCTAGGGGTTATTTCCAAGGGGGACTTCACGTGCTTTTTAGCTGCCTCTTGCCTAGCCAATCAGCATCCATAACTTTCCTCTATAAATAACCCATAACTGATCTCATTTTCTTCAAAAATCAAAAATCAGAGTAGTCCCATGAAGAAAGCGAACATTGTTGAGCCACCCAAGCCTTCAGAAGGCACCAAAGGGAAGAAACCTCTTTCACCTGGTACTTCAACTGGGGTGACGACTCACTCCAAAACCAAGGAGGGTAAAGCAGAATCCCTCAAGAAGGAACCTCCGAAATTTCAAGACCAAGATGATGAAGCTGATGAAGATTTGATCAACTACCTTAACTCCCTTAACTAGGATGATATTTAGGAATAGTTTTTTTCTTTCTTGGTTATAAAACCATGTTTTGAATTTTTTCAATTTGGAAAGGGCCTTCCCATTTGGGTGACCCTTTCCCTAAGGACCTAGTTTTTCGATCCATGAGCAATATGACTTTCCACACTAATTTACCAATTGAAAAGGTTTTTAACTTAACCTTCTTATTATAGGATTTTCTACCATTTTCTTCTGCCTTTCTGGTAACTCTAATGCATGAAGTCTTTCTTCATCCAAATCCAGTAATTCATCTAGCATCATACTCCAATAATCTTCAGATGGAATCTCATGGTGCCTTTGAATCCTTATGGACTGAATATATATTTCAAGAGGCAACACTGCATCATGCCAATAAGTAAGTCGAAATGGAGTGGTATTGGTTGCTTCTTTGGGTGAGGTTCGACATGCCCAGAGGATTTGGTCTAATGTCTTGTGCCAATTTCTTGGCTTCTTACCCACATGCTTTTTTATCAAACCAATAACTATCTTATTTGCTGCTTCGACTATACCATTGGCCTGAGCGTAGTAAGGTGTATATGTCAAAAGTTTAAAATCCATTTCTGTGGCAAACTCTAGCATCTTTCGACCAATAAATACAGACCCTTGGTTTGTAGTGATTGTTTTTAGAATTCCATATCTATAGATGATATGCTTTTGGATGAACTCAATTACATATTCTTGATCAACATTAGGTAATGAAATGGCTTCGACCCATTTAGATAAATAGTCAATTCCTACCAGAATATATTTGTGATTTTTTGAAGATGCTGGTCGAATCTCTCCAACCAGGTCCAAAGCCCATCCCCTAAAAGGCCAAGGTTTCACTATAGAGTGCAATTCACTTGTAGGCACATGTTGGATTCCAGAGTGTATTTGACATTCCTAACAACCTTTGGCAAATTCTATGCATTATTTCAACATAGTGGGCCAATACACACATTGTCGAAATAAAAGCCACTTCTTTTTGTGGCCAACTTGGTGTGCTCCACATGCCCCACTGTGGACAGTTGAAAGAGCCAAGTATGCTTCAACCTCATTGAGGCACTTAAGCAATACTCCTTCAGAAGTCTTTTTAAGTAATTCGTTCCCCAAGAGAACATAACTTAGGGCTTGGTATCTGATCTTTCTTTCTATCAAAGCTGTTGGATTCTCCAGATAGTCCATTATGGGCTTCCTCCAATCTTTATCACTTATGCTATCGACCATCAATATTGCAAAGTTTTGGTCATCAGTATACCCAAGCTTAGTTTCTTCTGACTCTGATGGGGTTAAACCTAATGACACTACTTTCCGTCTAACCTCATTTGCGCTTTGTAATTTCTATTTTGAAACTTTATATCCTGATGCAATTTGAGCCAAGTCATTTGAGACTTGATTTTGTAGTCTAGGAATGTGTCGAAAGGTGATTGCTTCAAATTTCTCCAACAGTCTATTTACTACTACAAAATACATGATTAAATTTTCTTTTATGCATTTGTATTCTTTAGTAACTTGTTTTATTACCAACTCTGAGTCTCCCATTATTTCGACATGAGTTGCCCCCAATTCCAACGATACTTCAAGCCCAACTATTAAAGCTTCGTATTCAGCTTCATTGTTAGAAAAATGGCCTTTGATTCTATACTTGAGTGTTGTTGGAATTTTATTAGGAGAAATAACAAGTACTCCAATTCTAGTCCCATCTTTATGACTATACCCGTCGAAGTATAACTTACAGGTCTCAATCTCAAGATAATTCAAAGGACTCTAATTTATAGAATGGTCGACTATAAAGTCTGCAACCACTTGCCCTTTAACAGCTTTTAAGGGTTTATAAGTTAACGAATACTCAGTCAATTCTAGTGCCCATTTCCTAATTCAACTATGCATAATAGGGTTGGAGAACATATGTTCAAAACGAGAAGAAACATAAACATCAACTGGTTTTATATATTGCTTCAATTTAGTACAAGAGTAATACAAACATAGACATAATTTCTCTATCATATTATACCTAATTTCTGCATCATTTAAAACTCTACTAAGGTAATAAATGGCTCTTTCAACACCATCATCATCCTCTTAGGCTAACATACTCCCTAAGGTTCTATCTGAGGCAGCTATGTACAGTCTCATACTTTTCTTCCTACAAGGGAAGAAAGAATTGGAGGATGACTTAAGTACTCCTTGATTTTGTCAAAAGCTTCATGTTGAGCTTGCCCCTATTGAAATCATTCTTTGCCCATTCGTAGCAAAGGTGAAAAGGCTCGCCTCTTGCCACTTAGGTTTAATATGTACTTCCTCAAGAAGTTGATTTTGCCTAAGAGTGATTATAACTCCTTCTTCGTCGAAGGCGCTTTAGCCTCCGTGATAGCTTTAGTCTTATTCTGATTGATTTCAATCCCCTTTTTATGGACCACAAATCCCAGAAAGTCCCCTTCCTGCACACAAAAAGAACCTTTAAGAGGATTCATTTTAAGACCATGCTTTCTCATTCTTTCAAAAGAACGTCAAAGATGATTGACATGGTCTAGTCTTGAAATAGACTTTACAACTATGTCATCAATATAAATTTGCATAAACGTATATATGAAATCATGAAAAATTGAATTCTTTGCTCTTTGGTAAGTTGCCCCTACATTTTTCAAACCAAAAGGCATAACTACCCATTCATAGGTGCCTAAGGCCCCTGGGCATCGAAAATCAGTTTTAGGGACATCTTCCTCAGCAATAAATATTTGATTGTATCCTGAGTAGCCATCTAGCATACTTAGATACTCATGTCCTGCAACAGAATCAATTAGCATTTCTGCCACTGGCATTGAATATTCATCCTTAGGGGTTGCTGAACTTAGATCTCTAAAGTCTATGCATACCCTTAAAGAACCATTCTTTTTAATTACGGGCATAATGTTTGATAACTATTCTACGTACCTAGCTGTGCGAATGAACTTGCATCGAAACAACCTTTCAATCTCCCCTTTAATTTTTGTGAGGATTGTTGGGGAAAACCGTCTTGGATTTTGTTTGACAGGCTTCTTCCCAGGTTTGATTAGTAACTTATGTTCGACAAGTTCTCTTTCCAAACCAAACATTTCATTATAGTCCCATGCAAAACAATCTTTAAATTCTTTTAGCAGGTGGACCACTTCGACCTTAAGTTCTGGGTAGAGGTTGGCACTGATGTACGTAGACCTTTTCAACCCCTTCCCCTAGGTCAATTTCTTCTAAAGGGTCCTGAGCCAACATTTTGGTACTTTCTGACAAAGGGTCCTTTTCAAATCCCAAAGGATCATTATCATAAATGGCATCAAGCCTTTGGTCTGAATCTTCTTAAGCCTTATCTGAGGGCTCTTGGTCAAAATCCTTCACAGGATTCTCTTCAACGAGTTCGATAATGGCCTCCACAACCATATAATTTCTTATAGCCTCTAAGGCCGCCTGTATTCTTTGTTCAGCCATATAGGCCGAAATTCGCTTTAATGCGTCGAAGTCAGTCATTGTTACTGCCTTCTCTTCCCCATCCCGTGGGTGAATTATAGGATCTAAAAAATATGGTGGTATATTTCCTGCTTCTTCTACTACCTCTTTATCCCAACGGAAACCTTCAACGGGATGGAGATGCAATGAGAAAAATGCATGATCATCAGGTGTGAACTCGAACTCTGCTGGCGCATATGGACCAATATGTGCTAAGTTCTTGTCGAACTCTACACCTTCCATATGATTTACTGGTACTTTAAAATACCCTTGATCAGCTTCAATGTTTTCGACAATACCATCAGACCTCCATATGGTGACCCTTTGGTGCATTGAAGATGACACTGCTCCTATGCCATGTATTCATTCCCACCCTAGCAGGAGGTTATAGTTGGCCTTACTCTCCACCACTATAAAGAGAGTGGGCCTTGTAACTCTTTCCACAGTCAAGTCAACTTGTAGGACCTCTATAATAGGTCCAGTATTGCCTTCATAGTTCGACAAGACCAAGTTGTGGGGTTTTAGGTCTATGTCGAATTTGCCAATTCTGGCCTGCAAGAAATTGGCATTATGTTTACCGTAGCGCCACAATCAACCATAATTTTGTTGATGGCCATGTTTTCCACTTTCCCAATGATATAGAGGGGTTTCAGGTGCCCCCTCATAGCCTCAGTGGGTCTTTCTAAGAAAGTGTTTTGTTCTTCGACGCAACCGTTGTTCATCACATAGTATTACATTGGTTGATGTGCTGCCATTTCCGCTTCAGTATTAGCATCCTGATTTTCGACCTTAGTAATGCGATCATATTCTCTGGGAATTACTGAAACTACATTGACCAAGACGTCCAGAGAAGCCTCAGATTCACAATCAAAGTTATATGTCATCTCTTCATCTTCGACAACTCTCAATTCAACTTTTATTTCTACATTAATGTTAGCTTATTTACTTCTGGACGAAAGTCCTTTGTGCCCCACATGCACTTTGTTATTCACTTTAAGGTTGTCTCTAGCTTCACCAATGACACTTGTGCTGGATTCAACACAATCACCTCTGGAGGCTTCCCTTTGAGTTTTCCTTTTGTGTTGCTTTCTACGCCATTGCGACCTAGACATAGTTTTTTACCCCTATAATTTTTAGATACATATGCAGCTTTGTTAGAGGTCCTAACCTCCTTTATGTATCCCATTGAAGGTCCTTTTTCAACCTCGAATTTTCTCCACTTCTGTCCTCCCCGTTTTCCTGACTCACCAGGCTTGAACCACTTGTCACTGGGAACTTTCCCACTTGGTTTAAATGTGGGTTGTTTGGACTTGAAAGACTAGGGCATATCCCCTTGTTGATAGGGGTTGACACGCCTTGGGTCGAAGCGACCATGCTTTTGGGCAATTTTAGACTTATGCCCCCCATGCGCCTTATTCATCTGTTGAAGGCTTTGAGCAGCTTTTCTGTCAAAGATGGAACTACACCTTGGACACAACATCACTTTTGACTTCTTGCTTTGACATCAGTACAAGAAATCAACAATTGTCTCATCCTCCTTGTAAACACCCCAAATTTTCCCTCACTCATATCACACCATGGCTTGTGATCTTTCATTTTTGCATAAGCATAGGCATACTATCTCATATTGCATTTTTTCTTCACTGCATGAGTTCAAGTTCATCTGCATCTAGGGTTTGTGATCTGAGCAATCCAAGAATCCATCTGAGCCATCCCAAAGGCCTCAAAGTGTTCCAAGAGGGTCCATGTGTGTTCTATCATCATATTATGTCCCTCAAAGTTCATGGAAGTCAAGTAATCACAAGAACTGACAAGGCATGGAAGCAGAGCTACGGTTTTCACTACACAGATGACCAAAATTAGGGTTTTGGTTTCAGAGGCCTTAACCCCAAATTTTTGGACCATTATTGTTTATAATGTTCTTAAAATGTTATAAGGATCATGTGTACCAAGTTTGATGAATAAATTCATTGTGGAAGTCATCTATTCACTGGGTAACTTCTTGAGCAAGTTAAGTCAAAATCAGGGCATCTGATGCCCCCAACAATGGAACCAAAGGAGTATTTTCATCAAATTGAAGTTCTATGATCTTTATTTGATCTTAGAAGAGGTTGGAAGTTCATAAGATTGAAGAATTTTGAGCCATTTGCAAACTTGCCAAAAATGGAAATGACTTGTAATGGAAACTTTCCATTTTGGGAAAGTTTTTTCAACCTCCTCTTTCTCAACCAAAAATGCTTCAAATGAAAAATTCTTGGTCATGAAAGTTGTATATTAGGTCTTTCCCTTTTCAAAAAGTACAAGAACATGTCTTGATTCATCCTATAACTCAAGATATGGCCTTTCAAAGTTGGCAAAAATCCTAAAATTTCAAGTTTTATGCCAAAGAGGAATTTTGCAAATTGGCATGTTAAGGCATTCTAATGACTTCAAATGGACACAAACATTTCACAATATGTCAAATGGACCTCTAAACATCAGAATTGTGCTTTGAATCAAGTGTTTTCATGCCTTGAACTTCAATAAATCTCAAAAGGGCCAAAACTCCAAAAAATTGCAAAATGGTATGAATCTCTTCATCCACTTGTGCCAGCATGCCAAAACCAATTCCATGGCTCTCCACAAAGTCAGCTGAGGCCAGACACCCCAAGAACTCAGGCCTGCACCATGCCCATACCTCAAAGTACAAAATCTTGACTTTTTGCAACTTGGCCCATACCAATCACACTATGCCACCACCCACTTTCTGAACACTCTCATTGGCCTATACTATCCTTATGGAACATATTTCATAACACACAAGCAGCTGAATCATCCTAGAACTCAGATTGCCCAAAACTTGCCAAAAACTTCAAGTCTTCGAATCTCAAAAATCAACCACTGAAACCTCAATCTTTCTTCACCAATCATCTCCACATGACCTAAGGAGCATTTCCCACCCTTCACCATAGCCTAAAACACAGCCAAACACAAATATGATTTCTGGTGCAGCAGAGTTGAAACATCAAAACCAGCCATTGCAAGCTTGTTCCAAGCATCAAAGCATCCTCAGGAGGTCCATTGGAGTTGACTTGCACCAAAGAGAGGTCCAAAAAGCTCAAGAACTGAAAGCTCAACCTCAGGTAACCTCAAGAACAATTTTTCCAGAAACTTCATTTTATGTTATAGAAATGTTCCCGACGCTCCCCTGATCACACTGCACTTGTTGTTTTTGAAAATGGTGAAGAAATGAGCATGAACCGAATCTCTGAAATTTTTGACCTAAAAGAAGTTTGATTCGATTCATGCTGGTTTATGAAAATAAATGAATTTCGTGCCTGGATTCTTGTTTGTTGTTGTTCATTGATCATTTGTGGAGAGTTTGATGCATTATTGTGGTGTTTTGAGGGAACTCAGGTGAGTGTTGGCCGGAGATTAGGGTTAATTAGGTTTAGTTTCCCAATTTTAATGTGGACCCTTAGATTGATTTTAATTTCGTGTTTGGATGGCCCATATCTTGTCATTAAACCTTAATCTAATTAATTAATTAAAATCTGGAGTAATTAATTTAATTAGGTCATTTAGCCCAGAAGCCATCTGGACCATTAAAACGCACGCGCAGTCAACCGTATCCCCTTAGGTTTGAATCCTGGCCCTTGGATCAGCATATTTCCCTCTTTATTACATTTTTATTTCATTTTTCTTTCTTTATTTTACACAATTTATTAAAAATAGCAAAAATCATCCAAAACATATTTCCTTTTGCATTTCTGTTTTAAATATTTTTATCAATCTGAAAATGATTTTTATTTTATTTTTTGCATTAAAAAAGTATTTTTTGTTATTTTTAATTAATTAAAGTCTTTTAATTAATTAAAAATACATTTAGGTTTCTAAAAATTACCAAAAATATCATGAATCATCCCATTGCATTTAGAAACATTTTCAAACTCTTCATACAAATTTCTTTTTAGGTTTGATCATAGTTTGTGAATTTTCTTTGAATTAAGGGTCACTAAATTTCATTTTTTGAACCCTAACTTTAAAAAAATCATTTCTTCCTAACCAAGAAGAGTTTGAAGATGATTATTTTTGCATTGTTTTGTGCATGGCATGTAGTTTATAGGATATTTATCTCATGAATTTACCTTGCATTTTCAATTTGATTTGCATTTTTCCCTTTTGAACCATCTACAAACCCTAGAAACTTAGGAAATTCATAACTTTTGAGTGGTAAGGCTTCTGACCTTCTCCTTTTGGGTGTGACCTAGTATGGGATTAGGGTTTGTTTGAGCTTGGTTTCAAATTTTTATCATGTCATATGCTTCTGTTTTGTTCATTTGCATCTCATACTTCCATATAACCCTAATTTCTCATGTTTACTTGCATTCATCTTGCATATGCATCAATACATGAACTTTCCATGACATTTCTTGCATTCATAAGTCATCTTAGACATCTTAGGACGTGTTAGAATCATGCTTGATCATTTCTTCATCCATTTGCCATGATTTGCATTCATTTCATTTCATTAACTTTCATGCGGTTCCAAACTTCAAACCATGCTTTCATTTACATCTCATCTTTGTATGATCATACATATGAATTTTGTATGCCTTTGCATCATCTCATATGACATTAACATTGCATAAACACTTCTGACTTTGGTCATTTCATCTCATCTCATTTCATTTCATTCCTTTATGTTTCATACTTTATGCATTCATGCTAACATTTTCAGGTGGTAAGTTACTTTGAGAAGTGGATTTGCCTTCACTTCTAATTTCTCTTTATCTCTTTAATATTCATCTTGCTAGTTTCTTTGAAGTGAACTTGTTCACTTGTGTTCATTCTTTCTCACTTTCTTTCTTCAAGTTACTTATCTTCTTCAATGAAGTAAGTAACTTGTTGCTTCTTTCTCATCTTCCTTTCATCTGCTTCTTCCATTGGTGGCTTCCTTGAAGATCTCTCTTGAGCCTTACAAACCATAGGAACATCCAAGAATGATAATAATTAGGGTTGTGATTAGTCCCCTTAGTTTTTTTACCTTTGAGTCTCCTTGAGTCTCTCTTCTCATCTCAATAATCAGAGACTAAACTCTTAAAGTTTTAGGACTTAGGAATTAGGGTTATGCATGCATCCTTCTCTTAGGATGGAGTGTATAACTTTAATCCTAAGTGTTAAACCTTTAATTTATTTAAACCTCTTAATTAAATCATCTTAATAATCACTAAGACTTCATCTTGTAACTTGGGCCTTACATTAGGGTTCTAATTCTTCCTTTATGGTTAAGAAGGACTAACCCTAGTGTTTAATGGACAAGTCCCCCTCAAGTTGTCTTACAAACCATAAAATTAATTTCTTAATCTCACCCTTAATTAAAATCCACTTAATAAAGGCTTTGTTATATAATGAATTTAATCCCTAACCATGGATTAAGTTGAGGTATCTTCCTCAGCTTAAGTGTGCTCATCTATTATCCTTCTATTAGAATGGTGTAATGAGTTCACTAATCTGTGATTAAAGATTAAAATCATTACTTAACACTAAACAAAAACCCAAAAAACATCTAATTAATCACAAGTAGGTTAATGATCTTAATCCTACATCATCATGGTAATTAAGTTGAGATGCTTATCTCACACTTAAGTAGGCTCATTATCCCTAATCAGGGAGGATATAATGAGTTTACAAACCCTTGATTTAGGCTTAAGCTCATTAACTTATGCAAAACACCAAAAACATTAAAAAACTGAAAACACAAAAACAAACAATAATCGTCTCCTCCGGGATTCTTTTCTCATCATACTCATCCATAAACGAGAACTTGCTTCTTCCGTCTAATGCAAGACAGTTAGGACTCGAGCCAGACGAGTCATACACTTGAGCATAGACAAGCAAGCAGTTCATAGTCAATTTATTTTCAATCTCTTTGAGTCGAACTACGGTGTTCTGACTTCCTCATTGCACGAGAGGATACATAGGCATAACTTAACAGTTATCGAACAAAAGTCTCTTTGTCATCCCCTCTCTTCCAGCATTCTTTTAAAAGCCTCAATCATGAGCATTTCACTTATTTTTGTACTGACACTTGTACATTCTTTTTCAGATTTTGCACACAGATATCACATACACCTACCCCTTTTTAAGCACAATCTTTTAAGCGTGGTTCCCGTCGAGTACGACGGACAATCTAGGTGCTAATACCTTCTCAGGTTGTAACCAACCCCCTTTCTCAATTTCTCTGGTTCGCAACCGTCTTATCCATATCTTTCTAGGTTTATGCAGCATTACCTTTCCTTCGGGATAAAAATGCCTAGCTGGCGACTCTATTCAATTCACCCTTCATTTTCTCTCTTCTCTGACCGTTCCCGTCTGTACCCTATCTGACCCGGTGTCTTTTCGGGGGAGCGACACTCCTTGGGATAAGCCTTGTTGTAGTGGTCTTTCTGGGGTGCAGAATGATCCATCTTCAGTACTTGGTCGTCTGTCACTTCGACCATATTGACATTAACTTCTTCCTTAAGTTCCATCTTGGAGAATTTTAGTTCCAGGCCATCAGTGGCCTCATACATCTTCACGAAACTCTCAGCAATTTCTTTTGTAATCAGTGGGAGGCTTGATTCTTCAACCTCCTCATGGAGGGACGATGGTAACCCCCACATTGAACCTTTTGACATATGGTGATGTCTTAAAGAATCCTTCAACAACTTGGCATATCAGGTATTCCCATTGCTCACTGGTCAGCTCTTCATTGGCCTTGAACAACATAGCCTCATTGTTGAGGTTCTCAGTAACCTCAACTATCACCAAATCCACTATAGCCTCAACTGAGTCGGGGCTACTGTCGTCATCGGGAACTTGCTCAGCAACCTCAATCCATTTCACTATAGAAGGTTAAGTGTAATTTTCCTCAGCCACCTGAAGAGGATCACTATCTATCTTCATTTGTGCCTTTGGCTTGTCTCCAAACTTGAGTCTTCCCTTCTGGATTGAAATTTTGCAACAAATCCCTGAAAAGAAAATATTGAGAAGTTTTATGACCCAAATAATTATGGTATTTACAAAAACCTCTTTTATTTCTTTGATCTAAAGGTGGTGTTTTAGCACCAGGAGGCACAAGTATTTGTCCATCCTTAACTAACAAATCAAAAAATTTGTCACACTTGGTGACGTCTAAAGTATATGTTTTCTTTGGAAATCTGTCATTATTTTCAGTTTCAACAGGATTTTTTCCATTTGAGGGAACTAAAAGTTTACAAGAATAAGGAGGACCCTGCTTAAGTTTAGCTAGGTCTATCTCATTATCATCGAGATGTAGGTTTTCGTCATAGACATTTTCGGCCTCATATTGATATTCGACGTAACTATCTTCTTAAGTTTGTTCACCCTGGCTTTTTCATCCTTCAGACGCTCAAGCTGTCGAAATCTATATGCTAATTGGGCCATATCTCTCAAGTACTGAGTATCCAGCTTCTTCCTGATGGAGTAGTACAGGCCACCGGCAACCATTTTGACCAGTTCATGCTTAAGTACCTGAGTAAAGCATCTAGCCTTAAGCATTCGAAACCTGTTCAAGTAATCATCAATGGAATCATTGAACTTTCGTTTAACACTGGCCAATTCTTACAAACTAATCTTAGTTTGACTCATATAGAACTGCTCATGAAACAAACATTCTAATTGAGTCCAGTTACATATCGAACCAGGTGGCAGGGTAGTAAACCAAGTGAAAGCATTCATGGTGAGGGATCTAGGGAAATATTTAATTCTTAGACTTTCATCATTAGCAATTTTTCCAGCCTCTATCATGTATCATGTCACATGTTCGATCGTAGATTCAGTTGTATCCCCTTAGAACTTGGTAAACTTAGGAACCTTCGTCCTAGGAGGTAATTTTGATTGGAGTATATAGTCCACTATTGGCGAAGTATACTTTGGCTTGGCAAAACCTGTGTTTATCCCACTTCGAGCCATTATTCGTTCGACAAGGGCTGCCAAGTTATTTTCTGCTGCCAAATTATTTTGTCAAACTTGATTAACAAGATGGTCTGCATTCTGCTAGCTATTCACCGTCATCACTCTTGGTTCCTCTTCTACTGACATTTGCCTTGGATTCCTGATGGGTTCAACTTCTATTGGTTCGACCACAAGAGGATTCTCTTGGTTTGGTGAATGCATAGCTTCTCATACATTTGGTTTGTAATTGGGATGTCAAACTAGTGCTGGGACTCCCATGAATTATGTTATGCGCGCCATTTAAGACACCATTTGTTGATTCGTCAGAGTTGTATTTTGAATCAAGGGTTAAAAAATTTCTCCCATGGTTTGGGATAGAGTATGAATCATTTGCATATTGATTTCATCCATATGTTGCCTCAAATAGATCACAGACTCATTCGTTAAAGCATGAATTTGAGTCGAATGCCCCAAGCCACCAGTTTGGTTATTCCTCCCCATGTTTATTGCAGAACCAGATTCCTGCAAAGGTGAAGGAACAACATTGTCTAAATATACTGGAGGTACATTCCTCAATCATGCCATTGTGGAGGTTGGTGCACCAAAGATTCTAGGAAAAGCCTGAGAAAGTGATATGGGCATGTAAGGTATAAATGTAGACGAACTTGGTGGTGGATTTTGAGCATTTGGCCCAATATACTCCAAAACTGGCTGAGTATAATATCTATTAACTATTTCTCCTAGCCCTGTCGAAGGGGTTGGTTCTGACATCACACTTGGTGTTGTCGAAGCTCCCATCAAAGGGTTAGAGATTGGGATGGCCTCCCTACTTGGCACATCTTGTGTATTCGTACCACAGACGTTTGAACTGCTCGCTTGAAGATTTGACCCACTTGTTGTGCGAATAGAATCACTTGTGTTTCCCTAGCTAGATGCCATCCTTCTTGTGTCTCTTCTTCTTGGTATATAATGATTTGTACTGGCTACTTTCCCACTTCTTAAATGCATGCAACAAAAGTAATCGTGCTTTCGACCAGTATGTCCATGTGAAAGAAGTTACAAAATGAAGCAGTTATAAAAAAGGAAGTTACAAAGAAAAAAGAAGTTATGAAACTTCTAAAATAACGTTTTTCAGCATTGTCCCACTGGGCGTGCCAATTTGTTTACCCCAAAAATTGGTAAACAACCGCTGGTCCTCTGAAGATACCAAAATACCCTCAATTACTTGCAGGATCAACCTGATTGATCCTAGGACATGTTCTATAAAATGGTTGATTGGTTTGTAATGTTTTTGGAAAAAAGGGTATTGAATCCTTCAACAAGATTCAAAAGTTGTTTTAAAATAAAAGAAAGAAAGTAAAGCAAGAACTTTCAAAAGTAAATAAAAGAAAAGGCAAGGCTTGAAGGTAAATGAAAATTAAAGGCAAGGCGAGTAAACTTAAATGACTGAAAATGTAAAGGGAAGATAAATGCAAGGCAAAATGTTAAAGTGCTGGAAAAGTAAAGGCAAGAATTATAAAGGAAATGCAGTAAAATTGCTTAAAAAGGTAAATGACTTTGAAAGATAAATGCTTTAAAATAAAGGCGTGTAAAAGGTAAATAACTTCAAAGATAAATGACTTGAAGATAAATTTGACATTGAAGATAAATTTGGTGGTGTTTAAATCACGTACATTCTCATTGCACTCTTTTCTCTACACGCAGATACTTTGAGTATACGGAGTTACTAGTACATATGATTTCCACACACTTATTCTAACACTAGACTAAGCTATTTATATACATTACAAAGTAACCATATTCAATAGTTTACTCCTATGACTATCCTAAGATGATGACATTTGTCCCACTAATGTGTTGAAGAAGCTTCATCTTGCGCCACTTGTCCCTGTCTTTGAATTGGAAATTATAGATTTTCCCTCCAAACTTGAACGTGTCAAACTCATGTAACTGCCATTTTCATCAAATCTCAGCATAGTCGAATCATCCCAACACTTAGAAAATATTTTAACTTAGAATTTCTCTAAGTACAAAATTTGTAAGTAGGTTCCTTCGACTCTCCTCCTTTTAATGAGCAAGGTCGAAAATCTTACTCTTAGCTCATAACGAGAAAACTCTTTATTAAGCCAAATGACCTCATTAATTGTCAGCGTCGAAATTTAGGGATAACACACATACCCATATCTCTTTGGCCACCTGATTTATGAGCCTAAAATCGTACCTAACAAGAACCAAGCCACCATCCCACTCATTCAAAGCCTAAACAAGAGAGTCAATTGTCTCAATATCCAAATGATTAGTTGGCTAATCCTAGAGTAATAACTGAGGTTGCCTCCAAGCCAACCCCGCGAATATGATTCGACTCTTTTGTCCATCAGACAAGTGATTCATAGGCATCACCTGGACTTTACTTGTCAGTCTAAACCTACCAATATCTGCCCTCATATTTTCTTCCTCATTTCTTGGGGATTCTCTCATCATAAACTGAAGGGCAGACATGTCAAAGTCTAACTTTTTAGCCAAATGTTGATGATACTGAGCAATTCAAAGATGATTATGACAACCGTTAATAGAAATTTTCCGGTTATATGTTTTTAGTTTAAGCCACCAGAAGCAACCACAATCCTTAATAGACATTAACACTGACCAAAATGTACAATTTCATATAAGACTATCATAGGGCAAGTTAATTTAATAAAACCTAATATTCATTGACACATGGTAAGTTTAAACCTATCAACAACCACACACCATAATCATAAACACAATTTTAATTTCAATTTACTTAATCAAAAGAAATTATATTCAATATGAAGAAACATATAATCGATTAAGAAAAAAATAAAACCAATAAACAAAATTAGTGAGAAAAGAGTGAAACACTTACCATATGCTATTGTTCAAGTGATTCTACTTAGAATCGAAAATCAAAGTTTTGCAATCCAAAATTAATGAATGAATATATTTAAGAATTTTTAGAAGGAGAGAAATAGATATCAAAGAAAGAAAATTTCGAAATAAAAAGAATTAAGAGATAGGAATTTTATTCTTACATGAGAAGGGGTGAAAATTTTCGGTGTCTGATTTGAAAGAAGGAAATTGTTGAGAAATTGTTTAGAAATAAAGTATCTCATAATATTAGGGTTTATAGTGTACACACACGAAAAATACCATCCATAATTAAACTTTAAGTTTACGATTTATATTGTGTATCGCACACTCATTTTACATAATGAAAAGTGAGAATATGAAAAAGAAACAAATAATGATTTTTTGTCCTATATATAAAAAACGTGAGGGTGTAAAACTAGGCATGGGACTGTGAATAATAATTTCTTTCCTTTTATTGACCAAACAAAAAGTTAGAAAATTGTCCCAAATAACTCCATAATGGTTAGCAAATGATTTTCAGCCTCTTTTAAACTTTCATGGTTTAATTATGTAAAGTGCACTTGCAATTATATCCCCAAATCATATCTTGTAATATTAAAACTAGCTAGTAATCATATATTGCTCCATTTAGTTCTTTTAATTGTTATTTTTAGAAAACAAAGATGTTGATACAGTCAAAGATGTACTCATTTCTTGAGAAAACTTTTTATGCACCAAAAGACACCACACTTATTTCTCACATGCATGATAAAAGTTTTTGAGGGTTGTTTTCACACCATTCCAAATTATGTACCTAGTGTTTTGGTTTATATTAAAGTATAGAATCTATTTAAATAATGTGATGTGGTAGAGAGTCATCAAAAGGTTTGGTGCATTGGGAAGTAGCATATGGGTTGGAGAGATAAATATGTAATTTCTTCAACTCTCTACTAACAAAAATAATAAGATAAGGTGTTGTAAAATGTTATATTTTATACCTTCAAACTTTTAAATATGATGTTTGAAAGATGAAATAATAAGATAAGGTGTTTTAAATATGATGTTTGAAATAATAGGATAAGGTGTTTTAAATATGTGTATGATTTTTTTTGTTTGTTTGAAAAATGTCGATTTCTATCCTAATTAACTTCAATATTTAAAGTTATAATGTTGAATAAAGTAATTAAAAATAAATAAAAAATAATATAGATAATCATATATAGCATTATATATAAATATCACTAATAATAAAGTGATATTCATATAAATTTTAAAAATATGATTTGTGACTAAACATATGATTTATGATTTATGTGATGTCCTTTTTCAATTTTTTTTATTATGTCAAAGGGTGAGAATTATATTCTTAGGGAGAATAAAGAATACTCTCTTTCTAATATTTTGATGCCGACAATACTAATGACTATTGAAGTCGGTAAAGTCGGTAAAGTCGGTGGTAATGGTTTTCTAACTCTCTGATGATGGTGACCAAATTTAAAGACATATCAAACCTCATTTAGTAGTATACTTAAGACTCTATTGAAGTTTTTATATGATCACTATATTTGCCAAAGAATCTTGAAGGTATCAGAGTTGTAAAAGAATTTGTGAAGAGTTAACTTCTAGAAGAATTTTAAGAGATCCTTCATATCAAGTCTCTTGTGAAGAATAGGTAGCAACAAACAATTAATTAATGGAGGAAACATTAAGAGATTCATGCGCATATTCCTATAGATATGCCATAAAAAATATACCAAATGATACATCTGAAGAGTCTTATGTAGAGCCTCCTAAAAAAAGGAGAATATCTATTGAAGAAAATCATGTGTGCCTCTAGACTTCTAAAGAAAATAACATCGAGGTAACTTCTCTAAATCATAATCAATTGTTTAAGCTTAGAGTCTAGCATGTTAAAGAAAATGAGAAATTAGAGAAGAACAATATTGATATTAAGATGTTGAATTCTTAGAAAATAACAATAAGATTCTTGGTCAAGAAATTGGTAGCATAAGAAGGGAATCCTTAAAATCAGATAAATGTAATTTGTATGATTCTTTGAGAAAAATAGGTCACTCGTTTGCATGCAACCTTAGATAAATTCACTAAGGGGAGAGATAAGCTCAATTTAATTATTTCTAGTCAAAAATAAATTGTCATGTCTTTGATATGTTATAAACCTGATAGATCGCAAAAATAAATGTTATAAACCTAATAGATTGCGTGATACAAATAAATTTAATTGTCCTGTCTTTGAATGCAAATTACGTGATAAATTTGTCCATCTATAACATTTTAGCTATGCTAAATTAATAGGACTGAAAGAGAATACCTACAGGCCTCTTAAAGTAACTAACACACCAAGACCCAAAGAGATTTGGGTACCAAAAGTGAAAACTTAATATGTTTTACAAGAAATGCTTTGCAGCTCTGAAGGTGCTTATTGCAAATTTAATAAAATTGTACTAAATGTTTGTATACTATGAGTATACAAGAGAAGTCTGATGATTCATGATAATGTTGGATCAAGGTTTATGGCAATGATTGTGGTTCTCAAGAGTTGTATTTTTGTTCACATTGATGGTTGTGTCCGACAACCGTGTTTGATCAAGTTATATATCAAGCCCGATGGCATTGATGGTGTCTCTTCAATGATGTTTGATTAAGTTGCTTGTTAAAATTGATGGTAATGCTAAATAGTCATGTTTGAACTAGGTTTTTGTTGGAATTGATGATGGTGATCAATAGACTTTGATGGTATTGATGATTATGGAGTCTAAGGATCATTGTGATGTGGATCTATGTGCTTGAAGGTATGAAGCTGATGATTATACGAACAAAATTCCTAATATTTTAATGATGACAACGTTAATCAATATTGAACTAACCAGTTACATGTTTCAAAATTTGCGTAACCATGGGCGTGAGAGGCTGATGTAACCGGTTACATCAGTTGAGGTAACCGGTTACTACTAGTACATACATGAATTTTATAAACTTAAAAAATAATATTTTTTGACCCGTAAGTTCGTTTTAGTCGCCGTTCGAATCGTTGGAAAGCTGGTTTCATGCACTTTCATTTAAAATTATTTTTAGTACTAGAATTCCAACAATTAAACGTGTTATTTGTGTTTTTGTGTATGTTGAGACATGTTGAATTATGGAATGATGAATTTGGTTATGCAAATTGTTGTCGTGGATGTGAATTACAGTTGTTGTAGGTTTGGGCAGGTATATGATGCATGTTGGCCAGTTGTGGCATGATGTATGGGTTATTGTGATAGTCATGTGCATTTGTCATTGTTTTATATTGTCATTGAAATGCATAACATGTTTGCATAAGTTGTGGGATAGGTCGTGTGCCCATGTGGGGTGTGAGTGTAACACCCCCTTTCTATACCCCAAATTATAATTAAATCACTTAGGCACATATTCAAAATTTTCCATCAGAGTATATTCGAAATATTGTATGAAAGAGCAATGCTACATTATAATTGAAATCAAACCACATTACACCTGCTCATAATAGATATGCAACAATAGGGTAATTTCCAAACGATAAATGATTATACAGCGGAAACATTTCAACAGCATCAAACATATATATTTATACTCATATATATATATATATATATATATATATATATATATATATATATATATATATCAACAAGTTTGATGCCAACAACCATATTCATGTCTATACAAAACATTCATCCAAAAGATACATGTACACAATGCATCACAAAAATGGCGCTAAGCCAACCTAAACTACCCGGTGCTACATATCAAAGCCGACCGACCAAAAGATGAAGACGAGCTTCACAAAAATTGTCATCCAGCAACCTACTCTGCAATGTCTCATAAAGCATCATAAAACAACAGAAGGGTGAGAAACATTATCATAATAACATTGCATATAATTATATATCTCAACATATAAAATGCACATGAAGCGTATTCTCACCACGAATCATTCCTTATCACCTTTACGTGTCGCAACGTGTACATCAATACCAATCAAACATATTAATTACGCACAATTCACCAATTCACATAAACTCATTTTATTTATGTTTATTCCTCAACTCTATTCATTCCGCATAAACATACGTCTAGCTATGTTTAATCACACATATACATTACAAATGTATAAATCACATACATATACATATATCAAACATGCATATATACAAACAAGTATGTTTCGTCACACATACTATCATCTCCATAATACTCCAAATAAACATATGCACATTCATGTTTATTTCTGCATATCATAATTAAAATGATAAAAATGCAACTCATAGAGACCGACACACGACTCTATGCAGATGCAATGCGGTACCGGCTCAACATTTCAGCAGGTTCACTCAGGAACCAAATGGACTCATCGCTTGTTACCTAAAGTAACTCCCCATCGGGCACACGATGTTCCCCATTGCTCACACCCCACATGGGCACACAATGTTTATGGATTGCTCACACCCCACACGGGCACACAATCAATGTGAATAAATCACTCATCGCTCACACCCCACACGGGCACACGATGTTTCTGGATTGCTCACATCCTATATGGGCACACAATCCGGTCGCTCACACCCCCACAAGGGCACACGATCTTGTTGCAGTCATCGCTCACACTCCACACGAGCACACGATGCTACAACGGATTCACAAAGAATCCTACAGCACAAGAATGCATACATTATGCTTTACATGCAAAATGACACACAACATTCTTGAAAATGCATACGTTATTCACAATATAATTATGCATTCATCTCATTCAGTTAACATACATTGACATTCAATTCAAAAAAAGTATTCATTTTCCAAACGACCACAACATCACATCAACCCACATTTCCATAATTAATTCATTAACGTTTTATCGGAAAAGTCGGGTGAAAGTCGGCTAAAAATTACATTTCTTAGCATCATTAGTTTCTTCGCATTTATAGCTTCGAATCGATATAAGGAACACTAAAAACGGATACCCGAAACTAAAGCTACAGATTAAAACACAATTTTCTCAAAAACCTACAGGCTCGTTGAGCGCCCTCTCGCTCGCTGTGCGAGAATCTCCCTGGAACTTTCGCTGAGCGACTACTACGAATTCTAGAATTTCTCAGCTGCGAACAGTCAACTCCAAACACCCCAAATCTCTAAAATACTTCCATAAACATGATCTAAAGCATATATCTAACATCATACTTAGATTATAACGATTTCTAACCCTAACTATTCATCTTCTCTAAACTTCCATCAAAACCAAAACTCAACCAATCAAACACATACATAATCATACACAATATTAAGATAACAATGCTTATCACCCTTACCCGATTATACCGATTCCTAGGAGCAATCTTGAAGCTTTTTCCAACTTTCCCTCTTTTCTCTTCTTTTTCTCTTCTCTCCTTTTCTTTCTTCTTTTTTTCTTTCTCTTCTTACCAACTTTCTATTTCACTCTTTCTCACTCTCTTATATTATTTTTCTTTCTATTTCTATTTTCTACTCTTTCCAAGCAAATATCATTCTCTCACAAAAATACCAATTCTACTAATTTCTAACTTATTACTAATTAACAAATATCTAAAATACCCTCCAAACCAATATTTACCCGAAAATTCACAAAATGGTAAAATCACATATCACACCAACATATCACATTAATTCCTCAACATATCATATCATCATGATAATTTCACAAATAAAACAATTATCATACAAATAAAAATAAAAGACTCCACAAAAATTGGGAAAATCGAATCGGAGCGTTACAACTCTCCCCCACTTTAGAAAATTTCGTCCTCGAAAATATTACCTGATCCAAACAACTCCGGATACGACTCGTGCATCCTACTCTCCAATTCCCAAGTCATATTGCCTTTTGCACCGCCTCCCCACGCCACTTTCACAAGCGCACTATCCTTGCCTCTTAGCTTCTTAATTTCACGATCCAAAATCCTAACCGGCAAAGCTTCCACCGTAAGGTTATCTCTTACTTCAACTTCATCTATAGGAATAACATGTGATGGATCCAGAACATACTTTCGAAGTTGCGAAACATGGAACACATCATGCAAATTCGAAAGATTCGGAGGCAATGCCACACGATAAGCTACATCACCCACTCGTGCAGTAATCTGATACGGCCCAATAAAATGAGAAGTCAACTTCTTCGACTTCAAAGCACGACCCACACCCATAACCGGTGTAACTCTCAAGAACACATGATCGCCTTCCTGAAACTCAAGATCCTTCCTTCTCTTGTCATGATAACTTTTTTGTCTACTCTGAGAAGCTCTCATCTTCTCCCGAATAAACTTTACTTTTTTCGTCGTTTGTTGTACCATCTCCGGTCCAACTACCGTTCTCTCTCCGGTTTCATGCCAACACAAAGGTGTTCGACGTATCCGACCATACAAAGCCTCGAATGGTGTCATACCAATACTCGAATGAAAACTGTTATTATAAGTGAACTCAATCAACGCTAAATAACTGTCTCAAACACCACCTTGCTCTAGCACACAAACACGTAACAAATTCTCTAACGATTGAATTGTCCTCTCGGTTTGATCGTCCGTTTGCGAATGGTAAACCGAACTCAATCTTAACTTAGAACCCAAAGCCTTTTGCAAACTTTCCCAAAACCTCAATGTGAATCTAGGATCTCTATCCGATACAATACTCTTAGGAACTCCATGCAACTTCACAATCGCAAAAACATAAATCTCGGCTAGCTTCTCCAAAGAATAACTAATATCAATCGGAATAAAGTGAGCAGATTTAGTAAGCCTATCCACAATTACCCAAATAGCATTATGACCTCTTTGCGTATTCGGTAAACCCGTAGCAAAATCCATCGATATACTATCCTATTTCCATTCCGGAATATCCAACGGTTGCATCAAACCACTAGGCTTCTGATGTTCCACCTTAGACTTCTGACAAGTCAAACACGCATACACAAAATGAGTTACATCTCTCTTCAATCCGGACCACCAAAAGATCCTCTTCAAATCTTGGTACATCTTATTCGCTCCCGGATGTATACTTAAATTACTCTGGTGACCCTCTTCTAATACCATCTTTTTCAACTCCTCATCATCGGGAATACAAATACGACCACGAAATCTCAAAACTCCAAAATTATCGACCTTGAAATCCTCATTCTCATTCATCATCAAATCAACAAATTTCAAATCCAACTTTTGCTTTTCACAAACGGTCGCAAGAAAATCATTCGTAATACGTAGCATACCAAGTCTCACGCTTCTCGACGTCATCTCGCAAACTATACTCAAGTCTCTAAAATTCTCCAAAAGTTCCCATTCTCTTATCATCAATACGAACATATGTAACAACTTACGACTCAGGGCATCGGCCACCACATTCGCCTTACCCGGATGGTAATTCAAACCAAAATCATAATCCTTCAAAAGTTCTAACCATCTCCTTTGTCTCATGTTCAATTCCTTTTGTTCAAACAAATACTTCAAACTTTTGTGGTCACTAAAGACTTCAAATCTTGCACCATAAAGATAATGCCTCCAAATTTTTAGAGCAAAAACCACAGCCGCTAATTCCAAATCATGTGTAGAATAATTCTTTTCATGCACCCTCAATTGTCTTGAAGCATAAGCTATAACTTTTTCGTCTTGCATCAAAACACCACCTAACCGAAGCAACGAAGCATCACAAAACACCACAAATGGTTCCGTCGGATTCGGCAAAATCAAGATCGGAGTCGTTGTTAACCTTCTCTTAAGTTCCATGAAACTCTCTTCACACAGAATATCCCAAATGAAAGTCTTTCCTTTACAAGTCAACTGCGTTAACAGAAGTGCCAACTTTGAAAATCCTTCAATAAACCTCCGATAATAACCCGCCAAGCCTAAAAAGCTTCGAATCTCCGTAACCGATCTAGGAACTTCCCATTGCATTACCGCATCAATCTTGGATGGATCAACACTAATACCACCATCAGAAATAACATGCCCAAGAAAACTTACCTTCGACAACCAAAACTTACACTTTGACAACTTAGCATACAATTTCTTCTCTTTCATAATCTGTAACACAATCCTTAAATCCTCTTAATGCTCTTCTTGAGACTTAGAATAAATCAAAATGTCTTCGATGAACACAATCACAAAACGATCCAACTGTTCATGAAAAATACGATTCATGTATTCCATAAACACACCTGGCGCATTAGAAACTCCGAATGGCATCACGAAATACTCGTAATGACCATACCGTGTCCTAAAAGCCGTATTTTGAATATCCTCCTCTTTCACACGAATCTGGTGATATCCTGATCTCCAATAAATCTTACTAAAAACACGCGCACCAACTAATTGGTCCATCAAATCATCAATCCTCTGAAGCGGATACTTGTTCTTAATTGTCACCTTGTTCAACTGTCGATAATCAATACATAACTGTATACTTCCATCCTTCTTCTTTACCAATAATACTGGTGCACCCCAAGGAGAAACACTCGGCCTAACAAACCTCTTATCCAACAGGTCATTCAAGTGCTTCTTCAATTCTACCAACTCTGAAGCTGACATAAGATACGGTGCCATCGAAATCTGTCTAGTACCGGAACTAGATCAATAGAAAACTCAACTTCTCTTTCCGGCGGTACATCCTTAATATCATCCGGAAACACTTCTGAAAAATCACACACCACTGGAAACCTACTTATTTCCACTTTGCCTTCCACTGACAACGATGCAAACAAACCAAACAATTGAACTTCGTCCACTAAAAGTTTCTTCAACTCTTTCGTGGATAGGAAACGCTCTTCTTCATCATCATCCAAAGAAGGAAACCTTACTAACTTATGATAACAATCTATATGAAATCGATTAAATTGCAACCAGTTCATACCCAAGATCACGTCCAAACCTTCCAACGGCAAACAAACTAAATCCATAACAAAATCTTTACCATACATGGTCAAAGAGAAACTTACGCACACCAAAGAAGTAGTTACCGACCCTGAAGCAGGAGTCTCAATAACCATCTCACCACCCCAAGAAGACATAAACAAATTCAAACGCTTAACGCACTCAAGAGAAATAAACGAATGAGTCTCTCTCGTATCAATAATAGTAACTAAAGGCGTATTATTAATAAAGCATGTACCTTTAATCAAATGGTTTGCACTAGTAGTGTCCTTCCCTGCTAATGCAAACACCTTTTTGCCTGCCTAAGCTTGCTTTGACTTAGTACACTTAGTACTAATGTGACCCACTTCTCCACAATTGAAGCACTTCACAAAATTTCTCCTACACTCGGTAGTAGCATGTCCAAGACCTCCACAATTTGAACATTTCACAATATTCTTCCCACACTCAAAAGACTTGTGGCCTAAATCGCCACACTTGTAACACTTAACGGGACCAGAACTCCCTCCACCAGATCTCCTATAAAAGTTTCCCCTATATTTTCCCTTATCAGCGGGTGTCACATAAGGTCCACTTATATCTTGTTGCTTCCCTTTCCTCTCATTCACACTCTTGTAATGTGTAGAACAAACTTTGATATCTTCTTCAAAGATTATGCAACATTCAGTCAAATCTGAAAACCTTCTAATTCTATGATATCCCACAACTTTCTTAATCTCAGGACGCAAGCCATTCTAATACTTAATGCACTTAGAAAACTCAGAAGTAGCAGCAACATAATGAGGGTGAAACTGAACCAATTCCACAAACTTAGCAGTATAGTCAACCACTGACATACTACCTTGCTTCAGCTCAAGGAATTCCATCTCCTTCTTTGCCTTCACGCTCTCAGGGTAGTACTTTCCTAAGAACTCAGTACGAAAAACTTCCCAAGTTATCTCTTTATCATCCTCCTCAAGAGCTTGACTTCTACCGACTCACCAATCATCGGCTTCTTCCTTCAGCATGTGAGAACCAAGCCTCACCTTACTCTCTTCAGCACAGTCCATGACTCTGATGATTCTTTCAATCTCCTTCAACCAATTCTGAGCACCGTCAAGATCGAATCTTCCTTTGAAGACCGGCGGTTGATTCTTTCTGAACTCATCGTTAGCATTCACATTCGGTGCTCCCTGCACCGCCCTAACCATTGCTTCCAAAGCAGCAGCCATAACATTGTTGTTTCTACCAGCCATATTCTAATTGATCCCAAAGACAACAACAAGTTTAAACAAAAGTTCAATCATAACAACATCAAGGCAGACACAACTGACTCGAACACTGGCTCTGATACCACTTAATGTAACACCCCCTTTCTATACCCCAAATCATAATTAAATCACTTAGGCACATATTCAAAATTTTCCATCAGAGTATATTCGAAATATGGTATAAAAGAGCAATGCTACATTATAATTGAAATCAAACCACATTACACCTGCTCATAATAGATATGCAACAATAGGGTAATTTCCAAACGATAAATGATTATACAGCGGAAACATTTCAACAGCATCAAACATATATATTTCCATTCATATATATATATATATATATATATATATATATATATATATATATATATATATATATATATATATATATATATATATATATATATATATATATATATATATATATATATATATATCAACAAGTTTGAAGCCAACAACCATATTCATGTCTATACAAAACATTCATCCAAAAGATACATGTACACAATGCATCACAAAAATGGAGCTAAGCCAACCTAAACTACCCGATGCTACATATCAGAGCCGACCGACCAAAAGATGAAGACGAGCTTCACAAAAATTGTCATCCAGCAACCTACTATGCAATGCCTCATAGAGCATCATAAAACAACAGAAGAGTGAGAAACATTATCATAATAACATTGCATATAATTATATATCTTAACATATAAAATGCACATGAAGCGTATTCTCACCACGAATCATTCCTTATCACCTTTACACGTCGCAACGTGTACATCAATACCAATCAAACATATTAATTACGCATAATTCACCAATTCACATAAACTCATTTTATTTATGTTTATTCCTCAACTCTATTCATTCCGCATAAACATACGTCTAACTATATTTAATCACACATATACATTACAAATATATAAATCACATACATATACATATATCAAACATGCATATATACAAACAAGTATGTTTCGTCACACATACTATCATCTCCATAATACTCCAAATAAACATATGCACATTCATGTTTATTTCTGCATATCATAATTAAAATGATAAAAATGCAACTCATAGAGACCGACACACGACTCTATGCAGATGCAATACGGTACCGACTCAACATTTCAGCAGGTTCACTCAGGAACCAAATGGAATCATCGCTTGTTACCTAAAGTAACTCCCCGTCGGGCATACAATGTTCCCCATTTCTCACACCCCACATGGGCACAATGTTTATGGATTGCTCACACCCCACACGGGCACACAATCCGATTGCTCACAACCCACACGGGCACACAATCAATGTGAATAAATCACCCATCGCTCACACTCCACACGAGCACACGATGTTTCTGGATTGCTCAAACCCCACATGGGCACACAATCCAATCGCTCACACCTCACATGGGTACACGATCTTATTGCAGTCATCGCTCACACTCCACACGAGCACACGATGCTACAACGGATTCACAAAGAATCCCACAACACAAGAATGCATACATTATGCTTTACATGCAAACTAACACACAACATTCTTGAAAATGCATACGTTATTCACAACATAATTATACATTTATCTCATTCAATTAACATACATTGACATTCAATTCAAACAATGTATTCATTTTCCAAACGGCCACAACATCACATTAACCCACATTTCCATAATTAATTCATTTACGTTTTATCGAAAAAGTCGGGTGAAAGTCGGCTAAAAATTACATTTCTTAGCATCATTAGTTTCTATGCGTTTCTAGCTTCGAATCGATATAAAAAACACTAAAAACGGATACCCGAAACTAAAGCTACGAATTAAAACACAATTTTCTCAAAAACCTACAGGCTCGCTGAGCGCCCTCTCGCTCGCTGAGCGAGAATCTCCCTGGAACTTTCGCTGAGCGAGGGATAGCTCGTTGAGCGACTACTGCGAATTCCAGAATTTCTCAGCTGCGAACAGTCAACTCCAAACACCCCAAATCTCCAAAATACTTCCATAAACATGATCTAAAGTATATATCTAACATCATACTTCGATTATAACGACTTCTAACCGATTAATCTACCAATTTCTCACATTTTCTCAAAAACCCTAACTATTCATCTTCTCTAAACTTCCATCAAAACCAAAACTCAACCAATCAAACACATACATAATCATACACAATATTAAGATAACAATGCTTATCACCCTACCCGATTATACCGATTCCTAGGAGCAATCTTGAAGCTTTTTCCAACTTTCCCTCTTTTCTCTTCTTTTTCTCTTCTCTCCTTTTCTTTCTTCTCTTTTTCTTTCTCTTCTTACCAACTTTCTATTTCACTCTTTCTCACTCTCTTATATTCTTTTTCTTTCTATTTCTATTTTCTACTCTTTCCAACCAAATATCATTCTCTCACAAAAATACCAATTCTACTAATTTCTAACTTATTACTAATTAACAAATATCTAAAATACCCTCCAAACCAATTTTTACCCGAAAATTCACAAAACGGTAAAATCACATATCACACCAATATATCACATTAATTCCTCAACATATCATACCATCATGATAATTTCACAAATAAAACAATTATCATACAAATAAAAATAAAAGACTCCACAAAAATTGGGAAAATCGAATCGGGGCGTTACAGTGAGCGCTTTATCCGGATTCTATGTAATGGAATCATGTTGTTGTTGATGATGGTAATAGTGTGTCATGTGGGGTGTGAGTGATTACAGGTGATTTTATGCCCATGTGGGGTGTGAGCGATCACAGATTTCGTGTGCCCATGTGGGAGTGTGAGCGACTTATATGAAAATTCCAATGGGAACTATGATCATGAAAAAGGGATCGAATGGTACCACATACATTGAGTCGAGTTGTGAGTCTCATTGGATTGCATTGTATTTGTGTTGCATTGTGAATCGTATGGTTATCTATTGTGTTCGAAATTTTATGAGTTGATTTGATGATAGGGTGAATTGCGTAATTATTATATACTTTTATATTTATATTATGCATTTCTTTGGTTGATTGAGAATCTCACCTTCCGTTGGAATGATGCTTTATACGGCATCGTGCAGATAATCAAGGATAATGCGGAATTAAAGTTAATGAATATGAAGTCTTCTACTTTATTTTTAGAGTTGGCGTCTGCTCTGATGTGTAACACTAGGGTTTTGGAACGCTTGATGTTATTTGTTTTATGAACCATTATTACTTTTGTTTAATTGATGTTGATAAGATGGTTTAAACATGTTATATATCGGTTGTTGATTTGAAGAAGTTTATGCTGCTTAATAAGAAGGATTATTAATTATGATTTCGTTATTACCGTAAATAATAATAATTATGTGTTACATGTCGTATGCATGAGCAAGTGTGTGTTGAAAGTAACATCCTATGTGCTGAATTTTTTCATGAATTTTACTATGATAATTTAATTATATTACGCAGGGATTCAAGGTGTTATATAGTGGTACTAGAGTAGGTCGGTATGTCCGTCTAAGCTGTTGAGTCGTTATTGTGTGACATTTGACTACTGTCGATGTTGTTTTTCTTGACCATTGTGTTATGTTCTGGATGCGTAACAAATATATAATGGCTGGAAGGAATGATGTTGCTATTGTTGTTGCTTTGCAAGTTGTTGCATAGGCTGTACAAAATCCGCCTTATACTGGTGAGAATGATGAGTTTCAGAAGAATAGACCGACCACCTTCAAGGGAAGATACGACCCAGATGGAACGCAAACTTGCCTCGAAGAGATCTAGAGGATCTTCCAGGTTATGGAATTTTCTGAAACCATACCTCTTTATGTTTTTGTAGATATAAAATCTTCTTGCCATAGTTTATGTTTTTTATCATTTACAGAACTACAACAACATCAGTCAATTCAATTACTATGAAATGGATGTAATACATAAGTGATTAAATATTTATGCTACGTCTTCTCCCCATACATGTCTGTCATACCCTAAATTTTGACAAGACATTTTTATTATTAAAATCAATTTTAATATCTCTTATTTTCATTTAGTATTTTTAGTTTACTTATTTTCATTTTTAATATCTCTTATTTTCATGAATATTCCTTATCAAAGTCATCATTTTTATTCTCTTCCAACTAATCATGAATATTCCTTACACATGAATCATTTTCTTACACAAACAATCATTGTTGGTAACTAGAAACTCAAGATGAAATTTTCTTAGTTTCCTCCTAGTCTCATTTGGTTCCATGATGCACAAGATTAAATTTTCATATAAATAGAGCTTTGAGCTCTTCACAGTTTTCACACCAAAGTCTTGTATTGACAAACACTATTTCTCTTCCTCACTTAGAAGTTCTCGTATAGTTCTTTGTTTTCTGTTATAGCATAGTTATAACATAGAAAGAAACATGTAGATATACACCAAGAACAACATAGTTATTCATTTCTTTCTGAAAATATCTTATGACTAAAACCTATTCACCAAGTGTGATATTTGTGTTACATCTGATGCTCTCCCAGATGTATGAATCTCTTTTTTCAAGTATTGTTGGATACTCTTTGTCACCTCGACAGATTTCCACAATATATTGTGCTCTCAGAAAATTCTGCCTTGCTAGTCTGTCTCATGTGGTATCATTCCCCATAATGTTAAAAAAATTCATTCATTACATAGCACTACATTTGCTTTCGCGGTCAGAATTCCAAGTACTTGATATTTAATCACCTCTTACCTTGAATATTTGAATGTTTGCAACATTCATATCTTCAGGTCAAAGAAGATTAAATAGGAGCATATGTCATACCCTAAATTTCGACAAGACATTTTTTATTATTAAAATCAATTTTAATATCTCTTATTTTGATTTAGTATTTTTAGTTTAGTTGTTTCTAATCATTTTTTAGTTATTTTTATCATATTATTTATTTTTCATGAATATTATTTAAATTTTTTTAGCTAGAAATAACAATGTTCTTTTTCAAGTATTTTGGTCCAATTAAGCGTCGATCGTACACAAAATCAATAAAGGGACAATATTTTTAATCGGACTTTTAGGCATCATTTTTTATTTTTTTTCACGTTCTTTTATCTGGTATGCTCATTTTAAATTTTCAGCCGTTTTTTGTTCATGTTTCTGACCCGTCTGAGCCCTTTTAACGCAAAAAAAAAATCTATTTCAAAATTTGATAAAACACTGTATTTTTCTAAACGTGTGTTTTTTGCTGATCATTTTGGTGTGTTCATTTTATTTTTCGGACACTTTGATACCAGACAATTTTATCGTTCGGTACTAATTTCAATTTCAATTTTGCTTTATATATATATATATATATATATATATATATATATATATATATATATATATATATATATATATATATATATATATATATATATAAAATTTATAAGATGTTTGATTTCTTATTTTTTATATAACTTTGTTTTTTTTACTATTATTATTATTATTATCATTATTTGATCTTAGCTTAGTATTTAAGTTAACTTAATTACTAAGTTTTGACATATGTCATCTTGATTACATCATTTTGCTTGCATCATACACTTGATCTTCAAGACTTTGTTTCTTATGAGACATTTTCACATATTTTTCATCATTTTTATTCCATTTCATCATTTCACTTACACATTCATCATGAATTCATCATTTTCATTATATTCTTATCATCTTCTATCCAATGATAAACTAACTTAAGAATCTCATAATTTACAAGAGCATATGCTCTTACATATTCATCATTCATTTTCCAAGTACACCAAAGTCTTGTATTGACAAGCATTCTTTATCTTCCTAACTTAGTAATTCACATATAGATCTTTGTTTTTTGTTATAGCATAGTTACAACCTAAGAAGAAACATGTAGATATACACCAAGAACACCATAGTTCTTAACTTCTTTCTAATCTCAACCATGAAACCAAAAATCACAGGAAAAAGGGTTTAAATGTGTACTAGGAAGAATGAAACCCCATTCATAGATTATTATAACTCTGAAACCTCTGACAATGAAACATTCATCAATAGTGATGCTCATCAGAGATTCACTGATAACTTTGCTGCAAAGAGTATTTACTCAGAGAGAGGCTTCATCTACAACATGGAAGATGATGACCTAGGTATTCCCATCGATAATCTACACATCATAAAAACTCTGAAATGGAGTAAGCTTTGCAAGCACCCAAATCCTTATAACATGTAAATGGTAAAGGAGTTTTACTTCAATCTGGTGGACACATCAAGTAAAAGGCTGGAGGTAAAAATGTGTGGAACGGATGTTCAGTACTCTAAAGTTATAAGACATGGAAGGGTTTGATAGGCTAACTACAAAATTCATCATTTCATTTGTAACAAACTTTCATGACTCATCTTTCTCTAGCCAATTGCCACAAAGAGAAAGGAATTTCATCATTTCATCAATCATGAATATTCCTTATCAAAGTCATCATTTTTATTCTCTTCCAATTAATCATGAATATTTCTTACACATGAATAATTTTCTTACACAAACTATCATTGTTGGTAACTAGAAACTCAAGATGGAATTCTCTTAATTTTTTCTTAGTCTCATTTGATTCCTTGATGCATAAGATTAAATTTCCCTATAAATAGAGCTTTGAGGTCTTCACAATTTTCACACCAAAGTCTTGTATTGACAAGCATTCTTTATCTTCCTAACTTAGTAATTCACATATAGATCTTTGTTTTTTGTTATAGCATAGTTACAACCTAGAAAGAAACATGTAGATATACACCAAGAACACCATAGTTCTTAACTTCTTTCTAATCTCACTCACATATATTACTCTATATATTTTCTTTGCAACTTTGTTTTCATATTTTCTTCACACACTTACTTCACATTTTTTTCTCTTATTCTTTACATACATACTATATATATATACTACACAAACTTATTATTATTTTGTTTTAAAATTAAAAATTATTAAAAATTTATTTGTTTTAACTTGAAATTTATTTAAGTTTCTTTGAATTGGGCTAAGCCCATTTTATTTTCACCAATTACACCTATAATTGACTTAACTTAACCCATTTTTAAAACTTTCATTATTTCCTAATTAAATTCTAAGTTTAAGTTAGGTTTTGTATATTTTTAATTTTAGTTTAATCAAGTTTGATTAATGACTAAAATAAACTAAAATATTTTTTAAGATATTAGTTTCTTTTAATTAATTTGATTAAATGATTATTTTCATATTAATTAGTTTATTAATTAATTCAATATGTATATCTTCATGAATTTATCTTAAAATATTTGTACTTATTATTTTCTCTTACAATGCCATGTTTATCGATCTTGATGTTTGTCCTCGATTAAATGCTTGTTTTTCCCATGATATTTGTCCATGATGTATATCTCTGATTTTATCTAACACGATGCTTCGCCGTGTATATGTTTATTTATTTCGCGATATTTTTTCGTGAATGTTTATATCTAACCACTTGATGAGATCGATGACATTTCTATGCGATCTTTGGTTTTCTTTGTTCGTTTCCCTGTACAAAAATTCTTATACGATATATTGACACTCATGGGATGCTTAAAGCTTTATCGGGGACCTTGTGGATCATTATCTCGCTCCTGGAAACTTAAGAAGAGGCATTGGACTTTACTCCAATAGGTAGGTTTTCTTGAACTCAATATCCATGCTTTTATATTCACACGATGTTTTACCGTGTATGCTTTCTTTTCCATAGTGGCCTTAGGCCAAACTACGACGTTTTGATTCCTCAAGATCCTGTTGAGGATACGTAGGCATAGGACTATAAAGTCTTAGCGAGCAATATTTTTATTTTTCCATTGTTTCCTTACATTCGACGTTCTTCCGAATATACAACCTTTTCTTTTTTCTCCCGTCTCCGCGCGATCAATTTTCTATCTCTTCGACGTTTTCCCGGATATCTTTTCTCTTTTCATTCGATGTTTTCTCGGATATTCCTATCTTTCTTAGTATCTGGAGCTTTCCTGGATATTCAAGATCTTCTCTTTACATCCGATGTTTTCCCGGATATTCATATCTTCATCTTGTCTTTTTTCCGACGTTTTCCTGAATATTCATATCTCAATCTTCAAATCCCATCATCTCCTAAAGGAGAAACTTTCCCAATTAATAAGCAGTATGATTTCCTAATTCTAACAAAATAACCTAAGGAGAACCCAAAACCATGTGGGCATCTATCAATCAACAGTATGCAAAGCAGGGTTAGTTTAAGATATCTTTTCCCTTCCTTAACCAGCTTCACTAGGATAAAATACAGAAATCAGAAAGTAGCATCAATGCGATAGTGATTAAAGACCACGAAAAATCGAGCTACTGTGTCTAGCAGCATGGTCTGCATAGAGAGGAAGTAAGAAGGTCTCATAAGGGCCTCCTAGAAAGCTATCATAAATATGAGCAGAAGTAGTAGTAGGTTCATCTTATTAGGCTTCAGGGGCTAAAGGGGAAGCAAGAGAAACTTGCCTCCTGGAAGATGAAATTGAAGAAACACAAGCTCTAAAGGTTAATGCTTCCACATGAAATGAGGTCCCACTAATTGGTTATTGCAAGGACATGACCCTTTATCTACGAGCCAATGTATATTGGGCCACTCGACCGTGCCTTAATATGTTCGGGTTTTCAGTCATTATACCTATAATAAAACTAGAAAATCACATCAAAATCAAAATTCTACAGGAAAACAGGAAAGATAAATCTAGATATACATCTCTATAACACGGGAAAGGAATATTTTGGAGATGAATCTCTGTAAAAGTCATGATGGCAAAAAATGCAGAAAACCCCTTTGATACCCTAAACACAATAAAATTTGAATTCATGTCTATAAAAGCTACCTATTTTGAATGTAATTAAACCCTTATATATATATATATATATATATATATATATATATATATACACACACACACACACACATGTCCTCCCTTACGAACATCATCACCCAACATAATCTTCCAAACTCTGGAAAATTTATCTAAAACTTCAATTGCTCTCGCTTAAACTATTTTCACCACTCTACATTCATTCAAACCTCAACCATGAAACCAAAAATCACAGGAAAAAGGGTTTAAATGTGTACTAGGAAGAATGAAACCCCATTCATAGATTATTATAACTCTGAAACCTCTGACAATGAAACATTCATCAATAGTGATGCTCATCAGAGATTCACTGATAAATTTGCTGCAAAGAGTATTTACTCAGAGAGAGGCTTCATCTACAACATGGAAGATGATGACCTAGGTATTCCCATCGATAATCTACACATCATAAAAACTCTGAAATGGAGTAAGCTTTGCAAGCACCCAAATCCTTATAACATGTAAATGGTAAAGGAGTTTTACTTCAATCTGGTGGACACATAAAGTAAAAGGCTGGAGGTAAAAATGTGTGGAACGGATGTTCAGTACTCTAAAGTTATAATCAATATGGTGATGGGGCTCAAAAATGTAGGTGACTAGAAACCATCGATGATCAATACATAGATGTTATGAAAGACTTTCTTTGGAACCCATGCACAAGATTGATGGAATATGACAAGAGCTCAAAGAAGACTGTGATGAGAATAGACTTCCTTCCAGAGCCCAAAATCTAGCACCGGCTCTACAAGCACTCTCTCAAGCCGACTGCTCATAATGAAACTGTCCACAGGGCTAGATTGGTGTTGCTTCACTATATCACAACCCTTAGAACAATAATGGTTGAAAAGATAATATTGTATGAGGTTCAACCCTGCTCTAATAAAAATGATGGAATGATCTATTTTCCATGCTTAATCATTGCATTGTGTAAGAGGTGAGGTATCCCTAAAATGTCCACATACGAGATTTTCTACCCAGAAGTTGGGTTTGATAAGGCTTTTTTACAAACCTTTCTTAATCCAAAAGGGAAGAAAAAATAGTAGGCATGCCAGGAGAAAGAAAAAGACAGTACTTCATTTGATAGTGACAAACTCTTGTGGGGAATTCTGCTCCAAATGAAGAAGCACCAGCGAGAGTTCTTTAGATTTGTTAGGACCCAACATTCTTGGATAAGAATTTGCACTCTCTTTACAAAGGAGGATTCATAAATAGGCCACAAAAATTTTAGAGCATATTTTAGGGGAGCTATTGAATGAGGCTGAAGAAGATAACCAGGAGCACCATTTTGAAAGGAACGACAAAACTAAAGAAAACCCAGACAATAGGGAAAAATGGAAGAGTGAGAAAATGGTATCTTTTGAGACACAACCAAAGAAGATCTCTGACGTGCCTGAAGAAGATATAGAGACAAAAATGGGTGTGAATACATTCCATAATTTAAATGATATATAAACAACAAGGATAGTACATATAAAGTATATCAAGTAAACATGAATGTACAATATACAATGTCATTATGAAATGCGTATATCTTCTACTCCCATGCATGTGGTACCATCCTACAACACTGGACCGAAGTCCTAAATACTGGACTAAAGTATTGGATATCATAGTTATTTTACTAAGTGATCCTTAACACTACACAAAAGTTCTAAGATAATCTCCAATATATGATGCATGATCGAGACGATGCACACAATCTCCCTCAGAACCTCTTACTCCCATTATCAAGAACCAATCACAACACTTGACCGAAGTCTTAAAGACTGGACCAAAGTCTTAAATATCAGAGTTATTTTACTGAGTGATCCTCAACACTGTCGGTTAAGGCTACCACTGGTTCTTTCAAACCAAAAAAATCAACACTGGTTCTCCTGAACCTAAACATATCAACACAGGTTCTCTTGAACCTAATCATAAATCATGTCAACACTGTACTTTCTCCCTAAACATAACAATTTAACTTGTATGCATATTATTAAGACATTAAACCAAGGTCCTAAAATATTTACATCATCATTCTCACATATAACCATCATTAATTGATTAGTACAATATATATATATATATATATATATGTGTGTGTGTGTGTGTGTGTGTGTGTGTGTGTGTATGTGTGTGTGTGTGTGTTTCAATGCAAGTTCTCAAACTTCAAACAGATTTATGAAACCCAAGCCACACGTGAAAAAAGACAACCAATATCGGTTGAGACTCGACTACACTTATGATATAATAACAAGATAATTCCTACTGATGTAACACTCTCAAACTCTATTTTCTTATTTCAACAAAATGGTTATCACATTAGTTTTTCAACGTAATTGACTGCGCCTCAAACAAACTTATGAAACTCAAGTTATGAGTGAAACAAGACAACTAACACTGGTCGAGACATGACTACGCTCATGGTATAAAAACTAGAGAATTGATATTATTTTAGCACTCTATACCCCAATTTTATTATTTCATCATAAAGGTTTTTAGTTCTATGATTGACATAAATTTTGGTAAAACAAGATTCTACCTCATGATGTTATGACAGATGTCTTGACATGTCTGTCAAGTATTTTGCAGGTGTGCTTCTACGTTGTTGCAGATTTCTATTCCTGATGTCAAACCAGATTTTATGACATCGAATGACATAACATTCAGTTCAGAATGTTTGTGTATCAATTGCATTTTTATCTTTTGTGTGCTTATGATGAGTGATTATCTACGCAATATTTGGTGATAATTTTAGAGCACTATATCACATTTTTGGAAGAATTAGATATTCCTATTTTGGATGCTATTTGCATTGAATAATATTTGAAGATCATTTAGCATTTATTGAATAACCAAATCTAACTGTTATCAATACCCAAGCCTAAGCAGATTATTTATTATTTATTCTGATGTAACCCTAATAAAAAATAATGAAGATTGAGAGATATTGAGAAGGCTTCACATTCTGGTTTAGGGTTTAGCATTGTCTTGTTCATTGTGAGCCATTCTAACATCACCTAGATGTTTGAATTGGACTATTTTTATTGATTTGTAATTTTTTTACTCTAAGCTTTTAAGCATGAGTGTTGGTGTTCTTGATTGAAGCTTTTAAGCAAGATCAAGTCTTTTGTTTTGGAAGTGTGTTCTTCTGTCTTTGTAATTTTCTGTTTTCTATCACTGTTGTGATTTAGGGGGAATTAGAAGTGTCTAATGTATAAGAGTCTTAGATATAAGTTTCATTGGGTAGTGATTAAGTGAAGAGTGTAAACTATTGGGTTTAACTCTGAATTGGTAATGCTTATAGTGGATTACCTTTATGACTTGGTAGCCTCCAGACGTGTGTGTGTTTGCACCGAACTGGGTTAACAATTGCTTGCGTCTCTTTACAATTGTTTACTGCTTTTTGTTATTATTCATATATTAATCATTTTTTAGATATTAGTGTCGTGACATCTCTTTCGACATCTCATATCTGATACCAAAATTTCAATTGGTATTAGAGCAGGCATCCTGATCTAGTTCTGGGTGAGATTTAGGGGCGATACTTTCTAGTACTATGGACAAGGAAAAAGGATTTGTAAATAGACCACCTATTCTGGATGGAACTAACTATGACTATTAGAAACCACGTATGTTTGCCTTCTTGAAATATCTGGATAATAAGGCCTGGAAAGCTATTATAAAAGGATGGAAACATCCTGTCATTATTGATAAAGATGGAAAATTCACTGATGAATTGAAACATGAGGAAGATTGGTATAATGAGGAAGATGAGTTGGCTTTTGGAAATTCTAAAGCTTTGAATGCTCTATACAATGGAATTGACAGAAACATATTCAGGTTAGTGAACAATTGTGAAATAGCCAAAGATGTTTGGGATACTCTTAAAACTGCTCATGAAGGTACCTCTGAAGTGAATATGTCAACACTTCAATTTCTCACTACCAAGTTTGAAAAGTTGAAAACGAAAGATGATGAAAGCATTCATGATTTTCATATGAATGTTCTTGAGATAGCCAACTCCTCAAGTGCTCTAGGTGAGAAGATGTATGAAGAAAATTTTGTCAGAACATTTCTTAGATCTCTTCCCAAGAGATTTGATATGAAGGTAACTTTCATAGAAGAAGCTCAAGACATCAACAAGATGAAAGTGAATGAACTTATTGGATCCCTTCAAACATTTGAATTAGGGATGAATGACAGATCTGTGAAGAAGAACAAGAGTATAGATTTTGTGTCTAATACTAAAAATAAAACCAATCATTTATTAAAATATAAAACTTTTCTAATCATTTTCATATTCGCTCTCATTTCAGAAACCATCATCGCTCTCGTTCTTAAACCCCTTTCTACGCTATTTGCTTTCGTTCATACTGAAACCGTTCAATTCTCATTGTTCGTTGTTGTTCGTTGCGCATTGTTGTTGTTGTTCGTTCGTTATTGCTGAAGTTGAAGTTGCTCATTATTGGTGTACATTCTTCGTTCGTCTTTTCGTGACTGAGGTACGTCGTTTTGTTGTCGTTCTTGATGATGTTGTACATTGTTGTTGTTGTTGTTGTTCTTGTTGATAGTCTACATTGTTGTTGTTGTTGTTGTTGTTGTTGCTGTTGTTGTCATTCTTGATGATGTTGTTGTCGTTCTTGATGTTGTTGTTGTTGTTTTCACATGAACTTGTTTTCTTTTCTTGATGATGTTCGCAACCAATAGTTATGAACCTGTTTTCTTTTCTTGATATGCTAAAATATGGAGACATTATTTGTTTGGTTCAAAATTTGAACCAAATAATCAATTTGATATGAGGAATAAACAGTGTGTTTCTTACTGAAATATGATAAGTAGTAAAAGTGAGAATATATAAAGTGGAAATTTGATTTATGATAATAAAAAGTGGAAAAATCATACCTAAGATTAAATTCACAGATGAACTAGAGTCAATATTTGTAGAACCATTATCATTGACATTGTTGACTTGATTAGATAATGCTGAAGATTACTAATAACTTAAGCTAAGAACAAAAACAACAATTGCTTAGAGTGGTATAGTGAAAAGTTGATGCTAAAGATGGATCCTTAGGTTCCTATATATACTAATTCAAGGCATGAGTCACTAATTGCTTGCACTAATTTTGTGCTTAAAATCATTAAGAAAATGGGAATTACAAAAGTGAAAAGGTTCAAAAAGCCATCCAAATTCTATAAGTATTCGACTCAATAATTTTTGTGTTGTTACAATAACCTGAGACAAAACATAGGAGTTCGAGTTGGTTGGTTGTTGATTGTGCTGTTACAATAACCTGTGCATAATAATAGTGTGAGATTTGTGTTTGGTTTCATTGTGTTTGTTTCTTGAATTTCTTTGTAGCAAAAGGACAACGGGTTTCATTTATATGTGATATTTGTTAAGATTATTTTATGGTTTCTTGGCCGGATTGGGGTGCTAGTTAAAGATTATTTTTTAATATTATTTGCTGGTAACATTTTAAGATTATTTGTTGAGATTATTTGCTAGTTAAAGATTATTTGTTAAGATTATTTTATGGTTTCTTAGCCGGCTTGGGGTGCTAGTTAATGATATTATTGTTGTTGTCGTTCTTGATGATTGATTTGTATATTAAGAGACGATATCAACTTCTAAAAATCTTCCTTTTTATGTAAATTATAGGTAGATTTTGAGGTTAGGTCTAGAAGTTGTTTATATCTAGATTTTGAGGTGAAGTCTAGAAGTTGTTTACATCTCTACAGGTATATTTGTTTCTTTTTTTAATTTTAATTTTTGTTTTTGTTTAGTTTAATTAGTGTAACTATGGATAAGAAATGGATGTTTTCAAATCGATTAATGAAAGAGTACGAGAATGGGATATCAGAATTCGTTAAATTTGCTGTTGAGCATGTCGAAGACCCCAGTCGAATGAAATATCCTTGTTTGGGTTGCTGTTTTGTGGGTAAGGTTAACGCAAGTCAGTTGGAATCGCATTTAAAAAGGAATGGGATCGATTGAAGTTATACATGTTGGGATATGCATGGTGAGAAAAGTAACGAGAATGTTGAACTGGGGGATAATACGACATATGCTTCAAACGACAATGGCACAGATACATATGATTATGATCGAGTCAAAGAGATTGCAGAAGCACTTGAAGATGATATTAAGGATTGTCCTGAAATGTTTGAGAGGTTGGTAAGCGATGCAGAGAAACCGTTATATAATGGTTGCACTAAATTCACAAGATTGTATGCGGTATTAAAGTTGTACAACTTAAAGGCGAGCAATGGATGGTCGGATAAAAGTTTCATAGAGTTATTGGCCCTTATGAAAGATATGCTTCTAGATGATAATGTTCTTTCCAATCGAGCATATGAAGCCAAAAATATGTCGTGATCTATTGGCATAAGCAATGATAAGATACATGCATGTCCAAACGATTGCGTCTTGTTTCGAAACGAGTATGCATTGTTAAATGAGTGTCCTAAATGCGGTGTTTCTCGACATAAGAAGAAGTTGTCTCTAGCAAAAGCCTTACGGTATTTTCCTATAATTCCGAGATTCAAACGCATGTTTCATAGTGAAACTGATTCAAGACACTTGACTTGGCATGCAGATGAAAGAATTATCGATGTAAAGTTACGACATCCAGCAGATTCACCACAGTGGATGAAAATTGATAATGATTATCCTGAATTTGGAAAAGAAGCAAAAAAACCTTCGCTGGGCATTATCTACTGATGGAATGAACCCACACGGTCTTCAAAGTATATCACATAGCACTTGACCTGTGATTTTAATGATTTATAACCTACCTCCATGGCTATGTATGAAGCATAAGTACTGATGCGTGTTTTTCGCAAGTGTACGAACACGTCAGAGTAATATAAAAGATTGTCGAATCCACAGAGACCAAGTGTCAATCTATCGTACCTGTTGTTATGGTGTGTATCTAAGGCAACTAAATAAAGGGGTTTTAAGAAGGGTGCAATGGTAAAAATAATAATTTTAAACAATAAACAAAGACAGGCTCGAATGTAATTCACGTAATCAATGATAATCCAGTACTTGTTAATGGAACTACTTATGGGCAATGTTTTCTCCTTTGAAAAGAACTAATTTAACAGGAACTGTCGCTTTCGCGTATTCAGAACCGAGTTGTACTCTCTAATCAACCCCTCCTATTGTCACGGATAAAAAGGTGCGTACTGCGTTAGAGTAATAAACCTATTTTTAAGAAATGTAGTATCTCAACTAAGTTGAAAAGTATCTTAACCTGGACTTCTTAGCAAAAAGAGGTTCTTGCGAACCAGACTTTAAACTTCCTAACGCGTCCGAAAATCGTTTTAAAATCTCTTTTATTTTTAATCTAAAAACTCCTAATGAACTAGACAAAGCGCTTTTGGCTATTTTTGAAATAGTTAAAAACAATTAGATTGAATTGAAAGATAAAATAGCCCTTAAGTGTTTCCACGAACGATTATACGGATTACTGGTTCAATTACGATCCTTACATTCTAACCTTTATGGAATTAGTTAGACATGATAAAGTAAAGATTCTTTTTATAATTTTTCATAAAAGTAAATTAGTGCGAGTGCGGAAAGTAAATGAATTTAGTGCGAGTGCGAGAAATAAAGTAATTTAGTGTGAGTGCGGGAAATAAAGGAATTTAGTGCAAGTGCGGGTAATAAACGAAAGTAAAGCGAGTGCGGATAATAAATGAAAGTAAAGCAGTGCGAGAAATAAATAAAAGTAAAGCAATGCGGAAAAGTAAAATACGAACTGGAATTAAAATGGCGGCAGGATTAACTTCCTCCAGAGTGCTCCAAAACTCGATCACACAGACAGATTACAGACTCGATCACTCGATTGCAGAAACACCCCGATGTGGAATGGTAACTGCTTTAAAACTGATATATGCCTAAAGAAATCTAAGTTTGGATGAAGAAAAACGAAAAACTAAAGTCCTATTTATAGGAAAACTAAAAGCGGGAAATGACCAGGACGCCCCTCCACTAAAAAGTGGAGGGAACTGTATTTTTGCCTTGTGGCGCCCGCCACAGGCCTATGGCGCCCGCCATAGTACTAATAGGGAATGGAAGAGTGGGGATCGTGGGTCTTGGCAGTTGTGGAGTGGTCTTGAGACGTGGCCACGTCATGGCTAACCCCATGGCGCCCGCCACGGTGGGTGCCGTAAGTGCAAAACGCTGAATTTCTAGGTTTTCGTCCGTTTCCACTCCTTTTTCGCTCCTTTTCTCGATTCAAGCCCCGAATACAATAAAAACCTGAAAACAAAAGAAAACAAAGTAATAACATAACAAAATAACAATAAAATCTAAGAATGCATGCGAAATCGGAGTCAGAAATACGGTGAAATTTAGTGTGATCAAATTCTCCCACACTTAAACCTTTGTTTGTCCTCAAGCAAACATTAAAGCTCAAGAAAATATGGTGTCAACACGTGTCTTTGGGCTAAAGGGCTTCTAAGTTCAAGTCAGGATGCAGTGATAGATACTAACTAAGTGAACCAAGGGTACCATAGTAACACAAACACAAACTTCAATCCTATGTTAACCACTCCATATCATCCCACAATACCTAGGCCTATCTTCTCATCTTTTTGTGTCCTTTTCATTCAGGCGCAATCACATTAAGCCCGTTATCCGTACATGCTTCATAGTAGATTGACCGGTTAGTGGTTCTGATCCATAACATAAGGTTTCTGGCACATAAGCATGTGTAAACCTGTTTTATTTGACCTAATTGTAGCTGCGGGGGATCGGATCTTAATCCACCCTACCAAGTTCAGTGCCAGATACCTCTAAACCAACTAACAATAGGTGACTTGCAAATTTTTTTTTTTTGTGGCAAAAATTTTTTTCTTCTCTTTTTTTCGGTTTAAATGACTTTGTGAGGGTCACCTATACCAGAGTTTGCCCTTTTTTTCTTTTCATTAGCACTGGATCATTCACTTATGTTCATCGGCCCCCTACGTAGAGCATGCTTAGGCCGGAGCTGACTGCTAAAATAAACTACTTAGGACAATTTTTTAAATGATAATAAAGGCCATGGTGGTGGGGTTTAGGAGTGATTCCTATATTCAAGAGGTCTATGGTGCTAAAATGGTGCTGATGTTTCAAAAAGTTGACCTAAGTCACCACATCCTAATCTAAACCTGTCTCAAAGCCCAAAAAAAACATGTGAAACAACATTATTTTCTTTTTAAAATTTTTCTGGTAAGGCTAAGGAAATGGGAAAAAATGAAGATGAACTAAAAATACACTATACTGGTGACTCGTCAGACTCATGCATTATCTAAGAAAATTAAACTAAATAAATTACTGAAAAGGGAAATAACTGAAAGGAAATAATTAACTAAAAAGGGAAATGACAGAAAGCAATAAAATCCCCTCCCATACTTAAATTGAACATTGTCCCCAATGTTTCGAAATAAGATAAGGGGGGTAACCTGAAAAAGACTACTGAGGAGGAGCACTGGTGCCCTCGTCGTCCTGCTGTGATGGTCTGGAACGACGGGATCTACTACGATACTGGTCCCTCCGGTCGAGTCGTGCTGATAAAGCAGCCTGAGCACTCCGGACCTCTCGAAGGTTACCTAAGATGGAACCCTGAGTGGCCTCTACAAGCTGGTAGTGCCGGCGGTTGAACTCTCTCTGACGGTTCTGCTCTAATGAGATATCGTTCAAGGTACGGCAAACGTTGCTATAAGCACGATCCGAAACCAATCGCGATTGTTGCATGAAGCTCATGTTGTCCGTCAACTGTTTTGAAATAGTAGAGAGAAGGCTGTCTCGCCTTTCTTCTCTAGTTGTCATATCACGCCATATCTCCTCGGTGACATAGAATCCAGGAGCAGCACCTGCAACAGGGTTAGAGGAAGATGGTGCGGTGTGTGACTGTGAAGGACGATGGGGGGACATGTGAGGGATGGGAGACTGCTCTCTCCGATCATACTCTTCATCAGTGTCATGTGCCTCCCCATCGGGAATATTAGGAGGAAGTGGACCCAAAACACGTGGAGCATTAAGATCATAGGTCCAGTTCCTTTTATCACGTACATCAGTACGTCTACTGCATGGTAAAGCAACAGATGGGATAGCTACCCCATGAACCATCAACTCATAACCACCTTCTCTCCTCGTTCGGCACAATTTCATGTCTTTCAGAAATTTTAAATTAATTGTGCGAGGAGGTAGTGGTTCAAGTGTAGTTATCTCATCGTTCAGGCCAAGAGCCCGAGCAATAGACGTAACAAGCCCTCCAAAAACAATCGGTCCTGTTTTATTAGTAAGTAAAGCCATGTGTGCAAGCATAAACGGGACCGGATTGATATGGGTTCTAGTGAGGCATCCTTGCAAAAATAGGAGTTCTCTAGCATTTACCTTGTTTGGACTTTCCCGGCCAAAAATAGTACATGCCAAAAGATGTCTGAAAACTCTTATGGTCGGGTTGTGAATGGTCGACGCAAGTATCCCTTCAAAAGAATTAATTGAAGTACTTGAAAGCCTTTGCCAGAAGGAAAATACCTCGGCCGACCATTCCGCATCCAAAGGTGCCTCACAAATCGCACCTTCCCTATGAGGGATTCCTAACAAGCCTGCTAGCTCGTTGGTACTGAATTCATATTCAATTCCAAACATTCTAAAAATAACAGTACCGACAGTGCTAGCAGTGTTAGGACTGACAGTGTATATCAAAGAACTCAAAAACTCAATTGTCAGTCTCTCATAGGTAGGTTCCTGATTAACGAAAATATTATGCAAGCCTAAAAAATCTAATAAATTAAAAACACTATGATAGATACCTAAAGCATACAGACAATTATCGTCTACGTACCTAGTCGAGAGAATTTCTCGACTTTGAAGCCTCTGAATAATTTTCCGTTGCCTATCACCCGGTCTTCCATCACGAAGAAGAAATCCATTGAACTCCATTGTTGATTGCTCCTTAGGTAGTGAAAATGGTAGAAAAATGGTTTATGAGAGAAATGATAAAGTTTTGATTTTTATGGTTTGTGGTGGATGAAAATGAAAATGGATTTTGGATAGGTTTTATGGATGGTGGATATTTTGGAAATGGGGGAGCTTTAATGGGGTTCAAGGAGGTTTTTGAAAGTTGCAAAAATGGGTTTTTGGTGAAGGAAGGTATGAAAATGGTGGAAAATGAAATTCAGCCCCGAAATAGGGGAGAACGCCATGGCGCCCGCCATGGGCTTGTGGCGCCCTCCACAAGGCTATTTCCTGGGCCTTGGATTTTTTAAATCCTCCTTTTGGGCCTTCTTTGCACCTCCGGTCTTCGGGGGGGTCTGGATAGCGTTTTCTTCTTCTTTTCAAGGCATGAGGCTTGCATATTTTTTTATGAAGACAAAAATGAAAATATTTTTGTCTTATATTTTTTTTTCTTTGCACGACAAAAATAAAATAATTAAAAATCAAAAAAGAAAAAAGAAAAAATCGACATTAGTGCATAATATGTATATATAAGATGAATTCAAAGTACATGAAAATATAATAGATGCAATAATGTAATATATGTCTGGAGATGCGAGAAATAAAATAAAGCATATAAAAGGAAATTAAATACTAGGGTAGCGTCGTCAGTGTAGAATAAATCATGTGGTAGGCTTCTTCTCCTGGCTTGATCCACGAATCTCAGCTATCTCCCTCCGAAGCTCTTCAATCTTCTGATATAGAGCATCGGCCTCTGAGGCATGAGTGAGATCAGAAACCTGAATCTGTAATTCCAAGTCCGCTACTTCTTGCTTGAGCAGGGCAGTCTCCTTACGGAGCTCATAAATCTGTGTTTGTAGGTCAGGCGGCTGCAGAGACATGTTGTTAGACATAACAGTGATTCGGGGAGTAAGAGGTGTAGGAGTGTACTCAGCGGCGGGAGGCGATTTCGGCTCTTCGACAGTCTCTCCATAAACCTCTAGAGCATAACTCCAATTTGCAGGATCATGGACACTGGTCATCAGCGGATCTGGTAATGTAAAGTAGTGTATCGCTTCGTCGTTGATCAGTAATCTAAACATGTTGGGCTCAAAAGAAGCCCTCCTCATCAGTCCTCTGTCAAGACAAAAATCAACATCTAGGGTGGTGTAGCAGCAGAAGGTCCTGAGGTGCAATAATTTGCGAGACAAACCCAATGCAGTAGCTATCTGTGTAACAATCCCACCGACATGTATGATGCCTACGGATGATCTGGCAACACTAGCAAGGCCCTTCAACAGAAAGTTGCCACAAGCAACTGAGCGAGACTGAGTCGCACAAAACAGTAGGAAAATCTCCTCTTCACTTAGCAGGGTCTCTATATCTGGCAAACCTAGGAAAGAATGCGCTAGAATCATCTGGAAGTACCTTAACGCAGGGTTGTGGATTACCTGAGAAAACTAGGTGGAAGGATCTTGGCTTCCTCCACCTGATATTTTAGACCAAAACCTTTCCACTTCTCTGCTCATAAAATACCCCATCGGTGTCTCTGGAATAGTATCAGGAGTAGTCTGGAAACCTAGTAAATCACCAAACTCTTTGTGAGAGAAGGAGTAGTCAATCCCGAACAACCTGAAAACAGCGAGTCCATCGGGTCCAGCCCAAGGGTCATGATGAAACGAGCTGAGGAACTCAAGAGTCAAGTTCCTATAAGTGTTGTTCTTGTCGTCAAACTGGTCCCACTGGAGTTGATGGCATAAGAATCTGACGCTTGGCTCTATCCCCAAGGCATCCATGCAGTCATGGTCAGGGTACCTGGTAGGAGCCATAGGGCGTCTCATGTGGACATAGTAACGCTCTCTCTGTGCGTCGTCTCTAAAGGCCACGTGCATGTCATCAGGGTTCTGCATTCTGTACAAGGTTAGCAAACAAGTCCTGAAAGCACATAAAACATTCAATCGTTAGTCCTGACATAATAATAAAATAAACAAATTAAAATAAAGTAAAAATAAATAAAAAGTACATAAATAAGAAAACCATGGGTTGCCTCCCATGCAGCGCTTGTTTAACGTCATTAGCTCGACGACCGATTTTTAAACATCATTGGAAGGATATGGGGGATCACTCAGAGTATGATAGGTGTATGTTGTTGGGATGTCACCTCCTTCATAGGGCTTCAACCTCTGTCCATTGACGATGAACGGTTTACATGTTTGGTTCTTGATTTCAATAGCACCGGATCTTAGGATCTTAGATACTTCGAAAGGGCCAGTCCATCTCGAACGAAGCTTCCCTGGAAAAAGTCGTAACCTAGAATCGAACAGGAGAACAGGATCGCCTATTTTGAAGTCTCTTCTTATGATTCTTTTGTCATGCCAAGCTTTTGTTCTTTCTTTGTATATGATGGCATTTTCGTAGGCGGATTGTCTGAGCTCTTCTAATTTGTGGATATCAAGGATACGTTTCTCACCAGCAGTCAAGTAATCCAAATTCAAAGTTTTGATGGCCCAATAGGCCTTATGCTCCAAATCAAAAGGTAAGTGACATGATTTTCCATAGACCAGTTGATAAGGGGTTGTTCCTATAGGGGTTTTGAAAGCGGTTCTATAGGCCCACAATGCTTCTTGAAGTTTCTGTGACCAATCCTTTCTAGATATAGAGACAGTCTTCTCGAGGATTTGTTTGATCTCCCTATTAGATACTTCCACTTGTCCATTGGTATGTGGGTGGTATGGTGTTGCTACTCTATGCTTAACTCCATACTTGCTTAAAAGTTTATCAAATATTCTCGATATGAAGTGTGATCCTCCATCACTTATGACTAAACGGGGTGTTCCAAACCTGGGAAATATATAGTTTTTGAATAATTTGATGACTACTCTGGTGTCGTTCGTGGGTGCGGCGATAGCTTCAATCCATTTAGACACGTAGTTAACAGCTACTAAGATGTACTGATTTCCAAAAGATGGTGGGAACGGTCCCATAAAGTCTATACCCCATACGTCGAAGAGTTCTACTTCTTGGATATTTCTTAACGGCATTTCATTATGTCTTGAAATATTTCCTGTGCGTTGGCATCTGTCACACTTGACAATGAAAGCATGGACATCACGCCACATAGTAGGCCAGAATAGGCCAGCTTGAAGAATCTTGGCGTAGGTCTTAGATGTGCTCGAATGTCCACCATAGGGTGCAGAGTGACAATGCTCAATTATATTATTTACCTCTTCTTCTGGAACACAACGGCGGAAAATGCCATCTTTACCTCTCTTGAAAAGAAATGGTTCGTCCCAATAGAAGTTTCTCACATCACTATAGAACTTCTTCTTCCGATGGTAGTTTAGATCAGGGGGTATGATGTCAGTGGCTAGGTAATTAACAAAGTCTGCATACCGAGGTACATTACTTATAGCTAAGGATTTATGAGAAGGCTCATGAAGGTCTGGGTTATCATCTTTAATAGTTTCTAGTTGGGCTATCAGTCTATCATAGGTAAACTCGTCATTTATGGGTACTGAGTCAGGTTTCAGGTATTCTAGCCTAGATAGGTGATCAGCTACCACATTATCAGTGCCTTTCTTATCACGGATATCCAAATCAAACTCTTGCAGTAATAGAATACATCGAAGTAACCTAGGTTTGGCATCCTTTTTGCTTAGTAAGTAACGAATGGCAGCATGGTCGGTGTAAACTATAATCTTGGCTCCTACTAGATAAGATCTAAATTTGTCTATGGCGAAAACTACAGCGAGGAGCTCTTTTTCGGTTGTTGCGTAGTTGAGCTGTGCAGCGTCTAGGGTTCTACTGGCATAATAAATTACATGTAACTTTTTGTCTTTTCTCTGACCTAGAACGGCTCCAACAGCATAATCACTGGCGTCACACATTATCTCAAACGGTTCTGACCAATCAGGGGCTTTCATTATTGGTGCTGAAATCAGAGCTTGCTTCAGGAGATTAAATGCTTCAGTACATTTTTCGTCGAAGATGAATTCAGCATCTTTCATTAAAAGACCAGTTAAGGGTTTTGTTATTTTGGAGAAATCCTTGATAAAACGTCGGTAAAATCCGGCATGTCCAAGAAAACTTCTTATCTCCCTGATAGTCTTCGGCGGTTTTAGATTCTCTATGACTTCTATTTTTGCTTTATCTACCTCTATACCTTTTTCGGAAACTATATGTCCTAAAACAATCCCTTCGGTGACTATGAAATGACATTTTTCCCAATTTAGCACAAGGTTTACCTCCACACATCTCTCCAGGATTTTCTCAAGGTTGATAAGACAATTTTTGAAATCTGATCCGCAAACTGAGAAATCGTCCATAAATACTTCCATGATTCCATCTAAATAATCGGCAAAGATAGACATCATGCAGCGTTGGAAAGTGGCAGGAGCATTACAAAGTCCAAAAGGCATTCTTCTATAGGCAAAAGTTCCAACTGGGCATGTAAAGATAGTTTTTTCTTGATCTTCGGGGTGAATAGGTATTTGGAAGAATCCTGAATATCCATCTAGGTAACAAAAGTAAGAGTGTCTGGCTAGGCGCTCCAACATTTGGTCTATGAATGGTAATGGGAAATGGTCCTTCCTAGTTGCTTTATTTAATTTTCTATAATCTATGCACATACGCCAACCTCCATCGGTTCTTTTTGCTACAGGTTCGCCCTTCTCGTTTTGCACGACTGTGATGCCTCCCTTTTTAGGTACTACATGCACAGGACTCACCCATTTACTGTCCGAGATCTGATATATTATACCTGCCTCTAGTAACTTAAGAACTTCAGTCTTAACTATAGTACTCATTATAGGATTTATTCTTCGTTGGTGTTCTCTGGAAGGTTTTGAATCTTCTTCAAGCAAAATCCGATGCATACATACAGATGGGCTTATTCCTTTTAGATCAGAGATCTTATATCCTAAGGCTGAGGGGTACCTACGTAAAACTTCTAATAATTGATCGGTTTCTTCTTGGTTTAAGGTAGCACTGACTATAACTGGACGGTTCATATCTTCATCAAGAAATTCATATCTCAGGTTTCTAGGCAGTTCCTTAAGTTTTACGGTCGGTTTCATAGGGCAAGGCATAGGATCTGGGGTAAGAGATAAACATTCGTGAAGATCATCATCAATGTAGGGTCTTTTATAATTGTCATCTTCCAAAATAAGGGTTGACGGCAATTTTATAGATCCAGTTTCTTCTTCTTGTTCTAATTCCCTAATGCATTCTTCGATGATATCTAAGGCATAACAAGCATCTCCTATCACAGGTGCCATAAGAAATTTTGACAGTATAAATTCTATCTTCTCGTCACCTACCTCAAAAGTTAGTTTCCCTTTTTTAACATCTATTACGGCTCCAGCAGTCGATAAGAACGGTCTACCTAGGAGGATTGGTATGTCGTCATCTTATTTAATGTCCATGACAACAAAATCAGTAGGTATAAACAGCTGACCTATCCTAACAGGGACGCCTTCAAGTATGCCTATAGGGTATTTAACGGATCTATCGGCTAATTGAAGTGACATCTTAGTAGGTTGTAATTCTCCTAAGTTTAATCTCTCACAAACTGCTAAAGGCATTAAGCTCACAGTAGCTCCTAAGTCTTGAAAAGCCTTTTTCTTGACTTTCCGGGGTTTCAGGCTCCTCTGGTTTCTTCTCCTCATTCCTCTCCAAAGTTTCGGGCTCACTTAATCTAGGGTTTAAAGGTTCCTTATAAGCGGTTCCACTTCGTAGAGTAATGGCATTAGCTTGCCCTTTCGGGTTTTGTTGAGGTTGTCCAGGGAACTGTCCTCCAGGTGTAGTCTGTGGGGCTTGGTTTAACGCTACCTGAGAGATCTGGGTTTCAAGCATCTTATTATGAGTAATAATTTGATCAACCTTGGTTCCTAACTGGGTAATTAGTTCGTTAACATGGATGTTTTGGTTCATGAACTCTTTATTTTGTTGTGTTTGAGCAGCGATAAATTTTTTTACAACTTCATCAAAGCTCGGACTTGGTGGTACAGGTTGCATAGGTTGATTTGTTCTTGGGGCTTGGTAACCTTGTTGTCTCGGAGGTGCGGTATTTTGAATAGGGTTATTATTTTTGTAGGAGAAGTTTGGGTGATTCCTCCATCCAGGGTTATATGTGTTTGAAAATGGGTTCCCTTGGGTATAGTTCACTTGCTCAGTGTTGGTTTCACTTAACAGATTGCATTCGGCGGATTGGTGTCCTTGCGTTCCACATATCTCACAATTCGGCGAAACTGCGGCTATAGTACTCAGAGTTGTGCACATATGTTCGACTTTAAGGGCCAACGCGTCCATTTTAGCTTGCATCATGTCTATAGAGCTTAGCTCATGTATTCCTCCTTGGGCTTCCTTCTTTTCCACTGTCGCTCGTTCTACTCCCCATGATTGATGGTTTTGGGCCATATCCTCGATAAGGGCACTAGCTTCGGGGTAAGGTTTGTTCATCAGTGCGCCACCAGCGGCAGCGTCGATGGTCATCTTAGTGTTATAATGAAGTCCATTATAGAAGGTCTGGATGATTAGCCAATTCTCTAAGCCATGATGAGGGCATGCTCTTAATAGTTCTTTATATCTCTCCCAGGCTTCGAACAACGACTCTCCTTGGTGTTGGGTAAATCTAGTTATTAGGTTTCGAAGAAGAGCGGTCTTGCTTGGGGGAAAATATCTAGCAAGGAAAACTTTTCTAAGGTCATCCCAAGTTGTTATTGAGTTGGGTGGAAGGGAATCTAACCATGATAGAGCTTTATCTCTGAGGGAAAAGGGAAATAATCTTAAGCGTATTGCCTCAGGAGAAGCTCCATTGGTTTTAAAGGTGTCTGCTAACTGAAGAAAGTTTTTTAAATGTTGGTTTGGGTTATCAGTAGCGAGACCTGCGAATTGTCTTTGTTGCACTAATTGCAGCAGGGATGGTTTAAGTTCAAAATTATTGGCTGGGATAGCGGGGTTTACTATATTGGAACTAGGTTCCTCGTTTGATGGTTGGGCGAAGTCCTTAAGAGGTCTTCGGTTTTGATCTTCGCCCATAGCTCTCCTATTCCTATGGAAAAACAAACGTGCGCGAGCGTAACATTCAGGTTCAGCTAGAGGGTCTACTAAACTTCCGGCACTGCGAGTTTTTCGCATTGACCGGTGGGTAACAACCTTAGTCTAAACGGTATAACTACAGGGTAATGAAATTTGACGATATTGGTCCCCGGCAACGGCGCCAAAAACTTGATGCGTGTTTTTTGCAAGTGTACGAACACGTCAGAGTAATATAAAAGATTGTCGAATCCACAGAGACCAAGTGTTAATCTAACGTACCTGTTGTTATGGTGTGTATCTAAGGCAACTAAATAAAGGGGTTTTAAGAAGGGTGCAATGGTAAAAATAATAATTTTAAACAATAAACAAAGACAGGCTCGAATGTAATTCACATAATCAATGATAATCCAGTACTTGTTAATGGAACTACTTATGGGCAATGTTTTCTCCTTTGAAAAGAACTAATTTAACAGAAACTGTCGCTTTCGCGTATTCAGAACCGAGTTGTACTCTCTAATCAACCCCTCCTATTATCACGGATAAAAAGGTGCGTATTGCGTTAGAGTAGTAAACCTATTTTTAAGAAATGTAGTATCTCAACTAAGTTGAAAAGTATCTTAACCTGGACTTCTTAGCAAAAAGAGGTTCTTGCGAACCAGACTTTAAACTTCCTAACGCGTCCGAAAATCGTTTTAAAATCTCTTTTCTTTTTAATCTAAAAACTCCTAATGAACTAGACAAAGCGTTTTTGGCTGTTTTTGAAATAGTTAAAAACAATTAGATTGAATTGAAAGATAAAATAGCCCTTAAGTGTTTCCACGAACGATTATACGGATTACTGGTTCAATTACGATCCTTACATTCTAACCTTTATGGAATTAGTTAGACATGATAAAGTAAAGATTCTTTTTATAATTTTTCATAAAAGTAAATTAGTGCGAGTGTGGAAAGTAAATGAATTTAGTGCGAGTGCGAGAAATAAAGTAATTTAGTGTGAGTGCGGGAAATAAAGGAATTTAGTGCAAGTGCGGGTAATAAACGAAAGTAAAGCGAGTGCGGATAATAAATGAAAGTAAAGAAGTGCGAGAAATAAATAAAAGTAAAGCAATGCGGAAAAGTAAAATACGAACTGGAATTAAAATGGCGGCAGGATTAACTTCCTCCAGAGTGCTCCAAAACTCGATCACACAAACAGATTACAGACTCGATCACTCGATTGCAGAAACACCCCGATGTGGAATGGTAACTGCTTTAAAACTGATATATGCCTAAAGAAATCTAAGTTTGGATGAAGAAAAATGAAAAACTAAAGTCCTATTTATAGGAAAACTAAAAGCGGGAAATGACCAGGACGCCCCTCCACTAAAAAGTGGAGGGAACTGTATTTTTGCCTTGTGGCGCCCGTCACAGGCCTATGGCGCCCGCCATAGTACTAATAGGGAATGGAAGAGTGGGGATCGTGGGTCTTGGCAGTTGTGGAGTGGTCTTGAGACGTGGCCACGTCATGGCTAACCCCATGGCGCCCGCCACGGTGGGTGCCGTAAGTGAAAAACACTGAATTTCTAGGTTTTCGTCCGTTTCCACTCCTTTTTCGCTCCTTTTCTCGATTCAAGCCCCGATTACAATAAAAACCTGAAAACAAAAGAAAACAAAGTAATAACATAACAAAATAACAATAAAAGCTAAGAATGCATGCGAAATCGGAGTCAGAAATACGGTGAAATTTAGTGTGATCAAGTACATGATGTTATCTATTTTAATTTTTGGTCCTAAACAACCAGGGAATGACATGGACGTATACTTGACATCCTTAATCGAAGATTTAAAGTTTTTGTAGGAGAACGGTGTGGAGGTTTATAATGGGTACAGGAAAGAAAGTTTGAACTTGAGGGCGATATTATTTGGCACAATTAATGATTTTCCAGCATATGGGAATCTATCAGGGTACAACATAAAAGGTCAATGTGTGTGTCCTATTTGTGAAGATAACACATATTAGACGCGATTGGAGTTTGGTCAGAAGAATGTCTTTATCGGTCATCGTAGATTCTTAAATTCGAAACATCACTACCGTGGGTGGAGAAAAGCCTTCAATGGAGACACGGAACATGGTAGAGCTCCACCTATATTGACAGGTGATCAAATTTTTGAAAAGGTGAAAGATGTGAGTACTTAGTTTGGCAAGCTTTTTGCACATACACTTGTCAAGAAAGGGTGGAAGAAGAGGTCAATTTTTTTTTGAACTTCCATATTGGAAGTCGTTGTATGTAAGATATTTTCTCGATGTTATGCATATTGAAAAAAATGTGTTTGACAGTGTTATTGGTAAGTTACTCAATATACAAGGAGAGTATGAGGATGGCCTTAAACCAAGAAAGGACTTGATAGCGATGGGGATGAGAACTGAATTAGGACCCTTGAAGAAAGGAAAATGAACATATCTACCACATGCTGCATATACTCTATCTAGAAAGGAGAAAAAAGTATTGTGTAAGTTTCTAAGTGAAGTTAAGGTTCTAGAAGGATACTCTTCAGATATTAGAAGACTTATGTCTATGAAAGACCTCAAGTTAAAGACTTTAAAGACGCATGATTGTCATGTTATAATGGAACATTTTCTACCAATAGGTATACGTTCTATTCTACCTGAAAAAGTAAGAAGCACAATAACTAAATTGTGTTTTTTCTTCAAGTCAATTTGCAGTAAGGTGATCGATCCTGCGATCTAACCAACATTGCAAAACGAAATAGTTATTACTTTGTGTGAGCTTGAAATGTATTGTCCTCCCTCCTTTTTTGACATAATGGTTCATCTAGTTGTTCATTTGGTGAAAGAGACACAATTGTGTCGACCGGCTTATATGAGATGGATGTACCCTGCTGAACGTTATATGAAAATATTAAAAGGGAATGTGAAAAACCAAAGTCGACCAGAGGGTTGTATTACTGAACGATACATTGTTGAAGAAGCGATTGAGTTTTATACTGAATATATGTCCAATGTACAATCAATTGGACTCCTTAAATCTAATGTTGTTGGAAAAAAAGCAGGAAAAAAGATAATTGGAAATGAAGTTGTGACAATATCAAGGGTCGAACGGGATCAAGTGCATTTGTATGTTCTGCATAATGAGAATGAGGTTTAGTTGTATGTTGAAATGCACAAGGATGTTCTCCGAGGTTTAAATTCGAATAGAAATGTGAATTGGATAGTACGAGAGCACAATCGAAGTTTCATACCTTGGTTTAAGAGTCACATTTTTGAAAAGTATTATTTAGATCCCACTTCAATAACAGAAAGATTGAGATGTTTAACATATGGTCCAAGTTTGGTTGAGTTTTCTTATAGCGCATACGCAATTAATGGATACACATTTTATACCAAAGAACAAGATGATAAAAGTACTATGAAAAATAGTGGTGTCACCGTGGTAGCTGAAGCAATGCACATTTCAAGTGTGAAAGACTTAAACCCCAAATTTGCAACTCTGTCATATTTTGGGGTTATCGAGCGCATTTGGGTGTTTGATTATGAGAAGTTTCAGATTCCTATATTTCGTTGCAAGTGAATTGAAAACAATAATGGTGTACGAATGGATAAGTCGGAAGTTTTGCAAATAGGGTGGGGTACAAAGATTAGCCTCTAATTCTAGCCTCTCAAGCTAAACAAGTGTTATATGTCACTGATTCGACAAGTACAAAATGGTCTATAGTGCTTTTATCTAACAAAGTAATTGATGAAAACATTGTAGATCAAGGTGATATTGATGTTGATATTGAATCATTTACTAGAAATGATCAAGATAAAATTTTATAGCGAATGCATCATATACTAGAAATGATCATAATGAGGGTATTTGGATTAATCCAACCGTCCATGTTTTTAAGAGACAGGTAGAACATCTTCCAAAAAAGAAAAGAAAGAGACGTGCCTAAAAAAGGTACTATTGGCTAGTAATGGATTATAAATTATGAATTTTAGATTTGTCATTTAATTTTTGGATTTTAGATTTGTCATTATAATTTTACATGTTATATCATTCAATGGATTATAGATTATGGATATTTATAATTTGTCATTTAATTTTTGTTTTTTCTTTCTTATAGGTATAATGACTAGTAATGAGGAAGACACACACGAGACACACGAGATACATGATACAAATGAAGCTCAGGAAAAAGATTTGAAGGTAGAAAGTGAAATAAAACGTGGAATAACAATTATGAGGTCAATTCACCGTGCTAGAGACAAAGGGGTGAAATTTGATGTACTTTGGAGTGATGAGAACCAACTAACTGAGCCTAACGGTTCAATGTTGGCTTCATACATTGGTTCACTTGTCCGCCAGCACATTCCAATTACCAGTGATGGTTGGAGGAATCCATTGTTGGAAGCTGGTAAAGATAAGATATGGAGTGAGATACAAGTACTTAATTACCAAACATGATTGATGTGTTATTAGATTTCTTATTTTTACTTATACTAACACATTTTATGTTTATATGTGTATATTTTTTTGTAGAGGTCCTTTAATATTGATGAAAGTCGGCAGAAGTATTGTCTCCAATTGGTCGGAAAGAGACATAGGGGATTTCGAGCCTTTTTATCAAACAAATATCTGAGGGATGATCAAAAAAATTTTGTTGAAGCAACACTTCCACACTTGTATGCAGATTTGATCTCACCGGAAGAATGGGACGCTTTTGTAAAAAAACGGAAAACGGAAAATTTAATGTAAACTTGTTTATCTTTTCATGACTATTAATTGTATTATATAGTTGTTTATATTTGCATTAGTTTTTTCTGATATGACTTAAATTTGTTTATACAGGATTTGAGTGCCATTAATCGCCAAAGAGCATCAAAACCCGCATATCCATACAGAAAAAGGCGAAAGGGATATGCACGCTTACAACAACAAATGGTAACTATATAAATGATATGAACTTATTAATTGTCTCAATATGTTATAATTGAAGATCTTATTATTTGTCTCAATGTGTAGTTGGAAGAGGAGAAAAGTGAAGACAAATCTCTTCCAGAACATGTTTTTGTGGAAGGTTGCTCGTGTGGGAAATAGTGGAGTTGCTAGTGAAGACGTTCAACAGGTTTATGAGAAATGTGTAAGTATAACATTATGTCTTTAAAATATAATTAATTTTTAATCCCCATTAATAATTTACGATTTTTCAATGAATTTCAGGAGAGTCTATCTAAATCCCTAACCACCGGTGAGGATCAGGATTGCAGGAGCATTCTTAGTCGAGTACTAAATGTTCCTGAGTATTCCGGTCGAGTGAGGGGTAAAGGATTTGGTGTGACTCCATCTTCCTTGTGTAAGCAACCAAAAATAAAAAATCCTAGCAATCAAGAAATGTTGCAATCATTGGAGGAACTTAAAGCGCAAGTCCGTGAATTGCAAAAGGACAAAGAGAGATATGAGGCAGAAAAACGCGGTTCCGGGTTGAAAGATACTAATGAAAAAGTTAGTATCAATCATGAAAATAAAATTTCTGAGGTAATTAGCACATATTTATTTTAATTGACCTTTACACACATTAACAATTATGCATTCACTATTGTTTCAGGCATTTCCTCTTATCGGCTGTATTTGCCGTTACCGAATTATCGTATAGTTGGCAAAGGGAAAATGTATAACAGAGTGGAAGAGTTACTTTACCATAAGCCGTTCCCTCATGGATGTCTGAAAGTGTCAGTTTGTATTGCTTCCACCCGACTCTGTTTCTTGTATGACAAAATCATGTGCGGGACGCAATTGTCAAACTGATTCCGTTTCTTTGCTTTCACCAGTGTCAATGCAATGACAATTGGTTTGAATGCAGATACAATAAGAGACCACTTAGTTGAGAGATATATGGCGGCCAACACAAAACTTTGTTTTGTTTTACCATATGATACTGGACACAAGTAAGATTTTCATTATAATTTCATTCTAATCTTTGTATCTTTTGCGTAAAAATTATCCATCTAAACTTTTGTTATATTTTACAGTGGACACTGATTGTTGGTTGCCATTAATCCTACAAAAGAAGTGGTTTATTATATGAATTCATTGGAGCATGATTGGTCAACATATCCGAGTATGAAGGATGTCGTTGATAAGTTAGTGAAATTGTTCGAAATATTCGTGTGTATTGTATATTTAATTATTTATGTGAGATTGTTCTGAATTTACGTTTTTCTTTTATATATTTATACTAGTGTACCAAGCACAAAGATATTTTCGAGTAGCACGGGCTAAAGCAAACACTATTCCATGGATCTATGTGCAAGTAGATTAATTTTATTTTCACAATGTTGCTTATTAGTGATGCTACTTGATAACACAAAACAACTATATATTAATTCTTATTTGTTTGTCTATGTGTAGTGTCCTCGACAGAAAAATGGCATAAACTGCGAGTGCTACGTTTTGAGGTTCATGAGAGAAATCCTTCAATTGGATCAATTAGAGATTCCTGATCAGGTATGCATGGATTTATAACTTAGGATTTATTTTAATATTTATCAAATATATCATAATGCATATTATGGAGGAATTGTATTTTAAGGTATAGGATCTATAAAAGTGTTTTAAGGTATAAGATCTATAATATGGAGGAATTATGCTTATCGGATATGCCATAATGCATATTATGAAGGAATTGTGTTTTATGTCATAATTCATATTTATCGTATTCTATGCATATTATCGGATACTAACTAATTAATGCATATTTTGTTTTGTAGTACTTTGAAGAATTCGCGTGTCCTCATTACACGGTCGCAAAAGTTGGTGAAATTATGGAGGAATTGTGCGAATATATTATAGAAGAAAAAAAAGAATATTTTAAGGTATATAGAATTATGTAAATGAAAAAAAATTATTTATTATAAATGACTTGTGGTATATGTAAATGTTTATATTGTGATTTCCCGTGATAAATACCGAGAATGTTGAAATGGTTTATATAAGTTTATAATGGATTGAAATGAAATGGTTTATATGTAAATAAAATGGTTTATATTGGTTTGTTTGGAATAGATTGAAATAGTTTATATGTTTTGTAGATGTTTAGAATTGGCAGAATTTTTGACCAACAAGAAATGTTGAATTCAGTTCAGAATGTCCTATCAGATGTTGGGACATTATCAAACAGAGTATAAGAACTTAATTCAGGATGTTACACCAGATGTTGGAACATTGTGTAAATGATTTAAGTTCAGTTTTTCAGAATGTCCCAACAGATGTTGTGACATCTCAAACCTGCTACCAGACTTAATTAATGACTAACTAATCTGAGAAATTTAAGGAGAGTTATCTGGAATTAATTATAGATGGACAAAAACAGAATAAGGCGCATCTGTAGGAAGTGTTGTTAAGATACTTCAGCATAATCAGAAGAACTAAATCACCTAGAATCTAGGAAGTAACAAACCCTAATTCAAGGTGGAAGCTACATGCGTTTTAGGACTGGATTAATCTACAGAAAGCCCAAAATCCATACACCTATTTAAGCAACAGAATATCTCAGAATTGAGTACGAATTTAAGAAGACCAAATAGAGTGTTTTGTGTTTTAGCAGGTTGTTTTTATTGTACCACTTTATGAGCTTTTAAGCATAAGTGCATTTGTGACTTGATTGAAACTGTGAAGTAAGATCAAGTTGTTTTGTTTGAAGTATGACTTCAATTTTATTAAACTTGTAAACAAGATCACTGTGTGATTGAGGGGGAGTGAGTTGGTACTCATATCTAAGTAGTGTCTTAGGTAGAAATTGCATTGGGTAGATATTAAGTGAAAGATTAAACTGAGTGGTTTAAGTCTAGAATTAATATTACTTATAGTGGATTTCCTCCTGGCTTGGTAGCCTCCAGATGTAAGTGTGGTTATACACTGAACTGGGTTAACAAACTACTGTGTTGTTTAATTTTCTTGCACTTTAAGTTTTTGGTTAAATCTGTCAAGTGTTGGAACATCTCATAGGACATCTCATACCTGATCAAAGAATTTCAATTGGCATCAGAGTAGGCACCCTGCCTGTTTATACTGGGTGAGATCTAGGGAATACAAATTCTGGAAACATGGACAGAGATATAGGATCAGTAAATAGACCACCTATACTGGATGGATCTAATTATGACTACTGGAAACCAAGAATGATTGCATTCTTAAGATCACTTGACAACAGGGCCTGGAGAGCAGTCAACATTGGATGGGAACATCCTATCCAAGACACCAAAGATGGATCAAAAGTGTTGAAACCTGAAGAAGAATGGAGTAAGGAGGAAGAAGATTCAGCACTAGGCAACTCCAAGGCCTTAAATGCTTTATTCAATGGCATTGATAGGAACATCTTTAGACCTGTGCATCACTGTGAGCTGGCCAAAGATGTGTGGGACACTCTCAAAACAACTCATGAAGGAACATCAAAGGTAAAGATGTCAAGACTTCAACTTCTCACCACCAAGTTTGAAAACTTGAGAATGAAGGAAGATGAGACAGTTCATGAATTCTACATGAACATCTTAGAAATAGCCAATACTTCTGGAGCCTTGGGAGAAAAGATGACTGATGAAAAGCTTGTAAGAAAGATTCTCAGATCTTTACCAAAAAGATTTGACATGAAAGTCACAACAATAGAAGAAGCTCAAGACATATGCACAATGAAAGTTGAAGAGCTCATTGGTTCCCTTCAAACATTTGAGATGGGAATGAATGACACAAATGTTAAGAAGAACAAAAGCATAGCCTTGGTGACAAATACTGATGAAGAAGAAGATGATGAATCAGAAACTGGTGAAAGCTTATCAGAAAATATTGCTATGCTTAGAAGACAATTCAAAAAGATTCTCAGAAATATGGAAAACAAGTCCAGACCAAGTGGAAGATACACAAACTCTTCTGAGAACAAAAGACCTAATGATAGAAGGTCAACTTATGATGAAAAGACCAATCAAGAAAAAGGAATTAAATGCCATGGATGTGAAGGATATGGACACATCAGGAATGAATGTCCTACCTATTTAAAAAGGCAAAAGAAAGGTCTCTCTGTAACCTGGTCTGATGAAGACTCAGGAGGTGATTCAGAAGAAGAATCAGCTAAGCATATCACTGCTCTAGCTGGATTATGTGAATCTGAAAGTGAATCCAGTGATGGGGAGCTTACTTTTGAAGAACTTGAGCAATCATTCAGAGAACTAGTCAAAAGAAGCACTGAAATATGCAGGGAAAATATAAATCTAAAGAAGCATATTGAGGCACTAAAGGATGAAAAGGCAAGTGATCTAGAGATCATTGACACCTTGAAAAGTGAAGTAAGTCTGCTCAACTCCAAGTTGGAACACATGTCCAAATCTGTTAGAATGCTGAACAGTAGCTCAAGTACACTGGATGTTATTCTCAACAACAATAAGCATTCAGGGGATAAAAGTGGACTGGGATTCAACAGAGTTCATAAGGATGAAGCTAGCTCTAGCAAAACTACTCCAAAGTCCATACAGTCAAACAAAATGTCCCAACAGATGCCTCAACATCATAAGAACACAAAGTCAAACATAATGTTCCAACAGATGTCTCAACATTCTGAAAAGAACATAATGAAGAAGAAGTATCAAAGATGGAGATGTCATCATTGTGGAAGATTTGGACATATCAAACCTCATTGCTATAAGTTGCATGGATATCCAAATCAGATGTATCAGCAACCTCCTAAGCAGAAGATAGAAGTTACCAAGAAAGTGCTGCATAGACATCAAAGAGATCAGCAACCTCCTAAGCAGAAGACAGAGGTCATCAAGAAGGTATGGAGACCAAAGACTAGTCTTCATGCTGATCAAAGCTACATACCCAAGAACAAGATCAACAAACAATCTTGGAGCTCCACTGATGAACAATACACAGGGCAGAGGTATCAAAAGAAATCTCAACTCAAATGGTCAAAGAAAGGTGTTGCATATATAGCACATACATCACTAAGAGTATCAGCCAAAGAAGACTGGTACTTTGACAGTGGATGTTCAAGACACATGACTGGATTGAAGAATCTGCTAGTAGACTTAAAGTCACATTCATCCAGATATGTAACCTTTGGAGATGGAGCTAAAGGAGAAATCAAGGGAGTTGGGACCTTGGACTGTCAAGATGTACCAAGACTAAATGATGTGCTTCTGGTTAAAGGTTTAACTGCTAACCTGATCAGCATAAGTCAATTATGTGATCAAGGGTACAGTGTAAACTTTACCAAAACTGAATGCATAGTGTCTAACAAAGAACAAGAGGTTGTCATGAGAGAAGCCAGATCTAAAGACAACTGTTACATGTGGGAACCTCAAGACTTCAGTCTCACTTCAACTTGCTCTTTAGCTAAAGAAGAAGAAGTGAAACTATGGCACCAAAGACTAGGTCATCTTCATTTCAGAGGCATAAAAAAGATCATATCTATGGATGCTGTGAGAGGTATTCCTAAACTGAAGATTGATGATGGCAAAATATGTGGTGAATGTCAAATAGGCAAGCAAACCAAGATGTCCCATCCAAAGCTTCAACATCTGACAACTTCCAAAGTTTTGGAACTATTGCATATGGATCTTATGGGACCTATGCAGGTTGAGAGCCTTGGTGGTAAGAGGTATGCCTATGTGGTGGTTGATGATTTTTCAAGGTATACATGGATAAATTTCATCAAAGAAAAGTATGATGTATTTGATGTATTCAAAGACTTATGTCAAAGAATACAAAGGGAAAAAGCCAGTTGTGCGATCAGAATAAGAAGTGATCATGGAAAAGAATTTGAGAACCAAAAATTCTTAGATTTCTGTTCTTCAGAAGGAATCAATCATGAATATTCTTCACCAATCACTCCTCAACAGAATGGGATTGTTGAGAGGAAGAATAGAACTATTCAAGAATCAGCAAGAGCTATGATCCATGCTAAAAAGTTACCTTTGTACTTCTGGGCTGAAGCTATGAATACAACTTGTTACATCCATAACAGAGTTACTCTAAGGAAAGGAACTCTGTCCACAATCTATGAAGTCTGGAAGGGCAGAAAACCCACAGTTAAGTACTTCCATGTGTTTGGAAGTAACTGTTATATTCTAGAAGATAGGGAGCAAAGAAGAAAAATGGATCCTAAAAGTGATGAAGGGATTTTTCTTGGATACTCTATAAACAGCAGAGCATATAGAGTATTTAATTCTAGAACAAAGGTTATCATGGAGTCCATAAATGTGATAATTGATGATGCTCCTACAAATGTCCCAGAAGATGTTGGAACATCTGCTGATATCAAGACTGAAGCTGAAGAAAAGAGTGATCATTCTGACTTCACTCAAACTGATGCAAGGACAGAACAATTCAGCAAACCTCCCTCCATCAGAATCCAGAAGGATCATCCCAAAGATTTGATAATTGGTGATCCCAACAGAGGTGTAAGCATTAGATCAAGAGAAGTGATTTCAGGTTCCTGTTTTGTTTCTAAAATAGAACCTAAAAACATCAAGGAAGCTCTTACTGATGAATACTGGATTTGTGCTATGCAAGAGGAATTAGGTCAATTCACAAGGAATGAAGTGTGGAACCTTGTTCTTAGACATGATGACATAAATGTGATTGGAACTAAATGGGTGTATAAGAACAAGTCAAATGAGAAAGGAGTTGTTACAAAGAACAAAGCTAGACTTGTAGCTCAAGGATACACACAAATTGAAGGAGTGGACTTTGATGAAACCTTTGCACCAGTAGCAAGGCTTGAATCAATCAGACTACTTTTGGGAATTACTTGTATCTTAAAGTTCAAGCTATTTCAAATGGATGTGAAAAGTGCCTTTTTAAATGGTTATCTTAATGAAGAGGTATATGTAGAACAGCCTAAAGGATTTGTTGATCCAAGCTGTCCAAATCATGTATACAAACTAAAGAAGGCTCTTTATGGTCTGAAGCAAGCTCCAAGAGCATGGTATGAAAGGCTGACTACTTTTCTTATCAAGCAAGGGTACAGGAAAGGTGGAATTGACAAAACCTTGTTTGTTAAAGATGAAGAAGGAAATGTCATGATTGCTCAAATATATGTAGATGACATTGTCTTTGGTGGGATGTCAGACAGGATGGTCAAACATTTTGTCAACCAGATGGAATCTGAATTTGAAATGAGCCTAGTAGGAGAATTAACCTACTTTCTTGGACTGCAAATAAAGCAAATGGAGGACTCCATGTTCATTTCCCAAAGCAAGTATGCTAAGAACATTGTCAAGAAATTTGGGATGGACAGTGCTACTCATAAGAGAATTCCTGCCCCCACACATTTAAAGCTAACTAAAGATGACAAGGGTGAGAATGTAGATCAAAGCCTATACAGAAGTATGATTGGAAGCTTGTTATATCTGACTGCTAGCAGACCAGACATAGCATTTGCAGTAGGTGTATGTGCAAGATATCAAGTTGATCCAAAAGTTAGTCATCTTAATCAAGTCAAGAGAATTCTGAAATATGTTAATGGTACTTGTGACTATGGCATAATGTACTTTCATGGATGCAAACCAATTCTCACTGGCTTCTGTGATGCTGATTGGGCTGGAAGTGCTGATGACAGAAAAAGCACTTCAGGAGGATGCTTCTTTCTAGGAAACAATTTGATTTCTTGGTTCAGTAAGAAACAAAATTGTGTATCCTTATCTACTGCTGAAGCTGAATATATAGCAGCTGGAAGCAGTTGTTCACAGTTGGTTTGGATGAAGCAAATGCTCACTGAGTACAATGTCCCACAAGATGTCATGACATTGTACTGTGACAATTTAAGTGCAATTAACATATCAAAGAATCCTATCCAACATAGCAGGACCAAGCATATTGATATCAGACATCATTTCATCAGAGATCTTGTAGAAGAGAAAGTGATTTCACTGGAACATGTAGCTACAAATCTGCAGTTGGCTGATATATTTACCAAAGCCTTGGATGCTACTCAATTTGAAAACTTAAGGGGCAAATTGGGAATCTGCCTATGTGAGATTTAGCAGTTATGGAGATGTGCCAACATGTCATATGACATTGTGTGGCATAAGCACCAGATGGCAACACCAGTCTGGTCAAGCACCTTGGGTATTCCATTTCTAATAATTTTCCAAGTAACGGCTACTTATATAATAACAGCTTGCTTTCAGCTATCCATATTCTCATCATACTCTCAAAAACGAATTGCATTCTCTAGCTGTTCTTCAGAAATCATCAACCCTAAAACTCTTCATCCACCTCCTTCGAAAATGTCTCAAAACCCTAACAGTTCTGAAGAAATCCTCAACAAGGAAGATGTGGTGCATGCAACCCCCATTTCTGTGGTACCCATGGATTCAACTCCAATGGACGAAATCAGAGGAAGTGTTCCTCTTGCTAAAAAGCCAAGAACTCCAAAAAGAACAAAAGATGAAGTTTTCAGCAAGACCAAAGGCATACCTTCACCACTATACAACACTCCAAGAGCTTCTGAATACGTGGATGATTCCATAAAGGAGTTGGTAACCAAGATCCTATCTGAGCAAAGAGTGGTAAGTGGCATATCTATCCCTCTGAACACCATGCCAGCTCCACAAGAAGATCAACAAACTCAGGCTGCAAAGGACACTCCTGCTCAACAGGATGTCCCAATAGATGTTGAAGCATCTGAAGACCAGCAAAAAGTCTCATCTGATACTGCTGATGATATACCTGAGGACCAGAAAAAGGCCTCCACAAATAGTGATGCAGAAGCATCTGAGGACCAGCACAAGGCCTCCACTGAAGAGCACATTTCTGTTGATCAACCAGCTGAAGAGGAGACTGCTCAATCTCCTCCTGTGGTGAACCTAGAGCATGATTCTGATACAGAAATCATTGCTTCTGTAAAACCTAGCATAGCCAAAAGGCTTAGGACTAGGAAAGAAAAGATGCATGCAGGACATGCAATTCCTGAGAAGAAGCAAGCTACACCAAAGAAGGACAAAGCTAAAGTTGTCTTTGGTCCTACAAAACAATGGAGCAAGGTGCAAACACAAAAGAGGAAAGCTGTCACTCCTCCAGATTCAGATGTTGAAGAAGATGTCCCAACATCTCCTCCAAAGAAGAAATCAGCACCCTCAAGGTCATCAAATGCTGTTCCAGAAGCTCCCTTGGACAACATCTCCTTTCATCATGTTTCAAGTGTAAACAGATGGAAGTTTGTTTATCAAAGAAGGGTAGCACTTGAAAGAGAGCTGAGCAGTAATGCACTTGAGTGCACTGAGTTAATTGATCTCATCTCCTCTGCTGGCCTCTTCAAAACTGTCTCCAACTTCTCTCCTTGCTATGAGCTGCTTGTCAAGGAATTCATAGTCAACCTCCAAGAAGATTGTGCCAATGGTAAGTCTGCTGACTTTAGAAAAGTTTATGTAAGAGGCAGGTGTGTAGAATTCTCTCCTAGGGTTATCAACCAATACCTTGGAAGAGAATCAGATGGTCCAAATGAATTAGGGAAGAATGATAACCAGGTTTGCAAGGTTATTACTGCTAACCAGGTCAAGGCTTGGCCAGTTAAAGGGAAGCTCTCAGTTAGCATGTTGACAAGGAAATATGCCATGCTGAACAGGATTGGTACAGCAAACTGGGTACCTACCAATCATACATCCTCAATATCAACTGGATTGGGCAGATTCATTTATGCTGTGGGCACTCAAACTAAGCTGGATTATGGAGCTTACATCTTTGATCAGACATTGAAGCATGCTGGATCATCTGCAACAAAGCTGCCAATTGCCTTCCCTTCCCTGCTGTGTGGAATAGTGCTGAGTCAGTACCCTGGGATCCTCACTGAGAAGGACACAATTTGCAAAAGATAAAGCCCTCTGGCCTTTCACTACAAGCTGTTCCTGAGTCATCATGCAGCTGATGTTGAAGCACCCTCTGGGACATCTGCAGGTCCTTCAAATGCAAAGTCTCCAATCTCCAAGGCTGCATTAATTGCTGAACTGAAGAGCACTTGCAAAGAACTGGATGCAAGGAAGCAGAAGCTTGAGGAAATTATCCAAAGGCTGGAGATTGAAGAAAGTGCTCAAAAAGCTGCTACTTCTATGAGGAGACTGAGGAAGATGAAGAAACTGAATATGAGGAGTCTGAGTGAAAAATTGTATGTGAGGAAAAATGTAATGACAGCTGCATTGTAATTTTGAATTAGTAACTTTGGCCCCAAATTTATGACTAACAAGGGGGAGAACAACAACAACAACAATGTATGATGCTGTTTGATGCTGTTTAACTGTTAATGAAAAACTTATGTTTGGCTCTGAACTGAATCAGTGTGTTTTAATGAAAATTTCTGTTGCAACAAATCTAAATACATGTATGTTTGAGGGGGAGTAAACTCACACATGACTCAACAGAAAAGAACTGATAAAAGAACTTTTGCTGCACTCTGAAAATCAGAAAAGAATGTTAGCCAAAAAATAGCCAAAGGGGGAGTTTGTAGATGTTTAGAATTGGCAGAATTTTTTACCAACAAGAAATGTTGAATTTAGTTCAGAATGTCCTATCAGATGTTGGGACATTATCAAACAGAGTATAAGAACTTAATTCAGGATGTTACACCAGATGTTGGAACATTGTGTAAATGATTTAAGTTCAGTTTTTCAGAATGTCCCAACAGATGTTGTGACATCTCAAACCTGCTACCAGATTTAATTAATGACTAACTGATCTGAGAAATTTAAGGAGAGTTATCTGGAATTAATTATAGATGGACAAAAACAGAATAAGGCGCATCTGTAGGAAGTGTTGTTAAGATACTTCAGCATAATCAGAAGAACTAAATCACCTAGAATCTAGGAAGTAACAAACCCTAATTCAAGGTGGAAGCTACATGCGTTTTAGGACTGGATTAATCTACAGAAAGCCCAAAATCCATACACCTATTTAAGCAACAAAATATCTCAGAATTGAGTACGAATTTAAGAAGACCAAATAGAGTGTTTTGTGTTTTAGCAGGTTGTTTTTATTGTACCACTTTATGAGCTTTTAAGCATAAGTGCATTTGTGACTTGATTGAAACTATGAAGTAAGATCAAGCTGTTTTGTTTGAAGTATGACTTCAATTTTATTAAACTTGTAAACAAGATCACTGTGTGATTGAGGGGGAGTGAGTTGGTACTCATATCTAAGTAGTGTCTTAGGTAGAAATTGCATTGGGTAGATATTAAGTGAAAGATTAAACTGGGTGGTTTAAGTCTAGAATTAATATTACTTATAGTGGATTTCCTCCTGGATTGGTAGCCTCCAGATGTAAGTGTGGTTATGCACTAAACTGGGTTAACAAACTACTGTGTTGTTTAATTTTCTTGTACTTTAAGTTTTTGGTTAAATCTGTCAAGTGTTGGAACATCTCATAGGACATCTCATACCTGATCACAAAATTTCAGGTTTATAATAATGTGAATTTTCTGTATCAAAAAATTATACAGGTTTTTGCATTAAAAAATGGATAAAATGAGATTTCAAAAAAATCTGTTAAATTATAGGTATACTTTAGAGAACGCTTTTAAGAAAAAACGCTCTCTAAAGTCCACAAAAGAAAACTTTTTCTCCTAAAAGCGCTCTCTAAAGTTATAGAAAAAATAAAATAAAAATGATAGGTATACTTTAGAGAGCGCTTTTGTAAAACGCTCTCTAAAGGGGGACCAAAGAAATCGCTTTTTGTATAAAAACGCTCTCTAAAGTAATTTAAAAAATAATAATTTTTTTTATAAAAATACAATAGACAACGCTTTATAAAAGCACTTTCTAAAGGTGAATCAAAGAAAGTGTTTTTTGTTTAAAAGCGCTCTTTAAAGGGAGACCAAAGAAAGCGCTTTTTGTTAAAAAGCGTTCTGTAAAGTAATGTAAAAATAATTAATATTTTTTTAAAAAAATACAATAGACACCTTAGAGAGCGTTTTCTATGGTAAAAGCGCTTTTAAAGACCTACTTTAGAAAGCGCTTTCACTTTAAAAGTGCTTTCTAAAGTAGGCATTTAAAAGCGCTTTTTTCATTAAAAAAACACTTTCTTTACCTACGACTGCACAACCTTTGACATAGCTCTCTAAGGCCCAAAAAAATGCTCTCTTTGCCCTTTTTTTTCTAGTGAGTGGCCTTAGCTATAAAGCAAGTGATTGATCATTGGATGACAAAATTTTGGCAGCAAGAGCAATACATTTACATTTGCAACATCAGCAAGAGAAATACATTTACATCTGCAACATCAACTTTTTCAGTAGAAATCTCATAAGAAATATCAACTTGTAAAACATCTTCAATTTCAGAACAAACTGAACATAAGTTAGTATTAGTACAAACATCACAAGTATATGTGTCATCAAAATCAGACAAAGAAGAGAAATCAATAAAAACGTGAATCAAGTGCGACAAATTATATGAGAGTTCATTGAACTTCACCCATATTATAAGATCTGATCATGCAACAAACAAATAAGCTAATGATTCTAATAAAATAAATTATGAAAATAAAATATAATAAAATATGATTGAAAATCTAATAAAACAATTAAAATTTAATAAAATCTAATAAAAATGAATAAAATAAAATTTAAAAACAATTAAAATACTACTAAAAGTCAAATAAAATATTTAAAAAAAAATTGAATTCTTTTGAAAATATAAAAATAGAAGAAAAAATCATATAAAATAGAAAAAAAATTACGATTTTTATGGTCGAAATTACAATCCCACGATAATCGATTACATGTCAAATTACAACAAGTGTAATCAATTGTCAATCAATTATGCTTAAGTTATAACTGGTTACAATCCCACACTAATCACTAATCAACACTTGAATTATACTTTTGACTTGATAATATTGTAGATTCAAATATTCCTCCCTATTTATATATATGATATCTTTGCACATCTATCATTATTATCTAAATTCTAAATAAATTATTTATCCAAATAGACCATAATTTGTCACACATTTTCTATTGATTGTAGGAAGAAAGCTTACTACAAGATTATATTATATAGAAATATAGGAGAGAGAAGATATTCCATGAAACTTTGTGCCCAAAATCATGTGTGTATTATATGCGAGGATCATAGGAACAACATAAACATGGACAATGACTAAATATTATAATTTTATCTTATAAAAAAAAGCTTAGTACTATATTTGGACAGCACAGGATATAGGAATAACATGTGGACAAATGAAGTCATCAAATGCAATATAAAAACATCAAAGTTGTCTCCCAAAGTTTGGATATTAATATTAAAAATCATAAATCAAGTACTTCCGTATTTGGAAAAGAAGAATCTAGTTCATGATCCTATGTGGGCCAAATCAAAAAAACTTATTTTTAATCATTTCTTCATTGAAGTCACTCGAGAACAACAAACAAATAAATAAATGGCGTGGAGGAGCTTTTGATTACTCCAAATTTTATAACAACTTAATCAAAAGTACTTATATGGCTGTTTAGCTATAGTTAAATTGGTTTAATAATTTGAAAAGAAAAGCAATAATTGAATACAATATTGCAGTGAAAGCAAAATGCATAAAGTAGAATAAGGATTTATGAGACAATATAGATGATGACGATGCATATATAGGTGTAGTACAAAATAGGGAAGAAATTAAGAGTTGAAAGGTTGTAATGAAAAGAGCATATCCCATAGATATTTTATTGTGTGGTTTATATTGGATGGTGATGGACCATTATTTGAAGAGAGCACAGATAATTCACATGCAAACAAACAAAGTGAGACTCAGAGTGACTCACTGCCTGTTACCCGTTTTCACTCTCACGCGCCTTTGTGCTGTGTGTGACAATGGGGTAAGAAAAGGACCCTAATAAGGGAGGATCCATCTTATATGTATGACAACGGGGCGGACAGAGGCGGGTTTAAGCACACACAGATCCGTAGATTCGGTTCTGTCTCCACCCTCAAATCCGTTTGAGGTTAAAAATTATTTCTCCACCATGTTTTTAAAAAAAACGGGTTCTCCCACACCCACCTGTTCCACTTACATAAATTATATTTATTTCAATAACAATAAAATATTAATAATTAAATTAAATAATTAATTATTTTATAAATAATTATAATGTTGATAGTTTTTATTTAAATTATATTTTTTAAAAACTAAATAATAATTCTAATAAATATGATATTGTAACATTAAAAAGTGTAAATAAGTAATAAAATTATTAAAAATAAATTAAATTTAGTTGACGGGCACGGGGCGAGGGTGGATGTGGGACGGGTACTAGCATCCCCGCCCCGTATAAAAAACCGGATTTTTTCCGCCCCCGTTTAAATTAGATTTTTCCCGTTAATTTCGGGATGGAGACAGACGAGACTCGACGGGGTTAGGTTTATTTATCATGTCTTCTAGTTATCGCGTAATGATATTCTTTTTAATGGAGGTCAAAAGATGTCATTGATATATATTTGGCCAAGTCTTTGTCTTGGGATTGTGCTAGATTTAAGGGGTTTTTTGTGTGTGTAAAGGATGTTTGATTTATCAATCCCCTCGTTGATTGTATCAATTAATTCAGTTTTGAGGTTTTTATTGTTGTTGATTGTGTTAATTTTCCTTTATATCAGGGTTGAGTATCCATTGTGCTCTCATTAATACATCTTTTGCTTATAAAAAAAGAACAATTTTTTTAGCATACCGACTTTTAAAACATTGCCTTTTGAGAATAGCGCAACAAAATAAGTGGTAGTTATTTAGTTTTCTTACTCTATAAATTAGAGTTATTCAAAAAAAATATAGACATAATTTCCAAAGCATATTTTTATTCATAAATAAATTCAATCTTTCCTTAACTTTAGTCATTAATTTGAACTTCTTTTAAATTCCTTTGTATTTCTTGTAATTTTAATTTAATGTACTTTATATTTTATGTAAATTTAATTTTTAAATGTTATTTTTTCATTTTTCTTTACTTTACATTTCAAGTCAATTACAATTTTATGCCATTTACATTTTAGTATTTTTATTTTATACCTTTTTGCTTTCATTCTCTTTTAATTTATTCCTTATTTTATTTAAAGTTATTTTATTTTTCAATAAATCAACTTTTAATTTTTTTTTGGTCAATGTCGATTCAATTCAAAAATACTTTTAAAATCAACCAGCCAACTCATGAGTATGCTTATTAACTTGTTTGTATGTTCACAACCATAATAATTATAAAATTTTGGTGTTTAAGATTTGATTGACTTTTTCAAACCAAAAAATACTAAAAAAATAGATTGAAACACTCATGTGTTTTCAAATTGTGTTTCATAGGTATTATAAGTTTCCATGTTCTTAAGAAAGGGAATAAACCATTATAGTAATTATGAAACCAATAATAATATGTGAAATACTCAGAGGGCTAGAGTTTCTAGTACAATAATAGTAACACCAATACTTATATTTGCTAGAAGTTTGATGTGACAGTGCACAACAAACAACCATACACCATCTTAGAAAATATAAACAAAAAACAACATATAAGAAGTAAAGAAAGACATACAACTAAAGATAAAAATTGTAAGGATGATATCAATAATGTGGGTTTAGATCTATTGCTATAAGAAAATGTTAGTTTACAACATAATAAAAATATAGTAAGGAGAAATGAAATAAGGATCTAAATCTATTTATACAAGAATTTAAGATTCCAAATTACATTGAAAAGATGATATGAATAATGGTATTTTTGCTCAACAATTGGTACCAATATGAGAATACAACGGCCTAGAAGGGGAGCTTGAATAGACCTCCTTAAAAAAATTTGACGATGAAAAATTTGTTCATTCAAAAAGTCAGAGCTCGAAAAATGTTTGCGCGACAGAAAAACATGCGTACAAGATATATGTCTTTAGACGAAAGACACACAACACTCTATCAATATATAAATTTAAAAATAGATACAAATAAGTAACTAAAAATAATCAATTGCTTTATTAAATTCAACCGTGTTTACATGAGTTGTGGAAAACAAATAATTTGAATATAATATGAATTCTAGAATTACTGTTTCAGGATTTAATAACACTAAGAACGATTTGAAGTCTCAAACTAACAAAATCTACACTTATGAACAAAATCTATATTAATGCAATAAACCTAACCATGTGCTCTCCTAAGAAAGTGATAAACCTAAACGCGTAACTATATAGAAAATTAAAAATATAGGGACACATGATATTGCACCAGGATTTATACTGATTCAATGCTTTCGTCCTTGTTTGTGCCTAATCCGATCTCCAATGAAAATTTATTGTTCTTCCACTATGATTTTGACAAATTTTACAGAGCTATTTAGTACAATCACAATTTGAATAATGTTGAAAATAAACATTTTCTATTTGAATCCTCGTTGACTTATACACAATATCTAACATTTGGCTCATGTGAAATATTTACTCGAATTCGACTTAAATCTTTCATCTCCAAGAATGTTGCTCTAAGTATCCATTATGTAACTATCTTTACTCGGTCATATCAGATTCTTAAGCCATGGTCTATCTGAAGATGAGAAAAACTTCAACTTTGTCCCTAGACTTCCATGCAACTCTACCAAAGTAATTTTGGAGAGAAAAAGCTTATTCTTTTCCATTGTTAATCCAAGCCACAACAATACACACAATTACAAACCCTTGAAATCCTTAAGAAATCTTCAAAGAAAATCTTAATCGATATAATAATTCTGCTCATAGATCTCACATCCTAAGATGAGAGTTAGATCTAAATGACATTTGATGATGCAAGAGGTTGAAGATCAAGAGATTTTATTTACAAAACTCAAAACAAGATTCAAAACTCTCTTTGAAAATTCAGAGAATAAGTGAGTTGTGAATTCTAAATTAAAAATGGATGTGTATGTTTTCCAACATTGTTAGAGGGGTTTTAAGAAAAAGATTTATATACGTGTTTGAGATTTAGCCCAAAAAAATGAGAGAAAAATGCTATTTGATTCAAGTTATATGCAAGGAGTATGATTTTAATCAAGATCCAAGAAAAACTAACTTTTTGAGTCGAGTCAAACTTTCTGTGATTCGAGTCAAGAAAAACTTTAATTCAAATCATATACACAAACAAAGCCAAAATCCAAAAGATACTAACTTTGTGTAATCCATGGCTATTTTATATCCTTGATTCAAATCATGTAAGTTTGTGATTTGAATCACACTTCCAAAAACATAATTTTTGTAAAGTATGAAGTATTTTTTTTTCAAAATCCAAACTTGACATGACTTGAAACGTTCTTAAATGTGGCTTTTGATTCAAAACTTCGACAATTTGACTAGAAACATATTGTTTGGACTATAATCAGACAATTTGATTTGTGCATGCATATATACATATTAACAAAGTCAACCCTAAGGTGCACAATCATGTGAGGAGACTCAATAATGATAAAAACAAAACCAAATGCTAAATGACAAGCAACAAAATATAAACCCTAGAAGTAGAAGAAACTTCATATATCTAATTCAATTCAAACATGGATACAATTAGAAAGAAGTTTCCACGATCAATTAGAAACAAATACATTTTCACTCAGGATTTGCTTTCTGTTCTTGAAACACTCTAGTTTAAGTAATATATTCATGTTATTTTTTTATGACGAGTCATCATAAGGGGGAAGCATTCACATTGGGTCAAGCACTCACATAAATGTCAAAGACTCTCCCAAACAAGTGAGAGAGACACCACATACTCATAAAAAACTTTAAGGGGATATATATATGGGTTATCTTACTTATAAAGTGCTCAACCTCCATTTTTCTAAGCAATGTAGGACTTAGAACTCACACTTGTTTCTCAACACAACTCACAATTATTTCTAAATAATCTCCCCCTCAAGTGTGAGTCCATCCATTATACTTCCCTCAGTGGAAGCTCTTTCATCCACCTACTTGTACCACCGTTGACAAATACCATTATTCGTCATGGGCACTACAACAGGACACATCACCTGACCACCACTATGTCAAGAATACTTTCGATACAAGGAGTCAGTCTTTTACTCGAACCAGGTTCTGATACCACTGATGTAACATCATGAGGGGGAAACATGGCCCATTGGGTCAAACACTCACCTAAAAGTCAAATACTCACTCAAACAAGTGTGAGAGACACTACATATTCACCCAAAATCTTAAGGTGATATGTGTATGGGTTTTCTTACTTATAAATGTCCAACCTCCATTTTTTTAAATAATGTGAAACTTAAAACTCACACTTGTTTCTCAATACAACTCACACTTGTTTCTCAACATTTTCTTCATATATTGCTTTGCCTTATGTTAATGTTTATATACTATATTTTCTTTCTGTTCTTGCAACACTCGTTTATTTGGTAATAATCGAGACTCCAATAATAGTTATCCCATATATTTCATTTTATTTCTTATTATTATGGGTAAAAGTACATAATCTTACAATTGAGCAAATGACTAAAATGAGAAGTTGAATCACCTAGCATATTGTTGCACCCCAAAATTTGCCCTCACAATACAAGACTTTGTGTCCTAAGAAAGTTCACAAGGTTCACAAGTTCTCCAACACTTGCATAACCTTTCATGAAGTTCATGAAGTCCACAAGCCACTTTATGAAGGTTCACAAGGTTCACAAGCTTCTCAACATCTTCCATACCTTGCATGAGGTTCATGAAGTCCACAAGTTGCTTCTTGAAGGTTCACAAGGTTCACAAGCTTCTCAACATTCACAAGACCTTTCATGAGGTTCATGAAGTCCATAAGTTGCTTCTTGAAGGTTCACAAGGTTCACAAGATTCACAATGATTACAAAGCTTCCCTGAGGATCATGAGGTCTACAAAGCCACTTCATGAGGTTCACAAGGTTCACAAGCTTCACAATACCTCCCATGAGGTTCACAAGACATTTTATGATGGTTCACAAGGTTCACAAAGTTCACAATTGGTCAAAGAAGTTGACAATCCCCTCAGACAATGCACCTCCTAAGCAGGGCATCCATAACTAGGGTTTTGACTTTAATCAGGCTAAATGGACTTCCAATACCCCAAGTGAGTTTCATAACATCTTATATGTGTATAAGAACCCCCATGTCAAATTTCAAGACTTTTCTCAAAAGTTTGCTCAGTCAGATGATCAGATAAGTCAAAATCAGTCAGTGCAGTTAAAAAGTCAAACTGAGGTCAACTGTGGTCAAACCAAAGTCAAACTTCATGATTTTTTGCCAACATCAAGTATATGAAGTAAAATTCATCATTTGATCAAGGGTTGATCATGATTCATCAAGGAGATTCCAGATCATCAATAATCAGGAGTTTCTAAATTAGGGTTTCCTCAGTAAAAGTCAACTGAACTTTGACCAGGCATAACTTTCACATACTTCATCACCAAGTCTCCATCCAAAGCTCATTTTGAAGGAAATTGAATCCTCTACAACTTTGATGTTGAAGGTTAAGCTCAAAAATGCTTCATTTGAAAGATATGATCTAAGACATTATAGGTCATTTCAAAAGTCAACAAAAAGTCAACAACTTCAAAAGGGCATAACTTGAGATTGGTAAATGATATGGACCTGAAACCAATGTGGTTGTTTAGAGGACTCTTCAAGCTTTCCAAAAAGTCCAAGAACACCCTCATACCTTTAAAATTGAGGGAGATGTGCCCTTGCAAAGTTGGGCAATTTTGTGATGATTTATATTGAAAAAGGGGGCTTAAAAGCAATTCTTTCCAAATGGGCTGCCCAAGTTGTGACCCAATTCACTTTATAATGACATGCACGAAATTTCCATGATATTTTCATATTTTTTATTTTATTTAATTAATTTATTATGATTTATTACATTTTAAATCATTTTAAATTTAAATAAAATATTAAACATGGAGATATATTTTTTTAATTGAATCTAAAAAGTCATAAATGGTGATTGAAGTCAAAGGAGAAGGAAATCATGAGATCCCTCCCAAAATAGCAAGACCTTATGACCAAATATTTGACTTTGAACACTTGATCTTTTTCAATATTTTTTGATCCAAATTTTCACATAACCAAGCCTTGTTTCTGACCTAAATCAATCACCTATATATGCTAAACAAAACCCTAACACTCAAACACGAATTTTGCAGCAGCCAAAGGTGAGTTTCATACATCAAAAATCAAGCAAAAAATTTCAATTCGGTTTGACCTTTGCAGCCCTTTCCAAGACAAACCAAAGGTGGCAATAGATTCCTTGAAGTTCAGTGATTGATTTTGAATCATAACATCATGCATTCATACTCCAAATCGTGAAAACCGAATGCACTTTATTCATGTTTTGAAAATTTTCGATTTGGATGATTTACGTGTTGTTGATGAAAACTAACTTCTGGGTTGTGTTTATAATGTTGTTTGGATTGTTTCTGGGTTATTCAATTGTGTTTTTCTTGCAGGAATCCAAATATGCCATTATTAGGGTTTAGAGCTCTATTTTGGGGTTTGATGGTTCAACCAATATAAATAAATTCTGGACACATAGGAGTCTTCTACAAGACGCAAGGATTATAAAACTATAACTAATTTTAAGAATCATTACTGTTTGGTGCAAGTTCCGTTTTCGCAGGTTTTGAAGTGTGAAGAACTCCCAGGAAAATTCGCAGGAGAAATTGTTGCGAAATTCGCAGGTAATGGGAGGAAGAAGAAGGCCAATTCGCGCCTGTTTTCAAATTCAAAATTCTATTGAAAAATAATATGAGTTATTCCTGAATATATTTCACAATTGTACGCTTGGCCTGGTGGAAAGTTGCACGCGCGTGTAGGTTGTTGAACCTGGGTTCGAATCCTGGTTCTATAACTTTTGTTTGTTTTTACCAATTTAATTATTATGTATTATATATATTATATTGTGGTCAATGTACTATCAGGATAGCTCACCCAGCAGGATTGGTTATACGCACGTCTCTTTGCCTAATAGGTCCTGGGTTCGATTCTATACCCAGGCCTTTTGTTGTTTTTGTTATTTTTATGAATTTCCAAGGTTAAAGAACAAACTCAATGGATGCTCATCTTTGTTGCATTGCCAGCGTGTGGTTCAGTTGGTAGACTTCTCCAATTTCCAGGTTAGGGACCTGGGTTCAAATCCCAGGTCCAATTTTTTTTGATATTTATTTTCTTTTATTACTATATTTCCCATATTATATTAGAATATTTTTTTAAAACTATAAAATATAAATGTATGTGCTTATAAAAATAAAAAAAAAATTTATATATGTATATATTAGCTAAAGTTATTTTGTATATTCCAAACCCTAAAAATTATTTTTCTAATAAAACCCTAATTTTATAAAACTCTAAAAATATTTTTTTTTTAAAAACACAAATCTAATTCTATTTCTTTATGATTTTATTTTTTTTTAATACAATTATAATTTTTCATAGAATTTTGTAAATATAGTTATAATTCAAATCAATTTTTTTTTTTAGTATTTAGAAATAATTTAATTTAGGATAATTATATTTTTGTATATAGTCAAAAATAATTTATAAATATAATAATTAATAGAATTGATTTTTTTTAATATGATATTTAAAATTTATCTTTTTTCTTATAATATGTATATAAATGTAAATATATGTTTATAATAATTAAATTTAGTAATTATAATAATTTAGATATTATATGAATTAAAAAATTATTTAATTGTGTATGATGATTTCATCTTATATTACTATATTGTTACTAATTTTACTTATTATAATTTTATTAATCTTTTAATTAATTTTTATTACTAACCATGTTATTATTTATATTTTATTTTTATATTTATAACTACTAACCTATTTATAATTTAATTATGTTTACTATTATTATTTTTGCTAATTTTATTTACTAACCCCTTTATAATTTATAATTTATTGCTTATTATTTAATTTGCTATTTTTATTATTATAATTTTGTAATTGCTTCCCGGTTGTAATCTTATAATTATTTTAATTATTATTATGGTTAGTAATTAGGGAGTGTAAATAACATGTATGTAATAGTAAAATAAATTTAGATAATTTTTAATCAAAGATAATTAAATTAAACACTTCACACACGTAAGTCGATTTTAATCGCCGTCTCACTTCCTTAGGGATACCCCTCTCGTTGCCTACGAATAATGGTTAAGTGGGGTGTATAAAGCAAGTCCCTCAAATAAAAAAAAATCATCAAAGTCCCTTATGGTTGCCTTTACGAATCGAGTCCCTTTCGAAAAATGATGATAGTCCCTCAAGTTTGCTTATTACACCCCACCATTGCCTTAAAAATCAAATTGTCCCTCACATGTCCCTTAACATCCAAAGTAAAGACTACCTACTCCATTATAGTAGGGATAGTCTTACTAAAGGAAAGAATATAGAATAAGAAAGACCTTTAAACATTAGGGTAGGTTACTCATAGGTGCTTGCTCACTTCAAAACTTTTTCACACTTAAACAAATTTCCAACAAAATTTTCAAACAAGTTTTTTACACATCCATACATGGATTATTATTAAACTATTCTGAAACTTTTTTTGCTATTCACACACTACATTTTCAAAACAATTTAAAGTGAGCTTAAGTACCTAAGAGCCCATGGATAACCATGGATGAAAAGGGTGCTAACACCTTCCCTTTTCATAACCTACCCCCCGGACCCAAAATATTCTCTAAGGTCTTTCCTGTTCTTTTATAACCTTTCCTTATGGATAAAATAAAAGTCGGTGGCGACTCTTGCTATCCGCAACATTGTTTAAAGTCAGTTCACCGGGTTACACATATAAAATTAAACAAGATGGTTAACATTTGAAAATTATTCTAACCATCTTGAAACTATTTTTAGAACACATACACTTAATGAACTTTGATATATGCCAACTATAGAAGTTCGGAGCATTCATCTAAACTACAATTTATCAATTTAAAATGAGAGTTAACTTACGAGAGTAATGACCAATCTTTATTTTTTTTATGGAAAAAAGATATTTCATTAACTGAGAAATGAAACAAAGTTACAGAAAGAGGAATCAAATAAAGGTATATGTCCAAACCAGGTCCTAGAACCTTTGGCTTTTCCAATACCAACCATTTGGTGAGCTTCCTCATTACAACCTCTAGGAATAAACATAACTACAAAAGTATCAAACTCTTTCAACAATGAAATACAATCGGCTACAATATGAGAAATATGCACAATATCAATACAACCATTAATGCAATCCACCACTTGTTTCACATCAGACTGTAAAACCACATGTTTCATCTTCAACTCTGCAGCTAAACTCAGCATTATTCGAATGCCCATGATTTCCGCCGTAAGGGGGTCAACCACACTTGAGAGCCTTTGGGAAGCTTCCATGAAGATGTTTTTGGTGGGATCCCTAAAAATTCATCCAAGCGACATAATACCATCAACAAAATAACCTATGTATGATTGGATTAGCCAGAAGTTGTTTGGCACAGTCACACCTGAATTTGCAGCAGTCCCATTATGCTCATCATGGTTCTTCTTGAAATTTTACTCAAAGGCCTCAAGGATTTCCTGCGCTACAATAGCCAGAACAAGCTTGGATTTCTTAAAAACCACAAAATTCCGGATTTGCCAGATTTTCCAGAATGAGATACCAAGCAATTGACCCAACTTAGTATCCTTTTCCCAAAAAACAGAATTTAACCAGTCTAATATAGAGCCAACAACAGGAATATGGATTCCTAACATGGACGAAAAGAAAGTACGCTTCATAAAATCACAATTAAGGAAGAGATGGTGGGAAGTTTTAGTATGCTCAAAGCAAAAAGGACAAGATTCATCAATATCCATACCTTTGTGTCGCAAATTGGCTTTTAAGGGAAGAATATTTTTTGAAATCCACCAAAGGAAATTCCTGACTCGAGGATTAAAATCAATCTTCCAAAGTTGCTTCAAAAAATCCATGTCTCCATTCGACAAAGAGCCATGCAGTTTTGCACGCTGACTCTCAGCAAGGCAATGATAAACTGATTTCACCGAGAACTCTCCATCCTTTTCAAAATTCCATAACAATTTGTCTTCAGGTAGCTGAAAAGATAAGGGTATGATACTGGTCTGAAGAACATCTGGTGCCTCAAACGTTTCCTCAAGCACTGCAGTGTTCCAACAAGTGTTGTCAACATATATTAGTTGGCTAACAGTAGCCTTAGAACCATGAAGACGAGGTGGTTTGGACACCTTAAAACTTGGAGCCAAAGGAATCCACCTATCATTCACAATAGAGATATTTCCTACAGTCACCGACCATCCAACACGCGCCACTCAAGACCACCTCCTTCGAACTCATTATGCTGCGCCAAACATGTCTTGGTTTAAAACCCAACTTTGCTTCCTCAATATTGCATCTCAAAAAATACCGGCCCTTAAATAATCTTTCCAAAAGAGATACATCCATACTCATAAGACACCAAAATTGCTTCCTAAGAAGGCTGGAGTTAAAATCATGAATTCCACGAAAACCCAGGCCGCCCACACCTTTCCTTTGAGATTGTCATTCCCAGCTTAACTAATGAATTTTACACTCACCTTCCTTCGATCCCCACCAAAATTTGGACAACATGGTTTCAATGTCCTTGCAAAACTCTCCAAGATACAATAGCAACTCATAATATACGTAGGTATCGCTTGAGCAGCAACCTTAATCAAAACCTTTTTTTCCTGCTCAAGACAAAAAGGATTCTTTCCAACCTTTTAATTTTTTCCAAACTCTTTATGTTACTAACTTGAAAACATCTTTCTTTGAGCGACTAAATACCACTAGTAGTCCAAGATACCGAGAATGGCTAAGAACCCATATACACCCGCGAATGGCCTTAACTTTCCCTTGCATATCCGAGCTCACATTTTCACTAAACGCAAGCTCATATTTTCCAGCATTAACTAGTTGGCCAGAGGCTTGTTAATAGGAATCTATAATGCTTCTAATTCTTAAGGCCTCTTCCTCGTTCGATCTCGTAAACAACAAGATGTCATCCACAAATAAGAGATGATAAATTGTTGGAGACTTTCTAGCCACCTTTATCCCATGATTTCTCTTATCATTCGCCTCCGTCTTGATCATCCCTGACAAAATATCTGCACAAATAACAAACAAATAAGGTGAGAGGGGGTCTTCTTGTCGGAGACCCTATTTTGGAGAAAACCAGATGCTTGGTTGGGCATTGATGAAGATCTGGTATGTAACAGAAGAAATACACTTTGCAATCACTTGAATCATAGACTCAGGAAATTCCCTCTTCAAAAGAACTTCAACAATGAACTCCCATTCAAGTCTATCGTTAGCTTTCGACATGTCCAACTTGAGAGTCATTGTTCCTTTTTTTCCCGCTTCTTGTGTTTCATCCAATGAAAACATTCCATGGCGATAAATGTGTTGTTAGTGATTAGTCTCCCTCGGATGAAGGCACTTTGTTCTTCGCTCATGACGTCTGGTAGCATAACCTTCAGGCAATTAGAAATTACTTTAGTTATCACTTTCATACTGACATTGCACAAGCTTATCGGACAAAAATCAACAGAAGAGGGCAAATTCTTCTTCTTTGGGATAAAAGTAATGAAGGTGCTATTTATAACAGACGGATCCCTTCCCTTATTAAGAATATCCACCACAAAGTCTATGATATCACCTCCGACTATGGACCAATACTTTTGATAGAAGAGAGTAAGGAGGTCATTCGGTCCAAAGGCCTTTGTCGGGTGCATTTGGAAAATTGTCGTACAAACTTCCTCAAATGTATAAGGTCTGTCACATAAATTTTTATGGGCATCAGAGAGTCTTCCAGGAGTATGCATACATACCTGCCCAATATTAACAAGATGTCTAGTAGAGAAAAGGTCATTGAAATAATTATCCAAAATGGTCTCATAGTTATGGTGACCCCGTTTCCACAAACCGTTATCATCTTTAAGTCTCTTTATTGTGTTGGTACATCTTCGTTGATCAACTTTGGAATGAAAAAACTTTGTATTTTTGTCATCGTCCTTGAGCCACACCACATGACTTATTTGCCTCCATAATGTTTCTTTGGTTTTAAGAAGTTTATCACGTTGTATTTCAAGAGCCTTGAACTGCTGCAATTCCAAAGGATCATTGGACCATTTTCTATCTTCTTTCATCAAACCATTGATCTGTTGTATTTCCTTGGAGACTCTACTGATTCTAAGATCACTATAGGTGTGTTGGATAGATTGGTTTGAATGCATTTTTTTTGACAGAAAGAATACCCATTCGTACTTCACAAGTTACATACCATATCCTTATAGATTCCTTCTTTACACCAAGCTTCTTCAAACCTGAAAATATACTTCCTCCTTTCGTTCCCGACCTCCCTTTGAATGAGAATGCGAAGAGGAGTATGGTCGGATCTATGTCATTCAAAATGAACTACCTTAGTAAAAAGGAAGTTTCTTTGGAAAGCCATGAAATACAACACTCTGTCCAATCTACACTACACGTTATTGTCGCCTCGTTTTGCCTTCCATTAGTCCAAGTAATGCCCAGTCTTTAAATGGTTTATACATGTAGCAAAATTAAAAAATGAAAATATAAACATATTATTATACCGTAGCAAAAGAAAAAGAATGAAAAAATAAATATATTATTGTGAAGAGGAACCATCTCAAAATTATTATAATTATTATTGTTATTATAAAAAACAATTCAAGAATTTTCTATTTGTTCAATAACCATTGTAGGAAAAAATTGATAGTCAACCCAAATCACACTTTTGTTTAAATATCTTATTAAACTATTTGATATTTTAGGAATTTAAGGGAAGAAGTTTTGGTAACAAATAACAAAAGAGAAAAATAGATAAATTTTTAACTATTTTTAAAAATGAGCATATGTGTAAAATGATAAATATACATATTATTAATATTAATATATTTCAAATTTTAAATTACTCTAATATAGATTTAATTTAAAAGATTTATCTAACTCCTCCAAAATTTCATAAAAAAAATTTTTAATATAATTTTTTTATTTTCTCTAAATTAAGAAAAATATATATTATATAAAAAACAAACATGTGCAAGCCATTCATCAATGATGAATATCATATTTTTGGAAGAGTGGAACAGAGTAAACACGTGCAAGCTGTTTTGAAAACTGAGTGGTAAAGCTGATAATCTTTGTATTACATATATTCACTACTATTATGTAAAATGTTGGGGTGACGTATAAGCATGTATGTCCCGTTTAGGATGCGAGCTTAAAACCTAAGCTCACTCCGTAAAAAAGTGAGGGCGAGATGGGAAAAACTCACAGACACTGTTCCTTTTAAGCCTTAAATGCAAAATTTTATGAAAATGCATGAGCCCACAAAAATCCACACAAAAAAAACGGGACGAGGCAGAACAAACATATTAGAGGGCGATGGCCTAAACCATTGGCCCGTTCTACATTAAAGTGCGTGCAAAACGGACATGCCCAACTGGCCGAACTCATTTTATCACCGCTAGTAAAAGGTGAAGACACCATGACAATCCCAATAAGAAAATCATGCGTTTGGATCCTTAAAGCAATTTTCAAGGTAAGGGAAGATATTCACTAGTCCCATGTTTGGAATTGATGTTGCAACAATCTAAATATCAAACAGGGAATGAAAGAAGAGAAGTTGTAAGTTCAATAGAGGAAAAATAATCACGCTTTTTTCACTACTATTTTTGCAGGAAAAGAGAAACTCTTCATCGTATTATGTTCTCCTTTCCAACATTGAGAGAAATATAGTAATATGTTTTAAGCTTGTTGAAGATCAAACATGTTCCAAAATGTTGAAAAGAGGGACTCAGCTGGATAATTACCAAGTGTCAGAGGAAAGGTTGAAGGGCCGATCTTCTCAAATATATCTTTGTAAAGATAGTGTATGAAACTTGGATATATAAAAACCTCAATTGTTTCGACAACAAAATCAGTAATACGACCATAGGATTCAAAATTATAGACAATATTATTTATAGAGGTTGGACAAAACCAAAACATAGTAGAAATTTTGTTAATGCACATGTTTCTTATAAACAAAATAAAAACAATATTTATTTTTTTCATTATTAAAATTTAGTAGAATTCACATGTTTCTTAAAAAATAAGTATTTATACATATCATCCAAAATCCCAGTTGAAAGTTGCAAACAAAAAAGAACAAGTGCTTTTGTGATGAAACTTTTGTTTGTTTGTGAGATGCCATTATATAACTAAACTCTATCCAAGGCATCTTTTCATCATCACAATCATCATTCATAATTAATCAAACTAGGAGAGAGAAATCAGAATGAAAAACCCTCACCCCTAGAAAAAAATAATTACTTATGCAATCTGAAAATGACTTATGCAACTGACACACACACAACACTAAGAAAGAGAAAAACAGACACAAACATTGCATAGTTCAAACACTATTCATCACTCATGTTTTTTTGTTTTTCCTTTTTTTACATTCTCTAGTTAATGTTGTTGTTGTTGTTCTCACCTTCTTCTGTTTCTCTCTCTCTCTATGCTTCTCTGTCACCCACCACCACTCTCTTTAATTCCCTTTGAAACCGTTCAACATTTTTCATCTTTCACACTATAGCTTCCACCACATCTTCATGAATGATATACACCACTTGATCACAATCACAATTCATTCTCTATCTCTCTCCCTTCATATGTTAGTACTCTTTCTCTCTCTACAATTTTAAGTTAAATTAATGATGCTTTAATATGCTTTTAAGTTAATTTCATTCTCCAAAATTGTAGCTTTTTGTGTGGTTTTTCTTAAAGTTGTTATTTTTAGTGACATTTTGTTATTTTTACTTGATTTACTACTGGGTTTCTGATATTGAGTTCAAGTAGTTTAGATTTCTTCTAAAAGGTTAAAAAAAGTTCTTTTTTTTTTTGTTTTTAGCTTTTTGATTTTCTGGGTGTTTTTTGTTTGCATCAAAGGGTGAGCTTGAATTAGGTTACTTTAGAATTTGCTTAATGTTAAAGTTTTGTTATTGGTTGGTGTGACTATGAAAGTGGACCTTAGTCTTTATCTTCAATGTGAAGCCTTTTTTGATTTTCATGTTTGTTTATAGTTTGGTAAGATGCAATCTAGCTTCTATTTTTGTTCTCATTCTAATTGATTTTGTAGATATTTCTATTGATCTAGCTTATACTTTTAAGTTGTCTTCTGCATGTTTGGTTTGTTTTAGAGGTTTTGATGTTAGTTTTTTATAGCCAAGTTGTTGAATTCGCGTGGTTAATGAGTTTTAGATAAGGTCGGATCGATTGGAGTATCGGCGTATCCGCGTTCGATTCCGACTGAAACAATTACTTGTTAGCAGCTTTATTTGTTGGAATATTTCATTTCTGAGTTGTATAATTTGTCGTGATCTTATCGGATTCTCGCTTATTATATGATTTAATTTTGACTAATGGTAACCGGTGTTCTAAGAAATTTTTTTAATAATCGAAAATAGTCGACTTTTATGGAAAATTGCGTGTTCAGTGCATTGGAAAATTACGCGTTCGTTAGACAATGCACTTAGGACACTTGTTAGTAAGACTTTAATTTAAAGCTTTTTTTGACTTATTAGTGAATGTACATTGTATTTCGTCGGTTACGCGATTTTCTGACGCGTCCTTATCTTTTATTTGTTGGTTTTATATGAGAACAGCTATAGGTGGTAGAGTTTTTCTGGTTAAAGACTCTGAAAAGACTTGAATTTAAATGCATGGATCGAGGCGACCAAATGGCGTCATTATCGGGTTCTGCGTCGTACTATATGTCGAGAGGATTACCTGGTGCTGGAAACCAACATGAATTGCTTAGTTCGGCTAGTATTCGTCAACTATCGAATACCAACAATTTGCCGTTTCAATCAGGTATCGCTGGTGGTGGTGGAGGTACTATCGGATCAACATTGCCGATGGATTCTTCTGGAATTTCATCCCAAAGTATCAATGTAGGCGGTCCTTCTGGGGGAGCTGCTTCAACTGGCGAGCCTGGCAAAAGGAAGCGAGGAAGACCGAGAAAATACGGGGCTGATGGAAGTGTGTCATTGGCATTGACTCCAACTACACCAGCAAGTCAGCCTGGGTCTGGATCTGGATCTGGATCGCAAGTTCAGAAACGTGGTCGAGGCCGCCCTCCAGGGTCAGGAAAGAAGCAACAGCTGGCTTCTGTCGGTAAATTTCGATTCGACTTTTAATCGGTCAAGTTTGATAATTTTCGATAGTATATGTATATTTTTTGAGTTATGGTTTGTCGATTCAAAATTTGATTGATCACGAGATAGATGGTTGGAATTCCGATTGTCGGCTGTCAGAACATTGATGGTCGTTGGATCGAGATCTGATCTAGATTTCCGGCTTGATATCTTTGTTTTTGCTTCAAAATCAAAACGAATTGAACTATCAATGAATTTTATATTCTTCCATGTATGTATATGGGTGTGAATCTTATAAGATATAAATTTTATCATTTTAGACTATGGATTCTCTCATTTTGAATATTAAAGTAAACTTTGTGTGATTTTTGCCAGGAGGTTTGATCTCTAGTTCAGCTGGGAACGGTTTCGCTCCTCATGTCATCAACATTGCGATCGGAGAAGTATGCCATGTTTTTTGATAGCAATCTGTATCAATCTTTCTGTTTTGTCATTATAAATGTCTTAAATTTATCTTTTGTTACAAATGCTATATTTGAGTCACTCTTTTGAAAATTGACGATTTTCTTCTTTGTAGGACATTGCAACGAAAATTCTGGCGTTTTCTCAGCAGGGGCCTAGAGCTATATTTGTTATGTCTGCCAATGGTGCTGTCTCTACCGTGACGCTTTGTCAGGCTTCGACATCTGGGGGATCTGTCACATATGAGGTTCGGAACTTTCTCATTGTTACATACATCTATGTCTACACACATTTGTTCTTGCACATGATCATATAGCAATCCTTTATCAAGATGCTACGACTTATTGATTACAAAGATTGTTTTGTTATTTTAGAAGAAAGGCTTAGCTTAAGAGTCCAATTGTTTTTGTTTGTTTTCGACAGTCAAATGTTATGTATTGTTATGAGCACCGTGCTATGTAGCTCGGAATCTGTATGTTTTGTTTCTTTTCCTTATTCTTTAATCAATAAGTTTGTGCTTGTTTTCGCAGTAGGGAGAACCAAATTTGTTTTGAGACACGTAAAATTGAGTTTGACATGTTTTAGTTATGGCGTTTGAACTTGATTTTGCTTGTAGAATTGATTCTATCTTGAAGTTAGGATTTGTAGCTTTTGAGTCTAAAAGTGATTTATACACTGCAATTTACTGTTCAACTCACTTTTGAAATTAGTTTTTGTCACCGCAGAACCAAACGTGCACGGATTAGTTTTAGCAATGTAAAGTTTCTTATGTTTATTTATGAATTATGATTGATAATTTGTGGACTTTGGACTCAATAGGGGCGTTTTGAGATACTAAGCCTGACTGGCTCTTACTTGGTTGCTGATAACAATGGCTTGCGAAATCGAACCGGTTCTTTAAGTGTTACTCTTGCAAGTCCTGATGGTCGTGTCATTGGTGGAGGTGTCGGTGGTCTGCTCATCGCCGCAAGTCCAGTTCAGGTACTTACACTTTTACCTCTAGTCCAACATTGAAAATCCTCTTCCTCACATCAAAATCAACAACTTTAGTGCCTGTTTCGTTCGCGAAGACGTTTCTTGTTTTCACTTTCAATTACAGTCTGTCACGTTATTTTCATCGACATTATATCAAAATTAAACTAGTTTTGGTCATGATGATTACAGGTAATAGTTGGAAGCTTTCTGTGGGGTGGACAAAAGGCAAAGAACAAGAAGAATGAAGATTCAGAAAATCAAGAAGCTGGCGTAGAGCAAGATCCTCATCAGCATCCGCATCAGCATCAGCATCAGCATCATCATCACGGAGTTCATAATCCGGTTGCAGTGAACAGCATTTCACCAAACCAGAATCTGACTCCGAGTTCTCTGAATTCTTGGCCTGCTTCGCGTCCATTGGATATGCGCAACTCCCATATGGACATTGATTTAATGCGCGGGTGACAATTTATTTTTATTAGCATACACACCAACCAGTGTTTGGTAAATATTTAAGATTTTTCATGGTCACTCATCTAGTTTTCATGCGGTAGCGATGACAGTGGCAACTAGATAGAGTAGAAAAGCTTTCTGACTTCTGGTTTTTCATTATTGTGACCTGTGATTGATTGGTTTTAGGGGGTGCATGCACTCATTTTTTTTGTTGTGATGGATTTTAATTTGAAGATTTCGGTTTTCTGGATTATTGTTTATGTGAAGGAAATGGATAGCGAGTTAGTTAGATATTGTGGTTTAAGTGAGTATCGTTATTACTTATGTGCTATGATGATGTGACTTTAATCAAAGGATTAGCAAAAGCCGAAAGGGAATAATCCTTGTGTACATTGGGAACCATGGATTCGAGGTTTGCGATTTTAGTCGCTGAACTGTTTCATGGAATGGAAGAACCCTTTCAAAGTATGATTGCTTCCTATGAAAGGTATGCTTATTGTTTATAAGATGGATGTAGTTTTCTTGAATTGTGTTATGAAAGGTATAGATACTTTGCGAGCGAAGTTCTAACACCTCACGCCACTGCCACTGTCCGACTGAATAGAGCCGGACCTGGCCGTGGGGCTTTTGTTAAATATTACGTGAGCGATGCTCTTCCATCCGCTCCATTCATGGTTGTTTAAGAATTTCGGCTGCTGTTTCATGACGATAAAATGATTTGAACCGTTCATTCATGGGTTGTTTATGAATTTTTCACTATCAATGGAGAGCTTTCTTAAGCTTAATCACACTAAACTTTGAGTCCCTTCTACTTTTTTTGCTTGTTGAGTTTTCAAAATATTCTTGCTTCATTAGAGAAATTTCTCTTTGTAGAAAAAGTCTCTTTGATGGTAGTAATTTTCTTTTAATTTTTATCATGAAAACTACCATTTTCAGACATCTCTTTCTGCTATGTCTAAGAAAGATATTAGTTCAATTTTAAGACTTCTTTTTCTGCGTTGTTTAGGAAAGATATTAGTTCTATTTCAGCTATTTTATACCATTGTGATTGTATTATTGTATGTCTAATATAATCATACATGTTGTATATTTATATGTAAAATAAGTATACACAATAGATAATAATATAATTTACACTTATGACTAATTGAATGTAAATCGATATTAATTGATTTATAACCGATTCTCAACACTCCCCCTCAAGCCGGATCGTATATATTGTATGATCCGAACTTGTTACAGATATATTTCACTCGAGAACCTTAAGAGATTTGGTAAACATATCGGCCAATCGATCTTCAAATTTGATGAATTTTGTGGTTATTTTGCATGACAATACTTTTTCTCTTACATAGTGACAATCTATTTCTATGTGCTTGGTCCGTTCATGGAATACCGGATTTGATGCAATGTGAAGTGTCGCTTGATTGTCGCATATGAGTCTTGTATCTTGCAGGTCTCCCAACCTAAGTTATGAGAGTAAATTCTTAAGCCACGCAAGTTCCTTTGATGTTGCTGTCATATCACGATATTTAGCTTCAACACTAGATAATGCAACTGTGTTTTGTTTCTTACTCCTCCATGAGATCATATTTCCTCTAATAAGAACACAATATCCGGAAATGGATATTCTATCCGACGGTGATCCTGTCCAATCTGCATATGAATAACACATGATTTTAGCATCATCCTTATCTTCATATAATAAGCCTCTTCCCGGTGCATTCTTTATATATCTGAGAATCCGAATAACTGCATTTCAATGAGTATCACAAGGAGCATTCAAAAATTGACTCAAAATGCTCACTGCAAAAGTAATATCTGGTCTGGTGACGGTAAGATAATTAAGTCTACCTACTAAACGTCGATATCTTCACGGGTCTTTCAACAGCTACTCCTGACCCGAAAGAAGTTTGACGTTGGAATCCATATGGGTATCAATTGGACAAAATCAAACATACACATTTCATTGAGAATGTCTAATGCATACTTACGTTGGTTAATTGCAATGTCTGATGAGGATTGAACAACTTCAATACCCAAAAAGTATCTGAGTGGACCCAAGTCTTTTGTCTGAAAGTTGTTGAAAATATCAGTTTTGAGTCTTTAGATACCCTTTGTATCATCCCCAGTGATAACAATGTCATCAACATAGACCGTAAGAAAGATGTGATGATCGGTGAAGGATAAAGGAAGAAAACCGAGTGATCTGATTCACATCTAGTCATCCCAAAATATTTCAGCCCATAGAGAGACCAACGAAGCTGAAAAACAAGTATAGAATTGCCAGGAACAGTAAAACATGGAGGTTGGTCCATATATACTTCCTCATCCAATTCTCCATGTAACAAGATATTTTTAATGTCTAATTGATGAAGCGGCCAATGAATAATAGCAACCATTGCAAGAAAGAGACATAATGAACTAATCTTGGCCATTGGAGAAAAAGTGTCACCATAATCAAGGCCAAATATATGTGTATATCCTTTGGCTACCAAACGAGCTTTGAAACGATCAATATCACCATCTGGTCCAACCTTCATTGTATAAATCCATCGATATCCTACTGTAGTTTTGTCGGAAGGTAAAGTAACAATATCCCAAGTGTTATTTTAATGCAATGCAACCATTTCTTCCACCATCGCCTGACTCCACTTGGGATCAATCATAGCCTCACCTGTAGACTTAGGAATAAACACATAATCCAAAACAAACACAAATGACACATAGGAAGTAGGAAGACGATCATAATTTAAAACACATGCATATTTAGGATTTGAAGTATGAGATCAAATACCTTTCCGTAATGCCATTGAGAGGTCAAGTTCAAATGACGTAGCTGGAGGAACATTTGGAGCAGGAGGTGGTGCTAGTGGATTAATATCATCTCTAACTTCTGATGGACAGGGTGTCCGTCGCTGGTAAACTTGTAATGAAGGTTTAATGAGTGTGAGGATGAAAGAATGGACATCTTGAGCATCTAAGTTACAAGTCTCATCGGGTGACATAGTGGTAGAGAAAAAAGGGAACCTTCAAAGAATGTAACATTAGAGGAAACAATGTACCATTAAATTTGAGGACAAAAACAATGATATCCTTTTTGTATACGTAAGTAGCCTAGAAAAATACATTTTATGGATTTGGCAGATAGTTTGTCTTTGTCAGGACTAAGATCATTCAACAAACTCTTTACAACTCATCCTCAACTTCATATCGAAAATTACACCTCTATAACACCATTCCTTCAATCCTTCTCCTGGCTTCACCATCATCGATTCACACAAATTCATACCCTTATTCAAAACCTTCATTCAAGACCACACACAAATCTTCTTGTGATTCCAAACGTAAATCTCACAAACCTTCAATAAAACTCATCCACCTACAAACCTTCCTTCAACCATAAACTCAACCTTCACTACTTTTTCTGCAATACATAAATCCACACCCTCTTTAATTAAACCAAGCTACCATAATCACCGAACCACAAATCCTTCAACACGAAATCACTCAAACACAGAAAACTGAGAAACCTAAAATGGTGAAGGAAACAAAGCCACAATGAGTGAGAAGTGAGAGAGATGCAAAAACAGAACCGATAAAGATTGAATCGCACAAGCAGAACCTGAACCGAAAACGAATCGGACTCGCGTCGAGCACAGAAACCAAATCGAGACTGAATCTGAGATCTGAGAGAGGTTAACGAGCGAAGCGGAATCGAAGAAACACATGTGAGGGTGAGTTCTCATCTTTCTCCTTTAAACCATCGATGCCTTTGATTTTCATTTCCACTGACCCTTTATGTTTTTTTTACATAATTCAATTCTCTTTTATTTTTAGGTTTTAAATCCATTGGGCTTAACATATTTGACCTATTTTGCAAAAAGTAGTGGTTTGTTTTGATTGAAGAAGAGGATTAGACTTTTCTTTTTAATTTACTTTTTTATACTTTTTTTCTAAAATAATCAGTTTGTAGTTGATTGGCTCTTGTAAGCCATTCATCCCAAATGTGTTTTGGATCTAACACACACCCTGGATCTAGACACATTCCCCCCATCCTTTATTTTCATATTATTTTTTATTTTATTTTTGTTTCCTTTGTAGACTTTAATTCTATCCTGTCTCTAAATCATTCTAGGTTTAGTTGATTTTCTATTGTGTTTTACTTTATTTCGGCCGATGATATCATAAAAAGTTTATTAATATTCAATTTTTTCGACATTATCTAAACTAATATAAGACCATTATTTTCCTTTATTTCATTCTTGTCCCGATTTATTCTTATTAGGCTAATAATCAAATGTTTATTGATATTCGATTTTATCGACGTTATCTAAACTAATATGAGGCCATGTTTTCTATTTATTTCTTATTTCTCGAGTTATTATTTATTTATTCGGCCGATGATAAACGGTTAGATATTCGATTTCAAATAAATCGACGTTATCTAAACCAATGTGAGACCATTCCTTTATTTTCGTTATTATTTTTCGATTTACTTCATTTTTATGGTCAATGATATAATAAACGATCTAAATGTTTTATTTCAATAAATCGACGTCATTTAGATCAATATGAGACCAATCTTCTTTTTATCGCTTTTCTTTATTTTTATGGTCGATGAAAGTCAAAAATCATAATAATCAACAAATCATGATTAAGATTAGACCATTTTTTTATTTAAATATTTATTCGATTATTCGATTACCTTTGCATTACGATTTCGAAGTTAAAATTCGATTTAACTTTCGAAAACCGTTTGGATGCATAAAATGACGCTCGACTTCTCATAGAATAATTCTAAAATTGAATCGATTTTAAGATAGTTAAATAGCTACATTTCGATACTTTCAATTTAATCTCAAGCTCCAATGACTTCGTATAACTTAGGACACTTCACACACGCTTCCTCTTGAGCCAATACAATGAACCCTTTTATTTTGTGCAATCCTGTGTAACTTATTTTGTATCCCTCCCCCGATTCCGATGTATGTTATTTATTTCCTTGTTTCCTCTCGTTTCGAACCCTTGTTCTAACACCAAGTGGTTTTACTCGCACAATCGCACTTGTCATACCCTAATTTTTGACCCTAAGATTTTTCGCATCTCATCTGCATCTTGCATACAAACAAGATCACACACTGGTTCGTTTATCCTTTTTTCAGTTGCAGGTCTATGCCTCACAGAGGATCACCGTGCTTTTACTTGCTTTATTTGTTTATATTTACTAACTTCTAATCAAAATATCAAAAATATGTTGCAGCTTGCTTCTTCTTCTCTTTGTGTTGCAGGTTTTCAAAGGCAAGACAATGATTTCAATCTGATGTGGTTGTTCAGTTATGATTTGATTCAGATGGACTTTTGACCCGATCTTGGTCAAACTATCAAAAGATTGATTCAACTGCAAGTTACGTGTGCTAGTGGGTTATTTCTCAGACAATGCGTATTCAAATTTTAAGCTGTGTTGTGTGCTAAGTTCATCAGTTTATCAGTGATTCATCTGTGGATTTATTTTCCTCAGCCTGAATTCAAATAATTCAGACCAATTTCAGACGATTCAAGTGGTTGTGACTTAAGTGGCAAGGCTCAAGTTGTTCAGTGATTTAGGACTGACTGTATTCATTTTATCAGTGGCTTGTGCAAGAATAATCAAGATCTGGTTGTGGGCTTAAAACCAATTTCCAAATTTCCATTATTTTAATATCCCATTTTATATCCATCACTATCTTTTAATTTCCATTTTTTTATTATTCATTTTAAATATTCATTTTCATAACCAACATATTTTTTGTCTTAAACCATTTTTTTAACCCATACATTTTATTTTAGAGCTCATTCACGTTTTAGGACAACAAAATTGTAGGAAAAAAGGAAACATTTCCATCGGCCCATCCACATGAAGCCCTTTTCCACACATTGCCAAGCTACAAGCCATCTTCAGTAAGCATCAACACTTCAGCAAGCCACGCAAGTCTCAGACTCTATCACACTTCCATCAAACGCACACATGAGCATGTGGACTGCACGAGGACAACAAGCCAAGCCGCATCCTACCGCACGTGAAAACGTCTTCAGCTCAGCCAAATAAGCTTCACGCGTTTATCGCAGCTTCAAAACGCTGCTCATTTATAAACAAAAATGCAATAATGTATCACATAAAACGCAGTGCATTTGAAAAATCATCACAAAACTTACAAGCCAAGAGAATAAAACGCATAAGTTTAAAACAGGATGAAGCACGCATATGACATGAAGCTAAATGCATATGAGATTCGAACAAAACGCAGGCTGCAAAACGCTGAACATCAACAAACAAAACGCATGTGCTAAAGAGTGAAACGCAGAAAATACACACGCCTTCTCTGTGACTCTAAAACGCAAGCAATTCAACCCCAAATGACAATCAATTCTCAGCCCTTCCCTCTATAAATTGAACACCCCTCTCTTTCAATCTTGAAGCTTTGTAAGCCACTCGAAATTCTGGAAAAACTCAGAGAAATCCCCCAAATTCAAGGCTTCAAACCCAAAATTTCTTAAATCTTCATCCATATAAGAACCTACAAACAAATCAAATTCACTCCACAATCTCTCAATTCACATCAATTTGCATCTCACAAACTCACAAACCTTCAATTTGCAAACCGAAATAAACTAAGGGTGAGAAAAAGAAATAAATCGTGAAATCAAAACAGAAAACGAGATGGAGAAGAAATAGATCGCGGTTCATTGAAAAGAAGAGGAAGAAACGCGAGATCGGCGAGAGGAAGAAGGGCATTTTTTTCTAGTTGCGCTTTGAGAGTGTTGTGCGGCGGGCATCATTATCTCTAGTGCTGCAATTTTTTTTTGTTAGGAAGAAGAAAAGGAACAATGGTGGCGACTCTGTTTACTTTGAGTTAAGTTAATCAATAGCTTACACTCATGATTTTACCGCTACAGAAAAGTGGCGACTTTACTAGGGAGTAATCTCTAAGTGGATTCAGCTTACTTTGATTTATTTACTGCTTTCGTTTGATTTGTTTGTTATTTGTTTGTTCCGTTTCAGTTTTGGTGATCCTCTGTGAGTGAGATAGATTCTAACCCGGATCTGAGTTGAACTTATGATAGGACGGTGATATTCGAAGCGATGCGTGATGGAGTAGTCCAAAGCTATACCAATTCGATAATCTCCACTCGGTTAGGCTCTCTTGGATTATCAATGTCATGATGAGTAATCACACGTGACATTATTTTCCGACCTTGAGCTGATCATACTGAGGACCGTAGAACCCTTAACCCATCTAAGCCAATTTAGGAACATAGTGTGGAAACTATCCGGGTGTAAACCTAAGGTGGTTGTCACACGATACTACACTCGAACGAGGTCTATTTTAAGAATGTTATCGGTTGGGGTGTAATCCAACGTACCGATAATATTCTAAAGATGACTGTTAACTCCGGGGACCTCTGTTAGCACCCTTTTGGTTTTCTGTAGGTACAATGAAGACAAACCTTAGTACATGCCTTTGTGGGTAGTTGGTTCTTATCCCTTGACTCCATGCTCGTGATCCGAACCTTTTAACCCGTGTGCTTTGCATTGTGTCACCCTAATTTTTGCCCTAAGTTTTCTTCGTATTTTCATCTGCATCTTGCATACAAACAAGATCGCACTGGTTGCTCGGTTCTTTTCGGGTGTAGGTTTATATCTCCCAGGGGATCACCGTTGCCTTTAATTTCTTTATTTGTTTATGTTTACTAACCATTAATTAAAATCCAAAAATATTTTGTTTCACTAACATTTTCAGGAAAGAGGAATCATATGAAATGCCAAAAATAGCAGTCTTGCAGCTCGAGAAATTTTTTACAGACAAAAGTCAAAGTTGATCCACAATTAATTCAAAATTATCTGATCAAGGATTTCCCAAGTTAATTGATTCATTCAAGAAATTCCAAGGTTCATGTGTTTATTTCCATGCCTTCTTCGGCGTACAAGAAGAATCGGGCTACAACAACCAAGCAATCACCTTTGAATAAAATTAACTACCAATTGGGATCTTACACTTATGTATCTCTCCCAAAGCGATGTAATAGCTTATGATTTATTTTTCTCGCACTTTATGCTTATCTATAACTGTTAGATGTATGCTAATAGACTTGTATGACAAGATAAAAATAATCGGTTGATAACCCTAACCTCCAAGATAAATATAACTAAATTGAACACACTATGCACACTCACACCTCTAGGGTAACCTCTCTTGGTGCCTTTCAATAAATTGGTCATGTCCCTCGAACGTAGGGGTATCTTAGCAAAATACGTTTACAGATAAATCATCATAGTTGCCTATGTAAAAAGATCATAGTCCCTCGATGACCCTTCGAGTTGCCTACGAAAAGATGATCTTGTCCTTCAATGACCCTACAGAAAAATCATGATAGTCCCTTTGAATTTCTAAGGTATCTTTACATGTTACCTTCTATGACCATTCGACGACCCTTCGATGTCCTTCCACATCCAATAGATAGGACTACCTACCCACTAATGGTATGAATAGTACTATCTCTCAAGGAAAACGATAATTACAAGACCTTACATTAAGGGTAAGTAACTTTTAAATGCTCGCTCGCAATTAAAAAAAAACAAATACTTTTTGCACATCACACTTTCAAATATTAAAAAAAAAACACTTTGTATACATTCATACGAGAATCATTACAAAGTTAAATTTTTTTTACAAAATATTTTCTAAACACATAACACATTTCAAAAAGAAAATTAAAGTGAGCATGCAATTAAGAGCCCATGGATACAAAGGATGCTAACACATTCCCTTTGTATAATTACCCTCCGGACCCAATTTTTTATTTTAAAAAAGGTCTTTCCTATTCTTTTATGCCTTTCCTAATAAAATTGGCTAAAATAAAAGTCGGTGGCGACTCTTGCTAACCGCAAAATTTTTTGCAAAATCAAAACTAAAAAGAGTCAGTTCTCCCACCGTGTTACAACATACCATATTCTCCTTCACTTGATTAAGAATAATGCTTCCAACACATTTCAACAAAGTCGAGTACTTTTCTCTACATATACGGGTTCCTTCCGTTTCAACGTGGCTAGTATGTTTTTCGGTTGGGCAAGATTCAAGGTCATGTCGGCAATACATGTCTTCTCTTTCGAGTTGAGCCTACATGCACTAGAATGACCTTGAAAATTTGAGCATAATTCGTGATTATGTATAACACAAACAACACTAAATCTCCGTTTTTTGGAAGGTAAAGCGTAATAAGGAATCTTAAAAGGGTACTCACATTTTCTACCATCGGTGTCGTCTTTCTTTAACTTCCCTAGAGGAACTTGATATTTACCGCTTCTTTCACACCCCAAAATTACAAAAGCGTTTCTTTTATCTGAACCGTTATCCGATCTTCCGATATTCCCACCAAAACCAAGGCCAATAGACGTCCTACGAATATATGCGAACATGCTTTCATGATTGTCAAACTCTTGCTTATTATTAAAGTCACCGTCGACATCAATCAATTTTACGATAATCCCATCAACTTTCGGAGAAATCGTCGAAAATACTTCCTTTGAGATGTTATCGGGGTGCACCAAATCTATTTATAAACAATAACAATAACAATAACAATATATATATATATATATATATATATATATATATATATATATATATATATATATATATATATATATATAAAACTAGATCCAAATAATAAATTCTTAAAATTAAAATTAATTATTGCCAGACATTATTTCGGATGTGTACATCCGACATGTTCATCTAAATAACTACCAGATGTGTGTCGTACCTCGAAAAATACGATCCTCGCGAAGGACGCGAAAAAAAAACAACAGAGTCACCACCTAATTTTAATCTATTCCTAATAAAGGAAAAGGGAAATATAGATAAAACCTATAAAGGAAAGAACTTGGTCGTTGAAACCAAATTCTAGGTTCGGGAGTCGGTTACGCAAGAGGAAGGTATTATCACCTCTTACATCCGTTGTACTCAACGGGAACCTCTTAGTCTAATTCACAATCGAGTGTTAACTTATGCTAATGTATTCTTATTAAGGGTAAGTGATACATTATGGAAAATGGGTGGTTTTAGTCCTAGGGTGCTCGACAAGGAGTAAGATCTGTGTGCCTATGTATTCCCTTATGCAATGGGAAAGTCAGAGCCTCGTAGTTCGTGGTACTACGATTGGTTAGTTTCTATTGCAATAAGGGCGAGAGAAAAGGGGGAGTTAGTTGTTAGTGGGCTCGCCAAGGAATGGGATCCTCGTGCCTACGTATCCTCGTTGAGGAATCAGAGCGTCGTAGTTCAACTAACTACGAGTAGGTTGGTGTTTTTTAATGAACGATTATTTAAAACACTTTCTAACTGCTAAGCATGGGCTTGTCTGCTTGCGATAGGAGGTTGAAGCGCTAGCTTGTTTGTGAGATAAAAGGGATTTAAATAATGCTTGAGTGTTTAAACCGCTCTCTAACAGCTAAGCGTTGGCTTGTTTGCTCGCGATAGGAGGCTGAAGTGCTAGCTTCTTTGCACGATAGGAGGGATTTAAACAATGTTAGTTTAGAGAAAATATGTTTGATTTTATTAGTGTTTTAGGAACGAAAGGGTGAATGAACCACGTCCCGTGGGGCGAGCCTTAGGAGCGTCCATTCAAGAATTCTATGAATGCTGGACTCCAGAACTCAGTTCTTTCGTTATTTGATATATAAATTAAGCGTTTTGATTACAAAAGGTCGAATGAACCACGTCCCATATGGCGAGCCTCAAAAGCTTTCATTCAAGAATTCGAGGAATGCTAGACTCCAGAATTCAGTCATTTCATTATTTGATTTTGAAAGATTTTTTGACAGAACAACATGTTTGTTTTTATGGTTTTTTGAATAGATGTGAACTTGATATATGGATCAAGTATGCTCGGATTGGACAACTTGTTATGGAAAACAAGTGCATTGCATTGATTTAAGTAAGTTGAAAAGTTAAGAATACTTTAAAGTGTAAAGTCGTGCAAATGGCGATCAAAAAATAATCGACTTATATGTGTGTATGAAGTGAAGTGCGTATGGATATTTACTTGGCGTTGGACCAAATATTTCGTTTATCTTTGAAATGATTAGTCTTTGTGTGCGTTCGTTTTTTACTTATCAATGTATCGTCAAAATGCGAAAGGTAAATCACACAAATAAGCATAGTACCAAACCACAAGCAAGAAAGATCGAGCCTACACAAACATTCACACACACGCATGAAAATCGAACAATGGAGAAAGATTAATTAATCAATTTAAACAAAAATATTTAATTAGATTAACTATCAAATTAATTAATCAAATTAAATAAAATTATTTAGTCAAATGAAAATATTTTTAGATTTATGATATTCGAAATAGAAATTAAATCGAAAGATATGAAAGAAATCAAATTTTGAACAAAATGATTAAGAAAATGTTAAAAAAAAGAAATTAATTAATTAATTAAACTAAATAAAATTATTTAATAAATAAATAAATAAATAAATTAATTATATTAAATAAACATGATTTAAATTAATTAATAAAATTTTTGGTTTTTCTTATAGATTTTTTTGTAAAAGAAAGCTAAACAAAATTAAAAATAAATAAAAGAAAATGGGCTGGTTTATTAGTAAAATGTGGGTGTCCAGAGAGTAGAAAAGATTAAGCCCAAGACCAGCAAAGGCCCACACGCGCTGGAGTCTACCATGGAGTCTCAGCCAACAAGACTGACTTTAGAAAAAAAACTGAATCGTCAGATCTAAAAGGGGCAACCAAAGACCTCCATCTAAGGGTTGTGAGCGCATGTACATGATAGGTAAGCAAGTAATGAGAATACTGAATAAAACAAATAAATAAGAAAAAAAAACAAGACCTAACAAAAAAAGTATCATCGGTCAGCGACCCTAAAACAAATGGGAAATCACAAACGGATTATTCATTCCCCGAGGTATCTAGGGATGCCAAGCGTCCTTCTGGCAGTGAGTCATTAATGAGAACCAACAATCATTATTTGGCTTATGCATGTGGTATGATTTTGAATTAACACAACCACCCCTAGCCTATCCCAACATTCAGACTCATAAAAAAAAGAAAAATAAGAAAATTGATAAAAGTGGAATATGAAAAGAAACAATACGTTGGATAAAAGGAAGCTTTGAACATTAACCTTTCCTCTTTGAAGGTATTATTAACCCACCAACACAATGTCCATGGATCCCATTTCAACGAAACAAAAAACAACAATAAAGCCATTACTCTCAAAACCTTTCACCTTTTTTCTATTTACTTCAGCTCGGTTAGGGTTTCTCAAAGAAAAAACCCCCTAACTTCATCGCATCATCATCAACAACACACGACAAAACCATCCTCCGTACTCGATTCTCTCTCCCTCACAAGAAGAAGAACAATGAATCTTCATTGTACATCAATGGATATCTCATATTAAATCAAAACACAAGCACAGATCCTCAAGTCAACACACCAAGAACAAAAACACACAAAAACCCTAACCCCGTTTCGGATCCCTAACCCCAATTTCGCTATGTTTCAGCAATCTACATCATAAACGAAGGCAAAATGGAAACTGTAAAAGCAAGTGAAGGAGAAAGAATCTACCGATCCCAAGAGGGTGTGACAACTTTGAGTTCAGGTACCCTTTCATCGCGCTTCAAATCGCTTTTCCCGTTGCTTCTTCTTGTTATTAACATATGGTAACACTGAATGTGAAAGCGTAGCTCAAGTGATTTCAGATTTCTAGTGATGAACTCTGAAAACCTTATGAATAAGAGCTTTGAGTGAAAGGTTTAAGGCAATTTTTGTAGAGTATCTTTAGGTGGTTTTCTTCGTTCTTGATTGCTAATGATTGCTCCTTTTTATAGGTGAATTTGGGAGGAGCTCATACGTGGGATTCAGAAGGGATATTCTCTCAAGCATGTAAGGAAAATCCGTTTAAGGATAAGTTGTAATCTTTTTTGTTTCTCATGTCGTTAGGGATGGACTTGTAGAGGGATTTTGTGGGGTCAAGAATTGGTGAGTCACAACTTTGATTTTTGTCTGTAGTGAGGTGAAAGGCTTCTAGAACCTTATGGTAGTCCCCTGCGAATTTGCTTTGAAGTTTTACTGAGGTAAGCTTCAAATTTCACTCTTATTGGCTTGCTTTACCTTGCTTCAATTACTGTGCGTTTATAGTGCGCGCATGGCCTATTATTGTTGTCTGACATTTACATTATTTGAACAAGAATTTGAACTTTGTTGTTGTGTTATCGTAGGCATAAACCACAAATTTTTGTGAATGATATTGAACTCTTTGTTTGAAAACAAATGACATGTTCTTTTAATACTTTGGCAGGTCTACACTTTGATCAAGACCTTAAGAAATATTTGTATTGCGGCCTAAGCATTACTTGAAGTAGCATGGAGTTTGGATGCAATCATCTTAAGCATATACTTGGATCTACCTTTAAAGTTTTAGTTGGAGGTCTCATGCATTAGTCATGAAAACTTGCCATGTTCACTGATGCAGGTCTACTGATATTGTTTTACTGCTGTTATGCATATGGTTTGCATGGATGTCTTGTAGGTTTGTAAAATTTGATGCAGAGTTAGACAAGGAAATTGGTAACTTGAAGTCTAGAAACATGGTGGAAGTTCCTGGAGGAAAGTTGTATAGCCCATGGCCAAGCTTAATGGAAGGATTAAGAACCTTAGTTTTTTATAAATTGAACTGTTGTAGCTTAGGCATTATGCTTAGGTTTTGTAACTTTTGTAATCCTTTTTGAAATTGTATCTATTGTCACTTTTAATTTCAGGATGTTTTCTACCAATTACATGTGTGTTGATGTGTTGTGCTCCTGTTGGTGATGTCACTTTATCCATGTGATGCAGTGTAAAGCAATGCAAATTGATAAATAATCTAAGTTTTCAATAATTTCTTTTCATGTAACACACAATACAACTTCCCATGTAGTCTCTCTAGTGAGGTCTCTCCTTAATTTATGACTCAATTTCTTTCCAAGTACACTCGTAGCCGTGAAAGTAGCTTTAAGAGAAAGATCAAAATATAAATCTAGATTAAGATTATCTTGAAACATAGTTGGCATACTATCCAAGTAGGCTTTCACCATATTTCTTGACTCATATAAGTTAACAAGAAAATAATTAGGGAGTGGAATAAATATGTCATTCAAATTTGAGACTATTAGCATCATATTTGTGTTTCGTGAAGGCTAGGCAATTCCTCTGAGCAAGACTTTCAAACATTTCACACATATCACGATAAGGCCAACATCCACTATAAGCAACCAAATTGAGAATGACTTGCAAAAACATCAAACTTGAAATGAGTTAATTCAATATGAATGGCACAAGTTCACCTTGAGAATGAATTGTCATAAGACTCGAAATCATCTTGATACTACTTGACTATTTCTTGAACAATTTAATCCCACGTCTTAGCTTGCAACAAATTTGATCATGCCTTAAAATGAACCTAACCATATAACGTGCACTTGGGCTTGAGGACAAATTATTCATCTTAACACCCATTTGAAACCAAGTGCTTTGACCTTTTGACCACGAGAATTTTAATTCAATGCACCTACAAAACCTTGTTAGTTGCAATGAACATAAACACAATATTCTATGACTTCGCTCTTAGAAGATCATGGCCAATGGCCAGATGATCCTTCAGAAGAAGAAAAACAAAATAATAATAAAAAAATGAACAGGGTAGGACAAATTTGGGGTACGACAGATGCCCTTATCTAATTGCCCTGAACCCGAGAAATGGAATAAGCTGCATGGTGTTTGATTTTAGGGTAAAAGTCAATTAGATACGAACAGACCCCGGAATTTGTCTACCAAGAAATAAAATGCAATGCAATAATAATAGGATGGCAGGTTGCCCAAAATTTCTGAGATTCTTTGAATTAACAAAGCAATATCTCAATTTTATGAATGGATTTTTCCAAGTCGCACGAAGAAGTCCTTTATTAATAAAGGTTCTTCGCGGACAATATCTTAACAAAACATGAGATTCTTTGGGTCTTGCGAAGCAGTTCCTTATCAATTAAGGCTCTTTGGAGAATGCCAAAGCATTATCTCGAACTAATGAGATTCTCTAATCCAGCAAAGTAGTTCCTTAACAATAAAGGCTCTTTGGGGATACATAGAGCAGTATCTCTAACACATGGTACAAGATTTTCTAGGCCAAGCGAAGCAGTCCCCTTCAAGGGTTCTTCGGTGATACTAGAACAATATCTCTACCAAACATGAGATTCTTTGGGTCTTGCGAAGCAGTTCCTTATCAATTAAGGCTCTTCGGAGAATGCCAAAGCAGTATCTCGAACAAATAAGATTCTCTAATCCAGCAAACCAGTTCCTTAACAATAAAGGCTCTTTGGGGATACATAGAGCAGTATCTCTAACACATGGTACAAGATTTTCTAGGTCAAGCGAAGTAGTCCCCTTCAAGGGTTCTTCGATGATACTAGAACAATATCTCTACCAAACATGAGATTGTTTGGGTCTTGTGAATTAGTTCCTTATCAATTAAGGCTCTTCGGAGAATTCCAAAGCAGTATCTCGAACAAATGAGATCCTCTAATCCAGCAAAGCAGTTCCTTAACAATAAAGGCTCTTTGGGGATACTTAGAGCAATATCTCTAAAACATGGTACAAGATTTTCTAGGTCAAGCAAAGCAGTCCCCTTTAAGGGTTCTTCGGTGATACTAGAACAATATCTTTACCACAACATGAGATTCTTTGGGTCTTGTGAAGCAGTTCCTTATCCATTAAGGCTCTTCAGAGAATGCCAAAGCAGTATCCCGAACAAATGAGATTCTCTAATCCAGCAAAGCAGTTCCTTAACAATAAAGGCTCTTTGGGGATACTTAGATCAGTATCTCTAAAACATGGTACATGGTTTTCTAGGTCAAGCAAAGCAGTCCCCTTCAAGGGTTCTTCGGTGATACTAGAACAATATCTTTAGCACAACATGAGATTCTTTGGGTCTTGCGAAGCAGTTCCTTATCCATTAAGGCTCTTCGGAGAATGCCAAATCAGTATTCGATCAAATGATCTCTATTTGGGGAGCAACAAAGTGAAGATATTAGGGGTCATCATTTCCAGCCATAAGGCTAAAGAATGACTTGCTGGAGGAATAAATTCCACGAGCACATGCGGGGTATTAGATCTTTTCAGAGGAATACCGCCGACTTTGAAAGAGGATGGTTCGGGATGCATGTTCTGAATCCTGCTATGCTATGTTTTATATGATGTCATGTGTCGCATGATGCACAATGATTCATATAAAAATGCAACTGTTAGGGATTTTAATGCAAATGATATGTTTTTTATGCTGATAATTAATATGATTGTGTTTGATGACATTCTTGCTTTCAGGCAAGAATGTTATGCATGTCATGCATGTGACAATGCAAATGATTGAGTATGCTGGAGATAGATCTTCATTTCGAGGGTGAGATCCCTTTTAGGATGTCATTGGTGATTGTATTTGGGAGATGCCAAGTGAAATTGGACTTTTGGTTTTATAGAGGATGCCAACACGGTGGACTTTCAGTTATTTCAAGGTTGTCAACATAGTTAGACTTTTGGCTTTATACTGGTTGCCACCTAAATGGACTTTTGGGAATTAGGAGAGTGCATATAAAATTGGACTTTCGAGATGCGCCAATCACAATTGAACTTTTAAGGGTTCCAAACACGGTTGGACTTTTGGATTTTTGGTAGTTACCACCATAGTGGACTTTTGGGAATTAGGAGAGTGCCAATAAAATTGGACTTTTGCTTTTTAGTAGTTGCCAATGAAATTGGACTTTGGGTTTTATGAGGGCGCCAATAAAATTGGACTTCAGGCCTTTTGGTGGTTGCCAATGAATATTGGACTTTGGGGGTGGTGGAGGGTTTCGACTCTCGACACTTAGAATCTAAAGATGCTCTGATCGGAGGACGGATACGACCATTTTTTGTGCCCCGAGCCTGATCCACTGCCGAAGTTGTATGTTACTGAGAGAACCTTAACTTCTTTGACTGATGCTTCAAATTAAATTTCAAATGAGCATAACGACATAATCAATGCATGTTGATTATGCTTTTTGCTCATCCCTAAGGCACCTTGTCAAGACGTGATGTACTAGCACGATCTTTAGATACTCGTTGTGAACTCAACAATTACCAATGTCTAGCACAACCTGTTTGATCATCATGAAGAGGAAATTGCCCCTTGTAATTATCTTGCTCCAGTATGTAGGGACTTTGAAGGAATCTTCTTTAAATGGAAGCCTTGAGAATGGTTGTACCATGACATGATACGATACAAATTGCCCCATTATCTGGATCTCTTGGGGAGTTGCCCCTGTCTGAGCTTTTGGGAAAACTTGTCCCAAATTGACTGATTGCTTGAGTGATTTACCCCTAGATAGGCTGACCATTGAGATGGTCTTCCTCCTTTAATCACTTATACTTGGAGATTTGTTTTCCCACCAACCAACTTTCATGTCAACACAATTATTGTAAGTCATGCCCCTGATTCATAGGGTTATGAGTGATCTTGATTCGAGTCAACACCAATGAGTGTTCAAGTTCCTCTTTGAATTTTCCTTGATAGAATTTCTTTAGATGCCAAGTACTGGCTTGCAATTACAATTTGTTTGTTCATAAATGGTAATTTTAATGCAATATCCGTGCTAGTTTTGAAAAATAATTTATTTGAATGATGTGATAGTGTATGACGAATGGATCAATTGTCCAAACGTAGTGCTGATTTAGCTAGTGATCTGTGATACAACAAAGAGAAGATTAGCAAATATTTTTAGGAGTCAGTTTATGCAACTTGCTGAAGTATGCTTTCAGAATAAACCCTGCCTCAATTAGGTCTTTCAAGGGTTATATCATGGTCTGGTTCACGGTTATTAAAACAAAAGATATAAGCTCAAATGTTTTTGTACCCACCCCCTTCGTGATGTTCTCCAGTCCTACGTTCAGCTAATCGTCACACGCATTTTTCTCCTACGAAAGCTTGAAGGTGTAATAGTTAAAGGTGATGATTCAAGACTTTCTTGAAATGGCAGTCACTTTATCTGTTTTTTCTTGGTTGTTAGTGACCCTCTTGGTTTTGGATAAGATGGCCACTACAACTTATTTCGTTTTTGCTGGAGGATTTGATGACCTCATTTTGTTTTGTTTATTTTTGTATTGATCCTTAATTTTTGCATGGACCATTTTTTGAAGATTTTTAGTCCATCCGGATTTGCCCTGATTTTTGCCTAAGTCTCCTATTCAGATGTTCAACTTAGCGAGATTTTTCTATTTTCTATTTTTCTCTTTTTTGTTGAAGGATTGTGACTGCCAAGTCATTGGTCCTAGATGGATTCCCAGATGGAATGTTTCACCTTGTAGTTTGGATGCATATTCAGGTTAACTGAACACTACCCTACCCCTGGTTAAATGTAAGGGTTTTGAATATTCGAAAGAAACTCCTACTTCTAGGCTCGAAGTGGTTGTCTAGGGATTAACTCCTTATCTCTCCAGTGTTTGGGGATTTAAAACAATGTCTGTACATCATCAATAAGGTTCTTTCTGAAAGTATGTTATCAACAATTATGGGTATTTCGTTTTTGTCATCCTCCCTAAAATATTTGCTAAACAACAATGTTAAAAGTAAGTGAAATGGAGAAGTATATTTTTTAGATTTTCAATAAATAAATGAGTGAATACAAATGAATTCGTTCGAAACATGCATGTTCATTTTATTAATATTACCATTAAAGACAACAATATTTAAAAGCAAGTGGCACTTAACAACAAAGAAATTACAAATGCAAAGAAATGATATGGGCTAAAGCCTGCCAGTGCTGAGGAACTGGACTTTAGGAGATTTCCATGGAGTCTTCGAACTCAATCAACCAGGAAGCTTGACACGCATGAACAAATTTCCCTCTGAAAAAGATATGCACCCCTTGTCCATCAATAGTTGTACTTTGGCTTGGAAAGCTTTGTAGTCTTCAGTTGAGTGTCCCACCGATCCAACATGATATCCACATGTCTCATGAGGATTGTATCTGAGTGGGTATGGATTTGGTAAAGGCTTGAGAGGCTTGGGCTCTACCAGTGAGTTCTGGATCAGATATGGCAGTAGTTGATCGTATGCCATAGACATTGGATGAAAAAGAGCATTCCTTCTTTCCAAATTGTTATGAGGTTTCTGCTGATTCTGACATTGGTATGACTGTTGAGAAGATCCCTGGTTTGTTGTAGGATATTGACCATGTGGAGGAAATGGCATCTGATGTGGAAATCCATAAGCTTGTTGATTTTGGGCAACTGACTTGCATGGGTATTGTTGATTCGTATAAGGAGCAATCCATGGTTTCCAGTATGGCGATTTAGGCATTGGTCGCCCAGAAGGGTGGCATGGCATTGACATTGATGACTGCTGAGAAGAGGATGGGCCATAAGGTCTTGTTAATGCACCCTGAGAATACTCATCTTCCATAACATCATTGGTTGACATTTTTCCAACCCAAAGATTGATATCTTCGTCATAATCAGTAAGGTTTCTCTCAAAGTATCCCTTTGTAGTATCTTTACAAGATACAACCTCTTCATACTTCTTTCCCAAATTTTCACCTGCATGAGTGGTGGCATCCACATTCTTGTTAGAGAAGGAAGACATATCATCTGTCACTGGCATGCCCTTTTCTTTGTGGTACAAAATTTTGAGCGGGCTAAAAGGCTCGTGCGTCTTCTCTTTTCCAGGCCTTTGAATTAAACCAATCGTGCTAGGATCTTCTTTGTTAACCAACCTTCGCAATTTGTTTCGAAAGTCTTCACATTCTTTGACAGCATGCCCCACATTTCCAGTGTGGTATCCACATTCATCATCTAGATTATCCTCTTCGAATACTAGGCGTTTGTTGTTGATTAACTCTTGAACTTTGTTCTTGAATGACCAACAACCTTCAATAGAGTGTCCCATCGCTCCCTTATGGTATTCAAATTGCGCATTAGGATCATATCCAGGCGGCATACGAGTACGAAGCGGTCCAAGGGGTATGGGCACCACCAAAGAATTATGTATCAAGTACGACAGTAGTCGTGCACACGGTATAGGAATGGGAAAAGGAATAGACTGCGACCTTTCCAATCTTCTTTGCCGATAGCACTGGTTTTGCTTCACATAACCTTGAGTGGGAATGGTCAGTATTCCTTGTTGGTCAGGGATCCAAGTAGGAGGATTTGCAACAGATGATTGTCTTTTTCCATACTCCGAGTTCTTTTCCTTAATTTGGGCATTGAATGGCCTATTAATCAGGATCTCCACCCTTGAATCGTTTCTTTTTAACATCAATACTTTGTTATCAATCAGCTATTTCACCTTATACTTAAGGGTTTTTCATTCTTCAGTGGCATGCCCTGATGACCCCCCATGGAAATCACACCTTACATTTGGGTTATATTTAGGTAAACTTGAATACACTATTGACTGGATCTTATGAGGAAATACCAATAACCTTTGCATAAGTTATGGAAGCAATTCACTATATGACATTGGCAATGGTTCAAAATGAGCAGATTTTCTCCCTCGGACAACTCAAGGTCTACCATGGATAAGGTTCTGATCATACATTGGTTCCTTCAATCTTGGTTGTGGAACAAGTGTTGGCCTCTGATGATGTCTGGGAAGACCCTCGTGTAATGGGTTGACCAATGAAGACTGTGGAGTGGAAGGAAAGGTAGGAGTAACATGTCGGCCTGCACTCTCCTATTGAAGTCCTTTATCTCTTGTCAGAGTTGTGACGCTCTCTAGAATCTGGTCCACTTTTCCCTTCATGTGATCCATATCTTTTTTCATCATGGCTTGATCTTGCCTTAAACGCTCCATCAGTTCTCTCTTGAAATTAACAACAGTGTCGGGAAGTCAAGCAACTGTTTATGGATGAAAGGCTTTGTTATGAGTTCAATGTACGATGCATATTGAATGCATGTGTATGCAAGAATATTTTGCTTACGTTTTAATTTTATTTTCAGGGAAGCAACAGTCGTTTGTGTAACAAAAATTCAAAACATCATGAACATAAGAAATAAAAGGAAGGTCAAACTTCGTTTATTTATTTCAATCAAGTACACAGTACCAAAGTACAAATATTTTTAGCTGAAACATTTTTGAAAGATGGAGGCATTCCCTTTTAATATTTCACAATAACATTTCTTCCTTTCTAGATTCAATGTTACCTTGAATGCAAGACAAACTGTAGATTCCCTGAAAAATAATTTTTTTGCGTAAGTCATAAGGTTTTATGCAAATGATTATGAATGCATGGTATTTGGATCCAGGATGACATAAGTAACTCCCAAACCCTCTTATAAGGTAGGCCGTAAGAATTTAGTTCTAGATTCTTTACCCATAAACCCATTCACAGGATAGTTTCTATGGTAACAATATCAAGGTACTCAAGGTTACAGATGCTAATCATATTAACGTCCTGCCACAGGCTAGCTGTATTATGACGATAATAACGATAAGGTCTACCTCAAATGGAGTTCTCATGTTTGGCGTACGAAGGGGTGAGCTCTCAGAGACTAACACTACGCAACTACCAACATTGAAACTAGTTCTAGGAGTGGTTCTAGAGTCACAACCCTTTCATGAATCAAGTTATGCGACAAGCTAGTTGCGTTATGACGAGATCTACGAATAGGTCTACTCTCTAGAGGAGCTTTCATGCTAGGCTTGCAAGGAGCGAGTCCTTGGAGACTAACACTAATAACTACCAATTCTAACTTAGGTGTTCTCTCTTCTTTTTCCAAATCTCGGTTAAAAAGCTTTACTTGTGATGTAAACCCAGGATCCAATAAGCAAATATAATAATGAACATTATGATAAAGAAGAAAGTGATAAATAAGCATAGATAACAACAATGGTAGACAAAGAAGACAATTAAAACAAGTCAACAAACAAGCGCAAGAATAACCAAGTTAGGCTCGACTCTCTCTCGCAAAGGAGCTTGTCCCCAACAGAGTCGCCATCTGTCGTACCTCGAAAAATACGATCCTCGCGAAGGACGAAGAAAAAACAAACAAAAAAGTCGCCACCTAATTTTAATCTATTCCTAATAAAAGAAAAGGGAAATATATGTAAAACCTATAAAGGAAAGAACTTGGTCGTTGAAACCAAATTCTAGATTCGGGAGTCGGTTGAGCAAGAGGAAGGTATTAGCACCTCTTACGTCCGTTTTACTCGACGGGAACCTCTTAGTCTAATTTACAATCAAGTGTTAACTTATGCTAATATCTTCTTATTAAGGGTAAGTGATACGTTATGGAAAATGGATGGTTTTAGTCCTAGGGTGCTTGGCAAGGAGTAAGATCCGTGTGCCTACGTATTCCCTTGTGCAATGGGAAAGTCAGAGCCTCGTAGTTCGTGGTACTACGGTTGGTTGGTCTCGATCGCAACAGGGGCGAGAGAAAAGGGGGAGTTAGTTGTTAGTGGGCTTGCCAAGGAATGGGATCCTCGTGCCTACATATCCTCGTTGAGGAATCGGAGCGTTGTAGTTCGACTAACTACGAGTAGGTTGGTATTTTTTAATGAACGGTTATTTAAAACACTTTCTAACTGCTAAGCGTGGGCTTGTCTGCTCGCGATAGGAGGCTGAAGCGCTATCTTGTTTGCGAGATAGAAGGGATTTAAATAATGCTTGAGTTTTTAAACTACTATCTAACGGCTAAGCGTTGGCTTGTCTGCTCGCGATAGGAGGCTGAAGTGCTAGCTTGTTTTAACGTATGGTAACACTAAATGTGAAGGCCTAGCTCAGGTGATTTCAGAGTTCTAGTGATGAACTCTGAAAACCTTATGAATAAGAGCTTTGAGTGAAAGGTTTAAGGCAATTTTCACAAAGTATCTTTAGGTGGTTTTCTTCGTTCTTGATTGCTAATGATTACTCCTTTTTATAGGTGATTTTGGGAGGAGCTCATATGTGGGATTCATAAGGGATATTCTCTAAAGCATGTGAGGAAAATCCGTTTAAGGATGAACTATAATCTTTTTCGTTTCTCATGCCGTTAGGGATGGATTTGTATAGGGATTTTGCGGGGTCAAGAATTGGTGAGTCACAACTTTAATTTTTGTATGTAGTGAGGTGAAAGGCTTCTAGAACCTTATGGTGGTCCCCTGCAAATTTACTTTGAATTTTTACTGAGGTAAGCTTCAATTTTCACTGTTATTGGCTTGCTTTACCTTGCTTCTATTACTGTGCGTTTATAGTGCACGCATGGCCTATTATTGTTGTCTGACATTTACATTATTTGAACAAGAATTTGAACTTTGTTGTTGTGTTATCGTAGGCATAAACCACTAATTGTTGTGAATGAATTTGAAAACAAATGACATGTTCTTTTAATACTTTACCAGGTCTACACTTTGATCAAGACCTTAAGAAATATTTGTGTTGTGACCTGAGCATTACTTGAAGTAGCATGGAGTTTGGATGCATTCATCTTGAGCATATACTTGGATCTACCTTTAAAGTTTTACTTGGAGGTCTCATGCATTAGTCATGAAAACTTACCATGTTCACTGATGCAGGTCTATTGATATTGTTTTACTGCTGTTATGCATATGGTTTGCATGGATGTCTTGTAGGTTTGTAAAAGTTGATGCAAAGTTAGACAAGGAAATTGGTAACTTGATGTTTAGAATCATGGTGGAAGTTCATGGAGGAAAGCTGTATAGCCCATGGCCAAGCTTAATGGAAGGATTAAGAACCTTAGTTTTTTTATAACTTGAAATGTTGTAGCTTAGGCATTATGCTTAGGTTTTGTAACTTTTGTACTCCTTTTTGAAATTGTATCTATTGTCACTTTTAATTTCAGGAAGTTTTCTACCAATTAAATGTGTGTTGGTGTGTTGTGCTCCTGTTGTTGATGTCATTTTATCCATGTGATGCAGTGTAAAGCAATGCAACTTGATAAATAATCTAAGTTTTCAAGAATTTCTCTTCATGTAACACACAATACAACTTCCCATGTAGTCTCTCTAGTGAGGTCTCTCCTTAATTTATAACTCAATTTCTTTCCAAGCACACTCGTAGCCGTGAAAGTAGCTTTAAGAGCAAGATCAAAAGATAATTCTAGATTAAGATTATCTTGAAACATAGTTGGCAAACTATCCAAGTAGGTTTTCACCACATTTCTTAACTCATATAAGTTAACAAGAAAATTATTAGGGAGTGGAATAAATATGTCATTCAGATTTGAGACTATTAGCATCATATTTGTGTTCCTTGAAGGCTAGGCAATTTGTCTAAGCAAGACTTTGAAACATTTCACATATAGCACGATAAGGCCAATATCCACCATAAGCAACCAAATTGAGAATGACTTGCAAAAACATCAAACTTGAAATGAGTTAATTCAATATGAATGGCACAAGTTCACCTTGAGAATGAATTGTCATAAGGCTCGAAATCATCTTGATACCACTTGACTATTTCTTGAACAATTTAATCCCACGTCTTAGCTTGCAACAAATTTGATCATGCCTTAAAATGAACCTAACCATATAACTTGCACTAGGGCTTGAGGACAAATTATTCATCTTAACACCCATTTGAAACCAAGTGCTTTGACCTTTTGACCACGAGAATTTTAATTCAATGCACCTACAAAACCTTGTTAGTTTCAATGAACATAAACACAATATTCTATGACTTAGCTCTTAGAAGATCATGGCTAATGGCCAGATGATCCTTCAGAAGAAGAAAAACAAAATAATACAAAACATGAACATGGTAGGACAAATTTGGGGTACGACAATGTGCACATCCAGAAGTCACGTAACCTTATTTTTTTTATAGCAAAGTTGATTCATAATATGTGCAATGTAGTGGATGAAGTATAATGTTTACCTGAAATTCAATATTTTTTTGCTCCCTTTGATTTGTTTCCCCAAAAAGTTTGTTTTTGAGTGAGAAATGGTATTAATGAAGTATAGTTTTTTTTTAGGTTGGTGATGGTGAGTATGGAAGAATAAAAATTGAGAATGGAGAGAGTGCGGAGAGTGATCATGCATTTTCAAATATATCAGCTTTTCTTCCGGATCTGCATATCCGGAGACCTTCCGCATATGCTCATCTGATTTTTTTTAAACGCAGTGGTGCATCCTGATTTTCCCATTCAAAATTAAAAGGCATAAATAGAATTTCACGTGGTGCCTAAATAACTTATGAGGCGTATTAAGAAATCCTCTTCTTTTATTTATAGTTGACGTGAAACTTAATCATTAACATTTGAGTTTAACCTATTGAAATAGATATTTAAAAAGTTGTACATCGAATCATTAATACACAGAAATTACTAAAAAATCAATTTTATATTTGGCATTGTTGAGGAAATTAAACCACTAAAAATCATTATATTAAATGCACATCAATTGATTGTTGTGTTATAAACTTTGACAATAACTAAAATTCGAAGTACAACCCACTAGTTTAGCGTGAAATATAGTTGCATATATGCGTTGCTTAGTTGATTCTGATTTGTAGTTTTGTCATATTTATTGACAGTAATATGCTGATGCTATGCACCATCACAACAAGAAAATTTATGGTTTTCTACGACAGAAATAATAGTTAATTTATAGCTAATCTCTATCAAATAAAATTAGTTGGAGATTTGTTACGGATTAGCTACAACATATGTCGTAGCATAAATTGGGTGGCTAATCATCTTGATCAAAATTTACTAGCAAAACTCAAACTAATATATTAAAAGTCCTAGCTAAAGCACAACTAAATCGTAGCAAAATGTCAATGATGAGTTATGTTTCCCCAGCTATACAACTACAATATCGCCACCAAAATTCCATAGTAAATCTCAAGCTAAAATTTATAGTAATTTGAAAGAAAATGCATCCAAAAATGAGATAGACAAGTTGAATCAGTTCTGGTAATCGATCTTTCCCATCTATGTGTTCCAACAACCTTCTAGCCTCTTCATCATTCTGCTGAGCATTCTTTTGCGTCTTTGAAGCCTTAAGTTCCTACAACTTCGAATGATTATAATACGCAACCCCTAAAAACGCCAACCCATAACCGATCAAATTAACTGGAGTAACAATATCCTTAATCACATACCAACAAAACACAATCAAAAACCAATCCTTAACAACCCCAACAACATTCATAGTCAAAGCAGAAGTATTTCCAACCAGCAAAAACACAACAAGATTCAAAGCAAAAACACAAAGCAAATTGGTCCCAAAAATCACGAAATCCAAATGAAAACTGGAGTTATCCCTCAAAGAAGGATAATCAAAATTGAGCCAAGGAACAGACAAAAACACCAAACTACCAGGAGCAATGTAATAAAACAACAAGGTACAGGTTTGATAGAGCATCAAATATATGCATCAACTGTATCATTGAAAATTCCAGATATGGTTTTAGCTATAAAATTCAATGATCCCTCTGAACATAAAAATAAAAGCAAGAAACCACATATAGTTGAAACATTGCTCATCATACTCAACATTCATAGTTCTCAGTACAAAATAAAAGCCACCGAAACTCTCCTACGTCCAAAAAAACTAGAAGTATCAAAACCATTAAAAAGTGATACAAACCTTCTACTGCTGGGAATGCGGCTCCTTGAGGTCTTTGATCTCGGAGAAGTTTCAATAATCCTTCCTTTCTGACTATAAATTAAATAAATAAACTTAGCTACATAAAAATACACAAGATTAAGCAATGAGAAAATAATAACCAACATTCACTTTCACGCTATGCCAAACTCACCACCAATCCAAACACACAAGTAATATGACATGACACCACCCTTGTAAAAAAAAAGGGAAAATTAAAAACAATGGAACTTACATTCTCTCAACATTAGTTCCATACTTTGCAAACTGAACTGTTATTTCACGACCATCAACCATTCTTCCTGAAAAATGAATTCTTTTTCAGAAAACCAAATAAAAAATTCAATCAACAGAAAACACAATTAAATGAAGAAGCATACCGTCAAGCCTATCAACTACCTTAGAAGCCTCATCAACATACTTATAACGCACAAAAGTAAAACCCCTCAACTCACCAGTTCTTAAAAAAACATAAACTTCAATTTCAATAAGCTAAAATTATGGATTTTACGAATGGATAAACTAGAGAAATCAAGAAAAAAATACCTTTGATCTTTGGGGATGAAGATATCAACGACATTGTCTTACTTATCGAACAACGAAAATAGGTCGTCGGCTGTTATACCTTGAGGAAAATGATGGTGTTTGTTAGGTTAAAGATATGAGGAAGACTTGAATTGAAAATGGAGAGAGAAGTATTGAACTAAAGCTATCACAACAAGAGAAAACCCGTGAGTTTCAATGATGCTGAATATTCGAAGTCTCATGCCATAGCTAGCAAAAAAGAATGTAGAAAGATAAACAGAAGCAAAATCCTCTGACTTCTCTATCAAAAAATTGGAAAATTTACCTCAAACGCATCAAGGCCTACACAAAATAATGGGTTCTGTCTCAAGTGCTCCAAAAGTGTAGCTTCATCGATAACAGGTCCTCTGTTGTAGTTTATAAGAATTGCTTCCTGTAATATGAATGTATCATAAGTAAAAGAAGACTAATCTACAAGATAGTTTATAAGAGAAAATAAAGTTTCTTGAACTCTTACATTCCTCATCTTGGAGAGTCTTTCCTTGTTGACTAGAATATAAGTGGTTTTTTCCAAGATAGGATTAAACCTAATCTACAAAAGCACTCATGGTAAAAAAATTATTTAAATAATCAAATGTATAAGGAAACATTATTTTTACATGCAACATGCTACGTAGTTAAAACAAATCATTAACAAAGAGAATTTGCTTGAGGTACTAACCTGAGTTTATACCATGGAAAGTTGATTCAAATCCCCCCCACAAGTAAAATATCTATCAACTAGAGATGCTTTGGATTAAGTCAAAAGAAGAAGAAAAATTGTACAAGAAAAAAGAATGGAAAATTTTATTCTTTCCTTGTAGTAATTTTTTTACTACAACTTCTATAACATTGTCAGCTCATTAAAACAAGAAAAGAGAGAAATTTGGGAAAAATATAACTTCTTATGGTTGGTCCTCTTCAAATTACTACAAAATAATAACTATATAACAATATACATACACATTTGAGGTTGACCAAGAAATCTCCAGGAATGGAATGATGGTGAACATGTCACATAACATCTTCCAATACTCTTTTAGATGAAGGGGGTAAACTCCAGGTAAGCACTAGAGTATTTTCTACAAAAGTGTGTAGACTAATGACAATTAAATATCGAAGAAACATTGGAAAAATTCACTTCCAACCTTCACACCTTGACATACTTATCAATATAACCCTGCAGAAAAATAAAGGACATGATAAACAACTTCAGATAGGGATGTGTAAACATAAAACCAACAAAAATAGTTACTTATATACTTCCACTGAGGTAAAAACAGAGTAAGAGACGATAAGATCAATTACAATCACAAGTTTAGTCAACTTTCACTGTGATGAGTTAATATATTGACTTATCAATTACCTTGTTTACAGTCTTTTTCACAATGGTTTTGAAAGCCACCTCACTCATATTACCCTGTCTCCGTGATGGTTTCAAAACCTCTTTTACAAATTTTGCAATGGAAACTTTGAATAATATCATTGATCTAGAATTCTCACTATATCAACCTCCTGGAGAACCTCATCCATGGACGTCTCCCTTTTCCAAGTCACCGATGTTTCACCATTTTCCTTTAAGAAATTAGCATAAGCTGCAATAAGAAAAAATAATTATCAGTCAATTTTTTTTAAATTCAATAGATATCCATTTCAACACATCATAGAGACATGCTTGTGACAAATTTTTCGAGTCTCGTAGCCTGGTAGAGATCAAAGTATATTAGGTTCATCTTGAACCCTTCAACCTAATACAGCTCAAAACAATTGTGTCATAGTCAACTTAAAGTCGCCAACATCTGCAAACTAAATAATGCATTTTGTTGCAAGATTTCAAGTTACAGTTTATTAGAAAATTACCACCATTCTTGCATAGGCTGATCCAATACGGCTAACTCCGATAACACCGACAGTCAGCCCTTTTGAGTAAGTTTCCAACAAATCTAGCAGATAAACAAAACCAAACTAGCTATTCAAATCTTCAGAAGTGTATGTATGACATTCATACTTCAATGTATGAAGACTAACAAAGAAGAATTTGTGCAATATTTTTAACAAAACTCGTAGATGAAATAAGAAAAGATGATTTTCGTACAGATGAGGTAGCCATCCATCATATATTCTCGCCCTCGTGAACTCATCCGCCTGAACTATCCTTCTAGCAGCTACCAAGGACAATTATGTTGCTAGCTCCGTTGTAGTCTCCGCGAGCACTCCCTACGAAAAATAAGAAATGAAACTAATGTCAGAACAAATAACTTCCTCATCAAGACTATCACTATTTCTTATAAAAAAAACACACACACACACGAGCGAGTGCACCATAACAGGCACCATAATCAAGCATCATACATGTTAACTTTGCAATTTAAGAAAAGTGATAATTTACAAGAGTATTTCCAAGAACAACACCATACTTGTTTACAGCATTGACATCCACATTGTTGTAACCAACAACCATATTACTGAAAGTTGTGCCTCCAGCTCTGCTCAAAGCAGAGAATAACTATTGTTGCTCTTGTTTCAATTTTTCATGAAATGAATAAACTAACCAGAATAGTAGAGTTCTCTTGTTGCTATTGCATGTGGAAATCACATAACTTGAAGGTCTTCAAACAACTTTTCATTCACTTTTGGAATAACGATTTTTTAGATAAAAATGAAACGATAGAAACTGCAACAAATATGCAAATATACAAAAAAATGAAATTATATGACACCAAAGATATTAGTGTTAGATGTTATATTATAAGTACTTGAGAATTTGAAGAAACATACAACCGAAAATGAAAATTACACGTATTTTACTGCGATATCATACTAATTGTAACTAAATTCAATGGAAGAACAATAGAACAATAGAATATCTACGGCCAAATATACAATATGAAAAGGTTTCCATACCAAGTCAAGTTCAGCATCTTCATCCATTTGAATTGCCTAATCAAGAGACACAATTCCAACCTACAAACACCAAAACATCTTCAAATTGTGAAGTCAAGTTTCTCCATAGTCAACACTTGTTTTGATGAAGACACATCTCTTAGCTACAATTTGATAAAGAAGGCAAAAATGATATTCAAGTTTAATGCATCATGCTTCAAAGACTTATTTCCTCAAGAAGAAGCTTCATGAAGGTATTTTAGCAATTATACACAAATATTAAAATCTTAGATGCTCAATCAAATACCTATATCATGGCATAATCATCTCTTAACTTTAACATCATTTAAAATTGTATTTTTCAAAGTTAAACCTGTGTAAATCGATTTGCACTTTCATGCAATCGATTTGCATCTGTTTGTTTTAAGTTTTTTTTGGCAATTTTAACTTGGTGCAATCGATTTGCACTTACATGCAATCGATTGCATGTTTCAAAATTTTGAAAAATTGGGCAACGTATGCATGTGCAATCGATTTGCATTATAGTGCAATCGATTGCAGTCTGAACAATTTTGAAAAATCAGTATTTTTCATAACACCTATTCATGTAACCTTTCATGAAACCTTTTCATAATGCATTGACATTTGTTCATGAATTTTTACTGTTAATTACACTGTTTCATAAGGGTGTTATGTGCATATAAAATCAAAAAATTTTCAAATCATTTGTCACCTCTTTCAAAAATAATTTTCATAAAATATTCAAAAAAAACTCTTAAACTTTTGACAAGAATTTTTCTACATTCTTCATATCACATAATTGAAAAATTCTTGAGCTATCTAATATTTTATAATTGTGAATAATTGTTAAAGAAAGAGAAGATCAATTTATATTGATATCAATCATTGTATTACTCACTTAAACAAATTATAGAAATTGTTTTCTATTTGTGACTTGTGTTCCAAGGATTGTTTGGACATAAGGGTTAGTGTGGCAAGAGGATTGTTCTTACACACTTGATTGTTTAGTTTGTTAGAAAGTAGGCCTCACCATTGAAGGTGTGATAGGTTGTACTGTTCTATAAAAACTAGTGGAAATCTGTTTCATATTGAAAGGGGACTAGATGTACCTTCGGATTGTGAAGGGAACCAGGATAAACCTCTGTGTCATTTTTACTTTCCTGCTTTACCGTTTTCATTACATAAACCGTAAAAAGCAAAATCCATCCATCAAAGAAAAAGAATCAAAAAATTTCTAAGAACCTAATTCACCCCCTCTTAGGCGCATTCGTATACTTACAATTGGCATCAAAGCAGGTTTAGGTAACCTGTTCCTACAAGATCCTGTATGGCTTCCGCAAACTCGAATCCTGTTTTCAAAGATGGTGGAAGTAGCAACAAGCCTCCGCTCTTCTCCGGCGAATACTTTGATTTTTGGAAAATCAGAATGAGGGCACATCTTGAAGCCCAAGGAGAAGGCATATGGGAAGCAATCGAAGAAGGTCCTCATAATCCTGTTAATGTAATCAATGGCGTTGGAACCGCAAAGTTGAAGAATATGTATGATGAAGATGATAAGAAGAAGATCCTAAATGAGAAGAAGGAAATCAATATAGTCCAAAGCGCTCTTAGTATGGACAAATTCTTCCGCGTATCACAATGCAAATCCGCAAAGGAAATTTGGGATACTTTGGTAGAAACACATGAAGGAACAACAGAAGTAAAAAGATCAAGGCTTAACACGTTGAGTCAAGAATATGAAATGTTCTGTATGCAGCCCGAAGAATCTATCGTTGCCTTACAAAAGAGATTTGTTCATCTAACAAACCACTTGATTGCACTCGGGAAGACCTTCACCAACGACGATCTCAATTTGAAAGTCCTAAGGTCCTTAACAAGGGAATGACAACCGAAGGTGACCGCTATTTCGAAAAAGAAGAGTCTCTCAACGATGATATCCACATCTCTATTCGGCAAACTTCAAGAGCACGAATTGGAAATTGGAAGGCTCGAGAAGCACGAAAGTCAAGAGAAAAAGTCCAAAGGAATTGCTTTGAAGATTGACACGAAGGATGACAAAGATGACGAGATTTCCGAAGATGAGAATTTCATGCTTCTTGTTAAGAAGCTTGGTAAGTTTTTTAACAAAAATATTAATTCCTCTTTTCCTAAAAAGAATAAACATTTCAGGAAGAAGGATGCATCCACATCAATTCAAGAAGTTACATGTTATGAATGTAGGAAGCAAGGTCACATAAAACCGGATTGTCCAAGACTTGCAAAGAAAGGAGGATTCAAAGGCAAAAAGGACTTCAAAAATAAAAGGGCTTATGTTGCTTGGAACGAAAATGAAGTTAGTTCCTCATCGGAATCGGAAAGCGATGAATGTGCAAATATGGCTCTAATGGCTTCACATCACTCCGATGAAGAAAATGACGAGGTATGCTTGAAAACAACTTCGAATCAATGGTATCTTTATAGCGGTTGTTCAAAGCATATGACCGGTGATATCAACAAATTTTCAAGTCTATCACTTAAGGCCAAAGGATACGTTATTTACGGTGATGATAATAAAGAAAAATTCTTGGAGTTGGAACCATTGGTGCACCTCCTCATACAATCATCGAAGACGTCCTTTATGTGGAAGGCCTTAAACACAACCTTATTAGCATAAGTCAATTATGTGACAAGGGTTTCCGAATCAACTTCACAAAGGAAGAATGCTTAATAAAACATGAAGTCACCCATGACCTATTGCTAAAAGGTAAAAGAATTAATAACATTTTCATGATTTCTTTTGATGACTCTTCTTTGAAGGTAAAGTGCTTAATGGCAAACAACAAGGAGGCATGGCTTTGGCATAAGAGATTTGCTCACATTCACATGGAACATTTAAACAAATTAATAAAGCATGATCTAGTTGTTGGTCTTCCGAAGATAAAGTTTATCAAGGATAAGCTTTGTGACGCATGTCAAAAGGGGAAGCAAACCAAAACATCCTTCAAGACCAAGAAAGTGATATCTACTTCAAGACCATTACAATTGTTACATATGGATCTTTTCGGTCCATCAAGAACAAAAAGCTTCGGAGGTAACGTTTATGCCTTAGTTATTGTTGATGATTTCTCTAGATACACTTGGACTTTATTTTTAGTGCAGAAAAGTGATGCCTTTTAAGCATTCAAGAAGTATGCCAAGCAAATTCAAAACGAGAAGTCACTCTCAATTGTCTCCATAAGAAGCAACCATGGTGGCGAATTTCAAAATTCATCATTTGAAGATTTTTGTGAAGAGCATGGAATCTCTCACAATTTTTCCGCACCAAGGACTCCTCAACAAAATGGTGTCGTAGAGAGGAAGAATATAGCATTAGTGGAACTTCCAAGAACAATGCTCAGCGACTCAAATCTTCCTAAATATTTTTGGGCGAATGCGATTAGCACGACTTGTTTTGTAAGTAACCGTGTCAATATTCGACCAATCCTCAAAAAGACTCCATATGAGTTGTTCAAGGGACGGAAACCCAACATATCTTTCTTCCACATATTCGGATGCAAATGCTTCCTTCTCAACAAAGGCAAGGACAACCTTGGTAAGTTTGATGAGAAATCTGATGAAGGTATATGTCTTGGTTATTCTCTCTCAAGTAGAGCTTTTAGAATTTTCAATAAACGAACACTTACTATTGAAGAATCTATACATGTTTCTTTTGATGAGACTAACCCCTCGAAAGAGGATAATATTATTGTGGATGATGATGATGATGTAGTAGATCTATCACAACAACAAAAGGAGACATCAAAAGAACAAGCAATATCACAAGAAGATGACTCACCAATTATTGAAGAACATCAAGATCTTCCAAAAGAATGGAGAACTCATAGAGATCACCCGATAGATAAAGTTATTGGTGATATTAGCCAAGGCGTTGCAGCTCGACTAAATCTCAAGGATGCTTGTCTCAACATGGCGTTCGTATCTCAAATTGAACCAACCAAAATCGATGAAGCTTTAGGCGATGATCAATGGATAATAGCTATGCAAGAAGAACTTAATCAATTCGAAAGGAATCAAGTTTGGACTCTTGTACCAAGACCGGACAACAAACATATCATAGGCACAAGATGGGTGTTCAAGAACAAACTTGACAAGAACGGAATCATAGTTCGTAACAAAGCAAGATTGGTCGCACAAGGCTACAACCAAGAAGAAGGAATCGACTTTGATGAAATGTTCGCTCCGGTAGCAAGGTTAGAAGCAATTATATTATTACTTGCTTACGCTTGTTCAATGAATTTTCAGTTGTACCAGATGGATGTCAAAAGTGTTTTCCTGAACGACTACATAAATGAAGAAGTCTATATCAAACAACCTCCGGGTTTTGAAGACTTCAAGAATCCCTCTCATGTATACAAGTTGAAGAAGGCTCTTTATGGCTTAAAGCAAGCACCAAGAGCATGGTATGATCACCTTAGCAATTTCCTATGTGAGAAGGGTTTTACAAAAGGAAAGGTTGACAAGACGTTGTTCACAAAGAAGTTCAAAGGTAACACCTTATTGGTTCAAGTCTATGTCGACGACATCATCTTCGGTTCAACAAACAAAGATCTTTGCGAAGAATTTTCACTAATGATGCAAGGAGAATTCGAAATGTCCATGATGGGAAAATGAACTATTTTCTTTGACTACAAATCAAGCAAACAAAGGATGGCATCTTCATCAACCAATCCAAGTATTGCAAAGAACTATTAAAAAGATTCGATATGGATAGTTGCAAAGTGATGTCCACTCCGATGGGATCCGGAACGTACGTTGATCAAGATGAATCCGACACTTCAATTGATATCACAAAATATCGAGGTATGATCGGTTCATTATTATATTTGACGGTAAGTCGTCCTGACATTATGTTTAGTGTTTGTTTGTGTGCACGCTTTCAAGCAAATCCGAAGGAATCGCATCTCACCGCCGTAAAGAGGATTATGAAGTATCTAAAAGGAACAACGAATGTCGGACTATGGTATCCAAAAGGTAGTACATGTTCTTTAATTGGTTATTCTGACGCTGATTATGCAGGATGTAAGACCGATAGAAAAAGCACAAGTGGCACTTGTCATATTCTTGGAAATGCACTAGTATCATGGGCATGCAAGAAGCAAGCTTGTGTCGCACTTAGCACGGCCGAAGCAGAATACATTGCGGCTGAAAGTTGTTGTGCACAAATTTTGTGGCTCAAGCAGTAACTTCTTGACTATGGCGTAGATCTCGGTTGCATTCCTCTTCTATGTGACAACACAAGTTCCATCAACATCACAAAGAACCCGGTCATGCATTCAAGAACAAAGCACATAGACATTCGGCACCATTTCCTTCGCGATCACGTTCTTAACGGAGACGTAGATGTTACCTTCGTGGATACGCATAATCAATTAGCGGATATCTTCACAAAACCGCTCGCAAGAGATCCTTTTTACAAGATTAGAAGAGAACTTGGAATCTTAGATGAAAAAGATATATAAATCATCCATTAACAAAGGTGCACAATATTCATTCTTTTCTTATCTTAAGCAAAAGATTACAATATGTTTTTCTTCTTATAATTATGCCATATATGAATATGTTTCATTAAACTTGTTTAAAAATGTTTTAGAATGTTTATTATTTTCATATTTTTGCAAATATTTAAACATGCAATCGATTACATGCTTACTGCAATCGATTGCAGTCTGGAAAAAATGACTTTTTACGTAATTTTGACATGGTGCAATCGATTGCATGAAAGTGCAAATCGATTGGAGTCTGTAGCTTTTTGAAAAAATTTTATTTTTAATTATTCCCTCTTATTTTCTTTGATCCTTGGTATCCTAAACTCTTATACATCAAATCACATCATTTCCTAGACCAACTTTTCAGTTTTTTTCCCTCCTAGCCTTAACCTACAAGATTCCTACCTTGACTCATTAAACACTTATTCAAATTCCCTTAACCACCCAAATAACTCACCATAACTCCTCACACCAAATTCCCACATTTTTATATCCATAAATATTCTGAATTTTCTCCATCTCCCTACCAATTTTCGTTTTCCCCATATAACCTACACCAAAAATACCAAAACTTCATCCTTCTCACTCAACTTTCCCATTTCTCACCAACTCTTACCCATGGCTTCAAGGACCAAAAGAAAGGCCACTGCTGCTGAAAAAGGAAAGGCAAAGTCCTCCTCATCATCCAACATTCCACTTTATGAAGGTTTATCAAATGAAAAGATTGAGAATTTTGAAAAGCTCTTCCAAAGAAAGATGGTTCAACAACCCAAGTATGGTGATCTTTCTTCCTTTTCTGAAAATTGCTTTACTTTTCAAACCACTCTAGACAACATAAAGTTAGGGAATGCTATTGCTTCCTCCGGACCATATTACCCGGATCTTGTTCGGCTGTTTTATTGCAATATGTGCATAGAAGAAGGAAGGTTTGTTACCTATGTGTTAGAAAAAAGACTTGTCTTGAACTCAAGACTTCTTGTAAACATCTTAGGGGTACCATCATCCGGTAGTCTCCTATTTGATCCTGAAGATGAAAAATGGAATGACTAGGGGTGGCAAAACGGGCCGCCCGCCCCGCCTAAAGCCCGCCAAAAAATAGCGGGGCGGGCATGCCCGCCAAGTTGAAATGGGCATAAAAGTCTAGCCCGCCCCGCCAAGGTGGCGGATTGGCGGGCGACGGGCTTGCCCGCCTTCTTTTTTAATTATTTTTTCTATTTTTTTAAATAAATTAAAAGATTCTTCTTTCTACATTTCAATAAAAATACATCAAACCAACATTTAAAAAGCATAATTTTTATTAGCCTAAAACATCAACTTTTAGTGAAATAATACTCTTATCATATATAATATCACATTTAGTATTTTATATGATCTAAATTCAAATTTCGATCACACTTTTGTCATTTTTCATTAGAAAAATTCAATACTTGTCCAACAATAAAGAAAGAGAAAGTAGATTAGTCCTAATAATCTAATAACAACTTATGTACATATCACAAACTATTTTCATAGGCTCTTCCAAATACTTAAATAGTGTTATTATATAGGTGTGGCGGGCTTTGGCGGGAGGCGGGTTTTGGCGGGGCGGGCTTTGGCGGGTGGCGGGATTTAGCGGGGCGGGTTTTAGTGGGCGGCGGGTCTAAAATCCCAACCCAACCCGCCACTTTTTGGCGGGTGTGCGGGCCGGCCCGGCGGGCCACGTCCCGTTTTTCCACCCCTAGGAATGACTATAAGAAGAGATCTTTTCTTCTACAAAATCGGAAGAATGAACGAAACAGAATTTTATGAACATAGAGTGAAGTCTCTAGGTGGTATTGAACCCTCTCGTAGTTCTTGGTCGGCTGGAAATTTCTACATTGATGATCACATGCTTCACTACTTCCTTGCCTATGTTGTGTTTCTGAAAAGTGGTAACTATTGTTCGGTTAATGATACGGAAATGCAGGCCCTATATGCTATCAAGAACAACATTGAAGTTAATTGGGCTCAGATGATTTTGCATCACATGCTGTCCCATTCTGAGAGATCCAAAGCTCTGCCCTATGCATGGTTCATCACCCGGATTTTGCAACACTTTGAGATTCCGTTTGATGGCTTTGAATGTCTTTTGATGGATTCACCTTCTCACAAGATTTCTATTCGGAATTTGGATAGAATAATGGGAGTTTACTATGATCGGGAAGCCGATACTATTACTTATCTTGGTGATGATGGTGGAGCACAAGAAGATAATGATCAACAACAACCCCTTAATGAAGAGGTTCCCGCTTCTCATGGTGTGAATGATCCTTCTAACCAAGATCTTTTGGATTTCATGACACAACAATTCTCCAACATGAACACCAACATCAATGACCGCTACAATGCCGTTAATGCATCTGTCAACACAAGGATTTCAAACTTTCAGCATGATGTCAACCAACAATTCTCATACATTTATTCCCACCTCTACATACCGCCTTATGATCCATCCAACCCGGCTGCCCCACCAACTCGCCAAGCACCTCTCAACCAACAATTTCCTAACCAAGACCCTTTTGACCCCAATATGGATCTGTTTTGAAAATGTTTTTCATGTTTTTTATGTTTCGATGTTGTTCCGTTATGTAGTCGTTAATGCTTACTAGTTGTAATGTCTCATTTCTATTTCTTTTGTTTTCGTTTGTTTCGTTTCTTTGCAATGTAAAATTCTGCATTTATGCTATGTATGCATCTCAAGTTTTAATCTATGCTATGTTATTTCCTTTTTTATTATTATTTCTTGTTTATGGCTTTTATTATTTTCACCCATCTTTCCCTTCTTTTTGATAATGTCAAAGGGGGAGAAAGATGTTATGCTTGTACATTTTCTTGTTCTTAAATTTCCTAAAGGTACAAAAGCTCCAATTCACATACAAAGGGGGAGATATGCATCTTAGGGGGAGAAGTATTTCGAAAATGATAAAGCATCTAAGAAGATTGTTTGTCATCATCAAAAAGGGGGAGAATGTGAAGTCAAGCTTCTCCATTGTCAACACTTGTTTTGATGAAGACACATCTCTTAGCTACAATGTGATAAAGAAGGCAAAGATGATATTCAAGTTTAATGCATCATGCTTCAAAGAATTATTTCCTCAAGAAGAAGCTTCATGAAGGTATTTTAGCAATTATACACAAATATTAAAATCTTAGATGCTCAATCAAATATCTATATCATGGCATAATCATCTCTTAACTTTAACATCATTTAAAATTGTATTTTTCAAAGTTAAACCTGTGTAAATCGATTTGCACTTTCATGCAATCGATTTGCATCTGTTTGTTCTAAGTTTTTTTGGCAATTTTAACTTGGTGCAATCGATTTGCACTTACATGCAATCGATTGCATGTTTCAAAATTTTGAAAAATTGGGCAACGTATGCATGTGCAATCGATTTGCATTATAGTGCAATCGATTGCAGTCTGAACAATTTTGAAAAATCAGTATTTTTCATAACACCTCTTCATGTAACCTTTCATGAAACCTTTTCATAATGCATTGACATTTGTTCATGAATTTTTACTGTTAATTACACTGTTTCATAAGGGTGTTATGTGCATATAAAATCCAAAAATTTTCAAATCATTTGTCACCTCTTTCAAAAATAATTTTCATAAAATATTCAAAAAAAAACTCTTAAACTTTTGACAAGAATTTTTCTACATTCTTCATATCACATAATTGAAAAATTCTTGAGCTATCTAATATTTTATGATTGTGAATAATTGTTAAAGAAAGAGAAGATCAATTTATATTGATATCAATCATTGTATTACTCACTTAAACAAATTATAGAAATTGTTTTCTATTTGTGACTTGTGTTCCAAGGATTGTTTGGACATAAGGGTTAGTGTGGCAAGAGGATTGTTCTTGCACACTTGATTGTTTAGTTTGTTAGAAAGTAGGCCTCACCATTGAAGGTGTGATAGGTTGTACTGTTCTATAAAAACTAGTGAAAATCTCTTTCATATTGAAAGGGGACTGGATGTACCTTCGGATTGTAAAGGGAACCATGATAAACCTCTGTGTCATTTTTACTTTCCTGCTTTATCGTTTTCATTACATAAACCGTAAAAAGCAAAATTCATCCATCAAAGAAAAAGAATCGAAAAATTTCTAAGAACCTAATTCACCCCCCCCCCCCCCTTAGGCGCACTCGTATACTTACACAAATCACAGTATTACTCATCCAAAAATAATTGAAATCAAAGGAAAACAAAACGAGAACAAACCATATTCTAACTCTGATCAATAAGCCTAACGATATTCGACCTAATTCAAATCCAAAACCCAAAATAACATAATTCAAATCCTAATAACGCTAAGTGAGAATGATAACAACAATATTGAAGGATGATTGTTGGTACCTGAAATGCAAAAGAGGTTGAAGTAAACAGGAAGATGAAACTATGTTCTAGGGTTTGAAGTCAATCGCAAACAGAGACATCGATCTGAGATGCAGACAAGGTCGAACAGAGATGCATATGATGTTGATCAATGTAGACGAGGTTGAACAAAGATGGGCACGAGATCGGTCGGAGATGCACACGAAGTTGATCGGAGATGAGCACGAGATCGGTCGGAGATGAAGAGAAGAAGTTGGATCGCAAACGAGGTTGATAGGGTTTGGAAAAAATAAATAATATGCCTAGTGTATGTAATAATTATTTAATTATATGATTGTCTTTTAAATAATACTATATGTTATAAGTCGTAAGAAAAATGTGTAACATTTAAGATAATTGTTTGTTTTTTAACTTGAGATTAGCTATGAAAATAATTAGTAGCCAAATTTGGTAGCTAATCCTACATTTTCTTGCAGTGCATACAATAAAAATGGTTGTATATAAATAAACTATAGGCTTGAAATTTTACCATTAATTTAGTTAAAACTATTGAAATAACAAGAGAAGCCGTGTGTCACAAGTTACCTCACTCTGATTCATGGGATCTAATATCTATGTACAATATATTTTAATGTCTCTAATTTATTAAAAGAGCAAAAGTTAAAAACAAGAAGAATTAAAAGGAAGTAACTGTCTTCATATGATTAAAAAACATATTTTTGATGACATCTCAGTCTAGGGAATATCTCATTCGGTATCTATGTTGTTTCTTAGAAAAATCATTGGTCTGCAATCTGCATGTACAGTAATATTATATACATTTCACAACATGACATCATGGGAGATATCATCGGTTGATTCTGCATTTGTAGTTATAACTCATAATATAATATTGGATTCTGTCTATCATTTTTAATTCTCTACAATATTTCTTTTTCCTCCGGTGGTAATATCAAGATTTTTACATATGCTTTTATTTAACCTACCACACAATGTTTTTAACTCTTCATTAATGAAAAATACAAACTTGTTAGATACCTTGTTTGAAACAAGAATTGTCATTTTAAACTTTATGTGTCTATAAATACTCCATTCTGGCTGAACTCAACTTCACACAATCATTTTAACAAGAGAAAAATAAAGTAAAATGAAGGGTGTCAAAATCTGTTCAAAAACCATGATCTTTCTCCTAATTATCATATCAACTTTTTCTCTAATCATCAAAGCTTCTTCCACATGCAAACCAAGTGGAAGAATAATAGGAAAACATCTTACCTCAGGAAAATGCAAAAGAGGTGAAGACTCCAGTTGCTGCAAACCAGGAAAACCCTACACAACCTTCAAGTGTTCACCGCAAGTTTCACGCCACACGAAAGCGACATTAACACTCAACAGCTTTGAGAAAGGTGGAGATGGAGGATCAGCATCAGCCTGTGACAACAAGTTTCACTCTGATAACACACCTGTTGTTGCACTATCAACTGGTTGGTTGAATAATCACAAGAGGTGTTTGAAAAAGATTGTTATATTTGGGAATGGGAGAAGGGTGAAGGCTTTGGTTGTTGATGAGTGTGATTCTACTAAAGGATGTGATGCTACACATGATTTTCAGCCTCCTTGTTTGAATAATATTGTTGATGGTTCTGCTGCTGTTTGGAAGGGTTTGGGTGTGCCTGAGAAAGATCGGGGTGAACTTGAAGTGTTTTGGTCAGATGCTTGATAAAATTATATGAGAAAGATTGTGTGTATTTATCACCATGCATGTATACATATATATGATATTATAAAGAATAAAAGACACAATTTTCTCACAAAAATGGACACACTAATACACATATTCTTCTTCTATGACACTATTATATTAAGTCTACAACATTAATATTATATGTTCTAAGAGCAATGTTCTTCAAAAATGGAGTCTCAGATTGAGAATCCATGATCAAAGTTTATGGATAGTATTGGAAAAAAGGTATTGAATTGGGAGAGTTTAGATGAGACCATTGTGTACTTGACTAATAAAATTGAATTTCCTTCCATTGGGCAGATGTCATTTGACGGAGGTCGCATTGTACCAAACTGGTTTAACAACTCTTGTGTTATTTATTTAACGTGTTTATTTTCTCTGTTATAGAACCATGTTGTCATACACATTATTCCAAATTGTATTTAGCATCTTGTTTCCGGTAGAATAGAATTTCATTAGGAATATCATAAAATCTTCGGGAGATGGTTTGGTTGATGAAAGCTTGAGATCTTAGAGTGTGATCCTCTCATTGTTTCAAGTTTGAATTCTATTAGGTCCAAATAATATCTGTGTTGAATCAATCTATACAAAATTTAACTATAGTGAATGGTGGGATCGGTCCTAAGGACCAGATAAAATATAATACATGTGGTATAGTTCATTTGTTTTGTTAAAAGTCTAATAATTCTAGTGAATATATTGATAGCTTCAAATACACCAAGCTCTTATGGAAATTAACCTTAATATTACTTTTATGAAGAACAAAGATATGTGGAGAAAAGAACAACCAAAATAAACATCCTTAAGCAACACTCTAACATGTTAGAAGTGAAAGAAAAAAAAGAAGTGAAAGAAATTCAATATATCAAGGTTTCGAGAACCCTTTGTTCTTGTTAATTAATGAATTTCTTGCTTACAAAAAAAAGAAGTGAAAGAAAAACTACAACACACAATCAGAGAAAATAAAAATAATGAATACAAAGAAACTTATTTATTCATTTCGATCAATGATCTACTCCAGGGGGAGAGAAAATCTCTGATTCACTATACTTTCAAAAATTATTACAAAATATTATAAAAGAGTTTCAAAAAAATAGTCACTCAAGTTTTCAAGAACAACCCGTATTTTCTACTTAAGAGTTTACCAATATCTCTAACTTTCTCTTTATATAAATCATACAAGCCTAACATGTTTAAAAGTGTTGAACATATGACTTCACACACAAGAGGGGGTGAATTATGGGTTTTAGAAAAACTTGACGTTAAATTTTCTGGGATCATTATTAGAATTTAAGGGAAGAGAGACATACACTAGGAATTATATAGGTTCAGTTAAAAACGACTAAGTCATGTCCCTAAGATTTGTTCTCGAGAGTATCCGATAAACTTAAGAGCTTTTAGGTGGTTGAACTCTTGAACCCCCTTATAAAAGGAAAATGATTTTTATGACTAACTTTCAACCAAACAACAAACACGAAGAGAAGCGGTGAGTCTTTCTTATAAATGATGCATTGAAGTGTGTAATCTTCTTTTCAAATAGTAACTTGCAGCGGGTAGTCTTCAAGCTTTAAAAATGATATTTTACACAGGATGATCTCGAACTGAGGCGATCTTTTAATTTGGGTAGAACTCGAATCAAATCGGGGCTTTACAGACTTACCTTGAACCTATGAGATTTTATATAGGGTTTATCTCCAACCTTAGTAAGCTTATAATCAAACTTAGCTTACAAACTGAAAAGTGGTTTTACAAAGGATAACCACCAACCAACTTGAGTTTTTATTACTGGGATGATCTCGAACCTTTGAAAGCTATTGAATGGGTCGAGCCTTCAAACATAAATGGAGACTTAATAACCAAATCCCCAAACCAAAGCTTTTAACGGGTTTAGCTTCAAACCCAAGTAAAAATTCCTAAATGAATACATTATTCAACCAAGGTAAAAACAAAATGTTCCTTGATTACAATTCTACCATTCCAGAATTGTACAAATGCATCACTTGCAAAAGACTTTTCTCGAAAGCACAACAACTAAATTTCTTACTGAGAGAAAGTGAGAAAATATTTTTAGAGAGAAAGTGAGGTGTGAGAAATGAGAGCTCGCGATTCTGGATGATTGAAAGTGTGAGAAGTGACCTCTATTTATATGTTAGATGCTAGCACAAAAAAGGAAACTTTGGTGGCCAAAATTAATGAGCCAATTGATCGGCATCATGTATCAATCGATTGGTTGGTCTAAAATTAATCGATTAGCCCAGTTAAAAAGGAAAGAATATATATATATATATATATATATATATATATATATATATATATATATATATATATATATATATATATATATATATAGTCATTACCATTCATTAAGATATTGTCCTAATCGATTATGACACATTGTTACATTAGTCCAATTGATTGGATATAAGTGTCAATCGATTGACTTGTACAAAATAATTGATTGGATATAAGTGTCAATCGATTGACCTGTACAAAAAAATACTCAAGAATTTTTTGAAAGCTGTCAATTTATCTAGCACAACTTCAAGGTGTTTTTAGAAATATTTTCTTAAGAAAAATCAATTATAAAACTTGTTTGTGTGTGTGTGTGTGATTAGCCTTATAACTTTACGATAAAACCCTTAAGCTTTTATAGTAATCACTCAAACGAATTAGGGCGAGCTTTCAAATACTTCAAGACTTATCAGACACTTCAATCTTGTGGAAATTTGCTTGGTGTAGAGACTTGAGTTATATTCAATTTAGATAGGAATATCTATAATGAGATCCAACGCCTATTGCAATCCCTTTAACAAGATGATGAGAAATGGGGAAAGAGACTCAAGGATGCTCAGGATAAAATTAAAGAGATTTTTACTGAGAAAAACATATCTACAAATTTCTTTAGATGTAATTCTCCTCCGCCAAAAAGATTTGAAATATTAAAAATAATTATGTCTAAGTAGGAGACTTACAAGTAAAATATAAATATAGAAAAGTAAATTCATGAAAAAATAATGTGAAAATTGGAAGGAATTGGAAGGGACAAAGACAAAGCCTACATCAAATTAATATGTATTCATTAAACTAAAAAAAATGAAAATGAATGGAAGTACATGTTATTTAATATACTCATTTATTTCGGATAAATTTAGATGGAGTGTTGGGAGAGAGAACTGATCAAAATTAGTTATAATTCCGGTGGAAGAAAGAGATACGAGAATCCAAATACAATAAAATATTATAATATAAATTTAATAATCATATTTTGTCAAACACAAATTCTTAAGAGATTTAAAATTCATTAAAAATGGATAACTTAATTTACAATTAAAAGCTTAGAAATTTGAGATGTTACGAAAAAATGTGTCCCTAGCATATCTTCCGGATATGCCGTTTATACCATGTTATTCATTAACAAAAACATCAAAAACCCTACATATTTACCTTCTCAACTAGGTCAAAATTTTCTACCATTAATTTTTCCACTAACATACCAGACTCTTGAAGTTTGAATATCAACTCTTTATTTTTAATAGCATATGTCCATCACTAAGAAAATATTATTCTTCCAGGGATGTTAATTAATATGTCACGTGTACTTGGCCTGCTCGTTAATGTCCAAATAGATTCTATGGAAGTCATTAGAATTGTGTAAGCGGGAATGGGGCAGGAGATTAAGGGGTTCAACGAATTCGTAAATTTGCTAGACTAGGTAGATCTCCCTGTTTCGGAGAATAAATTCACTTGGTTAGGAGGGGGAAAGTCATGAGCCGGTTGGATAGGTTTTTAGTGGATTCTAAATTCATCAATTTTTGGGGTTTGATTGAGCAAAATATAGGTAAGAGGGATCTGTCGGATCATTGTCTGATACGGCTGAAGATTCGGAAGAGAGATTAGGGGCCGAAACCCTTCAAAACAAATGATAGTTGATTTGATAATAGCGATTTCTATAGATTTGTTAAAAATGTGGAGTTAATTAACAACTTAGATCAGGCTTTAATTGTAGCGGCCCCGAACGAGGTGGAGGATTTAGTGAAAGACAGAGTTGAAGCGTGTGATAGTGTCTAGAAAAACCTGCAATACAAGGACAATTGTTGTATCAGAAGGTGCATATAAAGTGGCTTAAAGAAGGTGAAGTAAATTCAAAGTTCTTCCATAATTTTATGAAAGGAAGGGTGAAAGACAGATTTATTAGAGAAGTCATTACTGTAAACAGTCTGGTCGAATTAGTGTTGGAGATTAAAAATGTAGTGAAACAGTTTTTCATGGACTATTTTGATGAACCTGTAACTAACTAACAGACCCTCTATTGAGGGAATTCCTTTCAACTCTCTTTCATAGGCTGAAGCTAATTTCTTAGAATCGTCGTTCGACGAAGATGAAATCAGAGTTGCATTATGGAGTTATGATGGCGCAAAAAGCCCGAGCCCAAATGGATATAATTTTGTGTTTTTAAAGAAAGGTTGGCCTTTTATGAAGAGGGATTTTTGTAGCTTTGTGATGGATTTCCACCAGCACAAATTTCTCCCAAAGGCAGTTTCTTATTTTTTTTCTTGACTTTAATCCCTAAAGTCCCTAACCCTTTACTGCTAAGTGAATATCTTCCTATTTGTTTGGTGGGTTGAGTATACAAGATCTTAGTTAAATTGCTTGCGGCAAGTTTGAAAAATGTTATAGGCAGGTTGATTTCTTATAATCATTTGGTGTTTGTTCCCGATAGAAATTTGTTGGACAAAGTGGTGGTTGCAAATGAGGTTTTTGATTTAGCGGTGAGGAAGAAGAAGTAATGTCTAATGTTTAAGGTGGATTTTGCAAAAGCATATGATTGTGTAAATTGGGATTTTCTTAGGAGTTTCATGACCAAGATGGACTTTGGAAGTCAGTGGCTTAAGTGGATGGAAGTGTGTGTTTTTTCAGGGTATCTCTCGATCTTAGTCAACGGGAGCCCTACCGTGATTTTGAAATGAAGAGAGGTTTGAAACAGGGAGACCCCCTCTCTCCATTCTTGTTTGTGATCATTGTCGAGGCCTTGACAAGAATGGTTTAAAGGGCAATGACTTTAGGTGAGTTATGTGGTTTTAAAGTTGATGATGACACAGTGGTATATGTGATTTAATTCGCGGATGACACATTGCTGACGGGAAGTGGAGGATGGAGTAACATTTGGGATATTAAAGCAATCTTGCATGGCTTTGAATTATTTTCGGGTTTGAAAATCAACTACAACAAGAGCATGCTTATCATATTGAATGTTAGTGTTCATTTTTTTGTTGGCAACTGCTTCTTTTCTTGGTTGCAAGTTTGAAAGCGGAGGTTTTAATTTCTTGGGAATTCCAATTGGGTGTAATCCTAGGAGATTCGTTTCGTGGAATCCATTGATTTACAAATTCAAGGTCAAGCTAGCTTCGTGGAAGGGGAAGGCTCTCTCATTAGCGGGTAAAGTTGCTCTCATTAATTCTATTCTTACTAGGCTCTCTATTTTTCATATTTCTTTCTATAAAGTTCCTACTGCTGTTTGGAATAAGATTGATAAGATTAGAAGGGGTTTCTCAATGAGGTATCTTCTAAGATTCATTGGCTGGATTGGGAATTTGTTTGCAAAAATAAATTGGAGGGAGGGCTTGGAATTAAGAAAATAAAGGAGTTCAATTTGGCTTTGTTGGCTAAATAGAAATGGAGGATTCTTAAAGAGTTGGTTGGTCTTTGGAAGAAGGTGATTTCGGCGAGATACGATAATGTTTCTTATTGGGTGTTAAAAGAGTTTGCGGGTTGGAATAGGAATTATTCGGTGTAGTGGAGTGATATTCTTAAATGTAGTAGAAGTTTGTCATCACATTTGTACGATTTTATCGAAAATTGTAGTTTTATTTTGGGTAACGAAAAATTTGTACCGTTTTGGGATGCTCAATGGAAAGGTCCTTTTCTCTTGGCCTGTAAGTATCCTATTCTTTTCAGTTCGTGTAACTTTAAGTCCGTTATGGTGTCGGATTTGGGAGAATGGCGGAACTTGAGTGGTTATGAAGCAGTCTGATTTTTTCGGGGCAAGTTTGTGACACTGCCAGGATAGAGCTGAATGCTCTGAAGTGTCTGTTTTAGGATGCTATTTTGACAGTAGACTCTGCTGACCAACTGATGTGGAAAGGAAATCATTGCTCTTTGTTTTCGGTTAAGGAATCATACGTTGACATGGTGACACAACCGGCTAGTTTTTTAATGGAGGATGTAAATATAAAAGCGTTTAGTTGGCTTTGGAAGTTAAAAATTCTGGTTAAAATTAAAGTTTTCGGTTGGAAATTTCAATGGAATAGGCTTGCAACGAAATACCAGCTTTGTAGGAGAGGCATTGATGTGGATCCGATATGTATTCTTTGTGGAACCTCGAATGAGAACTTAACCCATATTTTTTTAGTTGTGTTGTGTCATATAGAGTGTGGGAAATAATTAACCAATGCAATGGGGTTAGTAAGCTCTTTAGAGGATAATTTGTGAATTATTTTTTGGATTGGTGTAGAGGTGAAGCGATTTCAAATTGCAATTTTTCTAAAGAGAAAATTTGGATGGTTGTTTTATGGTTAACATAGTTGGAAAGAAATGTGTGTATTTTTAACAATGAAGTTTTTTGTGTAGATAACATTTGTTGGATGGCGAAATTCTTGACTTGAAAATGGGGTAGGTGTCGGGACATTCCTTATTCCAATTTTTTTTTGCTTATTGCATGAAACCTTTTTAAAGGGTAAAGTAGTGTTGGTGGAGAATTTCTTTTCTCCTTATTTTTTTAAGGATTTGAATACTCCTAATATTCAGTTTTATTAATATCAATTTCTTATAAATAAATAAAAAATATGTACTATAGACTTTAAACATAAAAATAACACTTTCAAACTTTTAAGCATGCAAATTACTTGGGTTGCAAAAGTTATCTTACAAATTATGTTATTTAGGCTTTGGAAGATAACCTATAACTTATAAAGAGATACAATTCTTACTTCTTTTTCACATTTTATAAAAGAAAAGCTAATTAATAAATATGAGTGCATTTTGTCGATAAATTTCAAAAAGACCTATTATGAATCTTTATAGAGCATGTGAACAATACATATGATTATATTTCAAATTCATATTAAAAATTATTTTACTATATGTTTCTGTGGATAATAGAATATAGAGGTTAGTTAGTTAGAGTTTTATGTAAGTTAGTTAGTGGGTTAAAATCTCTTAAGCTCCATATATAGAGCATCTCATATAATCACTTGTTATCTTTTTCATTATAAATTGTTAAGGCTTAGTAAACAAGAAGATGACAAATTATTATTACACCATTATTAAGATGCATTTAACGTAGGGATAGCAAAATAGGTCGTAGCTCGTTAGGCCGGCCCGTGGCCCGCCAGACCGACCTGTGTACCCGTCAAAAAGAGGCCCGTCAAAGCCCGCCACACCTATGAAATAATACTTTTTAAGTATTTGGATGAGCTTATGAAAATAGTTTGTGATATGTACATAAGTTGTTTTTAGATTATTATGACTAATCTACTTTCTTTGTCTCTATTGTTGGGCAAGTGTTTTGAATTTTACTAATGAAAAATGGTATAAGTGGGATCAAAATTTGAATTTAGATCATATAAAATACTAAAAGTGATTCTATATATGATAAGAGCATTATTTCACTAAAAGTTGATGTTTTAGGCTAATAAAAGTTATGCTTTTTAAATGTTGGTTTGATGTTTTTTTATTGAAATGTAGAAAAAAGAACCTTTTAATTTATTTTTTTAAAAATGAAAAAAAAATTAAAAAAAAGGTGGACAAGCCTGCCAATCCACCACCTTGGCGGAACGGGCTAGTCTTTTATGCCCATTTCAACTTGGCGGGGCGAGTGACATGTTTTTCCACCACTAATTACATGTAGAGAATCATAGTTGTATGAGATAGTTAATTATGTTAGATGGTTGTTATAAGTTATTTCGATGAATTAGAATCTATATATTCACCATATGTAACTAGCTATCATTCAATTCAATGAGAAAGTTATCACTTATATTCATTTTTTTCATTCAGTTATCATTCTCCTTTCATTATCATCATGTTAATTCAAAACATCCTGATGGTATCAGAGCTCTTCTAAGCTCTGGTGCACATCTATTCTACCATTTCTCTTCTTCTCTAAAAGTACATCATGGCGCATGGTGCAAATGTTGTAATCAACGGTGCTAGTAATGTTGTTGCACTGGTGGCTTTGGTTCAAGATTCATGCTCTTGGCGGCAAAAAAAATGATTTCCATGATGGATCAATATCAGTTAGATTGGAGTTTGATCCAAGCTTGAAATCTTGGAATCGTTGTAACATCTTAGTCCATTCGTGGAGTATGGACTTATTTGAAGAATCAATCGCTCAAAGCGTTACTTTCTTTAAAAATATAGTTGACGTATGAAATGAGATCAAAGAACAATTCTCACAAGGTGATTACATTCACATCTTTGAATTCCAAAGAAAATATTTAATTTGAAGTAAGATTCTTGCTTAGTTTCAGAGTCTTACACGATTTTGAAAGTTCTTTGGGAAGAACTTGAACAATACCTTCCTATTCCCACTTGTAAGTGTCCACATATATATATATATATATATATATATATATATATATATATATATATATATATATATATATATATATATATATATATATATATATATATATTTTTGCATTATAAAAGTGGGAAATGAAAATCATCAACATGACATTACTTGTTCAATTAGATTCCTTACCAGATTGAATGACTCTTTTGATTTGGTACGTTCTCAAATTTTACTCATGAATTCTTTTCCTACCATCATCAAGATTTTATCCATGGTCATGCAACATGAACTCAATTCAAGAATTCCATACCATATGAATCAAATATTCACATAAATGCAATAGATTATCATAAATATCATGAAAAGTTTGTAGGCTCTTCATTCACACCTGGAAACAAGAAAGTTTGTACACATTATGGGAGAAATGGCCACACCATTTAAACTTGTTATATGAAATATGGTTTTATTCCACACTTTGGTAAGAACCATGTGGTGACTAATCAATCTTGCCTCGAATCAAATGAAGAAAGGGAGTATATTGATGATTATAAAAGTTGCAGTGGTAATGAAAAATATGGATTCACTAAGAAGCAATATGATCAACTTGTGCATTTACTTCATGCATCAAGCTCAAATCATAATGCTTCTACTAGCAAATTGAATCATATATCTCATACACATAATGCTACTACTTCAGGTATTACTCAAATCTCATATTCCCTTAATCATTAAAATCTTGGATCATGGATTATGGACTTTGGTGCAGGTGACCATATTTGTTCATTCATGAGATTTTCTTATGATTACAAGAAAATTGTGCCAGTCAGTATCAGATTGCCAAGGACAAATATCTATAACAAAACATGAGTGCACTATAAAATTCTCACTAGATCTAATAGCTTATAATGTCCTTTTTGTTTCTAATTTTAATCTTAATTTATTATTTGTACCTAAACATTATATTGACATTGATTACATAATAGTACTCGATAATGATAAATTCTTAACTCAGTAAAAGAAGCACTTGAGGATGATTGGTTCAGCCGAATTGATATATGGATTATATTTTCTTATTGCACAATATAAACCACAAGTCACCATAACATCACCTCATTAACAAGCTCAACCTAGCTTCATTATTGTTCCCAAATAGGCCATTTGGCACTTTAGATTCAGACATCTTTCAAATTAAGATATCACTTAATTTACATCATGATTTACCTTTTGTAACCATAGATATAAATGTTTATGTGATATATGTCATTATCTAAATGCATAATAAATTTCCTTTTCAGCTTAGTAAAAACACAACTACATAATATAATAAACTTTTACATATGATGTGTGGGGCCCTTTGTCTATTTCTTGAATTCATGGTCACAAGCATTTCATTACTATACATAATGATCACATTTGATTTACTTGGATTCTTCTTTGGTAATATAAGTCTAAATTTAGTGTTCTTATTCAAAGATTTATCTTAATGATTGAAAAACAACATGATTATAAAGTTAAGATAGTCAAAACAGACAATGTACCTGAGTAACTCATGCTTGAATTTTATGCTTAAAAATGTATAGAACGTCAAACTATATGTGTTGAAACTCCCCAACAAAATGTGAGGGTTGAGAGGAAGCACTAACATATATGAAATGTAGGCTAAGCCTTATTGTTTCAATCAAAGTTTCCTACACACTTTTAGTCTTATATTGTTAAACATATTACCTACCTCATAAATTGAATTCCTAGTCCAATTCTCCAAAATAAATCACCATTTTCTATTAGATTTAGAGTTGATCCTAATCTAAATAAGTTGAAAGTTTTGGATCGATGTGTTATGCATCCACTATACAGAGTGATAGAACAAAGCTCGGCCCTAGAGCAAGAAAATGAGTTTTCTTGAGTTACAAGAAAAATCTTAAAGGATTTGTTTTGTTAGGCCTAAATAATAAATCCATTTTACATCAAGACATACCAAATGCTATAATTGAGTTAAAGGACTTGATTCTTTAATACTTTCTCACCAGTTGCCAAGATCACTACTGTGAGAACATTACTTGCGCTAGCTTCTATCAATTCATGGAAATTAAACCAATTGGATGTAAATAATTATTTTTTGCATGGAGATTTGAATGAAGAAATGTACATGTCAGTTCCTTAAGGAGTTATACGTCCCAAACCAAACCAAGTGTATAAGTTGTTAAATCCACTCTATGGTTTGAAACATACCAACAAAAAGTGGTATGAAAAAATTGATAGGTTTTCTAATCTCTTAAGGTTACAAATAATCCAAATCAGACCATTCTTTGTTTATTCTCCATAAGGGAACACCCTTCACTGCACTCTTAGTGTATATGGATGATGTCATCGTAGAAAGCAACAATTTAGAAGAAAATGAGAGAATCAAGTCTACACTTGATGATGAGTTCAACATCAAAGACCATGGAAGACTTAAATACTTCATAGGCCTAGAAGTTGGACATTCCAAAACTAGCATTAGCATTTTCCAAAGGAAGTGTTGATTAAATATTTTAGAGGGCACAAGTATTCTTGGTTACAAACTAGCCAAAACTCCTATTGATCCTAGTATAAATTGCATCAAGAATCCTCTGCTATATATGAAAACATACTTGGTTACATAAAATTAGTATAAAACTATCCCCCTATGTTGGGTCTGACCTCCAAGGATTTAATGGGGCTACCACCAAACCATGGGGTAAATAGAGCTCCTCGTCACGTTCAGAGAATAGGAAACGGCCAGAGAAGTCAAGGTCCAATTCATGGTGATAAAGTGTCCCTCCCTCTACAACTGCATCCTTGGTTGACCCACTATGGCTGAGTTGACAGCAGTCTCGTATACCGTCCACTTGAAAATGAAGTACTACACCAAGTTGGGTCGCGTGGTCACGATCCATGAGGACATTGAGGCTTCCTGAAGATGCTATGATGTTGCAGTCAAAGGAAAAGCCATAATCAACACATCCAAAAGCGGCAAGAAGCCCAGAGTCGAAGAGCATCCACCCTCCCCGCGGGTCAAATCCATCGATCTCGACATTCGACTTGGCGAAGACGACACTGAAACACAAGGCCCCATCAACAGGCAGACTCCAACCCAATCATTCCTCCTAATCCCTGACGGCGATTTCGAGCTTATCCCCCTGGGAGATGATCCCGACAGAACTATGAATATAGGTACTGGACTACCATCAGCAACAAAGGAGCAACTTGCAACTTTTCTCAGGGAGAATGAAGATCTGTTCGCGTGGAGTGCTATTGAGATTCTCGGGCTCGACCCCCGAGGTCGCATGTCATCAATTAGCGGAGGCTGCCGAGTGGGTTGTACAAGACCTCTTAGAGGTGAATTTTATTTCTGAAACCCATTACACAATATGGCTCTCTAATGTAGTTCTCGTTAAGAAAAATAATGGAAATTGGAGAATGTGTGTTGATTATACTGATCTCAATAGGGCATGTCCCAAAGTTGCTTTTCCTTTGCCTAATATAGACAAATTGGTCGACAATTCTGCAGGTTTTAAACTCTTGTCTTTTATGGACGCATATAGTGGATGTAATCAAATTCCTATGTCGGACACAGATAGGAGGCACACGGCCTTCATGACCACGACAGGCAATTACTACTACAACGTAATTCCCTTCGGGCTGAAGAACGACGGGGCCACATATCAACGCATGATGAATAAATTCTTCCGAGGAGAGATTGGGGACATGCTCTAGGTATATATGGACGACATGATCGTGAATTCGCACGAAGAAATAGACCATGCCTAACATCTCAAGAAGGTCTTCGAGCAGGCGAGGCAATGCAGAATAAGGTTCAACCCTGAAAAATGCACCTTCAGCGTCCGGGCGGGTAAATTCCTTGGCTTCTACCTCACCGAACGAGGGATCGAATCCAAACCCGACAAATGTCAAGCATTTTCGAAAATCCCGACCCCAAACTCGAAAAAGTCCATCCAATCTCTTAATGGCATGCTCGCCTCCTTATCCTATTTCGTCGGCAAGTCCGTACAACACGCCAATCCTTTCTTCAAACTACTGCGTAAATAGGCCACCTTCGAATAAACTGAAGTGTGTGAACAAGCGCTACTCCACCTAAAAATGGCACTCTCTGAACCACCGGTCCTATCACGACCACTGGAAAAAGAAAAGTTATACTTATACATGTCCGTTGCGACAGAGGCAGTCATCACTGTCCTCATCCGTGAAACCACTGATGGGAAGAAACCTATCTACTTCACGAGCAAAGCCCTTCAAGGCCCCAAACTGAGATAACAACAGATCGAGAAAGTCACTTTGGCCCTAATAAATGCGGCGAGGACACTACGACATTATTTCCTCGCCCATACAATTAAGGTTTGAATAGATCAACTCGTCAAACAACTCCTCAGTCGACCAGATATGGCCGGTAGAATGCTGAAATGGTCCCTGGAACTATCGGAGTTCGACATCCAGTATGAAAGTAGGAAGGCTTTGAAGGCACAAGTATTGGCCGACTTCGTTTCCGAGATGACGCATAACCCGATCTCGACCAGCGGTGCCCACAAGTGGACGATTTTCGTTGATGGTGCATCTAGCTCGACTGGGAGCAGCACGAGCATCATCCTCGAGAATGAAGATGGAATTTTAATCGAAGTATCTCTGGCACTGACCTTCCCGACTTCAAACAACCAGGCCAAATACGAAGCGTTCCTTGCGGGATTACGATTAGCCGAAGACCTGGGGGCAAAAGAAGTAAAAATATCTACGGACTCTCAACTCGTGGCATCCTAGGTGAAAGGAGTATACCAGGATAAAAATGAAAATCACATCAAATATCTATCTCTCTTGAAAGATAAACTAGAAACATTCGACGCCTGGGAAGTCCAGCACGTTCCTCACGAACATAATACACGAGCATACGTCATGTCCAAACTGGAAAGCACACGAAAGAATGGCGGGAACAAATTTGTAATCCAGGAGATCCTTCCTCGACCGAGCATCGAGAAATCACTTCCTCCGCTCAAATTAAATGCCATTAGTGACACCCACTGCTGGATGACCCCCATCCACAACTACCTCACGAAGGACGAACTTCCAACCGACCCCAAGGAGGCATCCGCAACTAAAAGAAGGGCATGTTCTTACGTCCTCCTCGAGGGAAAACTCTATCGACGAAGATTTTCTATCCCGTTGCTTAAATGTGTCAAAGAGGAAAAGGTTCCCGACATCCTAAAATAAATTCATAGAGGGATTAACGCTCAACACCTCGGCGGGAGGTCGCTGGCACACAAAGCTTTAAGGGCGGGCTACTACTGGCCTTCGATGCAACGCGATGCCAAGGAACATATCAAGAGGTGTGACAAGTGCCAAAGACATGCAGACATGCACCTCGCTCCCTCTAACGAGCTAAAAACACTTCCTTCCCCATGGTCCTTTACCTGGTGAGGAATGGATATCCTCAGTCCATTCATGACCGGCTCCTACAAAAATAAATACCTCATCGTCGGGATGGATTACTTTACCAAATGGATCGAAGTTGAATCCCTGGCCAAGATCACCACGCAGAACATACTCTGTATCATCAAAAGAAATATTCTTGCCCGCTTCGACATACCCCAAGCCCCAATACCTACAACGAGACGCAATTCACGGACAGAAGATTTCAAGATTTTGTTTCCAACTTAGGCACAAAACAGTACTTCACGTCCGTCGAGCACCCTCAAACTAACAGTCATGTAGAGGCAGCTAACAGGGTAATCCTACAAGGACTAAAACGTAGGCTCGGTGATGTTAAGAAAGCGTGGGTCAAGGAGCTGCATAGTGTCCTTTGGGCATATCGCACGACCCCGCATTCCACGACCAGAGAGATTCCGTTTAGACTGGCCTACGGGACCGAAGCGGTCATCCCGATAGAAATACGGGAACCAACAAGGCGAACGGAAGCACCCCTCGACGAGGAGCTGAACGACAAAGCTTTACGAATAGAACTGGACCTCGTTGAAGAAATTCGTTCTGCGGAAGCCCTGCGGGAAACTTCGCTTAAAGAAAAAAATAACTTTACGCCACGATGTGAAAGTTATAAAGAGAGAATTCCAAGTGGGAAGCCTGGTCCTCCGATGGAGCCAGAAGAACCCTCGAGAAGGCAAGTTAGCCGCGAACTAGGAAGGCCCGTACCGCATTCGAGATAAAACAGACAACAGGGCTTTTTACCTCGAGAACTTACAAGGAGAAGAACTTGCTCGACCATAGAATGCTGAAAAACTCAAGCAATACTACAACTAGTCAGCTTGCGAAGGCATGGAAGGTACGACTGTCGCTCCCGGGATTTTCATCCTAGTACAAACGCGAAAGTGGCGCAGAAAGGTTAGAGTCGCCAGCCAGACATTTTTATCCCGAATGAATGGGAAAGGTAATGTTGCACAAACCTGAGGAAGAAGGAAAGGACAAGGCCTTGCGAACCAAAGATCTGAGTTCGGGAGTCGGTTACGACCTGGGAAGGGATTAGCACCCAGATCGTCCGCCGTACCCGACGGGATCCACGCTTGCTAAGAAACTGTTTCAAAGGGTGAGGGTATGAAAGATGCAGCAAAAGAAATGAGAATGAACTGGAAAAAGAACTGAAATAAGGAACAAACAGAAAAATGTAGGGAAAATAAAGATTGTGCTCGAACGGGCCCTACCCCGCTGCCTACGTACCTCATCAGGATAATGAGGATCAGAGACGCCGTAGTTCCCCTAACTAGGGGTAGAAAAGAAATTGCTTGTGAATTAAGGCTTGAACTGCCTATGCCATTGCTCAGGTGTTGCAGACTCGGACGACGAGTGCGTAACCGTCTTGCAAAGTGACAAGTAGGAGCAAGTTCGCGTACGGAGCGAAGGAGATGAGAAAAGAATTCCCGAAGGAAAGACGCTTATTGTTTGTTTGTGTTTTTTTAGAAGCTTTTATGAGTGTGTCACAAGGAAGTAAACTCAAGCTCTCACCAATGGAATGTGCACTTGTCGCTACATTCCAAGATGGAATAATAGAACAAGCACACTCAAGTAAGGAGAAGATCCCCAAAACTTGAACCCAAAGACTAGGGCTTAGGCTCACTAACTTGCTTAATTATTAAGTGTTTTTGGTTATTTACATGAAGAAGTGTTTTTTATGCTTTTCTTTATGAATAAGATACCTTGATCAGACTTGTGCATCACAAAGTAAACATGTACTATCCCAAGATGGGAAGACTACAAGCATACCTCATGGAATAAGGCTATGGATCAATGTATCACTTCATATTTATTAAAGTGTTTTCTTTTTAAGAGTTATGAGATGAGAAGAGAAGAAGAACCAAAAGGATCTAAAAGGCAAAATTCTAAAGGGGACTAAAATAATCCTAAGTATTTACATGCATGGATATCCTAAAGGTTAGTGAGGTTTCTATCCTAATGAAGAAGGAAGAAGAAGATAGAAGAAGGGATGAGAAAGGCCTAAGCCCAACAAAAGAGAGTTAGTTCACATAAACAAAAAAGGAAGAGGTAAGAATTAGAGATGTGGAACTCAATTCCCACATCTCATACTTACCATAGCCCCTGCAAGGTTAGCATACACAAATGAATACAAGCACAAAGTTCAAAACCAGAATCAAAATGGTATAAAGAAGGGCCTAAGAGTCCAGCAAGATGAAGAGAAAAGTCACACAATACCAAACAATATCAAAATAAAAGCTATGGAACCAAAAAATGGAATTTAAACACTTAAAGAAACAAATGACTTGAATATGAAGCAAGCTCAAAAAATTAGAAGAACCAAGATCTATCCTAGGACCAGGAAGGTACCTACACCCCAAAGGAACCCCAAACAAGAAGAAAAAGTTGGCCCAAGTGCCCTTCTAAGCTTATAAGAGATCTAACAATCCAAAAGAAACAAAATGGGACAAGGTGAGAATAAAAATCCACAAATAATCGACCAGCCATCTAAAAATTCTATAACCGAAACCAAATGATCTTAAAACACATTATATCAACTTGCCAAAAGGATTTGCAAAAATTCAGAAAGGAACTAGGTCAAATGGATGTGCCAACACAAGCTAGGACAGAAAACTTACATCACAAGACATCAGATCAAAACCCAAGAAATAAATTTCTAAAAATTCTGAGAAAAATCACATGCAAACTAGAAGATCGTAGGAACACAATGCAAAAAGAATGGGATCAAAACTCCAAATATTGAAGTCTATAGAAAATCAACAAGACAGACTGGTCAAGAAATGAAGCAAATGAAGCTATGTGCAAAGATGAATTAATTCTGGCACGCTAACCAATGAAAAAAATAAAATAAAATATGACAAAATTTTAGAGACACAAAGGAACATCCATGATTTTTTTGGGAATTTTTAGATGAATATTTCTATTTTATACGAATTAAAAGCAAACTGAAATAAAAGAAAATAAATGGAAGAAAAAAAAGAAATTAAGGAAATAAAGGAAAGGTGCAATTGGCAAAGATTTACACTGAATTCAAATGGGCCTGGCAGGATGGGGGGACGAAAAGCAAATTGGCATGGGCCCAGGTCAGAATACACAAACAACTCTATTAACCTCTCTCATTCCTTAAACCACCACTATTATACTAATTAAAATCTATTAAATTTTCTAAACAATTATCCAAATAATTATACTAATTAAAATCTATTAAATTTTCTAAACAATTATCCAAATAATTATACTAACTAAAATCTATTAAATTTTCTAAACAATTATCCAAATAATTATACTAACTAAAATCTATTAAATTTTCTAAACAATTATCCAAATAATTATTTATTACTTTCTAAACAAAATTATACTACTCTAACCCCCTTTTTTATATTTCTAAACACAATTAAAAGAACCTAAACAATATACTGAACAAATATTATCCTAATTAAGCTATTATCATCTCTTAACAATTATTACTAACTACACATTATTCCACTAACTAATTCTTTATATTCCCTAATATCTTTTTTTCTAAACATTATATTTCCTAAAAGAAATTAACTAATCTAGTATTATATTTAATTTTCAAATCATTATTATCCTAATCTATTCTAAACAAATATTACCAAACAAATTCTAATCAATTTCTAAACAACTATTAACCTAATATATTCTAAACAAACAGTACCAAACAAATTCTAATCAATTTCTAAACAAACTCTAATCCATTATATCCTAAACAAGTTCTAAACATTTCTAAACAATTAAATTAATCCTAAACTATATCATATTTCCTAAAACAGTATTTAAAACAATTAAACTTATCCTAAACTATGTTATATTTCTAACTATTATTAACTAAACATATAAATCTCTAAAACTATATTATATTTCCTAAAACAGTATTTAAAACATTTCTAAACAAATAAATTAATCCTAAATTATATCATATTCTAAACCAATATCACCCTAATTAAGTTGTCATTATCTTCTAAACATTATTAAAACAAAATAATCCTAAACTATACATTAACAACACTGAAAAACTGTCTCTCTAACTCTCAACTCATCACCCTCATCCCCTTTAACCCTAGAAGTTCGCCGCCGCCGCAGCCCTGCTCGCCGCCTCATCATCGGCCATCACCTCCGTCCCCAACCTCTCTCAACGCTCCTTCATCTTCACCCTCGCGGCAAACCTCTCCTTCTTCTATTTCTCCCTGCGCCGCTCTGCTTTTTTCCTTTCCTAAACCCTAAGACCGCCGCCGAAGCCACCACCTTCCCTCCTTCGTCTTTCACTCGCCACCGTGCAAACCTTTCGCCGTTTCTATGCTCAACACCTTCTTTGGCCCAACACAACACCTCTGATTGGGAATCCCTCTCACCAACCTCCATTCGGCCATCATCACCACCAACCCTAACCTAAACCTCATCTTCTTCCACCTTACATCGCCGGTCCTCAACTCTCACTCTCCCGTGATACCGTCAACCTCAATGCCGCCACCATCTATTTCTGTCAATCTCCAACCAACACCAACAACATTTACCCTAACCTAGCATTTTTTAAAAATCGATCGGATTTACCTCAAACGAACCTAACCTAACACCAATACACCTTATACTAGCTCAGACTCACACAATCCAGCACATGAACACAGCACAAAATCACATCCAAACGCAAATAATTCATCATACGGCTAGCCACTACATCAAGTCATGAATCGAAGACGTACCTGTTACACGATGCCGCAGCGAACGATACGTAAGGCAACCTCAACTCGGTAATGTTTCTTTTTCTCTGTTTTTGCTTCTGATTTGAACTTTCCCTTCCTCCTTCGAATCCGATTCACCACAGTTAATCCAAGATCCACGTGCTGACTATGATTGCAGATATGTCGACGATGCTGCGACGAATTCCGTAGCTTGAGGAGATTGAATCGATTGGAGCACTCGAAACAGAATGCTAGCTACGCAATTGAATTGAAAGCCAAGGCTGAATCCATAATCCTGATGAAGATGATGCGAACACAGTTGATGAAGATTGAGTTCTTGGATGAACTTGGAAGAGTAATCCTGATCCTATGTTGAGAAGATTGAAGAGTTGAATCAAGATTGTGAAAATTGCTCTCAGATTTCAGAGGCTTGGTTGGAGAGAGATTGGTGAGAGATCCTCCAATTCTGTTATTTGCAATCTGTTTTCTGGTTATGGTGAGATTTTTTCTGTTACAGATTTTGTTAACAAATTGGTGAGAGAGTTTCTGTTAGGAGTTTTGAATAATTTTTTGAGAGAATGATTCTGTTAGAGATTTCTGTTAGGATTAGAATTAGTAATTCTAATATTCTGTTATGATGAGATTTTCAATTCTGTTATGGTGAGTCCTTAGAAAATGAGAAGAATGATAGGTTGTGCAAGATTGGTTAGAGGGAAAGAGTGAGAACTAGAATCTTCCTTTTTTTTTTGTGTGAAACCTCTCCTCTGTTATTTCTGTTATACAACAAACCTTTTTTGTAATATGATTTTTTTTTCTATTGTGAAGATAATAAAAAACAGTTATAGAAGTTTTGTTATCTTTTTTTCTCTTTTTTCATTCTACTATTTTTCTTGAACTTTTCTCAATTATCTTCAAGTTATTGCACTCTGGTTATGAATAAGGTGTGACATCAACTGAATTTTTCCTTTTTGCATTTTGATGGCTGAATTTGGCTTTTTGATGCGTGCAGGATTTGGATTTTGTGGCTTACGGCGTGACTCATGTACGGCTGCTTCGGCTCTTGCTGGAGCTTGTGCAATTGCCGCGGCTGAGACTTGGAATTGATGGCTAGAATTGCTTTGCTGACTGACGGCTTGAGGCTTTGTTGCAAGTGAAAGCAGCTTGTGCGGCTATTTTGTTGAAATTTGTTGAGCTTGGTAGCTGGAAGCATGTGGTACGAATACAGAAAATTGGCTTGGAAGCTTGAATCTTGAAGCCGTGAGCTGGTGTTATTTTGGGGCTTGGGAAAGCTGAAGGAAAATGCTTATTTTTTGTTTGTTTTTTGTTGTAATCTTATGACAATAACATTGTACATGGGCTTTAATGCAATAACATTTTCTCATTTTTTATTTATTTATATCTTGCTAAAAAATTTAATGGATAAAAAATGGTCTTATTATTATTTTTTTTTTGTATGACTTTGAAGTATGGGAATGGTTAGAGGTATTCATGAATTAAAAGAAAAGAATATGGATTAAAATGGATTAAATAGTGGAAATAGAAATATTAAAAATAAAAATGGGAATTAGATAGGAAAAAGTGGATAAAAGACGAATATTTGGGATAATAATAAAAAATGGTTGGAAATGGTTAGAAAAGAAAGAAAGAGGTAATTTGGTCGAATGGTTTAAAAAATGAATTGGCAAGCAAAGATAGGAGGAAAAGAAAAATCATTGATTAAAGTGGATAAAGGATGGTTTAATCGGGGATGGATGATGGACTGAATTTAGTTCTCAAGCCCACAACAAATCTCGATTTTCCTCAGCGAGCCTCTGAACACCGCCCAAATACCTTGCAACTTGACAACTGAAAACTGCTTGATTATTATCTGATAAATCGAATTCATAATGAGGAAAATAAATCCTCAGATACATTGCTGATGAACTGAAGAAACCTTAATCAAGACGAATTGAACTAAACTTCTCACAATCCACTGTTCGATAACCAGAGAATTTTCACACACAACAACACGAACTTCGGACATGCCATTCTTGGGACACAGTCCACTGAGACTGATAACTTGCAACTGAAGGAACATTTGGTAATTTGACCAAAATTAGGTCAACCGCCTGTCTGCCTCAGATTACCGCACTGAAATCACTACCAGTATATGCTATGCTTCCACAATGAATATTATGCTTCATTTTTCTATGCTAATGACGCAACGCAAAAATATGAAAATGATATGAATATGATGAACACGATGCTCTATGATGCTCTATGATGCTTCAAAACAAGAGGGCAAATTTGGGGTGTTACAGCTGCCCCTATTCAATCAACTGTTAATCTGAAAAGGATGAGAGCAACAGCTATCAGACATTCGAGATAAACTGTGATTGAATACCAAGAAGACCTGAAATTTGCACTCTGACGAAGAATGCAACACCGGGAAATAAACCCAACCAGATGACGCTCTGGGCATATGAGGAAAGAAAAAGCAGACGAGCTTCTTCCAAGTTGAAACTGATATCTGGAATACTATCATGTTGACAGACGAGTCTTCGAATGACCTGTGACGCCAGGTGCAGAGAGCGGACGAGCCCTTAAGGATCTTCAAAGTAGCCTGAGATAGACGAATCTCCTTCACCAATCCTTACGCAGATAAGTGGAATAAGACGGACGAGTCTTCTTCGGATAACCCTTACGCAGGCTCCGGGAATGCATATAAGTCTGTGGAATAGACATGCAATCAAGACAGACGAACCTTCTTCATATATTATCCGCGGATATATGGTATAAGACAGACGAGTCTTCTTAGCAAACCTGTTACGCCAGGTGCAGCAACCATAATAATTGGTGCCTGAGACAGACGAGCCTCCCTCGGATTTACCTGTTACGCCAGGCCCGGTAACCATTTCGACATTTAATTCCCACTGTCAGGATTTTAAACCTCTTCAATACAGACGAGTATTGGATGATCATCAAGATAACACAGACAAGTGCCATAAGTCAATGATACAGACGAGTATCAGACGATAATCTGAGAAACACAGACGAGCGTTTCAGGCAATGATACAGACGAGTATCAGCCACTAGTATAGACGAATACCAGAAATTCAAACACAGACGAGCATTTGAAGTAGTCACAGAAATATCAAGGTAAGCTAGCACAGACGAATGCTGGGAATGATACATGCGAGTATCCAAGCAAGGCAGACGCTTCAGAACACAAACGACTTCTGGGGAATAAAAGCAGACGAGCTTCAAACAAACACAGACGAGTGCTGGACAGTTGCAGACGAGCAACAACAGAGAATACATATCAAGGCACAGACGAGTGCAGCGAAGGATCCAATACCAAACACAGACGAGTGCTGGGAGGTTGCAGACGAGCAACAACAGAGGTATCATAACACAGACGAGTGTTGAGAATCAACAGCAAAATAATACATCTCCAAGCACAGACGAGTGCTGGAATTTGCAGACGAGCAATCAACACTGATATAATCAAACACAGACGAGTGTTTGAAATTGCAGGCAAGCAGAATCACAGTAATCATAAACCACCACTGGGGAAATTAAACGAGTTATACCATTGAGCTAACACAGACGAGTGTTGAAAGATGTAGACAAGCGGCAATAAAGCAGTAACATGTCCCTGCTGGGGAAAACTTTGCTTAGGGATAACTCATACAAGTGTTGAAGATTGCAGACGAGCAACAAACGAATGCCTGATCGACAACAAGAGATACAACTCTACAGGGGAGAGCAAGTCAAGAGGTCTGGATACCCTTTCCGACTCAGGTGATGACTACCTGGCTGTATCATCAAATAAACCAACAACAGGGCAACTTTGCTGGGAAATATTTCACGGACGGAGGTGAAAATCAAATATGAACTCTGTGGGGCCAGGGTCATCTTCAGACCCGGCTGGGGAAGCTTCTTGGGCAAATACCCTGGCTGGGGAGAGCATCTGATGATTCAAGACTCTGAGAGGATATCAGGCCTTCAAATACCTGATAAGCAAGGACTCTTGCTGATGATAAAATACTGTTAATTCCACCTCTGATGATGACATGCTCTCAGGTACTTGCTAGGCATACTCCGCTGGGGAAGAATGGACTGCTACTTCACTGGGGAATAAGACCCTGCTTGGGCTGCTGCCAAGACTTAGTTGGAGGAAAATCTCTATTTAGACAAGTCAGGCTTTCAGATACCTGCTGGAGAAGAAGTCTCTGCTTGGGGAGATACTCTACTGGGGGAGAGTAAATTGCTTGATGTGACGCCATCCTGCAACCTGCAACAACAGAAAACACACGTGTGTCCCGGGGATTTGCATGGAATGATCGGTTCATCCATCGTCACCCGACACTCAAAGAGGGTTACGGTTTCCCTGCATGTCAGTTTTCTTTTCAAGATTATCACCATGTTTAGATGCAATGCTATTTTTGCCAAAAATTCAGGACATTTTGCAAACAAAAATAAACACACACAACTTTTTAACTGAATATTATTTTATTGAATGGCCTCTGAATAGGCAAAGATTTACATCAAGAAGCAACCACCTGGAAAGAGGTAGCCACTATAAAATTTGAGAAAAGAAACTATCCTAATGGCAATGTACACGGCATTCCAAGGAGTTCCATTTCCGCTATGACCTGCATGTCTTCAAGACTCTCCATTCTGTTTCGGCTTTCTAAGAGGACAAGGGAACTATTTCCTATCCTTCTGATATTGTCAAACTGTACGAAACGATGACGTGGTTCAGATAACCTGGATCACAGTTGTTCGCTTATTTCCCTTATTTTGCGTGGATCGCCCTCTCGGGTTTTCAATCCACCGGGATACCCTTTTTTGTCTGAGCTGTCCAATGTGGCTTTTCAACTCAGCGGGTGTACACATTTTTTACATTTATTTCCCTAATTTTTGCTCGAGCTTTTTATTCTGTTTTTAGCTCGCCTGGATGCCCTTTTCTTGCCTGGACTTACATTCTGTTTTTGTGTCCAGCGGGTCTCTTTATGCGAAGTATTTTTTAACTGCGTCTGAGTTAACAGGGGATGGGAAGTCTTCTCCATCCATAGTGGTGAGCATCAGTGCCCCTCCTGAGAATACTTTCTTCACTATGAATGGTCCTTCGTAATTCGGGGTCCATTTGCCCCTGTTATCTGAACCTGGAGGAACGATCCTCTTTAATACAAGCTCTCCCACTCGATACTCTCGAGTACGTACTCGTTGATCGAATGCCCGCTTCATTCTCCTCTGATACAGCTGACCATGACAGATAGCCGCTAATCTCTTTTCCTCAATTAGACATAGCTGATTGTAACGAGCACGCACCCATTCAGCCTCCTCCAGCTTGACATCCATCATCACGCGCAGTGAAGGAATCTCTACTTCAACAGGCATGACTGCTTCCATGCCATACACTAGAGAGAAGGGAGTTGCCCCTGTTGACGTCCTGACCGACGTTCGGTACCCATGCAAAGCAAACGGTAACATCTCATGCCAATCCTTGTAGGTGACAACCATTTTCTGCACAATCTTCTTGATATTCTTGTTAGCTGCCTCTACCGCACCATTCATCTTTGGTCGGTAAGGAGAAGAATTGTGATGCTGTATTTTGAAGTCCCGACATAAGTCTGCCATCATCTTATTGTTGAGATTAGAACCATTATCAGTAATGATCCTTTCGGGCACTCCATATCTGCATATGATATCTCTTTTCAGAAATCTTGCCACCACTTGACGAGTGACATTGGCATAAGACGCTGCTTCTACCCACTTGGTAAAGTAATCAATCGCGACCAGAATGAAGCGATGACCGTTCGAAGCAGTTGGCTCAATATTCCCGATCATGTCAATGCCCCACATAGAGAAAGGCCAAGGAGATGACATGACATTGAGTGCGTTAGGAGGAACATGCACTTTATCTGCATATATTTGGCACTTGTGGCATTTACGAGCGAATGAACAACAATCTGCATCCATTGTCATCCAATAATACCCTGATCTCAGCAGTTTCTTTGCCATGGCGTGCCCTCCTGCATGGGTACCAAAAGATCCTTCATGGACTTCCTGCATCAACAGACTTGCTTCGTGTCTATCCACGCATCTGAGCAAAACCATGTCGAAATTCCTCTTATACAAAACCCCGTCTGTGTTCAAGAAGAAACTAGCAGCAAGTCGTCTCAAGGTCTTTTTGTCTTTGGATGATGCCCCTGTTGGGTATTCTTGCTTCTCCAGGAATAACTTGATATCAAAATACCAAGGTTTCTCGTCAGACACGGCGTCTACAGAGAAAGCATAAGCTGGAGAGTCAAGCCTGGAGATGTCAATTCTAGGCACAAAATTCCAACACAGGACTTTAATCGACGAAGAGAGAGTGGCCAAAGCATCAGCAAATTGATTTTCGTCACGTGGTATGTATTTGAGCTCAAATGTTGTGAAGAATGTCAACAGTTTTCTAGCATAATCCCTATACGGAACTAGATGCTCCTGATGTGTATACCACTTGCCGGTAATTTGGTTAATGACGAGGGCTGAATCTCCGAATATATCGAGGTTCTTAATCCGAAGATCAATTGCCTCCTCTATTCCCATTATACACGCCTCATATTCCGCTTCATTGTTGGTGCAGCCAAAAGTAATTCTGGCAGCGAAGGGTAAGTGAACACCTTCAGGATTAATGAGTACGGCACCAACTCCACGACCATTGATATTGACAGCCCCATCAAACATCAACTTCCATTTGGATTCAGGGTCAGGCCCCTCCTCCGGAAGTGGTTCCTCATAATCGTTTGTTTTGAGGTACATGATGTCCTCATCAGGGAAATCAAATCTCATCGGCTGATAGTCATCCTCAAGAGGTTGCTGAGCAAGGTATTCCGACAATACACTCCCTTTGATGGCTTTCTGAGAAGTGTACTGGATGTCGTATTCAGTTAAAATCATCTGCCATCTAGCAACCCTTCCGGTCAATGCTGGCTTCTCAAAGATATACTTGACAGGGTCCATCTTGGAAATGAGAAGTGTAGTGTGGGTCAACATGTACTGCCTCAGTCGGCGAGCAGCCCATACCTAAGAACCCACGCACTTCTTTTTCTGTCTTTGGTGCAGGCATATCTTGAATAGCTTTCACTTTAGCAGGATCTACCTCAATTCCTCTTTGACTTACAATGAAACCCAGCAATTTTCCGGAACGCACTCCGAAGGTGCACTTGTTCGGATTCAACCTCAGCTTATACTTGATCAATCTATCAAACAACTTCTTCAAATTAACCAAATGCTCCTCTTCGTCTTTGGACTTTGCAATCATATCATCCACATAACATTCGATCTCCTTGTGGATCATGTCATGGAACAACGTGACCATCGCCCGTTGATAAGTTGCCCCAGCGTTCTTCAAACCGAAGGGCATGACCTTATAGCAGAATGTTCCCCACGGGGTGATGAACGTTGTCTTCTCCATGTCTTCCGGCGCCATTTTTATCTGATTATAACCGGAGAATCCATCCATGAAGGAGAACACCGAGAATTGAGCAGTATTGTCGACCAACACGTCAATGTGTGGCAACGGAAAATCATCCTTTGGGCTTGCTCTGTTCAAATCTCGATAGTCAACGCACATCCGGACTTTGCCTTCCTTCTTAGGTACCGGTACGATGTTAGCTACCCACGGTGGGTAACTAGTCACGGCAAGGAATCCGGCATCCCACTGCTTCTGTACCTCCTCTTTGATCTTCATCGCCATATCCGGGCGGGTTCTTCTCAATTTTTGCTTTACAGGAGGACAGTCTTCTCTCAGGGGTAGCTTATGCATCACGATGTCAGTATCCAATCCTGGCATATCTTGATATGACCAGGCAAAGATATCCACATACTCTCTCAACATACTGATCAGCTCTTGTTTAACGTCGGCTTGCAGATTGGCCCCTATCTTGATTTCTTTCTTTGCATCTTCACTGCCAATGTTGATAGTCTCAATCTCTTCTTGATGAGGCTGAATAACCCGTTCCTCCTGTTTCAACAATCTGACCAACTCTTCAGGGAGGTCACAGTCTTCCTCAACCCCTTCATCAGCTTGGTAGATTGGATTATCAAAGTCATGCATAGTCATAGCAGGAACGTTATCCGTGGAATCCGGATGATCAGCACTGCACAAACGATGTGCTTATTCAGAATCTGCTTATTTTGAAAAGAGACGCTAACACAAAGCAAAAAATGAAAAAAAACACATTGCCATTTTTATATTGTTTTTGTGAAAAAGTTTAAAAACAAAGAAAGAGAGCACAATTTGTCTGAAAATGTCCTTTTATTTCATAGCAAAATAACAATGCGATACAAAACATGGTGGCCCAATACAATGGATCCAAGCATCTTGGGCAGGATGCTGGACTTGACAATGCAGTATGCTAATAAAAGGAAACAAACAATTACTTTGAGAGCCAGGTGACTTGAACAATGTCTTCAGCAGACCAATTTCCTAGCTCCTCGCCGGGTGTACACGGGCGGATCCAATTGTTGTCCCAGTCTCGGTCACTATCTCCGTCTTGACTTGCCATACAGATTTGATCGCGGTCGAGCAACCCAGCACTTGTAAATGAGATAGCTTTACCACCCTGAGTAGACCCTCCAGGTTGATACCCTAAGCCAAATTTGTCATCCTTCTTTTCCAGCTCCAATAGCTTGCCCCAGCCCTGAGCATTGCCTGATTGGACGACCTCCTTTGCTTCCTGGTAAGAATGAATTGACGTGCCTTCGTTGTTTTTCTTCACCGGAGTCAAGATACTGACATCTGCCTCAAAAGCTTGGCACAAAGTCTCGTGAATTTCTCCGTCCATTTCTACATATTTAAATGTTGACAAATGGCTGACGAATATATCTTCTTCCCCGCAAACTGTGATGACCTGGCCGTCCACCACATATTTAAGCTTCTGGTGCAGGGTTGAGGTGACAGCTCCGGCTGCATGTATCCACGGTCTGCCCAACAAGCAACTATACGCAGGCTGGATATCCATGACATAGAAGACACTCTTGAAGACTTGAGAGCCTATCTTAACAGGCAACTCAACCTCTCCGAAAACTGACCTTCTTGAACCATCGAAAGCTTTAACCACCAAATCACTCGGTGTCAGGACAATCCCATCAATGTCAAGCTTCATCAACGCCTTTTTCGGGAGCACATTTAAAGAAGAGCCTGTGTCCACAAGAACATGGGATAACACAGCGCCCTTGCATTCCATCGTGATATGCAGTGCTTTATTGTGATTTCTTCCCTCCGAAGTGAGATCTCTGTCAGTGAAGCCTAAGCCATGGCTAGCATTGACACTCCCAACAACAGCTTCGAGTTGATTGACAGTGATCTCTTGAGGAACGTAAGCCATTTGAAGTACTTTCAGCAAGGCTTCTCGGTGCGCGGGAGAGCACATTAACAGTGCCAAGATAGAAATTTTTGAAGGTGTCTGATTCAGTTGGTCAACCACCTTATAGTCACTCCTTTTGATGATCTTCATAAACTCCTCTACCTCCTTCTCAAACGTCCCCTGCCCAGCCACAGGAGTAGTTGACTCGTCAACCGCAGTCTGCTTTCCTTTGTCTTTAGACGAAGCTTCGGCCTCAGGATCCTTTCTCAGTGCAGGGGGAGCAAATAAACGGCCACTTCGAGTAAAACCTCCAACACCTCCCACATTTTCAATGGTCAAGTCAGGAACAGGCCTACTCTCCATCTTCTGTCCCGCCACATAGACATCGGAACCATAATGCCACGGAATGGCCCTATCATCGGTATACGGCACTGGCCCAGGTACAGTTATAGTCACAGGACTGATCTGAGGAGCGTAAATGGTAACCGGCCCTTGTCTGACGGGCATATCAGCTTCATCATAAAAGATAGTAATGGTTGACACATCATCAGCCTCTTCATTACTAATCTTGCTAAATTGCAAAGACCCATCATCAATTAATCCTTGCAAACCCATCTTCAATTTCTCGCATCCATTCACAGCACTTATACAATCTTCACAATCGAGACCACAACCAGGAAACACTTGACCCTTCAACAGTCTCTCTTTCACCACCCTTAACGGCGTCTTGACTTCATCAATTCTCAGCACCAAACTCAACTTATCATCACTCTCAATAGCATTGACTCTTGCCCCACCATGGTTAGGCATAGGGTTTGAGTTGACATTCGGTGGTGGCGCAAAGTTGATTGCCTTGGAATCTACGAGATCTTGAACTTTGTGATGCAGCGCCCTGCACTTCTCGGTTGAGTGCCCGGGTGCTCCTGAATGAAAAGCGCATCGCGCGTTGACATCATAACCAGCTGGAAGCTCTCCAGGAGGTGGTGGTGCCAAAGTCCTCAATTGAATAAGGTTCAAATCCAGTAGTCTCGGCAACAAGGCAGCATATGTCATCGGAATAGCTTCAATCACCCTGTTAGCTGGGCGAGTCTGCCTCGGCTGGTATGATCTTTGCTGGTAATTGGTTCGAGGTTGCTGTTGTTGTTGATGTTGTTGTGGTGGAGGTAGCACCTGTTGTACAGGAGCTGCAGGAATGGTGACGGCAGCCATATGTTCATAAGGCCTCCTATAACCATGACCCTGGCTTCGGCCAAATACAGCATTGGTCTCGCCTTCTCGCCTTCTCGGAGGTCCGCTAAAAGCTTTCCTCGCTCCATTTGAGCTACTAGCACCTGGGTCTTGTATCTTCCCCATTTTCAACAGCGTTTCAACCCTTTCTCCCGCAATGACAATGTCGTTGAACTTTGTAGCAGAACTCGACGCCAATCTCTCAAGAAATACCCCCTGGAGAGTACCCATAAACATATCGGCCATCTCATTCTCTAATAGTGGTGGTTGCACCCTGGCAGCTAGCTGACGCCACCTCTGAGCGTATTCTTTGAAGCCTTCTTTTGCTGTCTGAGCCATATGTTGCAATTGTGTGCGATTCGGAGCCATATCCATGTTATATTGGTACTGCTTCACGAAGGCCTCAGCGAGATCTTTCCAGCTCTTGACATTGACCCTGCTGAGTTTCATGTACCACTCAAGGGAAGCTCCCACCAAGCTGTCCTGAAAGTAATACATCCACAATTTCTCGTCGTCTGTATGCGCGGCAATTCTCCCCACATATGATTGCAGATGGGTTTTTGGGCAAGCAGTGCCGTTATACTTCTCGAAAGTAGGAACTTTGAACTTATACGGAATCCTGACTCCAGGAACCAAGCCCAAGTCTGTTATATCGAATCCCAAAGAGCTCTGGGACTGGATAGCCCTGATTTGCTCGGCCATCTCTTCAAATCTCTTGTTCATTTCCACCCCTTGACCCTCGGCTTCATCAAGTAGAGTAAACTGATCCTCATGGTTGTCCATCTGAAGGTGTTGCAATCCTTCGTTGTTTATATGCACTCCTGGTTGTGTAGCTGGAGTTCCGCCCTGACGTGCGCCCGCACCGGCATGATTATCAGCATTAGCAGCAGCAGCAGCATTTCGGTTCTGATTTTCAACCATCTCTCGCAGCCGTTCTTGATTCTGCCCCATGCCAGCCATTAACGTCATGAAGTTGTCCATCCTCTGCCTTAGATCTGCCAAATCTGCCTGCATTTGATCCATGGCTCGCTCTCTGTTAGTCTTGGTTGGGTATCTGTGCACTGCTGGTTGTTCTCGAACTTTTCGAGGAGCTATAGTGCCTGTGATCATAAAACCCGTTAGTAATTGATGCAACACCTGCAAAACAGACAAACAGGTTATATGCAATGCAATGTAACTGTTCACGTTCCCAATTTTAAGCATTTGGCATGCCCCAGTTCTGGCATCTATCTCGACAATCACTTTCAGTGTTTAGCTTTCAAACTTTCTCTTTGATAAGTGTTCAAACATTAGCAGTATCCAGACAAACGAGTCTTGCACATTCAAAACGATAACTTGCACATTAATACTGAATATGGACAAACCACTATAGGCTAAAAGTCAGAATACTTCCAAGAATATTCCCCGAAGGGTTACAAATTAGTACATAAAGCCAAAATAAAAAGCAAGACTCCTACAACAAGCCTGTAGGTAGTCTGAAAATAAACTAAGCTAAGGACCCCGACTCTGCCACCTCTGCCCTGCTCTTCTTGACGCCCGCTCTCAGCTTGAGCTCTTCAATCTCTTTCCTGGCTTCCTCCAGAGCTAATTGGCTTTGGACTAGCTGTTGGGTCCTCTCCCTCCGGATGGCGTGGGCTTGCTCCACTTCCTCCTTCTTGAAAGCCATCTGAACTTCAAAGAACTCTTCCTTCTCTTTGAATTTCTTTTGCTCTTCCTCCCTTTGGCCTTTCAGCCAAACAATGGACTGTCGAGCACTCCTGAGAGTCTTTAAAGTCTCCTTGTGCTTGGCTTCTCTTTGCACTTCCATCATACCCAATCGGTGGAAATGGGCTTCTCTTCCGGCAAAATCTTTCTCTTTGTTTTCTAAAGAGGCTTGGAGCTTTTGCAGCTTATCTTCAGCTTCCTTCTTAGCTCTATTAGCCTGGTGGTATAAGCTTACCATCTCAACATTCTCTACTCTGACCGCATGCAGCTGAGCTTCTAGCTTCTTGTACTCCTCCAAGGAAACCGTAATGCTCGGACCTGGTACCTCTCGGGGATAAAGTGGAGCTTCGACTGAAAAAGGCATGAGAACTGACTCGATATGCCTTTGCAACCATTCAGCATATGGTGGATATGTCTTAGGATCAACTCGGCCGAAGTCTTTCTTCCCTTTTCTTATCCTGTGAGCCCAGGATTGAACTGCTTGTTGGACTAACTCTCTGTTTCCGTCAGCAGGAAAATACAAAGATTCAGCAAACATTTCCATCTGAGGAGGATCCTTCAAAGGGTAGCCAAACTGCCTTTTGGCTAATGTCGGGTAGTAACTAATGACACCTTTCCTTCCCAGCAAAGGTACTCCAGCAAACCTTCCGCAACTAACCATCAACTCCTTACCTAGCAAATCCCTGTCATAACCCCAAGCAATGTCTTCTTCGGTCAATCCCATCAGTCTTCTGGACCATCTCCATTCGTCTCGTATATCTTTGAAGGCACCTGATTTAGGCAACTGTCTGGCAAACCATTCAGCAAACAAAGGAGCACAACAGACCACTGGACCACCTCTACCTTTCTCGTTTCTGTAATGGACACTAAAATAAAAGTCACCCAATAAAGTAGGCACTGGATTGCCTTTTGCAAAGATCGAGATCACTTCTAAGCTGACAAACTCTTTCTCTCCGGGAAACAAGCTAGACCCATATACCATCAATGCAAGCAAAGCTCCAAAGTCGTTCCACTTAGCCTCTGTAGCATATTTCTCAGCCTCTGGGATAAGCACACTCCAGGGTAGACCTCTGCCTTTACTCTCTTGCAAAGCCTTTCTGACTGAAACAACTGGCAACCTACAAACCTTGGCTATGTCTTCATCTCTGAGCACAACCTCTGACCCGTAGAACGGCAATGTCTCTCTGATCGGAACACTCAGCATGCTGGAGATCTCTTCCAATGTCGGAGCTAAGATGTAACCTGGAAGAACAAAGGAACGCAGCAGGGGATCATAAAACTGCAACAAGGTATGCAAGCTGTCCTTTTGGTCTGTCGTAGGCTTGTCCACAAACTTCAGTATCTGGCCATATCTTTTCTTGAAATTACCCAAGACTTGATCATTCATCAAACCTGCTAACCTCTGAACACTTTTAACTTCCGGCTGAAGAAAAGTATAATGCACATTCTTTTTTCTTGGATCTCTTTTGATTTCTGCCATGGAGATAAGAATACCAGAACTGGGAACAAATGCGAGCAATGACCTGAAAAATGGGAAACATAAACAGTTAATGCAAAGAATGATGCAAATGTAATGCAATGCAAGCCTATGACTAGCTGGGACCATCTGAACTGGAACACTGACAAGAGCCCCTCTGAATAACTGGCAAACCCAAAAGTTTACTGAGTCATACTCTCTGATAATCACAACCCTCTGATAGAAGATCTCAGAATCACAATATTAAGAAATCCAGAATTCCAGAACCATAACTTCAGAACCGTAGAATCATAGAACCATGGATCATAATCAAAGGACCAAAGATCATAACAAGAACCATTGAACATGAGTGTATGTTGAGGTCATGGGTCCCTGCACACCTGTAAACACCCCCCAATCTCACGGGTAAAAGGCTCCGGGTCAGACATCACGGACTCTCAAAGCCACATAGCAATAATACCGTCACCATCTCCGAGAAATGGCTCATGACCAGATCAGGGAATCGGTTTGGCATTATGTACTACGCAGGGAGGCCTCAGCTGAGTCCGGGAAAAACAAGCATCCCTTATAAGTCCCCAGCTTCAAGCGCTGAAATCGAGAAACAATAGTACATTCAGCCCGTAGGATACAGTACTAATGTCATACGACCAGATGCTTTAACTGAGTTCTTATAAGAGAACCAAGCCATCCTATGCGAGTTCCCAGTGGACCCTCGGGTGCGAATGGGTTTGCCACAAAATGTGGTCTGCCACTGTCACCACTGGAGAGGGTTGTTTCCACAAAGGTTCTCAATGATCGGTCCCCAGCTGCACATAACTGTCAGGGTTATGTAATGAGAGAGGAAGATCCCCAAATCAAGACATTTCCAAGACAATCGCAACCTGGGTGTGGAACTCACTACTACCCCCATGACAAGATCTCATGAGGCCAAAGTGGAACCACTCTAAATCCTATGGTGCACTCGAGCCGGGTACTTGGCTCATATCTCTCAAGAACCAGTAACTCCCATCCCACCAAAGAAAACCAGTCCAGACAGTCCAGTATGATATATATGATGCGGAAAATAAATAGTGAAAACTGTAAATAAAGCTGTAAAATAAAGCTGTAAATAAAGTAGTGAACAAACAACAATACAATACAACAAGCCACAACAAACAAAACATCACCCAATGAAACAGAAACAAACAAGCGCTAGGAGAGACTCACAGGGGAACCAGAGATTATCTGGTGTGCAGTCCCCAGCAGAGTCGCCAGCTGTCGCTCCCGGGATTTTCATCCTAGTACAAACGCGAAAGTGGCGCAGAAAGGTTAGAGTCGCCAGCCAGACATTTTTATCCCGAATGAATGGGAAAGGTAATGTTGCACAAACCTGAGGAAGAAGGAAAGGACAAGGCCTTGCGAACCAAAGATCTGAGTTCGGGAGTCGGTTACGACCTGGGAAGGGATTAGCACCCAGATCGTCCGCCGTACCCGACGGGATCCACGCTTGCTAAGAAACTGTTTCAAAGGGTGAGGGTATGAAAGATGCAGCAAAAGAAATGAGAATGAACTGGAAAAAGAACTGAAATAAGGAACAAACAGAAAAATGTAGGGAAAATAAAGATTGTGCTCGAACGGGCCCTACCCCGCTGCCTACGTACCTCATCAGGATAATGAGGATCAGAGACGCCGTAGTTCCCCTAACTAGGGGTAGAAAAGAAATTGCTTGTGAATTAAGGCTTGAACTGCCTATGCCATTGCTCAGGTGTTGCAGACTCGGACGACGAGTGCGTAACCGTCTTGCAAAGTGACAAGTAGGAGCAAGTTCGCGTACGGAGCGAAGGAGATGAGAAAAGAATTCCCGAAGGAAAGACGCTTATTGTTTGTTTGTGTTTTTTTAGAAGCTTTTATGAGTGTGTCACAAGGAAGTAAACTCAAGCTCTCACCAATGGAATGTGCACTTGTCGCTACATTCCAAGATGGAATAATAGAACAAGCACACTCAAGTAAGGAGAAGATCCCCAAAACTTGAACCCAAAGACTAGGGCTTAGGCTCACTAACTTGCTTAATTATTAAGTGTTTTTGGTTATTTACATGAAGAAGTGTTTTTTATGCTTTTCTTTATGAATAAGATACCTTGATCAGACTTGTGCATCACAAAGTAAACATGTACTATCCCAAGATGGGAAGACTACAAGCATACCTCATGGAATAAGGCTATGGATCAATGCATCACTTCATATTTATTAAAGTGTTTTCTTTTTAAGAGTTATGAGATGAGAAGAGAAGAAGAACCAAAAGGATCTAAAAGGCAAAATTCTAAAGGGGACTAAAATAATCCTAAGTATTTACATGCATGGATATCCTAAAGGTTAGTGAGGTTTCTATCCTAATGAAGAAGGAAGAAGAAGATAGAAGAAGGGATGAGAAAGGCCTAAGCCCAACAAAAGAGAGTTAGTTCACATAAACAAAAAAGGAAGAGGTAAGAATTAGAGATGTGGAACTCAATTCCCACATCTCATACTTACCATAGCCCCTGCAAGGTTAGCATACACAAATGAATACAAGCACAAAGTTCAAAACCAGAATCAAAATGGTATAAAGAAGGGCCTAAGAGTCCAGCAAGATGAAGAGAAAAGTCACACAATACCAAACAATATCAAAATAAAAGCTATGGAACCAAAAAATGGAATTTAAACACTTAAAGAAACAAATGACTTGAATATGAAGCAAGCTCAAAAAATTAGAAGAACCAAGATCTATCCTAGGACCAGGAAGGTACCTACACCCCAAAGGAACCCCAAACAAGAAGAAAAAGTTGGCCCAAGTGCCCTTCTAAGCTTATAAGAGATCTAACAATCCAAAAGAAACAAAATGGGACAAGGTGAGAATAAAAATCCACAAATAATCGACCAGCCATCTAAAAATTCTATAACCGAAACCAAATGATCTTAAAACACATTATATCAACTTGCCAAAAGGATTTGCAAAAATTCAGAAAGGAACTAGGTCAAATGGATGTGCCAACACAAGCTAGGACAGAAAACTTACATCACAAGACATCAGATCAAAACCCAAGAAATAAATTTCTAAAAATTCTGAGAAAAATCACATGCAAACTAGAAGATCTTAGGAACACAATGCAAAAAGAATGGGATCAAAACTCCAAATATTGAAGTCTATAGAAAATCAACAAGACAGACTGGTCAAGAAATGAAGCAAATGAAGCTATGTGCAAAGATGAATTAATTCTGGCACGCTAACCAATGAAAAAAAATAAAATAAAATATGACAAAATTTTAGAGACACAAAGGAACATCCATGATTTTTTTGGGAATTTTTAGATGAATATTTCTATTTTATACGAATTAAAAGCAAACTGAAATAAAAGAAAATAAATGGAAGAAAAAAAAGAAATTAAGGAAATAAAGGAAAGGTGCAATTGGCAAAGATTTACACTGAATTCAAATGGGCCTGGCAGGATGGGGGGACGAAAAGCAAATTGGCATGGGCCCAGGTCAGAATACACAAACAACTCTATTAACCTCTCTCATTCCTTAAACCACCACTATTATACTAATTAAAATCTATTAAATTTTCTAAACAATTATCCAAATAATTATACTAATTAAAATCTATTAAATTTTCTAAACAATTATCCAAATAATTATACTAACTAAAATCTATTAAATTTTCTAAACAATTATCCAAATAATTATACTAACTAAAATCTATTAAATTTTCTAAACAATTATCCAAATAATTATTTATTACTTTCTAAACAAAATTATACTACTCTAACCCCCTTTTTTATATTTCTAAACACAATTAAAAGAACCTAAACAATATACTGAACAAATATTATCCTAATTAAGCTATTATCATCTCTTAACAATTATTACTAACTACACATTATTCCACTAACTAATTCTTTATATTCCCTAATATCTTTTTTTCTAAACATTATATTTCCTAAAAGAAATTAACTAATCTAGTATTATATTTAATTTTCAAATCATTATTATCCTAATCTATTCTAAACAAATATTACCAAACAAATTCTAATCAATTTCTAAACAACTATTAACCTAATATATTCTAAACAAACAGTACCAAACAAATTCTAATCAATTTCTAAACAAACTCTAATCCATTATATCCTAAACAAGTTCTAAACATTTCTAAACAATTAAATTAATCCTAAACTATATCATATTTCCTAAAACAGTATTTAAAACAATTAAACTTATCCTAAACTATGTTATATTTCTAACTATTATTAACTAAACATATAAATCTCTAAAACTATATTATATTTCCTAAAACAGTATTTAAAACATTTCTAAACAAATAAATTAATCCTAAATTATATCATATTCTAAACCAATATCACCCTAATTAAGTTGTCATTATCTTCTAAACATTATTAAAACAAAATAATCCTAAACTATACATTAACAACACTGAAAAACTGTCTCTCTAACTCTCAACTCATCACCCTCATCCCCTTTAACCCTAGAAGTTCGCCGCCGCCGCAGCCCTGCTCGCCGCCTCATCATCGGCCATCACCTCCGTCCCCAACCTCTCTCAACGCTCCTTCATCTTCACCCTCGCGGCAAACCTCTCCTTCTTCTATTTCTCCCTGCGCCGCTCTGCTTTTTTCCTTTCCTAAACCCTAAGACCGCCGCCGAAGCCACCACCTTCCCTCCTTCGTCTTTCACTCGCCACCGTGCAAACCTTTCGCCGTTTCTATGCTCAACACCTTCTTTGGCCCAACACAACACCTCCGATTGGGAATCCCTCTCACCAACCTCCATTCGGCCATCATCACCACCAACCCTAACCTAAACCTCATCTTCTTCCACCTTACATCGCCGGTCCTCAACTCTCACTCTCCCGTGATACCGTCAACCTCAATGCCGCCACCATCTATTTCTGTCAATCTCCAACCAACACCAACAACATTTACCCTAACCTAGCATTTTTTAAAAATCGATCGGATTTACCTCAAACGAACCTAACCTAACACCAATACACCTTATACTAGCTCAGACTCACACAATCCAGCACATGAACACAGCACAAAATCACATCCAAACGCAAATAATTCATCATACGGCTAGCCACTACATCAAGTCATGAATCGAAGACGTACCTGTTACACGATGCCGCAGCGAACGATACGTAAGGCAACCTCAACTCGGTAATGTTTCTTTTTCTCTGTTTTTGCTTCTGATTTGAACTTTCCCTTCCTCCTTCGAATCCGATTCACCACAGTTAATCCAAGATCCACGTGCTGACTATGATTGCAGATATGTCGACGATGCTGCGACGAATTCCGTAGCTTGAGGAGATTGAATCGATTGGAGCACTCGAAACAGAATGCTAGCTACGCAATTGAATTGAAAGCCAAGGCTGAATCCATAATCCTGATGAAGATGATGCGAACACAGTTGATGAAGATTGAGTTCTTGGATGAACTTGGAAGAGTAATCCTGATCCTATGTTGAGAAGATTGAAGAGTTGAATCAAGATTGTGAAAATTGCTCTCAGATTTCAGAGGCTTGGTTGGAGAGAGATTGGTGAGAGATCCTCCAATTCTGTTATTTGCAATCTGTTTTCTGGTTATGGTGAGATTTTTTCTGTTACAGATTTTGTTAACAAATTGGTGAGAGAGTTTCTGTTAGGAGTTTTGAATAATTTTTTGAGAGAATGATTCTGTTAGAGATTTCTGTTAGGATTAGAATTAGTAATTCTAATATTCTGTTATGATGAGATTTTCAATTCTGTTATGGTGAGTCCTTAGAAAATGAGAAGAATGATAGGTTGTGCAAGATTGGTTAGAGGGAAAGAGTGAGAACTAGAATCTTCCTTTTTTTTTTGTGTGAAACCTCTCCTCTGTTATTTCTGTTATACAACAAACCTTTTTTGTAATATGATTTTTTTTTCTATTGTGAAGATAATAAAAAACAGTTATAGAAGTTTTGTTATCTTTTTTTCTCTTTTTTCATTCTACTATTTTTCTTGAACTTTTCTCAATTATCTTCAAGTTATTGCACTCTGGTTATGAATAAGGTGTGACATCAACTGAATTTTTCCTTTTTGCATTTTGATGGCTGAATTTGGCTTTTTGATGCGTGCAGGATTTGGATTTTGTGGCTTACGGCGTGACTCATGTACGGCTGCTTCGGCTCTTGCTGGAGCTTGTGCAATTGCCGCGGCTGAGACTTGGAATTGATGGCTAGAATTGCTTTGCTGACTGACGGCTTGAGGCTTTGTTGCAAGTGAAAGCAGCTTGTGCGGCTATTTTGTTGAAATTTGTTGAGCTTGGTAGCTGGAAGCATGTGGTACGAATACAGAAAATTGGCTTGGAAGCTTGAATCTTGAAGCCGTGAGCTGGTGTTATTTTGGGGCTTGGGAAAGCTGAAGGAAAATGCTTATTTTTTGTTTGTTTTTTGTTGTAATCTTATGACAATAACATTGTACATGGGCTTTAATGCAATAACATTTTCTCATTTTTTATTTATTTATATCTTGCTAAAAAATTTAATGGATAAAAAATGGTCTTATTATTATTTTTTTTTTGTATGACTTTGAAGTATGGGAATGGTTAGAGGTATTCATGAATTAAAAGAAAAGAATATGGATTAAAATGGATTAAATAGTGGAAATAGAAATATTAAAAATAAAAATGGGAATTAGATAGGAAAAAGTGGATAAAAGACGAATATTTGGGATAATAATAAAAAATGGTTGGAAATGGTTAGAAAAGAAAGAAAGAGGTAATTTGGTCGAATGGTTTAAAAAATGAATTGGCAAGCAAAGATAGGAGGAAAAGAAAAATCATTGATTAAAGTGGATAAAGGATGGTTTAATCGGGGATGGATGATGGACTGAATTTAGTTCTCAAGCCCACAACAAATCTCGATTTTCCTCAGCGAGCCTCTGAACACCGCCCAAATACCTTGCAACTTGACAACTGAAAACTGCTTGATTATTATCTGATAAATCGAATTCATAATGAGGAAAATAAATCCTCAGATACATTGCTGATGAACTGAAGAAACCTTAATCAAGACGAATTGAACTAAACTTCTCACAATCCACTGTTCGATAACCAGAGAATTTTCACACACAACAACACGAACTTCGGACATGCCATTCTTGGGACACAGTCCACTGAGACTGATAACTTGCAACTGAAGGAACATTTGGTAATTTGACCAAAATTAGGTCAACCGCCTGTCTGCCTCAGATTACCGCACTGAAATCACTACCAGTATATGCTATGCTTCCACAATGAATATTATGCTTCATTTTTCTATGCTAATGACGCAACGCAAAAATATGAAAATGATATGAATATGATGAACACGATGCTCTATGATGCTTCAAAACAAGAGGGCAAATTTGGGGTGTTACAACGACCAACGCACTTCGTCACCAATCGAAAGGAAGGTCAACTCCCCCGAGAGACGAGCACAACCTCCCTCGATGCTGGAAACTTCAAAACAAACTCCAACGCCGCAATACCATGTTGGCAGGGCACCCATCTCGCGATGGGAAGGCCCAAACCTCGGGATCAGGGCCACGACTGCGACCCTAGTCCCGATTTATAGCGGACGTAAAATACGCACCTCGCCGGTTCCCTAAACCGACGAGTCTAAAATAGTAGAGCAAGCGAATTCATAATATCATTAAACAAACGACCTCGTCGGTTCCCTAAACCGACGAGTATAAACACACAAAATCACGATACAATCAAAATTAAACACTTAACAAAGGTAAAACATTGTATTATACCCGGCCAAAACGACCGGTCCAGTACATGTCGGGCAGAGCCCAAAATACAAAGCTAATTAAAGGCACGCATGCCATAAAAACAAAAGCAAAATGGCGTGCAGGCCTGAAAACACAAAACTAAGGCACACTGGCCAAACCTACTCTTCGACGTGCTCCTCTTCTTCGCCATCGAAGGGGAAAACGATCTCCCCATCAGTCACGTCGTAATTGAAAGTCATCTCGTCGGTCACGAGCCCCGGGTTAACGACCTTGAGTTGATCAGTGGAATTGTCACAACCCTATTTGAAGACCCCGACAACGTCCTTCTCAAGGCCCCTGATCCGAGAAATCAGGTCAGCCCGGTTCTTGAGGGCCAACTCCTTACTAGTCTCACCTTCCCCGAGGAGAGCCATCTTCTCCAACACCTCGACCCTCACATGCAGACGTCCATTCTTCGCCTCAGCCTCAACAAACTCTACGTCCTTGTACTTCAATTTCTTATTCTCCTCAGTCAAGGTATCACACTCGCTCTTCACCTCGTCTAGCTCAGTTTTTAACCCTTCTTGGAGCTTGTATTCCTCTTTATAATTCAACAGGTTCTGGGAGAGAATGTTTCGTTCAGCAGTGACGGCCCGCAGTGCTTCCTCGACACCCCTCAAGGCGGACAATGGGCAGGAGTTGTCATATAGGACCATAGTTGTCTCCATGACCGTAATCACTGCCGCTATGTCCTAAGCAAGGTTGAAACGCCTGCTCGCCGGCTCCTAATTGAGGATGGCCTTGGTTTCGCCGGGTAGCACCGCAAAGGAACCCTCTGAGCTGATGGTTTCCTGCTCCGAGAAGCAAGGAGGAAGAATGTAGGCACCTTGACTTTCAGGAAGACCTCGGGGCACAGTAGTACCCTCTGAACAAGGACACTTGGGTCAGGGAGAGTCATCCAGCAAAATTGTGCCAGCTGGCATGGGTGTCACGGGCGGAGTCTCCGGCCGAGGTGAATGTTGAGTCGGGCTAGCGCTCTCAGACCCACCGACCACTTGTTCGGTAGCCACCTGGTGAACGCGGTTTTTGCTCTTCTTCATCTTTGATTTGGGGGGGGGGGGCTTAGCTTGGCAGACCAACTTCAGTGCTTGCTCCCGGAGTGCAAGCGTTTTTTCTACAAAATAAATGAAGTCAACAAGATAAGTTAAATAATGAAAGGCAAGAAGGTCGAGGAGATACTATCTAGCAATCTAATGGATTTTTCATCCTAACGACACTCAAGCATGGCTTTTGTGTTAATCATTCGGGGTTCTAAAATAGGCAACCTGTCATCACCCAATATCATTCGATCTAGTCGATTTACCCAGGTCGCAGGACTAAAGCTTTGAACATAGGTCACCAGTGTTTTATAGGCCAGCTTGTCCTCGACCCTCAGGAGTTCATGTTTTACACTATAGTGACTGGTCGACAGGTCGAAATTATCTGGCTTCCACCTAAGGGAAATCTTCGACAGCAATTGTTCCTCACCATTGGCATCCCGCCTCAGAAAATACTGATTGTCCAGGGAGAACTGGGTGATGGGCTTCACCGTGTACCACCTATCCTTGAAGTTTCGGACAGAGTCGACATAGGTCTTGAATAGCCTCGACGGCTGCTTGAAAGAAACCCAACTATTTCTCCCATCACCGCCCAACCGTTGTAGGTGGAAAATGCGAACAAGAAGAGGGGCAGGGTGCACCCTACCCCAAGATATCGGCTCACCAATTCAAATGCCCGAATGAATGATATGGTGTTGGGGTGAAGTTTCGAAGGCGCCAGTCTAAGCCATCTAAAAACCCTTAGTTGAAAGTCGTTGAAGGGGAGTCGTAATCCTGCCTCTCGAAAGGCGAATTCGTACATGGCGAATCGCTTCCCCATAAAACGTGAGCATATCCTTTCTTCGGCTCGGGGAGCGTAGCATTTCCAATTAACAAACTCGTTGCCCTCCACATCCTCGACTAAAGTGTGGGCGGAATAGTGTTCCTTAACAAAGAGAGACTCCGTCTCCATCAGCTCATCGGCCACCCACGAGAGATCGTCATTACTCGACGAGGAGGGTCCGCTCCCTTCCAAGAGACGTCTTTGGTCCGGGTTACGTGAAAAGCAGAAGGAACAAGTGAATTCGACGTCGCATCAAATTCACCCTTCCACCGCAGTCTAAGTGAAAGGGAGAATAGGCAAATTCCCTACCTAGTTGTGCTAACATCACCCGTGACATTCATAGAGTGCCAGAGATATTCAAGGAAATCATGAAGATTTCTCTCAGGGCATTCACAGGATGCTCGCAATGTTTAAAAGAATGACCTAAAGTTTTCCCAGCGTGTTCACACACTGCCCGGGATATTCATCTAAGTTTGATCTAATTTCCTGACATACCCATTTGATGCACGGGACATTCATGCATAAAAATCCTAGAAATCGCCTAAATATAGACATTTTACCTACTTTAGCGAGAAAATTGCCACTATAACTAGCTACTAAGCTTAAAACTTACCAGAAAAGAGGGACTTAAGGAGTTACCTGTCATAGTGTTGGCGAGGATGTGAAGGCGGCGTACAACGGAAACAGCGGCGGTTGCGTCTGCGGGAGAGAAGTTGCAAGTACGAGTAATCGTGAGAGGAGAGCGAAAAAGGGAAATGAGGTGGTCCCTCACCCTTTTTATATAACTGGGGTACATGGGGGCACGTGTCTAGGCAATCATTACCTAGATTCCCTAGGCCAGCCATAATTAATGTGTCGTAACGCAAGAAAGAAGCGTCACACATTAAGTTCCTTGACACGTCACTCTGGGGAACTTCAAACGACGTTGGACACGCGTGATCTTCCCCGACGTTTGAATCTATGAGGTGTCAGTTGATTCTCCCAAACACGAATCAGTGCTCGCATAATTTCCAACTCTATCTGCCGCGCACCCCTAACCTCTCCGGCCATGTTCCTCAAACTGATTCCTTAATTCTGCAGGGAGAATCTTTGTGTCCGAAAATTGGACATGCATTCATTCCCCGACGACTTATTCCTCGTCATTCACGAATCCCCGACATATCAACTGTGCCCAGCAGCGTTCTCCTTAACTCATCACTCCGACCCAGAGTTTCGACTTGGGGGGCTCTTGTTCTGGATTGGGCCTCTAAGTCACTGTTGGGCATAAGCCCAAACCCGTCGAGCAGAGGCTCAATCATTCAGGCAGATGATCCATCAGTCGAGCAGAGACCCTGCATCACGGGAAATGATCTAGACTGTCGGGCAAAGCATACGACTCACCTAACCTGTGCTAGGGAGACTACGTCTCCCTAACGTATGTCACGTCACCCAACTGTCCACCCTTCTCTCCCCAATTGTAGGGACAATTTGACCAAGGAAAATACCATGTGTTAGGTCTTACATGTTCCTAAGCGTACCTTGGCAGTTCTTCCTTGGGCCTAACTAATCCAGCCCAAAAAAGAACCTTGGCCCAGCGCTAGGGGCACATATAAATACCCTTTTTCACTAAAGGGTCAGGTATTCTGAACTGATCACGACTTACCGTATTTATGTACCTTTACTCACTTAAGCATCGGAGTTCCTTGCAGGTACACCCCCTCCATCTCTCTATCAACCGTGACGTTCGCAGCCTAACAGCTGGAAGACCCTTCTGATCAGGTAAGATCAATTAGTTTTTGTCATTACCAACACTCACACACTATGACACGACATGCAATGTTATCAAATATCTCAAAGGATCGTCTAGAAGATGGCTCATATTCATAAGAGACTCCAATATTCAATTGCTTGGCTTCACAAATGTTGACTGGAAAATATGCATTATCACTCGAAGGTCAACTTCTAGTTATTGCTTTTTCATTGGATCATCATTGGTTTCTTGGAGAGCAACGAAATAAGAAACAATCTCTAGAAGCTCATCAAAAGCAGAATATAGAGCATTATTCTTTGCCTGTTGTGAACTCCAATGGTTAATCTACCTGCTACAAGACTTAAGATTCCAATGAAATAAACTACATGTGATATATTATGACACTTAAAGTGTTATTCACTTTGACAGGTGTAACATCCTGATTTAATTAAATAAATAAATTAAACTATTTTGAGAAGATTGGTTGTAAATTGAGATGTATGATGTTTGTTAATAAGATGCTTGATCGATTTAAATTGTTTTAAGTTGAGTTATGTGTTAGACTTACTTTGGGGAAGTTTTAATAGTAATATTGAGAGGTATAAATAGAAGCCCATTAGTGGATTAATTAAATGAATTTTTTGTAATAATAATAATAGTATTATTTTATTGCATTTTTAATTAAAATAATGAAAAAAGGATTAGTAAGGGTTTAGAGGGAATTAGTCATAATCAGAATTTTGGGAGGAAGAACGAGTCTTTGGGAGAGCAAGAGCTAGGGCTAAGGATTTTCGTGGAGATTTTCGTAGAGAGTTTCAACCGTATATTCGAGCTCCATTCAATCCAAAAGTTAAGGGTGGGATTTGTATCTTATAACCGGGAGAAAATAATCTATATGTATGGGAGAGGGTTGTTTGATTTCTTGTTGTTGTTTGTATGATGTTTTGTGTGCAATTTCGTGCAATTATGATGAACCTATGCTTGTATTACTGATACGAATCTGCTGATGTTTGCTGTTATGAATATTTGTTGTGATGACGTTCTGAGACTTGGATGAATTAATAACGAAAACAGATTCGATGTTGATGTTTAGGGTGATAGAATGATGAATCCCGTAGCAGAAGTTGAATTGAGGAGGTCTCTGGTGGATTGTGTATCAGATCTGAGATACGCGTATGGGACAGGTGTTACGCGTAACATCTGGTGTTTATGCCGCCTGTTACGCGTATGGAGAGTGATTTTTGCAGACTCTCTGGTTGTTTGCGTATGTTACGCGTAAGGGCTTAGGGAAGTACGTGTATGGGGAAAAGTAATACGCGTTTGGGCAGGGTTGTTGCATTTTCGTGATTTTGTAGCGTTTCGCTTATCGTTTCGCGTCCGTTCCTTTTTCTGATGTTCTGAAAGATGATCTAGGACTAGTAATTTATGATAGATGTAATTAGAGGATAATAATATGATGATTTAACGAATGTTGTTAGAAGAATTTAGATGATGAATTTAGAGATGATAAACTAAGATGATTACGACGATTTATACCGTTACGACGATGTATTTTGATGTAGATCTTATGACCAACGATGTTATGATGTTATGATGATGTAATATGATTAAGATGATATATTTGAACAATGTCTATGGCGTGTGATTTTGTTGTATTCCATTTTCATACCGCATACATGTGCATTATTAAGATGGCCTGGAATGGCAAACACGATGTTTAAGATGGAGACTTACGTCTTGCTAATGCCCACCTAAATGGAATGATTTTTTTGAGATGGGAGTTTGCTCCGAATGGTACCACATTCATTGTCGAGTCACATTTGAATTGCATTGTTGAATGATTGATGAGATGTTTATGATGAATATGATGTGAATGGGTGATTGAATGACTTTAACTTATATATTCTAATTATTATATCCTGTTTATAATTTTCGATATCTCACTCCTTCTGTTTGAATGTTACCCTATGTTGGTAACGTGTAGGTAATCCTGAGTAGCGAGGAGTTCCGTTAGATGGTTTGAGTCGTCGATCGCTCTGAAATGTAACACTTCGGGGGGATTAGCGAATGCATGATTTTGATTGAACCTTTGTTTCATTTATAATTGGATAAAGACGTTTCCTTTAAAAGATGATGTTTTATGATGTTTGAATTGAGATTTATTATTATGAAGTTGAATTTTTAAGCTGTTGTGATTTATGATTTTAATGATTTTTGTTGCGTAGTAAAGACTTGAATTATTACTTGGTATTATCGAGATGAATGATTTGAAAGAAGAAAATGTGCTACCCCATTTTTGTTGAACTCTAATTTATTTATAATTATTTACGGGTAGAAATGGGGTGTTACATTAGTGGTATTAGAACAGGTCGGTATGTCCGGCCGAGTGTCGAGTCTTAGTTATCTAACAATCGAATGTTGTTATTTTTGTGCTGATCTTTATTCTTGTTATGGTGTTAAGCTGAAATGGCTGGAAGAAACGATGTTGTTATAGCTGTTGGAATGCAAGCAATGGCTCAAGTTGTGCAGAACCTACCGAATGCTGGCAAGAATGAGGGATCTCGTAGCTTGGCGACTTTTTAGAGGGAGAATCTTCCTACTTTCAAGAGTAAGTATGACCCTGATGCAGCATTGGAATGGTTGAAGGAAATTGAAAGGATCTTCTGAGTGATGGATTGTACAGTAGCATAGAAGGTTCACAATGGTACGCATATGTTGGCGCTGGAAGCTGATGACTGGTGGTTAGAGACTCGTGCGAGATTGGAAGCGGTATGTGAAAAGGTCACTTGGGCTGTTTTCCATCGGGAGTTTATGAGAAAGTATTACCCTAAAGATGTTCGTGGTAAGAAATAAGTGGAGTTCCTTGAGCTGAAGCAGGGAAATATGTCAGTGATTGACTATGCTGCAAAGTTCACTGAATTGTCTAAGTTTTATCTGCATTATGATGGGGTTGGAGCAGAATTTCTCTAACTGCATCAAATTTGAGAATGGGTTGCGCTCTAATGTTAAAAACGCAGTGGGGTACCAGAAGATTCGAGTGTTTTCTGATCTGGTTGATAGCTGCAGAATCTTCGAGGAAGATAGTAATGCTCATTATAAGATTGTGAATGATAGAAGAGGCAAGCACCAACAAAATTGTGGCAAGCCTTATGATGTTTCTAATGGCAAGGGTAAGCAGAAGACTGCTTCGGGTCAGAAAGCTAGTGGGGGAGATGCTCCTGCTAGTATTGTTTATTTCAAGTCTGGTCAAGCTGGACACAAGAGCAATGTTTGTACTGTTGAAGTTAAGAGATGTTTCCGATGTGGCAAGATTGGGCATACAACAAATGATTTTAAGCACAAAGAGGTAGTCTGTTTTAATTGCGGCAAAGAGGGACACATTGGTAGCAAGTGTCAGAAGCCGAAGAAAGCTCAGACAGGAAAAGTGTTCGCGTTAGCAGGAACTCAGACTGCTAGTGAGGACAGACTTATTAGAGGTACATGTTTAATTAATAGTATTCATTTAGTTACTATCATTGATATTGGTGCGAAACATTTTTTTGTTTCTGCTAATTGTGTTAAGAGATTGGGTCTTAAGTTGTCTGCTATAAATGGGGTTAATCGTCGAGATTCCGGCTTCAGGATCAGTGAGTACTTCTCTCATGTGTTTGAAATGTCCTTTTTCGATCTTCGATAAAGATTTCTTGGTTGATTTGGTTTGTCTGCCGTTGATTGGGATGGATGTAATCCTATGTATGAACTAGTTAGAGTATAACTATGTTCATATAAATTGTTACTGTAAGTCAGTGAGGTTTTCTACTCTAGAAGAGGAAGGAGTTGGGTTGTTGTCTTTCAGAGAGTTACAGAAATTGATGAAAGAAGAAGCTCAGATGTTTTCATTGATGGCAACATTATCTATTGAAGTCAAAGCTAAGATTGACGAACTATAAGTAGTAAGTGATTTTCCTGAGGTTTTTCCTGATGAAATTCCTGATGTGCCACCAGAGAGGGAGGTTGAGTTCATGATTGATCTTGTACCTGGTACTAGACCTGTTTCAATGGCGCCATATAGGATGTCTGCATCTGAATTATCAGAGTTGAAGAAGAAGTAAGAAGAGTTACTTGAGAAAACGTTTGTGAGTCCGAGTGTATCGCCGTGGGGAGCTCCAGTGTTGTTGGTGAAGAAGAAGGATGGAAGTATGAGACTGTGTGTGGATTATACACAGTTGAATAAAGTAACGATCAAGAATAAGTATCCGCTTCCGAGAATTCATGATTTGATGGATCAGTTGGTAGGTGTTTGTGTATTCAGTAAGATAAATTTGAGGTCGGGTTACCATCAGATCAAAGTGAAAGATGAGGATATTCACAAGAATGCGTTCCGAACAAGGTATGGACATTACAAGTATTTGGTTATGCCTTTCGGTGTTACTAATGCACCAGGAGTATTCATGGAATACATGAATCGTATTTTTCATACGTATTTGGATCATTTTGTGGTTGTGTTTATCGATGATATTCTGATCTACTCTAAGTCAGAAGAGGAACATAAAGAACATTTGAGGACTGTGTTGGAAGTTTTGAGAGAGAAGAAGTTATATGCGAAGCTGTCCAAGTGTGAATTTTGGTTGAAAGAAGTCAGTTTTCTTGGTCATGTAATTTCAGGTAGTGGTATTTCAGTGGATCCTTCTAAAGTAGAAGTTGTGTTGCAATGGGAAACTCCAAGATCGACTACTGAGATTAGGAGATTTTTGGGGTTAGCTGGTTATTACAAAAGATTTATTGAAGGATTTTCTAAGTTGTCGCTTCCGTTGACTATGTTGACTTGTTAGAGTAATGCTTTTGTTTGGGATATTCAGTGTGAAGAAAGTTTTGTAGAGCTAAAGAAGAGGTTGACGTCGACTCCAGTTTTGACATTGCCTAATCCAGATGAACCGTTTGTGGTGTATTGTGATGCTTCGTTGATGGGTTTATGAGGTGTGCTTATGCTGAATAATAAAGTTATTGCGTATGCGTCGAGGCAGTTGCAGGTGCATGAAAAGAATTATCCTACCTATGATTTGGAACTTGCTGCAGTTGTTTTTGTACTGAAGATTTGGAGGCATTATCTTTATGGTTCTAGATTTGAAGTGTTTAGCGATCATAAGAGCCTGAAGTATTTGTTTGATTAGAAAGAATTAAACACGAGACAACGCATGTGGTTAGAATTTTTGAAGGATTATGATTTTGGTTTGAATTACCATTCGGGTAAAGCTAATGTTGTAGTTGATGCTTTAAGTCGAAAAACTTTGCATATGTCGGCAATGATGATTAAAGAGCTAGAGTTGATCGAGCAATTTCGTGATATGAGTTTGGTTTGCGAAGTGACGTTGCAGAGTGTAAAGTTGGGTATGTTGAATATTAATAATGATTTTTTTGGATAATATCAGAGAGGCTCAGAAGGTAGATGTACAACTGGTTGATATTATGGTTGGAGGTGGTAAGTCAGAGAAAAGTGATTTCAAGATGGATGCAAATGGTGTTTTAAGATTTCATGATCGAATTTGTATTCCTGATGATGCTGATATGAAAAAGAGTATTCTCGAGGAGGGTCCTAGAAGTAATTTGAGTATACATCTGGGAGCTACAAAGATGTATCAGGATTTGAAGAAGATGTTTTGGTGGTCTGGTATGAAGGAAGATATAGCACGCTTTGTGTATGCATGTTTGACTTGTCAGAAGTCGAAGGTGGAGCCTCAGAAGCCTGCTGGGTTGATGCAATTGTTAGAGATTCTAGAATGGAAATGGGATAGCATTTCTATGGATTTTGTTACAGGACTGCCTAATACTGCAAGAGGACATGATTCAATTTGGGTGATCGTTGATAGGTTAACAAAGTCGACTCACTTCATTCCTATCAATATTAGTTTTTCGGTGTCTAAGTTGGCTGAGATCTATGTTAGAGTAATTGTGAAGCTGCATGTTGTTCCGTTGAGTATTGTGTCGGATAGAGATCTGAGGTTTACGTTAGAGTTTTGGAAGAGTTTGCAAGAGGCATTGGGTACTAAGTTGAGGTTGAGTTCAGCTTATCATCCCCAGACGGATGGACAGATTGAGAGGACTATTCAGTTATTGGAAGATTTGTTGAGAGCGTGTGTTCTTAAGTAGGGAGGTTTGTGGGATACTTATCTTCCATTGATAGAATTCACGTATAATAACAGTTATCATTCTAGTATTGGGATGGCACCTTTTGAGGCATTATATGGTCGGAGATATAGGACTCTGTTATGTTGGTATGAATCTAGTGAATATGTGGTGCTTGGACCTGAGATAGTTCGAGATACTACAGAGAAGATTAAGTTGATCAGAGAAAAGATGAAAGCGTCTCAGAGCCGACAAAAGAGTTACCATGATAAGAGAATAAAGGACTTAGAATTCCAAGCTGGTGAACATGTGTTTTTTAGAGTTACACATGTAACTGGTGTTGGAAGAGCGTTGAAGTCCAAGAAGCTTACTCTGAGGTTTATTGGTCCGTATCAGATTCTGGACAGAGTTGGAAAATTTGCTTATCGGATGGCCTTACCGCCTAATTTGTTGAATTTTCATGATGTGTTTCACGTTTCGCAACTCCGAAAGTATGTTTCTGATCCGTCTCATGTTGTTAGTATGAATGATATACAAGTGCGGGATAATCTCATTGTGGAGACTATTCCGGTACGTGTTGAGGATCGAGAGGTGAAAACCTTGCGAGGCAAGGAGATCGCGATGGTGAAAGTTGTTTGGCTAGGAGCTGCTGGAGAGAGTATGGCGTGGAATTAGAGAGAAAGATGCAGAAGTCTTATCCTGAGTTGTTTGATCAAGGTAAGATTTTCGAGGACAAAAATGTTCTAGTGGGGGAGAGTTGTAACACCCCGATTTAATTAAATAAATAAATTAAATTATTTGAGAAGATTTGCTGTTAATTGAGATGTATGATATTTGTTAATAAGATGCTTGATCGATTTAAGTTGTTTTAAGCTGAGTTGTGTGTTAGACTTACTTTGGGGAGGTTTTAATAGTAATATTGAGAGGTATAAATTGAAGCCCATTAGTGGATTAATTAAATGAATTTTTAGTAAGAATAATAATATTAGTATTATTTTATTATATTTTTAATTAAAAAAATGAAAATAGGATTAGTAAGGGTTTAGAGGGAAATAGTCATAATCAGAATTTTGGGAGGAAGAACGAGTCTTTGGGAGAGCAAGAGCTAGGGCTAAGGATTTTCGTGGAGATTTTCGTAGAGAGTTTCAACCGTAGATTCGAGCTCCATTCAATCCAAAAGGTAAGGGTGGGATTCGTATCTTATAACCGGAAGAAAATAATATGTATGTATGGGAGAGGGTTGTTTGATTTCTTGTTGTTGTTTGTACGATGTTTTCTGTGTGATTTCATGTGATTATGATGAACCTATGCTTGTATTACTGATACAAATATGTTGATGTTTGTTGTTATGAATATTTGTTGTGATGACGTTCTGAGACTTGGATGAATTTTGACGAAAACGGATTAGATGTTAATGTTTAGACGATAAACTGGTATAGTAGTGATAAAAGAAGAATAAGATGAAGAAAATGAGTATAAAACATGTTAGAAACCTATATAGGACTGAATTAGGGTGATAAAATGATGAATCCCGTAGCAGAAGTTGAATTGAGGAGGTCTCTGGTGGATTGCGTATCAGATATGAGATACACGTATGGGGCAGGTGTTACGTGTAACATTTGGTGGTTACACCGCCTGTTACGCGTATGGAGAGTGATTTTTGCAAACTCTCTGGTCGTCTGCGTATGGTACGCGTAAGGGCCTAGGGTAGTATGCGTATGGGGAAAAGCAATACGCGTTTGGGCAGGGTTGTTGCGTTTTCGTGATTTCGTAGCGTTTGACCTATTGTTTCGCGTCCGTTCCTTTTTCTGATGTTCCGAAAGATGATCTAGGACTAGTAATTGATGATAGATGTAATTAGAGGATAATAATATGATGATTTAACGAATGTTGTTAGAATAATTTAGATGATGAATTTAGAGATGATAAACTAAGATGATTACGACGATTTTATACCGTTACGATGATGTATTTTGATGTAGGTCTTATGACCAACGAGTTATGATGTTATGATGATGTAAGATGATATATTTGAACGATGTCTATGACGTGTGATTTTGTTGTATGCCATTTTCATACCTCATACATGTGCATTATTGAGATAGCCTGGAATGGCAAACACGATGTTTAAGATGGAGACTTATGTCTTGCTGATGCCCACCTAAATGCCATGATTTTTTTTAGATGGGAGTTCGCTCCAAATGGTACCACATTCATTGTCGAGTCACATTATGAATTGCATTTTTGAATGTTTGATGAGATGTTTATGAATGTTGTAATGATGCGATGTTTATGATGAATATGATGTGAATGGGTGATTGAATGACTTTAACTTATATATGCTGATTATTATATCCTGTTTATAATTGTCGATATCTCACCCATTTTGTTTGAATGTTACCCTCTGTTGGTAACATGCAGGTAATCCAGAGTAGCGAGGAGTTCCGTTAGATGGTTTGAGTCGTCGGTCGCTCTGATATGTAATACTTCGGGGGATTAGCAAATGCATGATTTTGATTGAACCTTTGTTTCGTTTATGATTGGATAAAGACGTTTCCTTTAAAAGACGATGTTTAAATTGAGATGAATTATTATGAAGTTGAATTTTTAAGATGTTGTGATTTATGATTTTAATGATTTCTACTGCGTAGTAAAGACTTGAATTATTACTTGGTATTATTGAGATGAATGATTTGAAAGAAGAAAATGTGATACCCCGTTTTTGTTGAACTCTGATTTATTTATAATTATTTGCGGGTAGAAATGGGGTGTTGCACAAGACATCTTTAAACTTCTTCCAATCAAGTCACAAGATCAAGTTGCAAAAAATTTCACCAAACCTTTAATGCCCAAGAGTTGTCATTCTTTCATTTCCAATCTAAACATATAAGATATATACAATACTAAGCTTGAGGGAGGGTGTTAAGGTTCAGAAATCAATAAATTAGATGACAAGTTATTGTAACTACATTGTTATTAGGATGTATTACATGTAAAAAGTCATAGTTGTATGATGTTAGTTAATTATGCTAGATGGTTGTTATAACTAATTATCATTCAATTCAATGAGAAAGCTATCACTTATATTCACTTCTTTTCCATTGAATTGTCATTCTCCTTTCATTATCATGATGTTCATTCAAAATTTCATGATAAATCAATATTAATTCTAAAATTTATACATTGCATAAATTCTTAAATTCATTTCTGATATGAAACTAATTTTTATCTCTTTGACTTCATACTCTATAATAAATATCTAATTAAATTTTACTTTTAATCATATGTTTTTATTAAAAATTGAATTCTTTCTATCCAATTTCTATATACATCATGTGCTTTGTTTTAGCATGAATATATCATACCTCAAAATAGATGTCGTTGTGGTACCTTATGCCCGATATCGCTATTCATTTTTAATAATGGATTAATTAATTGAAAAAGTAATATATTTATCTCTATGTAAGACAAATTATAGATGGTGATGCAACACTGCACTCGAAAGTACCGCAACAAATAAGCAACTTGCAAAAGAATACATAGTAATTTGGTTATATTTCTACGCATAAACAACACTGAAATATGAATTATTTACTACCACTAAAATGCATCATCCCACTCATTCACCACATTTTTCATTTGCCTATGCTTGTTCAAACACCTCTTAAACTAAATCATCATTAATTACCTTAAATCCATTTCTTCACGGACGGTTGTGACTTTTCCAATTTTAACCAAAAGATTGTCATATATTCTCTTCATATATATTTTTTTCATTATCAGATATGTTTCTTATCACTTTATCCACAATTGATGGTGCAACCAAATTTTTATTTTCTATTTGTTTTATTTTTATGACTCATTGGTTTAGTTTGTTAATTATTTAATTTCTTTTTTTTATCATTTAGAAATCTAAATGCTTTGTGTCAATGTATCATGAGTTTGAGTGAGAATGATATGTAATAGATTTTGTTTTTATAGTTGAAATAAAATTAGTTTAATTTATTTATGTTGTATGATATATTTGTTTGTTTTATTCACATTATTAAAATTTTAATCTTCTTCTCTTTCTATTTTTTTTGTCTTATTTCTATAATTTTATATAAAATAAAACAAATTTTGTAATATTAGAAATGGTATAACTAAGAAAACAAATTTATCCATATTTTTTAAAATTTTTACTAAATAACTAATTATTTATTTTAAAATATTCTAATTAAGATCGGAAGAAAAAAAATTTAACACCTATAATAATATTATTATATACTATCCTAACATGACTGCGATTGTTTTGGAATTTAATATGAACTCCATTATTAGAAGAAGAAAAATGAACTCTATTATATTATATGAACTTATATGCTCCCTTTCTTATGTTAAAACCATTGTCAAAGGTATGTATAATAGAGTTTCAGTTTGTAACTTGTTAAAACCACATCAAAATATATACTGAAATTGTTCTAAGCTAAACCAAATATATACTAAGGAAATTTTCCATTTTTATTGCATTTTAAAACCAAAAACATATCTCAATTATTTTAATTTAAACTAAAAACACTATTTAGAAATTTTATATAAAGAGAACTATATGAAAAATAATGAGCAGAAGACAATGAGAAATGATAATTTTGGTGATTGTTTCTATGAAAATATGGTTAGATCATGAGTTTCTTCCTTTAAAGGATAATCCTTTCTTGAGTAAAAAAAGAATATTAAGTTGTTTTACATACATGAATCATAATATTATTGTGAGACTTTTGTGTTCACATTATCATTGTAAACTCTATAAAAATGTGTGATTAATTTTATTTTTATGTATATTGTGCTTTAATTTTTTTATTAATTTCAGTTATAACAAATAAATGCATATAAAATGAGTTCTTCATGGGAACCATAATTGTCATTTTTTAATGTCATCTCATATGACATGGTATTTGTTTAGAGGTCGATACATAGACCTTAGATTTTATTGCTTTTTGGATCATTAGATTTTTGTCTCTCTGTCTACTTTCCTTGATGAAATTATATCGATACATATTGGAATGGGTTTTGTTATTCTCTTTTCTCCCTTTCATTCCTTTTTGAAATTTTATTCTTGCATTTAGAATATTCATGTTTCCTTCCTTTGAAGTACTTATATTCTTGTTTAACTTTCTTCAAACTACTTTCTAGTAAGTTCTTAATATCTATTCTATTTTATATTTTGTTAGGAGCAATTTTTACTAGTTTGATGAAATATTGTTCCCTTCTACTCCTTCTCTATATTTTCTTCATGTGTTATTTTTGTGATAATAGTATTTGTGTCGTCATTTCTTTCATGCGAAGTAGAATTACAAGTAGGTACAATTACCTCCCATGAAAACATTATTCTTTATGTGTGATGTATAATGTTTGACATGGATTGTGTGTCATACTTGACTATTACCTCCTTTGTCCCATTCTTGGATGTCTAAGAAAGTTACATATTTTGTTTGATTATTAAAAGTGGGGATCTGAATCGATTTCTTCTTTCTCTTCTTTTGGTAAGAATGACTTATTCTTTTCTTTTGGTAGCACGATTAATAGAATCCCTGTTGTTTCTGCTGGGATTTTGGTTCCTTCACTGGTGAAGAAAAAAGCTTTACTGTTATCTCCTTCAGACTCCTCTTCCTATTAACACTCAGTCACTGATTCTGAGGTGGACAAAGGTAATATAAGATTTTGGAATGAGATGGAAAGCAAAGTAACAAAGAAGGTGTGGGAGATAGTGCAATCTATAGGCATCAAAGGAGACAACAGGAAAGAAGAATTCTTGAAGGATTTGGTGTCTTAGAGGCCAGAGACATAGTAAGCTATGTTCAGAGGGAGTTTAACTTAAAGGTGGGAAAATGAATATCTTTCTTACAATTAAAGAGGATGCGGTAGCGCAGTGAAAATAAGGAAATTATCAGGCCTTATTCAATCAGGCAACATGGATGTTTATTTTATTCAAGAAACCAAGGTGAAAACTATGGATGATATTATGGTGTATTCTTTGTGGGGAGATCAGCTAGTTGATTGGTCAGGTATTAATGTTATTGGTATGGCGGGTGGTTTAGTTACAGTTTGGAAGAAGGGTGTTTTTCAGGCTATTCTCAGCATCAAAGGAGAAGGTTTTCTGGGGGTCTTAGGTGGATGGAAGGGAAATAACATTATGATGGTTAACATCTACTCATCTTATTTTTGATGAAGAAGAGGAAGTTATAGCGCAATCTGGTTGAGTTGAATTGAAAATTTTTCTCGGTTGAGTTTGTCTTTATGGGCGACTTCAATGATGTATCTCATTGCAGTGAGATGAAAGGTGCCTCTGATGGTGGTAGAAGAAGGGAGATTGAAGAATTATGTAGGTTCATCGGTGACGTTGGTTGTGTCGATATTCCAAGTATTAAAGGTCCTTATACTTGGTTTAATTCTCCGGGGATTGCGATAAACAGACTCGACAGATTCTTGATTTCGGATAAATTGTTAGATGAGTGAAAGATTTCAGGTCAATACGTTGGTGTCAGGGATGTGTTTGATCACTGCCCAATTTGGTTGAAGTCGAATATCAAAGATTGGGGTCCTAAACCCTTTTGGTTTAATAATTGTTGGTTGAATCACCCTGATTTTCGCTCTTGCGTCAAGAAGGAATGGGAATATTATGTTTTTGTGGGGAGGGGAATTTCGTGCTAAAGAAGAAATTAGGCTTTCTTAAGGCCATTCTTAGAACCTAGAACTTGGAAATGTTCAGGTGGTTGGATCTTCGGATTGAGGAGTCTGTCAGTGATCTGAACAATCTTGATTAGAAGATTGGTTTAGGTGATCTCCCTGCAGGCATCTTGGCTGAGAGAATGAGAGAGGCTTGTAAGATAATGTGGAATAATCTTAATAAAAAAGAAGGTCTTCTTAGGCTCAAATCCATGGCCTTGTGGTTGAAAGAAGGTGATAGTAATTCTAAGTTCTTTCACAGTGTGATTAAGGGTAGGAGGAGGCGCAATGGAATTACCTTTGTCAATACTGAGTCAGGCAGGGTAGAGGAGGTTACGGAAGTAAAAAAGAGGTGAGTTCTTTCTTTGAAAACAACTTCTCTGAAAAATTGTTTTCCCGTCCGTCGGTAGAGGGTTTGTTGTTTCGTTCTCTATCTCAGCCCAATAAACTGAGCCTCGAAGCACCATTTTCAGAATCTGAGATTAGAAAAACTGTGTGGAATTGTAACGGTGGTAAAAACTCAGGGCCAGATGGTTTTTCTTTTGGTATTCTTTCAGGCTTGCTGGGATACGATTAAAGTTGATGTGATTGCTTTTGTTAATGATTTCTTCCATAATCCTAAGCTCACTAAAGCAGCCACATCTTCTTTCATCACCTTGGTACCGAAGATCAAGAACCCTCAACATCTTTCCAACTATCGTCCTATATTTCTGGTCAACTCTTTTTAGAAAATTCTCTCTAAACTATTGGCTGAAAGATTGAAAATAGTTGTAGGCTCAGTTATTTCTCCCGAACAATCAGATTTCGTTCCTGGAAGATGTATCTATGATGGAGTGTTGGTTGTGAATGAGATCTTAGATTTGGCAAAAAGAACGAAAAGGAGTTGTATGATGATGAAGATTGATTTTGAGAAGGCTTGTGATTGTGTTTCGTGGAGTTTTCTCAGAATAGTTATGAACAAGATGAATTTCGGATCCAGATGGTTATCTTGGATGGAGGCACTAGTGTTTAAGAGTTCGATGTCTGTTTTGGTTAACAGCAGTGCAACTAGGGATTTTGTGGTGTCGAAGGGCCTTCGGCAAGGGGATCCCCTATCCCCTTTTCTCTTCATCTTAGTGGCAGAAGTTCTAACTTTTCTTATGAAATAGGCTGAGATTAATGGTCATTTTAAACCGTTCAGGGTAAGCGAAACGGTTTCTTTCAACATGGTTCAATTTGCTGACGATACAATGTTGATCGGGGAAGCAGATAGATGGAATGTTTTGTGTATCAAGGTTGTACTGCGTGGTTTTGATTTAGCGTCTGGGCTCAAAATTAACTTCAGTAAAGAGCAGTATCAGTGGCATCAATGTTGGTACGAAATTTTTGGAATCTGCTTAAGTTTTCCTCAACTATAGGACTAGCCTCTTTCCTATCAAATTCCTGGGTATATTCGTGGGAGACAGCCCCAGGAAAGTTAGTTTAACGTAGGACGTGGTAGATTCATATAAAAAAGGCTTTCGTCGTGGAGCAATTTTGTGTATGTGCTTGAAAAAAATTCTTTCTTATCTTATTAGTTCAAGGGTTGTTGTTTACATGGATCACTCGATGATTAAATATTTGCTTACCAAGTCGGACTCAAAGCAAATGCTTAATTGATGGATCCTTTTGTTACAAGAATTCGATCTTGAAATTCGTGATAAAAAAGGATCTGAGAACTTGTTAGTAGATCATTTATCTCGACTTGTGAATGTAGAAGTAACAAGCTATGAAAATGAGGTTAATGAAGCATTTTCAGATGAAAAAGTATTCATGATTCAAGTTAGGCATTGGTTTACCGATATAGAAAACCACAAAGCCTCCAGAGTGATTCCAGAAGGACTAACATGGAATCAAAGAAAAAAGTGTTTATTTGATGCCAAGTCCTATGTGTGAGATGATCCTTTTTTGTTTAAACTTAGTGTGGATAATATATTGAGGAGATCTATCACTATTGATGAATCTAAAGATATCCTTTGGCATTATCATAATTCACCTTATGGTGGATACTTTAACGGTTTGAGAACGACAATTAAAGTCCTTCAATCGGGATTTTATTGGCATTCTCTTCTCAAAGATGCTCATTTGTATACCAAAATTTGTGACAAATGTCAAAGAAGTGGTGAAATCACTAATCGTAATGAAATGCCCTTGCAAAATATGCTCAAGGTTGAGGTGTTCGATTGCTGGGCTATTGACTTTGTTGGTCTGTTTCCATCATCTTTTTCTTGTGAATACATTCTGGTAGCAGTGAACTATGTTTCCAAATGGGTGGAAGCATTAACCTGCCCAAAAACAGATGGAAAAATTATGGTGAAATTCTTGAAGAAACACATTTTCACATGATTTGGTACCCCAAGAGTTTTAATTAGTTATGGAGGATCACAATTTTGTAATTCTCTACTGGAAAAAGCATTGCAACATTATGGTGTGAAACACAAAGTAACCACACCATACCATTCGCAAGCAAATGGTTAAGCAGAGGTATCAAACCGTAAAATAAAAAGAATTATGGAGAAAACACCGTCGTCTTCAAGAAAAGATTGGTCAACAAAGCTTGATGAGGAATTATAGGCCTACGAGACTGTTTTTAAGACATCGATTGGTCTCACACATTTCAAAATGATTTATGGTAAAAGTTGTCACTTATCGGTGAAGTTAGAACGCAAGGCGTTTTGGGCCTTGAAGTTTTTAAATTTTGACCCAACCTTTAGTGGTGAAAACAGAAAAATTCAACTTCATGAGTTGGATGAATTGAGGTTCAAAGCTTATTACTCCAACAAGCTATACAAAGACAAAGTGAAAGGTTACCATTACAAGAAGATTGTGCATAAGAAGTTTGAGGTAGGAAAATTGGTTTTATTGTTTAATTCAAGGTTGAGATTATTTCCGGGAAAGCTTAAGTCAAAATTGTCGGGTCCGTTTCGGGTCAAAGAGATCAAACATTATGGAGAAATTATTCTTGAAGACATTGACTGGCAAAAAAGCTAGACAGTAAATGGCCAACTGTTGAAAGATTATCTTGGTAGTGATGTTGATCAGGTTGTCGGTTCCTCTGTCGCAATGGATCGTCGAGCTCAAAACAACGTTAAACAAAGCGCTTGTTGGGAGACACCCTAACACTATAAGTATTATTGGTTTTAAGTTATTTCAATTAATCGGGTTTCTAAAATTCGGATAATTCCTACCCTGAGGCAACTTGAGTAGCCTGACTCCATTGATAGCACTTAACGTGCCTGATAGTGCTTAGTATGGTCAGTTGGATGGCTTGCCTCAGTCTGGGCTAGGATGGAAGGATCATGCTTGTGGGGTATTCCATAAATTTGTTGATAGGCCTAAGAACAAACCAGTTTTTTTAGGGAACAATGCCTCATAGTAAATCCTGATTATCGCTTTGTAGTATAGTATAATATTTTTTGTTTTAATTTTAATTGTTTTGTCCTAAGTTTTAATTGTGAAAGAACCACGAGTGTCGTAATTTATGAAGCCATGCACACTTGAGTGGTAATGATATTTGTAAGTCAAGGTACCGCGACAAGGTAAATTTTTTATCGCTTGCTAGACTTACATTATCATTGAAACTCTAGGCTTGTGAAAAGTTAGTTTGCATGAATTCTTGCCTAATACTTTTTCAATTGTGAACCAAGTAAAACATAGCCATTGTGAGGTAGCTTCCATTTGTCTGTGTGTGTGTGTGTGTGTGTATATATATATATATACATATATATATATATATATATATATATATATATATATACATATATATATATATATATATATATATATATATATATATATATATATATGCCGGAAACCGACTTTGTGTTTAGCTCGTTCGTGTTATGTTTAAATCTTGCATTTGTGTGGTTTGTATGATTGAAAGAAAATGACTAAGGAATTTTTTTAGCACTTTGAGAAAATCCACTAGACCAAAGTTGTATGATCAATTTACCTTGTGAGTGAGAGAGTATTTGATAACCCCTTATGAACCTTTCTATCAAGGTCCATGTTTGTGATGAATTGTGTTTTGTTGCACAAAGATTTTTTTTGAAAATGGTCCTTGATATTTGATCCAAAAATGTGAACCTCAACCTTGTATGGTAGCTTATTGTGTCTTGCCTTAAATGTGTGAGAGCATTTGAAAAGTTATATATGGTCATAACTTAAGTTGGGGACAAAATAAGGTAGATTGATGCATCAGTAAAAATAAAGTGGGTGTAAATAGAAATAGTGAAAAATGAACAAAGAAAAGAAAGAAAATGTCATGAATGGCCAAAAGATAAAAAAGATTGTATTGATGCTTCAATGAAAATAATAAGGTGAAAGTTGTGATGTGTATGAATATGAAGTTTCAAAGCTCTCATAGGATTAGGCAATTTTGTTTCCATAACTTGAGATATGACCATTTCTTGTAACCCAAGCCATAATACAACCTTTGAAGTTATTGAGATTATTTCTTTCATAATTATTGTCGCATTTTGTTTGTTGAAAACATAACTTGTCCTGGATGCTTGCATACTTGTGTGGTGATTGAAAAAACCTCATAATTGTTTTCATCTTGTGATGATTGTGTGATTAGGTGTGGTTCATAGTTGCATTAGTATTGTATAAGAATTCTTGAAATATTTTTCACCTAGAAATAGTTTCATTTTCATGCTTTCTCTGAAGAGTCGTGATAAGGATTACCCTGCTTGTACTTCCTTTGTTTGAACCATTCAACTGTTGTCATAGTTTCATAAGTTCAGGTTTCTCAGTTAGAAACGTGTGTTTGAGGACAAATAAAATAATAAATTTGGGGAGAGTTGTTAAGTGCCAAATTAGAGTTATATTTCATATTATTTGATGACACTTTACAATGCATTTCTGTTTAAACTGGTTGTTTAACCGTCGCTTTTAGTGTAAATATGTAATTTACCATTTTCACTTTCCATTTCCCGTATTATGGTATTTTCATGTATTTTGCAGGATTTTTGTGCTTAAGTGGATGCCTTAAGCCCATGGGTGAAGAAGGAGGACTGAAAAGATCAAGAGCATGGAGTTTGGAAAGTGCTAGCGCACTAAGCGCCCTCCCAGCATGCTCTTAGCACTCAAGGTAGTAGCTTCTGGTATCTGGGTGCTTGGAGCCCGCTGCGAGCTTGCTAAGCGTGTTGCGACATTAAAACGCCTTTGGAGCTGATGGCGTTAAGAGTGACCTGCAGTCGCTTAGCGCCCTTCCTATTAAAGGCATATTTTTGCCACTTCTATAAATATCTCCTTTGAGGTATTTTTAGGGCATACTTGCATTTTTTACATATTTTTCATTTTAGATCAGATCTATAGGGTTTGAAGAGATATTTCTTGTGTCAAGATTAGAGGTAGTTAATCTTTCTATTATCTATTTCTTTTGATCTCTTGTATGTGAACAAGGTTAATTTTAATATATGGAAATGGTTGGTTAAGTTCTCTCTTGTGTCAAAATTAGAGATAGTTAATCTTTCTATTATCTATTTATTTTGATCTATTGTATGTGAAATAAGGTTATGTTTAATATATGATGAAGTAATTTGTGTTTCTTGGAATTGTATGGTTTTGTTTAAGCAAGAGATAAGATTTCTAAACCTTGATCTAACTGCTTCATCTATTAATGATCAAGTGCCGAAAACGAACATGTGAATAAATATTCTCTTTGTATTGAATTTCATGATTATTGTATTGATTGGTAATGTACGAGAGCGGTTATCAGATCAGTATACTAACTCTCACGATACCGGGACCGATATGATACATATTGAAAGGGTACGTGATTATATTAACTGTAACCTCGTTCATATACTTGATTGATTGGATACATTTGAAAATTATTAACAAACCCTAATCTTGGCATATCTTTTATAAAAACAAACAAACTCTTTTATTTACAAGCATTGCTACAAAAACAAGTGACAACCATATGATACCGAATAAAACAACTTTGAAACTATTTGCTTATAACCTTTGAACTATTGAACAACGAAATATCTTTACAATTCTTGTGGAGAAGATAATAAAAACCCTCCACTCTAATACTCTTCCAACAAGGAAGAACCTTTGTTGAGTTGGTGCCATATACATATATATTTGAGGTGTTTTCACATTACATACAAGTTGGCATTTATGAATTGTCGCTCGTTGTGTGAATACATTACTTGTTGATGATTGTTGTTGTTAAATAGGTTACCCTTCCTAATATTTGGGACCGCAACATATTTGAGGTATTCTCACCCTTTTGTTGTTTTGTTTGTGCGTTGATGTACAATGTGTACAGATACCGGGGAATAAGAGTAATATCTATTATGAGTTGGAGGATAACCTTGGAGCTCATCTTCATTTACTTTATTGTTTATCATTTTTAGTCAGTTAAATTCTCTTATCTATAACATCGGGAACAATGTGTCTTGTTTTATTTTGTTGTTGAGTTAATTATTGGATGATGATATCTTGATTTAGTGTTTAGACTTGTTGAGATATTTGAATTTTATTAATATTAGTTTGAAATTATGATGCGAGTGTTTGATTTAAATACGAAGTATGCATATTATTTGGGAGTAGCATATATCCTAAATATGTTGAGTAATTCTTTTTATATAAGTTTCATGGTTTAGTTTGTTACGCGTTAAAGAAACTGAATTTTTCTATCAATTAGGCGAGTAAAGGGTTTATGAGTGATGTGCACGAGGAACAACAATCTAAGAGAAATGTTAGGGATCCTAGAGAATTTCAAGGAGTTGACCGTATATGAACTACCAAGCGACTGTCCTCATATATGAGATAAATGCAAGTAAGTTAAAGTTTTTATTGTGGGAGACGATGTGATGGTGTTTATGTATATTGAGAGGTTTTCATTTGGTACTTACAATAAGATGCAATCATGCAAGTATGGCCCGTTTAAACTGACCTGGAAGATCAATGATAATGCTTATGTCGTAGTTCTCCCGGATTCCATGAACATATCCAATACTTTTAATGTGGATGTCATTCATGAATATCAAGAAGATGAGGCTCTTTATCAAGAAGAGAACTCGGGGTCGAGTTCTTCATAGGTGGAAGAGACTAATGTAGAAAGGCTTTTTAAACCATTTGAGTTTGTTTCAACCCTAAAAATAACATTTTAATGTTTTCTGTAAATTTCTATTTTATTTCTTTTTTAAATTAAAATCACATTACAGTTTCTTTTTTCCTATTTTATTTATGTTTTGGATTAAAAGCCAATTATGATTTCTTTTTCTGTATTTAAACACTCTTGTGAGTGGCTGTCAGAATTATCTTTGATTTAATAAAATTCAACAGTTTCTCTATATGGTGGATTCCAACATTTATCTGACACGTTTTGCACTTACAATTGTGTGTTCTCAGTCTAAGTTTAGCGCTCGCTAATCCTTCGTGATTCCGACTACGTTAGAAACATACTTAATGATACGTTTTTATCCTATAAAAAAATAAATAAGCAATATAGCATAGACTGACATAATAGCTTTTAGAAATTGTAGTTGTTTCTTTACGATGTTCATTTAGCATTCGACTATTTTGCACCATTAATTGAAATTTTTTCACTTATATATATATAATGTTGGACATCCATTCATAATGAACACCTCGAATCTTCGACACATTTTATTCACCATTATTCATAGAAAATGTTAGACATCCATTCATAATGAACACTCCAATTAACTACCTTCGGCCAAAAATTCCTCGACACATTTTATTTACAAGTAGACTTTTCACCATATTCATGACGGTTATGTTTCTCATATGTTACATGCCATTTTGATGTGTTGTGTATGATGAACTACCTCGACTCTTATTCCATTTCTTTCACACACACTCACGAACTCATTAAATGTGTATTCTTCTCCACGGTCTGTTTGAAGAAATTGAATATGCTCTAAGTCCATGGAAGTTGAAATGTTCAAACTTGTAGTGCCACAACCATGAAGGATTAGAAACAAATACTGAGACAAGTCTGGTCTTCAAATGTTTCGATTTTGAGTTGAAACGTCTTATTTTGAGACATATTAACAACAACAATAACAACTAGTCCCTATTTTAGATCATGAGTTTGATAAAATCCCTTATAGATTATAATTGTACCATCTATTTCTCTTAATTGTCTTAGGCTAATCAAATTTATTTTAAGTTGTGACATGTATACATCAATACAAATTTCATTTTCTAGTTCATCTGCACTTTAACATTTCCTTTTTCCCATAACACTCATTCTATAATCATTTTGAGAGCTTGATCTTCCTCAATGTGATTTAACATGAATTGCTCATGCATTAACAATGAACTTTTCAACTCATTTAATGACATTATGTCAATGTCATTAAATTCTTCTATTTTTTAATCTTCTCTACGATTGTAACATTTTCTATCTTATTTCCATGATTTCTCGTTTGATTTGAAATTGTTAGTCTCCTTCCAAAATACTCATCAACGGATTATCCTACTCTCTAACTTTCATGTTTAGAATTTCAAACTCTTAGAGAAGAGCTTATAGTTGAGCCTTCTTGACTCTTATAGAACTTTGATACTTCTGCTTTAAGAGTCTCATATATCTTTGGCGGTGCTTTTTTTGAAAATAGTCTCGAGAACAACTCGATTAATAATTTGATAAAAGTAAATATTTGCCTTTAAATCTTTTAGCTTCAAATTGTTTATTGCCTCTTTAATTGTGCATTAGTCAAGGCTATTTGATCTTTACATAATCCCTTCTTTAATTTGTCCCTAACATTCTTTTGATAAAAAAAATTTATTGACTTTAAACTTTGGAATTGTTGATTGCACATATCTATGATTACTTGTTTCAGATGTCATTGTTGATGTACTTGCGCTTCCGTATTTAAGTGAAAAAAAATTTAATTTTTACTGAAAGAAATAGAATAATTTAAAACACTTCGTCTAAATTTCATTATAAGCAACAACTCGGATCATGAGAGACACTAGGGGTGTACAAAACTTAGCAAAAGAACAAAGAAGTGAAAAGAAAATTCAAAGGTCTCAAAAGCAAAAATTACAAGAATTTACAGTTTAGAATTTGAGTTGAATCATAATTTCAATCCTCCCAACAATGAGAAACACTTTTACAAAAATAATTATACTAATCTCACGAGCTTAGTTGTTAGAAAAACAAACATTGAATTCACATTAATAAGAGTTATTAACATGAATACAATTTAAACAAAAATAAATAAACATTTAGTAATTCAACCCGAAGAACAGCAGTTGCAACCGATTTGATATTGATAGTATTTTATAGAATTTTCATATGATCATAATCAATGCTCTTGATACTAAAGTGGCGATAATACTATTGTGAAAAGAAAATGTGGTATTATGTTAAGAAACTTTTCCTCATTCATCCACCAATAGAGCAAGTGAAGGTTCACACGTTATCTATGATCATCGGTGAGTTCAAGTCTGAATCACTTAGTTTATTTTTGTTTTTAAGATAAACTATCTATTATTTTAAGACTTATAAGATGAGGGATGAGGTTGCTATATTTATTTATAATTTTTATTCTTATAAAATATAAGACAAATAGAAGATAAATTTGTGTGTTTATGGGATTACATATGTTTTATCACTTGAATGAAATCTAATCATGGTTTTTAATTTGATTATTTTTAAATGAATTTTGAACTCTCTTATTTTGAAATTATAATGATTACAATGAGAAATGTATTATTTTTTCCAAAATTTATATCTATATTTAATATAACAAGATAGTAAATAAAAAGAAAATATATATAATTAAAAAAAAGGTCACGTTATAACTTATAGGACACTCTTTAAGAATTTTAAATAAAATTTTATTTTTTAAATAATTAATTATTTCAATTTCAAATATATTAAGCCTTTGAAAAACATGTCCCTTATAAAATATTCCTATTTAATATAAATAGGATTATGAATCAAAGATAAATCTACATTTAATCAAAGATTTTTTTTTTGTATTTAATATTTATAAATAATTTTTTTTAAAAGAAACTGATTGCAAAAAAATATGTTAGCAAACCTTTATATATATATATATATATATATATATATATATATATATATATATATATATATATATATATATATATATATATATATATATATATATATATATATATATATATATATATATATATATATATATAGAGAGAGAGAGAGAGAGAGAGAGAAAGAGAGAAATAAATGAAATGTAATTTCTATTTAATTTTATGTTAAAATTATTTATTTTTGAAATTTAATTTTTATATCAAATAAAATTTATATTTTTTATTATTTATAACAAGAAAAATCTGTATTTTTTCTTATAAATAGTAAAAATGAGGAGAATATTATTCAATAGATTTTCCTTTATAGCATTTATCTGTTGTTAACATTTTCCTGTTGAATATATTTATACATTCAATAGTTTGTAAATTTAAGAATTTCAAACTAATTATAAACAGCTTTAATATTAAATATATACTAATATTTATAAATTGAAAAACTATGTATATTTGTGGTGATATGATAACATATAAATGTATAATATTTGTGTAAGAAAAGCACATAATATAATTAGAGTGGCAACAACAGTTAAAATGACAACTTCGATTTTATGTTTTAAAATATAATGTAGTTGACACATTTTTCTTTTGATAATGAAAATTATTTGCAAGTATTGAGAATATTATTGTTTTGTTATATACATTACTCATAAAGATAATGTGATTGTTTTGATGTTCACATGATCAATGTGAACTCCCAAAAAATGCAAGACTAACCAATTTTTTTTGAATATTTCTTTGTGATTTAACTTCGTCAATAATATAAATTGATAATAAAATAAAAATGCATAAAAAATTTAAATAAATTGATATTTAAAATTGTATATAATGTTCAGTGTGAACAAATATGTTGTAAGAATAGAGACATTTAAGTCATAATCCAATTAATTGTAGTTGAATTGATGAAAAATTGATTAATAATTAAAAATATATTAAAGAGAATTTTCTCATTGATCACACTAAGAGAATGCCACAAATGCATCATGCGAAGAGAATCTCAATTGGCAAATTAGATTTAATTAAATTTTAAATCTTTTAATATATTTCGTTTAGTTACTACTTAATTCCTTACATTTATTTACTTTAGTTCAATTAGTTCGTTAGGTTAACTTTTAATTTTATATATTTAAACGGAATAATATTGTTGAATATTCGTAATAATATTTTATTTATTTATTTTAATCTTCTCATCTTTTAAGAATATATGAAACGGTTGAACATTAAAAATCTATTGAGTCTAACAATAAATCACCAATATTTAATACTTTTGATATTTTTTCTTCTCCCCATTTTATTTTTTCATCTTTATTACTGTACATAAATAATTCAGACAGATTCTCGTGGTCTTCAGCTGGAACTGTAATGAAGATTGAAGAAGGGGTGATGTACCTGCAAGGTACTCCGACGCTCAAATAAGTTTCAAGGAGAAGCAAACCAAAGCGTTAAGAAAGAATGTGAGTGATTAGAATTGAATATATAACCCTCCAAGGATGAAGGGTATTTATAAGGACATCTGGTCGTGAATCGCGAGCGTGTGACCCTTGACTGAGTGTAACTGCTTCTAGAAGTTTCGGAGGGCAGTTAGTCGCGTGAAAGGTGTTAGAGCGTGTATGGAGGAAGTCTCCAACGACTCTAAATCTCAACGGTCATGAGGTCGGGGATCTCTTGATGGGCTTATGTCCATAGCTAAACTGGATTGGGCCTTAATTGGGCGTAGTGCACCTGTTAGGCCAGTCCAGAACAGGAGCCCTCAAGTCGTTGTGCTTGAGCAATGACATTGACTTTAGGTGTTCTGGTAGCGAGGATTCAGATCGACAAACTCTTTACCTATAAAGTCGCAAGCAAGTGATCGTCCCTAAAGCTCTAGTTAGAACAACAGGCAGCTGGTATGTGAAGAAGTTCCACAGACATTAAGGAAAAAATTATGTTTTGAGAAGATAAAATGTTTCTACTTCATTGACATATGTTGGAATGCATAGTAATTTATTTATGACACCTGAGGGCTAGCCCTAGGTCGTAATTACTTGGCTTTTGCGTTTCCCCCGTGAGCTTAGGATATTATAAAAGGAAAAAGGGGTGTTCATTTGGTCATTACATACAAACTCTTCCTCTCATCGTGAAATCTTCGCTCTGCAACTTCTTGTCAGAAACTTCATCATCGTCGCCGTCAATCTTCAGTGGATTCTGCCATGGACCAAGGTAACCTTCATCTTCTTCCCTTCAACTTGTTGCCTGAGTGATGAACATTCATCAGGTTTCCTATGAAGTTCATGGGAACCTTCAAAATTTATGGGAATCTCCATGAATTTTCTGGAAACCTGATGAATGTTTATCAAGAGCGTATGAATATCATGATGAACTAGGGTTGGATTTTTAGAAGATGAATAGACTAATGCTTGATCCTTGTTAGATTCTGGTTAGGAAGATTTATTGTTAGTTACCGAGCATTAGGCCGTAGTAGACGATGATCGTGTAGGGGGTTTTCTCCCCAGTAGGTTCCTCACTCTTATAGTCGAGGATGATGTTATTTTTACGAGGATGGCTCCGACATGTCGGGCTCGCTCCCTTCAGCTTTTAACCGAGAAAAAAAGGGTCGAGACAGGGATACCTCCTTGGTCCTAATCGTCGCCCTTTCACTTGATTTGCAGTGGAAGGGTGGATTTGAGATCGCCGAATTCACTGTATTTCCTCTGTTTTTCAGGTGAAGGGAGTCAGAAAGTCGACCATGGACTCGAAGACAGTTTTTCGGGTGACGATCATGGTGCCGCGAATGTCCTCACTGCTGATAAATTATGGATCATGGATGAGCCACTGGAAACGGCTTCTCAGTTCATTGTGAATGATTCTGATGCGTGGAACCGAATCGAGATGAGGAAGAAGGGGGATCTTGTGAATTGGCGGGTTTTGTCCCCGAAACCTGATCAGAGGATATGCTCTCATTATCCCTCTCTTCGGTTCCCTATGTACGAGTTCGCGTTTTGTGAAGCTGAGTACTGTTTGCCCTTCACAAACTTTCAGGAGGCTATTTTCATACATCTTGAGCTCGCACCCTCTCAATTGCACCCTAATGTCTTGGCGTTCATCAGGTCCTTTGAGTTGATGTGTCGCTACCTGGAGATATGTATGATCGTAAGTCTGTTCTTCAGGATCTTCCACCTCCAGAGGAAGTCTCAGGAGGGTCGACCCAACTGGGTGTCGTTCAAGCGTGTGAGCAGACTCTTCAAAGCATACTTGGACTCTGTTCATGATTTCAAGTATAAATTATATGTTATTCAACCGTGGACGCAGATGGCCAAGGATTCGCTTTATTACAAAGAGGTTGTTAATGGTAGGGAGAAGCTGGTGGCTTACTTTCCTTTGGAGTGGGTGGATGTCCACTTTCGACATGCCAGTGAACACTACACAACGAAGCCCGAGGATCTCAGTGCTGACGATACAATGTCGTACAATATGCTTGTTAACTTCGTCTCTAGTTTTCTCCCTTTGGATCTTATGGATTCAAACGGGCATATACTTCTGAAATCTGATGGAACTCCGGCCACCCAGGCTAGGCTGATCAATGTCAAGGCGCTGCTCAACTTCCCGAATGATGATACGATGATGCAACTCTTAGGTGGAGTTTAGTTTTGTTGTCTTGTGTCTGAGTATTTAATCAGCAACTGACTTGACTACTTTTGTTTTAAATATAAGATGCGTGAGCGCCTCGTGAAGGCCAACAAGGGAAATTTAAAGAAGGGACCTAAAGGTAGGGTCAAAGTTGTCAAAGACCAGGCCACCCTCGAATGGTTTGTTCTTACAAGCATTTCCACTTCGGGAAGCACTTTGGCGGGTGGCTCTCCGCTAGGGAAGGGGCCAAGGGTTGAAGAGAAGTCCTCCTCTCCAAAGACTGTTGATGTGCCTTCGGGTACGTTCACCTTGCCCCAGTGTGTGACCCAGAGGTCGCTATTTGAAGAAGGGCCATCTGTTCGGGTTCCTGACTTGGATGCAGCGGCCATTCTGACTGCTGACCGCAGGCTTTGAGATCGGAGTTGTGTCGGGACGTTGTGGGTATGATGTAGATCCTTGAAGTCGCCCTCATCTTGAATGATGTAGATATTGTCCCTCGCATGGATCTCCAAACTATTAAAAATAGACTTGTCGAGTTGGGGAAAAAATGCCAAGCTTGAGAACGATTTTCTCTAGGCGAAGGGGCATTATGAGAGTAAGCTTGAGCTGATGTGAGAAGTTACTAAGATCAGGGAAGAGATGGCGGGCCTGTCCACCGATAACAAGCATCTGAAGAAGCAAGCTATGGAGGAGGAGAGTATGTCGACCGTCGGGGATGATGAAACTGAAGAGAAAATTATGATGACTTCGATGGCCAAATTGATTGCTCGAATCCGCTTGCTGGTTCAAGATAACTTGGCAATGGTTTTGTTCGGCTTCTACAATGTTATCGAGCAGCTAAAGGTGGAAAACCTCGGGATAGAATTGATTGTGGATGGCACTGGTGTTTACCCCTAAAATTGGTAAACAACCGCTGGCCCTCTGAAGATACCAAAAATACCCTCAGTTACTCACGGGATCGACCAGATTGATCCTAGGACATGTGTTAAGTTGAAGAGGATTGTGATTTTGATATATCACGTTTTTTGGGAAAATAAAAGGTCTTGAATCTCTCAACGAGACTCGGATTTGGTTTTAAAAGAAAAACAAAGTAAAAGACAAAGGCTTTTAAAATAAATCAAAGTAAAAACAAGGCTTGGAATTTTAAAGGAAAATAAACGCAAGGCTTGAAACTTAAATGAAATTTAAAGGCAAGGCGAGGAATGTTAAATTGCTGGAAATGTAAAGAGGCTGGAATTGTAAACGAAAACGCAGTAAATTGCTGAAAAGATAAATGGCTTTGAAATGTAAACTGATTTGAAATAAAGTCTTTGTAAAGATAAATGGCTTCAAAAGTAAATAACTTGAAGATAAATTTGACATTAAAGATAAATTGATGGTGGTGTTTCAATCATGTACATTCTCACTGCACTCGTTTCTCTACACGCGGATACTTTGAGTCTACGGAGTTACTAGTACATATGATTTCCACTCACTTATTCTAACATTAGACTAAACTATTTATATACATTACTAGTAAAAATTATTTTCACTCACTTTAAGATTGTCCCTAGCTCCACCAAGGACACTTGTGTTGGATTCAGCATAATCACCTTTGGAGGCTTCCCTTTGGGCCTTCCTTTTGCACTGCTCCCTACGCCATTGCGACCTGGACATAGGATTATTACCTTTATAATTCTCAGATACATAAGAATCTTTATTATAGGTCTTAACCTCCATTGTGTACCCCATCGAGGGTCCTCTTTCAACCTCAAACTTTCCCCATTTTGGTCCTCTCCTCTTGCCTGACTCATCAGGCTTAAACCACTTATCAGTGGGGACTTCCCCACTTGGCTTAAATGAGGGTTGTTTAGACTTGAGAGCCCGAGGCATGGCCCTTTGTTGATACGGGTTAGCTCGCCTTGTGTAACACCCCCTTTCTATACCCCCAAATAATCAATTAAATCACTTAGGCACATAATAAAAATTTCATCAGAGTATATTTGAAACATGGTATAAAAGAAGCATGTCACATCAATAGTGAAATTAAAACATACAACACTTGCTCATTCAAAGATATGCAACAAACGAGGTAACTTGCAACAGAAGGATTTCATCCTTACACCCGTGTTCAAAAGATTCAAATAACAGTGGAAACTAACATCAACAACATCAAACTTTATACTTATATAAATATATCAACAAGTTTGATTCACCAAGTATTTCATGTTTACATAAAACATTCATCACCAAAATACATGTACAAAATGTATCACAAAGGCATAAAGCCGACCCTAGCTACTCGGTGCTACATATCAGAGCCGACCGACCAAAAGAATGAAGGAAAGCTTCACAAAAAGACCTCTAGCAACCTACTCTGCAATGCCTCATAGAGCATCATAAAATAGCAGAAGGGTGAGAAACATTATCATAATAACATTGTATATAATTATATATCTCAACATATAAAAATACACATAAAACATGTTCTCACCACAAATCATCTCCAACATACATAACCTCAAGCATACTTATCATGCATACTTTCACCACTTAGTTCACATCACATAAACATACATCATTCATATTTATTCTCACATATACACTACAAGGTATACATACACACACACACACACACACACACACACACATATATATATATATATATATATATATATATATATATATATATATATATATATATATATATATATATATATATATATATATATATATATATATATGTATATATATATATATGTATGTATATATATATATATATATATATATATATATATATATATATATATATACATATATATATATATATATATACATATATATATATATATATATATATATATATGTATATATATATATATATATATATATATATATATATATATATATATGTATATATATATATATATATATATGTGTATGTATATATATATGTATGTATATATATATATGTATGTATATGTGTATATATATATATATATATATATATATATATATATATATATATATATATATATATATATATATATATATATATATATATATATATATATATATATATATATATATATATATATATATATATATATATATATATATATATATATATATATATATATATATATATATATATATATATATATATATATTCACACATACATATATACTCAAGCATGTTTTCATCAATACATACTTTCATCTCCATATAAACATATATATATATATATATATATATATATATATATATATATATATATATATATATATATATATATATATATATATATATATATATATATATATATATATATATATATATTCATGTTTATTTTATCAATTCACAATTTAGATGATAAATGCAAATCATAGAACGCCTAAAACGGATAACCGAAACTAAAGTTACGAGTTAAAACACAAAACTTCCAAAACACCTCCAGGCTCGCTGAGCGACCTCCTCGCTCGGTGAGCAAGGAAATCCCTAGAAAACTCGTTGAGCGAGGGATTGCTCGCAGAGCGACGAGTGCGATTCTGCAGTAACTCAGTTGCGCAACAGTCATCCAAAAACCACCAAAACCTCAAATAAACCTCCACAAACATGATCAATGACATATATTTAACATCATACTTCGATTATAACAACTTCTAACCGATTAATCTATCATTTTTTACAATTTCATCAAAAACCCTAACATTTCATTCTCTCTAAACTTCACCAAAACAAAAACCCAATCATTCTCATACATACATAATCATATACAAGATTAAGATAACAATGTTTATCACCATTACCCGATTGTTCCGATTCCTAGGAGCAATCTTGATGAATTTCCAACTTTTCCCTCTTTTATCTTCTTTTCTCTTCTTTTCCTTTTCTTTCTCTTCTTTCCACTCTTATATCTTTTTCTTTCTATCTTTCTATTTTCTATTTTTCTCTCTTACTAACTATTTCTACACTTAACTCATTTTCTTATCTTTTTCCACCAAATATCATTTTCTCACAAAATAATAATTCTATACAATTCTAACTTATCACTAATTAGTAAATGTCTAAAATACCCTATAATCTAATTTTACCCAAAAATTCACAAAACGGTAAAATCACATATCATACCAACATATCACATTAACACATCAACATATCATATTATCATGTCAATTTTACAAATAAGATAATTATCACTCAAATTAAATAAAAGACTCAACAAAATTGGGAATTAATCAAATCGGGGCGTTACAACTCTCCCCACTTCGGAAATTTTCGTCCTCGAAAATATTACCTGATTCAAACAACTCCGGATACGACTCGCGCATCCCACTCTCTAATTCCCAAGTCATATTGCCTTCTGCAGTGCCTCCCCACGCTACTTTCACAAGCGCAATATCCTTGCCTCTTAGCTTCTTGATTTCACGGTCCAAAATCTTAACCGGTAAAGCTTCCACTGTAAGATTATCTCTTACATCAACCTCGTCCATAGGAATAACATGTGAAGGATCCGGAACATACTTCCGAAGTTGTGAAACATGGAACACATCATGCAAATTCGAAAGATTCGGAGGCAACGCCACACGGTAAGCCACAGCACCAACTCGTGCGGTAATCCGATACGGCCCAATTAAACGAGAAGTCAACTTCTTCGACTTCAAAGCACGACCTACATCCGTAACCGGTATAACTCTCAGAAACACATGGTCGCCTTCCTGAAACTGAAGATCCTTCCTTCTCTTGTCATGATAACTCTTATGTCTACTTTGAGAAGCTCTCATCTTCTCCCAAATAAACTCCACCTTTTTTGTCGTCTGTTGTACCATCTTCGGTCCAACTACTGTTCTCTCTCCGATTTCATGCCAACACAAAGGTGTTCGACATCTCTGACCATACAAAGCCTCAAATGGTGCCATACCAATACTCTAATGAAAACTGTTATTGTAGGTGAACTCAATCAACTCTAAATAACTATCCAAGCACCACCTTGCTCTAGCACACAAGCACGCAACAAATCCTCCAACGATTGAATTATCCTCTCGGTTTGACCGTCCGTTTGCGGATGGTAAGCCGAACTCAATCTTAGCTTAGAACCCAAAGCCTTTTGCAAAATTTCCCAAAACCTCGATGTAAATCTAGGATCTCTATCCGATATAATTCTCTTAGGAACTCCATGTAACTTCACAACCACGGAAATATAAATATTGGCTAGCTTCTCCAAAGGATAACTAATATCAATCGGAATAAAGTGAGCAAATTTAGTAAGCCTATCAACAATCACTCAAATAGAATTATGACCTCTTCGCGTATTCGGCAATCCCGTAACAAAATCTATCGATATACTATCCCATTTCCATTCCGAAATATCCAACAGTTGCATCAAACCACTAGACTTCTGATGTTCCACCTTAGACTTCTGACAAGTCAAACACGCATACACAAAATGAGCTATATCTCTCTTCAATCCGTACCACCAAAAGATCTTCTTCAAATCTTGATACATCTTATTTGTTCCCGGATGAATAATTAATTTACTTCGGTGTCCCTCTTCAAATATCATGTTTTTCAACTCCACATCATCGGGAATACAAATACGACCACAGAATCTCAAAACTCCAAAATTATCAACCTTGAAATCCTCATTCTCATTCATCATCAAATCGACAGATTTCAAATACAACTTTTGCTTCTCACAAATGGTTGCAAAAAAATCATTTGTAACATGTAGCATACCAAGTTTCACACTTCTAAGTGTCATCTCACAAACCAAACTCAAGTCTCTAAAATTCTCCAAAAGTTCCCATTCTCTTATCATCAATGCGGGCATATGTAACAACTTACGACTTAAGGTATCGGCCACCACATTCGCCTTACCCGGATGGTAATTCATACCAAAATCATAATCCTTCAAAAGCTCTAACCACCTCCTTTGCCTCATGTTCAATTCCTTTTGATCAAATAAATATTTCAAACTCTTGTGATCGCTAAATACTTCGAATCTTGCACCATAAAGATAATGCCTCCAAATTTTTAAAGCAAAAACCACGGCTGCTAATTCCAAATCATGCGTAGGATAAGTCTTTTCATGCACTCTCAATTGTCTTGAAGCATAAGCCACAACTTTTCCATCTTGCATCAAAACTCCACCTAACCCAAACAATGAAGCATCACAAAACACCACAAATGGTTCCGTCAGATTCGGCAAAACCAAGATCAGATCCGTTTTCAACCTTCTATTAAGTTCCATGAAACTTTCTTCACAATGAATATCCCAAATGAAAGACTTTCCCTTACAACTCAAATGCGTTAACGAAAGTGCCAACTTGGAAAATCCTTCAATAAACCTCCGATAATAACCCGCCAAGCCTAAAAAGCTTTGAATATCCATAACCGATCTAGGAACTTCCCATTGCATTACCGCATCAATCTTGGATGGATAAACACTAATACCACCATCAGAAATAACATGTCCAAGAAAACTTACCTTCGACAACCAAAACTCACACTTTGACAACTTAGCATACAATTGCTTCTCTTTCAAAATCTGTAACACAATCCTTAAATTCTCTTCATGTTCCTCTTGAGACTTAGAATAAATCAAAATGTCGTCGGTGAACACAACCACAAAACGATCCAACTGTTCATGAAAAATACGATTCATGTATTCCATAAACACACCCGGCGCATTAGAAACTCTGAATGGCATCACAAAATACTCGTAATGGCCATACTGTGTCCTAAAAGTCGTCTTTTGAATATCCTCTTCTTTCACACGAATCTGGTGATATCCTGATCTCAAATCAATCTTACTAAAAACACGTGCACCAACCAATTGGTCCATCAAATCATCGATCCTCGGAAGCGGATACTTGTTCTTAATTATCACCTTGTTCAACTATCGATAATCAATGCATAACCGCATACTTCCATCCTTCTTCTTTACCAACAATACCGGAGCACCCCAAGGAGAAACACTCGGCCTAACAAACCTCTTGTCCAACAAGTCATTCAATTGCTTCTTTAATTCTACCAACTCTGAAGCTGACATACGATACGGTGCCATCGAAATCGGTCTAGTAACCGGAACTAGATCAATAGAAAACTCAACTTCTCTTTCCGATGGTACATCCTTAATATCCTCAAGAAACACTTCTGGAAAATCACACACCACTAGAAACCTACTGAGCTCCACTTCGCTCTCCACTGACAACGATGCAAACAAACCAAACAATTGAGCTTCGTCCACTAAAATTTTCCTCAACTCTTTTGTGGATAGGAAACCCTCATCTTCATCACCATCCAAAGAAGGAAACCTTACTAACTTATGATAGCAATCTATATGAACTCGATTAAATTGCAACCAGTTCATATCCAAGATCATGTCCAAACCCTCCAACGGCAAACAAACTAAATCCATAACAAAGTCCTTACCATACATGGTCAAAGAGCAATTTATACACACCAAAGAAGTAGTTACCGATCCTGAAGCAGGAGTGTCAATAACCATCTCACCACCCCAATAAGTCAAAAAAAAATTCAAACGCTTAGTACACTCAAGAGAAATGAATGAATGAGTCGCTCCCGTATCAATAATAGTAACTAAAGGCGTACTATTAATAAAGCATGTACCTTTAATCAAACAGTCTGCACTAGTAGTATCCTTCCCTGCTAATGCAAACACCTTTCCGCCCGCCTGAGCTTGCTTCGGCTTAGTACACTTAGCACTAATGTGACCCACTTCTCCATAATTGAAGCACTTCACAACATTCCTACTACACTCGGTAGTAGCATGCCCAAGGCCTCCACAGTTTGAACATGTCACTATGTTATTCCCACACTCAAAAGACTTATAACCCAAATCGGCACACTTGTAACACTTAACGGGACCAGAACTCCCTCCATCAGATCTCTTATCAAAGTTTCCCCTATGCTTTCCCTTATCAACGGGTGTCACATAATGTCCATTTCTAGTTTGTTTCTTTCCTTTCCTATCATTCAAACTCTTGTAATGTGTAAAACGAGCTTTGTTATCTTCCTCAAAAATTCTACAATATTCCGTCAAATCCGAAAACCTTCTAATTCTTTGATATCCCACAGCTTGCTTAATCTCAAGACGCAAACCATTCTCATACTTAATGCATTTCGAAAACTCAGTAGTAGCAACATCATAATGAGGATGAAATTGAACCAACTCCACAAACTTAGCAGTATAGTCAACCACTGACATACTACCTTGCTTCAGTTCAAGGAATTCTATCTCCTTCTTCCCCTTTACACTCTCAGGGTAATACTTCCCTAAGAACTCAGTACGAAAAACTTCCCAAGTTATCTCTTCATCATCTTCCTCAAGAGCTTGACTTCTACCGACCCACCAATCATCGGCTTCTTCCTTCAGCATGTGAGAACCAAGCCTCACCTTACTCTCTTCAGCACAATCCATGACTCTGAAAATTCTTTCAATCTCTTTCAACCAATTCTGAGCACCATCGGGATCAAATCTTCCTTTGAAGACCGGTGGTTGATTCTTCCTGAACTCATCATTAGCGTTCACATTCGGCGCTCCCTGCACCGCCCTAGCCATTGCTTCCAAAGCAGCAGCCATTGCATTGTCATTTCTACCATCCATATACTGATCATCCCTAAAAACAACAACAATGGTAAACAACAGTTCAACCATCACAAAAACAAGACAGACACAACTGACTCGAACACTGGCTCTGATACCACTTAATGTAACACCCCCTTTCTATACCCCCAAATAATCAATTAAATCACTTAGACACATAATAAAAATTTCATCAGAGTATATTTGAAACATGGTATAAAAGAGGCATGTCACATCAATAGTGAAATTAAAACATACAACACTTGCTCATTCAAAGATATGCAACAAACGGGGTAACTTACAACAGAAGGATTTCATCCTTACACCCGTGTTCAAAAGATTCAAATAACAGCGGAAACTAACATCAACAACATCAAACTTTATACTTATATAAATATATCAACAAGTTTGATTCACCAAGTATTTCATGTTTACATAAAACATTCATCACCAAAATACATGTACAAAATGTATCACAAAGGCATCAAGCCGACCCTAGCTACCCGGTGATACATATCAGAGCCGACCGACCAAAAGAATGGCAAGCTTCACAAAAAGACCTTCAGCAACCTACTCTGCAATGCCTCATAGAGCATCATAAAATAGCAGAAGGGTGAGAAACATTATCATAATAACATTGTATATAATTATATATCTCAACATATAAAAATACACATAAAACATGCTCTCACCACAAATCATCTCCAACATACATAACATCAAGCATACTTATCATGCATCACTCCAAACCAAAGAAAGAAGTAGTTTTTTATGAGGAACATATTGTTTTCCTCACATTTTGGCTATCTAGGTATGTCTTCTGCACCAAGTCTCTTCAGGTGGCGAAGAAGTATCTACCCCTAGCAAACCGGCTTCACAACAATAGGGAGGTTTGCTTAAGTGATCTCATCCTAGCTAGTCTTTATGAGTCTCTCAGTAAGGGAGTGACTCGACTGAGGGACCCAGACCACAACTCTGGTTCTATGAGTCTCAGTGGTCCTCTCTGGCTCCTTTAGCTTTGGTTGAATGTCACTTTTAAGCCTGTACTTCCCAGGAAAGGGAATGTTGATGAGGAGTTAGAGGAGATCAGGTTAAGGAGTACTAAGGGCATTCGATTGGCCCAGCTTACCCCCGATGACGAAGGTGTGACCCTGAAAGGAGTCTTCTCTAGTTTTGTGTTGATGTTTGCACATCAGTATGATTTTGCACTATATATGGCTCCCTTTGCTGGTAGGAAGTGTGGTCCCAGGTGGTTCACTAGGGCCTTCCCTAACTCTCCTACAAGGAAGCTTCATTTGGATTATGTTGGAATTTGGGAAGCCTTTTTTATTCCCATATTCTTTGTTTATAGGCTGAATGGCGGGAGGCCTGATACAAACCTTATTGCTTACCAACCCAATTTGGTTTCTAGGCAATTTGGGTTAAGTTATAGTTTTCCCAAATGTATTTATGAACGAAAAATTCAAGTCATTTTTTATAATAACGTTTTCGACGAGGATGATGTTGCTGCCATCTTCGCCATATGGGAATCCTAGAAGGCGGTTTTGTCTCCCGTCTTCTTTTGACCTTCAACCCAGTGTACCCATCCTTTCAATGATTGGTGGCGCAAGTATTACAGTGAGAACTTTCTCACTGCTGCTGAATTTTATACTCAACTTGACCTTGCTTTTGTTGATGTGCAGGAGAAGGTCAAGAAAAGTAAGTCTGCTCACATCCAAGAGATACAAGCTTTCTAAAAATACTTTGAAACTATCTATCGACCAGATGATTTTAGTCGAACCGTTCGTGAGGCTGCTATCACTTTAAAGGAGAAATTTTTACAAAAGATGGATAAGTTGAAAATCCCCCCAAACATTCCTCGTGAGAGGCGGTATGAGGAGGCTTTTCGACTTTTTCCTCTGAAATTACCTCGACTTCCTACTGCTGATTTTGGAGTAGCACTCGCTCCTCCATTTCCAGATTGGTTCGTCTGTGGGGATTCAATTAAGATCCTTCGACAATAGTCTCAACCGAAAGCTCAAAGGGTGGTTGTGACTAAGCACATGTTGGATAGTTTCAAAGGGCACCTTCATATAGGGCTTGGAGACGTTAGCGTTGAATCTGAAATATACGAAGGTTTGAGGTATATTTTATTTCTCTTTACTGAATAATCAATTATTAACTCGTGACAATTGTTATTGGCACTTCTAGCAATCACCAGAAGAACCACTGCCAATAAAGGCGTGGTAATACAGATGGAGAACAAAGAAGGCACCAAGGTATCTTATAATCCTTACTTTATATAACCCCACATGTGTCTGTATTCTAATGTCTGGTCTTTCTGCTAGATAACCAAAAAGCCTTTTGTGTCTCCAAAAAAGGGGAAAAAGACTTCCAACGTTGTCATCTTTGCAGATGATGACGAATCTCTTGAGGATGTGCCCCTCAAAAGGAAGTGGAATACTGCACAGTCTCCCAATGTGGTTGGCCAACCTTCATCTAAGGTGGCCAAAATTTTGAAGAAGGAACCCACTGAGGGTGTTGTCGAGGCTAGACTTCCCACTCCTGTGGCGAAGCCTGTTGCTGGTGCTCCTGAGAGTGCCAACTCAAGTCCCGGATGCTAAGAAAATCAGGTATTTAACTTAATATTTGACCCTTCTTGATTTCTTCTTATAGCCTTGACTTAGCTTCTTCTCTTGTTGATAAGCTGGTGCAGGTGTTAACTTGCAACCTTCAAATGCTCTTCTTTCGCCTACAGTTCTTCTAAACAGCCAAGGTGAGCCTACTTATCATCCAACTTCTAATTTTGGCTCTGATCATAGCTCTTTGGATGAGATTAACCAACCCATAAACATGGCAGTTGTTCCTCTCTTAATTGTTGAAACTACACCACATTCTCCTGCTAAGACAACTACTCAATAGTCTCATACTGATGATTCAGAGTGTGAGTACGAGAATGTGAATGAAAAATACTTTGTTGGGTGAACCAGCAGACTTGCTAAGGAGATGGATACAACCTTTGTTGTTGATGAAGAAGAACAAGACAAAGAAACTGAAGAGTCTTCCCCTTCCAGCCCTAAAAGAAAAGAGCTAGAGACTCTAGATGATCCCCAAGTTGTTGCTCAAGGTCATGTCTTGAATGCTCCTGAGCAAGAAGATGAAGAGAAGGAAGAGGACGATGATCAGGGCAAGGATGAGGCTGAACCAGAAACAAGGTCTGCAAAGACCCAATCCACCTTGCCTGAAGTAGATTCTCAGCAAACTCATGTCATCCAACTTCTAACTCCTGCAACTGGGATCCAATGTCAGCATTGAAACAGTTGAACCCCAGGGAGTACGCTAGGTTAAAGCTTAGGAAAAGTCTTGGCTTTTCTAAAATCATCTCATCAACAACTCCTGGTGATTTTGCTGGTCCAATCCTCAAGAAGATTAAACGATAATTTTTTCAAGAGAAACATTTGTACTACTCTGGGCGCAGATCCTACTGCTCACCTTTTCCTGAAATATGCCCTACAACAGCTGGACCTTTCGATGCTTGACCCTAAGATCACTCAGGCCCTCATGGTACTAAGCACTTTGGTGAACCAAATGTCTGATGATCTTAAGCTGGATCCAAAGGTCAAAGACATCATTCAGAAAATAGGGGTTAGGAGTGGTAATACGTGTGATCTAGTTAGGGAGGCTGAGAATAAGGTCGAAAGGCTGGAGGGTATCAAGGCTAAGAGGGACAGGCAAATAGCTGGCAAAAACTTATCTCTTGAGGTCTGGGAAAAAGAGCTTGAAGAACTTCAGAAGAAGATTGTTGCAGCTAAGCATAGCAACTTGGAGCTTAGTTAATTCAACGAGGCTCCACTGAATGCTGAGTTAAAGTGCACCCTCAACCTTATTGATAATGTTGAGGTGCTTGACAAAGAGCTTGTTACTGCCAAACTAGACAAGGATTTCTGTGAAAACCGCCTTTTAACCAGTCAGCACATTTTTCTTCAGTTGCAATCAAAGTTATCCTTTTAATCTTCGCCAGCATTTGTCATCTCCTAGGACTTTGTGCTTTTTTTGCTTATGTAATCCTGTTTTTTGGCCCTACTGTGGCCCTTATGTAATGACAATTTTAGGGCCTTGTTTCCCCAGTTAATTTACGCATTTCTTTTTCACTTTCGACTCATATCTCTTTTCTCCACATATATATTGTGTTCGTATTTTATTTGGCCGTTTAACATAAATTTTAAGTTAGTCAAAGAAAATCTAACTTAACCTTGGGTCAAAGCATTACTACTTCAACCTTAATTATGACAGCGGCATTTCAGATTTCAATGCCTCATGCTTATGTGACACAAGTTCCCAACTTCAAATTGAAGCTTGGACGCCTTTTTATGATGTTGTTTCCCAAGAAAGACTTTATATGCTTTCTGGCTGCCTTTCATTTGGCCAATCAGCGCGTAGGCCTTTCATCTATAAATAACCCCAAATCAGTCTATCTCTCCATCACAACAACATGGAGAATTCTGCAAAGAAAGTGGATGGCACCATTTCCTGGAAACAAAGGAAAAAAATGAAAAAGGGCGAGAAAACCTCTCCTTGTGCAAGGGTCGTTACTCGTTCCCAATCAAACGGGAATAAGGTGGCATCTCCGGCCAAAGAGCCTCCCAAGAATGAGCAACCACCTGAAGATGAAGCTGATGGAAACTGGATGGATTATCTTAACTGCCTCACTTGGGAGGATCTTCAAGACTAGGTTTTCTTGTTTTCTGGTTATTCAACCATGTTCCTAGACTCTTGTAATTGAAGGCATTTCATGTCCCCCTTTTTTATTAATGAAATTTCTATTTTCTGATATGAATCTCTTGAAGCATAGGTCTATATCTTTTTAAATATTTCCCATTTACTTTAAATACTCTCAAATCAGCTTCAATCTCATGAATCTCATACGCATTATTACTAAAAATGTTTGTAACTTGGAAAGGGCCTTCCCATTTGCGTGACCATTTCCCTAAGGATCTAGTCTTTCAATCCATAGGTAATATGACTATCCACACTGTTGCACCCCAAAATTTGCCCTCACAATACAAGACTTTGTGTTCTATGAAGGTTCACAAGGTTCACAAGTTTCCCAACACTTACAAGACCTTTCTTGAGGTTCATGAAGTCTACAAGTTACTTTATGAAGGTTCACAAGGTTCACAAGGTCCACAATGCTTTCAATACCTTTCTTGAGGTTCATGAAGTCTACAAGTTACTTTATGAAGGTTCACAAGGTTCACAAGCTTCTCAACATTTACAAGACCTTTCATGAGGTTCATGAAGTCTACAAGTTACTTCTTGAAGGTTCACAAGGTTCACAAGATTCATAAGGCTTACAAGACCTTTTATGAGGTTCAGGAAGTCTACAAGTCACTTTATGAAGCTCACAAGGTTCACAAGGTTCACAATACCTCCCATGAGATTCATAAGACATTTTATGATGGTTCACAAGGTTCACAAAGTTCACAATTGGTCAAAAGAGTTGACAATTCCCTCAGACAATGCACCTCCTAAGCAGTGCATCCAAAACTAGGGTTTTGACTTTAATCAGGCTAAATGGACTTCCAATACCTCAAGTGAGCTTCATAACATCTTATATGTATATAAGAACCCCCATGACAAGTTTCAAGACTTTTCTCAAAAGTTTGCTCAGTCAGATGATCAGATAAGTCAAAATCAGTCAATGCAGTTAAAAAGTCAAACTGAGGTCAACTATGGTCAAACCAAAGTCAAACTTCATGATTTTTTGCCAACATCAAGTATATGAAGTAAAATTCATCATTTTATCAAGGGTTGATCATGACTCATCAAGGAGATTCCAGATCATCAATAATCAGGAGTTTCTAAATTAGGGTTTCCTCAGTAAAAGTCAACTGAACTTTGACCATCCATAACTTTCACATACTTCATCACCAAGTCTCCATCCAAATCTAATTTTGAAGGAAATTGAATTCTCTACAACTTTGATCTTGCAAGTTAAGCCCAAAAATGCTTAATTTGGAAGATATGAGCTAAGACATTATAGGTCATTTCAAAAGTCAACAAAAAGTCAACAACTTCAAAAGGGCATAACTTGAGGTTGGTAAATGATATGGACCTGAAACCAATGGGGTTGTTTAGAGGACTCTTTAAGCTTTCCAAAATGTCCAAGAACACCCTCATACCTTTAAAATTGAGGGAGATATGCCCTTGCAAAGTTGGGAAATTTTGTGATGGTTTATGTTGAAAATGGAGGTCCAAAAACAATTCTTTCCAAATGGGCTTGTCAAGTTATGATCCAACCCATACAACAACATCATGCACGAAATTTCCATATTATTTTCATAATTTTTATTTTATTTAATTAATTTATTATGATTTTTTATACTTAAAATCATTTTAAATTTAAATAAAATATTAAATATGAAGATTTAATTTTATTATTGATTCTAGAAGGTTATAAAATCAGCATGGAACAAGTTGATACAAGAATTATATGGAATGACTTAAAATAGAAAGCATTGGTACAAAAATATTGAAATTTTAAAGCTTATCATGGTGAATCTTTTTGAATCAAATCTTGCACACAATCAATCAAGTTTTTGACCTAGATTCAATCACATATAAGTACTGATCACAACCCTAGCATTCAGACACGAATTGGCAGCCTCAAAGTGTAAGTTTCAAACCTCAAAAAACCTCCCAAAAGGTCATATTCGGATTTGGAGTTTCAGAGCATTAGAAGGTAAAATAAGAACATAGAGATGTTCTTTGGACATCACTGAAGCTAAACCATCACTCACATTCATCTCATACATGCCCTATTGTTCAACCCGAGCCATTCTTGTTCTTGTTTTTCTTTTTTTCGATTACATCAATTCACTGCATATTAATGGATTTTGTTTGTCTAATGTTGTTTATGATGTTATGTAGAATGTTTCTGGGCAGGAAAATCAGAGAAACCGTGGCCAATGCATAAAACACCATTGTTAGGGTTTGGACCTAGGTTTAGGGTTTTCTAATTTAATGAATATAAATGGATTCTAAAAACACAGGATGAATCGCACGAATGATTGAATCATGTTGCTGTGTTTGATTTTGTGAAATTGTACAGTTTTGTTGCCCATTGAGTTTCGTAGGTTTTGCTGGAACTTGTTATTCGCAGGTAAATTCCCAGCAACATTCGTAGGTAAAAACGCAGGTATGAGGAAGAAGATGAAGTCCATTCGCGCCTGTTTTGAAAATTCAAATTCTTGTTTAAAAATATTATGAATTAGTTCTGGCTATATTTCACAAACGCATGTTTGTCCCAGTGGTAAAGCTGATACGCATATGTTGTGAGGGCACTAGTTCGATTCCTGGCTGGTGCATTGTTTTTGTTCTTATTTTTCAGGATAAAAGTGGATTTAATATATTATGAGTTCTTGCCATTATACTATCAGGAGGGCTCTTCCAGCCGGGTGGCAGTGTGCGCGTGTGTATAGCTATGAGGTCCTGGGTTCAACACCACCCCAGGCCTTTTTGTTTTCATTATTTTCTGGATTTTTCAAGGCAAGACACAAAACCAAGTTGACTCATTCCTTTATCACTAAAGTCTGGCTGGCCTGATGGTACGTTTTGAGGGTTGCAGCCTGAGTGTCCTGGGTTCAAACCCAGCCAAGGTATGTTTTTTTACTACTTTTCTCTATTTTAATTTCTTATGTAATTAGGTTAATTGTATTCTTGTTATTAATAAAAAATAAATCTTATATATTCAAAAATTTAAAATAACATCATATTTTCTAAAAATTCTAAACTTTCTATTTTTTTTCTAATTCCAAAAATTATCTTCTTTATTATTTTTTGTAAATGTAATATATGCATATTAGTTAAATAATTTTATATAATTCAATTAAAAACATTAAAAATATTTTTCTAAAACAAAACCCTAATTTTTGTGAAAACCTAATTTATGTTCTAAATACCTATTAAAACCTAATTGTTTATTTTCTAATTTGTGATGTAATTATTATGTACATGTTTATTTAAAAATAACTATAACTTATTTGTATATATTTATAATCTAAATTATTTTCTTTTAATATGTGCTTAGAAATAATTTAACTTATAATAATTATATTTTGTAATTATAATATGTTTAAAATAATTTGTAAATTAAAATGATTATTTGTTCATATTTCTTCTTATTCTTAAATATAATTGCCTATATTAAAAAAATTGTTAATCTTTTTATTCTTATAATATTTTGGCTAATTTTATTTATTCTAATTATTGTTACTAACCATGTTATTATTTATTATTTTGCTTCATTAATCTTATATATTTTATTATTATTATTATTTCACTAACTTTATTTATTTTTATTTACTAACCATTATTTTATTATTATTACTAACCCTTATTATTGCTTATTTATTTATTTTTCACCTATTATTTATATTTTTGCTTCTATATTTATTTTGCTATTTATATTTAATTTGCTTAATTATGTAATTGCTTCTTGGTGTAATTTTGTAAATATTGAATTTATTTAATTTTTATGGTTAGTAATTTAGGGAGTGCAAATATGTATTCTGTTTAAAATTTGAATTTAGATCACTTTAATCATAAGATAAATAATAATGAACACTCACACACTCCTTAATAGTAGGGATAGTCTTACCAATTAAAGGATAAAGAACAAGAAAGACTTAAAACTTTAGGGTAGGTACCTCCTAGTTGCTTGCTCACCCCATTTTTCAAACACTTAACAAATTTCAAACAAATTTTCAAAAAACAAGTTTTTACGCATCCGTACATGGATCATTATTAACTATTATGAAAAATTTTCTATTCACACACTACACTTTCAAAAACAATTCAAAAGTGAGCTAAGTAACTAAGAGCCCATGGATAACCATGGATGTAAAGGGTGCTAACACCTTCCCTTTACATAACCTACCCCCCGAACCCAAAAATATCTCTTAAGGTCTTTCCTGTTCTTTTATGCCTTTCCTTTGGATAAAATAAAAGTCGGCGACGACTCTTGCTATCCGCAACATAACTAAAAGTCAGTTCTCCCACCGTGTTACAGAACTGGCGACTCTGCTGGGGACTTAAATTTAAGAGGGGTACCCTTAGGAATTAGATCACTTTAAATTGTTTGCCTTGTTTGCTTTATATTATCTTGTTGGGGTGCTCTTATGTGTGAAAGGTCCTAACCCGGATCTAGTGTACCTTAGGTAAATGGCAATAGACCAAGGAAACTGTACGACGTATATCGATACGGTTGATCTGGTGGCCATAGTTAGTGTGACTTCTTGGTTGGTGCTTATGTTCCTTAAGTCAAGTTGAGGATAATATGAGGCTGCCATATGTTGTCAATGCACTAACTAACTTTTAGAACCCTAGTTAACTCATCTTGGCCTTTAGAAAGTAGTGAGGTAACCGGCTTTGGTGCAGACTGAAGTTGGTTGACACTCGATACTACGCTCATTGAGATCTTAAACTTGGGGGGTTTTGGTTGGCAAGTAAGTTGCCTTCTGATCAACCACCCTTGTGAAGGATCAATGATATTGAGATCCCTTAGAACCTGGTTACTTTGTAGGACAGGATGAACCCACTAAACTTCAGGGGAGGGTACTTACCTTTGAACCTCATGCAAGCCTTTAAACCTAGGGCTATTGTGTGACTTGCTTGTGTGTGCCACATGTTTGTGATTGAACATAACATCATGACATCATCATGCATCATGAGCATGGCATTTTCACTAACCATTTCAAGGACCAAGGGATTTATCTTTGTTCTTTGTTGTAGGTCATGGCTTCTGCTCGTAGAAACACCATCAGGATCAACTTTGTGGGGATACCTCCCAAGCTTAAAGAGTTGGTTTCTCAAGTGTCTGATCACTCCCAGTTCATCAAGAGACATGGTCACCTATTGGATCTAGTCATCTCAGGGTTCAATAAAGACATGATGAGTGTCCTGTTTCAGTTCTTTGATCCTAAGCACCATTGCTTCACATTCCCCGACTACCAGCTGGTTCCAACCATGGAGGAGTTCTCTAAGCTTCTGAGTATACCTGTTCTTGAGCAAAGACCCTTCACAGGTTTGGAGAAGGAGCTTAAACCAGGGGTTATTGCTGCAGCTCTACATCTGAAGAAGTCTGACATTGTTCTAGAAACGAGAAGCGGAGTTAAGGGTATTCTTGCCAAGGTATTAATGGATAAAGCTCAAATGTTCTTGAAGGCCATGAGCTATGATGCTTTTGAGGAGATCTTAGCCTTGCTGATATATGGCTTAGTATTGTTCCCCAATCCAGATCAGTTCATAGATGTTCATGCCATCAACATTTTCCTGAGTCACAATCCAGTGCCTACATTGCTTGGAGACATCCTACATTCTCTTCATACCCGTACTACAAGGGCAAGAGGAACTTTGATGTGCTGCATACCTTTGCTTTCTAGGTGGTTTATTTCTCACCTTCCTCGCTCAGTAATGAAGAATGAGCAAGGGTTCAGATGGTCCAAGAGGATCATGTCACTTTCTCACTCAGATATCCATTGGTGCTCCAGATCTATGGAGAATGTCACCATTATTGACCGTTGTGGGGAGTTTCCTAATGTGCCACTTCTAGGCATAAGAGGAGGCATCACCTACAACCCCTCTCTAACTTTACGACAGTTTGGTTACACTCGAAGCGATGGTCCTCATGATATGTTGATTCAGGGCATTGTGTTTGATTACGACAACGATCTTCAGGGTTACCGTCAGAGATTCATACGAGCATGGGGAAAAGTAAACAGGGTTGACAGCAAGACACTGGAGCCTAAGTACACTATTCCTATGGAGGCTTATCTCAGATGGGTACGATCTCGTGCTCAGACTCTCATGATGCCATATCCTGCCGTCCTACCAGTTACCATGGAACCTGTTGCTGAAGGAGACACAGCTTATACCATCCTTCACCCAGACATGCCTACTGATACGGAAGACTTGCAGAGATCATGGATCCAACTGAAGGAGCAAAGGGATACTTTCGAGGCTCATTACAAAGCAAGCCAAGAAAGAGTCCTAGAGCTAACAAAGCAACTTCACGAGGAACGAAACCTCAACTCATACCTCAACACAAAGAGGAAACGTCCATGGGAGACTTAAAACCCCATTTTTTTTGTACTTATTTCATTTCATTTTTGTAAGCCTAAAAGGCAAAACAAAGTTATTACTAATAAAAGTTTACTTTCGTGTTTGTTTAAGCAAATTTAAATCCTACAGTCCTTGAAAACATTGCATATGCATTCACATATCATTTCATTGCATCACAGGTTTATAATTGTGCACAGGTTTCTCATCTTCTCGCTGTTTATTTCAGCAATGGCTCTTGAACAATCAGTTAAGGATCTTCAGACACAAAATGCACAGTTCCAAGAGCTGATCTTGAACCTATCCAAGGGGCAGGATGAATTGAAGGCACTGCTGGCCAAGAAGACTAAGAAGACCAGAAGGTCTGCTAGGTTGCTCAACATGGGAAGAAGGTTCAAAGGTCCTGTCAAGACCAAGGAGCAGGTTGAAGACTATGAATCTGAGGAATCTGAAAAAGAGGGAGGTAGTCTCCACAACACTATGGGGGACTCTGATTCTGAGGCTAACTACTACCATGAGCCTAATGAAGACAAATTCAAGATGCTGGTGGATAGGATGGATGCCATGGAGTTGCAGAAATCATCTGGGCTGGATTTTGAGGATTTGAGTTTGATATCTAGGGTTGTTATACCCATTGGTTTCAAGGTTCCTACCTTTGTTGTTTATGATGGGGTCTCCTGTCCCAAGCTGCATTTGAGGTCTTATGTCAGAAGGATTCAACCACACACTGCTGACAAGAAGTTGTGGATCCACTTTTTTCAAGAGAGCTTATCCGGAGCTCAGTTGGAGTGGTATTATCAGTTGGAGAGTGTCAACATCAGAGACTGGAATGATCTTGCTGAAGCTTTCTATAAGCAGTATCAATACAATGCTGACTTAGCCCCCACTCGCATGCAGCTTCAGAGCATGTCTATGGGTGCCAAAGAAAGTTTTAAAGAGTATGCTCAGAAGTGGAGAGATTTAGCTGGAAGAGTTCAACCCCCTTTGACTGACAGGGAATTGGTTGACATGTTCATGTGTACGCTGAATGGCCCGTTTTACAGTCATCTCATTGGAAGCTCATCATCTGGCTTCACTGAGTTGATCATGACAGGAGAGCGAGTAGAGAATGGTATAAAGAATGGCAAGATCCATGTGGGTGCTTCCTCATCAGGTGCTGCAAAGAAGCCTCCCACTGGGAAGAAAGAATCCAATGCTGTTTATGGTCAACCTGATCATAACAGAAGACATCAGTCTGTTAGTGCAGTTCATATTTCAAATCCAACTCCTGCAACAACAGAGCAGCCACAGGGCAACCAACAGAGGGCTAGAAGACAGTTCACGAAGATCAACATGTCAATGGCTCAGGCATTGCAACACCTGTTGAAGGCTGAACTTATTACTTTGAAAGAGGCTCCTCAGAATCCCAATGTTACCTCTCCCAGGTACAATCCCAATGCACGATGTGCATATCATTCAAACTGTCCGGGTCATGATACTAATAACTGCTGGATCTTGAAGAACAAAATTCAAGATATGATTGATGCTGGAGAAATTGAGTTTGATCCTCCAGGTACTCCAAATGTGATTACAGCTCCAATGCCAAATCACGAGAAGACTGTCAATGCCATTGATGAAGACCTACATGTCTATTCAGTTATGGAGTTGACCACACCATTGTCTGTTATCAAAAAGAGGTTAGTACAAGCCGGGATCTTTCCAGGTTGTCGTGAAGATTGTTTGTATTGTACCTATAAGCCGGACAGTTGCTTTATATTGAGAGATGGAATTCAGCGTCTCATGGATAAGTATACTATAGTGTTTGAGAGGACTCCGTCGTCTGTAGAAAGTATGGTGGATCATCTGACTCAAGGTAGGAAGATTGAAGAGGTTGATATGGTTGACAAAGTACCGGTAAGAATCACTTCAAAGAGACCTGTTAAAATCACTCATCAGGGTCCAATCAAAATTACTGCTGAAGGTCCTGTGAAAGTTGTTGCTGAAGCCAGAGTGGCTCCTCTGATCATTACTACTCCTGGTCCTATTCCCTATACATCTGATAAAGCTGTGCCTTGGCACTATGGGTCTGATGTTTACATCCATGGTGTTAAGCAGGAGTCTTTACCTGATGTGCCTGCTGACATTGATAATATTGCTGGATCTAGAAAGATCACTCGTAGTGGAAGGGTTTTCTCTCCTCCAGTTGCTTCTAAGAATGCAGTTACTCCTGCTGCTACTTCCACCACTGATGCTCGGGGCAAAGGTCCTGCTATTGAGCCTGTATCTCCTGATGTGCCAGCTGCTGATGATCTCTCTAAGCAGATGGAAGAAGTATTGAAAATCATTCGCAAGAGTGATTATGACATTGTTGATCAATTGGGGCATACTCCCTCAAAGATTTCTATGTTGTCCTTGTTGCTGTGTTCTGAGGCTCATGCCAAGTCCTTGATCAAGTTTCTGAAGACTGCACATGTGCCCAATGCCATTTCTGTTGACCAATTTGAGAACTGTGTTGCCCACCTGACCTATGATAATGGGTTAGGATTTTCTGATGCTGATTTGACCCCTGCCAAGAGGGATCATAACAGGGCCTTGCATATTTCAATTGAATGCAGGGGCACTACCCTATCACATGTGCTAATAGACAATGGTTCCTCTCTGAATGTGTTGCCCAAGGAAGTCCTGAATAAGCTGAGTCCTGAGGATGCTGTTCTGAAGCCCAGTAATATTGTGGTGAAGGCTTTTGATGGTTCTAGAAGAGTAGTACATGGGGAAATTGATCTTCCAATCAAAGTTGGCTCCCAGGTTTTTACTGCTACATTTTTTGTGATGGATATTCGTCCTTCGTACTCTTGTCTGCTTGGTCGTCCCTGGATCCATGGGGCAGGTGCTGTGACCTCTACATTGCACCAAAAGTTGAGATATCCGGTGAATGGAAAGGTTGTTACTGTCTATGGAGAAGAAGAATACTTTGTCAGCCATGTAAACACTTTCAAGTATCTGGAAATGGAAGGTGAATACATTGAAACTCCGTGCCAGACATTTGAAGTGGTTCCCTGGGTTGTTAATGATTATGTAGCTCCTCCTGCTGTGAAGAAAGTTCCTGTGGTCACCAGAAAACCTCCAACAATGGCAATGGCCTCCCTCAATGATGCTAGAGCTGTGGTGGATGAAGGTGGTTGTACTATTTGGGGTCAGCTTCCTGATATCCCATACAAATCTGACAAGTTTGGTTTGGGTTTCACTGCAGAGTCCCAGAAGGCTGTTCGTCGTGCTCGTGCTGTTCGTATCACCAATCAAGGGGTTACGAAAGATCAGATCAATGCTGTGGGAGACTATGATGAAGACTACAACTTGGATGCTTGGATTTTTCCTACTGTGGGTGCTGGACTCAATAATTGGAAAGCTGAAGATGTTATCCCTATCCCCTTTAGTCAGGAGTAAATACTATTACTGTGTTGTTGCTTTTTTAAGTTTGTAATTTCTGAACAATTAAAACTTTCAAACCTTGTGCCTTACCCGGGGCACAATGGTGTGCTTGTTACGGGCTGTCATTTCATTTGCATACTTCATTCAATAAAATCAGTGGACGTTTCGTTTTCGTAAATATTGTGTTCCTTGTCTTTCTTTCTTTTATTTTTGTTTTATCAGCTATGTGTTCTTACACACACCCACATCACTAAAATGCAGATCCTCATCCACTCTGGATCCTGTTGATAACAGTTCTACTATTGCCAATTATGATTTCGAGAATCCGATCTATCAAACTGAAGACGGAAATGAGGACGATTGTGAAATACCTGTAGAGCTTGCTAGGTTGTTACAACAAGAAGAGAAAGCTATACAGCCACATGAAGAGCCAGTCGAAGTTGTGAATTTGGGAACTGAAGAAAACAGGAAAGAGGTCAAGATAGGGGCTGATTTAGAGGACAGTGTCAAGAGCAGGTTGATTCAGATGTTACGTGACTATGTGGAGATCTTTGCTTGGTCTTATGAAGATATGCCAGGGTTGGATACAGACATTGTGGTTCACCGTTTACCAGTGAAAGAAGATTGTCGTCCAAAGAAGCAGAAGGTTCGTCGTATGCGTCCTGAAATGTCAGAAAAGATCAAAGCAGAGGTAATGAAACAGTTCAATGCAGGGTTCTTAGCAGTAACTTCTTATCCTCAGTGGGTTGCAAATGTGGTACCAGTTCCTAAGAAAGATGGTAAGGTACGTATGTGTGTGGACTACAGAGATTTGAACAAGGCTAGCCCCAAAGATGACTTCCCACTTCCTCATATTGATATTCTGGTAGACAACACTGCTCAGCATAAGGTATTCTCTTTTATGGATGGTTTCTCTGGTTACAACCAAATCAAGATGGCACCTGAAGATATGGAGAAGACAACATTTGTGACATAGTGGGGCACCTTTTGCTATAAGGTAATGCCATTTGGTTTGAAGAATGCAGGGGCAACATATCAGCGTGCTATGGTGGCTTTGTTTCATGATATGATTCATCATGAGATAGAGGTATATGTGGATGATATGATAGCCAGATCTCAGAATGAAGAGCAAAATCTTGATCATCTGCACAAGTTGTTTGAGAGGTTGAAGAAATACAAGTTGAGATTAAATCCAAACAAGTGTACTTTTGGAGTTAGATCTGGAAAGCTCCTAGGTTTCATTGTCAGTGGAAAAGGTATTGAAGTGGATCCTGCAAAAGTGAAAGCTATACGAGAGATGTCAGCTCCCCGTACTGAGAAGGAGGTTAGAGGTTTCTTGGGACGATTGAACTACATTGCAAGATTTATTTCCCAGTTAACTACCATCTGTGAGCCAATCTTCAAATTGTTGAAGAAAGATCAGGTGATGGAATGGAATGATGAGTGCCAGACTGCCTTTGATGAAATCAAGAGATATTTGCTAGAACCACCAATTTTGATGCCACCAGTTGATGGAAGACCCTTGATTATGTACTTAACAGTGTTAGACAACTCAATGGGGTGTGTGTTGGGGCAACATGACGAGTCTGGTCGAAAAGAGCAGGCAATATACTACCTTAGCAAAAAGTTTACCGACTGTGAAATAAGATACTCACTGCTCGAGAAAACTTGCTGCGCTTTGGCATGGGCTGCTCGCCGACTAAGACAGTATATGTTGACCCATACTACCTTATTGATTTCAAAGATGGATCCAATCAAGTACGTATTTGAGAAACCTGCTCTCTCCGGAAGAATTGCAAGATGGCAAATGATCTTGACAGAATATGACATACAGTATACTACTCAGAAGGCCATTAAAGGAAGTGTTGTTGCTGATCATTTGGCTCATCAAGCAGTGGATGATTATCAATCAATGAGTTTTGAGTTCCCCGATGAAGACATTATGATTATTACCAAAGAACCTGGACAATATGACGGACCTGAACAAGGATCCCGATGGACTATGGTTTTTGATGGTGCTTCCAATGCACTTGGTAATGGTGTTGGTGTTGTGATTAGTTCCCCTGAAGGTTGTCATACCCCGATTACTGCCAGACTTTGTTTCTATTGTACCAATAACATGGCTGAGTATGAGGCATGTATCCTGGGTATTAAAGTTGCTATTGATATGAAGATTCAGTTCCTTGATGTGTATGGAGATTCAGCCCTGGTAGTAAGTCAGATTAAAGGAGATTGGGATACCAAGCATGATAATATCATTCCCTACAGAGAGCATGTGTTGTCTTTAATCCCACATTTCAAAGAGATTACCTTTGGACATATTCCACGAAGAGAGAATCAGTTGGCAGATGCATTGGCCACCATGGCATCTATGTTTGAGATCAGCTGGGATGATGAAGCTCCCAAGATTACTATTGATAAATTTGAAAAGCCTGCATACTGCAATGAGATTGACACTGAAGGGGCAGAGGAGAAACCTTGGTTCTCTGAAGTGAAAAGATATCTTGAAGCTCAGGAGTTTCCTGAAAGGGCATCTGTCAAAGATAGGAAGTTTCTGAGGAGGTTTTCTGCCAAGTTCTTTTTGAGTAATGGGATTCTGTACAAGCGCAATCATGATTCAACTATGCTTCGTTGTGTGGATAAGAAGGAAGCTACAGAAATTATGGAAGAGATGCATGATGGGATCTTTGGCACTCATTCTAGTGGTCATACCATGGCAAAGAAGATTTTGAGAGCAGGTTACTATTGGTCTACCATGGAAGCTGATTGCTATCAACACTCCAGAACATGTCACAAATGTCAAATTTATGTTGATAAAGTATATGTACCACCATCACCATTGAATGTGTTGACTGCTCCTTGGCCCTTTGCCATGTGGGGCATTGATATGATTGGTGAGATCAAGCCTACTGCTTCTAATGGGCATCGTTTCATCCTGGTTGCTATTGATTATTTCACGAAGTGGGTGGAGGCAGCTTCATTTGCATCTGTTACCAAGAATGTTGTGGCTCGATTCATTAAGAATAATCTCATATGTAGGTATGGCATCCCTGAAAGGATTATTACTGACAATGGCTCTAATCTGAACAACACTATGATTACTGATCTCTGCACGCAGTTCAAGATTAAGCATCACAACTCTTCTCCGTATCGTCCAAAGATGAATGGGGCAGTTGAAGCTGCTAATAAGAACATTAAGAAGATTGTACAGAAGATGACTGTTACTTACAGGGATTGGCATGAGATGTTACCATTTGCTCTTCATGGTTATCATACTACAATAAGTACTTCAACAGGGGCAACCCCATTCTCCTTGGTCTATGGTATGGAAGCAGTTCTGCCCATTGAAGTTCAGATTCCCTCCTTGAGAATTATGAAGGATGCAGGCTTGGATGAAGATGAGTGGATTCAGACTCGACTTGACCAGATAAATTTGATTGATGAGAAGAGGCTAGCAGCAGTTTGTCATGGCCAGATGTACCAAAAACGAATGATCAAAGCTTTTAATAAGAAGGTTAAGCCAAAGGTATATCAGGCTGGTGACTTGGTAATCAAGCGTATTATATTACCACAGGGTGATCCTAGGGGCAAGTGGACTCCAACATATGAAGGACCATTTGTAGTCAAGACAGTGTTCTCAGGAGGTGCCATGATACTGACCACAATGGATGGTGAAGACTTCCCACAGCCCATAAACGCAGACATAGTTAAAAAATACTACGCATAAAAAGAGACCCGCTAGGTTGACAGGCCTAGGCAAAAATAAGGGCATCCCGGCAAACCAAAAGGGTTTGGGCAAAAATTAGGGATATATATAAAAAGATGTACACCCGGTAAGTCGAAAACCTGAAAAGGCGGCTTGGGCAAAAAAGGGTATCCCGGTGGATTGAAAACCTGAAAGGGCAATCCAGGCAAAAGTTAGGGATTAAAGCGTATGACTATGTCTCGTTTGGATCACTCATGAAACTGCAACCAGTTGTACTACTTACTCAAGCTCGAACAGATAAAGCTCAATCCAATCGTTTCCGTCTCAACAGCAAAAGATGAGATACTTGAAGATAATGGCAATAGTAGAATTGAAACTCAATAAGATTGTTTCCCACATAGCTGATTCTCTTTTGTAAAATTTTATGGCAAAATCCTCTTACTAGGGTTTCTGTCTCCTTGTACAAATTTACCCGTGTATGGGTCACTTTTTGATATAAATAAATTCCATATTTTGAATCCAGATTTACTTTTACCCTATTTACATAAGCGAAACGTCCATTGGTTGTGTTTGAATGTATGTATGCTTTTGAATATGATTAATGTTTACCAGAAATGCATGAAAATGCAGTAATAGTATTTACTAAAGACGAACGGGAAAGGATTTCAACGAAGCTTCGCCGGTTCATCTCTACAAAACAGTTACAAATCCCTCAGTAGGACGAATCTATCTTCACAAAGTCTCATCTCCCCTGGAATTTATATCCATCTCTTTTATCCTCATAAGGATATACGGGAATTTACTTTCCAATAAGGGTACGACGAACAAAGACGGGATGTTGTATCTACTATACTATCCCCAACAGACGAGAGGTTATATCTATCCTTACTATCCCCAGCAGACGGGAGGTTATATCTATCCTTACTATCCCCAGCATACGGGAGGTTATGTATATCTCATCATCAAACAAAACAGGGACAGGTTCCTCATATTCTTCAACAACGAATCGAGATTTATTTTCCCTGGCCAGCAGTTGTTATATGAAGATATCCAGACGCTTCCGGCCGTATCATATCATACATACACCATTTAAATCATACCATAACATACATATCCATAGATACATAATACATTGCTTAAGTGCACCATATCATACATGCATACATAATACATAAACTAATATTATTGTACAAATGCTACCTTGTTTCAGGTTATTCATCCAGCAAACAATACTTATGACTATCAGGACTGCTTTATCCTCCTGAAAACTTATCATCTCTCAAGACTGCTTCATCCTCTTGGGAACATATTACTACACCAGGACTGCTTCATCCTCCTGATAGCTTATCATTACCTCAGGACTGCTTTATCCTCCTGACAGCTTCTTATACCTCAGGACTGCTCCATTCTCCTGACAGCTATTATCATTATCTCAGGACTGCTTTATCCTCCTGAAAACTCCTATTACATCAGGATTGCTCCATCCTCCTGAAAGCACATCATTACACCAGGATTGCTTCATCCTCCTGAGAGCATATTATCAAATACCTCAGGGTTGCTGTATCCCCTGACAGCTTCTTACTACATCAGGATTGCTCCATCCTCCTGAAAAACATATTGTTACATCAAGACTGCTATCATCTTATACCTCAGGATTGCTTTATCCTCCTGACAGTTTCTCGTACCTCAGGATTGCTTTATCCTCCTAACAGCTACCATTATACCTCCATATTTTGGACTGCTTCCTCCTCCAAGACATGTATCTGAAGAACTTTCCTCCAAGTGGCATCTTTAAGCCCACTCAATCATATTCAACTAGCTATCTGTACCACTTTATGCACTGGTGAGTGCAAATTTTTGGGCTTTTGTGTTCAATCCCCTTCAACCTTCCAGGTCACGACTGGCAAATGTACCAATCTAACCCCTCAGGTTTCAGAAAATTGAACAGGGGCAGCTGTTGCACCCCAAAATTTGCCCTCACAATACAAGACTTTGTGTTCTATGAAGGTTCACAAGGTTCACAAGTTTCCCAACACTTACAAGACCTTTCTTGAGGTTCATGAAGTCTACAAGTTACTTTATGAAGGTTCACAAGGTTCACAAGGTCCACAATGCTTTCAATACCTTTCTTGAGGTTCATGAAGTCTACAAGTTACTTTATGAAGGTTCACAAGGTTCACAAGCTTCTCAACATTTACAAGACCTTTCATGAGGTTCATGAAGTCTACAAGTTACTTCTTGAAGGTTCACAAGGTTCACAAGATTCATAAGGCTTACAAGACCTTTTATGAGGTTCAGGAAGTCTACAAGTCACTTTATGAAGCTCACAAGGTTCACAAGGTTCACAATACCTCCCATGAGATTCATAAGACATTTTATGATGGTTCACAAGGTTCACAAAGTTCACAATTGGTCAAAAGAGTTGACAATTCCCTCAGACAATGCACCTCCTAAGCAGTGCATCCAAAACTAGGGTTTTGACTTTAATCAGGCTAAATGGACTTCCAATACCTCAAGTGAGCTTCATAACATCTTATATGTATATAAGAACCCCCATGACAAGTTTCAATACTTTTCTCAAAAGTTTGCTCAGTCAGATGATCAGATAAGTCAAAATCAGTCAATGCAGTTAAAAAGTCAAACTGAGGTCAACTATGGTCAAACCAAAGTCAAACTTCATGATTTTTTGCCAACATCAAGTATATGAAGTAAAATTCATCATTTGATCAAGGGTTGATCATGACTCATCAAGGAGATTCCAGATCATCAATAATCAGGAGTTTCTAAATTAGGGTTTCCTCAGTAAAAGTCAACTGAACTTTGACCATCCATAACTTTCACATACTTCATCACCAAGTCTCCATCCAAATCTCATTTTTAAGGAAATTGAATTCTCTACAACTTTGATCTTTCAAGTTAAGCCCAAAAATGCTTCATTTGGAAGATATGAGCTAAGACATTATAGGTCATTTCAAAAGTCAACAAAAAGTCAACAACTTCAAAAGGGCATAACTTGAGATTGGTAAATGATATGGACCTGAAACCAATGGGGTTGTTTAGAGGACTCTTCAATCTTTCCAAAATGTCCAAGAACACCCTCATACCTTTAAAATTGAGGGAGATATGCCCTTGCAAAGTTGGAAAATTTTGTGATGGTTTATGTTGAAAATGGAGGTCCAAAAACAATTCTTTCCAAATGGGCTTGTCAAGTTATGATCCAACCCATACAACAACATCATGCACGAAATTTCCATATTATTTTCATAATTTTTATTTTATTTAATTAATTTATTATGATTTTTTATACTTAAAATCATTTTAAATTTAAATAAAATATTAAATATGAAGATTTAATTTTATTATTGATTCTAGAAGGTCATAAAATCAGCATGGAACAAGTTGATACAAGAATTATATGGAATGACTTAAAATAGAAAGCATTGGTACAAAAATATTGAAATTTTAAAGCTTATCATGGTGAATCTTTTTGAATCAAATCTTGCACACAATCAATCAAGTTTTTGACCTAGATTCAATCACATATAAGTACTGATCACAACCCTAGCATTCAGACACGAATTGGCAGCCTCAAAGTGTAAGTTACAAACCTCAAAAAACCTCCCAAAAGGTCATATTCGGATTTGGAGTTTCAGAGCATTAGAAGGTAAAATAAGAACATAGAGATGTTCTTTGGACATCACTGAAGCTAAACCATCACTCACATTCATCTCATACATGCCCTATTGTTCAACCCGAGCCATTCTTGTTCTTGTTTTTCTTTTTTTCGATTACATCAATTCACTGCATATTAATGGATTTTGTTTGTCTAATGTTGTTTATGATGTTATGTAGAATGTTTCTGGGCAGGAAAATCAGAGAAACCGTGGCCAATGCATAAAACACCATTGTTAGGGTTTGGACCTAGGTTTAGGGTTTTCTAATTTAATGAATATAAATGGATTCTAAAAACACAGGATGAATCGCACGAATGATTGAATCATGTTGCTGTGTTTGATTTTGTGAAATTGTACAGTTTTGTTGCCCATTGAGTTTCGTAGGTTTTGCTGGAACTTGTTATTCGCAGGTAAATTCCTAGCAACATTCGTAGGTAAAAACGCAGGTATGAGGAAGAAGATGAAGTCCATTCGCGCCTGTTTTGAAAATTCAAATTCTTGTTTAAAAATATTATGAATTAGTTCTGGCTATATTTCACAAACGCATGTTTGTCCCAGTGGTAAAGCTGATACGCATATGTTGTGAGGGCACTAGTTCGATTCCTGGCTGGTGCATTGTTTTTGTTCTGATTTTTCAGGATAAAAGTGGATTTAATATATTATGAGTTCTTGCCATTATACTATCAGGAGGGCTCTTCCAGCCGGGTGGCAGTGTGCGCGTGTGTATAGCTATGAGGTCCTGGGTTCAACACCACCCCAGGCCTTTTTGTTTTCATTATTTTCTGGATTTTTCAAGGCAAGACACAAAACCAAGTTGACTCATTCCTTTATCACTAAAGTCTGGCTGGCCTGATGGTACGTTTTGAGGGTTGCAGCCTGAGTGTCCTGGGTTCAAACCCAGCCAAGGTATGTTTTTTTACTACTTTTCTCTATTTTAATTTCTTATGTAATTAGGTTAATTGTATTCTTGTTATTAATAAAAAATAAATCTTATATATTCAAAAATTTAAAATAACATCATATTTTCTAAAAATTCTAAACTTTCTATTTTTTTTCTAATTCCAAAAATTATCTTCTTTATTATTTTTTGTAAATGTAATATATGCATATTAGTTAAATAATTTTATATAATTCAATTAAAAACATTAAAAATATTTTTCTAAAACAAAACCCTAATTTTTGTGAAAACCTAATTTATGTTCTAAATACCTATTAAAACCTAATTGTTTATTTTCTAATTTGTGATGTAATTATTATGTACATGTTTATTTAAAAATAACTATAACTTATTTGTATATATTTATAATCTAAATTATTTTCTTTTAATATGTGCTTAGAAATAATTTAACTTATAATAATTATATTTTGTAATTATAATATGTTTAAAATAATTTGTAAATTAAAATGATTATTTGTTCATATTTCTTCTTATTCTTAAATATAATTGCCTATATTAAAAAAATTGTTAATCTTTTTATTCTTATAATATTTTGGCTAATTTTATTTATTCTAATTATTGTTACTAACCATGTTATTATTTATTATTTTGCTTCATTAATCTTATATATTTTATTATTATTATTATTTCACTAACTTTATTTATTTTTATTTACTAACCATTATTTTATTATTATTACTAACCCTTATTATTGCTTATTTATTTATTTTTCACCTATTATTTATATTTTTGCTTCTATATTTATTTTGCTATTTATATTTAATTTGCTTAATTATGTAATTGCTTCTTGGTGTAATTTTGTAAATATTGAATTTATTTAATTTTTATGGTTAGTAATTTAGGGAGTGCAAATATGTATTCTGTTTAAAATTTGAATTTAGATCACTTTAATCATAAGATAAATAATAATGAACACTCACACACATAAGTCGATTTTTAATCGCCATCTCACATTCCTAAGGTTATCCCTCAATGTTGCCTACTAATAAGGTCAAGTGGGGTGTATAAAGCAAGTCCCTTAAAAGAAAAAATCATCAAGTCCCTAATGGTTGCCTTTAAAGATCAAGTCCCTTCGAATAATGATGATAGTCCCTCCAGAATGCTTAATACACCCCACAGTTGCCTTCACAAAACAGATGTCCCTCACATGTCCCTTACATCCAAGGTAATGACTACCTACTCCTTAATAGTAGGGATAGTCTTACCAATTAAAGGATAAAGAACAAGAAAGACTTAAAACTTTAGGGTAGGTACCTCCTAGTTGCTTGCTCACCCCATTTTTCAAACACTTAACAAATTTCAAACAAATTTTCAAAAAACAAGTTTTTACGCATCCGTACATGGATCATTATTAACTATTATGAAAATTTTTCTATTCACACACTACACTTTCAAAAACAATTCAAAAGTGAGCTAAGTAACTAAGAGCCCATGGATAACCATGGATGTAAAGGGTGCTAACACCTTCCCTTTACATAACCTACCCCCCGGACCCAAAAATATCTCTTAAGGTCTTTCCTGTTCTTTTATGCCTTTCCTTTGGATAAAATAAAAGTCGGTGGCGACTCTTGCTATCCGCAACATAACTAAAAGTCAGTTCTCCCACCGTGTTACACACACTAATTCACCAACTGAAAAGGTTTTCAATTTAACCCTTTTGTTGTAAGATTTCTCTATCCTCCTCTTCTGCCTTTCTAATAACTCTAAGGCATAAAGTCTTTCTTCGTCCAAGTCGAGTAATTAATCTAGCATCATGACCCAATAAGTTTCAGCTGGGATCTCTTGGTGCCTTTGAATTCTTGTGGACTGAAGATAAATTTCAAGAGGCAAACTGCGTCATGCCCATAAGTCGGTCGAAACGGAGTTGTATTGGTTGCTTCTTTGGGTGAAGTTCGACATGCCCAAAGGATTTGGTCTAATGTTTTGTGCCAATTCCTTGGCTTCATACCCACATGTTTTTTTATCAAATCAATGATTATTTTATTTGCTGCTTCGACTTGGCCATTGGCCTGGGCATAATAAGGTGTAGATGTCAAAAGTTTAAAACACATTTCTGTGGCGAACTCTTGCATCTTTTGTCCCGTAAATACAAATCCTTGATCTGTAGTAATATTTTCTGGGATTCCATATATGTATATGATATGTTTCTAAATAAACTCAATTACATCCTCCTGGTCAACATTTGGTAATGGAATCGCTTCGACCCATTTGGAGAAATAATCAATCCCTACCAAAATGTACTTGTGATTCTTTGAAGATGCTGGTTGAATTTCTCCAACCAAATCCAAATCCCATCCTCTGAAAGGACAAGGTTTTATTATAGAGTGTAATTCACTTGCAAGCACATGTTGGATGCCAGCATGTACTTGACACTCTTGACACCCTTTGGTGAATTCTATGCAATATTTCAGTAGCAGGCCAGTACACACCTTGTTGGAATAAGAGCCACTTCATTTTGTGGCCTATTTGATGTGCTCCACATGCTCCACTGTGGACCGTCGAAAGAGCTAAATATGCTTCAGCCTCACTAAGGCATTTAAGTAATAGTCCTTCAGCAGTCTTTTTAAATAATTCATTCCCCAAAAGAACATAGCTTAATGCTTGGTACTTGACTTTCCTTTCTGTCGAAGCTGTTGGATTTTCTAGGTAGTCCATTAAGGGATTCCTCCAATCTTTGTCACTTATGCTATCGACCATTAGTATTGCAAAATTTTCTTCGTCAACATACCCAAGCTTAGTTTTTTATAAGTCTGATGGGGCTAAGCCTACTAACACAACTATTCCCCTCACCTCAATTGCACTTTGTAATTTTTCTTTTGAAACTTTATATCCTGATGCAATTTGAGCTAGGTCATTTGAGACTTGATTTTGTAATCTAGGGATGTGTCGAAAGGTGACTGATTGAAATTTTGTCAACAGCCTATTTACTACTACAAAGTACATAATTAAATTTTCTTTTATGCATTTGTATTCTTTGGTGACTTGTTTTATTACCAACTCAGAATCTCCCATTATTTCGACATGAGTTGCCCCCAATTCTAACAATACCTCAAGTACGGCTATCAAAGCTTCGTATTTGGCTTCATTGTTAGAACAATAACCTTCAATTTTGTACTTGAGTGTTGTTGGATTGTTATCATGAGAAATAACAAGTATTCCAATTCCAGACCCCTCTTTATGACTAGACCCATCAAAGTATAATTTCCATGGCTCAATCTCAAGATAATTCAAGGGACTCTCATTTATAGAATGGTCGACTATAAAATCTGCGACCACCTGCCTTTTAACAGCTTTTAAGGGTTTATAAGTTAAAGAGTACTCAGTTAATGTCAGTGCCCATTTTCCAATTCGAATATGCAAAATAGGTTTGGACAACATATTTTTAATAACATCAAAGAGAGAAGATACATAAACATCAACTGGTTTTATATATTACTTCAATTTAGTACAAGAATAATACAAACATAGGCATAATTTTTCTATCATACTATACCTAGTTTCTGCATCATTTAGAACTCTACTAAGGTAATAAATGGCTCTTTCTACGCCATCATCATCCTCTTTGGCTAACATACTCCCTAAAGTTCTATCTGGAGCATCTATGTACAATCTCATACTTTTCTTTCTACAAGGTGGAGAAAGAATTGGAGGATGACTCAAGTACTCGTTGATCTTGTCGAAGGCTTCTTGTTGATCTTTCCCCCACTGAAATCCTTCCTTGCCCATACGTAACAGAGGTGAGAAAGCTTGAGTCTTTCCACTCAGGTTTGATATGAACCTCCTTAAGAAGTTGATCTTGCCTAAGAGTGATTGAAGTTCCTTCTTTGTCGAAGGAGCTTTAGCCTCCATGATAGTTTTAGTCTTATTCTGATGATTTCGATCCCCTTTTTATGGACCACAAATCCCAGAAAGTCCCCTGCCTACACACAGAAAGCACATTTAAGAGGATTCATTTTAAGACCATATTTTCTCATTCTTTCAAAGGAACGTCTAAGGTGATCTACATGGTCATTTCCAGAAATTGACTTTACAACTATATCATCAATGTAAATTTTCATAAACGTATCTATGAAATCATGAAAAATTGAATTCATTGCTCTTTGATAAGTTGCCCCTGCATTTTTCAAACCAAAGGGCATAACCACCAATTTGTAGGTGTCTAAGGCTCCTGGGCATCGAAAAGTAATTTTAGGGACATCTTCTTCAACAATAAATATATGATTGTATCCTGAGTAGCCATCTAGCATACTTAGATAATAATGTCCCGCAGCAGAATCAATCAACATTTTTGCCATAGGCATCGAATATTCATCTTTAGGGATTGCTGAATTTAGATCTCTAAAATCTATGCATACCCTTAAAGAACCATTATTTTTAATTACTGGCACAATGTTTGCTAACCATTCGACATACCTAGTTGTACGAATGAACTTGCATCGAAGCAGCCTTTCAATCTCCTCTTTAATTTTCATAAGGATTGCTGGGGCGAACCGTCTTGGGTTTTGTTTGACAGGCTTCTTCCCAGGTTTGATTGGTAGCTTGTGTTCGACGAGCTCTCTTTCTAAACCAGGTGTTTCATTGTAGTTCCACGTAAAGTAATCTTTGAATTCTTTCAGCGGGTGGACCACTTCGATCTTAAGTTTTGGTTCGAGGTTGGCACTATTGTATGTAGGCCTTTTCAATTCCCCTTCTCCCAGGTCTATCTCTTCTAAAAGATCCTGAGCCAGCATTTTGGTATTTTCTGACAAAGGATCTTTTTCAAATCCCAAAGGCTCATTATCATAAATGGCATCAAGCCTCTGGTCTGGATCTTTTTGAGCCTTTTATGAGGGCTCTTCGTCGAAATCCCTCGTAGGGATCTCTTCAACAAATTAAGTAATGGCCTCTACAGCCATACCATTTCCTGCAGCCTCTAAGGCCGCCTGTATCCTTGTTTTAGCCACATAAGCCGAAATTCTTTTTAGGGCATCGAAGTCAGTCATTATTACTACCTTCGCTTCCCTAGCCTGTAGGCCGGATTTCAGGTTCAGGGAAATAAAGTGGGAGATTTCCTGGTTCTTGTACGACTTCTCTGTCCCAGTGGAATCCTTCAATGGGATGGAGGTTTAAAGGGAAGTATGCGTGATCATCTAGTGTGAATTTGAATCCTGCAGGTGCACATGGACCAATGTGCGCTAGATTCTTATCAAACTTCATACCTTCTACGTGATTCACTGGAACCTTAAAGTACCCTTGATCAACTTCGATGTTCTTGAGAATACCATTTGGCCTCCATATGGTGACCCTTTTGGTACATGGAAGATGGCATTGCCCTATGCCATGTATACATTCTCTCCCCAACATGAGGTTATAGTTGGCCTTACTCTCTACCACCATAAAGAGAGTTGGCCTTATGATTGTTCCCACAGTCAAATCAACCTGAAGGACCCTCATAGTAGGTCCAGTCTTACCTTCGCCCTTTGGATCTTATGGATTCAGACAGGCATATACTTCTGAAATCTGATGGAACATCGGCCACCCAGGCTAGGCTGATCAATGTCAATATGTTGCTCAGCTTCCCGAATGATGATATGACGATGTAACTCTTAGGTGGAGTTTAATTTTGTTGTCTTGTGTCCGAGGATTTAATCAGCAACTGACTTGTCTACTTTTTTTTTGAATATAAGATGCATGAGCACCTTGTGAAGGCCAACAAGGGAAATTTAAATAAGTGACCTAAAGGTAGGGTCAAAGCTGTCAAAGACCAGGCCACCCTCGAATGGTTTGTTGTTACAAGCATTTCCACTCCGGGAAGCACTTCAGCAGGTGACTCTCCGCTAGGGAAGAGGCCAAGGGTTGAAGAGAAGTCTTCCTCTCCAAACACTGTTGATGTGTATTCGGGTACGTTCACCTTGCCCCAGTGTGTGACCCAGAGGTCGCTATTTGACAAAGGGTCATCTGTTCGGGTTTTTGACTTGGATGCAACGGCCATTCTGACTGCTGACCACAGGCTTTGAGATCGGAGTTGTGCCAGGACACTGTGGGGATGATGTAGATCCTTGAAGTCTCCCTCATCTTGAATGATGTAGATATTGTCCCTCGCATGGATCTCCAAACTGTTAAAAATAGACTTGTCGAGCTAGGAAAAAATGCCAAGCTTGAGAACTATTTGCTCTTGGAAAAAGGCATTATGAGAGCAAGCTTGAGCTGATGTAAGAATTTATTGAGATCAGGGACAAGATGGCGGGCCTGTCCACCGATAACGAGTGTCTGAAGAAGCAGGCTATGGAGGCGGAGAGTATGTCAGCCGTCGGGGATGATGAAACTGGAGAGGAAACTACGATGACTTCGAGGGCCAAATTGATTGCTCGAATCCGCTTGTTGGCGCAAGATAACTTGGCAATGGTTTCGTTCGGCTTCTACAACTCTATCGAGAAGCTAAAGGTGGAAAACCCCGGGGTAGAATTGATTGTGGATGGCACTGGTGTTTACCCCTAAAATTGGTAAACAACTGTTGGTCCTCTGAAGATACCAAAAATACCCTCAGTTACTTGCAGCATCGACCAGATTGATCCTAGGACATGTGCTAAGTTGAAGTGGATTGTGATTTTGATATATCATGTTTTTTGGGAAAAGAAAAGGTTTTGAATCTCTCAACGAGACTCAGATTGGTTTTAAAAGAAAAACAAAGTAAAAGACAAAGGATTTTAAAATAAATCAAAGTAAAGACAAGGCTTGGAATTTTAAAGGAAAATAAAGGCAAGACTTGAAACTTAAATGAAATTTAAACGCAAGGTGAGGAATGTTAAATTGCTAGAAATTTAAAGAGGTTGGAATTGTAAAAGAAAACGAACTAAATTGCTGAAAAGATAAATGGATTTGAAATGTAAATTGCTTTGAAATAAAGGCTTTGTAAAGATAAATGGCTTCAAAATTAAATTACTTGAAGATAAATTTGACATTAAAGATAAATTGGTGGTGGTGTTTCAATCACGTACATTCTCACTACACTCGTTTCTCTACACGCGGATACTTTGAGTCTACGGAGTTACTAGTACATATGATTTCCACCCACTTATTCTAACACTAGACTAAGCTATTTATATACATTAATAGTACATATGATTTCCACACACTTTAAGATTGTCCCTAGCTCCACCAAGGACACTTGTGCTAGATTCAGCATAATCACCTTTGGAGGCTTCCCTTTGGGCCTTCCTTCTGCGTTGCTTCCTACGCCATTGTGACTTGGACATAGGATTATTACCTTTATAATTCTCAGATACATAAGTAGCTTTATTAGAGGTCCTGACCTCCTTTGTGTACCCTATCGAGGGTCCTCTTTCAACCTCAAACTTTCCCCATTTTTGTCCTCTCCTCTTGCCTGACTCATCAGGCTTAAACCACTTATCAGTGGGGACTTCCCCACTTGGCTTAAATGAGGGTTGTTTAGACTTGAGAGCCTGAGGCATGGCCCTTTTTTGATAGGGTTTAGCTCGCCTTGGGTCTAAACGAGCATGCTTTTGGGTAGTTTTTGCCTTTTTCCCCATATGCATCTTGTTCAACTTTTGAAGACTTTGAGCGGCCTTCTTGTCAACAATGGAACTACACTTTGGACAGAGCATCACTTCTGACTTCTTGTTTTGGCATCTCTATAAGAAATCAACAAAAGTCTCATCCTCTTTGGGATAAGCCTTTGCATTGTGGTTCCTATGGCTTGCAGAATGATCCACCTTCAGTATTTGGTCGTCTGTTACTTCAACCATGTTAACATTAACTTCATCCTTGAGTTCCATCTTGGAAAAGTCCAATTCTAGGCCATCAGCGACCCCATTCTCCTTTGTGAAACTTTCAGCAGCTTCTTTGGTAATGAGTAGGAGGCTTGACTCTTCAACCTCCTCATGGGGGACAATGGTAACCCCCACGTTGAACCTTTCAACCTCTGGTGATGTCTTAAAGAATCCTTCTATAGCCTTGCATATCAGTTGTTCCTATTGCTCACCGGTCAACTCCTTACTAGCCTTGAACATTGTGGCTTCAATGTTGGGGTTCTCAATGACCTCAACCACCACAGGGTTATCTACAACTTCGACTGAATCAGGACTTACATTGTCATCAGTAGCTTTCTCAACGACATCCACCCAGTTTACAGCAGAAGGTTCAGAGTAATTCGCCTCAGCCGTCTGAAGAGGATTACTATCGATCTTCATCGGTTCTTTCGGCTTGTCGCCGAACTTTAGCCTTCCTTCCTGGATTGCATTTTGCACCAAATCCCTGAAAAGAAAACATTGAGAAGTTTTATGACCCAAATAATTGTGGTATTTTCAAAAACCTCTTTTCTTTCTTTGATCTAAAGGTGGTGTTTTAGCACCAGGAGGGACTAATATTTGTACATGCTTAACTAATAAATCAAAAATATCATCACTCTTGGTGACGTCGAAAGTTTATGTTTTCTTTGGAAATCTATCGTTCTTTTCGACTTCAGCAGGATTCTTTCCATTTGGAAGAACTAATAGTTTGTAGGAATAAGGAGGACCCTGCTTAAGCTCAGCTAAGTCTATCTCATTATCATCAAGAGGAAGAGTCTCATCGTAGACGTTCTCGACCTCATCTTGATATTCGACATAGACAATCTTTTTATGTTTGTTCACCCTAGCTTTCTCGTTCTTCAGACGTTCAAGTTGTCGAAATCGGTCTGCTTATTGGGCCATGTCTCTCAAGTATTGGGTATCCAACTTCTTTCTAATTGAATATTATAGGCCGCCAGCAGCCATTTCGACCAATTCACGCTCAGGTACTTGAGTAAAACATCTTGCTTTAAGCAGTCTAAATATATTCAAGTAATCGTCAACGGACTCATTGAACTTTCGTTTCATACTGGCTAATTCTTTCAAACTAATCTTAGTCTGACCCATGTAGAATTGCTCGTGGAACAATCGCTCTAATTGAGTCCAATTACATATCAAACCAGGAGGCAGAGTGGTGAAGCAAGTGAAGTCATTTTTGGTAAGGGAGCTAGGGAAGTATTTAATTCTTATACTTTCATCGTTAGCAATCTCCTCAGCCTATATCATGTATCGTGCCACATGTTCGACTAAAGATTCGGTTGTATTCCCTGAGAACTTGGTAAATTTGGGAACCTTCGTCCTAGGGGAAACTCTGATTGAAGTATATAGTCCACTATTGGTGAAGTGAAGTTTGGCCTAGCAAAACCAGTATTTATTCCACTTCGAGCCATTATTCGTTCGACAAGAGCCGCCAAGTTATTCTCCGTTGCTAGATTATTCTATCGAACTTGTTGGACTACATGATCTGCATCTTGATGTCTATTCACCAATCTCACTCTTGGTTCCTCTTCTATTGGTATCTGTCTCTGACCTCTAATGGGTTCGACATCTACTTGTTCGACCACAGGTAGATTTTCTTGATCAAATGGCTACATAACTTCTCTTACTTCTGGTAAGTGATGGGGCTGTCGAACTGATGTTGATACCCCCATGAACTATGCTATGCGCACCATTTGAGACATCATCCGTTGATTTGTCTGAGTCGTATTCTGGATCAAAGGTTGAAAAATCTCTCCCATATTTTGGGACAAAGTATGCACCATTTTCATGTTACTTTCATCCATATGTTGCCTTAGATAGGTCACAGGCTCATTTGTCAAAGCATGACTCTGAGTCGAATGCCCCACGCCACCAGTCTGGTTATTCTTTCTCATATTTATTGCAGATCAGGATTCCTGCAATGGTTAAGAAATAAAATTGTCTGAATAAATCGGGGGAGCATTTCTCAATCCTGCCATGGTATTTGAGGTACCGAAGAGTCTAGGATATGCCTGAGAAATTGATGTAGATATTTGGAGTCGAAATGCAACCATACTTGGTGGTGGAGTTTGAGTATTTGGCCCAATATACTCCAACATTGGTTGTGTATAATATTTGTTAATTGTGTCCCCTAATTTTCTCGAAGGGGCTTGCTCTGACGTCACAATTGGTGTGGTCGCGGCTCCCGTCGAAGGATTGGGGGTTGGGATGGCCTCATTCCTTGGTCCACCTTGTGTGCTTTTCGTACAAACATTCAAACTACTCACTTGAGGATTCGACCCACTCGTTGCGGGTATTGAATCGCTTGAGTTTCCTTGGCCAGAAGCCATCCTTCTTGTGTTTCTTCATTTAGGGATATAATGGTCTGTACTTGCTACTTAACCACTTCTCAAATGCATACAACAAAGGTAATTGTTCCTTTTAACATACCATCCACATAAAAGAAGTTATAAAACACGAAAGTTTACAAAAAAACGTTACGAAAAGAGGAGAAGTTATTAACACTAAAAACATTTTTAATTTTAGCATTGTCTCACCGGGCGTGCCAATTTGTTTACCCCCAAAATTGCTGAAGATACCAAAAATACCCTCAGTTACTTGCAAGATTGACCTTAGGACATGTGCTAAGTTGAAGAGGATTTTGATTTTGATATATCACGTTTTTTGGGAAAGGAAAAGGTCTTGAATCTCTCAACGAGACTCAGATTTGGTTTTAAAAGAAAAATAAAGTAAAAGACAAAGGCTTTTAAAATAAAACAAAGTAAAGACAAGGCTTGGAATTTTAAAGGAAAATAAAGGCAAGGCTTGAAACTTAAATGAAATTTAAAGGCAAGGCGAGGATGTTAAATTGTTGGAAATGTAAAGAGGTTGGAATTGTAAAAGAAAACGCAGTAAATTGCTAAAAAGATAAATGACTTTAAAATGTAAATTGCTTTTAAATAAAGGCTTTGTAAAGATAAATGGCTTCAAAAGTATAACTTGAAGATAAATTTGACATTAAAGATAAATTGGTGGTGGTGTTTCAATCACGTACATTCTCATTGCACTCGTTTCTCTACACGTGAATACTTTGAGTCTACGGAGTTACTAGTACATATGATTTTCACCCACTTATTCTAACAGTAGACTAAGCTATTTATATACATTACAAAGTAACCGTTTTCGACGGTTTCTGCTACAACTATTCTAAGATGGTGACACTCGTCCCATCACATGCTGAAATAAGCTTCATCTTGCGCCACTTGTCCCTGTCTTTGAATTGAACACTCCACATTTTCCCTCCAAGAATGAACGTGTAAGACATTTGGTAACTGCCACCTTCGTCGAACATATGTTTGGTCGAACCCCCTCAACGCTTAGAAAATGTTCCAAGCTTAGAATTTCACTAAGTATGAAACTTGTAGGTAGTTCGCTTCGACTCTCATTTTTTAATTGGTTAAGTCAAAAACCTTACTTTTGCCTCATCACAAGAAAAGTCTCTTACTAAGCCAAGATAACCTCATTAATTGCTAGCGTCGAAATTTAGGGATAACAACTGGTCCTCTTCATCGCGTGGAGAAGGGCGTGGTTATCCCTTCTGACGATGAGTGAATTTTTTTTGCCTGCGAGTCATATTTTCCTTGGCATGTGTGCCTTTTGATGTATTTTTTTTTTATTTTTGGGACTTGGACCCATTTCTATGTAACTTATGACAATGCTCAGCCTCATGGTCAGATTTTTTATAATTAAAATTATTGTCCTTTTTGTTCGTGCATTGTTATTTGTAATGTATGCTTTAATTTATATGTTATTAAACTGTGGATATGCTCGACGTGTTATGATGAACTCGATAATGTATGGAACTTGTCGAAGAGCGAGATTTTTTTTCATATAAGAGGATCAAGGACTCGGTCGAGTTCCTTATTCCCTTAAGGCTTAGACCTTTTCCATCGCGAGTTGGGGATCTGCCACGCTGGTATGGCAGCGGTGGTGCTCATTCGAGGTGTCCCCGTTGGGCGAATCATTTATCTGTTATTTCACTTGGTTTAAATTCATTGAGATGCTTCTAAGCTCTACTATTTTTGTGTTTTTGCTTTCGCATTACTATAAATCTCTGATTTCGTTTATGGGACCTAAAATGTTCTTAAAATTGTCTTAAAAAGGGACCTAAAATGTTACCAAAAGGAGTCCTTAATGAAATTTAATTTAACACAATATGTAACATTGTCCATATGGTTGTATTACAGCATAATTTTCAGCAGCTGTTTAGTTATAGCAGAGAAAAACATCACACATTTTATTTTGATCAACCAAGTTTATTAAACCAACAAAGCTATTACATAGATTGTCCATGCCAATAAAAATAACACAACTTTTACTTAATAATATCATGGCATTCAACCAACATAGTCAATCAACTAACCTTATTTGAATTTAACCCTAAATAAAAAATGTCAAACACCACTGATATTCTAAACATTCCGCTTGTGTGGAAATCTTTATTTTTTAACTTGAAAATTTTCTTATTTTGCCTTTCAATCTTCAAATCTCTTCCATCAACAATTTTATCACATAACTATTTGAAGAAATTACAGCTCTTTTCCATTTGAATTCCGTAATTTCTATAACCCAAAATTTTTTTCCAGCATCATCTTATTTATTCTTAGCACATATCCAAATATCCCACTGTCGCTACCTGGATTTCCATCCTAGTACAAACGCGAAAGTGGCGCGGAAAGAGGTTAGAGTCGTCAGCCAGGCATTTTTATCCCGAAGGAACGGGAATGGTAATGCTACACAAACCAGAAGAAAAGAAGAGGAAGGACACAGGTCCTGCGAACCAAAGAAGCTGAGTTCGGGAGTCGGTTACGACCTGGGAAGGTATTAGCACCCCAGATCGTCTGCCGTACCCGACGGGATCCACGCTTGCAAAGAAACTGTTTCAAAGGGTGAAGAAATGAAAGTTGCTGCAAAAGAAAATGAACTGGAACTGGAAAAGGAACTGAGAAAGAAAAAAAAGATAAAAAATATAGGGAAAATAAAGATTGTGCTCGAACGGGCCCTACCCCGCTGCCTACGTACCTCATCTGGACAATGAGGATCAGAGTCGTCGTAGTTCCCCTAACTAGGGGTAGAAAAGAATTGCTTGTGAATTAAGCCTTGAACTACCTATGTCAATGCTTAGGTGTTGCAGGCTCGTACGACGAGTGCGTAACCGTCTTGCAAAATGACAAGTAGGAGCAAGTTCGCGTACGGAGCGAAGGAGATGAGAAAAGAATTCCCGAAGGAAAGACACTTATTGTTTGTTTGTGCTTTTTAGATATTTTTTTGGAGTGTGCCACAAGGAAGTGATCTCAAGCTCTTTTCCATGGAATGTGCACTTGTCACTATATTCCAAGATGGAATAATAGAACAAGCACGCTCAAGTAAGGAGAAGATCCCCAAAACTTGAATCCAGAGATTAGGGCCTAAGCTCACTAACTTATTAACTTATTAAGTGTTTTTTTGGTATTTACAATGAAGAAGTGTTTTTTTTATGATTTTCTTGGTGAAGATGATATCTTGATCAGACTTGTACATCACAAGGCAAGCTTGTACTATCCTACGATGGGAAGACTACAAGTGTCTCATAGGATAAGGCTATTGCTCAAGGTATCACTTCAAACTTTATTAGGTGTCTTCTTTAGAGTTTTGAGATGAGAAGAGAAAAGAACCAAAAGGATCACAAAGGCAAAAGTCTAATGGGGGACTAATGAATCCTAAGTGTTGTCATGCATGGAAATCCTAGGTTAGTGAGGTTTACTATCCTAAAGAAGAAAGAAAGAAGAAGAAAAGAAGAAGAAGAAGAGGAGGAGGAGGGGAGGTAAGGCTTAAGCCCAACAATCACAAGGTTAGAGCAAATAAGAATAAGAAGAAAAGAGATAAGATTTGGAGATGTGGGAATCACATCCACACCTCTCACTTACCAAAGCCCCTGAAATGGTTAATGACACAAGTATAAAGGTAATATAAAATGATCACAATGCCATACCAACATCATATAAACATAAGTCATACACATAAATGCTCATTGCAAATACAAGTCACAAGAATGAGAAAAGAAGCATACAAATCAAAATGAAACAACATGAATCACATAGCAAAGCAAAGCAAACTTGAGAAGATGTAAAGCAAAATAAACAAAACACAACCTCAAGGTGCAAGACCATAACCCTAATCATGTTAGAAAAGTGCTTAAGAATCAAGAGAGATGAAGAAAAGTGAAGCATATGGTCAAGCAATCACATTATGGGAAGAAAGAAACAAAGGAGGTGAGGTGGATATACATAAGAATAGAAAAACTCCAAAGGCAAACAAATTACAAGATTTCCAAAACACAAACCCCAACCCAAGATCAGAGAGGTATCAATGCCCTAAAAAGACTCTAAACAAGATGAAGAAGTTGGCACAAGTGCCCTTCTAAGCTAAGGAGAGGACTTATGATCAAAAAGAAGCAAAATGGGACAAGTTAAGAACAAAAATTCAAATCAAATCAAGTATGCACCCAAAAATTCCACAACCTTGGACAAGAGATCTTCAATCATGATATAACAACATGCCAAAAGGAGAGGAAGAAATTCAGGAGCTATTAAAGTCAAATGAGGATACAAACATGAACTAGGGTTAAGAAGCTTCACTTACAAGTCAAGGACCAAAGTCAATTGAACATGCTTCTAAAAATCAGAACAAAAATCACACATAAAATACACTCTATTATGGATCCAGAGCAAAAAGAACCAACCAAAAATTCAAAATGAGGATCAATATAGAAAATGGACAAGTTAGCATGCTTAAAAATGAATTAAAATGAATTAATTAAAGTGAACAATTAATTTCCACGTGTCAAAATAAAATAAATGGAAAATAAAAATGTCAAAAATTAAAGAAAACTAAAATTAACATTCATGAATTTTTTTAGAATTTTTGGAAGCCTAAAACTATTTTTAAAGATCAAAATCCAAACTGAAATAAAATGGAAATAAAAAATAAATAAAATTAAATGGATGAGACTAGGGGGTGTGAATAGAAACAATTTTCAACTGAATTCAATGGGCTCAAGTCACAGGGGGTGGGGATAGCCATCCAGGCCCACTGGGTCCTGCGCAGGTTCACAACACTTGGGGTGGATATTCAGAAATTCAGGGAAAAAACAAGAGCCATGGGATCAAATGGAGAGGCCAGATTGGTCAACTCATTAATCAAGGTCATCAAATAATTGGTTGGCAGGTGAGGGAGCATATTAATGTGGTGAGGTGCATAATATTGCGTATTATTCAGATTCAAAATATGAAAATGAAACACGTGACCAGGAGGGTATCTCATTAATGAGGTGGCGTGATATGGTGCGTCAAGATGAAAGATCCAAAGGCTCATGAGTCATCTTCCTCACTGAAACCCTAAAAACACAAACCCAGAATCCGGTGACCGGAGCTAGGGCTCTGGCACCGGAAAATGCAAACTATGAACAAACTTCCATAAAAATAAATCAAACTGTCCAGATCCATTAATTCAACCACGCTGAGTTCAAATATGCCCTTAGATTTCACAATGGATCACAAAATAAACTGGATCGAAGACAAACAGTTTTCACCATGAAACTTTAAGTCAACAATACATCCTCAATAATGCACCATTTTCAAATCTAAAACGTGCAGTGTAATCAGCATACTTCACAAATCAAAATGCACACATCAAAAACCAGTTTCAGATCCATGGATTCAGAAGCTTACCTGAGATGAAGACACTTCAAAACCACCAAGAAAATGCTCCAAATGCTTCAGATCTAACCCTTTTGATCTCCTCTTGCAAAATAAATGCAAGAGGAAGCTTGAGAGAACTTAAATCTGAAGCTTCAAAGCAACCTGCCTTTGAATGGCACCTTTCTATCCTTGCACTTTCAGCTTGAATGAGGATGAGCAAAATGATCCTTGAGGTTCAGGGATGAAGAATGTGTGATTAGTTTGTGAAGAGAGTGAGAGAATAAAGAGATTCGAAGGAAATTGCTCTTGATGCAAAAACTATGGAGTGATGAAATGAGATGGATCTGAGGCAAACTAAAACCCTAGCTTTCTTATAAATGACTCACAAAAGCAATGCCGAAAGAATGAGGGCAATGGCACGTGAGATGAGATTGTGGGAGAGAATTTGAAAAATTGGCAAGTTTGGTGTGATGAGGCATTCTACTCGTGCATTCCTCTCATTCCTTGCCCATGTGCTCTCAAAATCTCACCCTTTATTTAAATCAACAATTATTCTGGCCCTTGGATGTGGGGATCACACCTTTCTCATGATCATGCGTGTTTTGCACTTTGTGAAATATCTTTCTTAACATGCACGAATTTGGAATTATTCTTGGAGCAAAATGGCCTCTTAGCATTGCTTTGGAAATTTGTGACCTCACTTGGCCCATAAAACAGCTTGGAAATAAGTTTCAAGACTTTTTGCACTTGTGGAATATTTGAAATGCATGTCATGCCCAAGTTTTACACCAATTTTCGAGGGGCTCATCTCTTAAACCATAAGGGCTATGAAAAAGTACTTGTAATTTTTGAAAATGGGAGGCTTTAATCTTCAACTTTCATGTTTGGCTTTGGTCCATTTGAAGCTTTTTTCACAAAGTCATGCTTACTTGAAAATTAGGGCAAAAACTTACTAAAAATGGCATTTTCCATGACCAAGCTTATGCCAATTTTGCAAAACACCTCAACCTCATGATTCTTGATCTTTGATCTTGCCAAACCCCTTTTAATATTATAAGAACATCCCTTGGCTTTAAAACTAGGGTTTGACCCCTTTGAAATCTCACAGTTGACTTTCATACTGCACAGTTGACCAGTTTCTTCATTTGCAAGCAACTGAAGAAATACTTGACTTCCACAAGGAATTTTCTCACCAAATTTCATCCCTAGGATCCTCTTAACATATGAGAGACTTTGCCCAAATGAAATGGCCAAAGTCACAAGGTTTTCATGCTTGAAACTCAAACCCTAATTTGGGATCATTGTGTAGGAGCTTTGCCTTAGCCTGAATTTCCTGATGATCTTCCAACCTTCTGAGATTTTGTGAATGATCTTGAACTTGTGAATGCAATATAGATCCCTCATAGGACTTGAACAAATCCCTTGGGCCCCTTGTCATAGCTTGTGATGTTCCAAAAACCTCCACAGATGATCATATGCCTAATGTTAGGTCATGAGAATGTTATGCCTCATCTTTCCATGCTAAGATGCTAAGAATATGATATGTTCATGATGAATATGATATGATATGATGCTTAAAAAGAAGAGGGCAAATTTGGGGTGTTACAGGTGCCCCTATTAAAACAACTGTTACTCTGAAAAGGACGGTAGCACGGGCTATCGACTGTTCAAGATAAACTGTGGTTGAATACCAAGAAAACCTGAAATTTGCACTCTGATGGAGAATGCAAAACTGGGAAATAAACCCAACCAAATGACGCTTTGGTGACTGAAGTGGAGAGAAAGCAGACGAGCTCCTTCCAAGTTGAAACTGTTATTTGGAATCAGGATACTTTTACAAACGAGTCCTCTTCGAACAATCATGTTATGCCAGGAACTGGATATACGAGTCCTCACATACTTTGCAAAACATACGACTTGAGACAGACAAATCTCCTTCGGATATACCTGTTATGCCAGGTCCGGTGATGCTCTTAAGTCTGTGTGACAGACATGCATAATCAAGGTAGATGAACCCTCCTCATATATTATCCGTGGATATATGGTCTAAGACAGACGATCCTTCTTCGCGCAAACCTGTTACGCCAGGTGAAACTTTAATAAGTGGTACTTGAGACAGACGAATCTCCTTCGGATAATCCTGTTACACTAGGACCAGTGACCATTTTGACATTTATTCCCATAGTCAGGATTTCAAACCTCTTCAATACAGACGAGTATTGGATGATCATCAAGAGAACACAGACGAGTGTCATAAGTCAATGATATAAACGAATATCAGACGATGATCTGAGAAACACAGACGAGCGCTTCAAGCAACGATACAGACGAATATCAGCCACTGGTACAGAAGAATACCAGAAATTCAAACACAGACGAGTATTTGGAGTAGCAATACAGACGAGTACCAAGGTAATTGTCAAATCAACAAATGTGGATCACAGACGAGTGTGAGGAATGATACAGACGAGTTTCCAAACAATGCAGACGAGCTTCAAACTGATAATAAACACAGACGAGTGCTGGAGAATGCAGACAAACAACCACAAATATTACATATCAAACACAGACGAGTGTTGGAAAGTGCAGACGAGCAACGACGAATCTCAAACACAGACGAGTGTTGGAAAGTGCAGACGAGCAACAACAAAGTAATCATGGGTAACTGTTGGGGAAAGCAAACGAGCAATACCAAAGTGATAACACAGACGAGTGTTGAGAATTGCAGACGAGCGGCAATAAAGTATGAACACAGACGAGTGCTGGAGAATGTTTCCCTGATGGTTGGGAAGATACTTCCTCAAATATTCTTTGTTAGTGAAAAGAGTTTTGACAGATAAACTCTGTGGGGAATGGGCCTCCCACTGCTTGCTGGGCGTACTCCACTAGGGAGGATAAACTGCTTGGGGACCCCACCTGCCATGACTTAGCTGGGGAAAACGCTGCTTGGGAGAATGTGACGCCATCCTGCAAAACCTGCAACAACAAGAAACATATATGTGCCCCGGGGACTTGGATGGTATGAACTGTTCATCCACCGTCACCTGACACTCAAAGAAGATTTCAAATGTTTCCCTGCAATGTCATTTTTTCTTTCAAATTATCACCATGTTTTGAATGCAATATTATTTTTGCCAACAAAAAAAAATTCAGGACATTTTGCAAACAAAAATAAACACAACACAGCTTTTTGACTGAATATTCTTTTATTGAAAGGCCTCTGAATAGGCAAAGTTTTACATCAAGAAGCAACCACCTGGAAAGAGGTAGCTACCATGAAATTGAGAAAATAAACTATCCTAATGGCAATGGACACGGCATCCTAATGAGTTCCCTTCTTGCTATGACCAGCATGTCTTCAAAACTTTCCATTCTTGCCTTTGCTTTCTGAGAAGATGAGGGGACTGATTCTTATCCTTCTTATATTGTCAGGCTATATGAAACGATGGTTTGGTTCAGATTACTCGGATCGCAGTTGTTCGCTTAATCCCTTGTTTTGCGTGGATCGCCCTTTCGGGTTTTCAATCCACCGGGATACCCTTTTTTGCCTGAGCTGTCCGATGTGGCTTTTTAACTCAGCGGGTGTACTTTTTTTATATTTATTTTCCCTAACTTTTGCCCGGGCTTTTTATTCTGTTTTTAGCTCGTCGGGATGCTCTTTTCTTGCCTGGACTTTAATTCTGTTTTTGTGTCCAGCGGGTCTCTTTATGCGAAATATTTTTTAACTGCGTCCGAGTTAACAGGGGATTGGAAATCTTCTCCATCCATAGTGGTGAGCATCAGCGCTCCTCCTGAGAAAACTTTCTTCACTATGAATGGTCCTTCGTAGTTTGGGGTCCACTTGCCCCTGTGATTTAAACCTGGAGGAACGATCCTCTTGAGCACAAGCTCTCCTACTTGATACTCCTGAGTACGTACTCGTTGGTCGAATGCTCGTTTCATTCTCCTCTAATAAAGCTGACCATGACAGATAGCCACTAATCTCTTTTCCTCAATTAGACACAGCTGATTATATCGAGCACGCACCCATTCAGACTCATCAAGCTTCACATCCATCATCACACGCAATGAAGGAATCTCTACTTCAACAGGCAAGACTGCCTCCATACCATATACCAGTGAGAAAGGAGTTGCCCCAGTTGACTTCCTGACTGACATTCGGTACCCATGCAGCGCAAATGGTAACATTTCATGCCAATCTTTGTAAGTGACAACCATCTTTTGCACAATCTTATTGATATTCTTATTTGCCGCCTCTACCGCACCATTCATCTTTGGTCGGTAAGGAGAAGAATTGTGATACTGGATCTTGAAGTCTCGGCACAACTTTGCCATCATCTTATTATTCAAGTTAGAACCATTGTCAGTAATGATTCTTTCGGGCACTCCGTATCTGCAAATGATGTCCCTTTTCAAAAATCTGGCTACCACTTGACGAGTGACATTGGCATAAGATGTTGCTTCCACCCATTTAGTGAAGTAATCAATCGCAACCAAGATGAAGCGATGACCATTTGAAGCAGTAGGCTCTATTTTTCCGATCATGTCAATGCCCCACATAGAAAAGGGCCAAGGAGATGACATGACGTTGAGCGGGCTTGGAGGAACATGCATTTTGTCTGTATAAATCTGGCACTTGTGGCACTTACGGGCGTATAAACAACAGTCTGCATCCATTGTCATCCAATAGTACCCCGATCTCAACAATTTCTTAGCCATAGCATGCCCTCCTGCATGAGTACCGAAGGATCCCTCGTGGACTTCCTGCATTAACAGGCTTGCTTCGTGTCTATCCACACATCTGAGCAAAACCATGTCAAAGTTTCTCTTGTATAAAACCCCGTCTGTATTCAAGAAGAAGCTAGCAGCAAGTCGCCTTAAGTTCTTCTTGTCATTGGATGATGCCCCAGCTGGGTATTCTTGCTTTTCCAGGAATAACTTGATATCAAAATTCCAAGGTTTCTCATCAGACACGGCGTCTACGGAGAAAGCGTGAGCTGGAGCGTCAAGCCTGGAAATGTCAATTCTGGGCACATAATTCCAACACAAGACTTTGATAGACGAAGAAAGAGTAGCCAATGCATCGGCAAATTGATTCTCATCACGTGGTATGTATTGAAGTTTAACTGTTGTGAAGAACGTCAACAGTTTTCTGGCGTAATCTCTGTAAGGAATTAGATGCTCTTGATGCGTACACCACTTGTCGGTAACCTGATTAATAACGAGGGATGAATCTCCGAATATATCGAGGGTCTTAATCCGAAGATTAATAGCCTCCTCTATTCCCATTATGCATGCCTCATATTCCGCTTCATTGTTGGTGCAGCCAAAAGTAATTCTGGCAGCGAAGGGAAAGTGAACACCTTCGGGAGTAATAAGAACAACACCAACTCCACGTCCATTGATATTGACTTCCCCATCAAACATCAACTTCCATTTGGATTCAGGGTCTGGCCCTTCCTCCGGAAGTGGTTCCTCGCAATCATTTTCTTTGAGGTACATGATGTCCTCATCAGGGAAATCAAACTTCATTGGTTGATAGTCATCTTCAAGAGGTTGATGTGCAAGGTAATCCGACAATACACTTCCCTTGATGGCTTTCTGTGCAAGGTAATCCGACAATACACTTCCCTTGATGGCTTTCTGAGAAGTATATTGTATGTCATATTCTGTTAAAATCATTTGCCACCTAGCAACCCTTCCGGTTAACGCTGGTTTCTCAAAGATGTACTTGACAGGATCCATTTTGGAAATTAGCAGTGTAGTATGGGTCAACATGTACTGTCTCAGTCGGCGAGCAACCCATACCAAAGCGCAACAAGTTTTCTCGAGCAGTGAGTAACGGGATTCACAGTCGGTAAACATTTTGCTAAGGTAATAAATAGCGTACTCTTTTCGACCAGACTCGTCATGTTGGCCCAGAACACACCCCATTGACCCTTCTAGCACAGTCAAGTACATGATAAGCGGCCGTCCTAGAACTGGAGGCATTAGAATCGGAGGTGTCTGCAAGTATTCTTTTATCTTATCAAAGGCTCTTTGGCAGTCCTCATTCCACCTGACCGTTTGCTCTTTTCTTAGCAATTTGAATATTGGTTCACACGTGGCAGTTAGATGAGATATGAACCGTGAAATGTAGTTCAACCTCCCTAAAAACCCACGCACTTCTTTTTCTGTTTTCGGTGCAGGCATATCTTGTATTGCTTTTACCTTTGCAGGATCTACCTCAATTCCTTTCTGGCTAACAATGAAACCCAACAGTTTCCCGGAACGCACTCCGAAAGTGCACTTGTTTGGATTCAACCTCAGCTTATACTTTATCAGTCTATCAAACAGCTTCTTGAGATTTAATAGATGCTCTTCTTCGTCTCGGGACTTAGCAATCATATCGTCCACATAACACTTTATCTCCTTGTGTATCATGTCATGGAACAATGTGACCATAGCCCGCTGGTATGTTGCCCCGGCGTTCTTCAAACCAAAGGGCATCACTTTGTAGCAGAATGTACCCCACGGGGTAATGAATGTTGTTTTCTCCATGTCTTCCGGTGCCATCTTAATCTGATTATATCCGGAGAAGCCATCCATGAAGGAAAACACCGAGAATTGAGCAGTGTTATCTACCAACACATCAATGTGAGGTAATGGAAAGTCATCTTTTGGGCTCGCTCTATTTAGATCCCGGTAATCAACGCACATCCGGACCTTGCCGTCCTTCTTAGGCACGGGTACAATGTTAGCAACCCACGGTGGGTAACTAGTTACGGCAAGGAATCCGGCATCCCACTGCTTTTGAACCTCCTCCTTAATCTTCATAGCCATGTCAGGACGCGTTCTTCTCAACTTCTGTTTCACAGGAGGACAACCTTCTCTCAATGGTAGCTTATGCACAACGATGTCGGTATCCAACCCTGGCATATCTTGATACGACCAGGCAAAGATATCCACATACTCACGCAGCATACCAACCAGCTCTTTCTTTACTTCGGCCTGGAGATTGGCCCCGATCTTGATCTCTTTCTTCATATCTTCAGTGCCGATGTTGATGATCTCAATTTCTTCCTGATGAGGCTGAATAACCCGTTCCTCTTGTTTCAACAATCTGACCAATTCTTCAGGGAGTTCACAGTCCTCCTCAACCCCTTCATCAGCTTGGTAGATAGGATTGTCAAAGTCACGCGTGGTCATAGCAGGAACATTATCAATAGAATCCGGATGATCAACACTGCACAGACGATGTGCTTATTTCAGAATCTGTTTATTATATTTTTTTTAAAAGAGACGCAAACACAAAAACAAAAAAGGAAAAACACATTGCCATTTTTTATATTTTTGTGAAAAATTTAAAACGAAAGAAAGAGAACACAATTTGTCTGAAAATGTCTTTTATTTCATGACAAAATAAATGCATACAAACATGGTGGCCCATACAATGGATCCTTGCACCTTGGGCAGAGTGCAGGATTGACAATGCAGCATGATAAGAAAAGGAAACAAATAAATTACTCTGGTTTCCAGGTAACTTGGACGATGTCTTCAGCAGACCAGTTCTTCAGCTCCTCTCCGGGCGCACACGGATGAATCCAATTGTCCCAGTCACCGTCACTGTCCACCTCTTCATTAGTAACACAGATATGGTTGCGGTTGAGCATCCCAGCGCTTGTAAAAGTAATAGCTTTACCACTTTGAGGTCAGTTAGACCCACTAGGCTGATAACCCAAACCAAACTTGTCGTCTTTCTTCTCTAATTCCAGCAATTTGCCCCAGCCTTGGGCGCTTCCTGACTGAACCACTTCCTTCGCCTGCTTGTAGGAGTGAATGAAGGTACCTTCTTTCTCACTGTTCTTCTCTACTGGAGCCAAAATGCTGACATTAACCGCTTCGAAGGCCTGACACAGCGTCTCATGGATCTCTCCGTCCATCTCCACATATTTGAAAGTTGATAAGTGGCTCATAAAGATATCTTCCTCTCCACACACAGTGATTACTTGTCCATCAACCACGTACTTGAGCTTTTGATGCAGAGTGGAAGTTACAGCTCCGGCAGCATGAATCCATGGACGTCCCAACAAGCAACTGTACGCGGGTTGAATGTCCATGATGTAGTAGGTGCTTTTGAATACTTGAGACCCTATTTTCACGAGTAACTCAACTTCTCCAAACACTGACCTTCTGGACCCATCAAAAGCTTTGACTATCAAATCACTGGGTCTTAAGACGATACCATCAACATTTAGCTTCATTAATGCTTTCTTCGGGAGTACATTAAGAGAAGAGCCTGTGTCAACCAGGACATGCGACAAAACAGCACCCTTACATTCCATAGTAATATGCAGTGCTTTGTTATGGTTACGGCCCTCTGACGTAAGGTCTCTATCTATAAAGCCCAACCCATGGCTTGCATTCACACTGCCCACTACAGCTTCCAGTTGATTAACAGTTATTTCTTGAGAAACATACGCCATCTGCAGCACTTTCAGCAAGGCTTCTCTATGTGCAGGAGAACACATCAGCAAAGACAAAATTGATATTTTGGACAGCGTCTGGTTCAACTGTTCGACCACCTTATAATCACTCTTTTTAATTATCCGCATAAATTCCTCCACCTCCTTCTCAAAAGTACCCTGTCCAGCAGCAGGAGTTATCGTTTCTTCAGTCGTTGTTTGCTTTCCTTTATCCTTTGCCGAAGCTTCAGCCTCAGGATCTCCTCTCAGGACTGGGGGAGCAAATAGACGACCACTTCTCGTAAAACCTCCAACCCCTCCGACGTTCACTACAGTCGGGTCAATAGTAACTGACTTACTCTCCACTTTTTGTCCTTCCACGTACACATCAGAGTCGTAATGCCATGGAATGGCTTTATCATCTGTATAAGGAACAGACCCAGGCACAGTGATAGTCACAGGACTGACTTCAGGAGCATAAATGGTCACAGGTTCTCTTCTAGCAGGCATCTCAGCTGGATCATAAACGATGGTTATAGTGGACACATCATCAACTTCATTATCAACTTTGTCAAACTGCAATGACCCTTCAGCAATCAGATTCTGCAACCCCATCTTCAGGTCTTCACAACCGTTCACTAAATTCACACACTTTTCACAATCAGAACTGCAACCCGGAAACACTTGTCCTTTCAACAACCTCTCTTTCACTACCAACAGCGGAGTCTTCACTTCTTCTATGCTCAGAATGAAACTTAACTTCTCACCACCTTCAATAGCATTTATTCTAGCCCCTCTGTGGTTCGGAATAGGGTTTGAAGTAACATTCGGCGGTGGTGCGAAGTTAATCTCCTTGGAGTCGATCAGATCTTGAACTTTATGTTGTAGCGCCCTGCACTTCTCAGTTGAGTGCCCGAGTGCCCTTGAATGGAAAGCGCATCTAGCATTTGCATCGTACCCCACCGGAAGCTCTCTAGGTGGTGGTGGTGCCAAAGTCCTCAGTTGTATCAAATTCAAGTCCAGCAATCTCTGCAGTAATACAGTATATGTCATGGGGATTGCCGCAAGCACCCTATTAGTCGGACGAGCTTGTCTTGGCTAATAAGGTCTTTGTTGATAGTTGTTACGTTGTGGCTGTTGTTGTTGTTGTTGTTGTTGAGGTTGTACCTGCTGCACAGGACTGGAAGGGATTGTGATAGCTGCCACTTGCTCATATGATCTTCTATATCCTCGGCCCCGTCCTCGGCCAAACACTGCATTGGTTTCACCTTCCCTTCTTCTCGGGGGTCCGCTGAAAGCTTTTCTTATGCCATTCGAACTGCTCGCACTCGTATCCTGAATCTTTCCCATCTTTAACAAAGTCTCGACCCTCTCTCCAGCAATTACTATATCATTGAACTTGGTAGCCGAACAAGACGCCAATCTTTCGATAAACACTCCTTGCAATGTCCCCATGAACATATCAGCCATCTCATTCTCCAGTAATGGTGGTTGCACTCTGGAAGCGAGCTGACGCCACCTTTGAGCATATTCTTTAAACCCCTCCTTAGCAGTTTGAGACATGTTTTGCAATTGAGTGCGATTTGGAGTCATGTCCAATTTGTACTGGTATTGCCTCACGAACGCCTCTGCCAGGTCCTTCCAGCTCTTAATGTTGACTCTACTTAGCTTCATATACCATTCCAAGGAGGCCACAACCAGGCTGTCCTGGAAATAGTACATCCATAGCTTTTCATCATCAGTGTGGGCAGCAATCCTTCCTACAAAGGACTGAAGATGAGTCTTTGGACACCCTGTACCGTTGAACTTCTCGAAAGTCGGGACCTTGAACTTGTAAGGGATTCTAACCCCTGGAACCAAGCCCAAATCTGTAATGTCGAACCCCAAGGAGTTCTGAGATTGAATAGCCCTGATCTGTTCTGCCATCTCTTCAAATTTCCTGTTCATTTCAGCCCCCTGGCCTTCAGTTTCGTCCAGCAACGTAAACTGTTCGTCTTGTCCGTCCATCTGTACATTGTTCAGTCCGTCATTGATAATGGTGACCCTTGGCGTTGCTATAGGGATTTCAACTTGACGGGTGCCCGCACCGTTTCGATTACCTCCATCAGCAGTACCGTTGTTCCTGACTTGACTATTTTCAACCAACTCACGCAAACGTTCCTGATTCTGACCCATTCCTGCCATAAGGGTCATAAAATTGTCCATCCTCAGTCTCAAGTCAGCTAAATCAGCCTGCATTTGATCCATGACTCTTTCTCTGTTGACTCTTGTGGGATATCTGTGTATGACTGGTTGTTCTCGAACCTTTTTGGGAGCTATAGTGCCTGAAACAACATAAACATTAGAAACTGAAGCACTGCCTGCAAAACAAACAAACACGTCATATGCATGCAATGTAACTGCTTATGTTTCCAAGTTTTAAGCATTTGTATGCCCCAGTTCTGGTATTTGCTCCAGACAGCCACTTTGAGTATTAACTTTCAGACTTTCTCTTTGAAGAATGTTCAGATATTAGCAGTATCAGACAAACAAGCCTTGCATATTCAGAAATGATAATTTGCATATTAACACTGTATATCATGGACAACCTACTGCCGGCCAAAAGTTAGAGTACCAACAAAAATATTCCCCGAAGGGTTACAAGTCATTACAAAAGACAAAAGATTAAAACAAGACTCCTACAACAAGTCTGTAGGTAATCTGAATAAATAAACAAACTAAACTAGAGACCCAGGTTCTTCTGCAGCCACCTCTACTCTATTCTTCTTCACACCTGCTCTCAGCTTGAGCTCTTCAATCTCCTTCAGGGCCTCCTCCAAGGCTATCTGGCTTTGTGCCAACTGTTGAGTCATTTCCCTTCGTATGTTGTGCACTTTCTCCACTTCTTCCTTCTTGAAGGTCATTTGCACCTCGAAAAACTCTTCTTTTTCTTTAAACTTCTTTTGCTCTTCCTCCCTTTGGCCTTGCAACCAAACAATGGACTGGTGAGCTTCCTTGAGAGTCTTCAAAGTCTTTTTGCGTTTCGCTTCTCTTTTTGCTTCCATCAGACCCAACCTTTGAAAGTGAGCTTCCCTTCCAGCAAAGTCTTTCTCTTTAGCTTCCCAGGAGGCTTGCATCTTCTGCAGCTTTCCCTCTGCTTCATTTTTGGCCTGGTTGGCAAGATGGTACAAGCTAACCATTTCAGCATTCTCCACTCGAACTTCATGCAGCTGAGCTTCCAATTTCTTATACTCTTCAAGGGAGACAGTACTTTGGCTTGGCACTTCTTTGGGATAAAGTGGAGTTTCTACTGAGAAAGGCATGAGAACTTCTTCTACATGTTTTTGCAACCATGAAGCAAAAGGAGGATACGTCTTGGGATCTACTCTGCCAAAGTCTTTCTTACCCTTCCTCACTCTGTGACCCCAAGCCTGAGATGCTTGTAGAACTAACTCCTTGTTTCCCTCCATAGGAAAATACAAAGACTCAGCAAACTCTTCCATATTTGGAGGATCTCTCAAAGGATAACCAAATTTCTTCCTGGCTAATGTTGGATGATAACTGATCACACCCTTCCTTCCTAGCAAAGGCACTCCAGCAAATCTTCCACAACTGACCAACAACTCTTTTCCCAGCAGATCTCTGTCATATCCCCAGGCTATATTCTCAGCAGTTAACCTCATCAATCTTCTAGACCATCTCCACTCATCCCTCATCTCCTTGAAAGCACCTGACTTTGGCAGTTGTCTGGAAAACCACTCAGCAAACAATGAAGCACAACAGCCCACTGGTCCACCTCTACCTTTCTCATTCCGGTAGTGAACGCTATAGTAAAAATCTCCCAACAGAGTTGGCACAGGATTGCCTTTAGCAAAGATAGAGATCACTTCCAAGCTCACAAATTCTTTCTCTCCCGGGAACAAGCTAGACCCATACACCATCAAAGCCAGCAAAGCACCAAAATCCTCCCATTTACCTTCTTTAGCATATTCCCCAGCCTCTGGTATGAGCACACTCCAAGGGAGTTCTTTGCCTTCACTATCCTTCAGAGCCTTCTTGACTGTAGCAGCTGGTAAACGACAAACTTTGGCTATGTCTTCTTCCTTAAGCACCACCTCAGACCCATAGAAAGGCAGGGTGTCTCTGACCGGAACACCCAACATGCTGGAAATCTCCTCCAAGGTAGGAGCCAAGATGTAATCTGGAAACACGAAACACCGCAGCAGAGGATCATAAAACTGAAGCAAGGTATGCAAGCTGCCTTCTGGTCTGCAGTGGGTTTGTCCACATACTTCAATATCTGGCCATATCTTTTTTTGAAATTTCCCAAGACTTGGTCATTCATCAAACCTGCTAATTTTTAAACATTTCTGACTTCAGGTTGAAGAAACGTATAGTGAACATTCTTTTTCCTTGTAACTCTTCTGACTTCTGCCATCTGGAGATAAGATTTACCAGAACTGGGAACTGACTATGAACAATAACCTGAAAAAATGGAAACATAAACAGTTAATGCAAGAATGATGCAAATGCAAATGCAATGCAGGCATATGATCAATCTGGGACCATCTGGATACTGGACACTGAACATAAGGACCCTCTGAATAACTGGCAACCAAGATCCTCTGAATCACAACCTTCTGATAGAAATTCTCAGAACCATAGTACTAAGAAAACCAGAACACCAGAACCATAGGACCAAATCTCAACAAGGACCACTTGATAATGAGGGTATGTAGAGGCCAAGGGTTCCTGCAAACCTGTAAACCCCTCCCAACCTCACTAGTATGCTCCGGGTCAAACATCACGGACTCTCAAAGCCGAATAGCAATAATACTTTCACCATTTCCGAGAAATGGCACATGACCAGATCAGGGAATCGGTTTGGCATTATATACTACGCAGGGAGGCCTCAGCTGAGTCCGGGAAAACAAGGTCATCCTATGCAAGTTCCAGGTGGGCCCTCGGATGCGAATGGGTTTGCCACTGTCACCACTAAAGAGGGATGTTTCCACAAGGTTCTCAATGATCGGTCCCCAGCTGCACATAACTGTCAAGGTTATGAAATGAAAGAGGAAGATCCCCAAATCAAGACATTTCCAAGACGATCGCAAATCTGGACGTGGAACTCACTACTACCCTCATGACAAGATCTCATGAGGCCAAAGTGGAACCACTCTAAGTCCTAAGGTGCACTCAAGTCGTGGTAATGAGCTCATCTCTCAGAAACAGTATCACCCAAGCCCACCAAACAGAAAATCCAGTCCAGACAGTCCAATAATAATATGATGCAGAAAATAAATATTGAAAACTGTAAATAAGGCTGTAAATAAACTGTAAATAAACAACAATAAAAATACAACACACAACAGCAATCAATCAACACCCAAAGAAACAAAAACATGCAAACGCTAGGAGAGACTCACAGGGGAACCAGAGATTCTGGGTTCAGTCCCCAGCAGAGTCGCCAGCTGTCGCTCCTTGGATTTCCATCCTGGTACAAACGCGAAAGTGGCGCAGAAAGAGGTTAGAGTCGCCAGCCAGGAATTTTTATCCCGAAGGAACGGGAATGGTAATGCTACACAAACCAGAAGAAAAGAAGAGGAAGGACACGGGTCCTGCGAACCAAAGAAGCTGAGTTCGGGAGTCGGTTACGACCTGGGAAGGTATTAGCACCCCAGATCATCCGCCGTACCCGGCGGGATCCACGCTTGCAAAGAAACTGTTTCAAATGGTGAAGAAATGAAAGTTGCTGCAAAAGAAAAGGAACTGGAACTGGAAAAGGAACTAAGAAAGAAAACAAAGAGAAAAAATATAGGGAAAATAAAGATTGTGCTCGAACGGGCCCTACCCCGCTGCCTACGTACCTCATCTGGACAATGAGGATCAGAGTCGTCGTAGTTCCCCTAACTAGGGGTAGAAAAGAATTGCTTGTGAATTAAGGCTTGAACTGCCTATGTCAATGCTCAGGTGTTGCAGGCTCGGACGACGAGTGTGTAACCGTCTTGCAAAATGACAAGTAGGAGCAAGTTCGCGTACGGAGCGAAGGAAATGAGAAAATAATTCCCGAAGGAAAGACGCTTATTGTTTGTTTGTGCTTTTTAGAAGTTTTTTTGGAGTGTGCCACAAGGAAGTGAACTCAAGCTCTTTTCCCTGGAATGTGCACTTGTCACTACATTCCAAGATGGAATAATAGAACAAGCACACTCAAGTAAGGAGAAGATCCCCAAAACTTGAATCCAGAGATTAGGGCCTAAGCTCACTAACTCATTAACTTATTAAGTGTTTTTTTGGTATTTACAATGAAGAAGTGTTTTTTTTATGATTTTCTTGGTGAAGATGATATCCTGATCAGACTTGTACATCACAAGGCAAGCTTGTACTATCCCAAGATGGGAATACTATAAGTGTCTCATGGGATAAGGATATTGCTCAAGGTATCACTTCAAACTTTATTAGGTGTCTTCTTTAGAGTTTTGAGATGAAAAGAGAAAAGAAACCAAAAGGATCACAAAGGCAACAGTCTAATGGGGGACTAATGAATCCTAAGTGTTGTCATGCATGGAAATCCTAGGTTAGTGAGGTTTACTATCCTAAAGAAGAAAGAAAGAAGAAGAAGAATTGGAGGAGGGGAGGTAAGGCCTAAGCCCAACAATCACAAGGTTAGAGCAAATAAGAATAAGAAGAAAAGAGATAAGATTTGGAGATGTGGGAACCACATCCACACCTCTCACTTACCAAAGCCCCTGAAATGGTTAATGACACAAGTATAAAGGCAATATAAAATGATCACAATGTCATACCAACATCATACAAACAGAAGTCATACACATAAATTCTCACTGCAAATACAAGTCACAAGAATGAGAAAAGAAGCACACAAATCAAAATGAAACAACATGAATCACATAGCAAAGCAAAGCAAACTTGAGAAGATGTAAAGCAAAATAAACAAAACACAACCTCAAGGTGCAAGACCAGAACCCTAATCATGTTAGAAAAGTGCTTAAGAAGCAAGATAGATGAAGAAAAGAGAAGCATATGGTCAAGCAATCACATTATGGGAAGAAAGAAACAAAGGAGGTGAGGTGGATATACATAAGAATGGAAAAACTCCAAAGGCAAACAAATTACAAGATTTCCAAAACACAAACCCCAACCCAAGATCAGAGAGGTATCAATGCCCTAAAAAGACTCTAAACAAGATGAAGAAGTTGGCACAAGTGACCTTCTAAGCTAAGGAGAGGACTTATGATCAAAAAGAAGCAAAATGGGACAAGTTAAGAACAAAAATTCAAATCAAATCAAGTATGCACCCAAAAATTTCACAACCTTGGACAAGAGATCTTCAATCATGATATAACAACATGCCAAAAGGAGAGGAAGAAATTCAGAAGCTATACAAGTCAAATGAGGATACAAACATGAACTAGGGTTAAAAAGCTTCACTTACAAGTCAAGGACCAAAGTCAATTGAACAAGCTTCTAAAACTCAGAACAAAAATCACACATAAAATACACTATTATGGATCCAGAGCAAAAAGAACCAACCAAAAATTCAAAATGAGGATCAATATAGAAAATGGACAAGTTAGCATGCTTAAAAATGAATTAAAATGAATTAATTAAAGTGGACAATTAATTTCCACGTGTCAAAATAAAATAAATGGAAAATAAAAATGTCAAAAATTAAAGAAAACTAAAAATAACATTCATGAATTTTTTTAGAATTTTTGGAAGCCTAAAACTATTTTTAAAGATCAGAATCCAAACTGAAATAAAATGGAAATAAAAAATAAATAAAATTAAATGGATGAGACTGGGGGTGCGAATAGAAACAATTTTCAGCTAAATTCAATGGGCTCAAGTCACATGGGGTGGGGATAGCCATCCAGGCCCACTGGGTCCTGCGCAGGTTCACAACACTTGGGGTGGATATTCAGAAATTCAGGGAGAAAACAAGAGCCATGGGATCAAATGGAGAGGTCAGATTGGTCAACTCATTAATCAAGGTCATCAAATAATTGGTTGGCAGGTGAGGGAGCATATTAATATGGTGAGCTGCATAACATTGTGTATTATTCAGATTCAAAATATGAAAATGAAACACGTGACCAGGAGGGTATCTCATTAATGAGGTGGCATGATATGGTGCGTCAAGATGAAAGATCCAAAGGCTCAGGAGTCATCTTCCTCACTGAAACCCTAAAAACACAAACCCACAATTCGGTGACCGGAGCTAGGGCTCCGGCACCGGAAAATTCAAACTATGAACAAACTTCCATAAAAATAAATCAAACTGTCCAGATCCATTAATTCAACCACGCTGAGTTCAAATATGCCCTTAGATTTCACAATGGATCACAAAATAAACTGGATCGAAGACAAACAGTTTTCACCATGAAACTTTAAGTCAACAATACATCCTCAACAATGCACCATTTTCAAATCTAAAACGTGCAGTGTAATCAGCATACTTCACAGATCAAAATGCACACATCAAAAACCATTTTCAGATCCATAGATTCAGAAGCTTATCTGAGATGAAGACACTTCAAAACAACTAAGAAAATGCTCCAAATGTTGCAGATCTAACCCTTTTGATCTCCTCTTTCAAAATAAATGCAAGAGGAAGCTTGAGAGAACTTGAATCTGAAGCTTCAAAGCAACCTGCCTTTGAATGGCACCTTTCTATCCTTGCACTTTCAGCTTGAATGAGGGTGAGCAAAATGATCCTTGAGGTTCAGGGATGAAGAATGTGTGATTAGTTTGTGAAGAGAGTGAGAGAATAAAGAGATTCGAAGGAAATTGCTCTTGATGCAAAAACTATGGAGTGATGAAATGAGATGGATTTGAGGCAAACTAAAACCCTAGCTTTCTTATAAATGACTCACAAAAGCAATGCCGAAAGAATGAGGGCAATGGCACGTGAGATGAGAGTGTGGGAGAGAATTTGCAAAATTGGCAAGTTTGGTGTGATGAGGCATTCTACTCGTGCATTCCTCTCATTCCTTGCCCATGTGCTCTCAAAATCTCACCCTTGATTTAAATCAACAATTATTCTGGCCCTTGGATGTGGGGATCACACATTTCTCATGATCATGCATGTTTTGCACTTTGTGAAATATCTTTCTTAACATGCACGAATTTGGAATTATTCTTGGAGAAAAATGGCCTCTTAGCATTGCTTTGGAAATTTGTGACCTCACTTGGCCCATAAAACAGCTTGGAAATAAGTTTCAAGACTTTTTGCACTTGTGGAATATTTGAAATGCATGTCATGCCCTAGTTTTACACCAATTTTCGAGGGGCTCATCTCTTAAACCATAAGGGCTATGAAAAAGTACTTGTACTTTTTGAAAATGGGAGGCTTTAATCTTCAACTTTCATATTTGGCTTTGGTCCATTTGAAGCTTTTTTCACCAAGTTATGCTTACTTGAAAATTAGGGCAAAAACTTACTAAAAATGGCATTTTCCATGACCAAGCTTATGCCAATTTTGCAAAACACCTCAAAACCTCATGATTCTTGATCTTTGATCTTTCCAAACCTCTTTTAATATTATAAGAACATCCATTGGCTTTAAAACTAGGGTTTGACCCCTTTGAAATCTCACAGTTGACTTTCATACTGCACAGTTGACCAGTTTCTTCATTTGCAAGCAACTGAAGAAATACTTGACTTCCACGAGGAATTTTCTCACCAAATTTCATCCCTAGGATCCTCTTAACATATGAGAGACTTTGCCCAAATGAAATGGCCAAAGTCACAAGGTTTTCATGCTTGAAACTCAAACCCTAATTTGGGATCATTGTGTAGGAGCTTTGCCTTAGCCTGAATTCTCTAATGATCTTCCAACCTTCTGAGCTTTTGTGAATGATCTTGAACTTGTGAATGCAATATAGATCCCTCATAGGACTTGAACAAATCTCTTAGGCCCCTTGTCATAGCTTGTGATGTTCCAAAAACCTCCACAGATGATCATATGCCTAATGCTAGGTCATGAGAATGTTATGCCTCATCTTTCCATGCTAAGATGCTAAGAATATGATATGTTTATGATGAATATGATATGATATGATGCTTAAAAAGAAGAGGGCAAATTTGGGGTGTTACACCCACAACTTGGTTATTTGACTTTGAAGAAGTGTTGGAATTCTTTGACATTTGAACATAAATTTTAAATAAGAGAAATGTTGATGAAGATGAAGAAATTCTAGAAACTTAAGAAGCGCATGAAATTATTAGAATGAAGCTTAGAATCTTATATGTTGAGTCATTATATTAACTTTTGTCATGTTGTTATGTTAACGATAAATGATGATAACTATCATGAAGAATGAGAAAAGAGAAGAAAATGATAATCATCATGAAAATTTATTTGGAAGGGTCCTTTCATCATCCTTCTCGTTTTCTTACCAAAAAACTGCAACGTTTACATGAAAAGTTCAGCTGAGTTTCTTACACCAGTCATGATCAAACTAGTTTTCTTGTGCATGGATCCTAATGCCATAAAATTAAATGTTACTACAGGAAAGGCTTGTACGCATAAGACTGCACTAAAGCTTACCACAGCATGGATACATACATCATCTCCACCAATTGTACTCAACACTAAATTAAAACAATACATGATTAGATAAGATAGTTCCAAGGATTTTACAATCACTGCCAAAAACTCAATGCCAGATTCAAACACTGTCACTTTCAGCAGGTAAACTTCAGAATCCATTTACAGCATGCTATCGGTGAGGGCAGGTAGCCTGCGGTAGAAGTTAACTGGTGCCGGTGGTACCTTACTCCGGAACATTGGGTGTCTCAAAAAGTAAAATCCACCTATAAGAATAGGAATCTGGAAGGGTGTCATATACAGCAAAACAGCAGACACAAGGCAAAAAGCCATGAACATGGAGCTGGCGCGAGGATCACGCCAGCTAACAAGTGCTTGGACTCTCTCTCCTTGAGTGGCTAAATCTCCAACGACACTCTGAACCCTTCCAGCCACACTTCTTAAACGATCGTACCTCCATCGCACAATATCAGGGCTCTTTGTGGAAGGAAATGTGTCGAATTCCTCATCAAGTTCATCTGTGGTCACTCCATCTGTGTAAGAGAGTTTGGGGTTCATGTGAGGAGGGTGTCTCGGGCGGAATCTCCAGTTCCACATGCCGATGACAAACACGTAGAGAAACATGGTTGGCATGATAAGTTCAGGGAAACACACAAGCATCAGAAAAAGAATGTGCACCAGCACCGTTGTCATAGGATGCTTCCAGGTGGAAACTTCCCCTAGCCATCGCCCTACAGAAAGAAAACCTGAAAACACCGTCATTAGACGGTAGAAATTTGCTTTGCTGCGTCTCATGCTCCAAAGATGAGATTTTGTGTCAGACATGTACTCAACTACCTCCTTTCTAAGAGGTGGTTCCGCCCTACTAAGGCGAGCAGCAACAACATTTACAGCCTGCTGTCGCAGCATTTCCTGTTCCATAACGTTAAGCGGCCTTTTGTAGTGCATTTTCGGCAAGTGAGGCTTAAAATACTGTTGCATCAAATCAACCATTGAGTAACAAGAAAATCTAATAGCCAGGTTCAGTTCACCCATCTTTTTAACGCCTGAAGGATGAAGCATCAGTAAAGGGTAAGAGTTTGGGTACACACGACCGGTTTCAAGGGTTGAGATTCGGACCCGAACTTTACCAATCAGCAAATCTTTGTTATCTGGACCATTAACCTGACAATTGTCAAACACCCCCACAGTGAGAACTGTTGCTGGATCAAAAACTTCCCATGTGTACTGCTCATGGTATTTTGGGTCTAGACTATTACTGATTGTCCGAGTACGAACCCATTTTCGCCCATATTTTGCCACACAGTATGCATCTGATGTCCCTCTTCCATCCCTGGCTTTCATCGGATGAAGTCCATCAACTTTTAGAATGCCGAGTTCTAAAACGCCGATTGGCTTCTTCCAGAGCTGCTTTGAGGTGGGTGTAAGATCACTAGTATGATAAATTGACTCATCAAAAACATGATACCCTCCATCAAGACAGACACTAAGGTGAATCCTACTAGAAAATACATCATTTGTCTTCTCATGTTCCCCGTCCATCGCAGATGACACGGACTCTTGAAGGTTATACCACCTAGTACGGATAATTCTATCATCAGCACGCTTTTCAACTTTGGTCAAAGGAATAACAGCCACTCCAATTGTCTCATCCTTGTTGGGACCAACACGGTTTTCAACAGAAAGGATCAAAGGTTCATCAAAGGGTTCGGCAGCAACAAACATCAGCTCCTGATCCCATCGCATATTTTTTGTCCTTGACTGAACCAATTTTGTCTTTAAGATCTGGTGACCGGTTTGTACCTTAACATAGGCATCTGAGAATTGAGATTTATCTGACAGAATTAAGTCTTGTGCCTCAATCACTCTAACCCGGACATACCATAATCTTGGTGAATGGTAAACTTTTGATCGCATTTGATGATGAGAACCTGAAGCATTTTCTCCGGGAAAGAGTGTATCAGAATGCCAAGCATCAGGAAAAGCTTCGTCAGCTTGTGTGCCAAACCATACAGCAAGCATCAACTCCCCTTTTTTCTTTTTCCCTTTCTTGTCAATCTGATACCATTCTGGAGCCAACGGACTATCTGGTGGAACTCGTGTAGGAACATCATGGAGAACAAATCTCACAGTACCGACTATTTCATCCAGTACCGTGCTTTTGTCTTTGAGCTCAACTTCAAGCGTAGTTGACTGTAGATTGTCCCTTGCAAACGCAAACACCTCATTCCATTCAGGTTCTTGATTTTTCTCAAAATGCTTTGTAGTTCCTTTGAAATTTCCAGCTTTTACCTCCACATAAGGATTAAGGCTCCCGGTCACACCCTTCGACGGAAGGTCACGACCTCTTGCAACTCGTACAAAAAGGTAACGCATTGGTTCAACAAGGTCATAGGTGTCGGATGATCTGTTCCCACGAATAACTCGCCCGCCAATTACTTGTCCCCCTCCAAGAGAAGGGCTTGTCTCTTTGAGAGCATAATCCATTGGAGACAAAGAATCCGCATATGTATGCATGATTTTTGGAGTAAGTGCAGATTTCATCTCGGACGTCCCATGTTCCGTATTCATCTTCGCAGCTGCTGGAGAAGAAGATCGATGTTCTTCTTTATTAGAACCAGGAATGGCATGAAACGAGTGCCTTGGCGCATTCTTCTTACGAGAAAACATGTTCATGAACGAATCTGTCAATGATGCAGGTGGTTGATCTTTGTTCAACTGCAGATCTGAATCCACAGAGGGTTTCTCATCAGGAACCAGATCGGTGGATCTTACAGAAGGGTCGTCAGTAACAAATACCTTCAAACCAAGCTCTCCTTTTACCCTTGAAAAAGTGTATTTCTTTTCCAGAGGATAATGCAACACAACAGCATCAGGATACGGGACAAACGAAGTTTCCGTGAGACGAACCTTACCAAGAAACACTTTGGAGTTACTGCCTTTGGTATTGTTGTGGTAGACGCACGCATCAAGTGTGAGACTCGCTAACTTGCTTTGATCCGCAATAGCAAAGTAAAATTTCTCATTCCAAACAGGATTCAGATCTTTTTCTTTAACACTTGTCCGAAACTTCTGATCATCAAAATGAAGTTCAACAAAAGCACTAGACGAGCCCTCGCCATCTTTGGGCATGAGATCATGAGCCCCGACAACTTCCACACCTAGCTTGAGATTGCTCATCGCAAACAATCAGCTTCAAGAAAAACTTGGACAGATAGATGTTATATTATACCTGAAAAGAAAGAAACATATAGGATTCGTGATCACTAGTCCAAGAAACAAACATAAATCAGCTTCAATTTTGCATAAAGTTATCCAAACATAAATCACTTTACATTCAACTCACTTAATCACTTTTAACCAGAATCAATTCACTCAAACAAGATAAAAAGTATTGAACTAAATAGTACAAAATACAAAAGGATAAAATGAATGAACTAGTAAAGTACATAAGATCATGTGAAAAGGATCTAAGAAAAACCTTTGACACAGAAAAAATGATTCTTTATTCCACTAATATTCTTATACAAAATTATTTCAGCTCAAAAAAAAAAAAAGCATTCATATGAGATTATTGAAAACTAAGTGGAATTAAAAAAAAAAATGAAAAACTGAGTTTCGACACAGAAAAAAAAGCACTTTTGTAAAGAAACTCACCCAAAATTTCGGATAAATGTTTCCAGAAAAAGAGGGAAAACACGAATATATACAGAAAGTGACCAATTTTCTGCTAAAATCGAATCCCAGTAACAGATTTCGACCAAAAAAATCATCTTTTTTCAATTAAAAACAGTTATCAACATCAAATTAAAAAACCCACAAATCCAAAACCCTTCTCTAAGAAAAAAAACAAGAAAAAAGCGAGAAGAAGAAGAAGAAGAAGAACCAAACCTGAGATTTTGAGCTTTTGCGAAACTGAAAAGAAAAAAATGTTAGAAATAATAAAAAGAGAAAGAAAAAGAAAGAGAAACGAAAGTGGAATAAAGTTAGTACAGATACATACATTGACGTTGAATTGAAATGGGTGACAAAGTACGAAGAAATGCAACAATGTCTTGTAATAGGTTGGTACCACTTAGAACAACACAACAAAACAGTACTGTGTTTTTTAGTGCGGTGCCATATTATGAATTAGTATATTGACATGGTTTTAGAATGTGATCATTAATTTGTTCAACGTGTTTTATAGATTAGTTTGACTGCAAAATTAAAATTGTTAATTAAATTACTCAAGTTAAGTCAAATAAAAGTTTGACTAGTTTGTATACATGTATTTATGTGTATGTTTGGAATATTTTTTATTGTAATTTAATATTTTCTTTTTTCATAAATAAGAAAATCAAAGATTCATCTTCTTAAATTATGTCATCTACTATCAACCCATTACAAAAATGTTGCCCAAAAGCCCTTAATTGACCTTGCTAAATATTCCAATTACCATAACTAAAGGACATAATTGTAACTAGCAAAATCATCTACTACCACTTTTTCCTTTACCACACAAAACAGCCACGTGTCTCATTACTCTCTTGAAAGTCAAACACATGAACCATTCCAACACTTCCAAACCATAGCACAAAGCATCCGCGCGCAGAACTGAAAAACATCCTTCCACCATTGAAGCTGCAGAACTTTCAGGTTTGTAAAGGTAATCCATGTGATTTCTTCCACATTCAACTCAGTGTGTTTCATAGTATACTCATGAATCGAACACGGTTTCTTTCATCTGGTTTTTCGTAAATGCTTGCACACTTTATAAAATCATTCACAAAGTCACAAACTTTCTTTCACAAAGTCACAAAGTCACAAACTTTTTCCATCTCCATTGTTTTCACAGAAACCGTGTCTTTGTCTTGACATTGATTTTGGTTACATTCATTTTTCTGAGTTTTCCCAACCATCCATTCGAGCTTAGGATCATCTGGATTTTCAGGTTTTTCGAAGTCTCATTCACAAAGGCACAAACTTTCTTTTTCACTTGCAGAAACCATCATAGATTCAAGCTTTCTCTCTGCTTTGTCTTTCTGTATAATGTAATTTACCTTTCATTTGTTGCTCTAGAGTAGAATGTCAAGGCCTCCCATTCTGATCAAGGATCTCGTCAAAGGTAACCAAGTATGGAAGATGCATATCAGGGTGGTTGACTTGTGGGTAGTTAAGGAGATTAATGGCCAACAGCACCTTGAAATGGTGATTCAGGATGAAAAGGTATTACACATTCACCCTCACAATAACACCATCATGTTATGCCTTTATGTATTTTCATGTCAACACTATTTATACATCGTTGAATTCCAACAAATTTAACATTACCTTGTGTTTATATTTATCCTGAAATAGCTATCCATTTTTACATGTTTTAACATCAAATTTTCTTAACTGATATGCCTATGTTCTATTATTAAACAGGCAGACCAGATTCATGTCATTACACGAAGTAGGGACTTCAAAGATTGGCAAGAACAACTTAAGGAGAATGAAACTTACTATCTGTATAACGGTGAGCCGGTCATTAACGATGGCCCGTACAAAGTATGTTCTAACCCACTTAAGGTTGTATTCAATGGAGGCACTACCGTGACACAAGTAGCGATATCAGGAATTCCTACGCAAAAGTTTAACTTCCACGCTATTCAGAACTTTCTCAATGGAAAGTTCAAACCTGATTTGTTGTATGGTGAGTATACTGCTTCTTAGTTTGTATCTGTTTTTTTAGAACATGTCACCATATTATTTGTTGTGTAATTACAGATGTTATCGGTGTTTTACAAGATGTTGTGAAGACGCAAATGGGAGGCGGTGGGAAAAAGTCTTGCGCCAACATCACTTTACGTGACATTGAGGGCAATGTCATTGAACTTGTGTTGTGGGATGACTACGGCAAGCAGTTCATGAATTACAACAATGTGACCAAAGATGCAGGACCTACGGTTATTATTTTGACTCATGCTTGGTGCAAGACAAATAAAGGTTTGTGTTTCCTTTGTACAGTTATATATTATAAGACTATAATTTCTGACATACTGTTCATATTCATTAATCGAAAACTCAATAATTCCATACAGTTTCTGGATTACCAAGTTTGTCTAACGCATGGAACGGTTCAAAGTTATACATTAACTTGGATCATCCCCAAGTTGTGGAATTCAAGTCCAGGTTATTTTATACCATTTCACATCGTAATAATTCATTTGGAAACCTTATTACACGCACATGTTCATCCATATCTATATTAATTTCAGTCTTGGAGCTTGTGATTTGGCTATTGCATCTTCAATGTCAAACTCTTTGACTTGTGATTCATCCATTCAATCAAGTAACAAAAATTGGACCGGCCTCAATGAGGTTAAGAGCATCCGTGCCATCTGTGAACTTGGAAAGGTGTGATTGTTTTTTTACTCAGTATTGTAGATCCATAGATTTTTGTTCAATTGTTGTCTTTAACCATAATCTGATGTCTACTTTACACTTTAGGATTGTTTTGCAACTACTATCGGCATTACCAAGCGTTTCAAAGCATCCAAGTTTGGTTGGTATTTTGAGACTTGCCCTGAGTGTAAGGCTTCTAACAAATCAATAGGTTCTAGATTTGTGTGTTCCTGTGGAGTCTCGGATGTCCAGCCTATCACTAAGTAAGCCACCCATGTCTGTTATGGTTATTACATACTGATTTCAAGTATATTAAATTCTTTCTAACAGTGTATTCCTGTGCTTTCAAAGATTCAAGCTAGAAGTTGAAGTTGAATATGATAACCACAAAGGAACCTTTGTTTTTTGGGATAAGGATTGTATTCCTTTCACTAACAAGACTGCTATGGAGATAAGACAAGTTATGAAGGAGGTTAATTTTTATGTTGTTATATGCAAATATTCAGAATTGATTAAAAACATCATTTGCTTGCCTGCCACATTACTTGATCAGTTTCTTTGTTTTGTAGGCAGGAGAGGACAATCCTAAGATCTGGCCTGCTCACCTAGATGTTCTTTTAAATAGAGAGATGGTGTTTCGTATCAAATATCAGTCGTTTTACGATCAATTCTCTATTGTGACAATTCTTACTGAGGAAAACCTTTACCAAAAATTTGACAATTACCTCACTCCAAATGAGGTACCACTTCTCTATTTTGAGCAACTATATGATTTCAGCCAACACTTCATACTAACTAGGTTAATGTTTGCCTTTTTACAGCATACTTCAAATGCTCCAGCTATGTTCATTGACTATACCTCTCCAACCAATGAGCCAAACAAACTAGAGGCATGCCATCTACTATTAAACCAAGATCATCCTACTGTTAACCTTTACAACATCAAATCTATGGTTTTGTTTGTTGTTGTTGATGCTAACACATGAATTACACAGGTCTTACAGATTGCTGAACAGTCTCACTCAACTCAACCATCCTCTGCTGCAAACCATCCTTGGAGCCCTTCTGCAAGCTCTAACAGTACTCCTTCAAAGAGGGTTGCTATAACAAACTTGGCAAATGATGCTATTGATGTTGAAGAACTCACTCCGAAACAATCCGCCACTAAGGGGAAATCTGGTAAGAAGGTCAAGCATTTAAAGAAGGAGTAGAAACAAAGGCCTGCTTCACGACCTTTAATTATTTTGATGCATTATGCCTAAACAATTAATTTGTATTGATTGCCATTTTGTGGATAGTATTCTGTGTTGTGCCATGATGCATGTTCCAATATTTGATCCCTACTACAAACATTAAATGATCTATATCATGTTTTGTAATGACTAATCCGCGTTTATTTCTTACCCTTAACAAAATTTGATGTATTCTACACAATATATATTGGTTGGCATCACATTTTTCATGATATAGGTTGATGAATGCTATTCAAACAGTATGCACATCACAGATATACAATTCTGTTATAACATCATTGATATACAATCATGCTTTTGTGGTTTTACTGTGTAACAGAATGGCTGCACTTAATTTTTAGACAATTTGAACAATTTTATGTGTGAAGTCAAACAACATCTACAACCATACTGATATACACAGCTGCTCCATACTTAACAGTATCACACATGGACTGTTATATTGTGCACACTATAACACATTAACTAAGTAACCAATATAATATACCCAGGATCTAATACTTTACACATACTGCTGGCTTTGTTGTTAATATCACACATTAACTATTAATCAGTCTAAAACTTTTTTTGCCAACCATTTTGTGTCATGTGTAACACTTCATTTATGGATCAACTGTCAACTATTAAATTACATATTCTTCACATCATCAATATTGAAAAATAACTCACTTAGTGATAGTTAACTGTTATTCTGGAATTAAAGTCAATGCATCAAGATACTTCACCATTCAAATGAAAAAAGACTTTTGCTTTCCATTTTGCTTTCCATTTTCAATCACACATACAAATGGATATGCATATTCAGGGATTCTCTATTTCTCACTTTTCTTTTGGCATACATTTTCTCATTGTACAGCTAAACATCCTCACCTTTTATGCAGATCACAAACACCACTTCCTATTTGGTTCTAAGAAGCTGTTGATAAAGTACATCTGAATGACTATGACCTATAGCTTTTTATAAAACAGCTGATGTTGACTACTGCACTGTGCATAGAAGACCTATAGCATCCACAGCCAGGTTCATATTGTTCTACTTTGTTGTTTACATAGCATATAAAATACAATTTTAATATTGTATTACTTTACATTTTTTCCATAAAATAGGGAGTGTTGACAAGTGATTAGAGCAGATGGTACATTGCAAACAGAGCCACACTACCATAGGCATCTCCATGAAACGGTTTCCAATGTTTCTTACCCTGCAAATACACAGCAGGTAATGCATAGGCAGTCTGCACACATGTACCACAAGCATGATTACTTGCATTTTTTTGGCTATCCTATTATTAAATAACTTAGAATATTAAGCCTTTCACATCAACATTTATTTTGCAGCAGAATTAATACTTTGTTTCATTTGTATTTTGGTCCATCTTTCGATTTGTCACTGACCCAACAATCATTTCCATAACAAGTAGCAACCTAACAATTACTTTTGTACTCTTAGACTTGGATTCTAACCAATCTGTACTAATTTCTAACTAAAGATGCAAATGACAATGCCTGTTTAGTTTTGCTAATGAACAAAACCATCTACAATTCAAAAAACACAATTACTTCTGTAAACCTACAGTAATATGTTCTATGGAAGAAATTTTATCAATTATCTTGCAACACAATCTTCCACTTAGTCCTGCTAAACTAAATTTGCCCTAGATCAAGGTTAGTCTTTGCATTCCTTCTGACATGTATCCTGATTTTTGTAGTCTTGGCATTAATTGATTCACCTCTAGAAACAATTCACAATCAAAGCAGATGCATATTACATGTTAGTCATTGATTGTGGCATATTACATGTAAGAGTTTGACTGTGGCAGAATGCCACTTCAATAAGAATGTTGCAGAAAACCAAAAAATTTTTCCATGTTAATCTGTCTATGCTACTATATCCTTTCTAGCAAAACCTAGAAGTCAATGTTGTTGGTTGCAATATATTCTGAACATTGTCATATTAATTTAAGCTGGTAGGCTGAATGTTATTAATAAAACCAATGTGCATGTCTTGATTCGATGTGCTGATGTAGCTTGGTAGGCCAAAATAACAATGAAATCATTGGTTCCTTTTGTAAAATGTCTTTCTGCTCATCATTGGTAGAATTATCTACATGGTTTTACTTATCAAATTGAATGCTAGGCAGACATGGCATGCAGATGGTGTATCTTTAGCAGGGTACTATATGTTTCTGTCAACATAGGCTGATGCTGCATTAGGAAAGCTTGGTTACCTTCTCTTAATTTTATGTTTACATGATTGTTGTAGATCACCAAGTTAGAGCCAATTATGGACCATCTTGGCACAAATTCTCCCGGGAAAAAGGCAAGAGCCAGAAGATCATTGATACTGAAAGAAAACCGTGCTAAAAGACAGAGACATACATGTGAGCAACTTGCTCGATTCACTCCAAATGTGCACACAAGTAGACAGCCTTTGTTGGAAATCACTCAATCATTTCAGAATAGGAGGTCAGTGTCAAGTGATCCCGTGGACGGACAAATTCAAAGTCCAGCAATACTTGGGACAGAGCCTAGCCAACCAAGACATTGTATGCGATCTAATCTAAAGTCGTTAAAGATACAATCGTTGGGAACAAATTTATTGTCAAAGTTTTCATCAACTGATAACGCCACCACAAATCAAAATCCAATGCCGATGGACTTCAGTATCCAAGCTGCCCATATGCCTACACAACAAAACGCCTTAGTCAAATTCGGAAGTTCTTCTAAAAATGCCACGTAAGTTAGTTTTATTCTTTCAAATTATTTATAAGACGATATAATACCTTTAGATTAGATTTAAAATAAAACGTTGTTCCAATATATGTAACCTTATATTACCTTATTGAAGTTATTGAAGTTAACCTTATATTAAAATATAGAATGATACGATGTTCTAACTTGAACCACAAGCTGAATCCCAAATCTCATCTTTTTTTATATGCTATTGAACATGCTGCTGTTTATTGGAACAGATGCAAAACAGTCAACAGGCCACGTCGTGGAAGGCCACGGAAACAGTTGGGAGTTCCACATATGGCTTTGAACTTGAGCAGAAAGTTTCCTATCGGGAATGTAAATCCAACAAATCCCTCGCCTAACGAATCTCCCGGTATATCAATACAGTCCAGGTACATGTTTAACAATCATCCTAACCAGACTATTTGGAAATTCACATCATTTCTGGATTTCTATTTGAATAACACATAACAATTATGAAACAGGAAACAGGGCTGCAATTATGGTAACAATCAGCATGTACCCCAAGTCACTGAACCAACTGTTTTTACTGTACACACACCAATCTCAAATTCCACATCTAATAACAAGGACACGCGTGACGATGGGTGTCCCATATTTACACCTATGGCGAATTTGGATTTTAATACCGACTCGGACAATGATAGCGACTTCGATCCTTTTGCAAGTTAGTCCTAATTTTTTTTTTGCTTTCTTTGCCTGCTTCCATTTAGTTGTCTGCTAATATGCTGGATATGACTGATTCTGTAAAATTGCAAATTATTAACAAATGTTTTCTGAATAGCATGTCTCTCCGACGATGACTACGGTTCAGAAACGGCCAACGAAGATGCAGAATTTACAATGAATGATAAAACAGCCCCTTCTTCTCTAGGTGACTTTCTTCACACTTTTTCCCATAAGTTTTCAACATGGATGATAGTTATTGAATGTAAGACATTTCTCAATAATGCCATGCCCTATGCAGAATATTACGACATCGGTGAGCCTCTTATAGAATGCCGTTTTTGTAATGCAATGATGTGGTACGAGGAGAGGATGCACAAAAGTTCACACTCGGCTAACCCAAAGTTTATGTTGTGTTGTGGCAATGGGAAGGTCGAAATACCGAAGCTTAAACAGCCTCCAAACACATTAGCAAAGCTTTTGTTTGATCACAATAGTGTCGATAGTAGGAAATTTCAACAACAAATCAGAACTTACAATATGATGTTTGCCTTCACATCACCTGGGGCTAAGTTGGACAACCGTTTTAACAATGGACGCGGACCTCCTAACCTAAGGATACAAGGTCAAACGTGTCATCGAATTGGAAGTTTGTTACCTCCAGATGGTCAACCACCGAAGTTTGCCCAATTATATATCTATGACACGGAGAATGAAGTTCATAATAGAATGCAAGGTTTGAGGTATAAATTATTTGATGCACATAGTTTGCATAGTGTCCATGTCCAGTGTTAGAGATTACTTTTTTTTACTAAATTCTGTTACATCTCATTTTCAGGAACCCTAGCAACATTGATCCCATTGTTGTACAACTTTTGTCTACAATGCTCTATGAACATAATCCTCATGCAAAGTGTTTTCAAATGGCAAAGCATTGGTTGGAGAGCGGTGACACTCAAAATTTGAAGCTGAAATTGATTTCTGATAGGGCCACAGATGGAAGGGTGTATAATCAACCTACAGTTTCTGAAGTTGCTGCCTTGATTGTTGGCGATGTCGACACAGCTGAAATGCGGGATATAATAATGCAAAAAAAATGTGGAGGACTCCAAAGAATCAATGAGCTCCATGCCAGTTACATGGCTTTTCAATATCCTCTAATTTTTCCCTACGGTGAAGACGGGTATATGCCTAACATTGCTCATAGAGATAGGGCCATGTTCACCAATAGCATTCGAAACCGACTTACAATCAGGGAATGGCTTTCATATCGCATTCAAACCAGGTTAACCGAAGCTAAGACTCTGTTGTGTTCGCGAAGGTTGTTCCAACAATTTCTGGTCGATGGTTACACTATGATAGAATCAGAGAAATTAAATTGGCTTCGCAAGAATCAACCAAAACTTCGGGTGTCCAAGTACAATACTCTTAATGAAGAAGGCGAACAAAGTCAAACTCCAGGTTCAAGCATAGGTAAAAGAGTTGTTTTGCCTTCATCCTTTGTCGGTGGTCGTCGGTTTATGGATCAATTGTACTATGATGGGATGGCTATTTGTAGTAAAGTTGGATTTCCTGATTTGTTCATAACATTTACATGCAACCCAAATTGGCCAGAAATTCAAAGATTACTTGCACCTCTTCATTTGAAACCTCAAGATCGACCTGATATTATTTCAAGAATTTTCAAAATCAAGTTTGATCAACTTCTATCAGATTTAACCAAGAAGGGAGTACTAGGCAAAGTCTTGGCATGTGAGATAATTCTTTCTCTTTATTTTTTACTATATTTAATTTATTCTACATATATAATCCTTCCCAAAAATATTTCTAACGTATTGCTTTTTCCCACTTGCTAGATATGTACACGATTGAGTTTCAAAAGAGAGGACTTCCGCATGCACATATCTTGATCTTTTTGCATCCTTCAAACAAGTATCCAGGACCAGAAGACATTGACAAGATCATTAGTGCTGAAGTGCCAGACCCCTTGGAACAACCACGACTGTACACTTTGGTCAAATCTCATATGGTCCATGGTCCTTGTGGATTGGCAAACCTTAGGTCTCCTTGCATGAAGGATAGAAAATGCTCAAAGTTTTTTCCAAAAAAATTTCAAGCAACGACTATTGTCGACCAAGATGGATATCCCGTTTATAGGAGACGAAACAATGGACACACGGTTGAGAAAAATGGAGTCATTCTTGATAGTCGTCATGTAGTCCCTCATAACCCAAGTCTGTTATTGAAGTACGAAGCGCACATCAACATGGAGTGGTGCAATCAAAGTACTTCAATCAAATACCTTTTTAAATACATTAACAAAGGTTCTGATAGAATTTCCGCTGTGATACAAGGTCAGGACAAAAACAATGTCGACGAAATAAAGCAATACTTGGATTGTAGATACATATCACCGAGTGAAGCATGTTGGCGTATATTTTCTTATTCCATTCACGGAAGAAAGCCAGCTGTAGAGAGATTGTATTTTCACATGGAAGGTGAAAACTCTGTGTACTACAAAGACTATGAGCAAGTTGGTAATGTTTTACTTAAACCAAGTGTAACAGAATCAATGTTTACTTCTTGGTTTGAGGCAAACAAAGCTTATGAAGAAGCAAGATTACTCACGTATGGTGACTTTGTTTCTAAATTTGTTTATCATAAACAAAGTAGGACTTGGAAGCCAAGGAAACAAGGGTATACAATTGGTCGTCTCATTTGGGTTCCTCAAAGTACAGGTGAATTGTTTTATTTAAGGATGATGCTAACTATCAAAAAGGGACCTTTATGTTATGATGATATCAAGAAAGTAGATGGAAAACAATATAAAACTTTCAGAGGTGCGTGCTTTGCCATGGGTTTCCTACAAGATGATAAAGAATTTGTTGAGGCAATTAAAGAGGCACATGTTTGGGGTTCCGGCCACTTCTTACGTAGGTTATTTGTAACCATGTTATGTTCCTCATCCATAAACCGACCTGAACATGTGTGGAAAAAGACATGGTTGTATTTATCCGATGGTATCCTTTATGAACAACGTGCATTGACAAGAGATCAAGGTAAGACTTTCGTCCCTTTTTTTTTCCTTTTCATGTTTTTGACACATAATACTACTTATTCAAAGTACCATGCTAGAGTAATTTTTCAAAGTACCATGCCTTATTTAAAATTCATTCTAACTTACTTTAGATATTAAGAGATACGTTACTTTGCTTGCATAAATTATAACATTGTCTTAAGGAGTTTGTGAAATCTATTGGCAATGTTTTTTTTTAATCCTCGCACTAATATGCTATAAGGCTTATGAGTAAATTTGAAAAGTGCTTACGAGTCTCATAAACCTTTTTAAACAAAATTATGTAATTAAAACCATTATTATTTTATAAAAAATGATTATAGATACCAAAATATCTCATATAAAAAGTATTGAATGGAGGATAATATCTAATAAACTGTATAATTTCTGTAGAATTAAAAGTATTCAATGGATTAGTTTACAGTTTTTTGAATTAAATCAATTTATTGTACAATCATTCAAATTTGTTTCAATATCTCATGAAGTCTTACAAACTCGAATCATGAATGACATATAATGTTTTATGTGTTTTCCTTGCACTTATTATATATTAGGTTATCTTAATAGCTGTGTTACACTATTAATGGAGTGTAGGTTTGACACTAACTGATGAGGAGCTGAAAGAACTGACACTGGTGGCTATTGAGAAATTATTACAGAATAATAACAGAAGCTTGAAGGACTACAAGACAATGCCATATCCGACAAATTTTGTTGTTATGAACTTGGGAAATAGACTAATTTATGATGAGCGTCAATATGATTCTGTTGCTCAAGAAGAATTATTTTTAAAGTTGTACTCTTCTCTTACAGGTAATATAAGTGTGACATAAGCTATGTTTAAACTATATATCTTATAATGATTATTAATTGTCATAGTAATTATTTGTACCTTATATGTAGTTGAACAAAGAGGCATTTTTAAGGAAATCATGGATGCTGTGGACAGGCAAGAAGGAGGAGTGTTTTTTTTATATGGCTACGGTGGCACTGGTAAGACTTTTATGTGGAACACTCTATCAGCAGCAGTTAGGTCTCGGAAAAAAATTGTTTTGCCTGTTGCATCAAGTGGGATAGCAAGTTTATTGTTACCAGGTGGAAGAACTGCTCATTCTAGATTTAAAATTCCAGTCCCAACTCTTGAAACTTCTATTTGCAACATTAATAAGAAGGATGATCTTGCTGAGCTTCTAAAGATAACAGATCTAATCATTTGGGATGAGGCCCCTATGGCTAACAGGTTTTGTTTTGAGTCTTTAGACAAATCCTTAAATGATATTATGAGTGGAACTACAAAATCTAAATTATTTGGAGGTAAGGTCGTTGTTTTTGGTGGTGACTTCAGACAGATTCTTCCCGTTATACCAAGAGGTACCAGAACGGATATTATCCATGCAACCATCAATGCTTCTTATATTTGGGATGAATGCAGAGTCTTGAAGCTTACAAAGAACATGCGCTTGCAAACAGGTTCAAACACTTCTACCATTGAAGAAATTAGAAGTTTTTCTGAGTGGATTTTAAAAATTGGAGATGGGACCATGGGTGAGCCAAATGAAGGTTATGCTGATATCTGTATTCCAGAAGAGTTTTTGATTTCAAATTTTGCTGATCCTATCAAGGCAATAGTTGAGGATACATACCCTGATCTTATTCATAACTATCTTGATTCGGATTATCTTCAAAGTCGTGCCATCTTAGCTTCAACAATTGAAGTAGTAGATGAGATCAACCAATATATCACAAACCTCCTACCAGGTATGGAATTATCATTTAGTCACAAACTTATGTTAGTAATTAAAATATGATTGTGAATATTATTTTTTATTGAAGTTCATGATTTTCTTTATCCGACCATACTTATGTAGTTATTATTTATATTCTTGAATTATTGTAGGAGATGAGAAAGAATACTTCAGTAGTGATTCTATAGATAAATCTGATGCTACTAACTTTGATGCATATGAGCATGTCACACCTGAGTTCCTGAATGCTCTAAAAACTTCCGGATTACCTAATCATGCAATAAGGTTGAAGGTTGGGGCAACTATAATGTTGATGCGAAATCTTGATCAATCTGAAGGATTGTGCAATGGTACACGACTCACTGTAACTAGGCTTGCCAATCATGTCATTGAAGCAAAGATCATTTCAGGTAAAAATATTGGGAATACCATTTATATTCCTAGAATGTCTTTGTCACCATCGCAATCACCATGGCCTTTTAAATTGGTAAGACGCCAATTTCCAATCATTGTTTCTTTTGCAATGACAATTAATAAGTCTCAAGGACAATCTCTAGACAATGTTGGGCTGTACTTGCCAAAGGAGGTTTTTAGTCATGGACAACTCTATGTGGCTATCTCTAGGGTTAAATCAAAAAAGGGCCTCAAGATTCTTATACATGACAAACTTAAACAGGCTTTGTCTACCACCAGCAATGTTGTCTTCAAAGAAGTCTTCCAAAATATTTAAATGGTATGGTTATTACACTTCAACTTTAATTACCATTCAATATAAAGCTTTTTTATCATTTACATACAATCTTAGTATACTATTATTTCCATCTCTTTCAGGTTCGGCAATTGGATTCTTTTTGCAAATGTGTTAAACAATACATTGTCTTCATCATTTGTAACACATGTTGAATATTGTTATTCTTGGTAAACAATTCAAGTATTTTGACATTAACAATATTACTTTTTGTTATTTATGAATGACATCCTTAATATTTTGATTTTCTCATTTACTACTTATTGTATGTATAAAATACGTCATTTCTATTAAGATTTCACCCGTGCGGAAGCACGGGTTTTTAACTAGTTTTAGGCAATAGAGTATACCCTTACGCATTGAATTAATTATTTTTTAAAGACAAAATTATATATTTATTCTAACATCAGTATTCGGTCCACAAAATCGATTAATCTAGGTTGGGATCCGTTTTTATATCAAGTGGTTTTAATCTCCTCCCGATTATAGTTGTGGGGATCAAACGGTGGTCCTCCCTACCAAACTCAGCGTTAATCATCACTGGACTAACTAACGATTGGTTACTCCACGCTTTCAATTACCAATGGTTTCTCCTAGTTAAAAAAGGAAAGTGTGTCATTTTTCAAGTATTTATATTCATTCTCATTCCCGCATCATTTTTCACTCTCTTACTGACTTAAGTGTCGTTGTGCTAACCTTACAGGTCAGTCTCATATCCACCGCTTTTGAAGTTTAGAACCATCGTAGCAAGCTCTATCTCATCATTTATCGATCAACTCTGATTCCACTACGAAACGTGTTGTTCATGGAAATCAAAATCAAATTTATGCTCCTTTCAAAGATCAGATTTCCTCTGTTGGAAGTTTAAATCTCATCCACTTGAAGTACAAATATTTTTTTCCCAATCACTTTCTTTGAAGCTCGAATTCCTTCTTTTAGATCCTCTCTCAAATTCATTGACTATAGTGGCCTCCAAAGTCACCCGCTCCTCCGTTAAATGGAAAGTTATTGCCATTGTTGTTGAAGTTGCCAAGAATTCAACATTTTTCTCAAATAGTAGATGATTCAATCCCAATGACATCTTCGTCTATTCCTTTTTGGTAATATCTTATTCTACCTAGAGTGGACCAATGAGTATTCCAGCCTCTACCGTTTCCCGGATCCACACAATAATTTCAACAGGGTGAACCTTCACTTAGACTATTGTCATTACCTATGATACTTATATAGGAAATGTTTCTCAACTTTCAGCTATTATAGGCTAATCTCAGTGTGTAGGGAGAACACCATCTGTTGAATAATATTTATAACATGGTGCGGTAATAGAATTCATAGGCTCTAACAAAGAGGTTATTCATAATCAAAGAAAGCCTACAAAATGTTAATCTGAAGAACATCGCGACACAAGAAGTCACCTCCTAAAGAAAACAAACCATCATTCTAGAATCGGTCTTAGTTAGCACAGAAATTCCACAAAGATAAGTTCCAAGATCACCGAATCTTTGTCATCGTCGAAGACATCATATTCCTTCCCTCGGTTGGGAAGGATGGAAGAGACAAACAATTGGACCACTACCACACTCCTTCCAAAGTTCAAAGCTATGATGGGATCGGGGATCCAAACGAACAAGTCGAGCATGAGGACAAATGATTAGACTACTACCACCTCGACAAAGTTATAAAGTGTAAGCTTTTTACACTAATCTTAACTAGATCAACAATAATCTGGTATAAAAGTCTCTTGGATGGAAGCATAGATCATGTATAGACGAGCTTTATAAAGCCTTTACCGCCCACTATACCGCAATGAAGTGTTAACCAACTATTATAGTTGTCCTTGTGAGACATGGCATGGGTTTTGAATGTGTCAAAAACTTGGCATGATTGAAAGTGTGTGTGGTTCACAAAGAAAAAGGAAGAAATATCATTTTTGTGAAAATAAACTGAATGAGCTGACTCAAATTCCACCATGAGCCGACTCATTCAGTGTGTTTTGTGCCCAAAACACGCGGGTTCCAACAGGCTGCCTGAGGCCAAATTTTGGTTGGTTCATTGGGTATGTATGATCCGGATCAAAGCCCCTCATGAGCCGACTCATTCAATTGTTTTTCTCCCAAATATGTGTGGGTCTCAACAGGCTACCTTCCTCCACTTTTGGCCGACTTACCCAGAATTTTGAGCCGGCTCATTTGCTGATTTGAGCAGGCTCATTCCTGTAACTGTCATATTTTTTATTAAATCTTGCTTTATATTTTTCTACCATAAACTAACCAATATAAATAGTTGCTTGCATTTCTTTTGAGAGGTTAACAAGAAAAGTAAAAGATATACACACTTCTTTCTTCATCTTCTTCTTCCTTGCATCCATCAACAATCACACACAATAATCTTTGTTGATTAAGGTGCTAGCTTTAAAGATAACGTTCAATCGTGAATTAGAGTTTCAAATTGGGTCTAGAGAGTGTGGGTTTTTCTTGGAAATATCTGAAGGGTTTTCTCCTCCAAGATCATAAAAGGTTTGGGGGTTGTTGCACACAACCATCGTTCGTATATTCAGTCGAGTGAGGTAGATTGAAGATCAAGTGGATCGTTCTTTCATATCACGGTAGACGGAGGATTGCGAAGATCTTTGTGGGTTCACAAGTTTTGAATAAACTCTATAACACCCTTCTACCCCAAAATGAAATAATTAAATAATATCAGAGAAAATCAACAAGAAGGGTATCATATTTCATCATGAAATCAACATACAATGTTCTGTCCCGTAACACGGGTTAAACAACATCCTGAACAATATATAAACTTTCTCGCAGCGGAATTCAACTTTATAATTTAATCATAAATCTTTCCTCGAAATCAAAATAATTCATGCGAAGTTAACATCATGAAGTAAGAAATATTCTCAAATGAAAACATAACTAAAATCAAATAGTATTCAAAACCCATCCCGGTATTACATGACACAGAGCAGGACACATTCACTCCATACCACTTCTAAAGGAAACTAAGGTACGCTCCGAGACTCTAAAAAAATCATCTTGCATTGTAATGCTAATCTTTATCATCTGCAAGTTACCCACGAAGGAGGTAACATTTCCAAGAAGGCAGGGTGAGTAATCATAATATATCATAAACATACAAGAATATGAAATATAAATAAATTAGAACAACATATCATACGTCATCGATAATAAAATTCAGCAACAACAACACAGTTAAGAATTCATCATAAACGTTCAGCAACCCTATACCATCGTGAATCCATCCAGAAGTATGCAACTCTAACCATCATGATATGCAATTATGCATGTGGTACCAATTCATCGTGAGATGGATATATGACCATCAACCCTCTACAAGGGAGCACATCGTAATCATCGAGAAACTCCAATCCACACAAGGGGATTGAAGTTATAAATAGGCTGAAGCCCCATCGTGAATGTTATGAAATGCAATGATGCGCTACATCATAAAATTTATAAAAATAACTCGCATCATTCATTTCACATCAGAAATCAAACATCAAATATTCATCTATTTCATCATGACAATACACAGGAACTTCAGTTTGTTAACAACCCCGTCTTATCGAGACTTAACTCAAACCCGGTAAAAATTATGAGACAATTTACACGGTTATTTCAAAATTCAGTTTTGAAAATTATCTCATTTTGGTCATTTTTATTCATCAAAATAAAGTTCAGTTTATGCTCTTTCCGAGCTTCAAACGGAATGTGAATCGGGCTTACGGTTTGAAAGTTATGGATTTTTAAAGAATTTAAAAATTTCCTCCCAAACAGTGTTAACCGGTTAACCCATAGCGTTAACCAGTTAACGCATGCGAAACTCCAGAAAATCACAAAAATTACAATGGTTAACCGGTTAACCAATAGCGTTAACCAGTTAACGCACGTTTGATAGCAGAAATTTGTTGCTTCGTACAGACTGTCCTAAAATCCCCAAAATCCCAATTTTTCCAATACGGGTTCATCTTATTTCACCTTAAAATCATTCCAATACATCCAACAAAACACCATGACATCAGAACAATCATTTATACCATCATTTATAGGATTCAACACATTTTTCTAACTCTATTTCATCAAGATTTCACTCATAAACTCAACCTAACTTAAAATCCAAAAATCTCATAAAACTCATATAATCTAACCTATTCATAATCCAAATCCTATACCTTTACAATAGATTATGAAAACTCCCCATACCTTAGAGAATTTCGCCGATTTACAATCTTCTTCGGGGTTCTCCACAACCTCCTGACTCTGAGCTTCCTCTTTCTTCAGAGCACTTCACCAAACACAATAGAAAAATGAGAAAACTGATTGTGTATTCTTTTTTTACCAAAACACATCCCAATTAAGTCTTTTCCCTCTTTACCCTCATATATTTCACAAAAGGACCACCTTACCATTTTCCTTTAATATATTTTTAATAATAATAAAAATAAAATAGTATAATAAAACATTATTTATCCTTGTTATATAAAAATACTTTTTTTCTCCAAATTCTCTAATTGATCCAAACTCTCCAATTTTTTCTAAATTAATTAAATAATGACTAAATAATTAAATTTAGATTTTCGGGGTGTTACAACTCTCCCCTACTTAAAGAATTTTCGTCCTCGAAAATTACCTGGAGTAAACAGAGTCGGATACGACTCCTTCATCTGATCCTCTCGCTCCCAGGTCCAACTTTCTCCAGCCGGTCCACCCCACAACACCTTCACTAAAGCAATCTTCTTACCTCGCAGTTTCTTCAATTCTTTTCCATCTATTTTTACTGGTAAAGTTTCAACTGTCAGATTATCCCTTACCTGAACATCATTTACTTGAATTACATGCGACGAATCCGGTATGTACTTCCTCAACTACGATACATGAAATACATCATGTAAATTCGCAAATGATGGCGGTAAAGCCACTCGATAGGCAACTTCTCCTATCCGTTGCATAATCTGATACGGACCGACAAAACATGGAGTGAGCTTTCTAGACTTCAAAGCCCTTCCCACACCAGTCATAGGAGTAACCCTCATGAACACGTGATCTCCCTCTTGGAACTCAAGTGCTTTCCTTCTATTATCATGATAACTCTTCTGACGACTCTGCGATGTCTTCATCCTTTCTCTAATCATTCTTATCTTTCTAGTTGTCTCTTGGACAATCTCAGGCCCAATCACCAAATTCTCCCCTGACTCATACCAACATAACGGAGTACGACAACGTCTACCATATAATGCTTCATATGTAGCCATTCCAACACTAGCATGAAAATTGTTGTTGTATGTAAACTCAATCAACGACAAATGACTATCCCAAGATCCTCCTTGATCCAAAACACTAGCTCTCAGCAAATCTTCTAAAGATTGGATTGTTCTCTCTGTCTGACCATCCGTTTGCGGATGATAAGCAGAACTCATCCTCAGTTTAGTTCCCAAAGCATCTTGTAAACTCTTCCAAAACCTCGACGTAAACCACAGATCTCTATCTGATACAATACTCGAAGGTACACCGTGCAACTTCACAATTTCCTCAATATACATCTCAGTCAGCCTCTGCATAGAGTGATTAATCTTCATCGGCAAGAAATATGCCGACTTAGTTAATCGGTCAATAATTACCCAAATTGAATCATTACCTCTTGTAGTCTTAGGTAACTCAGTCACAAAATCCATGGAAATGCTATCCCATTTCCACTCAGGCACATCCAATGGTTGCATCATACCTGAAGGTCTCTGATGTTCAATCTTTGACTTCTGGCATGTTAAACAAGCATAAATAAATTCAACAACATCCTTCTTCATACTCGGCCACCAAAATAACCTACGCAAATCCTGATACATCTTCGTAGCGCCAGGATGAATACTCAATCGACTCTTATGTCCTTCTTCCAAAATACTCTTTTTAATTTCCAGAACATCGGGAACACATACTCTATCTTGGAACCTCAAAACTTCATCCTCATCAATTCGGAAGGCACATTCATTACCTTGACTAACCAATATCAATTGATCAACCAATTTCACATCAGATTTCTGACCCTCATGAATCTTTTCCAGAATCTCACTGGTCAGTTTTAACATGCTCAACTTCACACTATCAGTAGTAGTTTCACACAACAAACTCATGTCTCTGAATTTCTCAATCATTTCCAATTCTCTCACCATAAGCATCGAAATATGCAACGACTTCCTACTCAAAGCATCAACCACAACATTTGCCTTACCAGGATGGTAATTCAAATCAAAATCTTTCAATAATTCAAGCCACCACCTCTACCTCATATTTAACTCCTTCTGATCAAACAGATACTTTAAACTTTTGTGATCACTGAATACCTCATATTTCGAACTGAACAAATAGTGCCTCCAAATCTTAAGCACTAATACCACAATTGCCAACTCTAAGTCGTGAGTAGGATAGTTCCTCTCATGAACTCTTAACTATCTAGAAGCATAAGCAACAACTTTATTATCCTGCATCAAAACTCCACCAAGACCTACCTTGGAAGCATCACAATAAACCACGAAGGACTCATCCAGATTCGGTAAAACCAACACTGGTGTGGTCGTTAACCTTTTCTTCAGTTCTAAGAAACTCTATTCACAAGCCACATCCCACACATAAGCCTGACCTTTCCTAGTCAGTTGCGTCAATGGTAAAGTTATCTTAGAAAAACCTTCGATGAACTTACGATAGTAACCCGCCAACCCAAGAAAACTACGAATTTCCGTAGCCGACTTCGGAGTCTCCCACTGCGATACTGCATCAATCTTAGAAGGATCTACAGAAATCCCACCACTTGAAATTACATGACCAAGGAAACTCATTTCGTTCAACCAGAACTCGCACTTGGATAATTTAGCAAACAATTTCTTTTCTCTCAACACCTGCAACACAACCTTCAAATGCTCGGTATGTTCCTCTTCTGATTTAGAATACACCAAGATGTCATCTATGAAAACCACCAAGAATTTATCAAGATACTCATGAAAGATCCTGTTCATATACTCCATAAACACACCAGGTGCATTAGAAACACCAAACGGCATCACCGTATACTCGTAATGCCCATACCTCGTCCTGAAAGTTGTCTTCGGAATATCATCAGCTTTAACTCGAATCTGATGATATCCAGACCTCAGATCAATCTTACTGAATACACATGCACCTACAAGTTGATCCATCAAATCATCAATCCTCGGAAGCGGATACTTATTCTTGATAGTTACCTTATTCAATTGTCGGTAATCGACACACAACCTCATATTACCATCCTTCTTCTTAACCAGCAATACTGGAGCACCCCAAGGAGAAACACTGGGCCTAATGAACCTCTTCTCTAACAATTCTGCTAATTGCTTCTTCAATTCATTCAACTCTGAAATAGACATTCTATAAGGAGCCATCGAGACATGACTCGTACCCGGTACTAAGTCCACAGAAAAATCAATCTCGCGTTCAAGAGGTATGTCACTTATATCATCGGGAAACACATCATGAAATTCACAAACCACAGGCAACTCTGTATTGCCGGTTTTATCATCAACTTGCAATGACGTAAACACTGCAAACATCAAAGCTTCATCTAAAACAAGTTTGAAATTCTGTGATCAGGTATGAGATGTCCTATGAGATGTTCTAACACTTGACAGATTTAACCAAAACTTAAAGTGCAAGAAAATTAAACAACACAGTAGTTTGTTAACCCAGTTCAGTGTATAACCACACTTACATCTGGAGGCTACCAAGCCAGGAGGAAATCCACTATAAGTAATATTAATTCTAGACTTAAACAACCCAGTTTAATCTTTCACTTAATATCTACCCAATGCAATTTCTACCTAAGTCACTACTTAGATATGAGTACCAACTCACTCCCCCTTAATCACACAGTGATCTTGTTTACAAGTTTAATAAAATTGAAGTCATACTTCAAACAAAACAGCTTGATCTTTCTTCACAGTTTCAATCAAGTCACAAATGCACTTATGCTTAAAATCTCATAAAGTGGTACAATTAAAAACAACCTGCTATTAAAACACAACACCCTATTTTGTCTTCTGAAATTCGTACTCAATTCTGTGAGTTTCTGTTGATTAAATAGGTGTTTGTAATTTGGGCTTTCTGTAGGTTAATCCAGTCCTAAAACACATGCAGCTTCCACCTTGAATTAGGGTTTATTACTTCCTAGATTCTAGGTGATTTAGTTCTTCTGATTAATCTGAAGCCTCATAATAAAACTTCCTACAGATGCGCCTTGTTCTGTTTTTATCCATCCATAATTAATTCCAGATAACTCTCCTTAAATATCTCAGATCAGTTAGTCATTAATTAATTCTGGTAGCAGGTTTGAGATGTCTCAACATCTGTTGGGACATCCTGAAAAACTGAACTTAAATCATTTACACAATGTCCCAAACATCTGGTGTGACATCCTGAAATAAGTTCTTATACTCTGTTTGATAATGTCCCAACATCTGATAGGACATTCTGAACTGAATTCAATATTTCTTGTTGGTCAAAAATTCTGCCAATTATAAACATCTACAAACTCCCCCTTTGGCTAATTTTTGGCTAACATCTTTTCTGGTTATCAGAGTGCAGCAGAAGTTCTTTTTATCAGAGTGTAGCTTTCCTTTTCTGTTAAGTCATGAGTGAGTTTACTCCCCCTCAAACATACATGTATTCAGATTTGTTGCAACAGAAATTTTTATTAAAAACACACTGATTCAGTTCAGAAACAAACAGATTTTTCATTCATAATCAAACAGCATTACACATTGTTGTTGTTGTTGTTGTTCTCCCCCTTGTTAGACATAAATTTGGGGCCAAAGAGACTAATTCTAAATTACAATGCAGCTGTCATTACATTTGTCCTCACATACAATTATTCACTCAGACTCCTCACATTCAGTTTCTTCATCATCCTCAGTTTCTTCATCAGAAGCAGCTTTCTGATCACCTTCACTCTCCAGCCTTTGGATAATCTCCTCAAGCTTCTGCTTCCTTGCTTCAAGTTCTTTGCAAGTGCTCTTCAGTTCAGCAATCAATGCAGCCTTGGAGATTGGAGACTTTGCATTTGAAGGACCTGCAGATGTCCCAGAGGGTGCTTCAACATCTGCTGCATGATGACTCAGGAACAGCTTGTAGTGAAAGGCCAAAGGGCTTTCTCTTTTGCAAACTGTGTCCTTCTCAGTGAGGATCCCAGGGTACTGACTCAGCACTATTCCACACAGCAGGGAAGGGAAAGCTATTGGCAGCTTTGTTGCAGATGAGCTAGCATGCTTCAAAGTCTGATCAAAGATGTAGGCTCCATAATCCAACTTAGTTTGAGTGCCCACAACATAAATAAACCTGCCCAAGCCAGTGGATATTGAAGATGTGTGATTGGTAGGCACCCAGTTTGCTGTACCAATCCTGTTCAGCATGGCATATTTCCTTGTCAGCATGCTCACTGAGAGCTTTCCTTTAACTGGCCAAGCTTTGACCTGGTTAGCAGTGATAACCTTGCAGACCTGGTTATCAGTCTTCCCTAGCTCATTTGGACCATCAGATTCTCTTCCAAGGTATTGGTTGATGATCTGAGGAGAGAACTCTACACACCTGCCTCTAACAAAGACTTTTCTAAATTCAGCAGACTTACCATTGGCACAATCTTCTTGAAGATTGACTATGAATTCTTTGACAAGTAGCTCATAGCAGGGAGAGAGGTTGGAGACTGTTTTGAAGAGACCAGCAGCAGATATGAGATCAATTAACTCAGTGCACTCAAGTGCATTACTGCTCAGCTCTCTTTCAAGTGCTACCCTTCTTTGATAGTCAAACTTCCATTTGTTCACACTTGAAACATGATGAAAGGAGATGTTGTCCAAGGGAGCTTCAGGAACAGCAGTTGATTCCCTTGAGGGTGCTGGTTTCTTCTTTGGAGGAGATGTTGGGACATCTGCTTCAACATCTGAATCTGGAGGAGTGACAGCTTTCCTCTTTTGTGTTTGCACCTTGCTCCATTGTTTGGTAGGACCAAAGACAACTTTAGCTTTGTCCTTCTTTGGGGTAGCTTGCTTCTTCTCAGGAATTGCATGTCCTGCTTGCATCTTTTCTTTCCTAGTCCTGAGCCTTTTGGCTATGCTAGGTCTTACAGAGGCAATGATTTCTGTATCAGAATCCTGCTCTAGGTTCAAAATAGGAGGAGATTGAGCAGTCTCCTCTTCAGCTGGTTGATCAGCAGAGATATGCTCTTCAGTTGAGGCCTTGGTCTGATCCTCAGATTCTTCTTCATCACTATCATTTGAGGCCTTTTTCTAGTCCTCAGATGTTTCAACAGCAGCAGCAGATGAGACCTTTTGTTGATCCTCAGATGTTTCAACATCTATTGGGACATCCTGTTGAGCAGGAGTGTCCTTTGCAGCCTGAGGTTGTTGATCTTCTTGTGGAGCTGGCATGGTGCTCAAAGGGATAGAAATTCCACTAACCACTCTTTGTTCAGAAAGAATCATGTTTACCAACTCCTTAATGGAATCATCCACATATTCAGAAGATTTTGGAGGCATGTTTGCTGGTGAAGGAATGCCTTTGGATTTGCTGCAAACTTGATCTTTTGTTCTTTTTGGAGTTCTTGGCTTTTTAGCATGAGGAACACTTCCTCTGATTTCGTCCATTGGGGTTAACTCCATGGGTACCACAGAAATGGGGGTTGCATGAACCACGTCTTCTTTGTTGAGAATTTCTTCAGGAATGTTAGGGTTTTGAGACATTTTCAAAGAAGATGGATGAAGAGTTTTAGGGTTGATGATTTCTGAAGAACAGTTAGAGAAGTAAGTCGTTTTTGAGAGTATGATGAGAATATGAATAGCTGGAAGCAAGCTGATATAATAAAAGTAACTGTTACTTTGAGACTTTTTAGGAGAGGAATACTCAAGGTCCTTGACCAGACTGGTGTTGCCATCTGGTTCTTATGCCACACAATGTCATATGACATGTTGGCACATCTCCATAACTGCTAAATCTCACATAAGCAGATTCCCAATTTGCCCCTTAAGTCCTCAAATTGTGTAGCGTCCAATGCTTTGGTAAAGATATCATGTTCCAGTGAAATCACTTTCTCTTCTACAAGATCTCTGATGAAATGATGTCTGATATCAATATGCTTGGTCCTGCTATGTTGGATAGGATTCTTTGATATGTTAATTGCACTTAAGTTGTCACAGTACAATGTCATGACATCTTGTGGGACATTGTACTCAGTGAGCATTTGCTTCATCCAAACCAACTGAGAACAACTGCTTCCAGCTGCTATATATTCAGCTTCAGCTGTAGATAAGGATACACAATTTTGTTTCTTACTGAACCAAGAAATCAAATTGTTTCCTAGAAAGAAGCATCCTCCTGAAGTGCTTTTTCTGTCATCAGCACTTCCAGCCCAATCAGCATCACAGAAGCCAGTGAGAATTGGTTTACATCCATGAAAGTACATTATGCCATAGTCACAAGTACCATTAACATATTTCATAATTCTCTTGACTTGATTAAGATGACTGACTTTTGGATCAACTTGATATCTTGCACATACACCTACTGCAAATGCTATGTCTGGTCTACTAGCAGTCAGATATAACAAGCTTCCAATCATACTTCTGTACATGCTTTGATCTACATTCTCACCCTTTTCATCTTTAGTCAGCTTTAAATGTGTGGGGGCAGGAGTTCTCTTATGAGTAGCACTGTCCATTCCAAATTTCTTGACTATGTTCTTAGCATACTTGCTTTGGGAAATGAACATGGAGTCCTCCATTTGTTTTATTTGCAGTCCAAGAAAGTAGGTTAATTCTCCTACTAGGCTCATTTCAAATTCATATTCCATTTGGTTGACAAAATGTTTGACCATCCTGTCAGACATCCCACCAAAGACAATGTCATCTACATATATTTGAGCAATCATGACATTTCCTTCTTCATCTTTAACAAACAAGGTTTTGTCAATTCCTCCTTTCCTGTACCCTTGCTTGACAAGAAAAGTAGTCAGCCTTTCATACCATGCTCTTGGAGCTTGCTTCAGACCATAAAGAGCCTTCTTTAGTTTGTATACATGATTTGGACAGCTTGGATCAACAAATCCTTTAGGCTGTTCTACATATACCTCTTCATTAAGATAACCATTTAAAAAGGCACTTTTCACATCCATTTGAAATAGCTTGAACTTTAAGATACAAGCAATTCCCAAAAGTAGTCTGATTGATTCAAGCCTTGCTACTGGTGCAAAGGTTTCATCAAAGTCTACTCCTTCAATTTGTGTGTATCCTTGAGCTACAAGTCTAGCTTTGTTCTTTGTAACAACTCCTTGTTCATTTGACTTGTTCTTATACACCCATTTTGTTCCAATCACATTTATGTCATCAGGTCTAGGAACAAGGTTCCACACTTCATTCCTTGTGAATTGACCTAATTCCTCTTGCATAGCACAAATCCAGTATTCATCAGTAAGAGCTTCCTTGATGTTTTTAGGTTCTATTTTAGAAACAAAACAGGAACCTGAAATCACTTCTCTTGGTCTAGTGCTTACACCTCTGTTGGGATCACCAATTATCAAATCTTTGGGATGATCCTTCTGTATTCTGATGGAGGGAGGTTTGCTTGATTGTTCTGTCCTTGCATTAGTTTGAGTGAAGTCATAATGATCACTCTTTTCTTCAGCTTCAATCTTGATATCAGCAGATGTTCCAACATCTTCTGGGACATCTATAGGAGCATCATCAATTATCACATTTATGGACTCCATGATAACCTTGGTTCTAGAATTAAATACTCTATATGCTCTGCTGTTTATAGAGTATCCAAGAAAAATCCCTTCATCACTTTTAGGATCCATTTTTCTTCTTTGCTCCCTATCTGCCAGAATATAACAGTTACTTCCAAACACATGGAAGTACTTAACTGTGGATTTTCTGCCCTTCCAGACTTCATAGATTGTGGACAAAGTTCCTTTCCTTAGAGTAACTCTGTTGTGGATGTAACAAGCTGTGTTCATAGCTTCAGCCCAGAAGTACAAAGGTAACTTTTTAGCATGGATCATAGCTCTTGCTGATTCTTGAATAGTTCTATTCTTCCTCTCAACAATCCCATTCTGTTGAGGAGTGATTGGTGAAGAATATTCAAGATTGATTCCTTCTGAAGAACAGAAATCTAAGAACTTTTGGTTCTCAAATTCCTTTCCATGATCACTTCTTATTCTGATCACACAGCTGGCTTTTTCCCTTTGTATTCTTTGGCATAAGTCTTTGAATACATCAAATACATCAGACTTTTCTTTGATGAAATTTATCCATGTATACCTTGAAAAGTCATCAACCACCACATAGGCATACCTCTTGCCACCAAGGCTTTCAACCTGCATAGGTCCCATAAGATCCATATGCAATAGTTCCAAAACTTTGGAAGTTGTCAGATGTTGGAGCTTTGGATGGGACATCTTGGTTTGCTTGCCTATTTGACATTCACCACATATTTTGCCATCATCAATCTTCAGTTTAGGAATACCTCTTACAGCATCCATAAATATTATCTTCTTTATGCCTCTGAAATGAAGATGACCTAGTCTTTGGTGCCATAGTTTCACTTCTTCTTCTTTAGCTAAAGAGCAAGTTGAAGTGAGACTGAAGTCTTGAGATTCCCACATGTAACAGTTGTCTTTAGATCTGGCTCCTCTCATGACAACCTCTTGTTCTTTGTTAGTCACTATGCATTCAGTTTTGGTAAAGTTTACACTGTACCCTTGATCACATAATTGACTTATGCTGATCAGGTTAGCAGTTAAACCTTTAACTAGCAGCACATCATCTAGTCTTGGAACATCTTGACAGTCCAAGGTCCCAACTCCCTTGATTTCTCCTTTAGCTCCATCTCCAAAGGTTACATATCTGGATGAATGTGACTTTAAGTCTACTAGCAGATTCTTCAATCCAGTCATGTGTCTTGAACATCCACTGTCAAAGTACCAGTCTTCTTTAGCTGATACTCTTAGTGATGTATGTGCTATATATGCAACACTTTTCTTTGACCATTTGAGTTGAGATTTCTTTTGATGCCTCTGCCCTGTGTATTGTTCATTAGTAGATCTCCAAGATTGATTGTTGATCTTGTTCTTGGGTATGTAGCTTTGATCAGCCTGAATGCTAGCTTTTGGTCTCCATACCTTCTTGATGACCTTTATCTTCTGCTTAGGAGGTTGCTGATTTCTTTGATGTCTATGCAGCACTTTCTTGGTAACTTCTATTTTTTGCTTAGAAGGTTGCTGATACATCTGATTTAGATATCCATGCAACTTATAGCAATGAGGTTTGATATGTTCAAATCTTCCACAATGATGACATCTCCATCTTTGATACTTCTTCTTCATTTTGTTCTTTTCAGAATGTTGAGACATCTGTTGGAACATTATGTTTGACTTTGTGTTCTTTTCATGATGTTGAAGCATCTGTTGGGACATCTTGTTTGACTGTATGGACTTTGAAGTAGTTTTGCTAGAGCTAGCTTCATCCTTATGAACTCTGTTAAATCCCAGTCCACTTTTATCCCCTGAATGCTTATTGTTGTTGAGAATAACATCCAGTGTACTTGAGCTGCTGTTCAGCATTCTAACAGATTTGGACATGTGTTCCAACTTGGAGTTGAGAAGACTTACTTCACTTTTCAAGGTGTCAATGATCTCTTGATCACTTGCTTTTTCATCTTCTAGTGCCTCATTCTGCTTCTTTAGCTTTATAACCTCACTGCATATTTCAGTGCTTCTTTTGTATAGATCTTTGTATGCTTGCTCAAGTTCTTCAAAAGTAAGCTCCCCATCACTGGATTCACTTTCAGATTCACATAATCTAGCCAGAGCAGTGATATGCTTAGCTGATTCTTCTTCTGAATCACCTCCTGAGTCTTCATCAGACCAGGTTACAGAGAGTCCTTTCTTTTGCCTTTTTAAGTAGGTAGGACATTCATTCCTGATGTGTCCATATCCTTCACATCCATGGCATTTAATTCCTTTTTCTTGACTGGTCTTTTCATCATAATTTGACCTTCTGTTAGCATCATAAGGTCTTTTGTTCTCAGAAGAGTTTGTGTATCTTCCACTGGGTTTGGATTTGCCTTCCATCCCTCTGAGAATTTTTTTGAATTGTCTTCCAAGCATAGCAATGTTGTCTGATAAGCTTTCACCAGTTTCTGATTTATCATCTTCTTCTTCATCAGTATTTGTCACCAAGGCTATGCTTTTGTTCTTCTTTACATTTGTGTCATTCATTCCCATCTCAAATGTTTGAAGGGAACCAATGAGCTCTTCAACTTTCATTGTGCATATGTCTTGAGCTTCTTCTATTGCTGTGACTTTCATGTCAAATCTTTTTGGCAAAGATCTGAGAATCTTTCTTACAAGCTTTTCATCAGTCATCTTTTCTCCCAAGGCTCCAGAAGTATTGGCTATATCTAAGATGTTCATGTAGAATTCATGAATTGACTCATCTTCCTTCATTCTCAAGTTTTCAAACTTGGTGGTGAGAAGTTGAAGTCTTGACATTTTTACCTTTGATGTTCCTTCATGAGTTGTTTTGAGAGTGTCCCAAACATCTTTGGCCAGCTCACAGTGATGCACAAGTCTAAAGATGTTTCTATCAATGCCATTGAATAAAGCATTTAAGGCCTTGGAGTTGCCTAGTGCTGAATCTTCTTCCTCCTTACTCCATTCTTCTTCAGGTTTCAACACTTTTGATCCATCTTTGGTGTCTTGGACAGGATGTTCCCATCCAGTGTTGACTGCTCTCCAGGCCCTGTTGTCAAGTGATCTTAAGAATGCAATCATTCTTGGCTTCCAGTAGTCATAATTAGATCCATCCAGTATAGGTGGTATATTTACTGATCCTATATCTCTGTCCATGTTTCCAGAATTTGTATTCCCTAGATCTCACCCAATATAAACAGGCAGGGTGCCTGCTCTGATGCCAATTGAAATTCTGTGATCAGGTATGAGATGTCCTATGAGATGTTCTAACACTTGACAGATTTAACCAAAACTTAAAGTGCAAGAAAATTAAACAACACAGTAGTTTGTTAACCCAGTTCAGTGTATAACCACACTTACATCTGGAGGCTACCAAGCCAGGAGGAAATCCACTATAAGTAATATTAATTCTAGACTTAAACAACCCAGTTTAATCTTTCACTTAATATCTACCCAATGCAATTTCTACCTAAGTCACTACTTAGATATGAGTACCAACTCACTCCCCCTTAATCACACAGTGATCTTGTTTACAAGTTTAATAAAATTGAAGTCATACTTCAAACAAAACAGCTTGATCTTACTTCACAGTTTCAATCAAGTCACAAATGCACTTATGCTTAAAAGCTCATAAAGTGGTACAATTAAAAACAACCTGCTATTAAAACACAACACCCTATTTTGTCTTATGAAATTCGTACTCAATTCTGTGAGTTTCTGTTGATTAAATAGGTGTTTGTAATTTGGGCTTTCTGTAGGTTAATCCAGTCCTAAAACACATGCAGCTTCCACCTTGAATTAGGGTTTGTTACTTCCTAGATTCTAGGTGATTTAGTTCTTCTGATTAATCTGAAGCCTCATAATAAAACTTCCTACAGATGCGCCTTGTTCTGTTTTTATCCATCCATAATTAATTCCAGATAACTCTCCTTAAATATCTCAGATCAGTTAGTCATTAATTAATTCTGGTAGCAGGTTTGAGATGTCTCAACATCTGTTGGGACATCCTGAAAAACTGAACTTAAATCATTTACACAATGTCCCAAACATCTGGTGTGACATCCTGAAATAAGTTCTTATACTCTGTTTGATAATGTCCCAACATCTGATAGGACATTCTGAACTGAATTCAATATTTCTTGTTGGTCAAAAATTCTGCCAATTCTAAACATCTACAAACTCCATCCACTTGCCTAGCAGATAAGAACATCAACTCGTCATTCTCGCTCAATTTAGGGAACCTCACTGTCTTGCTATAATAGTTAATATGAACATAATTGAATTTCAACCAGTTCATACCGAGAATAACATTGATTTGGTGCAAAGGTAGGCACACCAAATCCATTAAGAAATCCTTCTTAAAAATTGTCAGAGGACGTTTCAAACAAACAAGCATGGTAGTCACAGAACCATTAGCAGGAGTCTCTATTATCATATTACTATTCATATAAGACAGCTTTAAGCCCAATCTATTAGCACACTCAAGGGATATAAACGAATGTGTTTCTCCAGTATCAATAATAGAAATCAACTCAGTATTATTAATAAGACAGGTACCTCTAATCAAGTTGTCTTTCTTAGGATCATTTGAACCAGCTAGAGCAAAAACTCTTCCAGCATTATGAGTAGCAGCAGCAGCCTTCTTTGGTTTCTGGCATTGGGTGTTGATATGCCCCTGTTCACCATAATTATAATAGATTGGACCTTCATTAGTACAATCACTCATCTTATGCCCAAGCTTGCCACATCGATAGCACTTCATAACTCTAGCGGTACACACATCGGCTTTATGACCTGATTCTCCACATTTGTAACACTTGAAAGGTACATTAGCAGCTCCCCTACTTTGCTTCTTCTCATCTGATGCCTTCTGCTTCCCCTTATCACCAGTAGTCACATACGGCTTCCCTCTAAACTGAACCTTATCTTTCTTCTCACTCAGTTGTTTATAATGAGCAGAGCGAGATCGGCTATCCTCATCATAAATACGACTCTTGTCTACCAACTCTACATACCTACGAATCTGTTGGCATCCAATTCCTTGCTTGATCTCAGGTCTCAGTCTGTTCTCAAACTTAAGACACTTGGAAAGTTCAGCATCTTCCCTGATGTAATGAGGACAAAACTTCACAAGCCTCTTAATCTTGGCAGCATATTTCGCCACAATCATGTTCCCTTGTTTCAGCTCAAGGAACTCGACCTCCAACTTACCACGAGCATCTTTAGGAAAATACTTCTTAAGGAACTCTGCCTTAAACATAGTCCAAGTTACTACAGCACCTTCATCCTCCAGACGCTGACGGGTATTGTCCCACCAGTCTTCAGCTTCCTCAGACAACATATGAGTCCCGAACTGCACTTTTTTGTGTGTCAGTGCATGCCATCACTTTGAAAATCTTCTCAATCGCCTTAAGCCACTTCAGCGCGCTCGCCGGTTCATGAGTCCCTTTGAACACAGGGGGGTTATTCCTCTGAAACTTCTCCAATGCACGAAACTCATCCTGCGTATTGTTCCAAGTTGTTGTAGGAGTAAGAGCTGCATAGCATCAGCGAAAGCACACGTGTTGTTTCCAGCCATTCTGCACAACACTCATTACATCAGAAAAGATTACTCGTTAATAAATAACGACAGACACAGACTGACAACTACAAAACTTGACCGGACAGACCGACATGCTCTGATACCACTAATGTAACACCCTTCTACTCCAAAACAAAATAATTAAATAATATCAGAGAAAATCAACAAGAAGGGTATCACATTTCATCATGAAATCAACATATAGTGTCTTGTCCCGTAACACGGGTTAAACAACATCCTGAACAATATATAAACTTTCTCGCAGCGGAATTCAACTTTATAATTTAATCATAAATCTTTCCTCAAAATCAAAATAATTCATCCGAAGTTAACATCATGAAGTAAGAAATATTCTCAAATGAAAACATAACTAAAATCAAATAGTATTCAAAACCCATCCCGGTGTTACATGACACAGAGCATGACACATTCACTCCATACCACTTCTAAAGGAAACTAAGGTACGCTCCGAGACTCTAAAAAACTCATCTTGCATTGTAATGCTAATCTTTATCATCTGCAAGTTACCCACGAAGGAGGTAACATTTCCAAGCAGGCAGGGTGAGTAATCATAATATATCATAAACATACAAGAATATGAAATATAAATAAATTAGAACAACATATCATACTTCATCGATAATAAAATTCAGCAACAATAACACAGTCAAGAATTCATCATAAAAATTCAGCAACACAATACCATCGTGAATCCATACAGAAGTATGTAACTCTAACCATCATGATATGCAATTATGCATGTGGTACCAATTCATCGCGAGATGGATATATGACTATCAACCCTCCACAAGGGAGCACATCGTAATCATCGAGAAACTCCAATCCACACAATGGGATTGAAGCTATAAATAGGCCGAAGCCCCATCGTGAATGTTATGAAATGAAATGATGCGCTACATCGTAAAATTCATAAAAATAACTCGCATCTTTCATTGCACATCAGAAATCAAACATCAAATATTTATCTATTTCATCATGACAATACACAGGAACTTCAGTTTGTTAACAACCCCATCTCATTGAGACTTAACTCAAACCCGGTAAAAATTATGAGACAATTTACACGGTTATTTCAAAATTCAGTTCTGAAAATTATCTCATTTTTCTCATTTTTATTCATCAAAATAAAGTTCGGTTTATGCTCTTTCCGACGCTTCAAACAGAATGCGAATCGGGCTTAAGGTTTGAAAGTTATAGATTTTTAAAGAATTTAAAAATTTCCTCCCAAATAGTGTTAATCGGTTAACCCATAGCGTTAACCGGTTAACGCCTGCGAAACTCCAGAAAATCACAAAAATTACAATGGTTAACCGGTTAACCAATAACGTTAACCGGTTAACGCATGTTTGATAGCAGAAATTTGTTGCTTCGTACAGATTGTCCTAAAATCCCCAAAATCTCAATTTTTCCAATACGGGTTCATCTTATTTCACCTCAAAATCATTCCAATACATCCAACAAAACACCATAACATCAGAACAATCATTTATACCATCATTTATAGGATTCAACACATTTTTCTAACTCTATTTCATCAAGATTTCACTCATAAAATCAACCTAACTTAAAATCTCAAAATCTCATAAAACTCATACAATCTAACCTATTCATAATCCAAATCATATACCTTTACAATAGATTATGAAAACTCCACATACCTTAGAGAATTTCGACGCTTTACACTCTTCTTCGGGATTCTCCACAGCCTCCTGACTCTGAGCTTCCTCTTTCTTCAGAGCACTTCACCAAAAACGATAGGAAAATGAGAAAACTAATCGTGTATTCCTTTTTACCAAAACACATCCCAGTTAAGTCTTTTCCCTCTTTACCCTCATATATTTCACAAAAGGACCACCTTATCATTTTCCTTTAATATATTTTTAATAATAATAATAATAAAATAGTATAATAAAACACTATTTATCCTTATTATATAAAAATACTTTTTTTCTCCAAATTCTCTAATTGATCCAAACTCTCCATATTTTTCTAAATTAATTAAATAATGACTAAATAATTAAATTTAGATTTTCGAGGTGTTACAAACTCAGCTGTGCTCAAAGTTTGGAGGATAATATTTCCTTGCAAGAAGGGAGTTATTAATCAGAGGCTTTCTCGACACGTGTGGAGGTCTTGTTTCGACTTTGAATCAAGGGACAAGAAGAAGATTTGACAACACATTTAACACGGATTGGTTTATTGGTTCATATATTTTCTTCTTATAAAACAATTGCAATTTTAATAAAATTTCCCAATTCGATTGTGAATTGGGGGCAGAGTACTTCGAGCGAGGAAGACGAAGGAATTGTCTAAACAAATTCCTTGTGTTCTTTACTATTCTCGCCTTTACTTTTGCACACTTTGATTTTGTGTGTTCGGAAAATTATTGTGTATATAAGTAGTGCACTCAAGGTGTTTGACAAATTGTCACACTCAAAAGTGATAACTACTTTGTGAAAAATTCTGCATTACTTGATACAACAAAATTACACTTAGTGTATTGCACACCAAGTGTTTGTCAAAAAGTCAAACCATACAAAATTAATTAGTTTGTGCTGATTTTCTTACTCTATATCATTGTTAAAAGTAGTTTATCATTTGTAGTGTTATCAAGTGAATCTTTTGTGTAGTATTAATTTATCTTGTCAACATTCTATTCTCATTTGGTTAAAGCGTATATCCGATCTCCGGTGACTTCAATTTTAATTAGACGATTTTCCGGGAAACTTCTGCAATACATTTTCAATTAATTTTTGAAAATTAAATTTTGAAAAATGGATTTATTCAACCCCCCTTCTAGATCCGCACTATCGTCTAACAAGTGGTATCAAGAGCACCAGTTCATCTAGTGCTTCACATACAACTTATTGGAAAAGTGACAACGATCCAACAGGGGCGTACAATAGAGCTCCGGTTTTTACTGGAGAAAACTATAGTCACTGGAAGGATTGTATGTGCATTCATATCAACTCTATTGATAGAAAAATTTGGAAAGTTATTCAAGATGACCCTTTTCAAATAACTATGGCCGGTCCGGATAACGTCCAAATTGAAAAACCGGAAGCACAATGGGACGAGAATGATGAAAAGAAATATAACTATGATTGGAAAGCTCGGAATATGATTATAGCTTCTTTGGGAGTGATTGAATATTTTCGAGTCTCTTATCATACTACGGCTAAGGCCGTGTGGGAAGCATTACAAGTTGCCCATGAAGGAACTAATGATGTAAAGCTTGCATGAATTAATACTCTACAACAAGAGTTTAATCGATTTCAAATGAGCCAAGGGGAAACCATTGGTGAAATGGGAAAAATATTTTCTCACTTGACGAATCGCTTAAACGCTCTTGGTAAAACTACTCCTAATGATGTAGCTACTAACAAAATCTTGAGATGTCTTACTAGGGAATGGTTGCCAAAAGTTACGACAATCAAAGAAGCCAATGATGTAAGAACCTTGGATTTGACTACACTTATTGGAAAGCTACAAGAGCATGAACAAGAGCTCTTAAATTTATATGAGCATGAATATAAAGAAAAGAAAGAAAAGAACGAGAAGAATAAAGATCATGAGAAGAAGAAGTTTATTGCTTTGAAGGCTTCTTCCTCAAAATCTTCCACCAATAAAGATAGTGAGAGTGATTCAAGTGATGATGATGACGAATCAAATGAAGATATGGGTTTGTTTGTTAGAAGATACAATCGGTATCTTAGAAAGAATGAAATATCTCATTCTGACAAGCGTTTCATCAACTATCGAAGAAAATCTAACCCTTCCAAGCAAGATTTTATTAAAAGTACGAAAGGTAAAGGATCATGCTACAATTGTGGAAAACCGGGTCACTACAAACCGAATTGTCCAATGCTAAAGAAAGACAAAGCTAAAGATGAGCATCAAAGGAAAGGTAACAAAACTAGAAGAGCATATATTGCATGGGAAAGTGATAGTGAATCTTCTAGAAAAGCAAGCTCAAGTGATAAGGAAGAGAAAGTTAATCTTTGCCTCATGGCTCGTAAGAAAGGCAAGAAATAGGTAAAACATGTTAAATATGATAATGCTGAAAAATTGTCTTATAATGATCTACTTAGTACTTTTAGAGTTCTCCATCAAGAGGCTAAGGAAGCTTTTAAGCACATTGCATCCGACAATCAATTTTTTACATATTTAGAGAAAAAGGTATCGGATAATAAAAATGCAATGAAAGCTCTTAAGAAATCGATGGTAGAACCTATTAAAGAAGACAAGCGAGAATGGCATAACTTTCATAGTTGCGAAACGTGTTGCATTTGGAAAAAAGAAGTTAAAACTCTTCAAGCCAAATTAGACAAGTTATCGCAACCTAAGATAACCTTTACTATTGATCGTTCAAACTTTAGATGATAAATGAACAACCCATATCAAAGGTATACTTATGCTGTGAAGGATCAAAATAGTAAATGCAAGTCTAAATCATTCTTGAAATGTCACTATTGTTGCAAGGAAGGTCATACGATTTCTAAATGTCGGTTTAGGAGATACTTGGTTCCTAAAGGCATTTGTCAATGGTTGCCCAAATGCAACCAAATTTTCGCTCACACTCTAGGACCCAATGAAAATTGGGTACCTCCCTCTCTTGTCTAATCATGTAGGTAGAGTGTCTTGAGGCTACGGAGAAACATTGGTTTCTAGATAGTGGGTGCTCAAGACACATGACAGGTGACATTTCCTTATTTTATGACTTCGTGGCTAAGAAGAAGGGATTTGTTACCTATGGTGATAACAACAATGGAGCTATACTCGGCAAAGGTAGTGTAGGTAATCCCTCTTCCACATCTATCTCTAATGTCCTCTTAGTAGAAGGTCTTAAGCATAATCTTGTTAGCATTAGTCAATTGTGTGACAAGGGATATAAAGTCTCATTCTCTAAAGAAGGTTGCATAATTGAACATAATGAAAATAAAGAGGATACGTTTAAAGGCTTGAGGGTTAACAATGTATACATGCTTGATTTGAATTTGATGACCATGAGTGATCCTAAATGTCTAATTTCCAAAAGTGAAGATTCTTGGCTTTGGCATAGACGTTTAGCACATATCCACTTTGAATTTCTAAATAAGATTGTCTCCAAAAACTTAGTAGTTAGTTTGCCAAACATAAAGTTCACTAGGGACCATCTTTGTGATGCTTGCCAAATGGGAAAGCAAACAAAGGTATCTTTTAAATCTAAAAATTTAGTTTCTACATCTATACCTCTTGAACTTCTACACATGGATCTTTTTGGTCCTTCTAGAATCAAAAGTATAGGAGGAAACTATTATGGTTTTGTTATTGTTGACGACTACTCTAGATTTTGTTGGACAATCTTCTTAGCTAGTAAAAGTGATACCTTTTCGGATTTTGAAACTTTTGCCAAATTATCTCAAAACAAACTTGGCACAAACATTGTAACCATTAGAAGTGATTATGGAGGTGAGTTTGAAAATCATCTTTTTGAATTTTTTTTGTGAGAAACATGGCATTGAACATGATTTTTCTGCTCTTAGAACTCCACAACAAAATGGCATTGTGGAACGTAAAAATCGTGTGTTAGAGGAGTTGGAAAGAACTATGATCAATGATAGTGGTCTTCCTAAATACTTTTGGGCCGATGCATTAGCACCGCATGCTATGTGTTAAATAGGATCAATATTCGTCCTATACTAAATAAAATGCCCTATAAACTTTTAAAAGGAAGAAAACCAAATGTGTCACACCTTCATGTTTTTGGTTGCAAATGTTTTGTGTTAAATAATGGAAAAGAAAACCTTGGTAAATTTGACTCAAAGGTGGATGAGGGTATCTTTCTTGGATACTTAAATTCAAGCAAAGCATATAGAGTATACAATAAAAGGTTGTTTATTGTTGAAGAATATGTGCATGTATCTTTTGATGAATCTTATCTGAAAGTAGTCGGTAAAGGTAGTGTTGTTATTGGTGCAGGTTCATCTTCAGAAGAGATTGTTAAAGACCAAGATTTGTCTCGTGTGGAACCCTTTCCGAATATTGATTGTAAGGAGCCGGCTAAAGAGTCTAGTCTCGAAAATGAAGATCAAGCATCAAGTCAAAATGATCTACCATTGGAATGGAAAACATCAAAAGACTATCCCGTCGACAACATTATAGGAGATATATCAAAGGGTGTTATCACTCGATCAAGGATAAGTAACTTTTGTTTTTATCATGCTTTCATCTCTCAAATTGAGCCTAAAAACTCCAAAGAGGCCTTACTCGATGAAAATTGGTTTCTAGCCATGCAAGATGAACTAAATCAATTTAAAAGAAATGAGGTTTGGGACCTTGTCCCACCTCCGCGAAATCATCGAGTGATTGGCACTAAATGGGTATTTAGGAACAAGTTGGATGAAAACGGTATAATCATTCGCAACAAGGCCCGTCTTGTTGCTCAAGGGTATAATCAAGATGAAGGCATAGACTATGAGGAAACTTATGCTCCTGTTGCCCGCCTCGAAGCTATACGTCTTCTACTTGCATTTTCTTGTTCACAGCATTTCAAATTATATCAAATGGATGTTAAGAGTGCCTTCCTTAATAGATACATAAATGAAGAGGTGTATGTGTGTCAACCTCCCGGATTTGAAAATGATGAAAAACCAAATCATGTATACAAGCTTAAACATGCTTTGTATGGTCTCAAACAAGCTCCCAGCGCTTGGTATAAGCGCCTAAGTAAAATTTTTATCAATCAAGGTTTTTCAAGAGGAAAAGTTGACACTACACTCTTTATTAAACAAGAAGGAAATCACTCTATATTAGTTAAAGTATATATAGATGATATTATTTTTGGATCTACTAATATGAAGTTAGTCAAAGAATTTTCAAGTTCCATGCAAGGTGAATTTGAGATGAGTATGATGGGGGGGCTTAACTTTTTCCTCAGACTCCAAATTAGACAATTTGAAGATGGGACATTCATAAGTCGAACAAAGTATTACAATGAGCTACTCAAAAGGTTTGATATGATAAATTCCAAGCCCATTAATACACCAATGCATATTGTTGTTAGTCTTGATCGTGATGAAAATGGTAAGGATGTGGATATAAAAAGGTATCGAGGAATGATCGAATCCCTTTTTTATCTTACCGCCTCGCGTCCAGATATTATGTTTAGTGTGTGTATGTGTGCTAGATTGCAATCATGCCCTAAGGAATCACAGTTAAAATCAGTTAAACGCATACTTAGGTACCTTTGTGGTACTTCTAAGTTTGGTTTATGGTATCCTAAGGGTAGTGATTGCTCATTGGTAGGTTTTTCCGATTCCGATTTTGTCAGTTTCAAAGTGGATAGAAAAAGAACTAGTGGAACTTGCCATTTTTTTTCAAACTCTCTTGTCAGTTGGCATAGCAAAAAGCAAGTTTCGATTGCTTTGTCAACTGCGGAGGCAGAATATATTGCGGCCGAAAATTGTTGTGCCCAAATTCTATGGCTAAAACAACAATTACATGACTTCAATATTACTCTTAAACAAATTCCAATTTTGTGTGACAACACTAGTGCAATCAATCTTACTAAAAATATGATCCTTCATTCGCGCACTAAACATATTGAAATAAGACATCACTTCCTTAGGGATCATGTAGAGAAAGGTGATGTGGTGTTTGAGCATGTTGAAAGTTCGAATCAACTTGCCGATATTTTTACAAAACCACTTGCTACCGAACCTTTCTTTCATATTCGTAGGGAACTTGGTGTTCTTGATATTTCGGATAGATCTTGATAATCATTGAATTGACATATATTATTGTTTGGCTTACCTTATCTTGTCACTAACTTCTCTTTTAGTGTAGTATTATTTTCCTTCACGTTCATATATACTCGAGGTAGTATCCTTCTAAACTTAGTTTGTCTCTAATCACTATTGATCTTTGATTTTCTCTATTCATCCATGATATATAATATGTAGGGTGTAACTATGCTTATGTTTGTGATTTTATCTATTCGTTATTTTCTTTTGGGTTAAAATTTGTTGTATGTCTTTTGATCAAAGTATAAGGTAATATTATAATGATTTGATGTGTTTTAAGTGCATTTTAGTGCAAATGTTCATTCAAAATTGTCGGTCCCAACAGGCCGACTCATGAGTCGGCTCATGGAACCTTATGAGTCGACCTCCTTACTACTTGAGCCAACTCATTTCAAATTTTATTTAAGCCGACTCATTGTCAGTTTTGAGCCGACTCATTGTCGTATCATATGACATTTGGCTGTCTTGAAAAGACGCGTCGTCTGCATCCTATACCCCTAGGTCGCCATATCAATTGCATCTTACCACTTTTTGACTTTCATTTAAGTGTGTTTATGAATTCTAATCATCAAAACTCATTAAAATCACATTTTCATCTCATTATCATTTCATATTCTCTCAAGTTTCTCAACAAACCCTAAAACCCCATTTCTCACTCAAAGTCTCAAATCTCTTCTTCATCCTCAACAATGGCTTCAAGAGCTACAGGAAAAAGGTCACGAGGTTCTTCATCACAATCCTCACTACCGGTAAATGCTCTATCTCTTCTCCCATCTGATTTGGTTGAAGTTTATAATAAAAAGTTCAAGAATAGGAAAATTGTTCCTCAATATGTGTACTCAAGAACAACAGCCAATCAGATGCATATATCTCACATTGTAGAACTAATAGATTTTCATGGTATCAACCTTTTTCTCTCTTGTCATGAAAATTATAATGAGGATTTAGTAAGGGTGTTTTATGCTGGACTGGTTGGGACATTTAAAGGATTTGAGTTCAATTTTCGTATGGGCACTAGAATGTTTGCTGTGAATGCTCAAGTTTGGAAAAACTTATTTCGCATTGATCCTGAGGAGGCTAGCATCTTGATGACTGATTCATCTCAAGTGGAGAACTACACATTTCGCTCGGAATTAAATGGTATGCTTAAAGACTCATTCTCTATCTCCATTGTAAATTCTAAATTGTTTCCAAATTCAACCACCACTGGTCAAGTCGTTGGATCGCATCCTTCATTGGATAGTGTCACATAATTTATGTCCAAAGAAAGGGGGCTTTTCTCCTATCGACATGGCTGAAGTTCACTTGATATACATTCTTCGGAATAAGGTAAAAGTTAACTGGCCATATTATTTCGCTAGTCGTATATTTGCTCTAAAGGAAAAGAAAGGAGTTGCTCTTGCCTATCCATCAATCATTCAGGAGATTATCAACAAAGCAGAAATTGTTGGTAACGACTTACCCATGGTTTTTGTATCTGACACAAATTGGTTTCAACAAAAGACACTAAGTCTTATGGGTCACATATGGGATCCTAAGGAGAAACTGTATAAATATCTTTTAAGAGGTGATTTTAATCATGAGGTGGAAGAAAATTCTGAAGGCGAGGATCTTGAGGATCAAAATGAAGGGTGGAATGGTATTCCATCTAATGATTCTGCATCCTATGCGAATCAAGGATGGGGTGAGTGGAAATACACGGGCTGGACCACTACGGCTACTCGATTTGCCCCTCCATCTCAACCACAACAAGATGATTCGTCTAGCATCATGGCTTTGCTTCAGAATATGCAACTTCAGCAGGAAGCCTATTACACAACTCAAACTGAAAGATACTCAGAATTAGAAAGGCGTTTAAATGAACAAGATACGGAGTTTGCTGCTTATGTTTCTGTTCAGGACACTCGGTATACAGAATTGCAAGCTCATTTGGCCGCCCAAGATACTGCATTTAACTCAATAGAAATTTCATTCAATTTACCGAAGCTTATATGGATGACTCTCACCCTATCACTTACCATCGATGTTATCCATTCACTCGGGATCGTAATCCCCAAGATTGAGAGAATCATTGCATCCCATTTCATTTTTTTTGTTTATGTAATTTCCTTATGGTTTGTTATGCATAATGGATAATGGTTTGATTGTGTATGAATTCATATCCCTATCGTTTGATTGCTTCCTATTTATCCTTTGTTTATGTTTACATATATGTTTTTCACGTTCTTCCAAATTGTGTGTTTGTGAATGCGTGCGACAATCGCAATTGGTATCTCATATTGAACTTATGTTTAGCATGCTATTTTTTTGGTTACTCATGAGGATATTTTTATTTTTGACTTTGTCAAAGGGGGAGATGATATTGAAAGCATAGAATAGATCATGTTTGTGGCATCCATTCAGGGGGAGCTTAGCAACATAGGGTGACTAATTCATCATGTTTTTGCCATCATAAAAAAGGGGGAGTTTGTGAGACATGGTATGGGTTTTGAATGTGTCAAAAACTTGGCATGATTGAAAGTGTGCTTGGTTCACAAATAAAAAGGAAGAAATATGATTTTTGTGAAAATAAACTGAATGAGGCAACTCAAATTACACCATGAGCCGACTCATTCAGTGTGTTTTGTGCCCAAAACACGCGGGTCCCAACAGACTGCCTGAGGCCAAATTTTGGTCGGCTCATTGGGTTTGTATGAGCTGGCTCAAAGCCCCTCATGAGCCGACTCATTCAATTGTTTTTCTCCCAAATATGTGCGGGTCTCAGCAGGCTGCCTTCCTCCACTTTTGGCCGACTCACCCAAAATTTTGAGCCGGCTCATTTGTTGATTTGAGCAGGCTCATTCCTGTAATTGTCATATTTATTTATTAAATCTTGCTTTATATTTTTCTACCATAAACTAACCAATATAAATAGCTGCTTTCATTTCTTTTGAGAGGTTAACAAGAAAAGTGAAAGATATACACACTTATCTATTCATCTTCTTCTTCCTTGCATCCATCAACAATCAGACACAATAATCTTTGTTGATTAAGGTGCTAGCTTCGAAGATAACGTTCAATCGTAAATTATAGTTTCAGATTGGATCTAGAGAGTGTGGGTTTTTCTTGGAAAAATCTGAAGGGTTTTCTCCTCCAAGATCATAGAAGGTTTGAGGGTTTTTGCACACAACCATCGTTCGTATATTCAGCCGAGTGAGGTAGATTGAAGATCAAGTGGATCGTTCTTTCATATCACGGTAGGCGGAGGATTGCGAAGATCTTTGTGGCTTCACAAGTGTTGAAGAAACTCAACTGTGCTCAAAGTTTGGAGGATAATATTTCCTTGCAATAAGGGAGTTATTAATCGGAGGTTGTCTCGACACGCGTGGAGGTCTTGATTCTACTTTGAATCAAGGGACAACAAGAAGATTTGACAACACATTCAATACGGATTGGTTTGTTGGTTCATCTATTTTCTTCTTATAAAAAAAAATCAATTTTAATAAAATTGCCCAATTCGATTGTGAATTGGGGGGTAGTGTACTTTGAGCAAGGAAGACGAAGGAATTGCCTAAACAAATTCCTTGTATTCTTTACTATACTCACCTTTTACTATTGCACACTTTGATTTTGTATGTTCTAAAAATCCTGGTGTATCTAAGTAGTGCACTCAAGGTGTTTGACAAATTGTCACACTCAAAAGTGATAACTACATTGTGAAAAATTCTGCATTACTTGATACAACAAAATTACACTTAGTGTATTGCACACCAAGTGTTTGTCAAAAAGTCAAACCACACAAAATTAATTAGTTTGTGCTTATTTTCTTACTCTATATCATTGTTAAGAGTAGTTTATCATTTGTGGTGTTATCAAGTGAATCTTTTGTGTAGTATTAATTCATCTTGTCAACATTCTATTCCCATTTGGTTAAAGCGTATATCCGATCTCCGGTGACTTCAATTTTAATTAGACGATTTTCCGGGAAACTTCCGCAATACATTTTCAATTAATTTTTGAAAAAGGGATCTATTCAACCCCCCTTCTAGATCCGCGCTATCGTCTAACAGTCCTTATTGTAATTACTCAAGTAAAGAAAAAAATCATGTGTTAATACATTGTCTGCTTTATAATGTGGCAGTAGTTAAGGGGGCAAAGATGGAGGATTGAAGTGTTGTGTTTTACAAAAGAGGATTGAGAAGATGCTACTTACCATGTGGACCAACCTAGGATCGGGGAACATTTGACCCAACTTCCCATTAGAGAGAGATTTTATTTGGCATAAAGAAGAATGAGAGTGCAAGACCCAATCCATATTTGATGCATATACTCCCCTGAAAACTTCATGAGAAAAAAATTGGAAAGATTATGCAAACATAGATTTCAAAGAAGTCGAGATTAGGAATTTGTATCTAGTCAAAAAGTTTTCCTAGGAAGACAAGTCCTAGTAATTTTGAAAGGACAATTGGATGAGCACACCATAGATTATAAGAGGGGTCGAGAAGACTCGTTGAAAAAGAAGTGTGCTCCCATAGAGGGGAAATCCCCCAAGAAGACTTTTGAATTTGTTTCTAGAGTCAAGGGCAAGGATATGGTAGTGGGGAAAAAGAAAGACACAATGGGAAACACAAGTACATAACTTCTATCAATGGTGGTGCTTCGAGGTGGGGAATCCATCCAAAGGGACAGTGAAAAGGAGGATCATCGAGTTGTTGGTTATTAGCAAGAAGTGTGAGATCTTCCCTTTAGTGATAACAATTTGAATTACTAACTTTGACTTCTAAAAAGTACTTATTGATGATGGTAGCTCCTGTGACATCATGTACTCATACCTTTTTGAGAAAATGGGGGTTGAATATGAGAATTTTGTGCCCCTATAAAGGGTCGGACCTAAAGGATTTAAATGGCACCATAACTTATCCTTAGAGATACATTGAATTGATGGTTGTAACGCCCCAATTTAATTTTTTAATTATTTATTCGATTAATAGAAATCGTTATGTGTTGTTGTGCTTTATTGGAGGTTGCATATCCTTAGTGAAGGGTGGAGGTGTTGAGATGAAGGAAAATGTATCGAGTAAGAAGAATTATATTATTGAAATTAATATAAGTTTAATAATTTATATTACTATACATTGAAATAATTTAATTAGTGGAATATTAAGTGAAAATGGAATTATGGTAATTAGATGAGAAGTTAGTGAGGGCATGATGGGGATTCCAATATTAGGGGTCAAAGGGTTATGTTGGGAATTTGGAGAAAAGAGAATTCAGTTTGTAGAAACTGATTATGGAATGGAGAGGAGCGTGAACAGAAGAAAGGAAGAAGGAAGTTAGGGCAGGAGAAGAGGAATAAAATCCCGCCAAGAGAGAAATTCTTCGTCAAATTAAGGTAAGGGTGGGATCTCTTTCATCTTGTAAGGGTATTATGATATGCATGTTAGGTAAGATGTCCTCAGGTATGTTTGTGGGATTGTGTAAACACCCCAAATTTGCCCTCACCCATTAACACCATGGCTTGTGATCATCTCATATGCATAAACACAAACATATCATCTCATATCCCATTTTTGATTCACTGCATAGCTTCTAAGGCATCTGCACCTAGGGTTTGTGTTCTGAGCAATCCCAAAGCATCTTGAGCCATTCCAAAGGCCACCAATCAACTCAAAGGGGTCCATGTGTGCTCTTACATCATATTCCATCTCCTCAAAGTCAAAATTGCAAGGGAATCACAAGAACTAGGGTTTGAGTGGATGCAGAGCCAGGTTGAACTGCACAGTTGACTGAAAATTAGGGTTTTGGTTTCAAAGGCCATAACTCCAAATTTTTTGGTCATTCTTGTTTCCATTGATCTTTATATGGTATAGGGAGTATGCATATCAATTTTCATGAAGAAATTCCATGGGGAAGTCATCTGATCAAGGGTTGACTTTTCAGACAAGTCAGTGCAAAATCAGGGCATCTGAGGCCCCCAATGACCCAACCAATGGGTGATCTTCATCATTTTGAGTGTATATGATCTTTATTTGGTCATGGAAGAAGGTTGAAGTTCATAGAAATCAAGAATTTAGGGTTTTTGCAAATGTTGACTTTTTGGGCATAGTTGACTTTTCAAAAATGCATCATTTTAGGTCATTTTTCAAGCCTTGATTCTTGATCCAAAAAGGCTTCAAATGGAAAAACTTTGGTCATGAAAGTTGTAGATCTCATCTTTCCCTTTTCAAAAAGTACAAGAACATGATCAAACTCTTCTTGGATCAAAAGTTATGGCAATGCAAAGTTGGCTAAAATCATTGATTTTCAAGGCATGCCCTAAGTGAGAATTTTGCAAAATCTTGGACCAATGCATATTGCAGCCTCTAGTTCATTTCAAACCAACACATAAACATTCTCTAAGTCCTAAAAATCAGAAATGATCCAAGAATGCCCATGGTTTCATGCTTGGTTGAACAAAGAATCACATGTGAACCATAAAGTAACCAAGTTGCAAAACACTCATTTCTCTTCACCAACTTGCTGCATTGATCCTTGAATCAAGCTAGCCTTTTTCACCACACCATGCTGCGCCAGCCCTAGCCTTTGTACTTGCCTAGCACCTCACCATACTTGCCTTACACATAAAGTGGACTTTGAGCAAAAGGTGACTTACCTATCCATAAAGCACAAGTCACATCATCCAGCCAATCAGATTTGTTTATGTTATCCCTTTGCAAGCTAAAGACATCACCAAGCAAGGCTGAAACCAACACATTCCACACATTCACAAAAACCTTCCATTTTGCATAAGCATTCGAATCTGCTTACACAGCCACCAAACACTCAAACTATCTTCATCAATCATCTCACCACACTTCATAGGCCACCCAGCACCAAGAACACAAGCCTGAAACAGCCTGAACACTCCATAACCATTCTTCACCTCAGCCTGCATTTTCTATCGAATCTCTCTCCACAAGCCACAAACATCCAAACAAACACCATAAACCTTCTCCATTCATCCTCAGGATCACAAACAACCCCTCACCATGACCTGAAAGTGCCTGAAACACCATTGCCATTTCTGATCAAGCTTGAGCAGAAGCTGTCGAATCTCACTATCCAGCCAACATAAATTGTTCTAAGGCATTCAAACATCATCAAGAGGTCCTAAGGGGTAGATTGCACAAGGAGAAGTGACCAAAAAGTTCCCAAACTAAAAGCTTCGAATCTCAGGTAGCTTGAAATTTATTTTTCCAGAAATGGTTTTTCATGTTACAAACTTGTTCCTCATGATTCACTGAGCATCTTGGTGTTTTTAGTTTTTGAAATGGTTGTGATTTGAGTGTTTAATTTGTCTCTGAAACTGGTTTGCCCTAAAACTTGTTTCGTTCGATTCATGAATGTGGGGAAGAATAAATTTGTTTGGGCTTAGGGTTTTGATTCAGGGGATCATGGGGTTCATTTTGGTATGCTTAGCTTTCATTTTTGATACGTTTTGAGGGGGTTTGGAGATTTTCAGGTGGACTGCCCACCGGAGAAGACGACCGGAGGTCTTCTCCGGCCACCTGAAAGTCATTAGGGCTTAATCCAGTAATTAGATGCCATTTGAATTTGGGCCATAGGATGCGTTGACATCTTTGACTTCGCGCGCAGATAGAAGGCCAGGATCAGTTTGATTTGCCCTAATCTCTCTCATTAGCTTTAATTAATTCATAATTAAATTAATTAAGTCAGGTGCAATCTCCACCATCCATTCACGCGCCAGTCAACACTTTCAAATCCTAGGCGCATCCTGGCCCTCCATCCCTCTGACTTTCATTTTATTTGTCTTTTTTATTCATTTTATTTCATTAAATTTGCACAATTAATTTAAAATAGCAAAAAACTCTTAAAAATTATGAAACTTTTTCCTTAAGGTTTTATTAATTTTTAAGACACAAAAATATTTTTATTTTATTTTTTATCATTAAAAAAGTATTTTTAAATATTTAAAAGATTATTTTTAATTGATTAATGGGAATTAATTAATAAAAAATACTTTTAGGTATTTAAAAATTACAAAAAAATTCATGAAATGTTCTAAGACATTTAGAAACATTGTCCAACCTTCAAACCAAATTTCTTTTTTGATCTTGGTGCATTTTAAGAATTTTTCATTGAATTAAATCATTTCTTATGCATTATTTTGATCACATGTTTGAAAATTCATTTCTGCCTATTGGAGAAGGTTGAGACATTGATTCTTTTTGCATTGTTTTCTATTTGGAATGTATTTCCAAGGATAAAATGGCCATGTTTTGTTTCTTCATTTTCAATTTGTTTGGCATTTGTTTTGTTAAGAACCCTAAAAAACCCTAATAACTTAGAAAATTCATATCTTGAGTTTGGTTGAGAGTTGAGAGCTCCCCTTTGGGCAGTGGTTTGTTATAGGTCTAGGGTTTCTTTGGATAGCATTTTCCATTTTTTTTATCTTAGGGTTTGCTTCTGTTTTGAGTTTTTGTTTGATGTTTGATCCATGAACCCTAATTTGGGCTTTCTCTTGCATCCTTCTTACATTCTCTTGCATAACTTGACTTGTCTTTGCATTTTGTGCATTCTTGTGATTCATTTGACATCTTAAGACATATAGAAAGCATGTTTGATCATTGCATTACATATTTTCCATGTCATTTGTCTTGTATGCTTCATAACATTTCATGCTTGTTCATGCTTCTTAACCTGCTTCATATGCATTCATGATCTTGTATGAACATCCCCATGTCTTGCCTCATGTTTGCAGCACCTCATAGCATCATAATCATCATCAACATGCTTCTGGTTTGGCCTAGCATCATACCATTTCATCTCATCTTGCATTGCATTGCATTTCTTTCTAACTTTTCAGGTGGTAAGTAAACTTGAGAAGTGAATTTGCCTTCACTTCTCATACCTTTTCTTTTCATCTCTCTTGCATCCATTGCTGCATTCTTATATGTGTTTGAGATTGAGCTTGCTCATTCTTGTTCCTCCCACTTTCTTTCTTCAAGTGATTTGACTTCTTGAATGAAGCAAGTCACTTTGCTTCTCTTGTTCTTGTTCATCTGCTTCCTGGTGGCTCCTCTGAAGATTGTTCTTGAAAACCTCACAAACCCTAGGATCAACCAAGCATGACAATGAATTAGGGTTTTGATTAGTCTCCCCCATAGTTTTTACCTTTGTGTCTCTCTTTGAGTCTTCTCTTCTCACCTCATAATCAGGGACTAAACCCTAAAGGCTTCAACACTTTGTGATTAAGTTTATGCCTGCATCCTTCTCTTAGGATGGAGTGTATAACTTTAATCCTAAGTGTTAAACCCTTTATGTGTTTAAATCTCTTAATCAATCCACATAATAATCATCAAGACATCACACTTGTAACTTGGGCCTTGCATTAGGGTTCTAATTCTTCCTTAAGTGGTTAAGAAGGACTAACCCTAGTGTTAATGGACAAGTCCCCCTCAAGTTGTCTTACAAATCATAAAAATCACTTCATCATCATACCATTAATCTAAAATCCACTTAATCAAAGGCTTGTTTTGTCATGGGTTTAATCCCTAATCATGGATTAAGTTGAGGAGCTTTCCTCAGCTTAAACTCTCTCATCTATTATCCTTCTTTTAGGATGGTGTAATGAGTCTGTTTAATCCCTGATTATGGCTTAACCTCATTACTCAGCACTAAACAAAAACACCAAAAACATCTAAATAATCACAAATAGGTTAATGATCTTAATCCTATACCAAAGGTGATTAGGTGTGAGAATCTGACTTCACACCTAAGGTACTCTCATTACCCCTAATCAGAGGGAAGATGTGATGAGTTTACTAACCCATTGGTTTAGGCTTAAGCTCATTATCTTATGACAAACTCCAAAAAGAAATAAAAGACTGAAAACTCAAAAACAAACAATAATCGTCTCCTCCGGGATTCTTTCCTCATCACCTTCACTCACAAGCGAGAACTTGCTTCTTCCGTCTAATGCAAGACAGTTAGCACCTGAGCCAGACAGGTCATACACTTGAGCATAGACAAGTAAGCAGTTCATCAGTCAATTTATCTTCCAGTCTCTTTGGGTCGAACTACGGTGTTCTGACTTCCTCATTGCACGAGAGGATACGTAGGCATAACTTAATGGTTATCGAACAAAAGTCTCTGTATATTCCCCCTCTTTCCAGCTTCATCCTTTAGCCTCATATTCTTGAGCATTTCACTCTGTTCTTACACTGACACTTTCATACTTCACATCACTTATACACTTTACACTGACACCTGTACATCTTTTCCAGCTATTTTATACACAAATTGCACTGACACTACCCCTTTAAAACACAAATCTTTTAAGCGTGGATCCCGTCGAGTACGGCGGACAATCTGGGTGCTAATACCTTCCCAGGTTGTAACCAACCCCCTTTCTCAGTCTCTCTGGTTCGCAAACCGTCTTATCCATTCTTTTTCTAGGCTTATGCAGCATTGCCTTTCCTCCGGGATAAAAATTCCTAGCTGGCGACTCTATTCATCTCCAGTGAGTTCACGGCTGTGTGTTCTCATTGTTCCCCTCGCCGACCGTTCGCGTCTGTACCCTTATCTGACCTTGGTGTCACTTATCGGGAGCGACAGCTTGGCGACTCTGCTGGGGAACCTTGTACTGCAACCAGGGCTTCTGGTTCTTTTTGTGGGTTCCTCCTAGCGCTTGGTTGATTTGTGTTTACTGGGGGTGTTGTGTGCTTGTTTGTGCTTGTGTTTATTGTTGTTTATTGCTTTATGTACAGTTACTTTACTGCTTTCTTTATTGCATTTATATGTCATACTGTCATTGTTGCTGGCTGGATCTGGTTTGTTTTGGTGGGTGGGTGTTTCATTGAGAGTTAAGGTCCTATACCTGGGACCTGAGTGACACCTAGGCTAGAGTGGATCATATTCTTTCCCATTCCATTTCGGTCTGGTGCGGGAATATGAAACACGGTTCAGATATGGGTTTCTTCTTGAGAACTCTGTGTTGCGGATTTCCTGCAATGCTAGGGCTATCTGGGAAGCCTGCTAAGTCTGGATGACCTTTTAGTTTTGACCTTCAGAAACTGAGGTGAATTAGAGGAGGAATTGTTATGGTTATTGTAAACACTGTACCTCCGGGTTAGAAGTGTTTACACTTCTCATAACTGATCCAAGTCTGAGGATCCTTGTTCTAGATCACCACCTGTGAGGGGGTTGGGCTGTTTACAGGTTTGCAGGTACCTTAACCTCAGAATACCCTGTTACTTTGACTTTGTTAAGAATGCTCCATGTTGGATAGTTCTTGTGATTCTAAAACCCTGGACATGTGGCTCTTTATTTGAGTCCCCCACCTTGGTTACTGGATTTTCTAGACCTCCATCTGGAATTCTTGGACATACATGGATCTTTACCAAGGCAGTTAATCAGATCCAGCTCAGTCACAAACCCCTGCATTTCATCTGCATACATACTCATTGCATCATATTAACATGTGCTTATTTGTGTTTCAGGGTATCCATTTTCATCAGGTTTTGGTTTTGACCCCATCTGCAGCTTTGACCTGTCTTCACCAGCATCAGCCAATCAGTGGCTCTTTCCCTCAGCATTGTCATCAGCACTCTACTCAGTCTCCAGCATCATGGCTCCAAAGAAAAGCAACATCACCTATCATTTCTTCCAACCAGACTTATCAGACATCAGGAGGATCCAAGCCCTGATCACACCAGATCACATACCTTTGTTCAGGGAGCATTATGGGGATATACTTGACTTGGTTATGGACATGGACCCATCCCAGAGAAGTCTGATCCACACCTGCATTCAGTTCTATGACCCCCCATTGAGGTGTTTCACCTTTCAAGACTTTCAGTTGGGGCCTCTTTTAGAAGAATACTCATCCTTGATTGGTTTGCCTATCAAGAGGGAGATCCCTTTCAACCCTGAAATGGTCTTTCCCAGCAATGGAGAGATAGCAAAAGCTTTGCACCTGGAACCTGCTTTGATTGAGCAGCATATGACCTCTAAAGCTGGGATCCCTGGCTTTCACCTGGACTTCCTGATTTCTCAAGCTAATCTGAAGGCCTCCCTGGGGGAGTGGAAAGCTGTTTGTGCCTTGTTGGCCTTAAGTGTATATGGAGTTGTGTTGTTTGCAGATGAGCCTCGATTCATCAGCAAGAATGCAATTCACTTGTTCATCCTGAAGAACCCAGTGCCAACCTTGCTAGGAGACCTCTATTACTCAGTACATCAGAGGAATGAGAAGCAGAGGGGGAAGTTAGTAAGGTGTTGTGCTCCACTATTCCATGCTTGGCTTCTCAGGCATCTACCCAGGATAGATGCATTTCTAAATCCTCATCAGCAAAGCAACTGGGCTAAGAGGCTCACTACTCTCACTTCAGCAGACATCAGGTGGTGTACCCAAAGCACCAAGGGCAGAGATATTATCACAAGCTGTGGGCACTTTCCCAATGTGCCTTTGGTAGGAGTTAAGGGAAGTATCAACTACAATCCTCTGCTGTTCAAGAGGCAATTGGGCTATGCACTGGTCCACACTCCTAGGGTGCAGGATTTGATTGAAACCCTCTACTGTGAGAACAAGGTTAGTCTGGCAACTGTTAGGCAGGCTGCCTGGGCCTGGGATCATGTTCAAACCAAGGGAGTCACCATTCTGGGGAAGTGCAATAATGTGGCATCAGTCCAATATTATGAGTGGTCCCATGCTAGGGCCCGATTCTCTGGATTACCCTTCACCATAGAAGACATGCCTGAGTCATCTTCAGCACCACCCCCTGCCACTGTCAGTTTGGAGGAGTTTGAGAGCTTGAGGGAGAGAAATGAGAAGTTATCCCAAGCCTTGCAGAAGACCCTCTATGAGAGGAAGGATGGAAGAATGGAGATTGAAAGATTGGAAAAGTTGAGGGTGGAACACTTGACTAAGATTGAGAAGTCTGGAGATTATATCAAAAAGTCTAAGGCTGGTGAGCAGATTCTGAAGAATGCTTGTAAAGAAGCCCAGTTCCAAAGAGCAAGAACAGACTTGTACCTGAAAGAGAGTCAGGCCAGGTGGGTCCGGATCACTGAGGCCCGTACTCTAGAAGACAAGAGAGTTCAAGATAAGATGGAGCAGATGGAAGAAGCCCTGGTAGCAGCCCAGAGGGAAATTTCAGAGCTAAAAATCAAAGCAGGAGTGAAGAGGTCTAAAGACCAAAGTCAGAACAAGAAGTTGACTGCAGCTGTTGCAACAAGGAACCTTCTCATCAGGAACCTTACAGAACATCCGGCTGATCCTGTGACCGAAGCACTTCTTAAGGAAGTTCGTGAGGATGAGTTTGGCCTTGGAGTTTGATTATTTGCTTGTTGTTGTTCCTTTTCCATGTACTTTTGCTTTTTGTGATGTATTTTTGACCCCTTAGAGGGCTGGTGTTGTAAAATGAACAAGTTGCATTATTTCATCTTATGTAATATATTTGTGATGGTTTCCACCTGAGTTCACTTCAAAAGCAACTTCAACAGCATCATCTTCAAGGGTCTGGAAGGGTCAAAACTGAAGACCAAACCGGATACCTTGAGAACAAATAAGCATAACTGCATTGCATACTAACCCTTTTGTTTGTTTTGTAGGTTTTGTTTTATTGTTACTAACCTCTGTTGTGATATTCAGGAATTATTGCTCGCCGCCGGGTATTTCCTCTCAACAGGCCACACAGGTACCCAACTAGAAACAACCTTCCGGGCATCCAAATGGACCAGATGCAGCAAGACCTTACAGAGGTCAGAAACCAGATGGCAAACGAAAGACTGGAGATGAGAACCCAGATAACTCAATTCATGGAAGTGATGAATAACTTAGCTCAAAGCCAGGAGAGGCTCAGAGCTTTGGTAGAAGGGAGGAATCAAGATGAGCCACATGTGGGAACTGCTGGCACAAGTAACAATGAAAGGGTGCAACCACATGTTAACCCCCCTGTGTTTGGCCCACATCTACATCCTGAGATCAACATTCCCGCAAACATTCAAGGAACAGCCACTGCAGCCAGGGTACTTCAAGAAGATCCTCAGGAGGACCAATTTACAGTAATGGGTGCTGGAGAGGAAACTTATGATAGACGATTGGATGAAATAGCTGAGAAGTTGAGGTCCCTAGAATCTCAAAATTCTTTGGGTTTCGACGTCATGGACATGGGGCTGGTAGACGGGGTCAGGATCCCCCATAAATTCAAGCCTCCTTGTTTCGAAAAGTATAATGGGACTTCATGCCCCCGGACTCATTTGCAGTCATTTCTGGGAAGGCTGAAGGCCTATACAATGGATGAGAAGCTCTGGATGTTCTACTTTGAAGACAGTTTGACTGGAGCATCAAGGGAATGGTATTCCCACTTGACAAGGGCAACTGTAAGATGCTGGAAGGACCTGGCAGAGGCCTTCATCCGACAATATCAATACAACTTAGATATGGCACCCAATAGGACTCTCCTAATGGGAATGTCACAGTCGTCAAGGGAAAGTTTCCGAGAATATGCCCAAAGATGGAGGCAATTGGCTGCTGCCGTTCAACCACCAATGTCTGAGAGAGAAATGGCAGACATGTTTATGAACACTCTCCAGGGAACGTATATTGACAGGTTGGCTGCTTTCTCCTCCACTAGCTTCGCAGATGTTGTTATAGCTGGGGAGAGAATTGAAAGCCTGTTAAAAATGGGCAAAATTTCCGATAATGGTGCCAGTTCGTCCAGCAGTACAAGAAAGCCTTTTGCAGGCCCTAGAAGAGCTGGCGAGACCAATGCCATTCACACCAACAGGGGTAGGCCCCAATATGTTCCAAGGACAATAGCAGCAGTCACTATCCCTGCTCCGGCTCATCCTCAGCCAATCTATCAACCTCCTCAACAAAGCTTCCAACAACAACCTCAGTATCAGCCGAATCAATATCCTCCAAGGAACTACAACAACAACAACTCCAACAACAACAATCAACAGAGGCCATTCCAACAGAGGCCCTCTCAAGCTAACCGAGTGATCGACCCGATTCCAATGCCGTATGCTGCCTTGCTGCCACAGCTTCTGAAACTCAACCTGGTTGAGCTAAGAACGTTGGCACCTCCGGATCCAAACAGTCTACCAAGAAACTATGACTCCAATGCTAGGTGTGCTTTTCACTCAAACGCACCTGGTCACAGTACAGAAAAATGCAGGGCTCTGCATATGAAGGTACAAGACTTGGTAGACTCCAAGGCTCTGAATTTTGCACCCCCGCCCAATGTCAATAAAAACCCAATGCCAAACCATGGTGGTCCCCGAATTAATGCTATTGAAGAAGACCAACCGTCTTATTTGATAACTAGTGTGGAACAGATCAGGACACCATTGGTGGAAATCAAAGCTCAACTCCGCGAAAGCAATATATTCCCAGGGTGTGAACTAGGATGTCCCTACTGCAATATTTCTTGGAATGGGTGTGAAGACCTGAGGAATGGCATTGACAGCCTTATTCAGAGTGGCCTGCTACAGATCACTACATCATTCCCGACAAATCCAGTAACTTCATCAACAACGGTTCCAGAACCTCCTACAACTACAGCAACTATTGTTCCCGACAACTCATCAGCAACATCAGCAAATACTTCATCTGTCCTCCCAAATGATCAGATTTCAACAGTTTCTCCTGCTACAACTTCAGCTTCATTCCACTTCGAATCTCCATCAACAGCAACAACAGTTCTTCCAACAGGACCTCCTACAACACCAGCAATCAATCATGAAGATGTCTCCACTGTTACCATATTCTACGATCCTGAAAACAATTCCGCTTATCATTCAGAAGGTGCTGCTCCCGCCAGAGCACCGGTTACAATCTTTTATGATCCACAAACAATTACAGTCCCTTCAGCAGCAGCAATCAGTCCAGTCACTGTCACGGTGCCTGGACCTGTACCATATGAAAGCAATAGGGCCATCCCTTGGCACTATGGCTCTGACTTGTATTGCGAAGGAAAAAGAATCACTCTTGAAACATCAGCACCTGCACCACAAGTAGATAATGTGGGGGGAGGCGGAGGCTTCACTCGAAGCGGACGTCTCTTTGCTTCACAAGTTCAAAGACCCACTGCCGAAGCAGAAGTTGCTGCCAAGGCAAAGGGTAAAGGCCCGGTGCAGGAAGATCCAGCTGCCAAAGAAGCCCTGAAGACCCCATTTGATCAGGAAGTTGATGAGTTCATGCGAATCATCAAGAGGAGTGATTATAAAGTTGTGGATCAACTTCACCAGACGCCATCCAAAATCTCCATCCTCTCACTGCTTATGTGCTCCGAAGCCCATCGGAATGCACTACTTAAAGTCTTGCACGCAGCTTACGTGCCTGAGGAGATTACTGTCAACCAATTGGAAACCGTGGTTGGGAATGTTACTGCTAGCAATGGGCTAGGGTTTACCAATTCTGACCTGACAGCGGATGGCCGCAACCACAACAAAGCCTTGCACATAACCATGGAATGCAAAGGGGCTGTCCTTTCTCATGTGCTGGTGGACACAGGTTCTTCCCTGAATGTCTTACCAAAGAAGGCTCTGGTGAAGTTAGAATATGATGGATTGGCATTGAGACCCAGCAACCTGGTGGTAAGAGCCTTTGATGGTTCAAAGAGATCGGTTCTGGGAGAGATTGAGCTGCCCGTGACAATTGGCCCGCAGACCTTTAAAACTATCTTTTATGTGATGGACATTCAGCCCGCCTACAGCTGTTTGTTGGGTAGACCCTGGATTCACGCCGCTGGCGCTATAACGTCTACCCTTCACCAAAAGTTAAAATTTGAGTGGGAAGGTCAAGTTGTCACAATCTGTGGAGAAGAGGATATTTTCGTTAGCCATCTGGCTACCTACAAGTACATTGAGATGGATGGGGAGATCCATGAGACAATGAGCCAAGGTTTTGAAGCCTTGAATGTCAATGAAGCATCTGCTGTGTCAGGTATCTCCATGTCATCTTATCAACAAGCCCGGAAGGTTGTTGAGGAAGGAACTGCCCTGGGCTGGGGCAAGGTCTTAGCTGTGGAGGAAAAGAAGGACAAATTTGGGTTGGGTTACAAACCAACTCAACATCAAGTAAAGGCTGCTGCAGAGCCTGGTTTTGTCAGTGGGGGGATGCTCACCCCCGATGCTATCAACTGTCTGGAAGACGAGCTGGAAGAGGAGCGCAATCTGGAGAATTGGATTCGTCCAAAGATCCCGGGGAGCAGTGTCTCGAACTGGTCTTCCCAGGAAATTATAAGAGTTACTCATGCAGAGTAATTATTATTTCCTGTATTTTTTTATAGCATGCATCAAAGTCTTGCATCTTGCCCAAGATGACAAGACTCATTTTGTAATCAGGGCCATCTGTACTTTTGTGCAAACAAGATTAAATTAATGAAATATCAGACATCTTTTTGCAAACGAGTCTTTTTCTTTTCTGCTCACTGTTTTTCCATTTTTCTTTTTGTACAAAAATAAATGGCGGTGTTTTCAAAATGATAACTTCATTTCACTTTTTTCTAAAGCAAGATTAAAATCAATCACTAAAATGAACAAACTTAACCCTTGCAGAGAGTGCCTTCCTGACAGCACCGACAATAGCACGGCTATGACATCGTATGACTTTGACAACCCAATCAATCAAGCTGATGAAGGGGTTGATGAAGAATATGAGCTTCCTGAAGAGCTAGCCAGGTTGTTGAGACAAGAGGAAAAGGTTATTACTCCTCACCAGGAGGAGGTTGAAGTGATCAATCTTGGTACAGACGAAGACGTGAAAGAAGTCAAAATCGGGGCCTGCCTGCAAGACTCAGTGAAGAGACGACTGATAGATCTGCTTCGAGAGTATGTTGATGTGTTTGCTTGGTCGTATCAAGACATGCCAGGGTTGGATACCGACATTGTTATGCACAAGCTGCCTTTGAGGGAAGAATGCCCACCAGTTAAACAGAAGCTGCGCCGAACTCGCCTAGACATGGCTATGAAAATCAAAGAAGAGGTACAAAAGCAGTGGGACGCCGGGTTCCTTGCTGTAACTAGCTATCCGCCGTGGGTTGCTAACATAGTACCTGTGCCCAAGAAGGACGGCAAAGTAAGAATGTGTGTTGATTACCGGGATCTGAACAGAGCCAGCCCGAAGGATGATTTCCCATTACCTCACATTGATGTATTGGTTGATAACACGGCTCAGTTCTCGGTATTCTCCTTCATGGACGGATTTTCAGGATATAATCAGATCAAGATGTCGCCTGAAGACATGGAGAAGACAACATTCATAACACCTTGGGGCACTTTCTGTTACAAAGTGATGCCATTCGGACTGAAGAATGCTGGTGCCACATATCAACGGGCTATGGTGACATTGTTTCATGATATGATCCATAAGGAAATCGAATGTTATGTGGATGATATGATCGCCAAGTCCCTTACAGAGGAAGATCACCTGGTGAATCTGCTCAAGTTATTCAAGCGTCTGAGGAAGTACCAGCTGAAGCTGAACCCCAACAAATGCACATTCGGGGTACGATCCGGTAAGCTGCTGGGTTTTATTGTAAGCGAGAAAGGGATTGAAGTTGACCCTGATAAAGTCAAGGCTATTCAAGAAATGCCTGCACCGAAAACTGAGAAAGAAGTTCGAGGGTTCTTAGGTCGATTGAACTACATTTCAAGGTTCATATCTCACCTTACAGCAACCTGTGAACCCTTGTTCAAGCTGTTAAGAAAAGAACAAACGGTCAGGTGGAACGAAGATTGCCAGAAAGCTTTTGACAAGATCAAGGAATATCTACAAGAACCTCCAATCCTCATGCCTCCAGTTGAAGGAAGACCTCTGATTATGTACTTGACAGTATTAGAAGAATCAATGGGGTGTGTGCTGGGCCAGCATGACGAGTCTGGTCGAAAAGAGTATGCAATATACTACCTAAGCAAAAAGTTTACCGACTGTGAACAACGTTATTCACTGCTCGAGAAAACTTGCTGTGCTTTAGCGTGGGCTGCTCGCCGACTGAGACAGTATATGTTGACCCACACTACCTTACTAATCTCAAAAATGGATCCAGTTAAGTACATTTTCGAGAAGCCAGCTCTTACCGGACGGGTTGCAAGATGGCAGATGATTCTCACAGAATACGACATACAGTACACATCTCAGAAAGCCATCAAAGGCAGTGTACTATCTGAATATCTTGCTGAGCAACCCATTGATGACTACCAGCCTATGAGGTTTGACTTCCCTGATGAAGACATCATGTTCATAAAATCAAAAGATCACGAAGAGCCTATTCACACTGAAGGGCCCGACCCGGAGGAAGAATGGACTATGATGTTTGACGGGGCTGTTAATATGAATGGCCGTGGTGTTGGTGCAGTACTCATTACACCTAAAGGAGTTCACATGCCTTTCTCGGCAAAACTCACTTTCAACTGCACTAACAACGAAGCTGAATACGAAGCTTGCATTATGGGTCTTGAGGAAGCCATTGACCTCAGGATCAAGACATTGACCGTATTTGGAGATTCAGCTCTGGTAGTCAATCAAACCAACGGGAAATGGTACACCCACCAGGATCATCTGATACCTTACAGGGATTATACAAGGAGGTTATTGACTTTCTTCACAACAGTCAAGCTTGAGTATATCCCTCGGGACGAGAATCAGTTTGCAGATGCGCTTGCTACCATTTCGTCCATGATCAAAGTTCAAGCTGCTAACTTTATACCCCAGATATCAGTGTCCAGACTTGATAGACCAGCATATGTGTTCGCAGCAGAAGTTGTCAAAGACGATAAGCCTTGGTTCCATGACGTTAAGTGCTTCTTGGAGGATCAAACATACCCACCTGGGGCATCTTCCAATGATAAGAAGACTTTGAGAAGGCTTGCTAGAAGTTTCTTTCTGAACGCTGATGGGTCTTTATATAAGCGGAACTTTGATATGGTACTCCTCAGATGTGTCGACAAGACGGAAGCAGATTTGTTGATGCATGAAGTGCACGAAGGATCTTTTGGTACCCATGCAGGAGGACATGCCATGGCTAAAAAGTTGTTAAGATCAGGCTATTACTGGATCACCATGGATGCAGACTGTTGTGCTCATGCCAGAAAATGCCATAAATGCCAGATCTATGCAGATAAGGTGCATGTGCCTCCCAATCCTTTAAACATCATGTCTTCACCATGGCCCTTTGCCATGTGGGGCATTGATATGATCGGCAAGATTGAGCCAACTGCTTCAAATGGCCACAGATTCATCCTGGTCGCCATTGACTATTTCACCAAGTGGGTTGAAGCAGCCTCATATGCAAATGTTACCAGGCAAGTGGTAGCCAGATTTCTGAAAAGAGATATCATCTGTCGATATGGAGTTCCTGAGCGAATCATTACTGATAATGGTTCCAACTTGAACAACAAAATGATGGCAGAATTATGCCGGGACTTCAAGATCCAACATCACAATTCTTCTCCTTACAGGCCAAAGATGAATGGCGCTGTTGAGGCAGCAAATAAGAATATCAAGAAGATTGTGCAGAAGATGGTAGTCACCTACAAAGACTGGCACGAAATGCTACCGTTTGCCTTGCATGGGTACCGCACATCAATCAGGACGTCCACTGGGGCAACACCGTATCAGCTTGTGTATGGTATGGAGGCAGTCCTACCTGTTGAAGTTGAATTGCCCTCTCTACGGGTATTGATGGATGTTAAACTGAGTGAAGCAGAATGGGTTCGGTCCCGATTCGAACAACTGAGTCTGATCGAAGAGAAAAGATTGGCGGCAATCTGTCATGGGCAGTTATATCAGAAGAGAATGAAGAAAGCCTTCGATCAGAAAGTCAGGCACCGAGAGTACCAAGTGGGGGATCTTGTGTTGAAAAGAATCCTCCCTCCTCATACAGACCATAGGGGCAAATGGACTCCAAATTATGAAGGGCCATTCGTGGTAAAGAAAGTTTTCTCTGGTGGAGCACTGATGCTCAGCACCATGGATGGTGAAGATTTCCCGTCCCCTGTGAATTCAGATGCAGTTAAAAAATACTTCGCGTAAAATGACCCGCTGGACATAAAAACAGAATGTAAGTCCAGGCAAAAATAGGGCATCCCGGCGAGTCAAAAACAGAATAAAAGACTCGGGCAAAAGTAAGGGAAAATAGACAAAAAATGTACACCCGCTGAGTTGAAAAGCCGCATTGGACAACTCAGGCAAAAATGGGTATCCCGATGGATTGAAAACCCGAAAGGGCGATCCATGCAAAACAAGGGAATAAGCGAACAACTGCGTTCTGAATTCGTCTGTATTATCTGCAACTTGGTAAGCTCCAAAGGATCGAGCTTCAATCAGAATCAACTCTCTCCAGAAAGCAAGACGAGAAGAACGTCATTGTCATACGAGTCATAGCGGAAGAGGAAGCTCCTTGAAAGCGTCGTCAGCACCGCCAGCACTTTATTTCTCAATTTGTAACAATCTCCTCATTTCAGGAGATATGTTTCTTTGACTGTATCTTGCCAATTCAGGGCACATGAATTAATAAAATCAGATTTTCAGTCATGTTTCGTTTTTTACATTTACATTTTGCAAAGATTTGTCTGGATATCTCTAAAAATACAATTGCATAAGTACAGATGCCTTTCTCTAAAAATAAAAACACATGCTTGCAGGGAATATGCTTACTCTCGAAAGTACTTATCTCCTATGACGGAATCCAGTAAAGGATACCTCGGGACCATTTGCGCGTTTCCTTATCTTTGCAGGATTGCAGGTATCCAGAGCGCAACTTGGGGCATATAAGCTACGGTCCAGCAAGCTGGCAAATCAACAAACAGGCTTAACACACAAGATGTTTTCTCCCCAGCCGAGTTTCCTCTCATGCATATCCCCAGCTGAGTTACCAACAGCATTCCCCAACTGTAGTACCAACCATTCTTCCTCAGCAGAATGCAGAAATCAGGGAATCATCTCCCCACAGAATCCTCAGCCTCTATTCAGAAGAGCAACGCACGAAGAAGTCACAACAGAGAGGGAGAAAGCTTCTACAAACCCCAGCTGGGTCCTGTATTATAAGGACATGTCAATCAGTGACCTACATCCCCAAACAGATACATCATTAGATCTACCAATGATCTCATCCCCAGCTGGGATGTTCACTTCAAGCAGATCAACCAGAGATCTTCGCAGCAACGGGATCCGAATCCCGGATTTGATATCCTTGCATAATCATAGCATTCGCATCATATTCACCCCCAAAGCGTAGCATTCCGTCTAATACGGAGCATTACGGCAAAAATCAAACACATAGCATAATCATATGTCATGTTGTGAATCGAACACTTGTGAATAATAAACCGTTCATCATTATACAGAAATCCCCATCAGAGTCCCAGCAAAAACAGTTGCCTCTCCAATCACAAACACCAGTACATATTTCCTTTTTGACACCCGTCCATGTCATCATTTCCCCAAGCAGGTTGCCTGAGTACACTTTACAAACCAAGATCGCCAGTATTACGGATACTTTCTGACACCCGTCCGTGTCACATCACCAGCAGAAAGCCAAAGACATCCTCTTTGCACTCACATATACTTGTATATACACTTCCTTGATACCCGTCCGTGTCATATCCCCATCGCAGTCGCTTACACTTTCATCAACCCATACACTTGTTAATATTGCTTTTCTCTCTTGACGCTCGTCCGTGTCACTCTCCCCGGCAGATAAACACTCATCTATACATTATATATACTCACTACTCGTTGGTACACTTATACAGATACTCGTCCGTATCTTGTATACATCATCACTTATATTCCCACAGATTCGACAGTAGTCCTTGTTCTTTGTTAACTAGTTGGTACTCGTCCGTACCATCATCTCAGAACATTGCGTCTAGTGTTTGTTTCTACATGATACTCGTCCGTATCATAGTCTTAAGGATGCTCGTCCGCATCTTTAATCCATACACCGTGTCAAACACTTGTGTCTTCTTGAATATAGATACTCATCTGTGTCTATTTTTCCCCAGAAGAATTCTTTTCAGATTCAACGCTCGTCCGTGTTCCCTGTTAACCAGTTGATACTCGTCCGTATCATCATCTTGGAACATGTGTCAGTTTGTTTCTACATGATACTCGTCCGTATCATAGTCTTAAGAATGCTCGTCCGCATCTTTAGTCTATACACAATACCAAACACTTATACCTTTTATTTCTTGGATGTAAACGCTCGTCCGTGTTTACCATATCCCCAGTAGATCGCCAACAAATTTTCTTTTATCTAGCACTCGTCCTGTGTTATGATAACCTTGAGAGCAGCCGTACCCTGCTAAGTGGTCGTCCTCCACTTCTTGATGGTCGTCCTCCATCATGCTCATCCGGTGGCCGTCCCCATCGTTGATTTTTAGCAGCCGTCCCCTGCTAGGTGGTCGTCCTCCACCTTTTGATGATCGTCCTTCATCACTTTATCCAATGGCCGTCCCCATTGTTGATTTTGGTTATCTGACATTCGTCCTATGTCATGACAAACCTCGAGAGCAGCCGTACCCTGCTGAGTGGTCGTCCTCCACTTCTTGATGGTCGTCCTCCATCATGCTCGTCCGATGGCCGTCCCCATCGTTGACCTTCTCTATCCGGCATTCGTCCTATGTCGCGATATTTTCGGCAGCCGTACCCTGCCAGGTGGTCGTCCTCCACCTTTGATGGCCGTCCCCATCATATTTCTTTCATTCCCAACAGAGCAGCCGTCCCCTGCTAGGTGATCGTCCTTCGCCTTTAATGACCGTACCCCATCATCTGTTTATTTCATTTATTCTTTAACCCGATGGCCGTCCCCGTCGTGGTCCCTTTTCCTTTTAACCCGATGGCCGTCCCCATCGTTGGTTACCTTGCCTTATTGAACTTGATGGCCGTCCCCGTCATGTTTCATTTGATTCCCAGAGAATTTTACAACTTTATCTTGATGGCCGTCCCCATCATGATATCTTATTTTCCCATCTAGTCGGCCGTCCCCGTCTTAGCTCTACCTTTTTATCCCCAGCATGTCGGCCGTCCCCGTCATTGCTTTACTTTGCACACTTTCCCCAGCATGTCGGCCGTCCCCGTCATTGCTATTTACCCAGCAGTCGTCCCTGCTCGACGGTCGTCCTCCGTCGCCCCACTTTACAATATACTTTGTTTTGCTTTTTCTTCTTCATTTCTGTGAGTGCAAATTTTGGACTGTCTTTGGTATTCAACCACAAGTTATCTTGTTTGCCTGTTAAGCCGTCGCTTACATCCTGCACAGCTAACTCATGTTTGAATAGGGGCAGCTGTAAACACCCCAAATTTGCCCTCACCCATTCACACCATGGCTTGTGATCATCTCATATGCATAAACACAAACATATCATCTCATATCCCATTTTTGATTCACTGCATAGCTTCTAAGGCATCTGCACCTAGGGTTTGTGTTCTGAGCAATCCCAAAGCATCTTGAGCCATTCCAAAGGCCACCAATCAACTCAAAGGGGTCCATGTGTGCTCTTACATCATATTCCATCTCCTCAAAGTCAAAATTGCAAGGGAATCACAAGAACTAGGGTTTGAGTGGATGCAGAGCCAGGTTGAACTGCACAGTTGACTGAAAATTAGGGTTTTGGTTTCAAAGGCCATAACTCCAAATTTTTTGGTAATTCTTGTTTCCATTGATCTTTATATGGTATAGGGAGTATGCATATCAATTTTCATGAAGAAATTCCATGGGGAAGTCATCTGATCAAGGGTTGACTTTTCAGACAAGTCAGTGCAAAATCAGGGCATCTGAGGCCCCCAATGACCCAACCAATGGGTGATCTTCATCATTTTGAGTGTATATGATCTTTATTTGGTCATGGAAGAAGGTTGAAGTTCATAGAAATCAAGAATTTAGGGTTTTTGCAAATGTTGACTTTTTGGGCATAGTTGACTTTTCAAAAATGCATCATTTTAGGTCATTTTTCAAGCCTTGATTCTTGATCCAAAAAGGCTTCAAATGGAAAAACTTTGGTCATGAAAGTTGTAGATCTCATCTTTCCCTTTTCAAAAAGTACAAGAACATGATCAAACTCTTCTTGGATCAAAAGTTATGGCAATGCAAAGTTGGCTAAAATCATTGATTTTCAAGGCATGCCCTAAGTGAGAATTTTGCAAAATCTTGGACCAATGCATATTGCAGCCTCTAGTTCATTTCAAACCAACACATAAACATTCTCTAAGTCCTAAAAATCAGAAATGATCCAAGAATTCCCATGGTTTCATGCTTGGTTGAACAAAGAATCACATGTGAACCATAAAGTAACCAAGTTGCAAAACACTCATTTCTCTTCACCAACTTGCTGCATTGGTCCTTGAATCAAGCTAGCCTTTTTCACCACACCATGCTGCGCCAGCCCTAGCCTTTGTACTTGCCTAGCACCTCACCATACTTGCCTTACACATAAAGTGGACTTTGAGCAAAAGGTGACTTACCTATCCATAAAGCACAAGTCACATCATCCAGCCAATCAGATTTGTTTATGTTATCCCTTTGCAAGCTAAAGACATCACCAAGCAAGGCTGAAACCAACACATTCCACACATTCACAAAAACCTTCCATTTTGCATAAGCATTCAAATCTGCTTACACAGCCACCAAACACTCAAACTATCTTCATCAATCATCTCACCACACTTCATAGGCCACCCAGCACCAAGAACACAAGCCTGAAACAGCCTGAACACTCCATAACCATTCTTCACCTCAGCCTGCATTTTCTATCGAATCTCTCTCCACAAGCCACAAACATCCAAACAAACACCACAAACCTTCTCCATTCATCCTCAGGATCACAAACAACCCCTCACCATGACCTGAAAGTGCCTGAAACACCATTGCCATTTCTGATCAAGCTTTAGCAGAAGCTGTCGAATCTCACTATCCAGCCAACATAAATTGTTCTAAGGCATTCAAACATCATCAAGAGGTCCTAAGGGGTAGATTGCACAAGGAGAAGTGACCAGAAAGTTCCCAAACTAAAAGCTTCGAATCTCAGGTAGCTTGAAATTTATTTTTCCAGAAATGGTTTTTCATGTTACAAACTTGTTCCTCATGATTCACTGAGCATCTTGGTGTTTTTAGTTTTTGAAATGGTTGTGATTTGAGTGTTTAATTTGTCTCTGAAACTGGTTTGCCCTAAAACTTGTTTCGTTCGATTCATGAATGTGGGGAAGAATAAATTTGTTTGGGCTTAGGGTTTTGATTCAGGGGATCATGGGGTTCATTTTGGTATGCTTAGCTTTCATTTTTGATACGTTTTGAGGGGGTTTGGAGATTTTCAGGTGGACTGCCCACCGGAGAAGACGAACGGAGGTCTTCTCCGGCCACCTGAAAGTCATTAGGGCTTAATCCAGTAATTAGATGCCATTTGAATTTGGGCCATAGGATGCGTTGACATCTTTGACTTCGCGCGCAGATAGAAGGCCAGGATCAGTTTGATTTGCCCTAATCTCTCTCATTAGCTTTAATTAATTCATAATTAAATTAATTAAGTCAGGTGCAATCTCCACCATCCATTCACGCGCCAGTCAACACTTTCAAATCCTAGGCGCATCCTGGCCCTCCATCCCTCTGACTTTCATTTTATTTGTCTTTTTTATTCATTTTATTTCATTAAATTTGCACAATTAATTTAAAATAGCAAAAAACTCTTAAAAATTATGAAACTTTTTCCTTAAGGTTTTATTAATTTTTAAGACACAAAAATATTTTTATTTTATTTTTTATCATTAAAAAAGTATTTTTAAATATTTAAAAGATTATTTTTAATTGATTAATGGGAATTAATTAATAAAAAATACTTTTAGGTATTTAAAAATTACAAAAAAATTCATGAAATGTTCTAAGACATTTAGAAACATTGTCCAACCTTCAAACCAAATTTCTTTTTTGATCTTGGTGCATTTTAAGAATTTTTCATTGAATTAAATCATTTCTTATGCATTATTTTGATCACATGTTTGAAAATTCATTTCTGCCTATTGGAGAAGGTTGAGACATTGATTCTTTTTGCATTGTTTTCTATTTGGCATGTATTTCCAAGGATAAAATGGCCATGTTTTGTTTCTTCATTTTCAATTTGTTTGGCATTTGTTTTGTTAAGAACCCTAAAAAACCCTAATAACTTAGAAAATTCATATCTTGAGTTTGGTTGAGAGTTGAGAGCTCCCCTTTGGGCAGTGGTTTGTTATAGGTCTAGGGTTTCTTTGGATAGCATTTTCCATTTTTTTATTTTAGGGTTTGCTTCTGTTTTGAGTTTTTGTTTGATGTTTGATCCATGAACCCTAATTTGGGCTTTCTCTTGCATCCTTCTTACATTCTCTTGCATAACTTGACTTGTCTTTGCATTTTGTGCATTCTTGTGATTCATTTGACATCTTAAGACATATAGAAAGCATGTTTGATCATTGCATTACATATTTGCCATGTCATTTGTCTTGTATGCTTCATAACATTTCATGCTTGTTCATGCTTCTTAACCTGCTTCATATGCATTCATGATCTTGTATGAACATCCCCATGTCTTGCCTCATGTTTGCAGCACCTCATAGCATCATAATCATCATCAACATGCTTCTGGTTTGGCCTAGCATCATACCATTTCATCTCATCTTGCATTGCATTGCATTTCTTTCTAACTTTTCAGGTGGTAAGTAAACTTGAGAAGTGAATTTGCCTTCACTTCTCATACCTTTTCTTTTCATCTCTCTTGCATCCATTGCTGCATTCTTATATGTGTTTGAGATTGAGCTTGCTCATTCTTGTTCCTCCCACTTTCTTTCTTCAAGTGATTTGACTTCTTGAATGAAGCAAGTCACTTTGCTTCTCTTGTTCTTGTTCATCTGCTTCCTGGTGGCTCCTCTGAAGATTGTTCTTGAAAACCTCACAAACCCTAGGATCAACCAAGCATGACAATGAATTAGGGTTTTGATTAGTCTCCCCCATAGTTTTTACCTTTGTGTCTCTCTTTGAGTCTTCTCTTCTCACCTCATAATCAGGGACTAAACCCTAAAGGCTTCAACACTTTGTGATTAAGTTTATGCCTGCATCCTTCTCTTAGGATGGAGTGTATAACTTTAATCCTAAGTGTTAAACCCTTTATGTGTTTAAATCTCTTAATCAATCCACATAATAATCATCAAGACATCACACTTGTAACTTGGGCCTTGCATTAGGGTTCTAATTCTTCCTTAAGTGGTTAAGAAGGACTAACCCTAGTGTTAATGGACAAGTCCCCCTCAAGTTGTCTTACAAATCATAAAAATCACTTCATCATCATACCATTAATCTAAAATCCACTTAATCAAAGGCTTGTTTTGTCATGGGTTTAATCCCTAATCATGGATTAAGTTGAGGAGCTTTCCTCAGCTTAAACTCTCTCATCTATTATCCTTCTTTTAGGATGGTGTAATGAGTCTGTTTAATCCCTGATTATGGCTTAACCTCATTACTCAGCACTAAACAAAAACACCAAAAACATCTAAATAATCACAAATAGGTTAATGATCTTAATCCTATACCAAAGGTGATTAGGTGTGAGAATCTGACTTCACACCTAAGGTACTCTCATTACCCCTAATCAGAGGGAAGATGTGATGAGTTTACTAACCCATTGGTTTAGGCTTAAGCTCATTATCTTATGACAAACTCCAAAAAGAAATAAAAGACTGAAAACTCAAAAACAAACAATAATCGTCTCCTCCGGGATTCTTTCCTCATCACCTTCACTCACAAGCGAGAACTTGCTTCTTCCGTCTAATGCAAGACAGTTAGCACCTGAGCCAGACAGGTCATACACTTGAGCATAGACAAGTAAGCAGTTCATCAGTCAATTTATCTTCCAGTCTCTTTGGGTCGAACTACGGTGTTCTGACTTCCTCATTGCACGAGAGGATACGTAGGCATAACTTAATGGTTATCTAACAAAAGTCTCTGTATATTCCCCCTCTTTCCAGCTTCATCCTTTAGCCTCATATTCTTGAGCATTTCACTCTGTTCTTACACTGACACTTTCATACTTCACATCACTTATACACTTTACACTGACACCTGTACATCTTTTCCAGCTATTTTATACACAAATTGCACTGACACTACCCCTTTAAAACACAAATCTTTTAAGCGTGGATCCCGTCGAGTACGGCGGACAATCTGGGTGCTAATACCTTCCCAGGTTGTAACCAACCCCCTTTCTCAGTCTCTCTGGTTCGCAAACCGTCTTATCCATTCTTTTTCTAGGCTTATGCAGCATTGCCTTTCCTCCGGGATAAAAATGCCTAGCTGGCGACTCTATTCATCTCCAGTGAGTTCACGGCTGTGTGTTCTCATTGTTCCCCTCGCCGACCGTTCGCGTCTGTACCCTTATCTGACCTTGGTGTCACTTATCGGGAGCGACAGATTGGATGATTGATAAATTGATGAATATGATATGAAATTGAGGAGTTTATGAAGTTTGGTTAGTATATTTGTGTTGGTATTGATAATTGTGAAAATTCTAGTGAAAAATAGAGATTTAGGACTGGTATTTTACCCTAATTTAGGGTGAGAATCACAGAGAAGGAGTGCAGAAATCGCAGTGCTTTTCTGTCAATTTCCCGTTACTCGCTTAGCGGGGGGTTGTTCGCTTAGAGAGCTGTTGGAAATTTTCGCCTCTTCGAGGAAGTGACTTGCTCGCTGAGCGAGGGGGTCGCCTAGTGAGACCTGGGAGTGATAAAATGTGTTTTTAATTCATTAAAATTCATTAAAAAAATGTGTGTTTTATGTTTTAGGAGGGTTGGTATGTTGTTGATGTCGTGTGAGCTGGTCTATAAAGGTTATACGTGTATTTTGTCAGTATTAAATGTGATTATATGAAATACATGAATAAATGAATGTGTATATGTTGTGGGGAGATATTATTGTATGTTGTCGTTGATAACTTGTCCTAGTATGTTTTTGTTAAGTCGTTGTGGTATGAACTATTTGTAGTATGTAGCTGTTGTAGCATGTTGAGATGGATGAGGTTTTATAGTAGAATGTTGTTGCATAGTTGTTATAACATGTTGTTGTGGTTATAGTTGCATGATTGAATGGGGTAAAGGGGTAGAGTTATGTTAGTAACATAATGATGTATGTTAGCTAAAATGCAAGTAATGGTTGAGTGATGTTGATGTAATGAGGAATAGATAGTTGTTGTTGTTGCACGTTGTTGTTGTTGCACATTGTTGTTGATGTTGTTATACATTATTATTGATGTTGTTATATGTTGTTGTTGAGGTTGTTATATGTTGTTTTTGATGTTGTTATATGATGTTGTTGATGTTGTTATATGTCATTTTTGTTGTTGAGATTGCTATATGTTGTTGTTGATGTTGTTGATGTCGTTATATGCTGTTGTTGAGGTTGTTATACATTGTTGTTGATGTTGTTATATGTTGTTGTTGATGTTGTTGTATATTGTAATTGATTTTTTTTTGCATAAATTCGTCGTTGTTGTTTATATTGCATATTGTCATAGATGGTAAATGACATGTGCATAGTTTTAGGGTGGTATACCAAGGTCGGGTAACCACATCCATCTGATTTCCTTGATGGAATTGTTGTTGGTGGCGTGATTGAATTCAATCACATTTTTTGGTGTGGTCATGAAATTGGGATCATACGTGACCATGAAATAGGGCTCGTGGGTGCAATCATGAAATAAGGATCATACTGGACCATGAAAAAAGGGTCGAGAGTTTCGACAAGAACTAGATCATGAAATAGGGATTGATACTTGGTACCACATTCATTGAGTCTATGGTTTAGTCTCATTTGCACGCATTGTTGTTGATGTGTATGATATGAATGTATATGTTGTCGATGTGTCTGTTGTAGATGTGTAGTTGGGTTGTGATTCTTGTTGTTATAAATATGTCATTGTTGTACTTATGTGATATATGCCTTATTTTTATATCATTTTTCTCTTTTAATTGATTTAAGAATCTCACCACTTCTATTTGAATTTTACCTCTATGTGGGTAACGTGTAGGTGCTAAGGCGTAGTTAGAGTTCGTGGTCGATGAAGTAGAAGGACTTCATGTTAGTGGTGTCTGCTCTGATACGTAACATGAGAGTCGGGAACGCCGTTTTGTTGCTTTAGTTCATTTATTATATTTTGGAACTTATTGATGTTGTTTTATAAGTTTTCAAACAATTTTCTATTTCAATGATATCATTAAAGTTCGAATTTTCCGCTGCTTAATTTGAACAATTTTTCCGTTTCATGTTATGTATCAAATTTTAAGAGTATCTTTTTGAAAAGTTGAAAGTAGCATCTCGAATTGAAGATGAAATTTTACTCTGATTGATGTATTTTATTTATTAAAAATGTAGGGGAATATTCGGGGTGTTACAATGGTCACCTTGGGAGAAGGACGTGATACTAGAACAATTCATTCTCAATTCTTGGTAGTTCCTTGCATGAGCGTCTACAACCTTGGACACGAAAACATCCACAGCTCACCTCACGCAGTAAAAAGTTCAATGAAAATAACACCCAATTTAATTCATAAAGAGAATATAGTTGACACTTACAAAAATATTCATAGAGTTCTTTATTGTACTCCTCATAGCTCATTAACTCCCTCATATTCAGGACATAAAATAGACATAAGAAATCAATGACACTTTCTCCGTCTCACTAATCCTCTCATAGTCGAAGTAATTTATCGCTACAGGCTCACTCACCAAGTATAAAGGAAACTGATACTCTCTGGTCCCTAAACATGACCATTAATTAATATGTGTTACCACGTACTCATACAAACCTATGTTTCTATATCTTGTAGTTTAATGAGTATAGGGTTAGCAGACCCTTGATGGAAAAGGTGCTTATTGAGACACAACCACCCTTGTCAACGTTTAAGAAATCATAAAAACAGTATAAAATTCCCATTTAGGGCGTAATCCTAAGAGCTTGATATAAAAATTCAAACCCTCTAATAAATGCCTAGTTGTTCGGATGAAGCTAGGAAGAGACGAAATTTATAACATTCAAGACATTGACCTGAAAACAATAAAAGGGATCCCTACTCCCATGTCAATGATAATTCATATATACATGTAGAAATATTCATTTCCCACAGGATCCTAGGAAAATATTTATCACCCTTAGTGTAAGGCTTTAGATACACGTCATTTTCATCTCCAATGGTGGATGTGTATAAGCCTTGTGAAACAATTCCACCTTATCGTCATTATAAAAAACGAGTTAGTTTTCTCAAGTTCGCTACTAAAGCGAGTTATGTTGATGGTTGAGGTTGATAACCACGATCCCTGTATGTCCTGGGCAAGAAGAGGGAAAAGCAATGGTGTTGTCACATCTAATGTCGTATTTTAAGCTACTATAACTACTAGTGTAGATCCCAAACATCCCTAGTTTAACAAGCTTCTAATTGAACTCCCCATTGTATCACCTTGAATTTGTTAAACAACGATTCCAGATTCTACATCTCTCCTCACATGTTTTAGGTTTTATTATATCAATGTTCTCGTCACACTCTCTAATGAACACTATCTCCTAGTCATTAAGAAAGGAAAAAGGATAAGAAAAGTAAAACTAAATACTTGCATTGATGTTTGGCTTGAGGAAATGCAAGATACGCAAACTAATGAAAGAAAGAGAGGTTTCTACAAGAACAAGGAAAAATATTGAAGAAGCAATGAAAATTCAATGATCGAGGGGCATACATTAATAGAGGAAATTTTGCATCCCTGGATTAAGTAGTTTCCATTCATGTAATGGGGCAAGCATAAACATGAAAACAAACAAAAAATCTAGATTTTTAGCCTGTCACATGACATTTTTAATCATTTCATCGCACTAAATATGCCATTAATCTTGAACATTAATCATTAACCTAAATTAAATCCCTGTCAACTCCCTTTGAAATTCCATAATCAAGAATCAGACTCGAATATTGCTGAAGTGGTAAAGCAACAAGAAAAAATTAAGTAAGTATTCGGTTTTATCGTCTCCATAGGGATCGGTTCGAGGGAAAGAATGTTGTTCAAAAATCTCTAAGCGTGGGTTTAATGGTTTTAAAGAGTAAAGAGCCAAAATAAAAACATATGAACAAGTAAATAAATACATTTTTTAGAGTGGAGAAACTCATAATGAGTTGTGTAACACGGTGGGAGAACTGGTTTTCTATAAATGTTGCGGATAGCAAGAGTCGCCACCAACCTTTATTTTATCCATAAGGAAGAGACATAAAAGAACATGAAAGACCGTTTTAAAAGACTTGAGTTCGGGGGGTAGGTTATATAAAGGGAAGGTGTTAGCACCCTTTATATCCATGGTTATCCATGGGCTCTTAGTTACTTAGCTCACTTAAATGTTTTGGAAAGGTGAAGTGTGGGATTAGAAAGTTTTCTAAGTACTTTGTAATGATCCTCGTATGGATGTATACAAAGCTTTGTTTGAAAATGTTTGAAAATAGTGAGGTGTGAAAAGTATTTTCTTTTTGAAGAGTGAGCAAGTAACTATGAGGTACCTACCCTAGACTAAGTCATTAATGTTCTTATATGTCCTTTCAAGGGTAAGATTATCCCTATTATTAAGGAATAGGTAGTCATTACCTTAGATTTTAAGGGACGGGCATATGGTCATCGTACTGTCAACGAAGGAAACTATAGGGTGTCTTTAGCAATTTGGGAGGGACTATCATCTTTTAATTTGAAGGGACAAGATCAATTAAGCAACACCGTAGGCAACATCGTAGGGACTTGATCTTTTAATTTGGTGAGATTTCTTTTTGGCTCCCTCCAATGATTTGTCTTGCAGCTTCAATGTTTGATGGACGATAGGAGAGTTCAATTTGATCTTCTGACGTAACCTCGAGGATTCCTTCGTCAATTAGGTCTTGAATCTTATTCCTCAATGCCCAACAATTATTAGTGTTATGTCCAAGACAATTAGAGTGATACACACATCTTGCATTGGGATTATGGCGAGGAGAAGAAGTATTGGGTCTTCGAGGAGCGTATTACAAGATAATCAACTTCATTTCCAACAAGCATTGCAAAGCTTGTGACATTGGCGTGTTGAGTCGGGTGAACTGTCTTCTACACTCCTTGTGTTATGGTGGATTAGCCCTATAAGTCCTTATTTCTTCAACTGAAGAATTATCAGTAGTAGCTGGTTTATTTCCTTCTCTTATCCTCGTCTTTCTTTCAACTGAGTCAGCTTGTTTAATCAGAGGTTGACTGTTACCTTAAAACTTGTTGACAAAGATTCTCAACTCTTCTTGCCCCTGGGCTAAGCTCTGGATAAGAGTCACCTGACCATTCATCTCGATTTTCATCTCAGCTTGCTGTTGTTCCAACTGATCACCCTTTTTGTCTCCAAGATTCTTCTTTTTCATATCCTTAGTGAGGAGGGCTTTCAATTCTTCTTTCCCCTTGGACAAATTCAGGACCACCTCTTGAAATTGAGCAATCTGAGTTTGGAGATCTTTGACAGATTGTTCGAGGTCCATTTCTGCTGAAATAAACAGCGAGAAGATAAGAAACATGTAGAGAAAACCTGTTATGCAATGTTATGGTATGTAGATGCATATGTAATGTTTTAAAGGACCGCATAATTTAAATTTGCTTAAAGAAAAACAAAAACAAAATTTTTATTAGTAAATGTTTAATATAAATTGCTTCTTGGGCTTACAATGAAAGGAAATAAGAATAAAGAGACAAATATATGGGGTTTTAAGTCTCCCATGGCGCTTCCTCTCTGTGTTGAGGTATGTGTTGGAGTTCCGCTCCTCGTGAAGTTGTCTTGTCAGCTCCATAACTCTCTCTTGACTAGCTCTGAAATGAGTCTCAAAAGTATCCCTTTGCTCCTTCAATTGAATCCAAGACTTCTGCAACTCTTCCAAATCAGTGGGCATGTCTGGATGAAGGATGGTATAAGGAACATCTCCTTCAGCAACAGGCTCCATAGTAACCGGTAGAACAACAGGATATGGCATCATAAGAGTTTGAGCACGAGATCACACCCATTTGAGATAAGGTTCCATAAGAATGGAGTACTTTAGTTCCAGAGTCTTGCTATCAACCTTATTCACTTTACTCCAAGCTCGTATAAACCTTTGACGGTAACCTTGAAGATCGTTGTCGTAGTCAAACACAATACCCTGAATAAGCATGTCATGAGGACCATTACTCCGAGTAGGGCTGTTCATGGTATGGTTTTGTGAGAAAACTGAACCAAACCGAACCGAACCATTATATAAGGTCATCCAAACTGAACCGAACCGTTTCCATTTTTTTAAGAACTGAACTGAACCAAAATTTTTGGTTTTCTATAACGGTTCGGAACTCCGAACTGTACCAAACCATTAGAAGACAAAATTTTCCAAACCGAACCATTTGTTAAAGAACCGAACCATTATACTTTGTTTTTTTATATTATTTAATAAAAAACATTTTAAACTTATTTTACTTAAAAGCAATTATTTAAAAAAAAAATCATTTCAGACACAACTAACATGATTTTAAAAGCACTTATTTTAAATTTATTTTAAAAGCACTTATTTTAGACTTATTTTAAAAGCACTTATTTTAGACTTATTTTAAAAACACTTATTTTAGACTTATTTTAAAAGCACTTATTTTAGACTTATTTTAAAAACACTTATTTTAAACTTATTTTAAAAGCACTTATTTTAGACTTATTTTAAAAGCACTTATTTTAAACTTATTTTAAAATCACTTATTTTAAACTTATTTTAAAAGCACTTATTTTAAAAGCACTTATTTTAGACTTATTTTAAAAGCACTTATTTTAGACTTATTTTAAAAGCTCTTATTTTAAAAGCACTTATTTTAAACTTATTTTAAAAGCACTTATTTTAAACTTATTTTAAAAGCTCTTATTTTAGACTTATTTTAAAAGCACTTATTTTAGACTTTTTTCTTATACGCTTTTGCCTTTTATATTACTTTTAATAATCTTTATTTAGATCAATTTTGGATGCCTTGTATGAATATGAGACCTGTTGTTTGAATTTTGAGTTATTGAGCATTTGTTTCAAATTTTACAACTGCGGTTGTGGTTATTGGAACTTTTTGTTTTGTTTCAAAACAATTGCAATTTCCATAATTTTATCATAAACATGGTTGACACATACAGTACCCATAGTATCAGATATTAAATTCAAATGACAAGTTTCCTATGCCAAAATTGTCTCATAAAAACATGAGTAACTCCTTAATTAAAACCAAAAGTAATTCCAAGAAAGAGTTTTTCCAATAGTATATCATAATTAATATGTGCCAACCAAAATGAACTAAAATCAAACTATGTTGTTCTGATACTCTTTTAACTTGCAAGGTCTTCATCATCATCATCAAAATTAGCCGATGTCGGAGATGTTATCTCTACAAAACATAATAAAAAATTACTTTCAATATTAGTTCAAAGAAAGTAAATAAAAGTCATAAAGAGAATCATTAACAAACAAGTGCTTCTATAATCCAAATGTCAAATACAAATAAGTTCCAACTCCAAATTTCTGATTCATTAAGAACAGTAAGTTATATCAATAACATGCAACTTTCTCAAGTATATAAAAGAAATATCTCATAAACCATGTTATCAAACTGAAGTGATCCATTTTAATTAGAAAATAAACTGAAGTGATCCATTTTGTCATTCCACACAATCACATGCACACTAAATGCATCAAGATATAATTAAAAATACATCGCAAAAAACCAATAAAGTATTCATACATACTACAATTTAGCCAATAACATTAGTATATGTTTCCTACATAGATTAGAAAAGCTTAATGACAAGTTTTCAGTTAAGAGACAATTTATAGAAATTACCTTGCTCTAATTGATGGATCTCATCAAGGTCTTCCTCAGAAAATAAGGAGAGTGATTTTCCTTTCAACCAGTCTTGTGTGCAAACAAGAGCTTCCACCATTTTAGGAGTTAGACAAGTGCGATAATCACTAACAACCCTTCCGCCAGTGCTGAAAGCAGATTCTGAAGCTACGGTAGAGGCGGGAATAGCCAACACTTCCCGAGTTATGCTTTCCAAAATAGGATATCTAGTTAAGTTGGCTTTCCACTAACCTAAGATGTCAAACTCAACCGCTTTAAGGTGTGGCACCCGTGCTTCTTGTAGATATGATTCAATTTCAGTCATAGGATCAGACTTATGCCCAGTTTCTTGACTATAGTGACAGAAAATATCATCATCATCATCCTCATTCGGTGGTGTATCTATTTGGCTAGATTGAGAGTCGTCAAAACCTCGATATTGAACATAAAGTTTTGAAAGAGAAGACTTCACTTTTTTCTTTAAATCATCGACTTTTCCGGTGTTAGCATATAAAAGATCAATATAAAACTCTGCAATAGACATTTTCACTCTTGGATCAAGAACAAAAGCAATCAATAATAAGATGTTTAGTGTGTCAGGATCTCCCCAATATTTGTTGAATTTACCTCTCATCTTACTCGCCGTATTTTTGATGTGCTCGTTATTACTCTTTAAATGCTTATTGATCCCTTTTCCAATGGTGAATACTTCTGCCATATATGAAGCACTAGTGACATATAATGATCCAGACAAACGATTTGTAGATTTATAGAACATCTCAAGCAATGGAAGTACTGATGCAACATATGTCCAATCCTCTTTCTTAACTACCTGGTTTGTTTTGTCCATTTCTTCGCAAAATGTCTTATCCCGTGCATAGAGCAAGTCAAAATCTTTTTGATACTGTAAGGCAGCCTTCAACATTGAATAAGTTGAATTCCACCTGGTTTCAACATCAAGGATAACAACACCTTTGTATGTAACTTTTTCTTGCACTGCACATTTCATAAATGTGACTAGTCTACTTGGAGAAGACTTGACATATTTAACCGCATGACGGATATTTCTTATGCAACTTTTATCCTCTTTCAATCCCGATTTTACAATTAAATTCAAGATATGAGCACAACAACGCATGTGGACAAAATCCCCATTCAAAACAAGATTACTCCAAGACCTCATCCTTATGTTGAGATACTTAATCATAGTGGTGTTTGCTGAAGCATTGTCAACCGTTATGGTCATGACTTGACTCAACCCCCAACTTCTTAAGTAATCGTCAACATATTTCCCAATCACGTGTCCCGAGTGCCCTGTGATTTGACAAAAGTTGATGATTTTCTTATGCATCTTCCACTCACTATCCACAAAATGCACGGTCAAACTCATGTAACTTAAGTTTTGAGTTGAAGTCCAAGTGTCAGTGGTCAAAGAAACTCTTCCACAATTTGGCAATATTTTTTTCAATTTCTCCTTTTCTTCAAGGTAGAGCGCCCAAATATCACGCCTCATTGTAGACCGTGATGGGATATAAAATCGAGGTTGCAAGGTGATTAGTAGTTTTCTAAATTCCTCATTCTCCACAAAACGAAATGGAATCTCAGCACACACAAATGTTTTCACAAGTTGCGCTCGGCATGCATCTTGATCAAACTTAGAATAGATTTGAGAACAACCTACTTGTCCTTCTGTAGTGGTTTTTCTCCTTTTATTTGGTTGTGTTGCTTGGGTTTTATCATGATCATAAGCAGTGCATCTACCGAGATGAGTCTGCATACCACTTGTTCCATTACTATACTTAATTAAGACTCCACAATATTGACATTTAGCCTTTTTCTCATCACCTTCCATCATAGTGAAGTGGTTCCACATATCAGACTGTAATTGACGCTTTTTTTCATTGGGATGTGGTGGCAATATAACTTCATCACGAGGGCTAGCTGAAGTTGTAAGACTTGTATACTCTACCTCCTCTGTCATTTGTTTCATAAAAATTAAGAGATGTAACAAATATCAAATCATGTAGCAATTACAAAGTGTAGAAAAGAAGTAACATTTATGATTTTTCATGCGCTTTGTCAGGAGAAAGGATAATAATATCAAGTACAAACTGCAAGTATACATCAAAATAGTTATATCAGCACCAATATGATAAAACAGAGATAAACCCCCACACCAGAAGACATCATAACCACGACTACCCAAGAATACTAATATCAAGCAGACTCTGAACTACTCCAGCAACAAAAACTGAACTACTCCCAGCAGCAAACAAACAGGCACAGAGGAAGAATTTACACATCATTAAAATCCAAACCAAAAAGTTAGCATTTACTACGACGAGTTTCAAGTTTATGCAACTTACAAGAATCAACAAATTATCTTTACTTCATAACTTAGTTTCATTTGAAATATCATATCTTCACTGCATCTTTATATTCTTCATTTCTACTGCAATTTGCATCAACAGTTCTTCTTCCTAAGTTCCATAACAATGAAGGTCAGTAATAGCTAAACCTGATTTTTTTTCAACCCTGACATTCAAGTACTTCTATTGTAATTTTAGTTTGAGAGAAAGTAGAGTTTTCAATCCTAACAAGTACTTCATTTTTTGTGTGACAGAAAGTAGTGTTAAAGTTGGAGATACATGATGACAAAATCAAGCAAAAAGCTATGAAAGTTGTCTCTGGCATTTCAGGTATTTAATTCACTCCAACTAAGCTTTATTTGTTTTGTTTCATGAAGTTAAATTCAATTCAATTGAATTGTTTTAGTGATATATATACTGAGATGTTATTTGTAATATTATTGCAGGGGTGGAATCAGTTTCAATGGACATGAAAGACAAAAAATTAACCTTAATAGGAGATATTGATCCAGTACGTGTAGTGGCTAAATTAAGGAAGTTTTGTCATGCTGAAATCGATTCTGTTGGAGCAGCTAAAGAAGAAAAGAAAGAAGAACCTAAAAAGAAGGAAGATGATAAGAAGGATTCAACAACAAATATTATTGATCCTTTCATATTCTATGGAACACATGCTAATTACTATCATCATATGAAACCACAATAAAATTCTTATTACGGTGTTGTTAGTGTTGAAGAGGATCCTAATAGTTGTGTCATCATCTAAATTTTGTATACTATGTTTGATATAAAAGTTATTGAATTTTTCTTTAAGAAAGTAACCACTAACATTTTACCTATAAATAAAGAACAATCTTCTGTGCAACTTCTCACTCAGTTTTACTCTGTTTCCAATCCCATATACAACTCATTAACCCACTACTATCCTTTTTGCTTTTGTTTTTTCTAGTACAAGTACTTGATATTCAAAGTTTGAGAGTATCCAACTACTGTTTGTATGCATAGAAAAGAAAACTTGACATTCTTATTCAATTCTGCCAACAAAGAAAACCAAAGATCTTAACAACTAAAACAATTCTGTCAACAAAGAAAACCAAAGATCTTAACATCTAAAAGAATCAACATGGCATTTCATAATTTCTATTTCCATTCAATAGTTCCATCACATAAATTCTGTCCTTCAATCGTGGATAATTTGTCCTCCAAATCCTCTACTTCATCCTCTTACTCATACTTCTCATCTACTTCATCCTCAAACCATCAAAACCTCAATTCTCTCTTCAAGAACTTGACATCTATCAACTCAACCTCACAGGACTAATCCTCAACTCATCAATCCAACTCACTCTCGTCTCCAAAAATCCAAACCAAAAAGTTAGCATTTACTACGACGAGTTTCAAGTTTATGCAACTTACAAGAATCAACAAATTACCAGTGATTCATTTGTGCCACCCTTTTACCAAGGACAACAAGAGAGCAATCTTTTGTCATCTTCTTTGATAGGAAATGGTTTACCTGTTGCTCCTTCCATTGGTTATCAAATGGGCCATGATCAAGTTTCTGGAAGATTGGTTTTGAGTCTTAAAGTTAATGGAAAACTTCGTTGGAAAATCGGAACTTGGGTTTCTGGTCGTTACAGGTTTAATGTTAACTGTGTTTCTGTTGTGGCTTTTGGAATTGGAACTTCCATGAATGTCCCTCCTATGACTTCTCAGTGTTCTACCATAATATAAATATATCATAGAGAGTTATGTAGAAACCTACCATGACAGAAAGTCTTTATAAAAAGTACTTATTCCAACAGATCATAACTTTCCAGAGTTAATAGTACAATGAATAAATAAATTTCCAGAAGCAGGTAAAATATGTTACTATATCCAATTTCACAAAAATGTTATTAGCATACCTTTGACTGGAGATTCTTTGCAGCAACAGTTTCTACAAGAGGGAAGTGTTCCTATTAATTTGAGGGTGAAATAACCTGTGAGTGTTCCTCTTAATTCTTGTATCACTGCAAACATATTGAACCAACAACATCAATAGGAAACCTTGAATTCAAGAGATTAAAGAGATAAGACCCTTGAATTCAAATTCATTAAATGTGTGTTTGGTTTCACATTTCGATTTCGAACACTCATAATTGATTATCAAAACCCTATATTCAAAGGGTCCTTTACCAATTATCTCCAAGATTGAAACAAAAACACAGAAATTAATTAAGTACCTGTCCAGCACATAAAAGCCTACACGATTGGAATGAACGACGCCTTGTGTAAACACCCCAAATTTGCCCTCACCCATTCACACCATGGCTTGTGATCATCTCATATGCATATACACCATCATATCATCTCATAGTACTTTTTTGATTCACTGCATAGCTTCTAAGGCATCTGCACCTAGGGTTTGTGATCTGAGCAATCTCAGGGCCTCTTGAGCCATTCCAAAAGCCACCAATCAACTCAAAGGGGTCCATGTGTGTTCTTGTATCATGTTACATCCTCACAAAGTCAAAATTGCAGAGGAATCACAAGAGCTAGGGTTTGAGTGGATGCAGAGCCAAGATGAACTGCACAGTTGACTGAAAATTAGGGTTTTGGTTTCAGAGGCCATAACACCAAAGTTTTTGGTCATTCTTGTTTCCATTGATCTCCATATGGTATAGGGAGTATGCATGTCAATTTTCATGAATAAATTCCATGGGGAAGTCATCTGATCAAGAGTTGACTTTTCAGACAAGTCAGTGCAAAATCAGGGCATCTGAGGCCCCCAATGACCCAACCAATGGGTGATCTTCATCATTTTGAGTGTATATGATCTTTATTTGATCATGGGATAAGTTTGAAGTTCATAAAAATCAAGAATTTAGGGTTTTTGCAAATGTTGACTTTTTGGGCATAGTTGACTTTTCAAGAATGCACCATTTTAGGTCATTTTTCAAGCCTTGATTCATGATCCAAAAAGGCCTCAAATGGAAAAACTTTGGTCATGAAAGTTGTAGATCTCATCTTTCCCTTTTCAAAAAGTACAAGAACATGATCAAACTCTTCATGGATCAAAAGTTATGGCAATGCAAAGTTAGCAAAAATCATTGATTTTCAAGTTATGCACAAAAAGGAAATTTTGCAAAGTCTTGAACCAAGTCAAAATGCAACCTCTAATTCACTCCAAACCAGCATGCAAACATTTCCCTAAGTCATAAAATCAGATTTTTGATCAAGTTTGCTCATGGTTTAGTTCATGTAACTTGACTTTTTTCTCATGAAAGCACAAAAAGCAACAAGTTGCAAAAACTCATGATCACCTCTCACCAACTTGATGCATTGGCTGTTGAGCTTTGCTAGGCCCCTCCCACACCTTGCTGCACCAGAACCAACATTGTCCTTGCCTATGCCATGAGCTATGTTTCACTTACACAAAAGGTGGATATCTTGCAAAAGTTGACTTACCCATAAAAAAAAGCATGTGTCCAATCACCTGACCAATGAGAGAGAGTCATATGAACAATTTGCAAGCCATAACACAAGCAAGCCAAGGCTGAGACACACACACTCACCACATTCACAAAAACACACCAACTTGCAAAATCTATCAAATCTGCCTCCACAGCCAAGAAACACTCCAGCCACTTCCACCATTCAACTCACCCCACCTCATAGGCCTCAAACCACCAAAGCTCAGGCCTGAAACAAGCTTGACCTGAGCCTCACCATTCACCATCATCAGAACCAGTTCTCTTCGAATCACACTATCCATCCATCAAACACCTCACCTTTCTTCACCAACAAGTCAAGCATGTCATAAGGAGCCAGAACCACCCTTTACTTTGAGCTAAAACAGCCTGTATGCAAAGTGCATTTCCTGCTACACCAGAAGTGAATCACTCAAAATAGCTTGCTAAACTTCATTCCAAGCCTGCCATTAGCACCAGGGGAGTCATTGGAGCTAGCTTGCATCAAGAAATTTCTCTGGAAGCCCAGAAACTGGATTTGTCACCTCAGGTATGACCATGAACTTTTCCTCTCAAAGCTCTGATTTTTTGTTATAAAATGAAAATGCATGCTTCAAGGATCATGGTGATATGTTTAGAATCAAAAATGGTGTGAAAATGAGCATTTTGTGCTTCTCTGAAATTTGGCCCGTGAATGCATTTGGTTTCGATTCTCTTTATTCATGTTAGATAAATGTATTTTGATCTTGGATTAAGGTTTAGTTAGGGTAGAGGAGTGTTTCTGGGCAGTTAATTTGATGATTGGTGGCCTGTGGCGTTTTCTAGGGTTTGTGACCCGCCGGAGAAGACGACCGGAACCACTGTTCCGGCCGTCTGAGGTTACCATGCCCTAATTAGGGTTTAGTCCAGTCATTAGTAAATTTTAAACCTGGGCCATTGGATTGCCTTTCCCGCGTGTGGACCAAGGGACCAGATCATTTCATTAACATTAATTTCCACTTAAATTAATTTAATTAGGTTTAATAGTCCAATTAGTCAGGTTTGAATTGTGACCACACGATTGCGCGCCAAGTCAACCTTCATACCCCCAGAACGCATCTCATCCACCCATTCAGTTTACTTTTCTTTTTATTTGATTTTTATTCATTTAATTTGTATAATTATTTTAAAATAGTTAAAAAATCATAAAAATTATGAAACTTTTTCTTTAAGGTTTCATTAATTTTTATGACACAAAAATATTTTTATTTTATTTTTTATCATTTAAAAAGTATTTTTAAATATTTAAAAGATTATTTTTAATTGATTAATGAGAATTAATTAATTAAAAATACTTTTAGGTATTTAAAAATTACAAAAAAATTCATGAAATGTTCTAAGACATTTAGAAACATTGTCCAACCTTCAAACCAAATTTCTTTTTTGATCTTGATGCATTTTAAGAATTTTTCATTGAATTAAATCATTTTTGATGCATTATTTTGATCATAAGTTTGAAAATTCATTTCTGCCTCTTGGTGAGAGTTGAGACATTGATTCTTTTTGCATTGTTTTCCATTTAGCATGAACTTTCAAGGATAAAAAGGCCATGATTTGATCTTGCATTTTCTAATTGATTGGCATTTCTTTTGTTACAAACCCTAAAAAACCCTAATAACTTGCAAATTCATAACTTGAGTTTGGTTGAGAGTTGAGAGCTCCCCTTTGGGCAGTGGTTTGTTATAGGTCTAGGGTTTCTTTGGGTACCATTTTTCATTTTTTATGTTAAGGTTTGCTTCTGTTTTTGGTTTATGTTTGATGTTTGATCCATGAACCCTAATTTGGGCTTTCTCTTGCATCCCTCTTGCATTTCCTTGCATAACTTTACTTGTCATTGCATTTTGTGCATTCTCATGATTCATTTGACATCTTAAGACATGTATGAAGCATCATTGATCATTGCATCCCATGTTTGCCATGCCATTTGTCTTGTATGTTTCATAACATTTCATGCTTGTTCATGCTCCTTAGCTTGCATCATTTGCATCCATAATCTTGTATGAACATCTCCATGTCTTGCTTCATGTTTGCAGCACCTCATAACATCATAATCATCATCAACATGCTTCTGGTTTTGCTTTGCCTCATGCCATTTCATCTCATCTTGCATTGCATTGCATTTCTTTCTAACATTTCAGGTGGTAAGTAAACTTGAGAAGTGAATTTGCCTTCACTTCTCATAACTTTTCTTTTCATCTCTCTTGCATACCTTGCTGCATTCTTACTTGTGTTTGAGTTTGAGCTTGCTCATGCTTCTTCCTCCCACTTTCTTTCTTCAAGTGACTTGACTTCTTGAATGAAGCAAGTCACTTTGCTTCTCTTGATCTTGCTCATCTGCTTCCTGGTGGTTCATCTGAAGATTGTTCTTGCAAACCTTACAAACATTAGGACCAACCAAGCATGATAATGAATTAGGGTTTTGATTAGTCTCCCCCATAGTTTTTACCTTTGTGTCTCTCCTTGAGTCATCTCTTCTCACCTCATAATCAGGGATTAAACCTTAAAGGCTTTAAGACTTTGTGATTAAGATCATGCCTGCATCCTTCTTTTAGGATGGAGTGTATAACTTTAATCCTAAGTGTTAGACCCTTAATGTGTTGAAATCTCTTAATCAATCCATATAATAAGTATCAAGACATCACACTTGTAACTTGGGCCTTGCATTAGGGTTCTAATTCTTCCTTAATTGGTTAAGAAGTACTAACCCTAAAGTTAATGGACAAGTCCCCCTCAAGTTGTCTAACAAATCATAAAAAACACTTCATCATCATATCATTAATAAATCCACTTAATCAAAGGCTTGTTTTGTCATGGGTTTAATCCCTAATCATGGATTAAGTTGAGGAGTCTTCCTCAGCTTAAACACCCTCATCTATTATCCTTCTTTTAGGATGGTGTAATGAGCCTGTTAAATCCCTGATTATGGCTTAACTTCATTACTTAACACTAAGTAAAAACACCAAAAACATCTAAATAATCACAAGTAGGTTAATGATCTTAATCCTACACCAAAGGTGATTAAGTGTGAGAATCTGACTTCACACTTAAGGTATTCTCATTACCCCTAATCAGAGGGAAGATGTGATGAGTCTACTAACCCATTGGTTTAGGCTTAAGCTCATTACCTTATGACAAACTCCAAAAAGAAATAAAAGACTGAAAACACAAAAACAAGCAATAATCGTCTCCTTCGGGATTCTTTTCTCATCTCATTCACTCACAAACGAGAACTCGCTTCTTCCGTCTAATGCAAGACAGTTAGCACCTGAGCCAGACAGGTCATACACTTGAGCATAGATAAGTAAGCAGTTCAAAGGTCAAATCATCTTTCAGTCTCTTTGGGTCGAACTACGGTGTTCTGACTTCCTCATTGCACGAGAGGATACGTAGGCATAACTTAACAGTTATCGAACAAAAGTCTCTGTATATTCCCCCTCTTTCCAGCTTCATTCTTTTAGCCTCATTATCTTGAGCATATTCTCATTCCTGCACTGACACTTTCATATTTCACTTCACTTTTCCCTTGCACTGACACCTGTACATTCTTTTCCAGTTACTTTATACACAAATTGCACTGACACTACCCCTTTAAAACACAAATCTTTCAAGCGTGGATCCCGTCGAGTACGACGGACAATCTGGGTGCTAATACCTTCCCAGGTTGTAACCAACCCCCTTTCTCAGTCTCTCTGGTTCGCAACCGTCTTATCCATCTTTTTCTAGGTCTATGCAGCATTACCTTTCCTCCGGGATAAAAATGCCTAGCTGGCGACTCTATTCATCTCCAGTGAGTTCACGGCTGTGTGTTCTCATTGTCCCTCTCGCCGACCGTTCGCGTCTGTACCCTTATCTGACTCTGGTGTCACTTATCGGGAGCGACAGCTTGGCGACTCTGCTGGGGATCCTTATACTGCAACCAGGGCTTCTGGTTCTTTTTGTGGGTTCCTCCTAGCGCTTGTTTGATTTGTGTTTACTGGGGTGTTATGTGCTATTTGTGTTTGTATATTTGCTTTATTTACTGCTTTCTGTACAGCTTTATTTATTGCTTTTCTTTACAGTTTTCATATATCATACTGTCATGCTGTCTGTGCTGGATCTGGTTTTGTTTTGGTGGGTGGGGTTCTATTGAGAGTTGAGGTCCTATACCTGGGACCTGAGTGACACCTAGGCTAGAGTGAATCATATTCTTTCCCATTCCATTTCGGTCTGGTGCGGGAATATGAAACACGGTTCAGATATGGGTTTCTTCTTGAGAACTCTGTGCTACGGATTTCCTGTAGTACTAGGGCTATCCGGGAAGCCTGCTAAGTCTGGATGACCTTTTAGTATTGACCTTCAGAAACTGAGGTGAATTAGAGGAGGAATTGTTATGATTATTGTAAGCACTGTACCTCCGGGTTAGAAGTGTTTACACTTCTCATAGCCGATCCAAGTCTGAGGATCCTTGTTCTAGATCACTACCTGTGAGAGGGTTGGGCTGTTTACAGGTTTGCAGGTACCTTGACCTCAGAATACCCAGTTACTGTGACTTTGTTAAGAATGCTCCATGTTGGTTAGTTCTTGTGATTCTAAAACCCTGGACTTGTGGCTCTTTATTTGAGTCCCCTACCCTGGTTACTGGATTTATAGACCTCCATCTGGAATTCTTGAACACACATGGATCTATACCAAGGCAGTTAATCAGATCCAGCTCAGTCACAGACCCTTGCATTTCATCTGCATACATCCTCATTGCATCATATTAACATGTGTTTATTTGTTTTTCAGGGTATCCATTTTCATCAGGTTTTGGTTTTGACCCCATCTGCAGTTTTGACCTGCCTTCACCAACACTTGTTTCAGCTTGTCAGCCACATACTTCAGTTACTTGCACTAGCCAGCCAGTGGCCCACTTCTCAACATCTTCATCAGCACTTATTCTACTCAGTCTTCAGCATCATGGCTCCAAAGAAAAACAACATCACCTATCATTTCTTCCAACCAGACTTATCAGACATCAGGAGGATCCAAACCCTGATCACCCCAGATCACATACCCTTGTTCAGGGAGCATTATGGGGATATACTCGACCTGGTTATGGACATGGACCCATCTCAGAGGAGCCTGATCCATACCTGCATCCAGTTCTATGACCCCCCATTGAGGTGCTTCACCTTTCAAGGCTTTCAGTTGGGACCTCTTCTAGAAGAATATTCATCTTTGACTGGCTTGCCTATCAAGAGGGAAATCCCATTCAACCCTGAAATGGTCTTTCCCAGCAATGGGGAGATAGCCAAAGCTTTGCACCTGGAGCCTGTTTTGATTGAACAACATATGACTTCTAAAGCTGGGATCCCTGGTTTTCATCTGGACTTCCTGATTTCTCAAGCTAGTCTGAAGGCCTCCCTGGGGGATTGGAAGGCTGTTTGTGCTCTGTTGGCCCTAAGTGTATATGGAATTGTGTTGTTTGCAGATGAGCCCAGATTCATCAGCAAGAATGCAATCCACTTGTTCATCCTGAAGAACCCAGTGCCAACCTTGTTAGGAGACCTCTATTACTCAGTACATCAGAGGAATGAGAAGCAGAGGGGGAAGTTAGTGAGGTGTTGTGCCCCACTATTCCATGCTTGGCTTCTCAAGCATCTACCCAGGACAGATGCATTCCTAAACCCTCATCAGCAAAGCAACTGGGCTAAAAGGCTCACTACTCTCACTTCAGCAGACATCAGATGGTGTACTCAAAGCACCAAGGGCAGAGACATTGTCACAAGCTGTGGGCATTTCCCCAATGTGCCTTTGGTAGGAGTTAAGGGAAGCATCAACTACAACCCTCTGTTGTTCAGGAGGCAACTGGGTTATGCACTGGTTCATACTCCTAGGGAGCAGGATTTGGTTGAAACCCTCTACTGTGAGAACAAGATTAGCCTGGCAACTGTTAGGCAGGCTGCCTGGGCCTGGGATCATGTTCAAACCAAGGGAATCACCATTCTGGGGAAGTGCAATAATGTGGCATCAGCCCAATATCATGAGTGGTCCCATGCTAGGGCCCAATTCTCTGGAATGCCCTTCACCATCAAAGACATGCCTGAGTCATCTTCAGCACCACCCCCTGCCACCATCAGTTTGGAGGAGTTTGAAAGCTTGAAGGACAGAAATGAGAAGTTATCCCAAGCCTTGCAGAAGACCCTCAGGGAGAGGAGTGAAGGTGTGAGGGAGATTGAAAGATTGGAGAAGCTGAGAGTAGAACACTTGACTAAGATTGAGAAGTCTGGAGATTATATCAACAAGTCTAAAGCTGGTGAGCAAATTCTGAAGAATGCTTGTAAAGAAGCCCAGTTCCAAAGAGCAAGAACAGACTTGTACTTGAAAGAGAGTCAGGCCAGGTGGGTCCGGATCACTGAGGCCCGCACTCTAGAAGACAAGAGAGTTCAAGATAAGATGGAGCAGATGGAAAAAGCCCTGGCAGCAGCCCAGGAGGAAATTTCAGAGCTAAGGATCAAAGCTGGAGTGAAGAAATCCAAAGATCAAAGTCAGAAAAAGAAGTTGACTGCAGCTGTTGCAACAAGAAACCTTCTCATCAGGAATCTTACGGAGCATCCGGCTGATCCTGTGACCGAAGCACTTCTTAAGGAAGTTCGTGAGGATGAGTTTGGCCTTGGAGTTTGATCATTTGCTTGTTGTTGTTCCTTTTTCCATGTACTTTTGCTTTTTGTGATGTATTTTTGACCCCTTAGAGGGCTGGTGTTGTAAAATGAACAATTTGTATTATTTTACCTTTGTAATATATTTGTGTTTGTTTCCATCTGGGTTCACTTCAAAAGCAACTTCAACAGCATCATCTTCAAGGGTCTGGACGGGTCAAAACTGAAGACCAAGCCGGATACCTTGATAGCAAATAAGCATATTGCATTGCATACTAACCCTTTTTGTTTGTTTTGCAGGTTTTGTTTTATTGTTTCTAACCTCTGTTGTGATCTCAGGAATTATTGCTCGCCGCAGGGTATTCCCTCTCAACAGGCCACACAGGTACCCAACAAGGAACAACCTTCCGGGCATCCAAATGGACCAGATGCAACAAGATCTCAATGAGGCCAGAACCCAGATGGCTAACGAAAGACTGGAGATGAGAACCCAGATAACTCAATTCATGGAAGTGATGAATAATTTAGCTCAAAGCCAGGAGAGGCTTAGAGTTTTGGTAGAAGGGAGAACTCAAGATGACCCCCATGTGGGAACTGCTGGCACCAGTAACAATGAAAGGGTGCAACCACATGTTAACCCCCCTGTATTTGGTCCACATCTACATCCTGAGATTCATATTCCTGCAAACGTTCAAGGAACGGCTACTGCAGCCAGAGTACTTCAAGAAGATCCTCAGGAGGACCAATTTACTGTAATGGGTGCTGGAGAGGAAACCTATGATAGAAGACTGGATGAAATAGCTGAGAAGTTGAGGTCTTTGGAATCTCAAAATTCTTTGGGTTTCGACGTCATGGACATGGGGCTGGTAGACGGGGTCAGGATCCCCCATAAGTTCAAGCCTCCTTGCTTCGAAAAGTATAATGGGACTTCATGCCCCCGGACTCATTTGCAATCATTTCTGGGAAGGCTGAAGGCCTATACAATGGATGAGAAGCTCTGGATGTTTTACTTTGAAGACAGTTTGACTGGAGCATCAAGGGAATGGTATTCCCACTTGACAAGGGCAACTGTAAGATGCTGGAAGGACTTGGCAGAGGCCTTCATTCGACAGTATCAATACAACTTAGACATGGCACCCAATAGGACTCTCCTAATGGGAATGTCCCAGTCGTCAAGGGAAAGTTTCCGAGAATATGCCCAGAGATGGAGGCAATTGGCTGCTGCCGTTCAACCACCGATGTCTGAGAGAGAAATGGCAGATATGTTTATGAACACTCTCCAGGGAACGTATATTGACAGGTTGGCTGCTTTCTCGTCCACTAGCTTCGCAGATGTTGTTATAGCTGGGGAGAGGATTGAAAGCCTGTTAAAAATGGGCAAAATTTCCGATAATGGTGCCAGTTCGTCCAGCAGTACAAGGAAGCCTTTTGCAGGCCCTAGAAGAGCTGGCGAGACCAATGCCATTCATACCAACAGGGGTAGGCCCCAATATGTTCCAAGGACAATAGCAGCAGTCACTATCCCTGCTCCGGCTCATCCTCAGCCAGTCTATCAACCACCTCAACAAAACTTCCAACAACAACCCCAGTATCAGCAGAATCAATATCCTCCAAGGAACTACAACAACAACTCCAACAACAACAATCAACAGAGGCCATTCCAACAGAGGCCCTCCCAAGCTAATAGAGTGATCGACCCGATTCCAATGCCGTATGCTGCCTTATTGCCACAGCTTCTGAAACTCAACCTGGTTGAGCTAAGAACGTTGGCACCTCCGGATCCAAACAGTCTACCAAGAAACTATGACTCTAATGCTAGGTGTGCTTTCCATTCAAACGCACCTGGTCACAGTACAGAAAAATGCAGGGCTCTGCATATGAAGGTACAAGACTTGGTAGACTCCAAGGCTCTGAATTTTGCTCCTCCGCCCAATGTCAACAAAAACCCAATGCCAAACCATGGTGGTCCCCGGATTAATGCTATCGAAGAAGACCAACCGTCTTATTTGATAACTAGTGTGGATCAGATCAGGACACCATTGGTGGAGATCAAAGCTCAACTCCGTGAAAGCGGTATATTTCCGGGGTGTGAACTAGGGTGCCCATACTGCAATATTTCATGGAATGGGTGTGCAGACTTGAGGGATGGCATTGACAGCCTTATTCAGAGTGGCCTACTCCAGATTACTACATCATTCCCGGCAAACCCGACAACTTCATCAGCAACGGTCTCAGATCCTCCTACAAATACAGCAACTACAGTTCCCGACAATTCATCAGCAACATCAGCAAGTACTTCATCTGTTTTACCCAATGATCAGTTTTCAACAGTTTCTCCTGCTACAACTTCAGCTTCAGTCCACTTCGACTCTCCATCAACAACAACAACAGTTCTTCCGACAGAACCTCCTACAACACCAGCAATCAATCACGAAGATGTCTCCACTGTTACCATATTCTACGATCCTGAAAATAATTCCGCCTACCATTCAGAAGATGCTGCTCCCACTAGAGCACCAGTTACAATCTTTTATGATCCACAGACAATAACAGTCCCTTCGGCAGCAGCAATCAGTCCAGTTACTGTCACGGTGCCTGGACCTGTACCATATGAGAGCAATAGGGCCATCCCTTGGCACTATGGCTCTGATTTGTACTGTGAAGGGAAAAGGATCACTCTTGAAACAACAGCACCTGCACCACAAATTGATAATGTGGGGGGAGGCGGAGGCTTCACTAGAAGCGGACGTCTCTTTGCTTCACAAGTCCAAAGACCTACTGCCGAAGCAGAAGCTGCTGCTAAGGCAAAGGGTAAAGGCCCGGTGCAGGAAGATCCAGCTGCCAAAGAAGCCCTGAAGACTCCATTTGATCAGGAAGTTGATGAGTTTATGCGGATCATCAAGAAGAGTGATTATAAAGTTGTGGATCAACTTCACCAGACTCCATCCAAAATCTCCATCCTCTCACTGCTCATGTGCTCCGAAGCCCATCGGAATGCACTACTGAAAGTCCTGCACGCAGCTTACGTGCCTGAGGAGATTACTGTCAACCAATTGGAAACGGTGGTCGGGAACGTTACTGCTAGCAACGGGCTAGGGTTTACCAACTCTGACTTGACAGTGGATGGTCGCAATCACAACAAAGCCTTGCACATAACCATGGAATGCAAAGGAGCTGTCCTTTCTCATGTGCTGGTGGACACAGGTTCTTCCCTGAATGTCTTACCAAAGAAGGCTCTGGTGAAGCTTGAATATGATGGACTGGCATTGAGACCCAGCAACCTGGTGGTGCGAGCCTTTGATGGTTCGAAGAGATCGGTTCTGGGGGAGATTGAGCTGCCCGTGACAATTGGCCCGCAGACTTTTAAAACTATCTTTTATGTGATGGACATTCAGCCCGCCTACAGCTGTTTGTTGGGTAGACCCTGGATTCACGCCGCTGGCGCTATAACGTCTACCCTTCACCAAAAGTTAAAATTTGAGTGGGAGGGTCAAGTTGTCACAATCTGTGGAGAAGAAGACATCTTTGTTAGCCATCTGGCTACCTACAAATACATTGAGATGGATGGAGAGATCCATGAGACAATGAGCCAAGGTTTCGAAGCCTTGAATGTCAACGAAGCATCTGCTGTTTCGGGTATCTCCATGTCGTCTTACCAACAAGCCCGGAAGGTTGTTGAGGAAGGAACTGCCCTAGGCTGGGGCAAGATCTTAGCTGTGGAGGAAAAGAAGGACAAATTTGGGTTGGGTTACAAACCAACTCAACATCAAGTGAAGGCTGCTGCAGAGCCAGGATTTGTCAGTGGGGGAATGCTAACCCCCGATGCTATCAACTGTCTGGAAGACGAGCTGGAAGAGGAGCGCAACCTGGAGAATTGGATCCGTCCAAAGGTCCCGGGGAGCAGTGTCTCGAACTGGTCTTCCCAGGGAATTATAAGTGTTACTCGAGCAGAGTAATTATTATTTCCTGTATTTTTATAGCATGCATCAAAGTCTTGCATCTTGCCCAAGATGACAAGACTCATTTTGTAATCAGGGCCATCTGTACTTTTGTGCAAACAAGATTAAATTAATGAAATATCAGACAATCTTTTTGCAAACGAGTCTTTTTTCCTTCCTGCTCACTGTTTTTCCATTTTTCTTTTTGTACAAAAATAAATGGCGATGTTTTCAAAATGATAACTTCATTTCACTTTTTTCTAAAGCAAGATTAAAATCAATCACTAAAATGAACAAACTTAACCCTTGCAGAGAGTACCTTCCAGACAGCACCGACAACAGCACGGCTATGACATTGTATGACTTTGACAATCCAATCAATCAAGCTGATGAAGGGGTTGATGAAGAATATGAGCTTCCCGAAGAGCTAGCCAGGTTATTGAGACAAGAGGAAAAGGTCATTACTCCTCATCAGGAGGAGATTGAAGTGATTAATCTTGGTACGGACGAAGACGTGAAAGAAGTCAAAATCGGGGCCTGCCTGCAAGACTCAGTGAAGAGACAATTGATAGATCTGCTTCAAGAGTATGTTGATGTGTTTGCTTGGTCGTATCAAGATATGCCAGGGTTGGATACCGATATTGTTGTGCACAAGCTGCCTTTGAGGGAAGAATGCCCACCAGTCAAACAGAAGCTGCGCCGAACTCGCCCAGACATGGCTATGAAAATCAAGGAAGAGGTACAAAAGCAATGGGACGCCGGGTTCCTTGCTGTGACTAGCTATCCGCCGTGGGTCGCTAACATAGTACCTGTACCTAAGAAGGATGGTAAAGTAAGGATGTGTGTTGATTACCGGGATCTGAACAGGGCCAGCCCGAAAGATGACTTCCCATTACCTCACATTGATGTATTGGTGGATAACACGGCTCAATTCTCGGTATTCTCCTTCATGGATGGATTTTCAGGATATAACCAGATCAAGATGTCACCTGAAGACATGGAGAAGACAACATTCATTACACCTTGGGGCACTTTCTGTTACAAAGTGATGCCATTTGGACTGAAGAATGCTGGTGCCACATATCAACGGGCTATGGTGACATTGTTTCATGACATGATCCATAAGGAAATCGAGTGTTATGTGGATGATATGATCGCCAAGTCCCTTACAGAGGAAGAACACCTGGTGAATCTGCTCAAGTTATTCAAGCGTCTGAGGAAATACCAACTAAAACTGAACCCCAACAAATGCACGTTCGGGGTGCAATCCGGTAAGCTGCTGGGCTTTATTGTAAGCGAGAAAGGGATTGAAGTTGACCCTGATAAAGTCAAGGCTATTCAAGAAATGCCTGCACCGAAAACTGAGAAAGAAGTTCGAGGGTTCTTAGGTCGATTGAACTACATTTCACGGTTCATATCTCACCTTACAGCAACCTGCGAGCCCTTGTTCAAGCTGTTAAGAAAGGAACAAACGGTCAGGTGGAACGAAGATTGCCAGAACGCTTTTGACAAGATCAAGGAGTATTTACAAGAACCTCCAATCCTCATGCCTCCAGTTGAAGGAAGACCTCTGATTATGTACTTAACAGTATTAGAAGAATCAATGGGGTGCGTATTAGGCCAGCATGACGAGTCTGGTCGAAAAGAGTATGCAATATACTACCTAAGCAAAAAGTTTACCGACTGTGAACAACGTTATTCACTGCTCGAGAAAACTTGCTGTGCTTTAGCGTGGGCTGCTCGCCGACTGAGACAGTATATGTTGGCCCACACTACCTTACTAATCTCAAAAATGGATCCAGTTAAGTACATTTTCGAGAAGCCAGCTCTTACCGGACGGGTTGCAAGATGGCAGATGATTCTCACAGAATACGACATACAGTACACATCTCAGAAAGCCATCAAGGGCAGTGTACTATCTGAATATCTTGCTGAGCAACCCATTGATGATTACCAGCCTATGAGGTTTGACTTCCCTGATGAAGACATCATGTTCATTAAAGCAAAAGATCATGAAGAGCCTATTCACACTGAAGGGCCTGACCCAGAAGAAGAATGGACCATGATGTTTGATGGGGCTGTTAACATGAATGGCCGTGGTGTTGGTGCAGTACTCATTACACCTAAAGGGGTTCACATGCCTTTCTCGGCAAAACTCACTTTCAACTGCACTAACAACGAAGCTGAATACGAAGCTTGCATTATGGGTCTTGAGGAAGCCATTGACCTCAGGATCAAGACATTGACCGTATTCGGGGATTCAGCTTTGGTAGTCAATCAGACCAACGGAAAATGGTACACCCACCAGGATCATCTGATACCTTACAGGGATTATACAAGAAGGTTATTGACTTTCTTCACAACAGTCAAGCTTGAGTATATCCCTCGGGACGAGAATCAGTTTGCAGATGCTCTTGCTACCATTTCATCCATGATCAAAGTTCAAACTACCAACTTTGTACCTCAGATTTCAGTATCAAGACTCGATAGACCAGCATACGTATTCGCAGCGGATGCTGTAAAAGATGATAAGCCTTGGTTCCATGACATTAAGTGCTTCTTGGAGGATCAAACATACCCACCTGGGGCATCTTCCAATGATAAGAAGACTTTGAGAAGGCTTGCTGGTAGTTTCTTTCTGAACACTGATGGATCTTTATACAAAAGGAACTTTGATATGGTACTCCTCAGATGTGTTGACAAAACAGAAGCAGACCTGTTGATGCACGAAGTACACGAGGGATCTTTTGGTACCCATGCCGGAGGGCATGCCATGGCCAAGAAGTTGTTAAGATCAGGCTATTACTGGATCACAATGGATGCAGACTGTTGTGCTTATGCCAGAAAGTGTCACAAATTCCAGATTTATGCAGATAAGGTGCATGTGCCTCCCAATCCTCTGAACATCATGTCTTCACCATGGCCCTTTGCAATGTGGGGCATTGATATGATCGGCAAGATTGAGCCAACTGCTTCAAATGGTCACAGATTCATCTTGGTTGCCATTGACTATTTCACCAAGTGGGTCGAAGCAGCCTCATATGCAAACGTCACAAGACAAGTGGTAGCCAGATTTCTGAAAAGAGATATCATCTGTCGATATGGAGTGCCCGAGCGGATCATTACTGATAATGGTTCCAATCTAAACAACAAAATGATGGCAGAATTATGCCGGGACTTCAAGATCCAACACCACAATTCTTCTCCTTACAGGCCAAAGATGAACGGCGCTGTTGAGGCAGCAAATAAGAATATTAAGAAGATTGTGCAGAAGATGGTAGTCACATACAAAGACTGGCATGAAATGCTACCGTTTGCCTTGCATGGGTACCGCACATCAATCAGAACATCCACTGGGGCAACACCGTATCAGCTTGTGTATGGTATGGAGGCAGTCCTACCTGTCGAAGTTGAATTACCCTCTCTACGGGTACTGATGGATGTTAAGTTGAGTGAAGCAGAATGGGTTCGGGCCCGATACGAACAACTGAGTCTGATCGAAGAGAAAAGATTGGCTGCAATCTGTCATGGGCAGTTATATCAGAAAAGAATGAAGAGAGCCTTCGATCAGAAAGTCAGGCACCGAGAGTACCAAGTAGGAGATCTTGTGCTGAAAAGAATCCTCCCTCCTCATACAGACCACAGGGGCAAATGGACTCCAAATTATGAAGGACCATTCGTTGTAAAGAAAGTTTTCTCTGGTGGAGCACTGATGCTCAGCACCATGGATGGTGAAGATTTCCCGTCCCCTGTGAATTCAGATGCAGTTAAAAAATACTTCGCATAAAATGACCCGCTGGACATAAAAACAGAATGTAAGTCCAGGCAAAAATAGGGCATCCCGGCGAGTCAAAAACAGAATAAAAGACTCGGGCAAAAATAAGGGAAATAAACAAAAAATGTACACCCGCTGAGTTGAAAAGCCGCATTGGACAACTCAGGCAAAAATGGGTATCCCGATGGATTGAAAACCCGAAAGGGCGATCCATGCAAATAAGGGAATAAGCGAACAACTGCATTCTGAATTCGTCTGTATCGTCTGCAACTTGGTAAGCTCCAGAAGGGTCAAGCTTCAATCAGAATCAACTCTCTCCAGAAAGCAAGACGAGGAGAACGTCATTGTCATACGAGTCATAGCAGAAGAGGAAGCTCCTTGAAAGCGTCGTCAGCATCGCCAGCACTTTATTTCTCAATTTTGTAACAATCTCCTCATTTCAGGAGATATGTTTCTTTGACTGTATCTTGCCGATTCAGGGCACATAAATTAATAAAACCAAATTTTCAGTCATGTCTCGTTTTTACATTTATGCTTTGCAAAGAATTGTCTGATATCTCTAAAAAAATACAATTGCATAAGTACAGATGCCTTTCTCTAAAAACAAAAGCACATGCTTACAGGGAATATACTTACTCTCGAAGGTACTTAACTCCTATGACGGAATCCAGTAAGGGATACCTCGGGACCTTTGTGTGTTTCCTTATCTTTGCAGGATTGCAGGTATCCAGAACGCAACTTGGGGCATGCAAGGTATATCTCAGCAAGCTGGCAAATCAACAAAAGATATCAGCATCAGGAATGCTCTATCCCCAGCTGAGTTGCTTCCCACTGCTCTCCCCAGCCAAGTTGCCTCTCATTACTCTCCCCAGCTGAGTTACCCACAGCATTCCCCAGCTGTAGTACCAACCACTATTCCTCAGCAAGATGCAAGAATCAGGGAATCATCTCCCCACAGAGCTTCAAGCCTCTATTCAGAAGAGCAATGCACGAAGAAGTCACAACAGAGAGGGAGAAAGCTTCTACAAACCCCAGCTGGGTCCCATTATAAGGATATGTCAATCAGTGACCTATGTCCCCAAACGGATACATCATTAGATCTACCAATGATCTCATCCCCAGCTGGGATGTTCACTTCAAACAGATCATCCAGAGATCTTTGCAGCAACGGGATGCGAACCTCAGATCTTTGCCCCTTTGCATAATCATAGCATTCGCATCATATTATACCCTCAGAGCGTAGCATTCCGTCCAATACGGAGCATTACGGCAAAAATCAAATACATAGCATAATCATAAGTCATGTTGTGATTTGAACACTTGTAAATGTTGACAATCTGTCATCATATAGAACACAACACAGAAATCCCCACCGGAGTCCCCAACAAAAGCAGTTGCCTCATATCGCAAACACCAATATATATATACCTTTGGGCACCCGTCCGTGTCATCATTCCCCAGCAGGTTGCCTGAATGCACTCTACAAACCAAAATCACCAGTATTGCAGATACATCCTGACACTCGTCCGTGTCACATCACCAGCAGAAAGCCAAAGACACCCTCTTTGCACTCACATATACTTATATACATTTTCTTGACACCCGTCCGTGTCATATCCCCAGCGCGTTCGCTTACACTTTCATCACCCATATATTTGTTAATATTATGCTTTTCTCTCTTGACACTCGTCCGTGTCACTCTCCCCAGCAGATAAACACTCATATATACATATACATACTCACTACTCATGATACTCGTCCGTATTTTGTATGCATCATTTATATCCCCACAGATTCGACAGTAGTCCTTGTTCTTTGTTAACCAGTTGGTACTCGTCCGTACCATCATCTCAGAACATTGCGTCTAATGTTTGTTTCTACATGATACTCGTCCGTATCATAGTCTTAAGGATGCTCGTCCGCATCTTTAATCCATACACCGTGTCAAACACTTGGTCTCCTTGAATATAGATACTCGTCTGTGTCTATTATTTCCCAGAAGGTTTCTCTCAGATGCAGCACTCGTCCGTGTTCTTTGTTAACCCGTTGATACTCGTCCGTATCATCGTCTCTGAACATGTGTCGGTTTGTTTCTACATGATACTCGTCCATATCATAGTCTTAAGGATGCTCGTCCGCATCTTTAATCTATACACAATACCAAACACTTATACCTTTTGTTTCTTGGATGTAGATACTCGTCCGTATTTACTAATCCCCAGTAGATCACCAACAAAGCAAATATTTTCCCTTTTATCTAACACTCGTCCTGTGTTATGATAACCTTGAGAGCAGCCGTACCCTGCTAAGTGGTCGTCCTCCACTTCTTGATGGTCGTCCTCCGTCATGCTCATCCGATGGCCGTCCCCATCGTTGATTTTAGCAGCCGTCCCCTGCTAGGTGGTCGTCCTCCACCTTTTGATGATCGTCCTTCATCACTTTATCCAATGGCCGTCCCCATTGTTGATTTTGGTTATCTAACACTCGTCCTGTGTTATGACAAACCTTGAGAGCAGCCGTCCCCTGCTGAGTGGTCGTCCTCCACTTCTTGATGGTCGTCCTCCATCATGCTCATCCGATGGCCGTCCCCATCGTTGACCCTTTTATCCGATGGCCGTCCCCATCGTTGATATTTTCGGCAGCCGTACCCTGCCAGGTGGTCGTCCTCCACCTCTGATGGCCGTCCCCATCATATTTACCTTTTATTCCCAACAGAGCAGCCGTCCCCTGCTAGGTGATCGTCCTTCACCTTTGATGGCCGTACCCCATCATCTGTTTATTTCATTTATTCTTTAACCCGATGGCCGTCCCCGTCGTGGTCCCTTTTCCTTTTTTTAACCCGATGGTCGTCCCCATCGTCGATTATTTTGCTTTATGAACTTGGTGGCCGTCCCCGTCATGTTTCATTGATCCCCAGAGAATTTTACAACTTTATCTTGATGGCCGTCCCCATCATGATATCTTATTTCCCCAGCTAGTCGGCCGCCCCCGTCTTAGCTTTACCTTTTATCCCCAGCATGTCGGCCGTCCCCGTCATCGCTATTTACCCAGCAGTCGTCCTCTGCTCGACGGTCGTCCTCCGTCGCCTACACTTTACAATATACTTCATTTGCTTTTACAATCTATATCCCTTTTCTTCTTCATTCTGTGAGTGCAAATTTTGGACTGTCTTTGGTATTCAACCACAAGTTATCTTGTTTGCCTGATAAGCCGTCGCTTACATCCTGCACAGCTAACTCATGCTTGAATAGGGGCAGCTGTAAACACCCCAAATTTGCCCTCACCCATTCACACCATGGCTTGTGATCATCTCATATGCATATACACCATCATATCATCTCATAGTACTTTTTTGATTCACTGCATAGCTTCTAAGGCATCTGCACCTAGGGTTTGTGATCTGAGCAATCTCAGGGCCTCTTGAGCCATTCCAAAAGCCACCAATCAACTCAAAGGGGTCCATGTGTGTTCTTGTATCATGTTACATCCTCACAAAGTCAAAATTGCAGAGGAATCACAAGAGCTAGGGTTTGAGTGGATGCAGAGCCAAGATGAACTGCACAGTTGACTGGAAATTAGGGTTTTGGTTTCAGAGGCCATAACACCAAAGTTTTTGGTCATTCTTGTTTCCATTGATCTCCATATGGTATAGGGAGTATGCATGTCAATTTTCATGAAGAAATTCCATGGGGAAGTCATCTGATCAAGAGTTGACTTTTCAGACAAGTCAGTGCAAAATCAGGGCATCTGAGGCCCCCAATGACCCAACCAATGGGTGATCTTCATCATTTTGAGTGTATATGATCTTTATTTGATCATGGGATAAGTTTGAAGTTCATAAAAATCAAGAATTTAGGGTTTTTGCAAATGTTGACTTTTTGGGCATAGTTGACTTTTCAAGAATGCACCATTTTAGGTCATTTTTCAAGCCTTGATTCATGATCCAAAAAGGCCTCAAATGGAAAAACTTTGGTCATGAAAGTTGTAGATCTCATCTTTCCCTTTTCAAAAAGTACAAGAACATGATCAAACTCTTCATGGATCAAAAGTTATGGCAATGCAAAGTTAGCAAAAATCATTGATTTTCAAGTTATGCACAAAAAGGAAATTTTGCAAAGTCTTGAACCAAGTCAAAATGCAACCTCTAATTCACTCCAAACCAGCATGCAAACATTTCCCTAAGTCATAAAATCAGATTTTTGATCAAGTTTGCTCATGGTTTAGTTCATGTAACTTGACTTTTTTCTCATGAAAGCACAAAAAGCAACAAGTTGCAAAAACTCATGATCACCTCTCACCAACTTGATGCATTGGCTGCTGAGCTTTGCTAGGACCCTCCCACACCTTGCTGCACCAGAACCAACATTGTCCTTGCCTATGCCATGAGCTATGTTTCACTTACACAAAAGGTGGATATCTTGCAAAAGTTGACTTACCCATCAAAAAAGCATGTGTCCAATCACCTGACCAATGAGAGAGAGTCATATGAACAATTTGCAAGCCATAACACAAGCAAGCCAAGGCTGAGACACACACACTCACCACATTCACAAAAACACACCAACTTGCAAAATCTATCAAATCTGCCTCCACAGCCAAGAAACACTCCAGCCACTTCCACCATTCAACTCACCCCACCTCATAGGCCTCAAACCACCAAAGCTCAGGCCTGAAACAAGCTTGACCTGAGCCTCACCATTCACCATCATCAGAACCAGTTCTCTTCGAATCACACTATCCATCCATCAAACACCTCACCTTTCTTCACCAACAAGTCAAGCATGTCATAAGGAGCCAGAACCACCCTTTACTTTGAGCTAAAACAGCCTGTATGCAAAGTGCATTTCCTGCTACACCAGAAGTGAATCACTCAAAATAGCTTGCTAAACTTCATTCCAAGCCTGCCATTAGCACCAGGGGAGTCATTGGAGCTAGCTTGCATCAAGAAATTGCTCTGGAAGCCCAGAAACTGGATTTGTCACCTCAGGTATGACCATGAACTTTTCCTCTCAAAGCTCTGATTTTTTGTTATAAAATGAAAATGCATGCTTCAAGGATCATGGTGATATGTTTAGAATCAAAAATGGTGTGAAAATGAGCATTTTGTGCTTCTCTGAAATTTGGCCCGTGAATGCATTTGGTTTCGATTCTCTTTATTCATGTTAGATAAATGTATTTTGATCTTGGATTAAGGTTTAGTTAGGGTAGAGGAGTGTTTCTGGGCAGTTAATTTGATGATTGGTGGCCTGTGGCGTTTTCTAGGGTTTGTGACCCGCCGGAGAAGACGACCGGAACCACTGTTCCGGCCGTCTGAGGTTACCATGCCCTAATTAGGGTTTAGTCCAGTCATTAGTAAATTTTAAACCTGGGCCATTGGATTGCCTTTCCCGCGTGTGGACCAAGGGACCAGATCATTTCATTAACATTAATTTCCACTTAAATTAATTTAATTAGGTTTAATAGTCCAATTAGTCAGGTTTGAATTGTGACCACACGATTGCGCGCCAAGTCAACCTTCATACCCCCAGAACGCATCTCATCCACCCATTCAGTTTACTTTTCTTTTTATTTGATTTTTATTCATTTAATTTGTATAATTATTTTAAAATAGTTAAAAAATCATAAAAATTATGAAACTTTTTCTTTAAGGTTTCATTAATTTTTATGACACAAAAATATTTTTATTTTATTTTTTATCATTTAAAAAGTATTTTTAAATATTTAAAAGATTATTTTTAATTGATTAATGAGAATTAATTAATTAAAAATACTTTTAGGTATTTAAAAATTACAAAAAAATTCATGAAATGTTCTAAGACATTTAGAAACATTGTCCAACCTTCAAACCAAATTTCTTTTTGGATCTTGATGCATTTTAAGAATTTTTCATTGAATTAAATCATTTTTGATGCATTATTTTGATCATAAGTTTGAAAATTCATTTCTGCCTCTTGGTGAGAGTTGAGACATTGATTCTTTTTGCATTGTTTTCCATTTAGCATGAACTTTCAAGGATAAAAAGGCCATGATTTGATCTTGCATTTTCTAATTGATTGGCATTTCTTTTGTTACAAACCCTAAAAAACCCTAATAACTTGCAAATTCATAACTTGAGTTTGGTTGAGAGTTGAGAGCTCCCCTTTGGGCAGTGGTTTGTTATAGGTCTAAGGTTTCTTTGGGTACCATTTTTCATTTTTTATGTTAAGGTTTGCTTCTGTTTTTGGTTTATGTTTGATGTTTGATCCATGAACCCTAATTTGGGCTTTCTCTTGCATCCCTCTTGCATTTCCTTGCATAACTTTACTTGTCATTGCATTTTGTGCATCCTCATGATTCATTTGACATCTTAAGACATGTATGAAGCATCATTGATCATTGCATCCCATGTTTGCCATGCCATTTGTCTTGTATGTTTCATAACATTTCATGCTTGTTCATGCTCCTTAGCTTGCATCATTTGCATCCATAATCTTGTATGAACATCTCCATGTCTTGCTTCATGTTTGCAGCACCTCATAACATCATAATCATCATCAACATGCTTCTGGTTTTGCTTTGCCTCATGCCATTTCATCTCATCTTGCATTGCATTGCATTTCTTTCTAACATTTCAGGTGGTAAGTAAACTTGAGAAGTGAATTTGCCTTCACTTCTCATAACTTTTCTTTTCATCTCTCTTGCATACCTTGCTGCATTCTTACTTGTGTTTGAGTTTGAGCTTGCTCATGCTTCTTCCTCCCACTTTCTTTCTTCAAGTGACTTGACTTCTTGAATGAAGCAAGTCACTTTGCTTCTCTTGATCTTGCTCATCTGCTTCCTGGTGGTTCATCTGAAGATTGTTCTTGCAAACCTTACAAACATTAGGACCAACCAAGCATGATAATGAATTAGGGTTTTGATTAGTCTCCCCCATAGTTTTTACCTTTGTGTCTCTCCTTGAGTCATCTCTTCTCACCTCATAATCAGGGATTAAACCTTAAAGGCTTTAAGACTTTGTGATTAAGATCATGCCTGCATCCTTCTTTTAGGATGGAGTGTATAACTTTAATCCTAAGTGTTAGACCCTTAATGTGTTGAAATCTCTTAATCAATCCATATAATAAGTATCAAGACATCACACTTGTAACTTGGGCCTTGCATTAGGGTTCTAATTCTTCCTTAATTGGTTAAGAAGGACTAACCCTAAAGTTAATGGACAAGTCCCCCTCAAGTTGTCTAACAAATCATAAAAAACACTTCATCATCATATCATTAATAAATCCACTTAATCAAAGGCTTGTTTTGTCATGGGTTTAATCCCTAATCATGGATTAAGTTGAGGAGTCTTCCTCAGCTTAAACACCCTCATCTATTATCCTTCTTTTAGGATGGTGTAATGAGCCTGTTAAATCCCTGATTATGGCTTAACTTCATTACTTAACACTAAGTAAAAACACCAAAAACATCTAAATAATCACAAGTAGGTTAATGATCTTAATCCTACACCAAAGGTGATTAAGTGTGAGAATCTGACTTCACACTTAAGGTATTCTCATTACCCCTAATCAGAGGGAAGATGTGATGAGTCTACTAACCCATTGGTTTAGGCTTAAGCTCATTACCTTATGACAAACTCCAAAAAGAAATAAAAGACTGAAAACACAAAAACAAGCAATAATCGTCTCCTTCGGGATTCTTTTCTCATCTCATTCACTCACAAACGAGAACTCGCTTCTTCCGTCTAATGCAAGACAGTTAGCACCTGAGCCAGACAGGTCATACACTTGAGCATAGATAAGTAAGCAGTTCAAAGGTCAAATCATCTTTCAGTCTCTTTGGGTCGAACTACGGTGTTCTGACTTCCTCATTGCACGAGAGGATACGTAGGCATAACTTAACAGTTATCGAACAAAAGTCTCTGTATATTCCCCCTCTTTCCAGCTTCATTCTTTTAGCCTCATTATCTTGAGCATATTCTCATTCCTGCACTGACACTTTCATATTTCACTTCACTTTTCCCTTGCACTGACACCTGTACATTCTTTTCCAGTTACTTTATACACAAATTGCACTGACACTACCCCTTTAAAACACAAATCTTTCAAGCGTGGATCCCGTCGAGTACGACGGACAATCTGGGTGCTAATACCTTCCCAGGTTGTAACCAACCCCCTTTCTCAGTCTCTCTGGTTCGCAACCGTCTTATCCATCTTTTTCTAGGTCTATGCAGCATTACCTTTCCTCCGGGATAAAAATGCCTAGCTGGCGACTCTATTCATCTCCGGTGAGTTCACGGCTGTGTGTTCTCATTGTCCCTCTCGCCGACCGTTCGCGTCTGTACCCTTATCTGACTCTGGTGTCACTTATCGGGAGCGACACCTTGGAGTTACATCTAAAGATGAAGAATTAAACAAGATTAAGGGTTAACGATAATGATAATTCGAAGAAGAAGAAGAAGAAAACAATGAAACGTGGAATGTGTATATACCGGAAACGTGAGAAAGGGTGGGATTGTTCTCCAATACTACTCTCACAGCATGTTGTTGCAGAGGAAACAACACTGATCGCAATGAATTTAACAATGAACACCAAAATCCAGAATCAGAAAATTTGGGAATTTAGGTTAGGGTTCATATTTTTAGAGTTTCAAATTTTCAATTGATTTTCATTTTTGAGTTTAAGTTAATGGTTCACAGTTCACTATTGGTTATGTTGGGTTTATTTTAGTTTGGTTCGGTTCTAGAACCGTTAATAAATAAATGGTTCGGTTCATTAACCAAACATAATGGTTCGATTATTTTAACTTCAGTTCGGTTCAGTTTAACGGTTCAGTACGGTTCATGGTTTTTTTGAACAACCCTAACTCCGAGCATAACCAAACTGATGTAGAGCTAAAAAAGGGTTGTAAGTAATGCCCCTCTTATGCCAAGGAGTGGCACATTAGGGAACTCCCCACAACGGTCAATGATAGTAACACTCTCCATAGATTGAGAACACCAATGAATATCTGAATGAGAAAGTGGCATGATCCTCTTCGACCACCTTAACCTTTGTTCATTCTTCATCACTAATCGAGGAAGGTGAGAAATAAACCACCTTGATAATAGAGGTATGCAACACATCAGAGTTCCTCTCGCTTTTGTCGTACGAGTGTGAAGAGAGTGCAAGATGTCTCCAAGTAAGGTAGGCACAGGATTGTGAGTCAGAAATATGTTGATGGCGTATACGTCTATGAACTGGTTTGGATTAGGGAATGACACTAAGCCATGGATTAATAAGGCTAATATCTCCTCAAAAGCATCATAGCTCATAGCATCCAAGAACACCTGAGCTTTCTCTATCAATACCTTAGCAAGAATACCCTTAACTCCGCTTTTTGTTTCTAGAACAATGTCTGATTTCTTCAAATGTAGGGATGCAACAATGACTTCAGGTTTAGGCTCTTTCTCTAAGACTATGAAGTGTCTCTGATCAAGGATAGGTATACCCAGTAGTTTGGAGAACTCCTCTATTATAGGAACCAGCTGATAGTCGGGAAATGTGAATCAATGATGTTTAGGATCAAAGAACTGGAATAGGACATTCATCATGTCTTCATTGAACCCTGAAGTAACTAGATCCAGCAGGTAACCACGCCTCTTGATGAATTGGGAGTTTTCAGAAACCTTAGAGACCAATTCCTTAAGCTTAGAAGGTATCCCTACAAAGTTGATCAGGATACTGTTCCTACGAGCAGAAGCCATGACCTGCAACAAAGAACAAAGATAAATCCTCTGGTCCTTGAAATGGTTATTAAAAATGTTATGCTTATGATGTCATGATGTCATGATGTTATGCTCAATCACAAACATGTGGCACACACAAACAAGTCACATAATAGCACTAGGTTTAGAGGCTTGCATGAGGTTTAAAGGTAAGTACCCTCCCCTGAAGTTTAGTTGGTTCATCATGTCCTACAATAGTAACCAGGTTCTAAGGGATCTCAATATCACTGATCCTTCCCAAGGGTGGTTGTTCAGTAGGCAACTTACTTGCCAACCAAAACCCCCCAAGTTTAGGATCCTAATGAGCGTAGTATCGAGTATCAATCAACTTCAGTCTTCACCAAAGCCGGTTATCTCACTACTTTCTAAAGGTCGAGATGGGATAACTAGGGTTCTACAAAGTCAGTTAGTATAATGATAACATATGGCAGCCTTAGGTTATCCTCAACTTACTTAAGGAACATAAGAACCAACCAAGAAGTCACACTAACGTAGCCACCAGATCAACCATATCGGTATACGCCGTACAATTTCCTTGGTCTATTGCTACTTACCTAGGGTACACTAGATTCGGGTTAGGATCTTTCACATAAAATCTCAACAGATAATATAAAGCAAACAAAACAAACAATTAAGTGATCTAATTCCTAAGTGTACCCCTCTTTTACTTAGTAACTCCCCAGCAGAGTCGCCGGTTCTGTAACACGGTGGGAGAACTGACTTTCTATAAATGTTGTGGATAGCAAGAGTCGCCACCTACTTTTATTTTATCCATAAGGAAGGAACATAAAAGAACAGGAATGACCGTTTTAAAAGACTTGAGTTCGGGGGGTAGGTTATATAAAGGGAAAGTGTTAGCACCCTTTATATCCATGGTTATCCATGGGCTCTTAGTTACTTAGCTCACTTAAATGTTTTGAAAAGGTGAAGTGTGTGATTAGAAATTTTTCTAAGTACTTTGTAATGATCCTCGTATGGATGTATACAGAGCCTTGTTTGAAAATGCTTGAAAATAGTGATGTGTGAAAAGTATTTTCTTTTTGAAGAGTGAGCAAGTAACTATGAGGTACTTACCCTAGACTAAGTCATTCATGTTTTTATATGTCCTTTCAAGGGTAAGACTAACCCTATTATTAAGGAATATGTAGTCATTACCTTGGATTTTAAGGGACGGGCGTAGGGTCATCGTACGGTCAATGAAGGCAACTATAGGGTGTCTTTAGCAATTTGGGAGGGACTATCATCTTTTAATCTGAAGGGACAAGATCAATTAAGCAACACCGTATGCAACATCGTAGGGACTTGATCTTTTAACCGAAGGGAGGGACAAGATGATTTATTTCATGGAGGGACTTTGCTTAAGACACCCTATTTTCGAGGGACTTGACCATTATATTGAACGCAACCAAGAGGGATATCCTAGGAGGTGCAGATAGCGATCATAGATCGACTTACGTGTGTGAGTGATTATTTTAAATATTTATTCTTTTAATTAATTCTCTAAGTCCATATTAATTACAATTAATTCTTTCCACTCCTTATTTACTAACCACACATTTAAGTATTAAAAAAAATAGAAAAATAAACTACCCTATTACAAGGCTTTGGGAAATATACAAAATAATCGGATGACAAAAAATAAATTACAATAAATAATACCTATACAATTTTTCTAATAACTTAAAATAAAGCAAAAATAAATAAATAAATAAATAACATAACAATAAATACAAACAGAATTATTAGGATTAAGAAAAAACTAGATTTTAGGCTTAATTTAGATAATTAGGGTTTTTTTACGAAAAATAGGATTTAAATTAAAAATTAGATTTTTAAAAGAAAAAACTAATTACTAATTATTAAAAAATAAATTAATTTTTATACAACCTAAATTTTATTGTAAAAAAAACTTATTAATAAATTTTCTTTTTAAAAAATAATACAATTAAACTATTTAATTTTTTTAATAAAATAATATTTAAAATAATAAATTAAAGAAAAGGAAATAAAGGAGAAAAAGAAAAGGCTGAAAAATAAATGGTTAATAAGGTTTTTGAATTAAATAATTAGTTAGTAAAATAATTAGTAATTAAAATAAATAGTCAGTAAAATAATTATAATATAATAATTAAAATATAAAATAAAGAAAAGAGGGAAGAAACACAAAAAAAAAGAGGAAAAACATGGGGAGGCCTGGATTTGAACCCAGGACATCCCCTTTACCAGGGACGTGCGTGGCCAACTGCAATGCGTATGCAATTTGAGAATCCAATGGCCAAAGCTAAATATATAAGAAACCTGTCAAATTGAACAAAGTTAACAAAAATGCAAAACTTGGGAATCGAACCTAGGCCAAGGAGCTCCCATGTGCGCGTCCCCATCATCTGAGCCAAGCTGCATTTGTGTTATTCATACAAGACAAACAAAACAAAAGCAATATCTAAATTTGAATTTTGTCTGACCGCGCCAAAAATCATCATCTTCTCCAAATTACCTGCGAATTTTCTTCTAACGTTTCCTGCGAAATTTCCTACGAATAAAATTTGGCAGATAAACCTATATTTCTTAAACCCTACATAAACCATTACAATCCTTAATATTGATGAAATATTTTGATTGCCCATGGCTTGTACGACTTAGCCATGTCTTTAACATGTCCATTAATGGTGTAAAATGCAAAACCCCATTCTTGAGGTCGAAACCCTAACAATGGCAATCTTTGGTTCCAGCCATGAAACTTCCTCTAATTTGTCCAGAAACGATCCATACACAATAACAAACAAGATTAGAAGCATAAAAACAATTTTCAACACATGAATGAATGAAATCGAAAATTAATAAAACAAGAACAATCTTGATTCAGATTATGGTATATGAGGGTGTTTTTGATGTTGTGAATGATGCAAATTCGTTCAATGATGGTCCAGAAGTGATTTGCAACCTTTATCTTGTTTGGAAAATGCCTCCAAGTGAGAATCCGAATTGAGATTTTTTGTGAAAATTTTGGAAGTTTGAAGCTCCTCCTTGGCTGCTGCAAATCGTGTCTTTTGTGTTCTTTTAGTTTGTATATATATGGTGAACGAATTTAGGTTAAAAAATTGATGGAGGGCATGGACTTTTGGATAACTTGATGGTGAAGATTTCCAAGTTTCAAATATTTGAAATTTCTATCAATTCTTGCCATATTTGATTCAATCTGATTTCATATAGTTTCTAAACCTTCTAAATATGATTTCCATGATCTCCAATCAAATATTTCACACATTATTTGATTTTTCATATTTTATATATATTTAAATTGAATTTTAATGATTAAAATCCAAATAAATAATAAATAAATTATAAAAATCAGAAATAATTAGAATTGGGTCGTGCTTGATGTTATTGTGAAGATTGGATTGCAATTTCATGGCCCATTTGGAGAAAATTGGATTTGAGACCCTTTTTGCTCAATGCACCCTTTGAAATATTCTCAATTTTGACAAGGCATAAATCCCTCAATTTTAAGGCTATGAGAGTTATCTTTGACTTTTTAGAAAGCTTAGAGAGTCCTATAACAAACCTCGTTGGTCTCATGTCCATATCTTTTACCATTTTCAAATTATGCTCTTTGGAAAAAGTTGACTTTTTCTTGACTTTTAAAAGGACCTATAATGTTTTAGCTCATACCTTCCAAATGAAACATTTTTAGGCTTGGCTTGTGAGACACAAAGTTGTAGAGAATTCAATTTCCTTCAAAATGAGCTTTGTATGGGAAATTTTTGATGAAGAATGTGAAAGTTATGGCTGGTCAAATTCCAGTTGACTTTTCCTATGAAAACCCTAATTTAGAAACTCCTGATTCTGGATGATCTGAAATCTCCTTGATGAATCATGATAAACCCTTGATAAAATGATGAATTTTACTTCATAATATTTATGTTGGCAAAAAATATTGAAGTTTGACTTTAATTTGACTACAATTGACATTAGTTTGACTTTTTAATCAACTTGACTGATTTTTGAACATATCTGACTGGTCAAACTTATTGGGAAAGCTCTGAACTTGACATAGGGATTCTTGAACACATGTGGGATGTTATGAAGCTCACTTGAGGACTTGGAAATCTATTTAGCTTATAGAAACTCAAAACCCTAGTTTTGGATCCATTGTTCAGGAGGAGGCTTTGTCTGATGAAACCTTCAATCCATTTGACCCATTGTGAACTTTGTGAACCTTGTGAACCTTGAGAGAACTCTTGGGACACATTGCTTTGATTGTGTGAGGGAAAATTTTGGGGTATAAGAAGTTGTATTTCATCTACCCATAAAATACACAAATCTACCAATTAGTTGTATGTAACCTAAAACACTCGTCGATATCATCACGTATCACCCGCAACAGAGGTTATGTCTAAAGCAAAGTCAAGAGAAAAATTGTATTGTCTTGGAGATGATGTATCATGCAACTCAATAACAATATGCATTAATAATTGATACCCACTATGAATATTAGACCTAAATATATGTCTAGAGTTTAGAATCTAACATATATTCATCCTAGATCCAGATCTGAAGAGTATATGTCTATAGCAACTCAAATCCAAACATAAAGCAAGTAAAACAGGGATAACATCGATATAGATTTGTAAAATAGCTCGTATATAACGTCATTATCAATACATATACATAAAATCGGAGTAAACTTACATACAAACCCCACAAATGGAAACAACAAATGGAAGAAAGGAAAAGAATCAAAATATCTCATGGTGTCAATCTCGATTAAAAAAGATTCAATCTTGGATCATTGACTTGTAACCTCCATGGATGTTGTCAAAGTTCTATAAACTCAAAGAATGTGTTTGGTGAAGTTAGGGTTAAAACTTCCCAATAACATAACCTAAAAAATCTGAAAATGTGACTTTATAGGCAAAAATGGGTTCCCATGTTTGCACTGCAAGCTCCAGTTCGCACTACGAATACCGGTTAATGATGCTTCCAAAACAATGTTTTTCCACGCTTCTGGAAAATTTATTTTTTCCTTGAGTATGTAGTGCAAACTCTAGGCTCGCTCGCTCGCCTCTAGTTTGCATAGCAAACATGACAACAAACTCAGAACTTGTTTCGACGATAACTTGAGAACCATAACTCCATTTTACGCGCGATCGGAAGCTTCAGAAAGCTTATTCAATGATCTATAAGACAATGAAAACATATAATTTCTTTTATACCAACAAAAATGAGAGAAAAACTATCAAACTCAAAGATATGTATATGATTACGCATATTACACATTATAATGTAAACTACACAAAACATACACTAAATTTGAGGTTTATTGGTATAAAACTAATAAATTAAGTTGATAAGTGTTAATCATTCATGCTTAAAATCACTCCAATTTAGCACTTATCAAATACACGCACTAATTAACATGATAATTGGTGTTACCATTAAATATGAAGTGGAACCATGTTTTACTAGTTATTTAAAGAAGTAATCAAAGACAAAGATTATCATGGTTTGCCTTTGATAATATACTTTTGATAATGACAACTAGGATCTCTTAGATGACAACATGGATACTGAAGGTGTGAGAAAAAACACAAGAAAATGGGGGTTCGATTTGGGGGTTTCACTCTTGTCAATTTCTCCGAACTCTTAACGATGTTGCGTTAAGTGAATCATTGAGTTATATTGCGGAAACATAAACATAAAGTAAAGAAAATGCAAGAGTAAAGAACACACGATATATCCTGGTTCACTTGAGCAACTCTCAAGCTCGTACAGTCCATCCTACAAGGTGATTTGCCTTTATTAAGGACTTAATCCAATATAACCAAAACATTGATTACAACTGCACGAAAACCTGTCGTGACTAACTAAACAACAACCGTTGTGACTTCCCTGTGTGGCCTACAACTGTGAATAAATGCACAACAAATGTCGTGACTTCCTTGTGTATCCTAGAGACGTGACTAACTGCACAACAACTTTCATGACTTCCTTGTGTAATCTAAAGTCATGACTAACTATGCATTAACATGCGTCTTAATGCACTTGAATATATAGTTATGTGTAACTCCAGAACATCAGCCTCTAAGCAATCACCAAAACATCAAGTTCTGAGAAAGCCTTTGACCACTAACTTTTGAGCCTCCTAAAGTTCTGACCAACATGGTCCTTTAGGGAAGGTGGGTAATGTTTACATAGTGTTTGCTAAGCATGTGTAAACACAGATTAAGTACATCATAAGAACCTGATACACACATAGATAATACATTGTATTGTAGCACAAATGTGTGGTTTTATTCTTCAATTTGCTTCTTTTTGGACAACAACCTTTAAGCCGTTGAATTGATGAAGTCTTCTTTTTCAAAAAGCTTCTGAAAGCTTTGTTGATATTTGAAGAGTGCAGAGAAGGACTTCCGCATCTTGATTTAATTTAAGAACATTTTGGACAATAACCCTTGTTCTTATTCAGTCCAATGATCACTTCGGTTCACAACATTCATGTTGTAGATTTGTAATTGGAGCATCCATGATCATCTTCTTGTCTTCTGCAGCTTTGACAGCTTCTTGCAGCATATAAAATTAAGCATATTATGAATGAGAGATCTCTACATCAGCAGATTGTTGTCAAAAAGCTATTAGCTTGTGAGCTGCATATTCAATCAAACTTTTCATGGTTTGTTCCATTGTTATCTTGTTAATCATCAACCTTATGTGATTGTATGAAAACATCAACAACATGGTTCAAAGACCATCTTGACAACTTGGTTATATATGTGTTTGAACCTTTCTAGTTATATCAATTAACACCAACACATAAACCAATGGTTGTATACCAACAAGATCTTAGTCATATATTCAACTACTCTTGGTTGTGGCATTCAACAACAACATCACATAAGCATGTGACTCTTTCCTTAAATATCCAATAAAAATAGAGTTGTTACAACACAACTGGATACTGAGGAATATCGTTACACAAAGATGAAAATAGTACTGCCCCGTATTGTCCTTTTCCACAATTTAAGGTTAGTGGGGAGGTAGTGGGATAAATCATTTTCGTACTGTGTACTATCCTTGTTAACGGTCACATCATCGTTTGAAATTCAGAGGCTTCTGATAGTAGATGATTGAATCATGAATAAATATGTGAGTTGGGCTCTTAGAATCTCAAGTCTTCGGTCTTCAGAACTTGCTCACATAGAACCATATCTTCAGAACTTCAACACTTGTCTTTGAAACCCCTGATCTTTAGAATCTTCAAAACCTTGTTCTTATAGAACGTTTCTTCAGAGTCTTCAGCACTTGGTCTTCAGAACCATAATCTTCAAAACCCTTAAGTCTTCAGAGTCTTTCTGCATTTGGTCTTCAGAACCTTCAGTCTTCAGAACTTCAAGTCATTAGAGTCTTCATTAACTCTTTATTTTCTGCATATTTATTTTTTCCTTCTATTTATAAAACAATTTTATGTTTTTAAACTCTGAAATTGTCAATGCATGCCTTATTACCACAATTTACCACACTCTCCTCTTGCGTGTGGAGTCATATGTCAACACATGCCTCATTAGCTAATTGTTTCTCCATTACATGCCTTATGCTTAAGGGATATTGGGATGATATATCTTTGATTAACTACTTCACCCTTACATGCCTTGTAGAGGGATTATGGACTAGAATTTTATTGCTTAATCACTTTGTTCTTACAAACATTGTAGAGTAAAGATTGTGAAATTGAATATCTTTGGTTAGGCTCGGCTATATCAACTCTCTGATTCCTAAATGATAGGAAGAATATTCAAATGGTAAAGGGGCAAGATCACATGGTTAACATGTGATCAATCTTGCCTCGCTTCCTTTGTGATGTATCTCATAGGAGAATATGTCAAGCCATGTTTTAATTATGACCAAATGAGACTCACTCGGTCAATTACTGAAGTATTTATGGTCATGTAGAGTAACTACATCTCCTACATTAAATGGATGACTCACCACAGTCACTTTGCTGGTGACTCAAATTCCAAAGACGTGTTGTCGAGTTTATAGGTGTCATAACAAGTCTCTCGACTAACGCCTCTATTAGACGAATGCGTCTATAAATACATAGTTAAACAAATGAGTAGATTCATTCATTTTTGACATATCATAACAAAATACTTCTTGTGCTAAAATCACATGCACGTGCATGTAGTATCTATTGTACTCGTGGTAAGTACAATTGAAATTATTTTATTGCCTTATTGTGGATTCATAACAAGTTTTTTATTTATGCTACATATATCCTTGGATTTTTATAGAAGAATCATTGATGCCTAATTCTTGATAGTAAGGTAATTTAAGATTGTTTTAGTGCACTAAGGAACAAATAGCACATATCTCACAAGGATCAAGAAAGGAGAAAAACAAAGATAAATATGAGAGGAAATCTGAACGACATAGAAAGAAAAAGAAAAGTAAATGAAGATGATAAAAAAAGCAAGAGTCAAAATAAAACTGAGAATGTGAATTGTTCATATTAACAATGAATAAAATAAAATGTTAGAGAGAGAGAGAGGTTCCGCCTTCTCTCTAACTTTCTGAGAAACACTTTTGGATTCATCTTAGAGTTTATTTATTGAGATTAATAATGCTTAACATGTCTTGGACCAGAGTTAAGGGAAGGAGGGCGCAAAAGGAGAATATCACATGAGACATTTTTCCGTGCGGAGGAGGGATGAAGGGGAAGGTTTCTGATGGCTCTTGCTCATTTTTCGTTTCTGAGTTTCTAGATAGGATTAAAGCAAGAAATATGTTTGTTTTATTCGGTTACATCGACAAAGTTACTGAAGTTGTGATATCACCAAGGAGAAATAAGATAGGAAGACGTTTCGATTTTGCGAGATTTGCGGAGATTGAGGATTTTAGTTTAATGGAAGTCAAGATAAATAACATAATGGTTGAAGGTAAGAAGATACACATGAATACTCCCATATTTGAAAGGAAGATGAAGAATGAGAAGTGGAAGGTCCTTGAAGTTAACCCAGAACATGCTAACAGCGAAATCATTGTTTTAGTAAATGAAGCGGTACAAGGGAGTAAGAAAGATGCATCTTTAATTGGAAACCACATGATATTTGACAAAGTTGTAAGTAACAAACATGATTCACACCATTGTTTGTGTAACTTTTCTACAACGGAGGGGGTAAGGTAAAGTGTGAAGAAAGCATACATAGGTTTCACTCATTTTTATAGATCGCCATACAACATGCAGAGGAACCTAGAGATGGAGGGGATCTTCTATATCAAGGTAACACCTTTAGCTCTAAGTTGTGCCTTTTAGAAGAAAATGAAGAGGGAGCATTGAAAGATTTTATCGATGATGCTGGTTCTTGATGGAACCAGTGGTTTAGTGAAATTAGGAAATGGAGGAAGACTGATATCGATAACGAGAGGGTGATATGGGTTCGAATATACGATGTACCATGTCATGCTCGGTGCATTTTTTTTAAAAGCTTGCGAACTACTTCGGAGTTTATCTTTGTTCATATTAGGATACTGCTAAAGGGATAAACAAAGACTTAGCTAGGGTGGTGTTAAGGGTCCTTTTGTACTTTGTGCTTGCTGAAAAGTGTGAGGTCATGGGAGATGGTAAAATATACACATTGCTGATGAGATAAGATACATTTGATCATGTACGGGTTGCTTCAAATCAAGCATCAAACCAGATGTTTCAGTCCGATTCTAGTTCTTCATCCTTTGATTCTAAAATGGAGGGTTTCAAGGAAGAAGAACGGTGTAGGTCGGAAAAGGAAAGTGAGGGTGTGGATTATGGAAAAGGATTCAGTAACTTTGAAAGGGTGTGACTTTGGTGACTTTAGGAAAATTTTAATATTTTTTTGAAATATAAAATAAAATAAAAAACAAAAATTAAGATGAGAGAGAGTGTTGTAAAAAAATGTGTGAGGTAAAGTCACGGTGCAATTGGCGGGTTAAAGTCACCGAAACCCAGCTTGTGGATTATATTCTTTTTTCGATGAATAATAACGAGGAAGGAAGAGATGGGAAGAGTGATGGATACAGGGACTCAGTTGACGCAAAAATTACTAGGGTGCAATGTACAGATAACTTACCGTATGAAAAGAATGAGAAGTTAACTTGCACAAGTGAGGAAGTTCATTTGACAAGGAAATACTTAAGGCTAAAACTGACATAAAGTTAACTTCTTTTTGTCTTGAAAAGGTTTCTAAAAGGCATAGTTATCAAGGTGCATCAGTAGATGATTTTTTTAATGCAGCAAGTAATGGTGGCGGGGACACAAGGATGCGTTATATTCTTTTAATAATTTGGGAAATTATTCTAATAAAGATATATAAGAGTCTATTTTGTAGTTGGAAAAGGTGACGGGGGTCACATGAATAATTATACTCCCTTAAAAAAATTGAAATATAAGAAGTTGATTCTTGGTAATGGTATTTCTAGTAAGGGTAGGAAGATTAAGCCCAAGAGAAAGATTTTGAAGAAAATTTCCCAAGGTTTTGATCCTCTTTTGTGGGGAATTTTATTAACGGAAGGTCATCTGGAAAAAAAATTGGTCAGCGATAATAGTTTATCAGTTTCTCACTTACATGGCGATAATCTCGATTATTCGAAGATTAGCAGATGTAATGCAAGACTTTCGGAGAATATGGGACCCATGGTGGGAGAAAAATTATGGAAATCAATAATCAATCTAGGGGTCATAGTGTCAGAGTGAAGAAGGATTATATTTCTAAATTAAAAGATATGTAAAGAGGCAATAGAGCTTTAAAGAAGGGAGGGTTGGTGAATTCAATAGGTGATCTATGATTATCAATACTTTAAATATTAGAGGTGGTAGTAGTCGTTTGAAAAGGAAATGGATCAACAACATTATTTCTAAAGGGAAAGCAGATATTTTCCTTATCCAAGAATCAAAGTTGTTCGTCATTACTCTAGAGATAGCTAGAAGTATTTGGTCTAATGTTGAGGTGGGGTAGACTTTTTCTAGTTATAATGATGCGTCTGATGGTCTTATTATTTTATGGAATTCAAATGTTGAAGTACTTTGTAGTTTCAAAGGGGAAGGTTATGTCGGTGTAAAGGTGAAATGGAGGCAAAATGGCTTTTATATCGTCAACGTGTATTCCTCTTGTGATTTGGTGCTAAAGAGGAAGATTTTGAGAGACTTGGTCCTTTTGAAGTCGAGATTTTCATATGGGTAGTGGTGCTTTAGGGGTGATTTCAATGTTATAGCAAACCATGGTGAGATAAAGGGTAGGTCGATGGAAAGTAGATTGGTTAAAATGAAGGAATTTTCGGAATTTATCTCCGATAGTGATATGGTTGATATTTAGTGTAAAGGGAAGAGATTCATGTGGTATAACGGAGATGGCTACTAGATGAGTAGAATAAATCATTTCCTTTTATCCGAAGGTGCCATTCTTAGTTGGGGAGTTATGGGTCAATTGATAGACTTGGGGGATGCTTCAGATCATAGTCCAGTTTGGTTGGTGGTGGATTCTTCCGATTGGGGCCCTAAGCCATTCAAGGTGAATAACGAGTGGTTTGGATATAAGCTTTTCATTCCTTTTATTGAAAAGGAATGGAAAAGTTTATATGTTCAAGGTAGAATTGATTTTGTGCTAAAAGAGAAGCTTCAGCTTCTCAAGGGTAGACTTTGTTGGAGGAATATGGAGGTTTTCGATAAGTATGACTTGGAGGTATATAAGGGTACGAAGGGTGTTAACAATGGAGATGAGGAATTAGCTTTGTATGAAGGGTCTCTTGTTGAAAGTGTCAACGTTAATCGCAAGTTAGCAACTAGTAGGTTTTGGACAAATTTTAGAATTAAAGAGAATTTGCTTATCCAAAAGGCTAGGTTGAAATAGTTAAATGATGGAGATAATAATAGTCGGTTTTTCCATTGTGTCATGAAAGAGAGGAGGAGAAGGAATTATTTGGGGTCGATTCTTACGGAAGATGGTGTGGTAAAGTCGGTTGAGGGGGTGAAGAAGGAGGTGCACAATCATTTTGCGAGGAAGCTTATTGAGCCTGTTATTAATAGACCTACTTTAGATGGAGTGTCTTTCAAAACCATCACTCCTTTGGAGAATTCTTTGTTGGAAGAGTCTTTTTCGGAGGAGGAAATCAAAGATGCGATTTGGAGTTGCGGAGGCTCTAAGAGTCCGGGTCCGGACGAATATTTCTTTACTTTCATCAAGAAATGTTGGCACTTTTTGAAATATAATTTTGTTCGCTTTTTCATGGATTTTCACAGAGGGGAGGCTTTATCCAAATCTATAATCTCATCATTTTTTTACCTTAATTCATAAACGAGAAAATTCGTTGGATCTTGAGGATTATATGCCTATATGTCTTATTGGTTGCCTTTATAAGGCGTTGGCCAAGATTTTGGCCTCTAGGTTGAAAGCGGTTTTAATATCCATTTTCTCGCCTTGTCAAACCGCTTTTGTTCTGGCTCGTCATTTGCTAGATGGTGTCTTAGTGACTAATGAGGTTGTGAATTACGCGGAAAAGGAGGAGAATATTTGTACGTTATTCAAAGCGGATTTTGAAAAGGCCTACGACAAAGTTTCTTGGAGATTCCTTAGATACATGTTGAGAAGAATGAGATTTGGTGACATTTGGATGAGGTGGATGGAAGTTATGGTTTTTTCTAGCTAGATGTCCGTTTTAGCCAATGGTAGTCCGACTAAGGAGTTCAAGGTGGAAAGAGGATTAAGACCAGGATCCTCTATCCCCATTCTTATTCGTGGTGGTGGCAGAAGGATTGTCGATATTGATACGGAACTCAGAAAATTTAGGCGATTTTTTTGGCTTCAATATAAAACGAAGTTGTTTTATTGATGTTTTTCAATATGCGGACGATACTCTTTTGATGGGAGACGGAGGGTGAAGGCATGTGTGGTAGATAAAGGATTTTCTTAGAGCATTTGAATTAGTATCATAACTTGGTATTAATTTTCATAAGAGTAAACTCATCGGGATCAATGTTAGTGATAGTTTTCTTGAGGCGGCGACTTCCTTCCTTTCATGTAGAACAAAATCTCATAAGTTTAATTTCTTGGGTATTCCTATTGTCTTTAATCCTAGGAGGATAACCACGTGGTCCTCTTTGCTTTCCAAATTCAGAAGAAGACTTTCACGTTGGCATAGTCAATTTTTGTCCCTCGGAGGTAGAATTACTCTAATCAAATTAGTTCTGAGTAGCTTGTTCATCTTTCACCTTTCGTTTTACAAAGCACCGTTGGAAATTTGGAAGGAGGTAACGAGGATTCAAAGTAGTTTTTTATGGGGTAGTTCGGATTTGAAAAGAAGGGTTAATTGGATTGATTGGAAATCACTTTGTTTACCTTATATTAAAGGAGGTATTAACTTGAAAAGGGTTAATGTGATTAATGAAGCCCGTCTTCAGAAATGAAGATGTATAATATTTTCCGGATCAGAAGAATTATGGTTTAGGGGTTAAAGGCGAGGTATGGTGACATTCATATGATGATGTGGGAAGGAAATTCCGTTTTAGACAAACGAACTTCTTATTCCTCTTGGTTTTTGGACTTACTTCCAATTTTAATAAATATCCATAGGATTTTTTGTTGGATAATTGTAGAGTGAAAATAGGAAATAAATATGGTACATCTTTTTGGAAGGTAGATTGGACCGGGAGAGGAGCTTTAATGTGTTTATTTCCAGTTCAGTTTGAAGCCTCGTGTTTGAAGAATGTTTCGGTAGCCGAGATGAGGGGTTGGGTGGAGGGACAATGGAGGTGGGGTAAATTTTCTTTCCAGGGCCAGGAGGCTTTGCTGCACCAACATGAGGCCTATTACACTGATTTCAACGGTTCTAACTTTGTTTCTTCTTCTGGTTACAGTCTCTTCCGGCAAATACTTCGGGTTTCAAAGGTTCAGAGCCTGTTGTCTCGCAGTATGTTGTTTATGGTTCTATTTTTTATGTTGCGGGTTATGAAGCTCCAGAGCCGCATTCAAACTCTGCTTCTGGTTTTTTCATGCAGGTTTCATAGCAACTGATGAAGTTCATTTTGAAGATGAAGCGGTGCAGAACCATGTCATTGGGTAAGCGAGTTATGTTGCTATCTCTTTTGTCTCTACCGCTTTTAGAAATTCTGGAAGAGGTTCTTAGTAGGCTTTCAAAGATAAGGTTATTTTAGATTCTACCCCAGCTGATCAGGTTGCATTCGAATTTGTCGTGGATATGCAGACTGAAGTTTTTGGGTCAAATGGAAATGTTTTCAGACCGTATGTATTTCCTGGTTTGGCTTCTGCTGGAACAGATTGGCAGGTTGTTTTCATGGGTTCCATGGAGTCATTTTCCCAATCTCAATATCTTGCTGATAGCAGGAATGAGCAAGACAACAACACTTTGGTCTCTGCGCTTCGTCATTTCATCAATCAGTTCTGCCCAAATTTTTGGAAGGATTTTTTGGCTTGGAAAAAGGAACCTAACAGTATTTTCTTAGTTATATCATATTATTCTCTAGCCTTTTCTTTTTTCATTCCTTTTGGTCCTCCACATCAGAATGACTCGGTGCCGAAGTTGGTTTGGGAATCGAAGGTTCCTTTTAAAATAAGAGCTTTTGGATGGAGATGCTTCTTAGATAGATTTCCTACGAAGGTTTCATTGTTCAGAAGATGCATTATTGGTGATTATAATGATAGTGTTTTTCCTTTTTTTCCTGACGGGAAACGAATCCTTGGACCATATTTTGCTAAACTGTATTGTAGCAAAATTGTTGTGGAAAGAAATCTCCGGATGGATAGGTTTTTCGGTTTTGGAAGGTAAAGATCTAAAAGGTAGCTTTTTGGATTGGGTGATCTCATGTAAAGTGAATAAGGTTTCGAAAGGAAGGGAAGGTTGTATTTGGTTGGCAGTTTGCTGGAGCCTATGGAATGTTAGGAATGAGATCATTTTTTGTAACAAGTCGTGGAAAATTATTGACATCGTAAGTATAACTCCCTTTTAGCCCATATCAAAATATATATGAAACAAACAATTAAATTAGATTACAAACACCATAGGGTGCCACATTTCATTCATAACAATAAATTCATCTTATAGATGTCATGTCCCGTAACACGGGTTAACAACATGTTTCAACATATTAAACATTTACTACGCATCGGAATTAAACTTCATGCTTCATTCATAAAATAACTTAGTTATTCTAAAAACAACAATAGCTCAACAATTGTAGAAAATAAACAAAAGGACTCGGTGGTCCACATTCGTTCCCAACCCGATGTTACATGCCAAAGAGCAGGACAACACACCAAACTAAATAAGCGACGGAAAATAATACTTCAAGCTACATCCACGCATCAAGCTTATTCTTGAGTATCTGCAAGATGGCATAATAGACCATCACCAAAGGCAGGCAGGGTGAGTAAATTCACATTCAATATAAATAATATAAAGAAAGAATTACAAGTCAACATGCATCAATAGATAACTCATTAAGTTTCACCCATATACAACAAAATATATCACATCATCACATAAAACACAAATGCAATCATGTTATGCCACCAAGAATGAAATGTAATCCTCATAGTATGCATGTGGTACTGAATCATCATCACGGATGGACATTGGACCATTAACCCTCCATAAGGAAGCACATCATAAACATCATATCACTTTAATCTACACAATGGGATTGAAGCTACCAACGGACCAAAGCCTAATCACGATTATACCATGAATGCAAGACGCAATAAAATCATACATCACCAAAATTCATCAACTATTGCATCCGCATTCATCATCATTCATCATTCATCATTTATATATCTAATATACTTCACTTACTTATGTCATCAATACTCCATATCATCCTAATACAACATAACTCATCTTAACATCATTTCATCACAAATTACTATGTAATTTTAGCATATTACATCATGGAAAGAATTTACAGCAACTTCATATCAACTTAAGACAACAAAACATGTCATTTTATATCATTTTCAAGAATAAAATATTTTTTCAAAAAGTGCCAGGTCTCGCTAAGCAGGCATTGGGCTCGCTAAGCGGCCTCCTCTCGGGTTGGGGAAAGTTCTGATTTTCAACTGCTCGCGAGACGAAGATTTCTAGCAGAAAAACCTATGATTTCTGCACGAACCTACTACAATAAAATCGCTAAAAAATCATGTTCTAACCATAGAGAATCACAGAATTCACTCTATTAGTCATGTACCATCATGTATTCAACAATTACAACATCTAACATCGTTATTTAATCAACCTCATCTCCTAAATCCCCTTAAACCCTAAGATTTCCCTCAAAACCCCATTCCTCATAAGACCTATCTCTACATTATGAACATTGAACAGAAAATACTCCCCATACCTTAAAATGTAGCTTCTTACGGTCTCTCTTCGAACTCTCTGGAAATCCTCTAAGCCCTAGCATCTTCTCCTTGTTCTTCAGAGCTTTTCTCCTCTTTTTCCATAATGTTACGAAATTTTGTGTTCTTCCTTCTCACTATCAATATAGCACATGCCCCTAATATTGTTTTCCATCTTTATCCTCAACTTATCCATCACCAATGACCACAATACCCACATTACTTCTATTTCCCTTATTTTAATTAATAGATAATAATTTGAATAATATCATATAATTATTCTTACTATTCATATTATTAAAATAATTTCACCATAATGAATTGTGCCACATAACCATATATCGTCAAAATTACCTTATATCCTCAAATAAGCAACAATCAATCATAATCGAATTTGGGGTGTTACAACTGTCCCGCACTTAAATAATTTTTGCCCTCGAAAATTGCCCGAAGAAAATAGAGTCGGATACAACTCCCTCATTGGATCTTCATTTCCCCATGTCCAACACACCAACCATCAACAAATCATCCAAGTACTCAATACTCATCCCTGTCTAACCACCCATCTGCGGAAGCTAAGTAGAACTCCTCCTCAACTCAGTGCCTAAAGTACCCAACCAACTTTCCCAGAACCTCGACGAAAATCTTGGATATCTATCCCAAGTAACCTCATAGTTTCCTCAATGTACATCCCAACTAATTTCCGCATAGAATAATTAATCGTCATCGGTAAGAAATGAGCCGAATTAGTTAATCCATTTACGATCACCCGAATCGAATCATTCCCCTTTACCGTCTTCGACAAACCTGACCCAAAATCCATAGAAATACTATCCCATTTCCATTATGGAATATTCAACGGTCGCATCAGACCCAAAGGACTTTGATTTCCCATCTTTGATATTTGTCAAAATCAAACACGTATACACAAGGTCAGCTGATCCACCAACTTCAAATCAGATTGTTGTCCTTCTCGGATTTATTCCATGATATCATTAGTCAATTTCAAAATTCTCAGCTACATACTATTAGAGGTCGTCTCACACACTAAGCCCATATCTCTGAACTGCTCAATCATTTCAAGTTCTCTCACCATAAGCATCGACTTATGCAATGTCTTCCGCCTCAAAGCATCTTCAACCACATTTGCGTTACCCGAATGGTAACTCAAGTCAAATCAAAATCCTTCAACAATTTCATCTGTCTCCTCCGTCTCATATTCAACTTTTTCTAATCAACAAGTGCTTCAAACTCTTATAATCGTTGAACACCTCAATTCTAGATCCAAAAATGTCGCCAAATCTTCAACACAAACACCACGGCTGCCAATTCTAAATCATGGGTGGGATAATCCCTTCATTAACTCTTAATTGTCTGGAAGCATTAGCAACCACTTGACTATTTTGTATCAACACTCCACCAAGACCCATCTTTGAAGTATCACAACAAACCACAAAAGACTCATTCTTTAGTTCCATAAAACTTTCCTTACATGCAACATCCCACACATACGTTTGAACCTCCGAGTTAACTAAGTCAACGGTAATATCGACTTAGAAAAACCTTCACTAAACATGCGATAACAACTTACTAATCCCATAAAGCTTCTTACTCCAATGATAGACTTCAGAGTCTCTCACTGCAACATAACATCAATCTTAGAAATATCAACAATTATTGCACCACTAGAAATCGCCTGAATAAGGAAACTTACTGCCTATAAACAAAACTCACAATTCGATAATTTGGCATGCAACTTCCTTTATCTCAATACTTGCAACACAATTTGCAATGGTGTTGTATGTTCTCCTTCAGACTTATAATATGTCAAAATATCACCAACAAAGACCACCATAAAATTACCCGTTAATACTCATGAAAAATCTGATTCATATACTCTACGAACATGCCAGGTACCTTAGATACACCAAACGACATCATAGTGTTCTCATGGTGACCGTACCTCGTCCTGATAACCATCTTAGGAATATCCTTAATTCCTCATTTTAGCACCAAATAGACTATCTCATTATCATTTATAATCACTTCATTTAAGTCACAATAACATCATTAACAAATCACCACAATAGGGCTTCATAATAAACATCATTTTTATCAAAACACTCATATAACTCAACCATAATGTAGTTCATCACTTACATCACTAAATAACTATTATATCACACGTTAATACATATCACATGTTACAATAGCACCATATCATTACAAAACATATACATGCATGGTTCCACTCAATTTCATCAATAAAACACATTTTCAGTCTTGTAACCCGCGCTAAGCGAGTTCCTACATACGCCAAGCGCACTCGCTTCTGCCTCGAAGGGTAACTTTTCCTCTAGACCGTGCTAAGCGCCCTCTAAATCATGGGTGGGATAACCCCTGCAACACAAACACCACGACTGCCAATTCTAAATCATGGCTGGGATAATCCCTTTGTGAACTATTAATTGTCTGGAAGCATTAGCAACCACTTGACTATTCTGTATCAGCACTCCACCAAGACCCATCTTTGAGGCATCACAACAAACCATAAAAGACTCACTCAGATTAGGAAAAATCAATATTGAAGTGGTCGTTAACTCCTTCTTTAGTTCCACAAAACTTTCCTCACATAAAACATCCCACACATACGTTTGACCCTCCCAAGTCAACTAAGTCAACGATAATATCGACTTAGAAAAACCTTCATTAAACCTGCGATAACAACTTACTAATACCATAAAGCTTCTTAATCCAATGACAGACTTCAGAGTTTCTCACTGCAACATAACATCAATCTTAGAAAGATCAATAAATATTGCACCATTAGAAATTTCCTGACCAAGGAAACTTATTGCGTACAACCAGAACTCACAATTCGATAATTTGGCATGCAACTTCCTTTATCTCAATACTTGCAACACAATTCACAACGGTGTTGCATGTTCTCCTTCAGACTTAGAATATGTCAAAATTTCACCAACAAAGACCACCACAAAATTACCCTCTAATACTCATGAAAAATCCGATTCATATACTCCACGAACACGCCAGGTATCTTGGATACACCAAACGACATCACAGTGTTCTCATGGGGACCGTACCTTGTCCTGATAACCGTCTTAGGAATATCCTTAATTCCTAATTTGATCACAAAATAGATTATCTCATTATCATTTATAATCACTTCATTTACGTCACAACAACATCATTAATAAATCACCACAATAGGACTTCATAATCAGCATCATGTTTATCAAAACACTCATATAACTCAACCATAATGTAGTCCATCACTTACATCACTAAATAACCATCATATCACATGTTAACACATATCACAAGTTACAACAACACCACATCATTACAAAACATATACATTCATGGTTCCACTCAATTTCATCAAATAAAACACGTTTTCAGTCTTGTAACCCGCGCTAAGTGAGTTCTTACATACGCCAAGCGCGCTCGCTTCTGCCTCGAAGGGTAACTTTTCCTCCAGACCGTGCTAAGCACCCTCTAGTGCACTAAGTGCCCTCTGCAATTTCAGTAGAAACCCCTTGATATCACATGGGAACACATCCAAAAGTAACACACCATATATAAATATCCAACCATTGCATTTCTGTATGCCTCCTAAGAAACTCACGTCATAAACACGTTTGCACCATCTTTCATAAACTTAACCACTTGCTTAACTGAACAAACAACTTTCCACCTTTGTCGAACTTAGATTCACGCTCCTGACACAAGTCACGTATATCTTCAAGAAAACATCAGGAATTACACACCACTGGCATATCACTAGCCGTCAATTGCTATTTATGCCCCGAGAAGCAAACATCAACAATACCTGATCGTTCTCCCTCAAGACCTTCTAACTTTACTGACAGACACAAAACTCAAACTTTCTTCATCATCAAATATAATTTGCATCGAATCATCAAAACCATCTGTAAGCACTCGACTTAACTCCATTCTACTTCACCGTACACACCATCTAAACTGGCAAGACATGTCTATTCCATCCAACGCGATTCTGTCTACTATCAACAAGAGATTAAGGGTGATCAGTTCCTTAATTTGTCAATAGATAGTCGACATTCATGATGAGGCATAAACCATGCCCATCAGAATCCAATAGCATTCTTGGCATCTTGTGCACTAAGTCACCTCATGTGCAATTCCTTAGTTGACTCAAGCCTTATCTCCGCATTCACTCCGGAATCGAGAAAAACATCGTCCTAATAACATTTGCACTCCTGCAATCCAATACATGTTGAGCCAAAACTCTATGGCCAAAACATCTCAAAAAAGAAATATCTTTTCCCTCACTTGTTTCAAACCAACACCTGGAGACAAATGGTTAGAAAACAAGCAAGTATTAATAGTGTTTTACACACATGTTGCGTACTAATGAACAAACATCATTAGACAACCTGATCAGATGGACCGACCTGCTATAATACCACTAATGTAACACCCTTTTACCCCATATCAAAATATATACAAAACAAACAATTAAATCAGAGTACAAACACCATAGGGTGTCACATTTCATTCATAACAATCAATTTATCTTATAGATGTCTTGTCCCGTAACATGGGTTAACAACATGTTTCAACATATTAAATGTTTACTATGCAGCGGAATTAAACTTCATGCTTCATTCATAAAATAACTTAGTTATTCTAAAAACAACAAATAGTTCAACAATTATAGAAAATAAACAAAAGGACTCGGTGGTCCACATTCGTTCCCAACCCTATGTTACATGACACAAAGCAGGACACCACACCTAACTAAATAAGCGACAAAAAACAATACTTCTAGCTACATCCATGCACCAAGCTTATTCTTGAGTATCTGTAGGATGACATAATAAACCATCACCAAGGGCAGACAGGATGGATAATTTCACATTCAATATAAATAATATAAAGAAAGAATTACAAGTCAACATGCATAAATAGATAACTCATTAAAGTTTCACCCATATACAACAAAATTTATCACGTCATCACATAAAACAAAATTGCAATCATGTTATACCACCAAGAATGAAATGCAATCCTTATAGTATGTATGTGGTACCGAATCATCATCACGGATGGACACTGGGCCATCAACCCTCCACAAGGGTGCACATTATAAACATCATATCACTTCAATCCACACAATAGGATTGAAGCTACCAACAGACCGAAGCCCCGTCATAATTATGCCATGAATGCAAGACGCAATACAATCATACATCATCAAAATTAATCCAATATTGCATCCGCATTCATCATCATTCCTCATTCATCATTCATACATCTAATATACTTCACCTACTTATGTAATCAATACTCCATATCATCCTAATACAACATAACTCATCTTAACATCATTTCATCATAAATTTCTACGTATTTAGCATATTACATCATGGCAAGAATTTACAACAACTTCATATCAACATATGACAACAAAACATTTCATTTTAAATCATTTTCAAGAATACAATATTTTTTCAAAAAGTGTCAGGTCTCGCTAAGCGGGCATTGGGCTTGCTAAGCAGCCTCCTCTTGGGTTGGGGAAAGTTCAAATTTTCAACTGCTCGTTAAGCGAGCAACAACTCGCTAAGCGAGACGACAATTTCTAGCAGAAAAACCTGCGATTTTTGCATGAACCTATTAAAAATAAAATCACTAAAAAATCATGTTCTAACCATAAAATATCACAAAATTCACTCTATTAGTCATCTACCATCATGTGTTCAACAATTACAACATCTAACATCATCATTTAATCAACCTCATCTCATAAATCCCCTTAAACCCTAAGATTTCCCTCAAAACCCCCATTCCTCATAAGACATATTTCTACATTATAAACATTGAATGGAAAATACTCTCATACCTTAAAATGTTGCTTCTTACGGTCTCTCTTCGAACTCTCCAGAAATCCTCTAAGCCCTAGCATCTTCTTCTTGTTCTTCAGAGCTTTTCTCCTCTTTCTCCAAAATGTTACGAATTATCATGTTTTCCTTTCTCACTATCAGTATAACACATACCCCTGATATTTTTTCCATCTTTACCCTCAAATTATCCATCACCAATGACCATAATACCCTCATTACTTCTAATTCCCTTATTTTAATTAATAGATTATAATTTGAATAATATCATATAATTATTCTTACTATTAATACTATTAAAATAATTTCACCACAACACATCGTGCCACATAACTGTGTATCGTCAAAATCACCTTATATCCTCAAATAAGCAACAATAAATCATAATCGAATTGGGGGTGTTACCGTATGGAAGGCTACTTTTTATATATGGAGATGGTATTTCATGGGAGATATTACTCACCACAATTGTAACTTATACGAATTCAACAAGGACCCCTTGTTCTGCTTATCGTAAGCGCATTTGTTTTGTAATTTATTTAGTTTTGGTGAGATTTTTCTTGGCCTTTTTGTATTCAGGTGGAGTACCCTTTGTACTCATTTTTATATATCACTTGCTTACACAAAAAATAATGAATAAACTAAATATTGGATAAATAATAGAGAAAAACTTATACCCAATGCGATAAATTTTTGGGTAAAGCGATATAATGTATTGATTTCTTAGTAAATTGGGTTTGGTAGTTGAATTTGAAGTGAAAAAACACATGTTATTTTTATGAGAAAGTATCACAATATTAACAAAATGTTGTTAAAGATTCTTTACTTAGGAAAAATGAAAAAATTGTAAGATATAGAGAGTAAAAACAACAACGACGAAGTTACAAAGAAAAATAGAGAAAGTAACTGAGTTGATTCGTGAATTAGATTCACTGTCCTTGATATTTTTATTCAGGTATTATCTTAAACACTCCCCAGGATTAAACAACACCTTCTGGTTGCATTTTCCAGGAACTCAAAATCTAGCAAGAATCTCATATATATATATATATATATATATATATATATATATATATATATATATATATATATTCTCAAGAACAAAGAAGGGATGAGAAGTAGATAATTTTCTAGCGTGTTTTGTGTATATCTTTATGAGAAATATGCTAACTATTTATAGGACAAAATTCGTGAATATCAAGGTAAATGAAGGAAATAAATGATGGGTGGCAATGTTTAATAACTCTGACGACAACACAACTAACCATACTGATTTAGTCAAAGTGGACGGTGCAACAATTTGGCACATGTAAAAGTTTGGGTAATGTTTTGCACTAAACTTCCACATGTGGAAGTTGCTATTAAAATAGCTGCAATTGTGTTTTGGTCTAATTTCACACTAAACTTCCACTGGTGGAGGTTGGACTTGAAATACACTGATTTTCCAACAATCACACACATATTTCAAAGTTCTAAATAAAGGGTTTAAGAAGGGAAGAAATTTCCTGGGCAAATTTCCGAGAATGTAATTTTTCGAGTCTAGTGCCTTTTGGGCTATGAACCAGAACCTAGACTAATAAGACTTAACACACAAGTGAATCGGTGGAGAAAGCTCTATGAACCAGTAAATTTTGGTGTATACTAGAGGCTTTACCAATCATTACACCCTCAAAATTTCTCATTACCATCATTGTTGTGCTCCAATTCGGCCATGTGCGTGTCTGGTGTTCATGAGTACTTTAGAGATTTTCCAAATCTCATGCAAGTGGCTCCACTTGACACTCATATAGGTGATTCCATAAAGTATATGTTGCACTTCATATACCACCCATAAGGGCTATGGAAATCATTAAAATCTCTTTAACTTATCCTCTACTAATGCAACTCAACACTCCACAGTAGGAAGGGATAATAGTGATGGTAGTTCAGTAAAAAACTTTTTATTACCTATATGATACTTCTTCATGGGATCTCCAATCACAAATGTTAGGTTACCATTATTTATTGTATTCAAATTGGCTCAAATCCTATTCCTTTTAATGATTCATAAATCAATTTTCTACCCAAGGATTTAGTCAGAGGGTCGTCCAGATTAAACTCTGATTTCACATAATATATGGAAATTGATCCATCTTTCAACAATTATTTTACCACATCGTTTCTTAATCTAACATAATGATTATTTCCATTGAACGCCTTATTCTTAGCAATTGAAATTGCGGACTGGTTATCACAATGTATTGACACTAACGGGGTGAGTTTTATTCCTAATGGAATGTCTGCTGAGAAGTTTATCAACCATCAAGCTTCACTACTAGCTAACTTAAGAGCTACAAACTTTGATTCCATTGTGGATCTTTCAATAATAGATTTCTTGGCTGATTTCCAAGTAACAACACCACTACCAAGTGTGAATATATAACCACTAGTGGATTTTGTATCGTCTAAATTTGAGATCCAATTATCATCGTTGTACCCTTGAAGGACAACGGGAAATCCACTATACTTGATACCATAATTCGTAGTACCTCTCAAATATTTCACAACTCTTGCAAGTGTTTCCCAATTATGCTCATTGTGGCTATTAGTATACCTGCTCTATCTATTAATAGCATAAGCTATATCTGGTCTAGAAAATTTCATCAAATGTAGCAAACTTCCAATAATTTGGGCATACTCAAATTGAGAAACAATATCTCCCTCATTATTCTTCAATTGAGAGTTAGAATCATAAGGGGTACTCACATATTTAGCATCATTTTGACCAAACTTCTTTTGAAATTTTTCAACATAATTGATCGTACCTGGAGATCAGGATCCAATACAGCTGGACTCGAGAGCGGGCGGAAATGGTTGTCGAGGAGAAAAAAGGGGTGTACCTGCAACACACTCCGATGCCAAAGTAAGTATCCGAGCGACAGTGAGCAAGTACTAGTATTAGGGTTGAGAATTGAATACCTGACCCTCTCAAATGAGAGAGTTTATATAGAGGACCAGCCGGAAGACTATTGGTTCGTTTTATGAGGTGCGGATCGAGGGGTCCGTGAAGATAGGAAACGGTCAATACTAGCCGTTAGAAAGTCTCTCCCTGGTCGGATCATTAGTGGTCGACTGAGAGGCCACTTTTCATAGTTGTGCTCGCACTGTCGAGCAAGAAGAATGGGTCAGCCTTTTTGGCCCAATAAGAGGGATTGGGCCGGGTCGGAACAGGAGCCCCCCAAGTCATTGTTCGGGCTATCGGGCAGTGACTTAAAGCAATACAGTGCTCGTCTGGGTGCGAGGCCATGGTCGAGGATCTCCGCTGTCGATGGTTCGGGCAAAGAATACGATGCCCGGTAGAGGAATGTGAAACGAAAAGCTGGAATATATGGATATTCGCGCCTATTAATGATTTGACAGCTAGTCTAGGGGCTAGCGCCTAGGGGTCACGCGCGTGCGCACGTGTCCTTTTTCCTATAAATAGGATTTTCGGGGCCCATTTTGGCCTTTTCGCTTCGTCTTCTCTCTCAACTCTCTGCTCGTTCAACCGTCGTTGCTTCAGCCGTCGACCACCGCCAGTTCTTACCGACCACCATTCGCAGAAGCTTCATCTTCTCCAAAATGTCTTCTCAAGCTCAAGGTACCGTTCTTTTCTTCTCCCTTGAGTGAATATAGCTTAGTTTCTGTAGAATGCATGCGGTTTAGGGTGATTTTACCGGTAGTTTTAGGATTTAGAATTGGAAACTCTTAAAGTTCCTGCCACCGTAACTGGTCGGCCACGAACCCTAGCTTTAGGGTCGACACGGACCTTGGTCGACTTAGACTTTAGTCTCTTGGCAGGTTTCCGTTATCTGCATACTGTTGGGCGTCAGCCGTTGCCTCGAGCAATGGTTAGCCAGGGCTACAGCTTGGGATGCAATTCCTGAGCTGAGGCGCGCCCTTTCACTTGTCGAGCGGTGGAAGGGTGGATTTGATATTCTTAATCGAATTCACTGATGCCTTTCCTCTGCTTTTCAGGTGATAACTTGCTCGAGGACCCGCTGGTTGTGCTTTCTGAGGACACGTCCTCGGAGAGTATGGAATCGTCTGCGTCCATACCCTCAGGCTCGGGAGGCTCTTCTGACAGTTTGAGCACAAGTACCACGGAACAGTCGACAGAGTCGCCTCAGTGTCCTACTCGGTCGAGGGTCTCGCCCGAAGAATGGGTGGTTGAAGACTTGCTGGACAAGGTGTCCTCTTTCTCAAGGCCTCGGTCGGAGCCGCTGCCAATTGTTGGGAATCCTGCTGACTGGGTCGTAACCTGCCCGGGAAACGACGACCGCATCTTCTCAGACTTTCGCGGCCGAGCGTTTTCTATGTATGAGTACGCCACTTCAGTCTTGGGAGTCACGCTGCCCTTCAGCGATTTTGTGAGTGCTATGCTCGGGCACCTTTGCATAGCCCCTTCTCAGCTGCATCCGAACTCATACGCCTTCCTCAGGGCGTTTGAAATGACGTGCTCTTTCTTGGGCGTTGGGGCCACGCTCCCTCTCTTCTTTCGCCTCTTTTCCCTACAACGCCAAGTCGGGCGAGGGACCGATCGGAAGGGGTTCGTGTCCTTCAAACAACGGACCAAGATTTTCAAGGCCCACTCGGAGTCTATCTGGGCTTTCAAGACCGATTACTTCTTGATAAAACCTGCGAGCGATGTGGCCGTAAGAGCCATGAGTTTTCTTGGAATTGATACTGATGAAAACGACGAGCCCAGATTGGACGACCAAGGGGAAGTGATTCCGAGGAGGTTGTGGATGTTTCCTTTTTCTTGGAGTTACGTGCATTATGAGCGGCCAGTGGGGGAATTTGTTCAGGTGGGGGACACTCTGAACGATGATGATGCGGCCAGCTTTGAAGCTTTTAGGAAGTTGGTATCTTCCTTTACTCCGACTCCTCTATTGGACGGGGAGGGCAAAGTTATGGTCGATCAGGATGGGGGAGAAGCATTGGAGCGTCCCCTAATCAATGTTACTGATCTACTGGCCTGTACTAACGGGCAGGAGATAGATGATTTTTTCGGTATCTGTTTGTTTATGCTCGTTAAGTTTTATATTTGATTTTGTTGCTCGTGGCTAATCTTGGTTTTGTTCCTCTTTTCAGGTTCTTTGACTAATCCTCTGGACAAAATTCATGAGCGGCTAGTCCAGCAGCAGCGAAAACGGTCAAGGGTCGTGCAGACCAAGTTGACCGAGGCAAGTGGTTCAGGCTCAGGTCCGCTGGTTCAGGGCTCTCCGGGGGTTTCCACCGGTTCTTTAATGAAGAAGCATAAAGCGGCGGCCACTGTGGATCTGACGGCCGGTGCTCCTCCAAAGCCAAGGCATGAGATACCCCCATGTTTCGTCGTTCGGAACTTCTTCGAAGGGAACACAATGGATGTGGACCGGGCGGATTCTTTATTCCTGGAGGGGATGGACCGCCCTGCTCGGCGGCTCTCATTGGCTCAGGATGCGAGCGCGGTGATGCGGGTCCTGACCATGGCCTGGATGACGGCTGAAGGGTCTCCCATGCTGGAGCGGGAGAACAGCAAGCTCAAAGAGCAACTGGCCGCTTCTGAGGCCAAGCTGACGGCGTCCACCGAGGAGGTGAAAAGGGTTACCACAGAGTCTGCTGAACGAGCAACGATAATTGCTAAATTAGAGGTCGACAAAAGAAAGTTGCTCGAGCAGAATAAAAAGTTAAAAGATGCTTTCTGCCCCAAAGAGGATGAAGATGAGGACACTAAACATTTGATTACGAGGGCTCATTTCCTCGCTCGGATCGACCAGGATATGGAAGATCTGAACGCGTCTACTGAGTTCAGTTTTCAAAATGCAGTGGACCAAGTGAAAGCTCTCCACCCTGACCTCGCTTTGGACGTTGATCGGATGAACTATCTTTACAAGGTGGTGGACGGTCATATCGTGGTGCCTGCTGACTTGGTGGTGGCCGATTCCCAGCCGGGGACAATGATCCAGCCCGATCAGCCAGAGGAGCAGCCAGGGCATGAGGAAGCTCGCGTGGAGGAGGATCGCCCAGCAGACGAGGATAATTAATTAATGGCCTGCGTGCCTTCATAATTTATAATGTATTTTGTTGTTTGGGGGGCGTGGCCCCCTTTATCTGTAATTCCGAACAAGTCGGCCTTTTGGTGCCGCATTTCTTTTTGCTAAATGTTAAGTACTTGACCGTGGAGGTCGGTTACATATGTTGTTTGCTCGCAACTATTCGTCCGTCGGAGGACATGATTTGTTATTATTTTTACTAAGTGTTTGACGCTCGTATTTGTATCAATTAGAAGTGATTGGATAGATACGGGGGGTGTGGACGACCTGTTGGTTAAGGGAACCAATCAGTCTTGGAGGGTTGTATCCTCGATCGGTGCCCGGGTCAAGATAATGGCCCGGGCTCCATGGAGTGAACGTCCCATCGCGAGCTGGGGTCCTACCTGGTCGTGGTACTTAGGCGACGTCGGACTCGTTCGAGTATCCGTCCGTGCGACAAGTTTCTCTTTTGCTCGAAAAAGAACTTGCTTTATTTGTGATATTTAGACTGACGTGCTCGTACCTAGGCACGCAGTTGGTCTCTCTTTCCCTTCCCCTAGGAGTTGAGCAAGGTGACTGGCTTAACTATAATATTGTTTAAGTTTCTCGGCGTTCCACGGCCGAGCGAGTTCTTCCCCGTATAGATTTTCTAGGTAATAGGCGCCGTTCTCGGTTTTCGCTCGAACACGATATGGGCCTTCCCAGTTGGGCGTTAGTTTTCCCTCGCGGGGATCTCTGTGGTTTCTTCTGAGGACGAGGCTACCTACTTCGAACGTCCGTCTGATGACCTTGGAATCATATCGAGCGGCTATCTTTTGTTTGAGAATGGTTTCTCGAAGGGAAGCATTTGATCGAATTTCCTCGACCATGTCGAGCTCGTCTCTTAAAGCTTCATTATTGACATCTTGTTCCATGGGGAATTCCGTGCGTCTTGAACGGACATGCATCTCTATTGGAATTACTGCTTCGGTCCCATATGCTAATCGAAATGGGGATTCTCCGGTCGTTGAATGGGGAGTGGTTCTATACGCCCATAATACGCTATGTAGTTCCTCGACCCAGTGTTTCTTATGCTCGTCCAACCTTCGTTTCAGACCTCTTAGGATTACCCTGTTTGCGGCCTCGGCCTGCCCGTTAGTTTGGGGGTGCTCGACTGATGCGAAATGTTGTTTTGTCCCTATTGACGCGACGAATTCTTTGAAATGTTTATCCGTGAATTGAGTTCCGTTGTCGGTCACAATAGCGAGGGGAACTCCAAACCGGGCGAGGATGTTTCTTTTGAAGAATCGAAGTATATTGAGTGCAGTAATTTTGGCCAGAGCCTCAGCTTCTATCCATTTGGTGAAGTAGTCGACGCCTACAATCAAGTATTTGTTCTGACCAGACCCAACGACGAAGGGTCCTAAAATGTCCATTCCCCACCATGCGAACGGCCAGGGTGATGATAACGATTTTAGCTCGGAAGGAGGTGCTATGTGCACGTCCCCATGTCGTTGGCATTTATCGCATCTTTTTACGTGCTCCTTAGCATCGTGCTGCAGGGTGGGCCAGTAGTATCCTGCCCTTAGAATCTTACGAGCTAATGACCGTCCGCCCGGATGTTGCGCATTGATTCCCTCGTGGACTTCCCTTAGGACGTGTGGAATATTTTCCTCTTCTACGCACCTGAGGAGGGGTGTAGAGAATCCTCGACGATACATGCGTCCACCTACTAAAGAATATGAGCACGCCCTCCGTCGTACGGTACTAGCCTCTTTCGGGTCGGTTGGTAATTCTCCTTTAGTTAGGTAGTTGAATACTGGGGTCATCCAACAGTTTGTGTCGCCCACTAGGTTAATGTGTGTGCAGGGTGACGAATGTCCAATACTTGGTTGGGGGAGCAGTTTTTGTATGACGGACTTGTTGTTTCCTTTCCTTTTAGTGCTCGCCAGCTTGGATAGGATATCTGCGCGGGCGTTGCTTTCCCGGGGAACGTGTTTGATTTCTACACTCTTAAACTGCTTTATTTCGTCTTTTACGAGGGCCAGATATTCGGCCATGCTATCACTCCTGGCCTGGAAATCTCCACGGACTTGGCTCGCGACCAATTGAGAGTCTGTGCAAATTGTGATCTCTTCTGCTTCTAGGTCGTTCGCGAGCCGTATGCCTGCTAAGAAAGCTTCGTATTCCGCCTGGTTGTTAGAAGTGGGGAAAGACAGAGTCAAGGATACTTCGATGACGTTCCCCTCCTCGTTCTCCAGAATGATACCGTCCCCACTGCCCGTTGGGCTAGATGCACCGTCTACGAAAATGACCCATTTAGATGAAGCTTGCGTGTCTCGCTCGGTGAAGGTAAGTTCAGCCACGAAGTCGGCCAGTGCTTGCGCTTTGAGGGCTTGTCTTCCTTCGAATTTGATGTCGAATTCAGACAGTTCTAGTGACCATTTTAACATTCGGCCGGCCATGTCTGGTCGACCGAGCAACTGTCTTATGGGCTGATCAGTCCTTACGATGATGGTGTGAGCCAGGAAGTAGTGGCGTAGTCTTCTAGCTGCGAGGAGGAGGGCCAGTGCGACCTTTTCTATCTGAAGGTACCGAACTTCTGGACCGTGGAGAGCTTTGCTCGTGAAATACACGGGCTTTTGCCCTTCGGGTCGTTCGCGCACAAGGGCCGCGCTTACCGCTTCGTTGGCGACCGCGAGGTAGAGATATAGAGTTTCCCCTTCCTCTGGTCTGGATAAAACTGGAGGTTCACTTAATGCCCTTTTTAGGTGGGACAGTGCTAATTCGCATTCTGCTGTCCACTCGAACGTTGCTTCCTTACGGAGCAGCTTGTAAAAGGGGAGGGCGTGTTGAGCAGATTTTGCCACGAATCGGGCAAGGGAAGTGATGACTCCGTTTAGTGATTGTATAGACTTCTTTGACGTGGGAGTTGGGAACATCGCAAATGCTCGACACCGATCGGGATTAGCCTCAATTCCTCGTTCGGTCAAATAGAATCCGAGGAATTTTCCTGCTCGGACACCGAAGGTGCATTTCTCAGGGTTGAAACGCATTTTGCACTTTCGTGCTTGGTCGAAGACTTTTCGCAAATGAAATGCGTGGTCTGTTTCTTGTTGAGATTTGACGATCATGTCGTCCATATACACTTCGAGCATGTCCCCGATTTCAGCTCGGAAAACTTTATTCATCATACGCTGGTACGTTGCTCCTGCATTTTTTAGGCCGAAAGGCATAACGTTGTAAAAATAATTGCCCGACTCGGTCATGAAGGCCGTGTATTTTTTGTCGGGCACAGCCATGGGTATTTGATTGTAACCCGAGTATGCGTCCATAAAGGATAATAATTTGTATCCGGACGAACTGTCGACCAATTTGTCGATGTTAGGTAAAGGGTATGCATCTTTCGGGCATGCCCGATTGAGATCGGTATAATCAACGCACATTCTCCATTTTCCATTAGATTTTTTGACGAGTACAACATTTGAGAGCCAGGTTGTGTACCTGGCCTCAGTTACAAATTTTGCCTCTAGGAGGTCTTTAACGGCAGATTCAGCAGCCTCGGTCTTCTCGCTCGACTGCTTTCTCCTGCGTTGAGCGACCGCCTTACACGTTGGGTCGATAGAGAGGTGATGACAAGCTGTTTCGGGGTCGAGCCCTGGCATTTCCGCGGCACTCCATGCGAACAAATCTGCGTTCCCTTTGAGGCAAGCTTCCAACTGCCGCTTCACTAACTCGGGCAGGTGTGCTCCAATCTTGACGCATCGAGCAGGATCTTCTCCCAAAGGAACTAACTCGAAGTCTCCGTCCGGGATTGGCCGGGCTAAGGCCTCTGTTGGTCTCTGGATGCTCTCGTTGTTGTTTGAAAACCTGCAGTCTAAGTCGATCGAATCGACTTGAGGGAAGGCCTTGGGCACATCTGGTGGATCCAGTGTCGGGGAGACTGGTTGGTACGATATTGAGCTGAGGCCTTTTGATGCTGCCTCGAAACATCTGCGGGCAGCGTCGACATCTCCGTGCAACGTGGCAACTCTGCCCGAAGTAGTATAGTACTTTATCTTTAAGTGAACGGTGGACGACACGGCTATTAACTCGGCCAGAGTCGGTCGTCCTAATATGCATTGGTACAACGACGGACAATCCACGACGAGAAATTGGACCCTAACTGTCCTGGCTGTTTCGCCTGCTCCGAAAGTGATAAACAGGTCGACATAACCCCATGGTCGGGATACTGCTCCGTTAAAACCTTGCAGATCGGATCCGACGTATGGAGTCAGATGTGTTTCATTCAGTTGGAGCGTTGAAAACAGTTGGGAGTACATGATGTCACATGAACTTCCTTGGTCTACCAATATCCTCCTTACGTCGAAGTTCGCCATGCGTGCTCGGATGAGTAAAGGGATGCTGGCGTTTGGTGCTCCTCCCAGGAGCTCTTCTCGATAGAATGCGAGGGGTACTGAACCTTCCCTCGGAGGATCTAAGGTGGCGTTTTGCGCGGGCCCCTTGGCGATCAGCTGGTCGAACTTTCTCTTCACAGAACCGACCGTGATTTTATTGAATCCTCCTCCCGATATGACCATCGCCGAGGGGAAAGCTTCCCATGGACTGTGAGAGGAGAGGTATTCTGTGCCTTTGGTATGGTCTGGTAAGAAGAAGTCTTCCGGGCGATAGATGCTCAGGGCGACCTGCATGTTGGCGTCCGCGGGGATGGGCACTGCTTCTTCGATTTTCTGAGTTTCTTGCGCGTCCTGCCGAGGATTTTCTCTGGATTTTGTGAACTGCTTCAGATGCCCGTCTTTAATGAGGATTTCGATCGCGTCCTTGAGGTGTATGCAATCCTCTGTGTTGTGCCCGTGGCTCTTGTGGAACCTGCAGTATTTCGTTTTATCTGTGCCGGGCTTGGTAGGTTGTTGCCTCGGAAAACGTACTCCTGCCTGTTTGAATTCTGAATTGGCGCACTCAGATAAGATCTTCTCCCTGGAAGCTAGGAGAGGTGTGTATTCGTGGAACCGACCGATAGGTCCTCGGTGCTCCCGCGGTTCACGGGAGCGATCATCCTTTCTTTTGTCTCCTCCCCGACGGTATGTCGAGGGCTCTTCGACTCGATGTGGTTTGGCGTCTTCCCGACGTCGGGCGTCTCTTACTGAACTGGCCGCTTGCTTTTCTTCATATTGAATGTAAGCTTGGGCTTTTAGCAGGAACGCGTCGAGGGTCGCTGGGGTTTCAATACCGACCGCCCGATGAAAATCTGTCGAGGGACGCAGCCCTCGTTCTAGCAGATACTTTTTCATGTCGTCGGTCGTGGATACTTGAACCGCTTCTTTATTGAATCTTTCGATGTAGGTTCGTAAAGGCTCGTCTCTCCCTTGGATTATTGCTTCGAGCGAAGCCTCTGTCTTAGGATGTCGTCTTGACGCGGTAAAGTGCCTAGAGAACGTGCGCCCAAGTTGTTTCCACGACGTGATGGATTCAGCCTCAAGGCTCTTGTACCATGTCATTGCCCCTTTCCTCAGTGTCGTGGGAAAGAGTCGACATTTAATTGCTCCTCGAACACCTCGATAGTCGAGCAAGGCATCGATGTTCTCGATGTGTTCGTCTGGGTCGGTAGTACCGTCGTACGAACCTAAAGGTGGAGGTTTTTCCAGGCCTCTCGGGAGTTTGGCCGCCATAATTTTGGAAGATAAGGGGCCCCGAGCGTCGTCGTCGTCACTAGAAGCTAATGACGATCTGTGATCACGTTTCTTTGTTCCTCGAGGGGAAGCGGATCTTGATCTGCTCCTTCTTGATTTTCTTTTAGGAGAGGGTCGTGGAGATGACCGACGAAAACGTTTGTTGCCTGTTGATTCGTCGGTATTTCCTCTCCTTTTCTTCGGAGGAGACGGAGTGTGCTCCCCTTGGGGTCTCTTTGAAGAATGAGGTTGACGAGAGTTATCTTCAAGTCGGGCGATCTTTTCACCATGAGCGAGGAGTAACAAATTTGTTTGGTTCAGGATTTCGGCCAGCGCTGCGAAATCTGATCCCGAGGGAGTCGAAGGAATGAGGGTTTCCGGGCGACTCTCCAAGGGTTGATCACGATCGGGTGAAGGCGATGCTGCCTTCTTCTCTGGTTGGTCGTGCGTGGTATCATCATGTAGGGGAGGTTGGACATTGCTCTCATGTTGTGTGAGAATCATGCCATCGTTCGATCGATTCTCCTGATTGTCCCGAGCAGCCATGGATTTTTGTTAAAACTTTTGTTCTTTGAGGATCTTGAAAGAAGAACGAGGAAGTTGGTTTCCCACAGACGGCGCCACCTGATCGGACCTGGAGATCAGGATCCAATACAGCTGGACTCGAGAGCGGGCGGAAATGGTTGTCGAGGAGAAAAAAGGGGTGTACCTGCAACACACTCCGATGCCAAAGTAAGTATCCGAGCGACAGTGAGCAAGTACTAGTATTAGGGTTGAGAATTGAATACCTGACCCTCTCAAATGAGAGAGTTTATATAGAGGACCAGCCGGAAGACTATTGGTTCGTTTTATGAGGTGCGGATCGAGGGGTCCGTGAAGATAGGAAACGGTCAATACTAGCCGTTAGAAAGTCTCTCCCTGGTCGGATCATTAGTGGTCGACTGAGAGGCCACTTTTCATAGTTGTGCTCGCACTATCGAGCAAGAAGAATGGGTCAGCCTTTTTGGCCCAATAAGAGGGATTGGGCCGGGTCGGAACAATAATGTTATTGGGATAGTATGATACTATCTCACTTCCTTAGGATTTTAACACCCAATATAACATTTTCTTCTCCCATATCTTTCATGTCAAATTTTGATGGATGAAAACTCTTAGTTTCAATAACTGTATTAATGCATGTACCAAAAATAAGCATGTCATCCACATACAAGGATATAGTAACACATTCGTCATTCAAAGTTTTTGCATACACACATTTATCAACACCAAAAGATAAAAATCCACCAGTAATTAAAATTTATCAAATTTCTCATGCCATTGTTTAGGATCCTGTTTTAAACCATACAGAGATTTGAGAAGTTTACAAACTTTATTTTCTTGATCCTGATTATGGGTATGAATTGGTTGGAGTACAACCATGTTCATATTAATTGTTTCAGTGAGTTGGTTCGGTTTCTTACTCCTGATGAAGAAAAAGAAGAAGCTGGTTATTTATCTATTCGAGAGTTGAAAGAGCTTTTGAATGAAGAAGCGCAAGTTTTGGCATTGTTTGCATCCTTATCGGTGGAGAATGATATGGTAATTAGTGAATTGTTAGTGGTGAGAGATTTCAAGGAAGTATTTCTAAATGATGTTGTGGATGTCCCGCCAGAGAGAGAGGCAAAGTTCAATATTGATCTTATGCCAGGAACAAAACCTATTTCGATGGCACCGTATCGTATGTAGGCTTTCGAGTTATCTGAATTGAAGAAACAATTAGAGGGATTGCTAGAAAAGAAGTTTGTGAGACCGAGTGTGTCACCGTGGGGAGCACCGGTATTGTTGGTGAAGAAGAAAAATGGTAGCATGAGGTTATGTATTGATTACAGGAAACTGAATAAGGTGACAATCAAGAACAAGTATCCGCTACCAAGGATAGATGATCTAATAGATCAGTTGGTTGGTGCTCATGTTTTCAGTAAGATTGATTTGCGATCGGGTTATCACCAGATAAGAGTGAAAGATGAAGATGTGCAAAAGACTGCTTTTAGGACTCAGTATGGAAACTATGAATATGTAGTGATGCCATTTGCAGTTACTAATGCCCCTGGTGTATTCATGAAGTATATGAATCGAATTTTCCATGATTATTTGGATCAATTTTTTGTTGTTTTTATAAATGATATTCTTATTTACTCTAAGTCAGAGGAAGAGCATGTTGAACATTTACGGATTGTGCTGCAAGTGTTGAAAGAAAAGAAATTGTATGCTAAATTGTCGAAGTGCGAATTTTGGTTGAAATAGGTGAGTTTTCTGGGTCATTTGATTTCAGAAAAAGGGGTTGATATGGATCCATCCAAGGTAGATGCAGTGCTACAATGGGAGACTCCAAAGTCAGTGACGGAAATCAGAAGTTTCTTGGGATTAACTGGTTATTATCGAAGATTTATTGAAGGATTTTTGAAGTTGGCACTTTCGTTGACTCAGTTAACTTGTAAATACAAAGTGTCTGTGTGGGACTCCCAGTGTGAGAAGAGTTTCATTGAGCTAAAGAAGAGGTTAACTACCGCTCTAGTTTTGATTTTGCCAAAAGTAGATGAACCGTTTGTGGTGTATTGTGATGCTTCTTTGATCGGTTTAGGTGGAGTATTGATGCCAGGTGGAGAGGTTGTGACGTATGCTTCGCGATAGTTGAGGATTCATGAGAGGAATTATCCTACTCACGATTTGGAGCTAGAAGTTGTGGTCTTTGTATTAAATATTTTGAGACATTATCTGTATGGTTCGAGATTTGAGGTGTATAATGATCGTAAGAGTTTGAAATATCTATATGATCAGAAAGAGTTGAATATGAGGTAGCGGCGTTGGTTGGAATTCTTGAAAGACTATGACTTTAGTTTGAATTATCATCCCAGAAAAGATAATGTTGTAGCGGATGCCTTAAGTCGGAAGACATTGCATATGTCGGTTATGATGGCTAAAGAGTTGGATTTTATTGAACAATTTAGAGATATGAGTTTGGTTTGTGAACAAACGCCTCATAGTGTAATGTTGGGTATGTTGAAGGTTAACAATGATTTTCTTGATCGTATTCGGGGGAGTCACCAGAACTCATATGTGAAACTGGTGGACTTGATGGTCAATGATGAACGAGTTGGAAATAATGTTTTGAATTGATGAATAAGGAGTACTAAGATTTTGGGATCGTATTTGTATTCCTGATGATCTTGAGTTGAAGAGAATGATTCTTGAAGAAGGACATAAAAGTGGTTTGAGAATTCATCCGGGAGCGACGAAAATGTATCAAGATTTGAAGAAGACATTTTCGTAGCCTAGTATGAAGTGTGATGTGGCTCAGTTTGTTTATGCATGTTAAACTTGTCAGAAGTCGAAAGTGGTACATTAGAAACCTGCTGGTTTGATGCAACCGTTGGATATTCCTGAGTGGAAATAAGATAGTATCTCAATTGACTTTGTTACGGGGTTACCTACTACTCTGAGAGGGCATGATTCTATTTGGATGATTGTTGATAGGTTGACTAAGTCAACGCATTTTATTCCAATTAGTATTACTCATTCTTTGCAGAGATTAGCAAATATATGTCGGTGTGATTATGAAGTTGCATGAAATACCTTTGAGTATTGTGTTGGATAGAGATTCCCTGTTTAATTCAATATTTTGGGAGAGTTTACAAGAGGCATTAGGTTCAAAGTTGAAGTTGAGTTCAACTTATCATCCTCAGACTGATGGGCATACTGAGAGGACAATACAATCTTTGGAAGATTTGTTGAGGGCTTGTGTGCTTGAACAAGGAGGTGATTGGGATAGTCACTTGTCATTGGTCGAGTTTACTTATAATAACAATTATCATTCCAGTATCACAACATCACCATTTGAAGCATTGTATGGTCAAAGATGTCAGACACCTTTGTGTTGGCATGAGTCAGGTGAAAGTGTTGTACTTGGACCTGATATTGTGCAGCAGACTACTGAGATGGTGAAGTTGATTCAAGATAAGATGAGAACTTCATAGAGTATACAAAAGAGTTACCATGATAAGAGAAAGAAAGATCTTGAGTTTCAAGAAGGATTCCATGTATTTTTGAGGGTTACTCCGATAACCGGTGTTGGACGAGCTTTGAAGTTGAGAAAGCTTACTCCTAACTTTATTGGTCCATACCAGATTTCGGCGAGAGTTGGACCTGTTTCTTATAGAGTGGCATTGCCACCGAGATTGTCCAATTTGCTTGATGTATCACATGTGATACCGATGGATGAAGTCGAAGTAAGAGATAATCTTACAGTTGAAGCATTACCAGAACGAATTGGAGATCGTGAGGTAAAGCAATTTAGAGGAAATGAGATTGTCCCTGTGAAGGTGGTTTGGGGAGGAGCTGTCGGTGGAAACATGACTTGGGAATTGGAGAGTAGGATGCGAGAGTCGTATCCAAATCTTTTTGCATGAGGTAAGTTTTCGAGGACGAAAACCTTTTAAGAGGAGGAGAGTTGTAACACCCCAAATTTTATTTAATTATTTAAATTGGATTTGTGTTATTTTGTGTGTGGAAGAAAGAAATATTATTTAATATGATATTTAATTATATTAATTATATTATATTGAATAATTATTTGGTGAATAATTAAATAATGGGAAAATAAGGAGTTAGGGGTAGAATGGTGAATTGGTAAAGATAGTAAGAGCGAAAGAGGAAGATCATAGATTGGGTCTAAGGGGTTATGTTGGAATTAAGGAAAAGAAAAAAAGGGAATCGTGTTTTGTGAAGCGATAGAACGATCATGGATAGAGAGAATAAGAAGGAAAAGGTTAAAGGCTTGAAGATAATCCGCAGAGAAGAAGTGAATTCTCATTGAAACCAAGATAAGGATGAGATTCTTCCATCTCTTAAGGGTTCAATAATATGTATTAGGTAGTATTGTTGATTATAGGGTTTGGGGTTTTGAGTCATTTTGGATGGAATTAGATGAAATCATTGATAATTGTTGATGTTATATGATAATTATATATAATAGACATTGTATTATGGGAATGTTGCAATTGTTGGTTAGAAAAACTGGTGTTTGTGAAAAGTTTTCGTGGCAGGTTGTGTCTGATCGCGGATGGGAGAACTGTGAAAATCGTATAGCTCGCTTAGGTAGCAAGTGGAAAATTTAGAAGAGTGAAATACTGAGAGTTGCCCGCTTAGCGAGCAAGTCCCCTCGCTTAGCAAGACCTGGAGTGAAAAATAAAATGATTTAATTCTGAAAAATTCCCTAAAATTACTTAATTTATATAGTAATAGATAAGAATCGAATTGACGTAGTTAGAAGTAGTTAGAGAGGGGTTATAAGCTTAATTAGAAGTATAATTAGTATAACTTGGAATAAACATAAGTTGACTTGTTTGTTAATAGTTGTTGTTGCCATGTGTTGTTGTGAGAGTTACATAACATTGTTGTTGATACATGTGTATGTATTATATGTTTTTGAATGTGGGTTTGATGTGTATGTGTTGGTTGATGTTAATATATGTTGTAGTATGCGATTATGCATGATGTTGATGATGTTCTTTGATGTGGTAAGTAGTTGTATGTTAGTTGTTGAAGTTGAGTTGTAAAATGCAGTTGTTGTAAATATGCATGATTGTCATTGATGTTGCATGACATGAGCATGGTTTGAACATTATACCAAGGTAGGGTATGTTTGTTGGATCCTAGGGGGATCATTGTGATGTTGGTATAGTTATGAAATAGGGATCGTACATGACCATGAAATAGAGGTCGAGGGTGTGATCATGAAATATGGATCATACTGGAACACGAAAGAGGGGGTCGAGAGTTCCGACGGGAACTGGATCTTAAAATAGAGATCAAATTATGGTATTGCATGCATAGAGTCAGTAGAGTCTCATTGCATAAGTTATTCTTATTGTGTATAATGTTGATGTGTGTTTGACATGTAGTTTTGTAGCTGTTGTTGTTGAGAAGTGGTGACTAATTGATAATACTTACCTTTATTCTTATTATCGTTCTCTTATGTGATTTAAGTATCTCGTCCTTCTGTTTGAATGTTACGCTTATGTTGGTAACATGCAGGTGATCAGGATAAGTCAAGCAGTGGTCAGTGAAGTCGGTGTACTTCACGTCTTTATGAGTCAGCTCTGATATGTGCTTTGGGTGTCGGGATGACGTTTATGCTTTTTTAATTATTTTGAAGAAAACATTTTGTATTTGAATATTACTTTATATTTCTTTTGAAATTTTCCACTGCAAATTTGAATAATTTTGTAAAACCTATCACTTGAGCCGTAAGATTTGTTGAATTATGACACTCAAATATTTTTGGTGTATTTTATTTACTTTGATTTTCAATATAAATCCGTGGGGTAATTTGGGTGTTACAAAGTGGTATCAGAGCCTTGTTTGTCCGTCCAACCAAGTAGTTGAGTCGTTGAGTTGTTGTGTTGTTGTTGAGTGTTGAGTGTTGTTGTTGTTGATTTCTAAATCATTGTCTGGATTGTTGTTGTGTGACTTATTTAGAATGGCTGGGAGAAACGATGTTGCACTCACCGCTGCTATACAGGTGATGGCTCAGGTTGTGCAAAACCCGATGAATGTTGGGTATCATGAAAGTGATAAATTCCGAAAGAATGATCCATCTACATTCATAAGTGAGAGTTATTTGTTCTTGTGTTTCAGCTGTTATTTGTAATCGTTTTTGTTTGACGATAGCGCGGAGCTAGAAGGGGGGTTGAATAGATCCCTTTTTAAAAAATTACTTTTCAAAAATTAATTGAAAATGTATTGCGGAAGTTTCCCGGAAAATCGTCTAGTTTAAATTGAAGTCACCGGAGATCGGATATACGCTAAACCCAATTGGAATTGGAATGATGACTAGAAGAATTAATATTTTACAAATGATTCACTTAATAAATCAACACTTGATGAAACTATTTTTAACAATGATATAGAGAAGAAAATAAGAACAAGAAAATTGATTTTGTGTGGTTAGGCTTTTTACCAAACACTTGGAGTGCAAAAACCAAGAATAATTTTGTTGTATCAAATAGTGCCGAATTTTACTCACTCTAGTTATCACTTTTGAGTGTTACAATTTATCAAACACTTTGAATGCACTACTTTGATACACCAGAATTTTAAAGCACACAAAATCAAGATGAGTAAAAGTAAAATACGAGAAACGTAAAGAACACAAGGAATTTATTGAGGCAGTTCCTTCGTCGTCCTCACTTGAAGTACTCTACCCCTAATTCACAATCGAATTGGGCAATTTTATTAAATTGCAATTGTTTTACAAGAAGAAAAATAGATGAACCAACAAACCAAACCGCGTTGAATATGCTGTCAAATCTTCTTCTTGTCCCTTGATCCAAAGTAGAATCAAGTCTTCCACGCGTGTCGAGGAAGCCTCTGACTAATTGCTCCCTTATTGCAATGATTCACGATCCTCCAAACTTTGAGCACGGCTGAGTTTCTTCAACACTTGTGAACCCACAAAGACCTTCGTAATCTTCGTCTACTGTGATATGAAAGAACGATCCACTTGATCTTCAATCTACCTCACTCGGCTGAATCTACGAACGATCGATGTGTGCAAAACCCACAAACCTTCAACGATCTTGGAGGAGAAAACCCTTCAGATTTTTCCAAGAAAAACCCACACACTCTAGACCCAATCTGAAACACAAATTCACGATTGAACATTATCTTCGAAACAAGCATCGTAATCAAACAAAGATTGTTGTGTGTGATTGTTTATTGATGCAAGAAGGAAGAAGATGAAGAGAGATGTGTGTATATCTTTCACTTTCCTTGTTAACCTCTCAAAAGAAATGAAGCCAGCTATTTATATCAGTTAGTGAATGCATAAAAATAGAAGGGGAAAATTAAATGAAAAAAATTAAATAGCACAATGATGAGCCGACTCAAATCATAAAATGAGCCGGCTCAATTTGCCTGATGAGTCGGCCTAAATTTACAGAGAGGCGACCTGTTGAGACCCGCAAGAAATGAGAAGAAAAAATATTTTGATGAGTCGGCTCATGAAGGAATTTGAGTCGACTCACCCATACCCATGAGTCAGCCAAAATGTTTGTCTCAGGAAGCCTGTTGGGACCCGTGTGTTTTGTGAACCAGCCACACTGAATGAGTCGGCTCATTGTGGAATTTGAGTCGGCTCATTCAGTTCATTTTTTCAAAAATGAAATTTCTTCCTTTTTCCTTGAGAACCACCTATCCTTTCAATCATGCCAAGTTTTTGACACATTAAAATTCATGCCATGTCTCACAAACTCCCCCTTTTTGATGATGGCGAAAACTTGATGAATCAATCGTCATATGTTGTTGTTAAGCTCCCCCTGACTATATGACTCGATCTTATATGCTATATCATCTCCCCCTTTGACAACATCAAAAAGAAGATGACAGATATGAGTAAATCACCAATGGAAGTAGCATGCGAAACATAATTTCAATATGAGAAAGCAATTGCAATAAGAACACGCATTCACAAACACACAATTTGGAATAGCGAGCAGAAAAATTTTCAATAATCAAAACAAATTCAACAAAAGGAAATATGAGTTTATAAAAAAGAAAACCATAAACAATCATTATGCATAAGTGCACTCATAAACAAAACACACAAAAATCATGCAATGATTCTCTCAAGCTTGAGGACTGCGATCCCGAGTGGATGGATAATAGTGATGGTAAGTGATGGGTTGTGAGTCATCCATATCGGCTTCGGTAAATTGAAGAAAGCTGCTAATGAGAGAGTTGAAGGAAGTGTCCTGAGCATCCAAATGATCCTGCAGTGCGGTGTACCGAGTGTCTTGAACGGACACATAATCGGCAAAAGCGATGTCTTGCTCATTTAAACGCCGTTCTAATTCCGAGTATCTTTCAGTTTGGGTTGTGTAGTAAGCTTCCTGTCGAAGTTGCATATTCTGAAGCATAGCCATAATTCTTGACGGATCATCTTGATGCGGTTGAGACGGAGGAGAAGATGGAGGAGCAAAGCGAGTGTCAGTGTTTGTCCAACCGGTATGTTGCCATTCACCCCATCCTTGATTTTCATAGGCATCAGTAGATGGATTGCCATTCCATTCTTCGTTGTCAGTGGGAAATTCTTCATTTGGAACCGCATTTGGTTCATTTTGATCCTCAAGATCATCCCCTTCAGAATTGTCGTCCGCCTCTTGATTAAAGTCACCTCTTGACAGAAAACAATATCGTTTTTCTTTGGAATCCCACATGTGACCCATTAGACTTAAGGTCTTTTGTTGAAACCAATTCGTTTCAGGCACGGAAACCATGGGTAAGTCACTACCAACAATTTCCGCTTTGTCAATGATCTTCTGAATGATGGAAGGATATGCAAGAGCAACTCCTTTCTTTTCCTTTAGGGCAAAGATACGACTCACAAAATAATGGGGCCAATTGAATTTGACCCTGTTCCTAAGAATATATATCAGATGAACTTCACTCATATCAATACGAGAAAATCTTCCTTTCTTTGGACGTAAATTGTGTGCAACAATCCAATGAAAGATACGATCCAACGGCTTAACTTTACCAGTTGTAGTTGTATTTGGAAACAATTCAGAATTAGAAATGAATTCAACAAAAGGTTCTTTAAGCATACCATTTAGTTCAGACCGAAATGAATAGTTCTCCACTTGAGATGTATCAGTCATCAAGATACTAGCTTCCTCAGGATCAATGTGAAACAAATTTTTCCATACTTGAGCATTAACAACAAACATTCTAATGCCCATACGGAAGTTGAATTCGAACCCTTTAAATGTACCAACCAGACCAACATAGAATATTCTAACCAAATCCTCATTATAGTCTTCATGACAGGAGAGAAAAGAATTAATACCTTGAAAATCCATCAGTTCAATAATGTGAGGAATGTGCATCTGATTTGCAGTTGTTCTAGAATACACATATTGAGGAACAATCTTCCTGTTCTTGAACTTTTTGTTATAAACCTCAACCAAATGAGATGGAAGAAGAGACAAAGCATTGATCAGGAGAGATGATTGTGAAGTAGAACCCCGTGACCTTTTACCTGTAGCTTTTGAAGCCATTGTTGAGAATGAAGAAATTTGAAGCTTTGAGAGAGGATTTTAGGGTTTTAGGGTTAAGAGATAAACTTGAGAGAATATGAGATGATGATGATAATATAATGAAATGTTAATGAATTTTATTGTAGGAATCCATAAAAACAATAAATTGAAATTCAAAAGTTGATGGAAAGCATTGATGTGTCGACCTAGGAAAGAGGAAAGGCAGTCGGCGCGTCTTTTCAAGACCGCCAAATGTCAGTTGATGCGACAATGAGCCGGCTCAAAATGTAAAATGAGTCAACTCAATTTAAATTTGAAATGAGTCGGCTCAATGAAACAGAGAGGTCGACTCATAAGGTTCCATGAGCTGACTCATGAGTCGGCCTGTTGGGACCCGACAATTTTGAAAGAAAATTTTCACCAAAAACCACTTAAACCACCTCAAATCATGAAAATATCATCATTTATGCTAATCATTTGACAGACAACCAATCATAATCCAAAAGAAGAGAAGAAATAGAAAAAGATACGAACATAAGTAATGCAGCACAATTTTACTATATATATCATGAATGAATAGAGATAACTAAGTTTTAGAAGGATATTACCTCGAGTATATGTGAAATAGATGTACGATAACACTATACAACAAGAAGTTAGAGACAAGAGGAGTTGAACCAAAGAATAATATAAAACAAAGCAATGATTATCAAGATCTATCCGAGATGTCAAGAATATCAAGTTCCCTACGGATATAGAAGAAATGATCGGTAGCAAGTGGTTTTGTAAAAATGTCGGCTAGTTGATTCGAACTATCAACGTGCTCAAACACCACATCACCTTTCTCTACATGATCCCTAAGGAAATGATGCCTTATTTTAATATACTTAGTGCGTGAATGAAGAATAGGATTTTTGGTAAGATTAATTGCACTAGTGTTGTCACACAAAATTGGAATTTGTTTAAGAGATATTGAAGTCAAGCAATTGTTGTTTTAGCCATAAGATTTGGGCACAACAATTTCCGGCTGCAATATACTCCGCCTCCGCAGTTGATAAAGCAATAGAAACTTGCTTTTTGCTATGCCAACTAACAAGAGAGTTTGAAAATAAATGACAAGTTCCACTTGTGCTTTTCCTATCCACTTTGCAACCGGCAAAGTCGGAGTCGGAAGAACATACCAAAGAGCAATCACTACCCTTAGGATATCATAAGCCAAACTTAGACGTACCACAAAGATACCTAAGTATGCGTTTAATTGATTTTAAATGTGATTCCTTAGGGAAAGATTGAAACCTAGAACACATACATACACTATACATAATATCTGGACGCGATGCGGTAATATAAAGAAGGGATCCGATCATACCTTGATACCTTTTTATATCCACATCCTTACCCTTTTCATCACGATCAAGACTTGCCGCAATAGGCATTGGTGTATCAACAGGCTTGGAGTTTGTCATATCAAACCTTTTGAGCAACTCATTGCAATATTTAGTTTGACTTATGAAGGTTCCATCTTCAAGTTGTCTAATTTGAAGTCTGAGGAAGAAATTAAGCTCCCCCATCATACTCATCTCAAATTCACCTTGCATAGAACTTGAAAATTCTTTGACTAACTTCATGTTAGTAGATCCAAAAATAATATCATCTACATATACTTGAACTCATATAGAATGATTTCCTTCTCGTTTAATAAAGAGAGTAGTGTCAACCTTTCCTCTTGAAAAACCTTGATTGATTAAAAATTTGTTTAGGCGCTCATACCAAGCTCTAGGAGCTTGTTTGAGACCATATAAAGCACGTTTTAGTTTGTATACATGATTTTGTTTTTCATAATTTTCAAATCCAGGAGGTTGACACACATAAACCTCTTCATTTATATATCCGTTAAGGAAGGCACTCTTAACGTCCATATGATATAATTTGAAATTTTGTGAACAAGCAAATGCAAGTAAAAGGCGTATAGCCTCAAGGCGGGCAACAAGAGCATAAGTTTCCTCATAGTATATGCCTTCCTCTTGGTTATACCCTTGAGCAACAAGACGGGCCTTGTTGCAAACAATAATGCCGTTTTCATCCAATTTGTTCCTAAAAACCCATTTGGTGCCAATTACTCGATGATCTCGTGGAGGTAGAACAAGGTCCCAAACCTCATTTCTTTTAAATTGATTTAGTTCATCTTGCATGGCTAGGAACCAACTTTCATCAAGTAATGCCTCTTTGGCATTTTTAGGCTCAATTTGAGATATGAAGGCATGATAAAAACAAAAGTTACTTATCCTTGATCTAGTAATGACACCCTTTGAGATATCTCTAATGATGTTATCGATAGGATGATCTTTTGATGTCTTCCATTCCAATGGTAGATCATTTTGAGAAGATGCTTGACCTTCATCTTTGAGACTAGACACATCAACCAGCTCCTTATTAACAACATCCAGAATGGGTTCCACACGAGAAATATCAATGTCTTTAACAATCTCACTAGAAGAGGCACCTGCACCAATAACAACACTACCTTTTCCGACAACATTCAGATAAGACTCATCAAAGGATACATGTACATATTCTTCAACTATAAGCAACCTTTTATTGTATATTCTATATGCTTTGATTGAATTAGAGTATCCAAGGAAGATGCCCTCATCCGCCTTTGAATCAAATTTACCAAGGTTTTCTTTTCCATTGTTTAGCACAAAACATTTGCAACCAAAAACATGAAGATGCGACACATTAGGCTTTCTTCCTTTTAAAAGTTCATAGGGCGTTTTGTTTAGAATAGATCTAATAGTGATCCTATTTAAAACATAGCATGCGGTGCTAATAGTATCGACCCAAAAATATTTAGGAAGACCGCTATCATTTATCATAGTTTTTCCTAATTCCTCCAACACACGGTTTTTACGTTCCACAACACCATTTTGTTGTGGAGTTCTAGGAGCGGAAAAAATATGATCAATGCCATGGTTTTCACAAAAAAATTCAAAGAGATGATTTTCAAACTCACCTTCATGGTCACTTCTAATAGTTACAATGTTTGTGCCAAGTTTATTTTGAGATAATTTGGCAAAAGTTTCAAAAGCCGAAAAGGTATCACTTTTATTAGCTAAGAAAATTATCCAACAAAATCGAGAGTAGTCGTCAAAAATAACAAAACCATAATAGTTCCCTCCTAAACTTTTGATTCTAGAAGGACAAAAAAATTCCATGTGTAGAAGTTCAAGATGTTTCGAAGTAGAGACTAAATTTTTTGATTTAAAAGATATCTTTGTTTGCTTTCCCATTTGGCAAGCATCATAAAGATGGTCTCTAGTGAACTTTATGTTAGGCAAACCGACTACTAAGTTTTTGGAAACAACCTTATTTAGCAAGTCAAAGTTGATATGAGCTAAACGTCTATGCCAAAGCCAAGACTCTTCACTTTTGGAAATAAGACATTTAGGATCACTCATGGTCAACGAATTCAAATCAAGCATATATACATTGTTAACCCTCAGGCCTTTAAACAAATCCTCCTTGATTTCATTAGGTTCAATTATGAAACCTTCTTTAGAGAATGAGACATTATATCCCTTGTCACATAATTGACTAATGCTAACAAGATTATGCTTAAGACCCTCAACTAAAAGGACATTAGAGATAGATGTAGAAGAGGGATTACCTACACTACCTTTGCCGAGTATAGATCCCTTGTTGTTATCACCATAGGTAACAAACCCTTCCTCTTAGCCACAAAGTCATAGAATAGAGAAATATCACCAGTCATATGTCTTGAGCAACCACTATCAAGAAACCAACGTTTCTCCGTAGTCTCAAGACACTCCACCTACATGATTAGACAAGAGAGAAAGGTACCCAATTTTCATTGGGTCCTAGAGTGTGATTGGAAATTTTGTTGCTTTTGGGCAACCATTGACAAATGCCTTTAGGGACCAAGTATCTCCTAAATCGACATTTGGCAATCATACGGTCTTCCTTGCAACAATAGTGACATTTCAAGAATGGTTTAGACTTGCATTTACTATTTTGATATTTCACAACATAGATATATTTTTTATATGGGTTGTTCATTGACTCTCTAAAGTTTGAACGATCAATAGTAAACGTCATCTTTGGTTGTGACAACTTGTCTAGTTTGGCTTGAAGAGTTTTAACTTCTTTTTGCCAAATCCAACATGTTTCACAACTATGAAAGTTATGCCATTATCGCTTGTCTTCTACAATAAATTCTACCATCGAAGTCTTAAGAGCTTTCATTGCATTTTCATTATCTGAAACCTTTTTCTCTAAATATGCAAAAATTCTTTTGTCGGATGCAATGCGCTTGAAAGCTTCTTTAGCCTCTTGATGGAGAACATTAAAAGTACTAAGCAAATCATTATAAGACAATTTTTCAGCATTATCATATTTAGCATGTCTTACCTCTTTCTTGCCTTTCTTATGGGCCATGAGGCAAAGATTTACTTTTTCTTCCTCATCGCTTGAGCTATCTTGGCTTGAAGAATCACTATCACTTTCCCAAGCGATATATGATCTTCTAGCCTTGTTACCTTTTCTTTGATACTTGTCTTTTGCCTTGTCTTTCTTTAACATAGGACAATCCGGTTTGTAATGACCCGATTTTCCACAGTTGTAACAAGCACCCTTTCCTTTAGTACTTTTAAAAAATTCTTGCTTGGAAGGATTAGATTTTCTTCGATAGTTGATGAGACGCTTCTCCGAATGAGATATTTCATTCTTTTTGAGATACCGATTGTATCTTCTTACAAACAAACCCATATCTTCATTTGATTCGTCTTCACCATCATTTGAATCACTCTCACTATCTTTATTGGTGGAGGATTTTGAGAAAGAAGCCTTCAATGCAATAGACTTCTTCTTCTCATGATCTTTATTTTTCTCGCTCTTTTATTTCTTTTCATTGTCTTCATGCTCATGTAAGTTTAAGAGCTCTTGTTCATGCTCTTGTAGCTTTCCAATGAGAGTAGTTAGATCCAAGGTTCTTACATCATTGGCTTCTTTGATTGCCGTAACTTTTGGCAACCATTCCCTAGTATGACATCTCAAAATCTTGTTAGTAGCTACATCATTAGGAGTAGTTTTACCAAGATCATTTAATCGATTTGTCAAGTGAGAAAATCTTTTTCCCATTTCACCAGCGGTTTCCCCTTAGCTCATGTGAAATCGATTGAACTCTTGTTTTAGAGTATTAATTTGAGCAAGCTTTACATCATCGGTTCCCTCATGGGCAACTTGTAAGGCTTCTCACATAGCTTTAGCCGACGTGTGATGAGAAACTCGAAAATATTCATCCGCTCCTAAAGAAGTTATGAGCATGTTTCGAGCTTTCCAATCGTAGCATTATTTCTTTTCATCATTCTCATCCCATTGTGCTTCCGGTTTTTCAATTTGGACATTATCCGGACCGGCCATAGTTATTTCAAAAGGGTCGTCTTGAATAACTTTCCAAATTTTTCTATCAACAGAGTTGATATGAATGCGCATACAATCCTTCCAGTGACTATAGTTTTCTCCAGTAAAAAATGGAGCTCTATCGTACACCCCCGTTGGATCATTATCCATTTTCTAATAAGTTGTTGTGAAGAACTAGATGAACCAGTGCTCTTGATACCACTTGTTAGACGATAGCGCGGATCTAGAAGGGGGGTTGAATAGATCCCTTTTTAAAAAATTACTTCAAAAATTAATTGAAAATGTATTGCGGAAGTTTCCCAGAAAATCGTCTAGTTTAAATTGAAGTCACTGGAGATCGGATATACGCTAAACCCAATTGGAATTGGAATGATGACTAGAAGAATTAATATTTCACAAATGATTCACTTGATAAATCAACACTTGATGAAACTATTCTTAACAATGATATAGATTAGAAAATAAGAACAAGCAAATTGATTTTGTGTGGTTAGGCTTTTTACCAAACACTTGGAGTGCAAAAACAAAGGATAATTTTGTTGTATCAAATATTGCAGAATTTTACCCACTCTAGTTATCACTTTTGAGTGCGACAATTTATCAAACACTTTGAATGCACTACTTTGATACACCAGAATTTTAAAGCATACAAAATCAAGATGAGCAAAAGTAAAATACGAGAAACGTAAAGAAAACAAGGAATTTGTTGAGGCAGTTCCTTCGTCGTCCTCGCTCGAAGTACTCTTCCCCTAATTCACAATCGAATTGGGAAATTTTATTAAATTGCAATTGTTTTACAAGAAGAAAAATAGATGAACCAACAAACCAAACTGTGTTGAATATGTTGTCAAATCTTCTTATTGTCCCTTGATCCGAAGTAGAATCAAGTCTTCCACGCGTGTCGAGAAAGCCTTCGATTAATTGCTCCCTTCTTGCAAGGATTCACGATCCTCCAAACTTTGAGTACGACTGATTTCTTCAACACTTGTGAACCCACAAAGACCTTAGCAATCCTCCGTCTCCCATGATATGAAAGAAAGATCCGCTTGATCTTCAATCTACCTCACTCGGCTGAATCTACGAACGATCTATGTATGCAAAACCCCCAAACCTTCAACGATCTTGGAGGAGAAAACCCTTCAGATTTTTCCAAGAAAAACCCGCACACTCTAGACCCAATCTGAAACACTAATTCACGATTGAACGTTATCTTCGAAACAAGCACCGTAATCAAACAAAGATTGGTGTGTGTGATTGTTGATTGATGCAAGAAGGAAGAAGATGAAGAGAGATGTGTGTATATCTTTCACTTTCCTTGTTAACCTCTAAAAATAAATGAAGCCAACTATTTATATCAGTTAGTGAATGCATAAAAATAGAAGGGGAAAATTAAATGAAAAAATTAAACAGCACAGTGATGAGCCGACTCAAATCATAAAATGAGCCGGCTCAATTTGCCTGATGAGTCGGCCTAAATTTGCAGAGAGGCGACCTGTTGAGACCCGCAAGAAATGAGAAGAAAAAATATTTTGATGAGTCGGCGCATGAAGGAATTTGAGTCGATTCATCCATACCCATGAGTCGGCCAAAATGTTTGTCTCAGGCAGCCTGTTGGGACCCGTGTGTTTTGTGAACCAACCACACTGAATGAGTCGGCTCATTGTGGAATTTTAGTCGGCTCATTCAGTTCATTTTTTCAAAAATGCAATTTCTTCCTTTTTCCTTGAGAATCACCTATTCTTCCAATCATGCAAATTTTTTGACACATTAAAATTCATGCCATGTCTCACAGTTTCATGATTGATGTAGTTTTTCATTCATAAGTCCAACAATATATTCGTCTACAAAAATTATAGTTTCGCCTTTCAAGTTTTCAATTAGTTTGTGATACTCATTGATTTGAGTTCTGATCTCCTTATCTTCAGTCATTTCCTACCTTTAGTGATTTTCTATGACAAATTTCTATCTCCTAAGAGCTTCCACTGTGTACTTTAGAATCATGGAATCCCAAATTTCCTTTTCAGATTTGTAGGAAGAGTATACATCAAAGAGCTCGTTAGATAAAGTGCTAAGAACAACATAACGACATACCTTGTTTGAATATGTCCAATTCTCAATTTGTTTTGGATCAGCAGAGGAATTCGATCGCGAATTAGTGAGTGCGGAAGCAACTCCGTGCATGTCTAAAGTGGAGGAAATCCTTTCTTTCTATCTGTGAAAATGTTGGCCTCCAAAGACTTTGATTTTTGAGACGTCGGGAAAAGGGCTTTGCATAATGAGGGTCTGGAGCAACACCGAGGACAGAGACAAGAACGAAACCAACGCTATTGGATGTGTTGTTAGGTTGTTCAATGTTTTCACAGTTAGGGATCTTCATTGAAAACGATAAAAATCTCAAGATTGTTGGATATAGAGAGCAAAAACAACAACAAGTTCAACAGTAACGAAGCCACAAAGTAAATCAAGAAAAGTACCCGAGCTCAGTTGTGAATTAGATTCGTTGTCCATGAAAGTTGTATTAAGGTATTATCCTAAACATACTCCAGGATTAAACAACACTTTCTGGTTGCATTAACCAGGAACTCAAGAACTAGCGAGAATCTAAAATATATATTGTTCAAGAACAAAGAAGGGAGGAGAAATAAATAATTTTATGGTATGTTTTATGTATATCTTCATGAGAAATAAGCTAACTATTTATAAGACAAAATTCTTAAATGTCGCTCCCGATAAATGGGAATTGGCCCAGATAAAGGTACAGACGCGAACGGTCGGCGAAAGAGGGATGTGAGAACACACAGGAGTGAACTCACAGGGAATGAATAGAGTCGCCAGCTAGGCATTTTTATCCCGGAGGAAAGGTAATGCTGCATAGACCTAGAAAGATATGGATAAGACGGTTGCGAACCAGAGAGACTGAGAAAGGGGGTTGGTTACAACCTGGGAAGGTATCAGCACCCAGATTGTCCGTCGTACTCGACGGGATCCACGCTTAAAAGATTTGTGTTTTAAAGGGGTAGTGTCAGTGTAATTTGTGTATAAAGGAGCTGGAAAAGAATGTACAGGTGTCAGTGTAAAGAAGTGTAAGGTGTAATATGAAAGTGTCAGTGTAAGAATGAAGATGAGATGCTCATGATTATGAGGCTTAAAGAATGATACTGGAAAGAGGGGGAATATACAGAGACTTTTGTTCGATAACAGTTAAGTTATGCCTACGTATCTGTCGCTCCCGATAAGTGACGCCGGGGTCAGATAAGGGTACAGACGCGAACGGTCGGCGAAGGGTACAGTGAGAACACACAGCCGTGAACTCACTGGAGATGAATAGAGTCGCCAGCTAGGCATTTTTATCCCGGAGGAAAGGCAATGCTGCATAGACCTAGAAAAAGATGGATAAGACGGTTTGCGAACCAGAGAGACTGAGAAAGGGGGTTGGTTACAACCTGGGAAGGTATTAGCACCCAGATTGTCCGTCGTACTCGACGGGATCCACGCTTAAAAGATTTGTGCTTTAAAGGGGTAGTGTCAGTGCAATTTGTGTATAAAATAGCTGGAAAAGATGTACAGGTGTCAGTGTAAAAGAAAGTGATGTGTGATATGTATAGTGTCAGTGTAGGAATAAGAAAGAGCTGCTCATGATAATGAGGCTAAAGAATAATGCTGGAAAGAGGGGGAATGTACAGAGACTTTTGTTCGATAACTGTTAAGTTATGCCTACGTATCCTCTCGTGCAATGAGGAAGTCAGAACACCGTAGTTCGACCCAAAGAGACTGAAAGGTGAATTGACTTATGAACTGCTTGTTTGCCTATGCTCAAGTGTATGATCTGTCTGGCACAGATGCAAACTGTCTTGCATTAGACGGAAGGAGCGAGTTCTCGTTTGTGAATGAGTGTGATGAGAAAAGAATCCCGAAGGAGACGATTATTGTTTGTTTTTGAGTTTTCAGTCTTTTATTGCTTTTGAAAGTTTGTCGTAAGATAATGAGCTTAAGCCCAAACCAATGGATTTAGTAAACTCATCACATCTTCCCTCTGATTAGGGGTAATGAGAATACCTTAAGTGTGAAGTCAGATTCTCACACTTAATCACCTTTGATGTAGGGTTAAGATCATTAACCTACTTGTGATTATTTAGATGTTTTTGGTGTTTTTGTTTAGTGTTGAGTAATGAGGTTAAGCCATAATCAGGGATTTAACAGACTCATTACACCATCCTAAAAGAAGGATAATAGATGAGAATGTTTAAGCTGAGGAAAGCTCCTCAACTTAATCCATGATTAGAGATTAAACTCATGACAAAACAGGCCTTTGATTAAGTGGATTTTATCAAATGGTATGATGATGAAGTGAGTTTTATGGTTTGTAAGACAACTTGAGGGGGACTTGTCCATTAACACTAGGGTTAGTCCTTCTTAACCACTTAAGGAAGAATTAGAACCCTAATGCAAGGCCCAAGTTACAAGTGTGATGTCTTGATGATTATTAGGTGGATTGATTAAGAGATTTAAACACCTTAAGGGTTTAACACTTAGGATTAAAGTTATACACTCCATCCTAAGAGAAGGATGTAGGCATAACCCTAATCACAAAGTTTTAAGACCTTTAGGGTTTAGTCCCTGATTATGAGGTGAGGAGAGAAGACTCAAAGAGAGACAAAGGTGGAAGCTAAATGGGGGGAACTAATCAACCCTAATTGTTATCATGCTTGGAAACCCTAGGGTTTGTGAGGCTTACTATCCTAAAGAAGAAGGAAGAAGACACAGACGAGAGGAGAAGCCCCATGGTGGCCTAAGCACACTTCGAATCGAGAATGAATAAGAGAAAAAGATGAGGAAAATGAATCAAGATGAATAAGAATGAAAAATGAAAATAGGATGAGTTAGATGAAATATAAATAAAATAAGGAGAAATAAGATGAGAATGCGTTATGGAGAAGAATAAGAATGAAGAGATGAGAATGCAATATGAAGATGAGGTAAGATTAAAAAATGAGAATGCGATATGAAGAAGAATAAGAATGAAGAGATGAGAATGCAAAATGGAGATAGGATGAATAATGAACAAACAGAGCCTACACCAGTAGGACTTCCAGATGCAACAGCATGCAGTAATTAAAATCGGGCCATAGCGTTACCTAACGGAGGAGGTCCGTCGCCTCTTCAATAAGCGCAAGAGAAAATTGAGAAACAGGATGAAGTTCAAAATGATTTCAACAGTCAGGCACAAGTGTCCATTATCAGGATATCAAACAAAAATCAAATATAAACTTCCAGCATCCAAACTGGGCAATCAGAGAGAAACAAGGATTAACATAAAAAATCGGTCCATAAAATGCCAAGGTTTAAGTGCACCGAGATCACAAGAAAGACTCAATCATAAGGTCATCTTCAAGCTACATCCGCCAACATTGAAATTGGACAATGAACCTACCAAACATCAGACAAGAAAAAAAACTATAACCAAGATTAAACAAAATCGAACTTAACAAAATTAAATTGAATGATCCAATTCTAATCAAATCTTGAACTGCAAACTTAATGTTAATTAAGAACCCATTAAACATTAAAATTCTAACCAAATAACTATTGGTAAAATCCTAACTCAAAAAATAAAATAAAATAAGCAATTAACAAAATTCTAAACTATCCTAATATCAATTAAAAAGTAATTAACAAATAATAAAATTCTAAATAAAATTCTGAAACAAAATATATATATATATATGAAAAGAAGTTAACAATAAACTAAACAAAATTTAATAAAAGAAATTTAATGAAAATAAGAGGGGAGAAGAATTGGAGCGGTGGTGGGACTAGCAATAAGGTAAACCGCGGGCCTGGTCCTGCATAAGCCCATCAAGGTCACAAAAATTTCTTTGAAAAAGATAAAAAAAGAAGAAAATGTTAGAATAAAACATAAGAAAATAAAATAAAATAAGACAATCAATAGAACAAAAGGGCTGTTATAAGCATCAGAATACAGTAGCAAGCAATTACAATTAACAAAAAGTGAAAGGGCACCACTAGATGAAAACCGCAATTCCCTTTCTTCCTCAGAAAACAAACTCCGCCAAAACAAAGAGCCAGACCCGCCGCCGCACACTCCCTTTTCGCCGGACCTTTCTCTTCCGTCACCGTCGGCGATGCTTTACTTGTTGGAGACGAAGGTCGCGTGTGGTTTTGACGGGATGGGTGGAGATTCGCGGTGGTGTGGTCCTAAGTCTCATGCGGTTACAACCTTCTGTCAAGCCAGCTCCGTGGTTACAACAAGAAGAAGAGGAAGCCGTCGACGTCGCTACCTCAGTTTCACGGTCTCACCAACGAATCGAACAAACATCGACGAAGCTTCGTCATTCGTCAGTTACACCGCTGCGGTTTCTACATCGTTGCCGATCTCCTCCGCTTCGACTCGGTTCGGTGGTGTGAAGTTGCAAGATGTTCGTGCGGTGGGTTTCCTCGCACAAACTTCCGAATCGCCGCCGAAGGCCTCGCGTCCGTCACTGTTTCATGATGAGTTTCTAACAAATCCTTCTTTCGATCCTCTCTTCATCCCCCTGACCTCTTCTTCTTCCTTATTTTCTTGTTTTGTTGTTGTTGCTTGCGATCTTCTTCTACTTTTTTGTTCTAAAATCTGTGTTGTTATGTTTGATTGAAAACAGAAACCGGGGGTGGTGACGCATTGAAGGAGGTTTGGCCGTGTGAAGTTGTGAAGGGACGAAACAAAGGTGAAAAGAGTGAAGTGTTGTTGGGGTTGGATTGAAGAATGAGTGTTGGTGCTGTTTTGTTGAGGTTGTGTGTTGATATTGAGTGATGAAGAGATTTGGTTGTTGGAGGTTTATAACAAGTTTGAAGAGGGAAGGATGTTCTGGCCCAAACAAAACAGGGTGAGTCCAGGCGTGTTGAGCTCACGGTTGTTGTTGTTGTTGTGAATAGAAAAATGAAGAGTGTTTATTTGGTTGGAGAAAAATGCAGAAAGTTTTGTTTGAAGAAGAAAGAATGGGATAGCGATGCCGTGAGTATTATCAGAGAGTTGTTTTGGAGTTGTTTTGTGGTCAGTTATGTGCCTCTGTTTCCAAAAAATATTGTAGTAGAATTGATATATGAATGGCTATGTTATGAGGTGGAATCCATGAATTGTTGCTGGTTGTTATGAGATGGAAGGATTGGTGAATGTAGGAGGATTGTTTGGTGATTTGTTTTGGCCAGGAGGGTTTGAAGGTGCTGAGAAAAGTTTGTGGGAAAACAAATGAGAAAGAGGCGCTGGTTTTTTGTGTTGTTGTCTTGGGATCAAAACTTTTTCTTTTATATCTAGGTCAACTCAAGACCTTTTTAATGGGCCTTGGCCTCAAGAATGATATGGCTTGTATAAAAAAGGAAGAAAAAAAGTAATGGACTCAAGAAAACAAAAAGAAAGTTCTTTAAGAAAAATGGTATATGGATTATGAGTCAATAAACTCAATAATTGGAGTGTGGATAAATATAGTGTACTAAATTAATTAAGAAAATGGCAGTGAAAAATGTATGGAAGTGGGTACTTAGTATGGATTGATAAAAAAGAAAAGTGTTAATAATGAGTTTAAAAAATGACAATGAATAAAAACATGGGTGATGACATTTATGGAGAGAAAAAAATGTTTAAGAAAAGTGGATAATATTTTGTGAATGGATAAAACAAATGGATATAAGGAAATATGGATAATGGATATTAAAGAAATAATAAACAGATATGAATTGGATAATGAAATGGGATGTAATTAAGGAGAGGGATTTGGATGTGGGTAAAAATAAAAATGGTAAATGATAAATGGTTTATGAAGTGGATATTCAGATAATCGAAAATATGGACGTGGTGAAACCGTTGTGAAAATGGTTAGGAAATGATGAAACTTATGGGTATGGATATGGATATGATTTATGGAACCCTTCAATATGCGAACAACCCTGAATCTTGAGCTTTTAATTCGAGACCAACTTCCACTGTTTTCTACACACAATAAACAACATGAGCACAACCACCAATGAACTGAACCAACCGCCATCTGAACTATCTAGAAACACTGCCCTGGTCATTGAACACACACCGACTGAGAAATCAACCACTGGAGCGAATATCTTGAATTTGAAGAAATCTCCTGATAGTTCAACCAAGATTAGGTCAACCATCCATCTGAACTAGACCGCAACTGAACAAACACGCTTGAACTGAAACCAAAACTTTTGAGATAAAAGATAGCCTGAGATGTTGAGAAGTCGAGAATATCCCTGTAACTTGAAGAAGAAAATATCCTGATGATATGCCAGATGCGCAGTAAATAGTCCTTGCAGACATGAAATCCTTGAAGATCACTGTTTTAGAGAAATAAACCCTAATCCAGCGACATGAGGAGAATGATACCAATGATGGCTGCCAACCAAAGCCTTGAATTTATCTGATAGCCACGAGTAGGGTGTGAAACCCTAGTTCCACAGGAAATCTATGATCCCATGTCTTATGCACATGCAAATGGTATGCAAAAAATGCGTATGAATGCAAAACGAAAAGCAGAAAAAGATGCAAAAGCCAGAGGGAAAATTTGGGGTGTCTACAGCTGCCCCTATTCAAGCAGTTGTTAATCTGAAAAGGATGAGAGCAACGGCTATTAGACGTTCAAGATAAACAGTGATTGAATACCAAAAAGACCCCGAAATTTGCACTCACCGAATGAAGAAGAAAAAAGATATAGATTGTATAAGAAGACAAAGTATATTGTAAAGTGAGGGCGACGGAGGACGACCGTCGAGCAGAGGACGACTGCTGGGTAAAGAGCAACGACGGGGACGGCCGACATGCTGGGGATAAAAGGTAATGCCAAGACGGGGACGGCCGACTAGCTGGGAAAAATAAGGGATTATGATGGGGACGACCATCAAGTAAAGCTGCAAGATTCTCTGGGGGTCGAATGAAACATGACGGGGACGGCCATCAAGTTCATAAAGCAAGGTAAGCAACGATGGGGACGGCCATCGGGCTAAACTGATGAAGGACGATCATCAGGAAAAGGAAAAGGGACCACGACGGGGACGGCCATCGGGTTAAAGAATAAATGAAATAAACAGGCGATGGGGTACGGCCATCAAAGGTGAAGGACGATCACCTAGCAGGGAATGGCTGCTCTGTTGGGGATAAAAGAAACATGATGGGGACGGCCATCAAAGGTGGAGGACGACCACCTGGCAGGGTGCGGCTGCCGAAGATATCACGACATAGGACGAATGCCGGATAAAAGGGTCAACGATGGGGACGGCCATCGGATGAGCATGATGGAGGATGACCAACAAGAAGTGGAGGACGACCACTCAGCAGGGGACGGCTGCTCTCGAGGTTTATCAAAACACAGGACGAGTGTTAAATAACCAAAAATCAACAATGGGGACGGCCATTGGATGAAAAATGATGAAGGACGATCATCAAAAGGTGGAGGACGACCACCTAGCAGGGGACGGCTGCTAAAATCCACGATGGGGACGGCCATCGGATGAGCATGATGGAGGACGACCATCAAGAAGTGGAGGACGACCACTTAGCAGGGTACGGCTGCTCTCAGGGGTATCATAACACAGGACGAGTGTTAGATAAAAAAAGAAAATTTGTTGGCGATCTACTGGGGGATATAGTACACACGGACGAGCGTTTATATCCAAGAAACAAAAGGTATAAGTGTTTGGTATTGTGTATAGATTAAAGACGCAGACGAGCATCCTTAAGACTATGATACGGACGAGTATCATGTAGAAACAAACTGACACATGTTCAGAGATGATGATACGGACGAGTATCAACTGGTTAACAAGGAACACGGACGAGTGTTGATTCTGAGGGGACTCTTCTGGGGAATAGTAGACACAGACGAGTGTCTATATTCAAGAAGACATGAGTGTTTGACACGGTGTATGGATTAAAGATGCAGACGAGCATCCTTAAGACTATGATACGGGCGAGTATCATGTAGAAACAAACTCTAGACGCATGCTCTGAGATGATGACACGGACGAGTACCAACTGGTTAACAAAGAACATGGACCAATGTTGAATCTGTGGGGATATAAATGGTGTATACAAGATACGGACGAGTATCTGTATAAGTGTAACATGAGTAGTGAGTATGAGTATTGTATAGATGAGTGTTTAAACTGTTGGGGAGAGTGACACGGACGAGTGTCAAAAGGAGAAAAGTATAGTATGAACTGAGTATCGGATGTACAAAGTGTTTATGTAACTGTGCTGGGGAAGGTGACACGGACGGGTGTCAAGGAAATGTATATATATGTATATCTGTGAGTGCAAAGGGGATGTCTTTGGCTTTCTGCTGGGGATATGACACGGACGGGTGCCACAAGGAGCATATGCTGATGCTTGGGAGTGTAGGGCAACTGTTTTAGCTTTAGCTCTCCGCTGGGGAATTTGGGAAGCATTCTGTATACTGCTGACGGGTTGAAAGCTTTTAACTCTGATGGGAACGAAGTGTTGGCAACCTGATGCTTGTTGGAGAGGTTTTCACTGGAGGAAATACGACTCTGCGTGAGGTATACTTCGTTTAACTGCTTTGAACATCTGCTGAGGATCTGGTCATCCTGCTCTGACTCCACTGGGGAGAATTTCTTCTTGCTCTGCTGGGGAAGTCCCTTGGAAATGAGAATCCCGATGACTCTATGGGGAAAGATCATCTTTAGACTTGGCTAGGGAAGATCCTTGATCACACAATCCTGTTGAGGAGGGAATTCTGATAATTCTAACTGTGGGGAAGCAAGGCCTTCAGCTTCCTGTTGGGAGAACTTTGTTGTGGAAGGATAAGTCCGCTTGGGGACGAGAACAGTTCAATTAGCCTTGAAGTTCTGTTGGGGATATCGTCTGTTCCAACTCAGCTGGGGATGTGTCAACCTTCTGGCATGGTTGAGAAAAGATTTGGCAATGCTCTGCTGAGGAGAGACTTTGTTGGAGAATCAAGTAAGTCAAAATATGCCCCCAAGTATAGTATGACGACTGTGTTGGGAAGATATGCCAATGAAAATTGGCTTTGACTGAATGCGAATAACCAACTCCTCATGAGGGAATCTTGTCGACTGAAAGAAGATCTTTATGCTCGGGGAAGAAATAAACTTCCAATGCCCTGCTGGTAAAATAAATACCAGACATTCCCTGAGAATTAACACAGTGCTTCAAACTTCTGAGCTCAACAAAAGCATTATTGATCATCCTGAGTGAACTATCATTCCCTTAACTGCATCATCCATAAAAAGATCGTCTTCAGAGGATTTTACAGAAGACTTGGCATCCAGAATTGCCCCAGTGTCTTCAAACTCTCGCAGAAATTCAACAAGTCTTGAGATAACTGCCCCAGATTACGTCTTGAAACGATTCTTGCCCCACATCAGAGCTAAAACAGAAACCATGCGGTATGAGGATGCAATGCGAATGATGCAAGATGCAGACACATGCTCAATGCCAAGGATATGAAACAAGGATGGTTGGGCGCCAGGGCCAGGTTGATAGACATATATATATATTTTGGTTGCCAAGCAATTGGACTTTTGAAGGTGAAATACCAGACGAGAACTGGTTTGTTGAAGGTAGGGCAAAAGACGAGAACTGATGGGCAAAGAATAAGTCGTCAGACGAGAACTGACTACTTGGGGTTCATTGTCAAACGAGAATTGACTCTGAAAAAGAGTGACTACCAGACGGGAACTGGCATTCAACAGGTTAAATGAAAAGGTGACCAGACGGGAACTGGTAAAAGATTCTCCTACCAGACGAGAACTGGTATTTGAAATTGGTTTGCCAGACGAGAACTGGACTTTGGGTTTGTCTGCCAGACGAGGACTAGACTCTGAAAAGTTTGCCAGACGAGAACTGGACTTTGAAACGGTTTGCCAGACGAGAACTGGACTTTGAAAGGTTGATAAGTTGGGGTTACGAGGCCCTGGGTGTGAGATCGATGTTCGAGGGGTTATGCTCAATGCACATATGATGCATATGCTCTGTATGCCCGAGCGAAGCGACATGAGTAACGTATGCAAATGATTCATGCAATGATTATGAAAGGCTATAAGAAATCCCGAGGATGGGGAAAAAAGGTCATAGTGACAAGGCTTCTGGTTGAGAAGGGTGACAAAGGTGACGGTGGGTAGCATGATTTCCCGACACTCGTCTTGAACTCTGAGATTACTGATACAAATTGCTCCGTGTAGCTAAAGTTTGCCCCTGTTGGGTGAGTCTCTGAACAGACTATCACTGATTATACAAACCCTGGAATAGCAGACTTGGATGTTCTCTCGAAGAGAGTTGCACTTAGTGATCTCTGGAGGTGTCCTGCCCCGGTATGAGCGTGTAAGCGACTTGACTCACTCTGACTGAGCATTGGAAGAATTCATCCTTGGTTAATAGAAAATCCGGGTGGCCTGCCCCTGTTTGGCAGATTCAGCTATGATCAACTGACCTTGAATGACGTTCCTCAATCAACTGATGCTTGGGAACTTGCTTTAGCCTGACTGATTCCTTGGTCGACAAATCCACTGGATAACATGCCCCTGATTCATAGGCCAACAAGATGCTCTTGATTCTGGTCATCATTGTTGAATGATCAAGTTCCCTCGCGATTGCCCTTTATAGGAACTTCCCTGATGTCACAGACTGACTTGCAATTAAAACTGTTCATTTACAAATGGTAATTTTAATGCAGTACACATGCAAGTTTTTTTTTTTGAAAATTTATTTATTTCGATGCTGTGACAGTGTGTGACGAATGGACGATTAGTCCAAACTTAGTGTTGAGTTAGTAGATCGTTAGGAGTCAGTTTACGCAACCTTGTCGTAGTATGCTTTCAGAACTGAACCTGATTCAATTAGGACTTTCAAGGGTTATAACGCGGCCTGGTTCACGGTTTTAGAAAGAAGGATTTATGGCTCAAAGTTTATTTATGCCCACCCATTCTCCTTGATATTCTCCAGTCCTATGTTCAGCTAATTCGACTTAAGCGCTCGCCTCTCGAAAGGGTTTTGTGATGGTTGAGAAGCCAATGGCATTGACGGTTTACGCACCAGTGAGGTTTCTTGGAGTAACAGTCACCCATTCTGTCTTTGTGTCTGGTCACACGACTTTGTTCTTATGGAATATATTTTTTTCCAGATTTTTTATTCCCTAATTTTTGCCTGGACTGATTCTTTATTTTTTTCGATTTTGAAGTCCAGCGGGATGCCCTAACTTTTGCCTAAGTCATATGTTTTCACACATTTTTTCGACTTAGCGGGCTTTATTTCTTTTTTCTTTGATTTTTGTTGAACAAATCGTGTGACACTGGCTTGTCATGACTTGCTGAAAGGGTTGACTGCCTCATTCTTTTGTTGTGGAGGGATAACCATTGTGGTTTCACGTCTCTTGACCTCTTGAGGTGTAATGAATAAAGGTAATGGATCCTCGGATGCACACTCCTTTGGAAATTTGAACGCTCGATCAAATTACTGATAACTACCCTGCCCTGGGTTGGATGTGAGGGTTTTTTTTCGTTTAGGAAAGAAACTCCTACTTCAAGGCTCAAAGGGGTTGACGAGGGTTTATCTCCCTTATATCTCCGGCGTTTGGGAATTGAAGCAATGCCTGTACATCGTCAGCAGGTCCTACCCTGAAAGCATACCTTCAACAATTATGGGTATTCAGTTGTCATCATCCTCCCTCAAACCTGCTAAACAACAGTGAAATAGATGGGAGGTAAATGGATGCAATTTTTTTGTTTTTTTCGTTTTTCAATGCAAGTAAAGAAAAATGAGCGAATGCGACATAATTGATTCAAAAAGTGCAAGATCACTACATTAACATTACCATTTAAAATAACAATGCTTAAAAGACAAGTAGCTGCTAACAGGAAAGAAACTACAATGCAAATGATAAAAGGATACAGTGATCACCAACTCTGATGACAATTTGTCCGAGCCACTGAATCAGGAGACGCTTCTTCTGAAGTCTTTGAACTCAATCAGGTGAAAGGTTGACGTGCACAACCAAGCTTCCTTCTGGAAAGGAAATGTAGCCCTTGTCGATCATCTGTTGTACTTTGGCTTGAAAAGCTTTGCAATCTTCAGTTGAATGCCCCATTGATCCACCATGATACCCGCACTGCTCATGAGGATTGTACCCTGGAGGGTACGGCTCTGACAACGGCTTGAGAGGCTTCGGAACCACCAATGAGCTCTGAATTAGACGTGTCAAGAGTTCACTGTACTCCATGGGAACTGGATGAAGAGGTGCATTCCTTCTTTCCAGATTGTTACGAGGCCTAGGCTGGCTCTGAAGTTGATTCTGAGGTCTTCGACCATGAGATTGCAGATTTGGACGAGGAGGAGTCCAAGGCTTCTGATATGGTGTTCTGAGCATTGCCGAATGCCCGTAAGAGTAATCAGATTCAGGAACAGATGATCTCTGAGAAGATGTTGGTCTTGAATATTTGATATTTGCCATGACTGCACTGACGTCATTCCATTCTTCCTCTTGGGAGCTAACAACAGACTCACTTTCACTAGCTGGGATGTTCGAAAAGTCCTGGATCTTTCCACTTTTGAGCAGGCTCTCGATGCGTACTCCAACTATCATCAAATCAAAGAAGCTTGTCATCCCAATACTACTCATTCTTTCCAAGTATGGACCCTGCAAGGTGCCCACGAACAGGTCAATCAATTCTCTGTCTGAAAGTGGTGGTTGTACTTGGGCTGCCAATTCTCTCCACCGCTGCGCATATTCTCTGAAAGATTCACCACTCCTCTGGGATAGGCTTTGCAAGTGCGTGCGATTGAGCGCCACATCCATATTGTACTGGTATTGCTTTACGAAAGCTCTGGATAAATCATTCCAAGATCGGATATGACTGCTTTCCAAATCCATGTACCAACTTAAAGATGCCCCACTTAAACTGTCCTGAAAACAGTGAATCATCAGCTTATCATTGCGGGCATGAGAAGTCATTTTTCTACAGAACATCACCAAATGACGCTTCGGGCAACTGATACCAGTGTATTTTTCAAACTTCGGAGTCTTGAAATCTGGAGGAATGACAAGACCAGGCACCAAGCACATGTTTAGAGCATCAAAACCGAAGGCATCAGGATCCGCTAAGGCTTTGAGTCGCTCGTCCAACACACGAAATCTTTCAGCAGGATCAATAACTTGAGGATCCTTGGTTTTCACAAGAGGGATTGCCCCTTGGAAGTCTGGCATAGGGAAGGCAAACCTCTGATAATCTGTAGTATCAGTCGAAGATGACGGTCCACCTCGGACAACAGATGGTTCAGGCACATTCTGATTCACGATCGGGGTCTGTACAGGCTGAGCTTGAGCAAGATTGTTCACTTGTGGAAGATCTTCATCAGGAGAAAGACCGTACAACGGATTGGTCATTGAAGTGAAACCAGGTGGAAACTCAACATTCTGACAGTTGCTCTCTGACATAGCTGCTGACGGCTTCCAAACTGACCTTTTTAACTATTGGCACTGCTCAGTCTAGCTTCACACACTCTGTCGTCTTCTAACTGTTACCACTTGTTCAAATTGAGTACCAGGAAATCAGCTGGCTGGTCATGGACAAAAGAGGAAGGATGAGCTCTCTGGAAGAGAAAAAATGCAATGCAGATGCAAATGCAATATGCAATATGATGATGCAAAAGATGGGATCACAGCTGGAAACTGCCTGGAATCTGGAATGCTGGACCAAGAATCGAGTGTCTGTAACCACAAGATCCCTGAATAATAGCCCAAAATAGTAACTGAGAACCGAAGGTCAAGAACTTCAGGATCATAGTGACCGGATCAAGCAGTTGTGCTGGTAATGAGGGTATGTTGAGGTCAAGGGTTCCTGCAAACCTGTAAACAGCCCAACCCCCTCACAGGTAGTGTTCTAAAACAAGGATCCTCAGACTTGGATCAGTTATGGGAAGTGTAAACACTTCCAACCCGGAGGTACAGTGTTTACAATAACCATAAAAGTTCCTCCTCTAATTCTCCTCAGTTTCTGAAGGTCAAAACTAAAGGTCATTCAGACTTAGCAGGCTTCCCAGATAGCCCTAGCACTGCAGGAAATCTGCAACACAGAGTTCTCAAGAAGAAACCCATATCTGAACCGTGTTTCATATTCCCGCACCAGACCGAGATGGAATGGGAAAGAATATGATTCACTCTAGCCTAGGTGTCACTCAGGTCCCAGGTATAGGACCTTAACTCTCAATGGAACACCCACCCACCAAAGCAACAGATCCAGCCAGCAGCACAGAATGACAATATGATATAATGCAAAGCTATAAAGAAAGCAGTAAAGCAACCGTACATAAAGCAAAAATAAATACAAATATACAAACACAAATAAGCACATAACACCCCAATAAACACAAATCAATCAAGCGCTAGGAGGAACCCACAAAAAGAACCAGAAGCCCTGGTTGCAGTATAAGGTTCCCCAGCAGAGTCGCCAAGCTGTCGCTCCCGATAAGTGACGCCGGGGTCAGATAAGGGTACAGACGCGAACGGTCGGCGAAGGGTACAGTGAGAACACACAGCCGTGAACTCACTGGAGATGAATAGAGTCGCCAGCTAGGCATTTTTATCCCGGAGGAAAGGCAATGCTGCATAGACCTAGAAAAAGATGGATAAGACGGTTTGCGAACCAGAGAGACTGAGAAAGGGGGTTGGTTACAACCTGGGAAGGTATTAGCACCCAGATTGTCCGTCGTACTCGACGGGATCCACGCTTAAAAGATTTGTGCTTTAAAGGGGTAGTGTCAGTGCAATTTGTGTATAAAATAGCTGGAAAAGATGTACATGTGTCAGTGTAAAAGAAAGTGATGTGTGATATGTATAGTGTCAGTGTAGGAATAAGAAAGAGCTGCTCATGATAATGAGGCTAAAGAATAATGCTGGAAAGAGGGGGAATGTACAGAGACTTTTGTTCGATAACTGTTAAGTTATGCCTACGTATCCTCTCGTGCAATGAGGAAGTCAGAACACCGTAGTTCGACCCAAAGAGACTGAAAGGTGAATTGACTTATGAACTGCTTGTTTGCCTATGCTCAAGTGTATGATCTGTCTGGCACAGATGCAAACTGTCTTGCATTAGACGGAAGGAGCGAGTTCTCGTTTGTGAATGAGTGTGATGAGAAAAGAATCCCGAAGGAGACGATTATTGTTTGTTTTTGAGTTTTCAGTCTTTTATTGCTTTTGAAAGTTTGTCGTAAGATAATGAGCTTAAGCCCAAACCAATGGATTTAGTAAACTCATCACATCTTCCCTCTGATTAGGGGTAATGAGAATACCTTAAGTGTGAAGTCAGATTCTCACACTTAATCACCTTTGATGTAGGGTTAAGATCATTAACCTACTTGTGATTATTTAGATGTTTTTGGTGTTTTTGTTTAGTGTTGAGTAATGAGGTTAAGCCATAATCAGGGATTTAACAGACTCATTACACCATCCTAAAAGAAGGATAATAGATGAGAATGTTTAAGCTGAGGAAAGCTCCTCAACTTAATCCATGATTAGAGATTAAACTCATGACAAAACAGGCCTTTGATTAAGTGGATTTTATCAAATGGTATGATGATGAAGTGAGTTTTATGGTTTGTAAGACAACTTGAGGGGGACTTGTCCATTAACACTAGGGTTAGTCCTTCTTAACCACTTAAGGAAGAATTAGAACCCTAATGCAAGGCCCAAGTTACAAGTGTGATGTCTTGATGATTATTAGGTGGATTGATTAAGAGATTTAAACACCTTAAGGGTTTAACACTTAGGATTAAAGTTATACACTCCATCCTAAGAGAAGGATGTAGGCATAACCCTAATCACAAAGTTTTAAGACCTTTAGGGTTTAGTCCCTGATTATGAGGTGAGGAGAGAAGACTCAAAGAGAGACAAAGGTGGAAGCTAAATGGGGGGAACTAATCAACCCTAATTGTTATCATGCTTGGAAACCCTAGGGTTTGTGAGGCTTACTATCCTAAAGAAGAAGGAAGAAGACACAGACGAGAGGAGAAGCCCCATGGTGGCCTAAGCACACTTCGAATCGAGAATGAATAAGAGAAAAAGATGAGGAAAATGAATCAAGATGAATAAGAATGAAAAATGAAAATAGGATGAGTTAGATGAAATATAAATAAAATAAGGAGAAATAAGATGAGAATGCGTTATGGAGAAGAATAAGAATGAAGAGATGAGAATGCAATATGAAGATGAGGTAAGATTAAAAAATGAGAATGAGATATGAAGAAGAATAAGAATGAAGAGATGAGAATGCAAAATGGAGATAGGATGAATAATGAACAAACAGAGCCTACACCAGTAGGACTTCCAGATGCAACAGCATGCAGTAATTAAAATCGGGCCATAGCGTTACCTAACGGAGGAGGTCCGTCGCCTCTTCAATAAGCGCAAGAGAAAATTGAGAAACAGGATGAAGTTCAAAATGATTTCAACAGTCAGGCACAAGTGTCCATTATCAGGATATCAAACAAAAATCAAATATAAACTTCCAGCATCCAAACTGGGCAATCAGAGAGAAACAAGGATTAACATAAAAAATCGGTCCATAAAATGCCAAGGTTTAAGTGCACCGAGATCACAAGAAAGACTCAATCATAAGGTCATCTTCAAGCTACATCCGCCAACATTGAAATTGGACAATGAACCTACCAAACATCAGACAAGAAAAAAAACTACAACCAAGATTAAACAAAATCGAACTTAACAAAATTAAATTGAATGATCCAATTCTAATCAAATCTTGAACTGCAAACTTAATGTTAATTAAGAACCCATTAAACATTAAAATTCTAACCAAATAACTATTGGTAAAATCCTAACTCAAAAAATAAAATAAAATAAGCAATTAACAAAATTCTAAACTATCCTAATATCAATTAAAAAGTAATTAACAAATAATAAAATTCTAAATAAAATTCTGAAACAAAATATATATATATATATATGAAAAGAAGTTAACAATAAACTAAACAAAATTCAATAAAAGAAATTTAATGAAAATAAGAGGGGAGAAGAATTGGAGCGGTGGTGGGACTAGCAATAAGGTAAACCGCGGGCCTGGTCCTGCATAAGCCCATCAAGGTCACAAAAATTTCTTTGAAAAAGATAAAAAAAGAAGAAAATGTTAGAATAAAACATAAGAAAATAAAATAAAATAAGACAATCAATAGAACAAAAGGGCTGTTATAAGCATCAGAATACAGTAGCAAGCAATTACAATTAACAAAAAGTGAAAGGGCACCACTAGATGAAAACCGCAATTCCCTTTCTTCCTCAGAAAACAAACTCCGCCAAAACAAAGAGCCAGACCCGCCGCCGCACACTCCCTTTTCGCCGGACCTTTCTCTTCCGTCACCGTCGGCGATGCTTTACTTGTTGGAGACGAAGGTCGCGTGTGGTTTTGACGGGATGGGTGGAGATTCGCGGTGGTGTGGTCCTAAGTCTCATGCGGTTACAACCTTCTGTCAAGCCAGCTCAGTGGTTACAACAAGAAGAAGAGGAAGCCGTCGACGTCGCTACCTCAGTTTCACGGTCTCACCAACGAATCGAACAAACATCGACGAAGCTTCGTCATTCGTCAGTTACACCGCTGCGGTTTCTACATCGTTGCCGATCTCCTCCGCTTCGACTCGGTTCGGTGGTGTGAAGTTGCAAGATGTTCGTGCGGTGGGTTTCCTCGCACAAACTTCCGAATCGCCGCCGAAGGCCTCGCGTCCGTCACTGTTTCATGATGAGTTTCTAACAAATCCTTCTTTCGATCCTCTCTTCATCCCCCTGACCTCTTCTTCTTCCTTATTTTCTTGTTTTGTTGTTGTTGCTTGCGATCTTCTTCTACTTTTTTGTTCTAAAATCTGTGTTGTTATGTTTGATTGAAAACAGAAACCGGGGGTGGTGACGCATTGAAGGAGGTTTGGCCGTGTGAAGTTGTGAAGGGACGAAACAAAGGTGAAAAGAGTGAAGTGTTGTTGGGGTTGGATTGAAGAATGAGTGTTGGTGCTGTTTTGTTGAGGTTGTGTGTTGATATTGAGTGATGAAGAGATTTGGTTGTTGGAGGTTTATAACAAGTTTGAAGAGGGAAGGATGTTCTGGCCCAAACAAAACAGGGTGAGTCCAGGCGTGTTGAGCTCACGGTTGTTGTTGTTGTTGTGAATAGAAAAATGAAGAGTGTTTATTTGGTTGGAGAAAAATGCAGAAAGTTTTGTTTGAAGAAGAAAGAATGGGATAGCGATGCCGTGAGTATTATCAGAGAGTTGTTTTGGAGTTGTTTTGTGGTCAGTTATGTGCCTCTGTTTCCAAAAAATATTGTAGTAGAATTGATATATGAATGGCTATGTTATGAGGTGGAATCCATGAATTGTTGCTGGTTGTTATGAGATGGAAGGATTGGTGAATGTAGGAGGATTGTTTGGTGATTTGTTTTGGCCAGGAGGGTTTGAAGGTGCTGAGAAAAGTTTGTGGGAAAACAAATGAGAAAGAGGCGCTGGTTTTTTGTGTTGTTGTCTTGGGATCAAAACTTTTTCTTTTATATCTAGGTCAACTAAAGACCTTTTTAATGGGCCTTGGCCTCAAGAATGATATGGCTTGTATAAAAAAGGAAGAAAAAAAGTAATGGACTCAAGAAAACAAAAAGAAAGTTCTTTAAGAAAAATGGTATATGGATTATGAGTCAATAAACTCAATAATTGGAGTGTGGATAAATATAGTGTACTAAATTAATTAAGAAAATGGCAGTGAAAAATGTATGGAAGTGGGTACTTAGTATGGATTGATAAAAAAGAAAAGTGTTAATAATGAGTTTAAAAAATGACAATGAATAAAAACATGGGTGATGACATTTATGGAGAGAAAAAAATGTTTAAGAAAAGTGGATAATATTTTGTGAATGGATAAAACAAATGGATATAAGGAAATATGGATAATGGATATTAAAGAAATAATAAACAGATATGAATTGGATAATGAAATGGGATGTAATTAAGGAGAGGGATTTGGATGTGGGTAAAAATAAAAATGGTAAATGATAAATGGTTTATGAAGTGGATATTCAGATAATCGAAAATATGGACGTGGTGAAACCGTTGTGAAAATGGTTAGGAAATGATGAAACTTATGGGTATGGATATGGATATGATTTATGGAACCCTTCAATATGCGAACAACCCTGAATCTTGAGCTTTTAATTCGAGACCAACTTCCACTGTTTTCTACACACAATAAACAACATGAGCACAACCACCAATGAACTGAACCAACCGCCATCTGAACTATCTAGAAACACTGCCCTGGTCATTGAACACACACCGACTGAGAAATCAACCACTGGAGCGAATATCTTGAATTTGAAGAAATCTCCTGATAGTTCAACCAAGATTAGGTCAACCATCCATCTGAACTAGACCGCAACTGAACAAACACGCTTGAACTGAAACCAAAACTTTTGAGATAAAAGATAGCCTGAGATGTTGAGAAGTCGAGAATATCCCTGTAACTTGAAGAAGAAAATATCCTGATGATATGCCAGATGCGCAGTAAATAGTCCTTGCAGACATGAAATCCTTGAAGATCACTGTTTTAGAGAAATAAACCCTAATCCAGCGACATGAGGAGAATGATACCAATGATGGCTGCCAACCAAAGCCTTGAATTTATCTGATAGCCACGAGTAGGGTGTGAAACCCTAGTTCCATAGGAAATCTATGATCCCATGTCTTATGCACATGCAAATGGTATGCAAAAAATGCGTATGAATGCAAAACGAAAAGCAGAAAAAGATGCAAAAGCCAGAGGGCAAATTTGGGGTGTCTACAGTATCCTCTCGTGCAATGCGGAAGTCAGAACACCGTAGTTCGACCCAAAGAGACTGAAAGGTGAATTGACTGATGAACTGCTTACTTGTCTATGCTCAAGTGTATGACCTGTCTGGCTCAGGTGCAACCTGTCTTGCATTAGACGGAAGAAGCAAGTTCTCGTTTATGAGTGAGTGAGATGAGAAAAGAATCCCGAAGGAGACGGTTATTGTTTGTTTTTTTGTATTTTCAGTCTTTTATTGCTTTTGAAAGTTTTTCATAAGTTAATGAGCTTAATCCTAAACCAATGGGTTAGTAAACTCATCACATCCTCCCTCTGATTAGGGGAAATGAGAATACCTTAAGTGTGAAGTCATCATCTCACACTTAATCACCCTGATGTGGGATTAAGATCATTAACCTACTTGTGATTATTTAGATGTTTTTGTTGTTTTTGTTTAGTGTTGAGTAATGAGATTAAGCCATAATCAAGGATTAAACAGACTCATTACACCATCCTAATAGAAGGATAATAGATGAGAATGTTTAAGCTGAGGAAAGCTCCTCAACTTAATCCATGATTAGGGATTAAACTCATGATAAAACAAGCCTTTGATTAAGTGGATTTTAATTAATGGTATGATGATGAAGTGAATTTTATGGTTTGTAAGACAACTTGAGGGGGACTTGTCCATTAACACTAGGGTTAGTCCTTCTTAACCAGTTAAGGAAGAATTAGAACCCTAATGCAAGGCCCAAGTTACAAGTGTGATGTCTTGATGATTATTATGTGAATTGATTAAAGGAGTTAAACACATTAAGGGTTTAACACTTAGGATTAAAGTTATACACTCCATCCTAATAGAAGGATGCAGGCATAAACTTAATCTCAAAGCCTTAAAGCCTTTAGGGTTTAGTCCTTGATTATGAGGTGAGAAGAGAAGACTCAAAGAGACACAAAGGTAAAATCTAAATGGGGAACTAATCAAAACCCTAATCATTGTCATGCTTGGTTGTTCCTAAAGTTTGTGAGGTTTGTAAGAGAAGTCTTCAAAGGAACCACCAGGGAACAGATGAATGGAGCAAGGAGAAGCAAAGTAACTTGCTTCATTCAAGAAGTCAAGTCACTTGAGGAAAGAAAGTAAGAAGCAAAAGAAAGAGCAAGCTCAATCTCATACACAAAGTAAAATGCAGCAATGATGCATAAGAGAGATGAAAAGAAATTGTGAGAAGTGAAGGCAAATTCACTTCCCAAAGTTACTTACCACCTGAAAAGTTAGTAAAGGAATGCAATGCAATGCAAAATGAGATGAGATGACATGGTACAAACCAAAACCAGAAGCATATATGAGATTATAATGATGCTATGAGATGATGCAAACATGAAACAAAGCATGGGGATGATCATACAAACTTATGGATGCAAATGGAGCAAGTTAAGAACCATGATCATGCATGAAAAGTTATGGAATGCAAATGGCATACAACATGGCAAATGCAAGATGCAATGATCAAACATGCTTCTAATATGTCTTAAGATGTCAAATGAATCAAATGGATGCACAAAATACTATGGCAAGTCAAGGTATGAATGCAAATGCAAGATGGATGCATATGGAAGCTCAAATTAGGGTTTATGATCAATGCACCAAACAAAAACCAAAATCAGAAGCAATCATCAAGATAAAAATTTGAAAATGCATTCAAAGGATCCCTAAACCTATATTAACTCACTTCCCAAAGGAGAGGTTCCAACTCTTAACCTAATAAAAGTTATGAATTTCCTAAAATTTCTAGGGTTTTAGGGTACCTTAACAAGAAAAATGTCAAACAAATGGAAAATGAAAGATCAATTCATGCCAATTTAATCTCACAAACTACATGATATGCTAAACACAATGCAAAAAGAATCAAATTCCAACTCTCAATGGTTAGGCAGAAATGATTTTTTGAAGTTTGGATCAAAATAATGCCTTGAAATGATTTTAATTCCATGAAAAATTATCAAAATGCATCAAGATCAAAAAAGAAATTTGGTTTGAGGGTTGGACAATGTTTCTAAATGGTTTTAAATGTTTCATGAATTTTTTGGTGATTTTTAAATACCTAAAAGTATTTTTAATTAATTAATTCTCATTAATTAATTAAAAATAAACTTTTAAATGATTTAAAAATATTTTTTAATGCAAAAAATAAAAATAAAAATGTTTTTGGTTTCTGAAATTAAATAAAAGTTTGTACAAAAAATTTCAGAATTTTTAAAAAGGTTTTGCTATTTTAAATTAAATGGAGAAAAGAAATACAAAATAAATGAATTAAAATTAAAGAAAATGAAAAGTAAACGCAATGGAGAGCCAGGATTGATTCTGGGGAAAGATATGTTGACTGCGCGCGCAATCCTAAGGTCCACATTCAAACTGAGATTAATTAAGTTTATGAATTAATTAATTGGAATTAATTAAGTTAATTGTGATTAGGGTTTCTGAGAACACATCCTGGCCATCCAAAACACGCGCCAGTCAACCTTGGTCAGCTAATCCTACGCTCAGCATTCAAACTACAATTAATGACAGGGATTAACCCTAATTGTTTTCAGGTGGCCGGAGAAGACCTCCGGTTGTCTTCTCCGGTGGGAACCCCCCCTGAAAATCTCCAAAATCCTCAAAACTTCACTAAAACGAAAACTAAAAGCCCAGAAATCATCCCCACATTCCCCTGAATCAAAACCCCCACTCAAATCTCATTTATTCTTCTTCAATCAAACGAATCGAAGCCAAACAGTTTTTAGGGCAAAAGTTTCAGACATTGCATACATCCTCATCTTTCACTCATTTTCAAAGGTAAACATATATTCATGATCAGGGAAGCATGTAGATTCATTTAGAAACTTAAAATACACGTTCTGGAAAAAAAGTTCATGAAGCTACCTGAGTTTGAAGCTTTTCAGTTTGGAGCTTTCAGACCTCTTCTCTTGTGCAAAACTGCTCCTATGACCTCCCTTGTTCTTCTGAAAGGCTTGGAGCAAGTTTATTTTGGCTGGCTGGAGAGATTGAACAAGTTCTGTTCAGTGCAGTGAGGGAATCGTGTTTCTGATTCTGGGGGTTTAAGACAATGGTGATGGGTGCTTTGTGACCAGGAAGGTGTGTTGAGTTGATCTATGAAGTTAGTTTGTGTGTTTGTGACTTGTGTGATGAGTTTCGAAAGCTCTTGCACATGAAGGTGAAAATGAGAATGCTGTGCTATGGAGTGTTTCAGGCTTGCCTCTTGTTATGTTTGGCTTGCATTTGATTAGTATAAACAAATGCCATTGGTCAGAAGAAGTGACATGTGCTTTATTGATTGGTATGGGTCCTTTTGCCAAAAGGTCAAGTTTGTGTAAGAGAAGCATGGGCCACTTGCTAGCCTAGTACAACAAGTGTGTCCTGCGCAGCATGATGAGGTAAAAGGCCTAGGATGGTTCAACAAGCTAGCCAGCAAGTGGATGAGAAGCTATGATGGATTTTGCAACTTGGCTTGCCTTTGATCCTTATGAAAAAGTCTTGCTCCATAAGCCATAAAACATGTGATCCCTTGGCCCATTCTGATTTTTAAATGTTGTGTGATCATGTTGTGAAAATTAGAAGTCCATTTGATGACTTAATTGGCCTTGAGAAGTGAATTTGCAACTTTGCCTCTTTGGTGGAAACTTTGAAATTTTGTGATTTTAGCCAACTTTGACAAGCCATAACTTTTGATCAAAAATGAATTAGGTCATGTTCTTGTACTTTTTGAAAAGGGAAAAATCTATTCTACAACTTTCATGACCAAAGTTTTTCCATTTGAAGCTTTCTTGAATCAAAAAGTAAGGGTTGAAAAAGTTGCCTAAAATGACAATTTCATTAAAAGTCAAACTTGCCCAAAAAGTCAACTTTGCAAAAGACTTGAGATTCTTCAATTTTGTGAACTTCTAACATCTTCTATGATCAAATAAAGATCATACACAATCAAAATGATGAAGAACACCTTTTGGTTGGGTCATTGGGGGCCTCAGATGCCCTGATTTTGCACTGACTTGCTTGAAAAGTCAACTCTTGATCAGATGACTCCCCCATGGAATTTCTTCATGAAAATTGATATGCATACTCCCTATACCATATAGAGACCAATAGAAACAAGAATGACCAAAAAATTTGGAGTTATGGCCTCTGAAACCAAAACCCTAATTTTAGGTCATCTGTGCAGTCAAGCCTGGCTCTGCTTCCATACCATTCTCAGTTCTTGTGATTCTTTGACATTCTTGACTTTGAGAGGATATAATATGATGCTTGAACATACATGGACCCCTTTGAAGTGATTGATGGCCTTTGGAGTGGCTCAAGAAGCTCTTGGATTGCTCAGATCACAAACCCTAGATGCAGATGACTTTGAACCAAAGCAGTGAATCAAAAAATGTAATATGAGATGCTATGATTGTGTTTATGCATATGAAATGAACACAAGCCATGGTGTGAATGGGTGAGGGCAAATTTGGGGTGTTTACATTAAATAACAAAGCAGGGGAAGGAAATAAATGATAAGCGGCAAGGTTTAATAAATTGGGCGAAAGCACAACAAACCACACTGATTTAGTCAAAGTGGACGGTGCAACAATTTGACACATGTAAAATTTTGGGTCACATTTTGCACTAAACTTCCACATGTGGAAGTTGCTTTTAAAATATTTGCAGTTGTGTTTTGGCGTGATTTCACACTAAACTTCCACTAATGGAGGTTGAACTTTGAAATACACTAATTTTCCTGAAATTCTGGTATGACAGACTCAGATGTCGAATATGATGTTGAGACATCTTATCTGTTACATATAAACATGGCAAGGCATACACAACAATATTTAAATTTTTTTATATATCAGATTGAAACATTCTTCAAGATGTTTAAACATCTGATATGACATTTAGCACATATACTGCATAAAATAAACTTAAAGTTGTAAAGAACACAAAAAATGGTTAACCCAGTTCGATGCTAACTCATCTACTCTAGGGGCTACCAAACCAGGAAGGAAATCCACTATGTAGTATCAATTCAAAGACTTCTCAACAAACACCTACAGTTTACAGTCTTCTCACTTAATCACTACATGTGCAACTTCTACTTAGGAACTCCTAAATATGAGAAACTCATCCTCACTTCCAATCACCTCAATGATGTCTCGCAGTCCTCAACAGTCAGTTGATGTTATTGACGGCTCTTTACCTACACAACAATCCAAAACAGAAGCTACACTTCCATTACAATACCTTAACCTTGCTTAGCAGCTTCAGTTAAATACACCATTTCTCTTGCTTACAAGCTTCGAGAATCACAAGTAAAACAGCCGCAATAGGGTTCCTTGTTGTGCACGACTCCCACAAGAACACAGTCCTAATAATGTTTACATTTTCGTTGGTTGGTTATTTCTAAACTAGGTTACAAGGTTTCTTTTATAACCTATTCCCAACTGGATTTGGGCCTAAACAATCACAACAATAGCTGCTACAGAATATGCAGAAAAATCTTCTACAAATATACAAAAAGATCTTCAAATATAAAAACTCCTAAAATATCTCTAAATATAGAAACTCTATATTTTTCAATATTTGTCTTCAATGTAAATTTGAGTCTTCAAGATCTTTTACATCAGCGCCATTGGATTGATTTAAATCTTCAATAATATTATGTTTCTGTTGAAATCTAATAGAATATTCAATCCATCTTAAGCAGTTCATGATGTCGAATAAAATGTCTTGATATCTTCTTCAACATGTTATTCCAGATGTTGAAACATTTCAACACAATATGTTTGGACGCACACAAAAGGATTCTTTGCTTAATATATTATTTATTTTGCAAAGATCATGTACATATACAATGTTGCTATTTGTTTTACAAGGTTAATGCCAATTCTAAAAATATAGAACTTACAATCTCCCCATTTGGAAATTTTTGGCTAAAACAAATTTTACAAAATAAACCAGAAAAAAACAGCAGCAAAACAAACAGAACATACTGAAAAAACAACAGCAAAAGCAAACTCTTCACTTTGTCAGGGTATGTTGTTTGGCATTTTCAATAGTATTCACAATAACACACAATTCACCTATTCTTTCAGTGGAAATAGAAAATCTTGAAGTCTTGGTCGAACCAATCCATTAAGATCTCTCTCCATTCAGGTTCCATAAAACCCTTCTGCCAAAGGTGATGAACATTCTCCATCTAGGTGACCAATAGTGACTTCACCCTCTCATTCCCTTATGCAACTCAGAACACAAGTCACAATTGTGTTCAACAACTCAGGAAACAAGTCACAAAGACTAACATTCAACATTCATCTTGACATCCTGATATCCATCATAAAAGAACAACAGATGATTTTGTTGTGACAACAACTCTGAGCACATCATCTGTACATGTTCTTTCTCCCTCTTTTTAGCCAAAAAATTGGCAAACACAGCCCTCACATCACCATATCCACGAATTATTCATCCAAACACAAAAGAAACCCATTAGATGGAAAGGTGAAAGGATGAGAAACAATCAAAGCTCACATGCTGGAGGAGGAGGAAATACGTTTCTATAAATAGGAAGCAAGGACATAGATAGTAATGACCTGTCATTGAAAAAGAAGCGTTCTTGGTCTAAGATCTTTATGATAGGAGCAAAAACTTTTGCACCATTCAATGTGGAACAAAAAACTGACCTTGACCAGCTGACTTGCTGTCCCAAAATAAATGGCCCAATAGCAAACACACTTGAAAAACCCGTGTTTCACATTTTTCGGCCAACGTCGTCCACAAATATTCCTCAAGAGGAAACAACACACACATTGTGAAACATGTTCTGACATCCAACCATATACTCTCTTCTAGTAGTGCAACATTATGGTTCACAACACCTGAAGAATCTAACATAAACTGCAGATAACAACTTTATTCCATAAAACCTTTTGGATACTTAGGATACACCTTATCTGGATCACAAGGACATGCACATCACAACCACTAAGTAATAAAAATTAATCAGGAAAACATACTTAGTAGCACACGTCACAACATGATGTGTAACATCACAGAACCTGGTTAAGGTATTACTCCCCATTAACTCCACAAAATCAGCTGCACAAAATTGTAACACACTCCCCCTAACTAGGATACTCCATGCTTCTTTGCACTATGTTGAAAGGAAAACATAAGACGCATCTTCATGTCTTCAAGAGCTCACCCTTTGTTCAATTCCCAATTTAACACATTCACTACTTATACCAAAACATACCTGATCCCTTCTTGGTTTGTAGTTACCACAAACTACACAAGCTGAACATCTTCTAGCATGCAGGTTCTGATACTAAGCCTTCACACACCAAAGGCCATATAATCCAGATAAAACACATCCAAACTAATTCTGACATTAGAATGAATGAACACACACAGACTTCCAAGAAATCAATACCTGATCTACTTCACTCTACTCTACATGTTTCTTCCATACAAATCATCTACTTCATCATTCTCCCATATGATTAGGTAGCTAAGAATAGAAACCATGTAGACAAACACCCCAGATAATGTACTAACACCTAGTTAGAACATTTTCCACACACTAAGACCTTATCACCATGATCCTAGATGCGCTCCACCAACTGGACTTACTATAGCATAGTAATCCAAGAACTGAAAATCTTCAAATGCACTATGCCACCAGATTGAATCAGAAATCCAGAAAGAGAGATAAACTCTCACCCACCTTCAAGAAGAATAAATCTCCACGAGTCTTCAACTCATCACTCTTCTGCCCAAGAGCAATTTGTTCCAAGATAATCCTCAAGAACAATCAGCTGCCACACTCTAATTATCTTGATTCTTCGATTCCATTTTAGAGATCAACCAATTTCCACATTTTGATCACCTCCTTTATGAATCCTCATATGAAAAATCCAATTGCCACACTTGTCTTCTTCACGTTTATCAGAAATCTTCCAAAGATATCCTAATAAATAAAGTTGATCTTCAGCAAGTTGTCAAGATAATAGTCCTTTTGAAGCATTCAATCCCTGTAAATCATTCTATCTTAAATTGATGTGCCACTCCACCAATTAGATTATGACGTTGAACTAGATGTTTGAACATTGTTAGTCCACATCCAACTGTTAAATTCAACTCTTTCTTCTGCCACTTGAAAGAACCTTTTTCCTTTACAGAACAGGAGTTCGATGCTCTCATAGACTTGATTCATCAATCAAGTTTGAGTAAACAACCTCCATTCTGTTGATTATGTAGAAATTCCTATCAATATCACATATTGTTAAGAAACTCCCAGTGTTTTCTCCAAAGTCTTCAAACCTGCCACTGTCTAAACCTTCAGAAGGAATAGTTCAGAACTACACCTTGCAGCTATACTAAGGATGACATTTCTCCTTGAGTAAAGCAATCTTCACAAAGACCTGATGATTTATCAATCTTCACAAAGACCTGATGATTTAGAAATCTTCACAATCTTCACGGACGGGTGCCACAAGGAGTATGTACTAATGTTTTGTGAATGTGAGGCAACTGCTCTTGCTGGGGAATCTGGGATGTATTCTGTAAGTGTTTGATTCAGACCATGACTTATAATTATGCTACATGTTTGATTTTTGCCGTAATGCTCCGTATTAAAACGGAATTCTACGCTTTGTTTGGTGAATATGATGCGGATGCTATGACTATGCAAAGGAGAACAAATCCGGGATTCGGATCCCGTTGCTGTGAAGATCTCTGGTCGATCCGTTGAAGTGAACATCCCAGCTGGGGATGAGATCGTTGGTTGATCTGATGAAATGATTCTGCTTGGGGAAACGGGTCAATGATTGACCTATTCCTGTAAATGAGGGACCCAACTGGGGTTTGTAGAAGCTTCCGTCACTCTGTTGTGATTCCTTCGTGCGTTGCTCTTCTGGATAGAGGCTGAAACTCTGTGGGGAGATGGTTCCCTGGCTTTTGTGCTTGGCTGTGGAAGGAGGAATGATTGGTACCTTGGATGGGGAGAAAATAACAAGTGGCAACTCAGCTGGGGAGCAAGCACTTGGGTGCCAAGACTGAGTGAGTGTTGATTTGCCAGCTTGCTGGGATGAAACTTTCATGCCCCCTGCTGCGCTTTTGAATACCTGCAATCCTGCAAAGACAGAGAAACGCACAAGTAATCCCGAGGCATCCCTTACCGGATTTCGTCATAGGAGGGAGACACTCCCGAGAGCAAGTATATTTCCTGCAAGCACGTAGTTTTTATTTTTTGAGGATAAGCATCTGTATTCATGCAATCAGTATTTTAAAGATATCAGACATTCTTTGCAAATAAAAGGAAGTGTACGAGGTGAAACTTGACTGAAAATCTGTTTTTATTAATTCATATGCCCTGAATTGGCAAGATACAGCCAAAGAAACATATCTCCTTAAATGAGGAGATTGTTACAAATTGAGAAACAAAATGCTGGCAATGTTGATGACGCTTCAAGGAGCTTCCCCCCATGATATGACTCGTATGACTTTTGACGTTCTTCTCGTCTTGCTTTCTGAAGAAGGCTGATTCTGAAAGAGGCTTGATCCTTTTGAAACCTACCAAGTTGTAAGTGATACAGACGAATTCAAGGTGCAGTTGTTCGCTTATTCCCTTATTTTGCATGGATCACCCTTTCGGGTTTTCAATCCATCGGGATACCCTTTTTTGCCTGAGCTGTCCAATGCGGCTTTTCAACTCAGCGGGTGTACATTTTTTGTTTATTTTCCCTTATTTTTGCCCGAGTCTTTTATTCTGTTTTTGACTCGCCGGGATGCCCTGTTTTTGCCTGGACTTACATTCTGTTTTTATGTCCAGCGGGTCATTTTTATGCGAAGTATTTTTTAACTGCATCTGAATTCACAGGGGATGGGAAATCTTCACCATCCATGGTGCTGAGTGTTGCACCCCAAAATTTGCCCTCACAATACAAGACTTTGTGTGCTAAGAAGGATCACAAGGTTCACAAGTTTCTCAATGCTTATATAACCTTTCATGAGGTTCATGAAGTCTACAAGTCACTTCTTGAAGGCTCACAAGGTTCACAAGCTTCTCAACATTTACAAGACCTTTCATGAGGTTCATGAAGACTACAAGTCACTTCTTGAAGGTTCACAAGGTTCACAAGCTTCTCAACATTTACAAGACCTTTCATGAGGTTCATAAAGTCCACAAGTTACTTTATGAAGGTTCACAAGTCCCACAATGCTTTCAATGCCTTTCATGAGGTTCATGAAGTCTACAAGTCACTTCTTGAAGGTTCACAAGGTTCACAAGTTTCTCTACATTTACAAGACCTTTCATGAGGTTCATGAAGTCCACAAGTTACTTCTTGAAGGTTCACAAGGTTCACAAGGTTCACAATGATTACAAAGCTTTCCTGAGGTTTATGAGGTCTACAAAGCCACTTCATGAGGTTCACAAGGTTCACAAGCTTCACAATACCTCCCATGAGTATCACAAGACATTTTATGAAGGTTCATAAGGTTCACAAAGTTCACAATTGGTCAGAAAAGTTGACAATTCCCTCAGACAATGCACCTCCTAAGCAGTGCATCCAAAACTAGGGTTTTGACTTTAATCAGGCTAAATGGACTTCCAAGACTTCAAGTGAGCTTCATAACATCTTATATGTGTGTAAGAACCCCCATGACAAGTTTCAAGACTTTTCTCAAAAGTTTGCTCAGTCAGATGATCAGATAAGTCAAAATCAGTCAATGCAGTTAAAAAGTCAAACTGAGGTCAACTGTGGTCAAACCAAAGTCAAACTTCATGATTTTTTGCCAATATCAAGTATATGAAGTAAAATTCATCATTTGATCAAGGGTTGATCATGATTCATCAAGGAGATTCCAGATCATCAATAATCAGGAGTTTCTAAATTAGGGTTTCCTCAGTAAAAGTCAACTGAACTTTGACCAGCCATAACTTTCACATACTTCATCACCAAGTCTCCATCCAAAGCTCATTTTGAATTAAATTGAATTCTCTACAACTTTTATGTTGAAAGTTAAGCCCAAAAATGCTTCATTTGAAAGATATGATCTAAGACATTATAGGTCATTTCAAAAGTCAACAAAAAGTCAACAACTTCCAAAGGGCATAACTTGAGATTGGTAAATGATATGGACCTGAAACCAATGGGGTTGTTTAGAGGACTCTTCAAGCTTTCCAAAAAGTCCAAGAACACCCTCATACCTTTAAAATTGAGGGAGATGTGCCTTTGCAAAGTTGGGAAATTTTGTGATGGTTTATGTTGAAAATGGGGGTTTAAAATCACTTCTTTCCAAATGGGCTGCCCAAGTTGTGATCCAATCCATACACCAACATCATGCACGACCCAATGGCAAGAAATTCTGATTTTTATATTTTTATTTGATATTTATTTGAATTTTATTCATTTTAAATCAAATTAAATCAAAATAAAATCTAAAAATCAAAGTTTGGACATGATTCTTCTTCTAGAAATTAATCAATGCTGTTTAACATGATTTGATCTTGTACAAATTCGTGCTAGACCAAATTAGAAGGCAAATATTTGATTTTTTCACACTTTAAGATCATGACATTCCTTCACACTCAAGGCATCCAAAGAAGCCCACAAATCCAAAATTTCTTGACCTAATTCAGTCTACTATAAGTACATAACATGAAGCAACACATTGACACGAATTCCAGCAGCCACAAGTAAGTTCACAAAATCAAAAAATCTTCAAAAAGCTCACTTTCGGTTTCTGATTTCCAGAGTTCTACAAGGTATTTTGAAGACATAGCAAGCTTCCTTGGACCCTCCTGATCATAAATCATCACCCATATGCATCCCATGTGCACCCTATTGCCTAACCCGAACTCACTTTAACCTTGAACATATTTTTTTCGAATCCATTGATTTACCATGTCTAACTTGTTTTTGATTGTTGTATGATGTTTAGAATGGACTTTAGAACGATTCTGGGTGGTTCAATTGGATTTTTCTTGCAGGTACAAGAATCCACCATGATTAGGGTTTACGGCCCCCTTTAGGGTTTCATGATTCCCTAATGATAAATGGATTTTAAAGACATAGGACAATTGCAAAACTCAGTAGCAATTCAATGATATAATCAATTTTATGAAACTTTGTTGTTTGGATTGAGTTTGTGATTCGCAGGGATGAAGAACCCGTAGCAATATTCGCAGGAAAATTCAAAAGGAAATTCGCAGGAAATTTGAATGAAGAAGACGAAGTTTGGCGCGCGTCCCTGGGATTCAAATTTCTTTTTATATTATATAGATTTGTTTATATTTAATTTGTACAGGTTGATGAGTGGCCCAGTGGAAGGAGGCGTATGTGTATTGGCAGCATGACCTGTGTTCGAATCCTGGTCATGGCAATTATTTTTGGTTTGTTTCATCTATATATTGAATATCATATATTATTATTATTTGGTGGTTTGTCATCAGGATTGGCTCTTCCATCCGGGTGGTGATGCGCGTGTTTGAATGTATAAAGGTCCTGGGATCAAATCCCACCCCAGGCCTTTTGCGTCTTTTATTTTTCCAGGATATTTTGTAAATCAAGAACAAAACTAGCAGGACTTATTTCATTATCACCAACGCATGGTTGGTTTGATGGTGTGTTTTGGTGCTGGCAAGCATAGAAACCTGGGTTCAAACCCAGCCAAGGTAAGTTCTAATTTTTTGTCATTTTTTTCTATTTTCTTAATTAATTATATTTTGTTTATTATAAAAAACTTAATTTCTAAATAACCTTATACTACTTTCTTTGTGTTCTAAAAAAAATATATTATAATTTATTTTCTCAAATATAAAAATGTTCTTTTTATTTTATTTTGTAAATATATTCATATTATGTATATATGCTTGTGAATAAATTAGATAATTAGGATTAGACTAATTCCACAAACCCTAATTATAAATAAAACCCTAATCTTAGAAACTTTAATTTATTTTTTCTAAATACTTATTAAAAAAAAAACTTAATTGTTTATTTCTTTATTTTTAACATAGTTATCATGTACATGTTTATTTAATAAAATTAATTTGTGTAAATATAATATTTAATATAAAACCTTGTAAATATAATTAATTATAACCTATTTTTTATATAACATGTAAATATATTTTATATGCTATGTTTATAATCTAAACTATATTTTTAATATATATGTTTAAAAATAATTAAATTTATGCTAATATTATAATTACAATTTTTATATTTAGAATTAATAAATTGCATATAATTTTAAATGAAATTGTTTATATTTTCTTAATAATGTCTAATTCTTATTTGCTATTTTATTTTGTTCACTAATTCATTATTGTTATTTCCCTAACTTTATATATTATTAACCTTGTTCAATTATTTTTATTATTATTATTACCAATTTTGGCTTATTATTATTTCACTAATATTATTAAATTTTTTATTATTTTAACTAACCTTATTTTTAATTATTATTATTACTAACCCCTATTTATTTATTATTGCTTATTTATTTATTTTTGCTTATTATTTATATTTTGCTCTTATATTTTTGCTATTTATTTTTAATTTGCTTATTTTTATTATAATCATTATGTAAATGCTCCTGGATGTAAATTTGTAAATATTTTTATTTTTGCTATGGTTAGTAATTAGGGAGTGCAAATATGTATTCTATGTAAAATAAATTAGATCACTTTAATAATAAGATAATTAAAATAAACACTCACACACACGTAAGTCGATTTTTAATCGCCGTCTCACATTTCTAAGGTTATCCCTCAAGTTGCCTACGAATAAGGTCAAGTGGGGTGTATAAAGCAAGTCCCTTTAAAAAGAAAAAATCATCAAGTCCCTCATGGTTGCCTTTATGAATCGAGTCCCTTCGAATAAATGATGATAGTCCCTCATATGTGCTTAATACACCCCACAGTTGCCTTCATAACCAGAATGTCCCTCACATGTCCCTTACATCCAAGGTAATGACTACCTACTCCTTTATAGTAGGGATAGTCTTACCAATGAAAGGATAAAGAACAAGAAAGACTTTAAACTTTAGGGTAGGTTCCTTTTATGTACTTGCTCACTTCAAAAATTTTCAAACTTTTCCACAATCTCAAACAAATTTTCAAAAACAAGTTTTTACACATCCGTACATGGATTATTATTAACTATTCTGAAAATTTTCTTATTCACACACTACACTTTCAAAAACAATTCAAAAGTGAGCTAAGTACCTAAGAGCCCATGGATAACCATGGATGTAAAGGGTGCTAACACCTTCCCTTTACATAACCTACCCCCCGGACCCAAAATATTCTCTTAAGGTCTTTCCTGTTCTTTTATAACCTTTCCTTTTGGATAAAATAAAAGTCGGTGGCGACTCTTGCTGTCCGCAACATTACTTAAAGTCAGTTCTCCCACCGTGTTACAGAACTGGCGACTCTGCTGGGGATCTATTTAAGAGGGGTACCCTTAGGAATTAAGATCACTTTAAATTGTTTGCCTTGTTTGTTTTATATTACTTGTTGGGGTGCTCTTATGTGTGAAAGGTCCTAACCCGGATCTAGTGTACCTTAGGTAAATGGCAATAGACCAAGGAAACTGTACGACGTATATCGATACGGTTGATCTGGTGGCCATAGTTAGTGCGACTCCTTGGTTGGTGCTTATGTTCCTTAAGTCAAGTTGAGGATAATATGAGGCTGCCATATGTTGTCAATGCACTAACTAACTTTTAGAACCCTAGTTAACTCATCTTGGCCTTTAGAAAAGTAGTGAGGTAACCGGCTTTGGTGCAGACTGAAGTTGGTTGACACTCGATACTACACTCATTGAGATCTTAAACTTGGAGGGTTTTGGTTGGCAAGTAAGCTGCCTTCTGATCAACCACCCTTGTGAAGGATCAATGATATTGAGATCCCTTAGAACCTGGTTACTTTTGTAGGACAGGATGAACCAACTAACTTCAGGGGAGGGTACTCACCTTTGAACCTCATGCAAGCCTTTAAACCTAGGGCTATGGTGTGACTTGTTTGTGTGTGCCACATGTTTGTGATTGAACATAACATCATGACATCATCATGCATCATGAGCATATCATTTTCCCTAACCATTTCAAGGACTAAAGGATTTATCTTTGTTCTTTGTTGCAGGTCATGGCTTCTGCTCGTAGAAACACCATCAGGATCAACTTTGTGGGGATACCTCCCAAGCTTAAAGAGTTGGTTTCTCAAGTGTCTGATCATTCCCAGTTCAACAAGAGACATGGTCACCTATTAGATCTAGTCACTTCAGGGTTCAATGAAGACATGATGAGTGTCCTGTTCCAGTTCTTTGACCCTAAGCACCATTGCTTTACATTCCCTGACTACCAGCTGGTTCCAACCATGGAGGAGTTCTCCAAACTTCTGGGTATACCTGTTCTTGATCAAAGACCCTTCACAGGTTTGGAGAAGGAGCTTAAACCAGAGGTTATTGCTGCAGCCCTACATCTGAAGAAGTCTGACATTGTTCTAGAGACAAGAAGTGGAGTTAAGGGTATTCTGGCCAAGGTATTAGTGGATAAAGCTCAAATGTTCTTGAAGGCTATGAGCTATGATGCTTTTGAGGAGATCTTAGCCTTGCTGATTTATGGCTTAGTATTGTTCCCCAATCCAGATCAGTTCATAGATGTTCATGCCATCAACATTTTCCTGAGTCACAATCCAGTGCCTACATTGCTTGGAGACATCCTGCATTCTCTTCACACCCGTACTACAAGGGCAAGAGGAACTTTGATGTGCTGCATACCTTTACTTTCTAGGTGGTTTATTTCTCACCTTCCTCGCTCAATAATTAAGAATGAGCAAGGTTTCAGATGGTCTAAAAGGATCATGTCATTATCTCACTCAGATATCCATTGGTGCTCCAGATCTATGGAGAATGTCACCATCATTGACCGTTGTGGGGAGTTTCCTAATGTGCCACTTCTAGGCATAAGAGGAGGCATCACCTACAACCCATCTCTAGCTTTACGACAGTTTGGTTACGCTCGGAGTGATGGTCCACATGACATGTTGATTCAAGGCATTATGTTTGACTACGACAACGATCTTCAGGGTTACCGTCAGAGATTCATACGAGCATGGGGAAAAGTAAACAGGGTTGACAGCAAGACACTGGAGCCTAAGTACACTATTCCTATGGAGGCTTATCTCAGATGGGTACGATCTCGTGCTCAGACACTCATGATGCCATATCCTGCCGTCCTACCAGTTACCATGGAACCTGTTGCTGAAGGAGACACAGCTTATACCATCCTTCACCCAGACATGCCTACTGATAAGGAAGACTTGCAGAGATCATGGATCCAACTGAAGGAGCAAAGGGATACTTTCGAGGCTCATTACAAAGCAAGCCAAGCAAGAATCCTAGAGCTAACAAAGCAACTTCACGAGGAACGAAACCTCAACTCATACCTCAATACAAAGAGGAAACGTCCATGGGAGACTTAAAACCCCATCTTTTGTACTTATTTCATTTCCATTTTTGTAAGCCTAAAAGGCAAAACAAGTTATTACTAATAAAAAGTTACTTTCTTGTTTGTTTAAGCAAATTTAAATTCTGCGGTCCTTGAAAACATTGCATATGCATTCCCATACCATATCATTGCATCACAGGTTTATAATTGTGCACAGGTTTCTCATCTTCTCGCTGTTTATTTCAGCAATGGCTCTTGAACAGTCAGTTAAGGATCTTCAGGCACAGAATGCACAGTTCCAAGAGCTGATCTTGAACCTGTCCAAAGGGCAAGATGAATTGAAGACACTGCTGGCCAAGAAGACTAAGAAGACTAGAAGGTCTGCTGGGTTACTCAACATGGGAAGAAGGTTCAAGAGTCCTGTCAAGACCAAGGAACAGATTGATGACTATGAATCTGAGGAATCTGAGAAAGAGGGAGGCAGTCTCCACAACACTATGGGGGACTCTGATTCCGAGGCTAATTACTACCATGAGCCTAATGAAAACAAATTCAAGATGCTGGTGGATAGAATGGATGCCATGGAGTTGCAGAAATCATCTGGGCTGGATTTTGAGGATTTGAGTCTGATATCAGGGGTTGTGATACCCATTGGTTTCAAGGTTCCTACCTTTGTTGTTTATGATGGGGTCTCTTGTCCCAAGCTGCATTTGAGGTCTTATGTCAGAAGGATTCAACCTCACACTGCTGACAAGAAGTTGTGGATCCATTTTTTTCAAGAGAGCTTATCTGGAGCTCAGCTGGAGTGGTATTATCAGTTGGAGAGTGTCAACATCAGAGACTGGAACGATCTTGCTGAAGCTTTCTACAAGCAGTATCAATACAATGCTGACTTAGCCCCCACTTGCATGCAGCTTCAGAGCATGTCTATAGGTGCCAAAGAAAGTTTTAAGGAGTATGCTCAGAAGTGGAGAGATTTAGCTGGAAGAGTTCAACCCCCTTTGACTGACAGGGAGCTGGTTGATATGTTCATGTGTACGCTGAATGGTCCGTTTTACAGTCATCTCATTGGAAGCTCATCATCTGGCTTCACTGAGTTGATCATGACAGGAGAGCGGGTAGAGAATGGTATCAAGAGTGGTAAGATCCAAGTGGGCACTTCTTCATCAGGTGCTGCAAAGAAGCCTCCCACTGGGAAGAAAGAATCCAATGCTGTTTATGGTCAACCTGATCGTAACAGAAGGCATCAGTCTGTTAGTGCAGTTCATATTTCAAATCCAACTCCTGCAACAACAGAGCAGCCTCAGGGCAACCAACAGAGGGCTAGGAGACAGTTCACAAAGATCAACATGTCAATGGCTCAGGCATTGCAACACTTGTTAAAGGCTGAACTTATTACCCTGAGGGAGGCTCCTCAGAATCCCAATGTTACCTCTCCCAAGTACAACCCCAATGCACGATGTGCATATCATTCAAACTGTCCAGGACATGATACTAATAACTGCTGGGTCTTGAAGAACAAAATTCAAGATATGATTGATGCTGGAGAAATTGAGTTTGATCCACCAAATGTGATTACAGCACCACTGCCAAATCACGAGAAGACTGTCAATGCCATTGATGAAGACCTACATGTCTATTCAGTTATGGAGTTGACCACACCATTGTCTGTTATCAAAAAGAGGTTAGTACAAGCTGGGATCTTTCCAGGTTGTCGTGAAGATTGTCTGTATTGTACCTATAAGCCGGATAGTTGCTTCATTTTGAGAGATGGAATTCAGCGTCTCATGGATAAGTATACCATAGTGTTTGAAAGAAGACCAGCATCTGTAGAAAGTATGGTGGATCATCTGACTCGGGGTAAGAAGATTGAAGAGGTTGACATGGTTGACAAAGTACCGGTAAGAATCACTTCAAAGGGTCCCATTAAAATCACTCATCAGGGTCCAATCAAGATTACTGCTGAAGGTCCTGTGAAAGTTGTTGCTGAAGCCAGAGTGGCTCCTCTGATCATTACCACTCCTGGTCCTATTCCTTATACATCTGACAAAGCTGTGCCTTGGCACTATGGGTCTGATGTTTACATTAATGGTGTTAAGCAGGAGCCTTTACCTGATGTGCCTGCTGACATTGATAATATTGCTGGATCTAGCAAGATCACTCGTAGTGGAAGAGTCTTCTCTCCTCCAGTTGCTTCTAAGAGTGCAGTTACTCCTGCTGCTACTTCCACCACTGATGCTCGGGGCAAAGGTCCTGTTATTGAGCCTGTATCTACTGATGTGCCAGCTGCTGATGATCTCTCTAAGCAGATGGAAGAAGTATTGAAAATCATTCGCAAGAGTGATTATGACATTGTTGACCAATTGGGGCATACTCCCTCAAAGATTTCTATGTTGTCCTTGTTGCTGTGTTCTGAGGCTCATGCCAAGTCCTTGATCAAGTTTCTGAAGTCTGCTCATGTGCCCAATGCCATTTCTGTTGACCAGTTTGAGAATTGTGTTGCCCACCTGACCTATGATAATGGGTTAGGATTTTCTGATGCTGATTTGACCCCTGCCAAGAGGGATCATAACAGGGCCTTGCATATTTCAATTGAATGCAGGGGCACTACCCTGTCACATGTGCTAATAGACAATGGTTCCTCTTTGAATGTGTTGCCCAAAGAAGTCCTTAACAAGCTGAGTCCTGAAGATGCTGTGCTGAAGCCCAGTAATATTGTGGTAAAGGCTTTTGATGGTTCTAGAAGAGTAGTGCATGGGGAAATTGATCTTCCAATCAAAGTTGGTTCTCAGGTGTTTACTGCTACATTCTATGTGATGGATATTCGTCCTTCATACTCTTGTCTGCTTGGTCGTCCCTGGATCCATGGGGCAGGTGCTGTGACCTCTACATTGCACCAAAAGTTGAGATATCCAGTGAATGGAAAAGTTGTTACTGTCTTTGGAGAGGAAGAATACTTTGTCAGCCATGTAAACACTTTCAAGTATCTGGAAGTGGAAGGTGAATACATTGAGACTCCGTGTCAGTCATTTGAAGTGGTTCCCTGGGTTGGTAATGATTGTGTAGCTCCTCCTGCTGTGAAGAAAGTTCCTGTGGTCATCAGAAAACCTCCAACAATGGCAATGGCCTCCCTCAATGATGCTAGAGCTGTGGTGGATGAAGGTGGTTGTACTATTTGGGGTCAGCTTCCTGATATTCCATACAAGTCTGACAAGTTTGGTTTGGGTTTCACTGCAGAATCCCAGAAGGCTGTTCGTCGTGCTCGTGCTGCTCGTATCACCAATCAAGGGGTTATTAATGTTGTGGGAGACTATGATGAAGATTACAACTTGGATGCATGGATTTTTCCTACTGTGGGTGCTGGACTCAATAATTGGAAAGCTGAAGATGTTATCCCTATCTCCTTTAGTCAGGAGTAAATACTATTACTGTGTTGTTGTTTTTTAAATTTGTAATTTCTGGAACAATAAAACTTTCAAGCCATGTGCCTTACCCGGGGCACAATGGTGTGCTTGTTACGGGCTGTCATTTCATTTGCATACCTCATTCAATAAAATCAGTGGACGTTTTGCTTTCGTAAATATTGTGTTCCTTGTCTTTCTTTTCTTTTATTTTTACTTTATCAGCTATGTGTTCTTACACACACCCACATCACTAAATGCAGATCCTCATCCACTCTGGATCCTGTTGATAACAGTTCTACTATTGCCAATTATGATTTCGAGAATCCGATCTATCAAACTGAAGACGGAAATGAGGACGATTGTGAAATACCTGTAGAGCTTGCTAGGTTGTTACAACAAGAAGAGAAAGCTATACAGCCACATGAAGAGCCAGTCGAAGTTGTGAATCTGGGAACTGAAGAAAACAGAAAAGAGGTCAAGGTAGGGGCTGATTTAGAGGACAGTGTCAAGAGCAGGTTGATTCAGATGTTACGTGACTATGCGGAGATCTTTGCTTGGTCTTATGAAGATATGCCAGGGTTGGATACAGACATTGTGGTTCACCGTTTGCCAGTAAAAGAAGATTGTCGTCCAAAGAAGCAGAAGGTTCGTCGTATGCGTCCTGAAATGTCAGAAAAGATCAAGGCAGAGGTAATGAAACAGTTCAATGCAGGGTTCTTAGCAGTAACTTCTTATCCTCAGTGGGTTGCAAATGTGGTGCCAGTTCCTAAGAAAGATGGTAAGGTACGTATGTGTGTAGACTACAGAGATTTGAACAAGGCTAGCCCCAAAGATGACTTTCCACTTCCTCATATTGATATTCTGGTAGACAACACTGCTCAGCATAAGGTATTCTCTTTTATGGATGGGTTCTCTGGTTACAATCAAATCAAGATGGCACCTGAAGATATGGAGAAGACAACATTTGTGACACAGTGGGGCACCTTTTGCTATAAGGTGATGCCATTTGGTTTGAAGAATGCAGGGGCAACATATCAGCGTGCTATGGTGGCTTTGTTTCATGATATGATTCATCATGAGATAGAGGTATATGTGGATGATATGATAGCCAGATCTCAGGATGAAGAGCAACATCTTGATCATCTGCACAAGTTGTTTGAGAGGTTGAAGAAATACAAGTTGAGATTGAATCCAAACAAGTGTACTTTTGGAGTTAGATCTGGAAAGCTCTTGGGTTTCATTGTCAGTGGAAAAGGTATTGAAGTGGATCCTGCAAAAGTGAAAGCTATACGAGAGATGCCAGCTCCCCGTACTGAGAAGGAAGTTAGAGGTTTCTTGGGACGATTGAATTACATTGCAAGATTTATTTCCCAGTTAACTACCATCTGTGAGCCAATCTTCAAATTATTGAAGAAAGATCAGGTGATGGAATGGAATGATGAGTGCCAGACTGCCTTTGATGAAATCAAGAGATATCTGCTAGAGCCACCAATTTTGATGCCACCAGTTGATGGAAGACCCTTGATTATGTACTTAACAGTGTTAGACAACTCAATGGGGTGTGTGTTGGGGCAACATGACGAGTCTGGTCGAAAAGAGCAGGCAATATACTACCTTAGCAAAAAGTTAATCGACTGTGAAACAAGATACTCACTGCTCGAGAAAACTTGCTGCGCTTTGGCATGGGCTGCTCGCCGACTAAGACAGTATATGTTGACCCATACTACCTTATTGATTTCGAAGATGGATCCAATCAAGTACATATTTGAGAAACCTGCTCTCTCCGGAAGAATTGCAAGATGGCAAATGATCTTGACAGAATATGATATACAGTATACTACTCAGAAGGCCATTAAGGGAAGTGTTGTTGCTGATCATCTGGCTCATCAAGCAGTGGATGATTATCAGTCAATGAGTTTTGAGTTCCCTGATGAAGACATTATGACTGTTACCAAAGAACCTGGACAATATGACGGACCTGAACAAGGATCCCGATGGACTATGGTTTTTGATGGTGCCTCTAATGCACATGGTAATGGTGTTGGTATTGTAATTAGTTCCCCTGAAGGTTGTCATACCCCAATCACTGCCAGATTTTGTTTCTATTGTACCAATAATATGGCTGAGTATGAGGCATGTATCATGGGTATTAAAGTTGCTATTGATATGAAGATTCAGTTCCTTGATGTGTATGGAGATTCAGCCTTGGTAGTGAGTCAGATTAAAGGAGATTGGGATACCAAGCATGATAATCTCATTCCTTACAGAGAACATGTGTTGTCTTTGATCCCACATTTCAAAGAGATTACCTTTGGACATATTCCACGAAGAGAGAATCAGTTGGCAGATGCATTGGCCACCATGGCATCTATGTTTGAGATCAGCTGGGATGATGAAGCTCCCAAGATTACTATTGATAGATTTGAGAAGCCTGCATACTGCAATGAGATTGACACAGAAGGGGCAGAGGAGAAGCCTTGGTTCTATGAAGTGAAAAGATATCTTGAAGCTCAGGAATTCCCTGAAGGGGCATCTGTCAAAGATAGGAAGTTCCTAAGGAGGTTCTCTGCTAAGTTCTTTTTGAGTAATGGGATTCTGTACAAGCGCAATCATGATTCAACTATGCTTCGTTGTGTGGATAAGAAGGAAGCTGCAGAAATTATGGAAGATATGCATGATGGGATCTTTGGCACTCATTCTAGTGGTCATACCATGGCAAAGAAGATTTTGAGAGCTGGTTACTATTGGTCTACCATGGAAGCTGATTGCTATCAACACTCCAGAACTTGTCACAAATGTCAAATCTATGTTGATAAAGTTCATGTACCACCATCACCATTGAATGTGTTGACTGCTCCTTGGCCCTTTGCCATGTGGGGCATTGATATGATTGGTGAGATCAAGCCTACCGCTTCTAATGGGCATCGTTTCATCCTGGTTGCTATTGATTACTTTACGAAGTGGGTAGAGGCAGCTTCATTTGCATCTGTTACCAAGAATGTTGTGGCTCGGTTCATTAAGAATAATCTCATATGTAGGTATGTGTAAACACCCCAAATTTGCCCTCACCCATTCACACCATGGCTTGTGATCATCTCATATGCATATACACCATCATATCATCTCATAGTACTTTTTTGATTCACTGGATAGTTTCTAAGGCATCTGCACCTAGGGTTTGTGATCTGAGCAACCTCAGGGCATCTTGAGCCATTCCAAAGGCCACTAATCAACTCAAAGGGGTCCATGTGTGTTCTTATATCATGTTACATCCTCACAAAGTCAAAATTGCAGAGGGATCACAAGAACTAGGGTTTGAGTGGATGCAGGGCCAGGATGAACTGCACAGTTGACTGAAAATTAGGGTTTTGGTTTCAGAGGCCATAACTCCAAATTTTTTGGTCATTCTTGTTTCCATTGGTCTATATATGGTATAGGGAGTATGCATATCAATTTTCATGAAGAAATTCCATGGGGAAGTCATCTGATCAAGAGTTGACTTTTCAGACAAGTCAGTGTAAAATCAGGGCATCTGAGGCCCCCAATGACCCAACCAATGGGTGATCTTCATCATTTTGAGTGTATATGATCTTTATTTGATCATGGAAGAAGGCTGAAGTTCATGGAAATCAAGAATTTAGGGTTTTTGCAAAAGTTGACTTTTTGGGTTTTGTTGACTTTTCAAGAATGCATCATTTTAGGTCAATTTTCAAGCCTTGATTCATGATCCAAAAATGCTTCAAATGGAAAAACTTTGGTCATGAAAGTTGTAGATCTCATCTTTCCCTTTTCAAAAAGTACAAGAACATGATCAAACTCCTCTTGGATCAAAAGTTATGGCCATGCAAAGTTGCCAAAAATCATTGTTTTTCAAGTTATGCACTAAATGGAAATTTTGCTAAGTCTTGAATCAATGCATTATGCAACCTCTAATTCACTTCAAACCAGCATGTAAACATTCTCCAAGTCACCAAAATCAGATTTGAACTAAGTTTGCCCTTGGTTTCATGTTTGGTTATGCAAAGGATCACATGTGAAACATAAGCTAGCCAAGTTGCAAAAACTCATGATTCACTTCCTACAACTTGCAGCATTGGAAGCTGACTTTGGGCTAGCCTCTCCCTCACCTTTTGCTGCGCCAGCCATGCCTTGTACTTGTATAACTTTGAGCCATGCCCTATCTTACACAAAAGTGGATTATGAGCAAAAGTAGCCACACCTATCATAGCAGGCCAAGTCACATCAAACAACCAATCAGAATTGTTTATTGTATCCATTTGCAAGCTAAACATAACCTCAAGAAAGGCTGAAACATACACATTCACAACTTACACAAAAAACCTCCCAACTTGCAAGTTCTATCGAATCTCTGGACACAGCCACAAAACACAAAAACTTTGATCACCATTCAACTCACCACACCTCAAAGGCCTCAAACCACCAAAGCTCAAGCCTGAAACAAGCTTGACCTGAGCTTCACCATTCACCATCATCAGAACCAGTTCTCTTCGAATCACACTATCCATCCATCAAACACTCCATTTTCCTTCACCAACAAGTCAAGCATGCCATAAGGAGCCAAAACCACCCCTTACTTTGAGCTGAAACAGCCTGTATGCAAAGTGCATTTTCTGCTACACCAGAAGTGAACCACTCAAAATAGCTTGCTAAAGTTCATTCCAAGCCTGCCATTGGTACCAGGGGAGTCATTGGAGCTAGCCTGCATCAAGAAACTGCTCTGGAAGCTCAAAAACAGGAGTTGTCACCTCAGGTATGATCATGAAACTTTTCTCTCAAAGCTCTGATTTTATGTTATAAAATGAAAATGCATGCTTCAAGGATCATGGTGATGTGTTTAGAATCAAAAATGGTGTGAAAATGGGCATTTTATGCATCTCTGAAATTTGGCCCGTGAATGCATTTGTCTTCGATTCTCCTTGTTCATGTTAGATAAATGTATTTTGATCTTGGATTAGGGTTTAGTTAGGGTAGGGGGTTGTTTCTGGGCAGGAAATTTGTAGAATAGTTGCTTGATTCGCGTTCTAGGGTTTTTATGCAACCGGAGAAGATGACCGGAGCTCCTCTCCGGTCACCTGAGGGTGATTAACCCTAAACTCAGGTCATTATGACCATTTGAATGTGAGCCGTGGATGAGCTTTGACTCGTTGACTTCCCTCCCTTTCCAACGCTCCAGATCATTTCATTTGCCCTAATCCCTTTGATTAACATTAATTAATTTGTAATTAAGTTAATTGGTTCAGATGCAATCCTCACCCTTCATTTGCGCGCTGGTCAGCATTTTCAAACCCAGGCTCAATCTCATGCGTCCATTCTAATTACTTTTCATTTTATTTTATTTTTATTCATTTTTCTTGCATTTTAATTGTACAATTAATTTAAAATAGTTAAAAAATCATAAAAATTATGAAACTTTTTCTTTAAGGTTTTATTAATTTTTATGACTCAAAAATATTTTTATTTTATTTTTTATCACTGAAAAAGTATTTTTAAATATTTAAAAGATTATTTTTAATTGATTAATGAGAATTAATTAATTAAAAATACTTTTAGGTATTTAAAAATTACAAAAAAAATTCATGAAATGTTCTAAGACATTTAGAAACATTGTCCAACCTTCAAACCAAATTTCTTTTTTGATCTTGATGCATTTTAAGAATTTTTCATTGAATTAAATCATTTTTGATGCATTATTTTGATCATAAGTTTGAAAATTCATTTCTGCCTAATGGTGAAGGTTGAGGCATTGATTCTTCTTGCATTGTTTTCCATTTAGCATGTATTTTCAAGGATAAAAAGGCCATGATTTGATCTTGCATTTCCTAATTGATTGGCATTTCTTTTGTTACAAACCCTAAAAAACCCTAATAACTTGTAAAATTCATAACTTGAGTTTGGTTGAGAGTTGAGAGTTCCCCTTTGGGCAGTGATCCATTATAGGTCTAGGGTTTCTTTGGGTACCATTTTCCATTTTTTATGTTAAGGTTTGCTTCTGTTTTTGGTTTGTGTTTGATGTTTGATCCATGAACCCTAATTTGGGCTTTCATTTGGATCCCTCTTGCATTTCCTTGCATAACATGACTTGTCATTGCATTTTGTGCTTTCTTATGATTCATTTGACATCTTAAGGCATGTATGAAGCATCATTGATCATTGCATCTCATATTTGCCATGTCATTTGCTTTGTATGATTCATGACATTCCATGCTTATTCATGCTCCTTAGTTTGCATCATTTGCATTCATAAACTTGTATGAACATCCCCATGTCTTGCCTCATGTTTGCAGCACTTCATAACATCATAATCATCATCACCATGCTTCTGGTTTTGCTTTGCATCATATCATTTCATCTCATCTTGCATTGCATTGCATTTCTGTCTAACATTTCAGGTGGTAAGTAAACTTGAGAAGTGAATTTGCCTTCACTTCTCATAACCTCTATTCTCATCTCTCTTGCATACCTTGCTGCATTCTTACTTGTGTTTGAGTTTGAGCTTGCTCATTCTTCTTCCTCCCACTTTCTTTCTTCAAGTGACTTGACTTCTTGAATGAAGCAAGTCACTTTGCTTCTCTTGATCTTGTTCATCTGCTTCCTGGTGGTTCATCTGAAGATTGTTCTTGAAAACCTCACAAACACTAGGACCAACCAAGCATGATAATGAATTAGGGTTTTGATTAGTCTCCCCCATAGTTTTTACCTTTGTGTCTCTCCTTGAGTCATCTCTTCTCACCTCATAATCAGGGACTAAACCCTCAAGGCTTTAAGACTTTGTGATTAAGATCATGCCTGCATCCTTCTTTTAGGATGGAGTGTATAACTTTAATCCTAAGTCTTGGACCCTTAAGGTGTTGAAATCTCTTAATTAATCCATCTAATAATCATCAAGACATTACACTTGTAACTTGGGCCTTGCATTAGGGTTCTAATTCTTCCTTAATTGGTTAAGAAGGACTAACCCTAAAGTTAATGGACAAGTCCCCCTCAAGTTGTCTTACAAACCATAAAATTCACTTCATCATCATACCACTAAGTAAAATCCACTTAATCAAAGGCTTGTTTTGTCATGAGTTTAATCCCTAATCATGGATTAAGTTGAGGAGTCTTCCTCAGCTTAAACATTCTCATCTACTATCCTTCTATTAGGATGGTGTAATGAGTCTGTTTAATCCTTGATTATGGCTTAACCTCATTACTCAACACTAAACAAAAACAACAAAAACATCTAAATAATCACAAGTAGGTTAATGATCTTAACCCTACATCAAAGGTGATTAAGTGTGAGAATCTGACTTCACACTTAAGGTATTCTCATTACCCCTAATCAGAGGGAAGATGTGATGAGTTTACTAAATCCATTGGTTTAGGCTTGAGCTCATTAACTTATGACAAACTTTCAAAAGCAATAAAAGACTGAAAGCACAAAAACAAACAATAATCGTCTCCTCCGGGATTCTTTTCTCATCACCTTCATTCATAAATGAGAACTTGCTTCTTCCGTCTAATGCAAGACAGTTTGCATCTGTGCCAGACAGATCATACACTTGAGCAAAGACTGCAAGCAGTTCCCAAGTCAATTCATCTTTCAGTCTCTTTGGGTCGAACTACGGTGTTCTGACTTCCTCATTGCACGAGAGGATACGTAGGCATAACTTAACGGTTATCGAACAAAAGTCTCTGTACATTCCCCCTCCTTCTAGCTTTATTCTTTAGCCTCATTATCATGAGCATTTCATTCCTGATCTCACACTGACACTGTACATTATACACATCACATTTCTTCACACTGACACCTGTACATTCTTTCCAGCTATTTTATACACAGATTGCACTGACACTACCCCTTTAAAACACAAATCTTTTAAGCGTGGATCCCGTCGAGTACGACGGACAATCTGGGTGCTAATACCTTCCCAGGTTGTAACCAACCCCCTTTCTCAGTCTCTCTGGTTCGCAAACCGTCTTATCCATCTCATTCTAGGCTTATGCAGCATTGCCCTTCCTCCGGGATAAAAATGCCTAGCTGGCGACTCTATTCATTCTCCAGTGAGTTCACGGCTGTGTGTTCTCATTGTCCCTCTCGCCGACCGTTCGCGTCTGTACCTTCATTTGATCCATTTCATTTGTCGGGAGCGACAGCTTGGCGACTCTGCTGGGGAATCTTATACTGCAACCAGGGCTTCTGGTTCTGTTTGTGGGTTCCTCCTAGCGCTTGATTGATTTGTGTTTACTGGGGTGTTATGTGCTTGTTTGTGCCTATATTTATTTTGTTTATTGCTTTATGTACAGTTGTTTACTGCTTTATTTACTGCTTTACATATATCATACTGTCATGCTGTCTGTGCTGGATCTGGTTTTGTTTTGGTGGGTGGGGTTCTATTGAGAGTTAAGGTCCTATACCTGGGACCTGAGTGACACCTAGGCTAGAGTGAATCATATTCTTTCCCATTCCATTTCGGTCTGGTGCGGGAATATGAAACACGGTTCAGATATGGGTTTCTTCCTGAGAACTCTGTGCTACGGATTTCCTGTAGTGCTAGGGGGATCTGAGAAGCCTGCTAAGTCTGGATGACCTTTTAGTATTGACCTTCAGAAACTGAGGTGAATTAGAGGAGGAATTGTTATGGTTATTGTAAACACTGTACCTCCGGGTTAGAAGTGTTTACACTTTTCATAACTGATCCAAGTCTGAGGATCCTTGTTCTAGATCACTACCTGTGAGGGGGTTGGGCTGTTTACAGGTTTGCAGGAACCTTGACCTCAGAATACCTTGTTACTTTGACTTTGTTAAGAATGCTCCATGTTGGATAGTTCTTGTGATTCTAAAACCCTGGACTTGTGGCTCTTTATTTGAGTCCCCTACCTTGGTTACTGGATTTTTTAGACCTCCATCAGGAATTCTTGAACACACATGGATCTATGCCAAGGCAGTTTATTCAGATCCAGCTCAGTCACAAACCCTTTGCATTTCATCTGCATACATACTCATTGCATCATATTAACATGTGCTTATTTGTTTTTCAGGGTATCCATTTTCATCAGGTTTTGGTTTTGACCCCATCTGCAGCTTTGACCCATCTTCACCAGCATCTGCTTCAGTTTAGCTGTCTGCTTCAGCACCAGCCAGTCAGTGGTTTTCTCTACTTCAGCATTGTCATCAGCACTCTACTCAGTCTTCAGCATCATGGCTCCAAAGAAAAGCAATATCACCTATCATTTCTTTCAACCAGATTTGTCAGACATCAGGAGGATCCAAACCCTGATCACCCCAGATCACATACCTCTGTTCAGGGAGCATTATGGGGATATACTTGACCTGGTCATGGACATGGACCCATCTCAGAGGAGCCTAATCCATACCTGCATTCAGTTCTATGACCCCCCTTTGAGGTGTTTCACCTTCCAAGACTTTCAGTTGGGACCTCTTTTAGAAGAATATTCATCTTTGACTGGCTTGCCTATCAAGAGGGAGATCCCTTTTAACCCTGAAATGGTCTTTCCCAGCAATGGAGAGATAGCAAAAGCCCTGCACCTGGAGCCTGTTTTGATTGAACAGCATATGACCTCTACAGCTGGGATCCCTGGTTTTTATCTGGACTTCCTGATTTCTCAAGCTAGTTTGAAGGCCTCCCTGGGGGATTGGAAAGCTGTTTGTGCATTGTTGGCCTTAAGTGTATATGGAATTGTGTTGTTTGCAGATGAGCCCAGATTCATCAGCAGGAATGCAATCCACTTGTTCATCCTGAAGAACCCAGTGCCAACCTTGCTAGGAGATCTCTATTACTCAGTACATCAGAGGAATGAGAAGCAGAGGGGGAAGTTGGTGAGGTGTTGTGCTCCACTATTCCATGCTTGGCTTCTCAAGCATCTACCCAGGACAGATGCATTCCTAAACCCTCATCAGCAAAGCAACTGGGCTAAGAGGCTCACTACTCTCACTTCAGCAGACATCAGATGGTGCACTCAAAGCACCAAGGGCAGAGATATGATCACCAGCTGTGGGCATTTCCCTAATGTGCCTTTGGTAGGAGTTAAGGGAAGTATCAATTACAACCCTCTGCTGTTCAAGAGGCAATTGGGTTATGCATTGGTTCATATCCCTAGGGAACAAGGCTTGGTTGAGACCCTCTACTGTGAGAACAAGATCAGTTTGACTGTTGTTAGGCAGGCTGCCTGGGCCTGGGATCACGTTCAAACCAAGGGAATCACCATTCTGGGGAAGTGCAATAATGTGGCATCAGCCCAATATCATGAGTGGTCCTATGCTAGGGCCCAAATCTCAGGATTGCCCTTCACCATCAAAGACATGCCTGAGCCATCATCAGCACCACCCCCTGCCACCATCAGTTTGGAGGAGTTTGAAAGCCTGAAGGAAAGAAATGAGAAGCTATCCCAAGCCCTGCAGAAGACCCTCAGGGAGAGGAGTGAAGGTGTAAGGGAGATTGAAAGATTGGAGAAGCTGAGATTGGAACACTTGACTAAGATTGAGAAGTCTGGGGATTATATCAACAAGTCTAAAGCTGGTGAGCAAATTCTGAAGAATGCTTGTAAAGAAGCCCAGTTCCAAAGAGCAAGAACAGACTTGTACTTGAAAGAGAGTCAAGCCAGGTGGGTCCGGATCACTGAAGCCCGTACTCTAGAAGACAAGAGAGTTCAAGATAAGATGGAGCAGATGGAAAAAGCCCTGGCAGCAGCCCAGGAGGAAATTTCAGAGCTAAGGATCAAAGCTGGAGTGAAGAAATCCAAAGATCAAAGTCAGAACAAGAAGTTGACTACAGCTGTTGCAACAAGAAACCTTCTCATCAGGAATCTTACGGAGCATCCGGCTGGTCCTGTGACCGAAGCACTTCTTAAGGAAGTTCGTGAGGATGAGTTTGGCCTTGGAGTTTGATCATTTGCTTGTTGCTTTTCCTATTCCTTGTACTTTTGCTTTTTGTGATGTATCTTTGACCCCTTAGAGGGCTGGTGTTGTAAAACGAACAAATTGTATTATTTCACCTTTGTAATATATTTGTGTTTGTTTCCATCTGGGTTCACTTCAAAAGCAACTTCAACAGCATCATCTTCAAGGGTCTGGACGGGTCAAAACTGAAGACCAAGCCGGATACCTTGATAGCAAATAAGCATACTGCATTGCATACTAACCCTTTTGTTTGTTTTGTAGGTTTTGTTTTATTGTTACTAACCTCTGTTGTGATATTCAGGAATTATTGCTCGCCGCAGGGTATTTCCTCTCAACCGGCCACACAGGTACCCTACAAGAAACAACCTTCCGGGCATCCAGATGGACCAGTTGCAGCAAGACCTCAATGAGGCCATAACCCAGATGGCTAATGAAAGGGTGGAGATGAGAACCCAGATTACTCAATTCATGGAAGTGATGAATAATTTAGCTCAAAGCCAGGAGAGGCTTAGAGTTTTGGTAGAAGGGAGAACTCAAGATGACCCTCATGTGGGAACTGCTGGCACCAGTAACAATGAAAGGGTGCAGCCACATGTTAACCCCCCTGTATTTGGTCCACATTTACATCCTGAGATTCATATTCCTGCAAATGTTCAAGGAACAGCCACTGCAGCCAGAGTACTTCAAGAGGATCCTCAGGAGGATCAGTTTACAGTCATGGGTGCTGGAGAAGAAACCTATGACAGGAGATTGGATGAGTTGGCTGAGAAGTTGAGGTCTTTGGAATCTCAAAATTCTTTGGGGTTCGACGTCATGGACATGGGGCTGGTAGACGGGGTCAGGATCCCCCATAAGTTCAAGCCTCCTTGCTTCGAAAAGTATAATGGGACTTCATGCCCCCGGACTCATTTGCAATCATTTCTGGGAAGGCTGAAGGCCTATACAATGGATGAGAAACTTTGGATGTTCTACTTCGAAGACAGTTTGACTGGAGCATCAAGGGAATGGTATTCCCACTTGACAAGGGCAACAGTAAGATGCTGGAAGGACCTGGCAGAGGCCTTCATCCGACAGTATCAATACAACTTAGACATGGCACCCAACAGGACTCTCCTAATGGGAATGTCACAGTCGTCAAGGGAAAGCTTCAGAGAATATGCCCAGAGATGGAGGCAATTGGCTGCTGCTGTTCAACCACCAATGTCTGAGAGAGAAATGGCAGACATGTTTATGAACACTCTCCAGGGAACGTATATTGACAGGTTGGCTGCTTTCTCTTCCACTAGCTTCGCAGATGTTGTTATAGCTGGGGAGAGGATTGAGAGCCTGTTGAAAATGGGCAAAATTTCCGATAATGGTGCCAGTTCATCCAGCAGTACAAGGAAGCCTTTTGCAGGCCCTAGAAGAGCTGGCGAGACCAATGCCATTCATGCCAACAGGGGTAGGCCCCAATATGTTCCAAGGACAATAGCAGCAGTCACTATCCCTGCTCCGGCTCATCCTCAGCCAGTCTATCAACCACCTCAACAAAACTTCCAACAACAACCCCAGTATCAGCAGAACCAATATCCTCCAAGGAACTACAACAACAGCTCCAACAACAACAATCAACAGAGGCCATTTCAACAGAGGCCCTCTCAAGCTAATCGAGTGATCGACCCAATTCCAATGTCGTATGCTGCTTTGCTGCCACAGCTTCTGAAACTCAACCTGGTTGAGCTAAGAACGTTGGCACCTCCGGATCCAAACAGTCTACCAAGAAACTATGACTCTAATGCTAGGTGTGCTTTCCATTCAAACGCACCTGGTCACAGTACGGAAAAATGCAGAGCTCTGCACATGAAGGTACAAGACTTGGTAGACTCCAAGGCTCTGAATTTTGCTCCTCCACCCAACGTCAACAAAAACCCAATGCCACACCATGGTGGTCCCCGAATTAATGCTATCGAAGAAGACCAACCGTCTTATTTGATAACCAGTGTGGATCAGATCAGGACACCATTGGTGGAAATCAAGGCTCAACTCCGTGAAAGCAATATATTTCCGGGGTGTGAACTAGGGTGCCCATACTGCAATATTTCTTGGAATGGGTGTGAGGACTTGAGGAATGGCATTGATAGCCTTATTCAGAGTGGCCTACTACAGATCACTACATCATTCCCGGCAAACCCAACAACTTCATCAGCAACGGTCTCAGATCCTCCTACAAATACAGCAATTACTGTTCCAGACAATTTACCTACAACATCAGCAAGTACTTCATCAGTCCTCCCAAATAATCAGATTCCAACAGTTTCTCCTGCTACAACTTCAGCTTCAGTTCATTTCGACTCTCCATCAACAACAACAACAGTTCTTCCAACAGTACCTCCTACAACACCAGCAAACAATCACGAAGATGTCTCCACCGTTACCATATTCTACGATCCAGAAAGTAATTCCGCCTACCATTCAGAAGGTGCTGCTCCTGCCAGAGCACCAGTTACAATCTTTTATGATCCACAGACAATAACAGTCCCTTCAGCAGCAGCAATCAGTCCAGTCACTGTCACGGTGCCTGGACCAGTACCATATGAAAGCAATAGGGCCATTCCTTGGCACTATGGCTCTGACTTGTACTGCGAAGGGAAAAGAATCACTCTTGAAACAACAGCACCTGCACCACAAGTTGATAATGTGGGGGGAGGCGGAGGCTTCACTAGAAGCGGACGTCTCTTTGCTTCACAAGTCCAAAGACCTACTGCCGAAGCAGAAGCTGCTGCCAAAGCAAAGGGTAAAGGACCGGTGCAGGAAGATCCAGCTGCCAAAGAAGTCCTGAAGACTCCATTTGATCAGGAAGTTGATGAGTTTATGCGGATCATCAAGAGGAGTGATTATAAAGTTGTGGATCAACTTCATCAGACTCCATCCAAAATCTCCATCCTCTCACTGCTCATGTGCTCCGAAGCCCATCGGAACGCACTGCTTAAAGTCCTGCACGCAGCTTACGTGCCGGAGGAGATTACTGTCAACCAGTTGGAAACGGTGGTTGGGAATGTAACTGCTAGCAACGGGCTAGGGTTTACCAATTCTGACTTGACAGTGGATGGCCGCAACCACAACAAAGCCTTGCACATAACGATGGAATGCAAAGGAGCTGTCCTTTCTCATGTGCCGGTGGACACAGGTTCTTCCCTGAATGTCTTACCAAAGAAGGCTCTGGTGAAGTTAGAATATGATGGATTGGCATTGAGACCCAGCAACCTGGTGGTAAGAGCCTTTGATGGTTCGAAGAGATCGGTTCTGGGAGAGATTGAGCTGCCCATGACAATTGGCCCGCAGACTTTTAAAACTATCTTTTATGTGATGGACATTCAGCCCGCCTACAGCTGTTTGTTGGGTAGACCCTGGATTCACGCCGCTGGCGCTATAACGTCTACCCTTCACCAAAAGTTAAAATTTGAGTGGGAGGGTCAAGTTGTCACAATCTGTGGGGAAGAGGACATCTTTGTTAGCCATCTGGCTACCTACAAATACATTGAGATGGATGGGGAGATCCATGAAACAATGAGCCAAGGCTTTGAAGCCTTGAATGTCAATGAAGCATCTGCTGTTTCAGGAATCTCCATGTCGTCGTATCAACAAGCCCGGAAGGTTGTTGAGGAAGGAACTGCCTTAGGCTGGGGCAAGGTCTTAGCTGTGGAGGAGAAGAAGGACAAATTTGGGTTGGGTTACAAACCAACTCAACATCAAGTGAAGGCTGCTGCAGAGCCAGGATTTGTCAGTGGGGGAATGCTAACCCCCGATGCTATCAACTGCCTGGAAGACGAGCTGGAAGAGGAGCGCAACCTGGAGAATTGGATCCGTCCAAAGGTCCCGGGGAGCAGTGTCTCGAACTGGTCTTCCCAGGGAATTATAAGTGTTACTCGAGCAGAGTAATTATTATTTCCTGTATTTTTATAGCATGCATTCAAGTCTTGCATCTTTCCCAAGATGACAAGACTCATTTTGTAATCAGGGCCATCTGTACTTTTGTGCAAACAAGATTAAATTAATGAAATATCAGACAATCTTTTTGCAAACGAGTCTTTTTTCTTTTATGCTCACTGTTTTTTCCATTTTTCTTTTTGTACAAAAATAAATGGCGGTGTTTTCAAAATGATAACTTCATTTCACTTTTTCTAAAGCAAGATTAAAATCAATCACTAAAATGAACCAACTTAACCCTTGCAGAGAATGCCTTCCAGACAGCACCGACAACAGCACGGCTATGACATCGTATGACTTTGACAATCCAATCAATCAAGCTGATGAAGGGGTTGATGAAGAATATGAGCTTCCTGAAGAGCTAGCTAGGTTGTTGAGACAGGAGGAAAAAGTTATTACTCCTCATCAGGAGGAGATTGAAGTGATTAATCTTGGTACGGAGGAAGACGTGAAAGAAGTCAAAATCGGGGCCTGCCTGCAAGACTCAGTGAAGAGACAGCTGATAGATCTGCTTCAAGAGTATGTTGATGTGTTTGCTTGGTCCTACCAAGATATGCCAGGGTTGGATACCGATATTGTTGTGCATAAGCTGCCTTTGAGGGAAGAATGCCCACCGGTTAAACAGAAACTGCGCCGAACTCGCCCAGACATGGCTATGAAAATCAAAGAGGAGGTACAAAAGCAATGGGACGCCGGGTTCCTTGCTGTGACTAGCTACCCGCCGTGGGTTGCAAACATAGTACCTGTGCCTAAGAAGGATGGCAAAGTAAGAATGTGTGTTGATTACCGGGATCTGAACAGAGCCAGCCCGAAAGATGATTTCCCATTACCTCACATTGACGTATTGGTGGATAATACGGCTCAGTTCTCGGTATTCTCCTTCATGGATGGATTTTCAGGATATAATCAGATCAAGATGTCACCTGAAGACATGGAGAAGACAACATTCATCACACCTTGGGGCACGTTCTGTTACAAAGTGATGCCATTCGGACTGAAGAATGCTGGTGCCACATATCAACGGGCTATGGTGACATTGTTTCATGATATGATCCATAAGGAAATCGAATGTTACGTGGATGATATGATCGCCAAGTCCCTCACAGAGGAAGATCACCTGGTGAATCTGCTCAAGTTATTCAAGCGTTTGAGGAAATACCAACTAAAGCTGAACCCCAACAAATGCACATTCGGGGTGCGATCCGGTAAGCTGCTAGGCTTTATTGTAAGCGAGAAAGGGATTGAAGTTGACCCTGATAAAGTCAAGGCTATTCAAGAAATGCCTGCACCGAAAACTGAGAAAGAAGTTCGAGGGTTCTTAGGTCGGTTGAACTACATCTCAAGGTTCATATCCCATCTCACAGCAACTTGTGAACCCTTATTCAAGCTGTTAAGAAAGGAACAAACGGTCAGGTGGAACGAAGACTGCCAGAAAGCTTTTGACAAGATCAAGGAGTATTTGCAAGAACCTCCAATCCTTATGCCTCCAGTTGAAGGAAGACCTCTGATTATGTACTTGACAGTATTAGAAGAATCAATGGGGTGTGTATTAGGCCAGCATGACGAGTCTGGTCGAAAAGAGTACGCAATATACTACCTAAGCAAAAAGTTTACCGACTGTGAACAGCGTTATTCACTGCTCGAGAAAACTTGCTGTGCTTTAGCGTGGGCTGATCGCCGACTAAGACAGTATATGTTGACCCACACTACTCTATTGATCTCAAAAATGGACCCAGTTAAGTATATTTTCGAGAAGCCAGCTCTTACCGGACGGGTTGCAAGATGGCAGATGATTCTCACAGAATACGACATACAGTACACATCTCAGAAAGCCATCAAGGGCAGTGTACTATCTGAATATCTTGCTGAGCAGCCCATTGATGACTACCAGCCTATGAGGTTTGACTTCCCTGATGAAGACATCATGTTCATTAAAGCAAAAGATAATGAAGAGCCTGTTCACACTGAAGGGCCTGACCCAGAAGAAGAATGGACTATGATGTTTGATGGGGCTGTTAACATGAATGGCCGTGGTGTTGGCGCAGTACTCATTACACCTAAAGGAGTTCACATGCCTTTCTCGGCAAAGCTCACTTTCAACTGCACTAACAACGAAGCTGAATACGAAGCTTGCATTATGGGTCTTGAGGAAGCCATTGACCTCAGGATCAAGACATTGACCGTATTCGGAGATTCAGCTTTGGTAGTCAATCAAACCAACGGGAAATGGTACACCCACCAGGATCATCTGATACCTTATAGGGATTATACAAGGAGGTTATTGACTTTCTTCACAACGGTCAAACTTGAGTATATCCCTCGGGACGAGAATCAGTTTGCAGATGCTCTGGCTACCATTTCATCCATGATCAAAGTTCAAGCCGCTAACTTTGTACCTCAGATATCAGTATCGAGACTTGATAGGCCAGCATATGTATTTGCAGCAGATGTTGTAAAAGATGACAAGCCTTGGTTCCATGACATTAAGGGCTTCTTGGAGGATCAAACATACCCACCTGGGGCATCTTCCAATGATAAGAAGACTTTAAGAAGGCTCGCTGGGAGTTTCTTTCTGAATACTGATGGGTCTTTATACAAGAGGAACTTTGACATGGTACTCCTCAGATGTGTTGACAAGACGGAAGCAGATTTGTTGATGCATGAAGTGCACGAAGGATCTTTTGGTACCCATGCTGGAGGGCATGCCATGGCTAAAAAGTTGTTAAGATCAGGCTATTACTGGATCACAATGGATGCAGACTGTTGTGCTTACGCCAGAAGATGTCATAAATGCCAGATTTATGCAGATAAGGTGCATGTGCCTCCCAATCCTTTGAACATCATGTCTTCACCTTGGCCCTTCGCCATGTGGGGCATTGATATGATCGGCAAGATTGAGCCAACTGCTTCAAATGGTCACAGATTTATCCTGGTCGCCATCGACTATTTCACCAAGTGGGTTGAAGCAGCCTCATATGCAAACGTTACAAGGCAAGTGGTAGCTAGATTTCTGAAGAGAGATATCATCTGTCGATATGGAGTGCCCGAGCGAATCATTACTGATAATGGTTCCAATCTCAACAACAAAATGATGGCTGAATTATGCCGGGACTTCAAGATCCAACATCACAATTCTTCTCCTTACAGGCCAAAGATGAATGGCGCTGTTGAGGCAGCTAACAAGAATATTAAGAAGATTGTGCAGAAGATGGTAGTCACCTACAAAGATTGGCATGAGATGTTACCATTTGCCTTGCATGGGTATCGCACATCAATCAGAACATCCACCGGGGCAACACCATATCAACTCGTGTATGGTATGGAAGCAGTCCTACCTGTTGAAGTCGAATTACCCTCCTTACGGGTATTAATGGATGTTAAACTGAGTGAAGCATAATGGGTTCGGTCCCGATTCGAACAACTGAGTCTGATCGAAGAGAAGAGATTGGCTGCAATCTGCCACGGGCAGTTATATCAGAAGAGAATGAAGAGAGCTTTCGATCAGAAAGTCAGGCACCGAGAGTACCAAGTAGGGGATCTTGTGCTGAAAAGAATCCTCCCTCCTCATACAGACCACAGGGGCAAATGGACTCCCAATTATGAAGGACCATTCGTGGTAAAGAAAGTTTTCTCCGGTGGAGCACTGATACTCAGCACCATGGATGGAGAAGATTTCCCGTCCCCTGTGAATTCAGATGCAGTTAAAAAATACTTCGCATAAAATGACCCGCTGGACATAAAAACAGAATGTAAGTCCAGGCAAAAATAGGGCATCCCGGCGAGTCAAAAACAGAATAAAAGACTCGGGCAGAAATAAGGGAAAATAAACAAAGAATGTACACCCGCTGAGTTGAAAAGCCGCATTGGACAACTCAGGCAAAAATGGGAATCCCGATGGATTGAAAACCCGAAAGGGCGATCCATGCAAAATAAGGGAATAAGCGAACAACTGCATTCTGAATTCGTCTGTATTATCTACAACTCGGTAAGCTCCAAAGGATCAAGCTTCAGTCAGAATCAACTCTCTCCAGAAAGCAAGACGAGAAGAACGTCATTGTCATACGAGTCATAGCAGAGGAGGAAGCTCCTTGAAAGCGTCGCCAGCACCGCCAGCACTTTATTTCTCAATTTGTAACAACCTCCTCGTTTCAGGAGATGTGTTTCTTTGACTGTATCTTGCCAATTCAGGGCATTCGAATTAATAAAACCAGATTTTCAGTCATGTTTCGTTTTACATTTATGTTTTGCAAAGAGTTGTCTGATATCTCTAAAAACACAATTGCATAAGTACAGATGCCTTTCTCTAAAAAGATAAATAAAAGCACATGCTTACAGGGAATATGATTACTCTTGAAAGTGCTTAACTCCTATGACGGAATCCAGTAAAGGATACCTCGGGACCTTTTGTGTGTTTCCTTATCCTTGCAGGATTGCAGGTATCCAGAACGCAACTTGGGGCACGCAAGGTATATCCCAGCAAGCTGGCAAATCAACAAATGATCTCAGCATTCGAAATGCTCTATCCCCAGCTGAGTTGCCTCCCATTACTCTCCCCAGCTGAGTTACCAGCAGCATTCCTCAGCAAGATGCAAGAATCAGGGAGTCATCCCCCCACAGAGTCCCCAGCCTCCATTCAGAAGAGCAACGCACGGAGAAATCACAACAGAGAGGGAGAAAGCTTCTACAAACCCCAGCTGGGTCCCGTATTATAAGAATATGTCAATCGATGACGTATATCCCCAAGCAGATACAACTTCAGATCTACCAATGATCTCATCCCCGGCTGGGATGTTCACTCCAAGCAGATCAATCAGAGATCTTTGCAGCAACGGGATCCGAATCCCGGATCGGTGCCTCTTTGCATAATCATAGCATTCGCATCATATTCACCCCCAGAGCGTAGCATTCCGTCTAATACGGAGCATTACGGCAAGAATCAAATGCATAGCATAATCATAAGTCATGTTGTGATTTGAACACTTGTAAATGATGACAACCTGTCAGCATACAGAATGTATACAGAAATCCCCATCAGAGTCCCAGCAAAAGCAGCTGCCTTTCAAATCACAAACACCAATATATACACCTTTTGACACCCGTCCGTGTCATCATTCCCCAGCAGGTTGCCTGGATACACTTTACAAACAAGATCACCCGTATTACAGATACTTTCCGACACCCGTTCATGTCACATCACCAGCAGAAAGCCAAAGACGTCCTCTTTGCACTCACACATACTTATATATGCACTTTCTTGACACCCGTCCGTGTCATATCCCCAGCACAGTCACTTACACTTTCATCACCCATATACTTGTTGATAATGATATACTTTTCTCTCTTGACACTCGTCCGTGTCACTCTCCCCAGCAGATAAACACTCATCTATACATTATACAATACCCACTACTCATGGTACACTTATACAGATACTCGTCCGTATCTTGTATACATCATTTATATCCCCACAGATTCGATAGTAGTCCTTGTTCTCTGTTAACCAGTTGGTACTCGTCCGTACCATCATCTCAGAACATTGCGTCTAGTGTTTGTTTCTACATGATACTCGTCCGTATCATAATCTTAAGGATGCTCGTCCGCATCTTTAATCCATGCACCGTGTCAAACACTTATGTCTTCTTGAATATAGATACTCGTCCGTGTCTATTATTCCCCAGCAGGATTCTTTCAGATTCAACACTCGTCCGTGTTCTCTGTTAACCAGTTGATACTCGTCCGTATCATCATCTTTGAACATGTGTCAGTTTGTTTCTACATGATACTCGTCCGTATCATAATCTTAAGGATGCTCGTCCGCATCTTTAATCCATACACGATACCAAACACTTATACCCTTTTGCTTCTTGGATGTAAACGCTCGTCCGTGTTTACCACATCCCCAGTAGATCACCAACAAATTTCCTTTTTATCTAACACTCGTCCTGTGTTATGATAACCCTGAGAGCAGCCGTACCCTGCTAAGTGGTCGTCCTCCACTTCTTGATGGTCGTCCTCCATCATGCTCATCCGATGGCCGTCCCCATCGTTGATTTTAGCAGCCGTCCCCTGCTAGGTGGTCGTCCTCCACCTTTTGATGATCGTCCTTCATCACTTTATCCAATGGCCGTCCCCATTGTTGATTTTGGTTATCTAACACTCGTCCTGTGTTATGATAAACCTTGAGAGCAGTCGTCCCCTGCTGAGTGGTCGTCCTCCACTTCTTGATGGTCGTCCTCCATCATGCTCGTCCGATGGCCGTCCCCATCGTTAACTTTTTCTATCCGATGGCCGTCCCCATCGTTGATATTTCGGCAGCCGTACCCTGCCAGGTGGTCGTCCTCCACCTTTGATGGCCGTCCCCCATCATATTACCTTTATTCCCTACAGAGCAGCCGTCCCCTGCTAGGTGATCGTCCTTCACCTTTTGATGGCCGTACCCCATCATCTGTTTATTTCATTTATTCTTTAACCCGATGGCCGTCCCCGTCGTGGTCCCTTTTCCCTTTTAACCCGATGGCCGTCCCCATCATTGGTTACTTTACCTTTGTGAACTTGACGGCCGTCCCCGTCATGTTTCATTGATCCCCAGAGAATTTTTACAGCTTTATTTTGGTGGCCGTCCCCATCATGATATCTTTTCCTAGCTAGTCGGCCGTCCCCGTCTTAGCTTTACTCTTTATCCCCAGCATGTCGGCCGTCCCCGTCATTGCTCTTTACCCAGCAGTCGTCCTCTGCTCGACGGTCGTCCTCCGTCGCCCACACTTTACAATATACTTTATTTTTCTTTTACAATCTATATCCCTTTTCTTCTTCATTCTGTGAGTGCAAATTTTGGACTGTCTTTGGTATTCAACCACAAGTTATCTTGTTTGCCTGTTAAGCCGCCGCTTACATCCTGCACAGCTAACTCATGCTTGAATAGGGGCAGCTGTAAACACCCCAAATTTGCCCTCACCCATTCACACCATGGCTTGTGATCATCTCATATGCATATACACCATCATATCATCTCATAGTACTTTTTTGATTCACTGGATAGTTTCTAAGGCATCTGCACCTAGGGTTTGTGATCTGAGCAACCTCAGGGCATCTTGAGCCATTCCAAAGGCCACTAATCAACTCAAAGGGGTCCATGTGTGTTCTTATATCATGTTACATCCTCACAAAGTCAAAATTGCAGAGGGATCACAAGAACTAGGGTTTGAGTGGATGCAGGGCCAGGATGAACTGCACAGTTGACTGAAAATTAGGGTTTTGGTTTCAGAGGCCATAACTCCAAATTTTTTGGTCATTCTTGTTTCCATTGGTCTATATATGGTATAGGGAGTATGCATATCAATTTTCATGAAGAAATTCCATGGGGAAGTCATCTGATCAAGAGTTGACTTTTCAGACAAGTCAGTGTAAAATCAGGGCATCTGAGGCCCCCAATGACCCAACCAATGGGTGATCTTCATCATTTTGAGTGTATATGATCTTTATTTGATCATGGAAGAAGGCTGAAGTTCATGGAAATCAAGAATTTAGGGTTTTTGCAAAAGTTGACTTTTTGGGTTTTGTTGACTTTTCAAGAATGCATCATTTTAGGTCAATTTTCAAGCCTTGATTCATGATCCAAAAATGCTTCAAATGGAAAAACTTTGGTCATGAAAGTTGTAGATCTCATCTTTCCCTTTTCAAAAAGTACAAGAACATGATCAAACTCCTCTTGGATCAAAAGTTATGGCCATGCAAAGTTGCCAAAAATCATTGTTTTTCAAGTTATGCACTAAATGGAAATTTTGCTAAGTCTTGAATCAATGCATTATGCAACCTCTAATTCACTTCAAACCAGCATGTAAACATTCTCCAAGTCACCAAAATCAGATTTGAACTAAGTTTGCCCTTGGTTTCATGTTTGGTTATGCAAAGGATCACATGTGAAACATAAGCTAGCCAAGTTGCAAAAACTCATGATTCACTTCCTACAACTTGCAGCATTGGAAGCTGACTTTGGGCTAGCCTCTCCCTCACCTTTTGCTGCGCCAGCCATGCCTTGTACTTGTATAACTTTGAGCCATGCCCTATCTTACACAAAAGTGGATTATGAGCAAAAGTAGCCACACCTATCATAGCAGGCCAAGTCACATCAAACAACCAATCAGAATTGTTTATTGTATCCATTTGCAAGCTAAACATAACCTCAAGAAAGGCTGAAACATACACATTCACAACTTACACAAAAAACCTCCCAACTTGCAAGTTCTATCGAATCTCTGGACACAGCCACAAAACACAAAAACTTTGATCACCATTCAACTCACCACACCTCAAAGGCCTCAAACCACCAAAGCTCAAGCCTGAAACAAGCTTGACCTGAGCTTCACCATTCACCATCATCAGAACCAGTTCTCTTCGAATCACACTATCCATCCATCAAACACTCCATTTTCCTTCACCAACAAGTCAAGCATGCCATAAGGAGCCAAAACCACCCCTTACTTTGAGCTGAAACAGCCTGTATGCAAAGTGCATTTTCTGCTACACCAGAAGTGAACCACTCAAAATAGCTTGCTAAAGTTCATTCCAAGCCTGCCATTGGTACCAGGGGAGTCATTGGAGCTAGCCTGCATCAAGAAACTGCTCTGGAAGCTCAAAAACAGGAGTTGTCACCTCAGGTATGATCATGAAACTTTTCTCTCAAAGCTCTGATTTTATGTTATAAAATGAAAATGCATGCTTCAAGGATCATGGTGATGTGTTTAGAATCAAAAATGGTGTGAAAATGGGCATTTTATGCATCTCTGAAATTTGGCCCGTGAATGCATTTGTCTTCGATTCTCCTTGTTCATGTTAGATAAATGTATTTTGATCTTGGATTAGGGTTTAGTTAGGGTAGGGGGTTGTTTCTGGGCAGGAAATTTGTAGAATAGTTGCTTGATTCGCGTTCTAGGGTTTTTATGCAACCGGAGAAGATGACCGGAGCTCCTCTCCGGTCACCTGAGGGTGATTAACCCTAAACTCAGGTCATTATGACCATTTGAATGTGAGCCGTGGATGAGCTTTGACTCGTTGACTTCCCTCCCTTTCCAACGCTCCAGATCATTTCATTTGCCCTAATCCCTTTGATTAACATTAATTAATTTGTAATTAAGTTAATTGGTTCAGATGCAATCCTCACCCTTCATTTGCGCGCTGGTCAGCATTTTCAAACCCAGGCTCAATCTCATGCGTCCATTCTAATTACTTTTCATTTTATTTTATTTTTATTCATTTTTCTTGCATTTTAATTGTACAATTAATTTAAAATAGTTAAAAAATCATAAAAATTATGAAACTTTTTCTTTAAGGTTTTATTAATTTTTATGACTCAAAAATATTTTTATTTTATTTTTTATCACTGAAAAAGTATTTTTAAATATTTAAAAGATTATTTTTAATTGATTAATGAGAATTAATTAATTAAAAATACTTTTAGGTATTTAAAAATTACAAAAAAAATTCATGAAATGTTCTAAGACATTTAGAAACATTGTCCAACCTTCAAACCAAATTTCTTTTTTGATCTTGATGCATTTTAAGAATTTTTCATTGAATTAAATCATTTTTGATGCATTATTTTGATCATAAGTTTGAAAATTCATTTCTGCCTAATGGTGAAGGTTGAGGCATTGATTCTTCTTGCATTGTTTTCCATTTAGCATGTATTTTCAAGGATAAAAAGGCCATGATTTGATCTTGCATTTCCTAATTGATTGGCATTTCTTTTGTTACAAACCCTAAAAAACCCTAATAACTTGTAAAATTCATAACTTGAGTTTGGTTGAGAGTTGAGAGTTCCCCTTTGGGCAGTGATCCATTATAGGTCTAGGGTTTCTTTGGGTACCATTTTCCATTTTTTATGTTAAGGTTTGCTTCTGTTTTTGGTTTGTGTTTGATGTTTGATCCATGAACCCTAATTTGGGCTTTCATTTGCATCCCTCTTGCATTTCCTTGCATAACATGACTTGTCATTGCATTTTGTGCTTTCTTATGATTCATTTGACATCTTAAGGCATGTATGAAGCATCATTGATCATTGCATCTCATATTTGCCATGTCATTTGCTTTGTATGATTCATGACATTCCATGCTTATTCATGCTCCTTAGTTTGCATCATTTGCATTCATAAACTTGTATGAACATCCCCATGTCTTGCCTCATGTTTGCAGCACTTCATAACATCATAATCATCATCACCATGCTTCTGGTTTTGCTTTGCATCATATCATTTCATCTCATCTTGCATTGCATTGCATTTCTGTCTAACATTTCAGGTGGTAAGTAAACTTGAGAAGTGAATTTGCCTTCACTTCTCATAACCTCTATTCTCATCTCTCTTGCATACCTTGCTGCATTCTTACTTGTGTTTGAGTTTGAGCTTGCTCATTCTTCTTCCTCCCACTTTCTTTCTTCAAGTGACTTGACTTCTTGAATGAAGCAAGTCACTTTGCTTCTCTTGATCTTGTTCATCTGCTTCCTGGTGGTTCATCTGAAGATTGTTCTTGAAAACCTCACAAACACTAGGACCAACCAAGCATGATAATGAATTAGGGTTTTGATTAGTCTCCCCCATAGTTTTTACCTTTGTGTCTCTCCTTGAGTCATCTCTTCTCACCTCATAATCAGGGACTAAACCCTCAAGGCTTTAAGACTTTGTGATTAAGATCATGCCTGCATCCTTCTTTTAGGATGGAGTGTATAACTTTAATCCTAAGTCTTGGACCCTTAAGGTGTTGAAATCTCTTAATTAATCCATCTAATAATCATCAAGACATTACACTTGTAACTTGGGCCTTGCATTAGGGTTCTAATTCTTCCTTAATTGGTTAAGAAGGACTAACCCTAAAGTTAATGGACAAGTCCCCCTCAAGTTGTCTTACAAACCATAAAATTCACTTCATCATCATACCACTAAGTAAAATCCACTTAATCAAAGGCTTGTTTTGTCATGAGTTTAATCCCTAATCATGGATTAAGTTGAGGAGTCTTCCTCAGCTTAAACATTCTCATCTACTATCCTTCTATTAGGATGGTGTAATGAGTCTGTTTAATCCTTGATTATGGCTTAACCTCATTACTCAACACTAAACAAAAACAACAAAAACATCTAAATAATCACAAGTAGGTTAATGATCTTAACCCTACATCAAAGGTGATTAAGTGTGAGAATCTGACTTCACACTTAAGGTATTCTCATTACCCCTAATCAGAGGGAAGATGTGATGAGTTTACTAAATCCATTGGTTTAGGCTTGAGCTCATTAACTTATGACAAACTTTCAAAAGCAATAAAAGACTGAAAGCACAAAAACAAACAATAATCGTCTCCTCCGGGATTCTTTTCTCATCACCTTCATTCATAAACGAGAACTTGCTTCTTCCGTCTAATGCAAGACAGTTTGCATCTGTGCCAGACAGATCATACACTTGAGCAAAGACTGCAAGCAGTTCCCAAGTCAATTCATCTTTCAGTCTCTTTGGGTCGAACTACGGTGTTCTGACTTCCTCATTGCACGAGAGGATACGTAGGCATAACTTAACGGTTATCGAACAAAAGTCTCTGTACATTCCCCCTCCTTCTAGCTTTATTCTTTAGCCTCATTATCATGAGCATTTCATTCCTGATCTCACACTGACACTGTACATTATACACATCACATTTCTTCACACTGACACCTGTACATTCTTTCCAGCTATTTTATACACAGATTGCACTGACACTACCCCTTTAAAACACAAATCTTTTAAGCGTGGATCCCGTCGAGTACGACGGACAATCTGGGTGCTAATACCTTCCCAGGTTGTAACCAACCCCCTTTCTCAGTCTCTCTGGTTCGCAAACCGTCTTATCCATCTCATTCTAGGCTTATGCAGCATTGCCCTTCCTCCGGGATAAAAATGCCTAGCTGGCGACTCTATTCATTCTCCAGTGAGTTCACGGCTGTGTGTTCTCATTGTCCCTCTCGCCGACCGTTCGCGTATGTACCTTCATTTGATCCATTTCATTTGTCGGGAGCGACAGTATGGCATCCCTGAAAGGATTATCACTGACAATGGCTCTAATCTGAACAACACTATGATTACTGATCTCTGCACGCAGTTCAAGATTAAGCATCACAACTCTTCTCCTTATCGTCCAAAGATGAATGGGGCAGTTGAAGCTGCTAATAAGAACATTAAGAAGATTGTACAGAAGATGACTGTTACTTACAAAGATTGGCATGAGATGTTACCATTTGCTCTTCATGGTTATCGTACTACAATACGTACTTCAACAGGGGCAACCCCATTCTCTCTAGTCTATGGTATGGAAGCAGTTCTGCCCATTGAAGTTCAGATCCCCTCCTTGAGAATTATGAAGGATGCAGGCTTGGATGAAGATGAGTGGATTCAGACTCGACTGGACCAGATAAATTTGATTGATGAGAAGAGGTTAGCAGCAGTTTGTCATGGCCAGATGTACCAGAAGCGAATGATCAAAGCTTTTAACAAGAAGGTTAAGCTAAAGGTATATCAGGCTGGTGATTTGGTAATCAAGCGTATCATATTACCACAAGGTGATCCTAGGGGCAAGTGGACTCCAACATATGAAGGACCATTTGTAGTCAAGACAGTGTTCTCAGGAGGTGCCATGATACTGACTACAATGGATGGTGAGGACTTCCCACAGCCTGTAAACGCAGACATAGTTAAAAAATACTACGCATAAAAAGAGACCCGCTAGGTTGACAGGCCTAGGCAAAAATAAGGGCATCCCGGCAAACCAAAAGGGTTTGGGCAAAAATTAGGGATATATATAAAAAATGTACACCTGGCAAGTCGAAAACCTGAAAAGGCGGCTTGGGCAAAAAAGGGTATCCCGGTGGATTGAAAACCTGAAAAGGAAATCCAGGCAAAAGTTAGGGATTAAAGCGTATGACTATGTCTCGTTTAGATCACCCATGAAACTGCAACCAGTTGTACTACTTACTCAAGCTCGAACAGATAAAGCTCAATCCAATCATTTTCGTCTCAACAGCAAGAAGATGAGATACTTGAAGGGCAATAGTAGAATTGAAACTCAATAGGATTGTTTCCCACATAGCTGATTCTTTTGTAAAACTTTATGACAAAATCCTCTTACTAGGGTTTATGTCTCCTTGTACAAACTTACCCGTGTATGGGTCACTTTTGATATCAATAAATTCCATCTTTTGAATCCAGATTTACTTTTACCCTATTTACATAAGCGAAACGTCCATTGGTTGTGTTTGAATGTATGTATGCTTTTGAATATGATTGATGTTTACCAGAAATGCATGTATGCTTTTAATATGATTGATGTTTACCAGAAATGCATGAAAATGCAGTAATAGTATTTACTAAGGACGAACGAGGGAAGGATTTCAACGAAGCTTCGCCGGTTCACCTCTAACAAAACAGTTACAAAACCCTCAGTAGGACGAATCCATCTTCATAAAGTCTCATCTCCCCTGGAATTTATATCCATCTCTTTTATCCTCATACGGATGTACGGGAAATTACTTTCCAATAAGGGTACGACGAACGAAGACGGGATGTTATACTTATCCTACTATCAAACGAAGACGGGAGGTTATATATACCTTGCCATCCCCAACAACGGGAGGTTATATCTATACCTTACTATCCCCAACAACGGGAGGTTATATATATACCTTACCATCCCCAGCATACGGGAGGTTATCTATACCACGCTATCCCCAGCAGACGGGAGGTTATCTATACCCTGGTATCCTCAGCAGACGGAGGGTTATATATTCTTCAACAATGAATCGGGATTTATTTTCCCTGGCCAGCAGTTGTTATATGAAGATATCCAGACGCTCCCGGCAGTATCATATCATACATACATCATTTACATCATACCATAGCATATATATCCATAGACATATAGTACATTACCTAAGTGCATCATATCATACATGCATACATAAAGCATAAACTAATATTATTATACCGAATGCTACTTTGTTTTCAGGTTAATTATCCAACAAACAAACTTATGATCTCCGGGACTGCTTTATTGTAACCTCAGGGTTACTTTATCCTCATGATAAGCTTCTTATTACTTTGGGACTGCTTTATTGTAACCTCAGGGTTACTCTATCCTCCTGATAAGCTTCTTATTACTTTGGGACTGCTTTATTGTTACCTCAGGGTTACTTTATCCTTCTGATGACTTCTCATGACTTCAAGACTGCTTTAGAGTTATCATTATTGATTGCTCTATCCTCCTGAAATCATTACTTCAAGACTGCTTTAGAGTTATCATTATTGATTGCTCTATCCTCCTGAAATCATTACTTCAAGACTGCTTTAGAGTTATCATTATTGATGGCTCTATCCTCCTGAAATCATTACTTCAAGACTGCTTTAGAGTTATCATTATTGATTGCTCTATCCTCTTGAAATCGTATTATTACTTCAAGACTGCTTTAGAGTTATCATTATTGATGGCTCTATCCTCCTGAAATCATTACTTCAAGACGGCTTTAGAGTTATCATTATTGATGGCTCTATCCTCCTGAAATCATTACTTCAAGACTGCTTTAGAGTTATCATTATTGATTGCTCCATCCTCCTAAAATCATATTATTACTTCAAGACTGCTTTAGGGTTATCATTATTGATTGCTCTATCCTCATGAAGACATGTTGTTACATCAGGATTACTCCAGTCTCCTGAAAGCATACCATCAATACCTCAGGACTGCTCCAGACTCCTGACAGCTTTCATTATACCTCCATATTTTGGATTGCTTTATCTTCCAAGAAATATATCTGAAGAACTTTCCCCTAGTGGCATCTTTAAGCCCACTCAATCATATTCAACCAACCATCAATATCACTCAATGCACTGGTGAGTGCAAATTTTTGGGCTTTAGTGTTCAATCCCCTTCAACCTTCCAGGTTACGACTGGCAAATATACCAATCTAACCCCTCAGGTTTCAGAAAATTGAACAGGGGCAGCTGTTGCACCCCAAAATTTGCCCTCACAATACAAGACTTTGTGTGCTAAGAAGGATCACAAGGTTCACAAGTTTCTCAATGCTTATATAACCTTTCATGAGGTTCATGAAGTCTACAAGTCACTTCTTGAAGGCTCACAAGGTTCACAAGCTTCTCAACATTTACAAGACCTTTCATGAGGTTCATGAAGACTACAAGTCACTTCTTGAAGGTTCACAAGGTTCACAAGCTTCTCAACATTTACAAGACCTTTCATGAGGTTCATAAAGTCCACAAGTTACTTTATGAAGGTTCACAAGGTTCACAAGTCCCACAATGCTTTCAATGCCTTTCATGAGGTTCATGAAGTCTACAAGTCACTTCTTGAAGGTTCACAAGGTTCACAAGTTTCTCTACATTTACAAGACCTTTCATGAGGTTCATGAAGTCCACAAGTTACTTCTTGAAGGTTCACAAGGTTCACAAGGTTCACAATGATTACAAAGCTTTCCTGAGGTTTATGAGGTCTACAAAGCCACTTCATGAGGTTCACAAGGTTCACAAGCTTCACAATACCTCCCATAAGTATCACAAGACATTTTATGAAGGTTCATAAGGTTCACAAAGTTCACAATTGGTCAGAAAAGTTGACAATTCCCTCAGACAATGCACCTCCTAAGCAGTGCATCCAAAACTAGGGTTTTGACTTTAATCAGGCTAAATGGACTTCCAAGACTTCAAGTGAGCTTCATAACATCTTATATGTGTGTAAGAACCCCCATGACAAGTTTCAAGACTTTTCTCAAAAGTTTGCTCAGTCAGATGATCAGATAAGTCAAAATCAGTCAATGCAGTTAAAAAGTCAAACTGAGGTCAACTGTGGTCAAACCAAAGTCAAACTTCATGATTTTTTGCCAACATCAAGTATATGAAGTAAAATTCATCATTTGATCAAGGGTTGATCATGATTCATCAAGGAGATTCCAGATCATCAATAATCAGGAGTTTCTAAATTAGGGTTTCCTTAGTAAAAGTCAACTGAACTTTGACCAGCCATAACTTTCACATACTTCATCACCAAGTCTCCATCCAAAGCTCATTTTGAAGGAAATTGAATTCTCTACAACTTTTATGTTGAAAGTTAAGCCCAAAAATGCTTCATTTGAAAGATATGATCTAAGACATTATAGGTCATTTCAAAAGTCAACAAAAAGTCAACAACTTCCAAAGGGCATAACTTGAGATTGGTAAATGATATGGACCTGAAACCAATGGGGTTGTTTAGAGGACTCTTCAAGCTTTCCAAAAAGTCCAAGAACACCCTCATACCTTTAAAATTGAGGGAGATGTGCCTTTGCAAAGTTGGGAAATTTTGTGATGGTTTATGTTGAAAATGGGGGTTTAAAATCACTTCTTTCCAAATGGGCTGCCCAAGTTGTGATCCAATCCATACACCAACATCATGCACGACCCAATGGCAAGAAATTCTGATTTTTATATTTTTATTTGATATTTATTTGAATTTTATTCATTTTAAATCAAATTAAATCAAAATAAAATCTAAAAATCAAAGTTTGGACATGATTCTTCTTCTAGAAATTAATCAATGCTGTTTAACATGATTTGATCTTGTACAAATTCGTGCTAGACCAAATTAGAAGGCAAATATTTGATTTTTTCACACTTTAAGATCATGACATTCCTTCACACTCAAGGCATCCAAAGAAGCCCACAAATCCAAAATTTCTTGACCTAATTCAGTCTACTATAAGTACATAACATGAAGCAACACATTGACACGAATTCCAGCAGCCACAAGTAAGTTCACAAAATCAAAAAATCTTCAAAAAGCTCACTTTCGGTTTCTGATTTCCAGAGTTCTACAAGGTATTTTGAAGACATAGCAAGCTTCCTTGGACCCTCCTGATCATAAATCATCACCCATATGCATCCCATGTGCACCCTATTGCCTAACCCGAACTCACTTTAACCTTGAACATATTTTTTTCGAATCCATTGATTTACCATGTCTAACTTGTTTTTGATTGTTGTATGATGTTTAGAATGGACTTTAGAACGATTCTGGGTGGTTCAATTGGATTTTTCTTGCAGGTACAAGAATCCACCATGATTAGGGTTTACGGCCCCCTTTAGGGTTTCATGATTCCCTAATGATAAATGGATTTTAAAGACATAGGACAATTGCAAAACTCAGTAGCAATTCAATGATATAATCAATTTTATGAAACTTTGTTGTTTGGATTGAGTTTGTGATTCGCAGGGATGAAGAACCCGTAGCAATATTCGCAGGAAAATTCAAAAGGAAATTCGCAGGAAATTTGAATGAAGAAGACGAAGTTTGGCGCGCGTCCCTGGGATTCAAATTTCTTTTTATATTATATAGATTTGTTTATATTTAATTTGTACAGGTTGATGAGTGGCCCAGTGGAAGGAGGCGTATGTGTATTGGCAGCATGACCTGTGTTCGAATCCTGGTCATGGCAATTATTTTTGGTTTGTTTCATCTATATATTGAATATCATATATTATTATTATTTGGTGGTTTGTCATCAGGATTGGCTCTTCCAGCCGGGTGGTGATGCGCGTGTTTGAATGTATAAAGGTCCTGGGATCAAATCCCACCCCAGGCCTTTTGCGTCTTTTATTTTTCCAGGATATTTTGTAAATCAAGAACAAAACTAGCAGGACTTATTTCATTATCACCAACGCATGGTTGGTTTGATGGTGTGTTTTGGTGCTGGCAAGCATAGAAACCTGGGTTCAAACCCAGCCAAGGTAAGTTCTAATTTTTTGTCATTTTTTTCTATTTTCTTAATTAATTATATTTTGTTTATTATAAAAAACTTAATTTCTAAATAACCTTATACTACTTTCTTTGTGTTCTAAAAAAAATATATTATAATTTATTTTCTCAAATATAAAAATGTTCTTTTTATTTTATTTTGTAAATATATTCATATTATGTATATATGCTTGTGAATAAATTAGATAATTAGGATTAGACTAATTCCACAAACCCTAATTATAAATAAAACCCTAATCTTAGAAACTTTAATTTATTTTTTCTAAATACTTATTAAAAAAAAAACTTAATTGTTTATTTCTTTATTTTTAACATAGTTATCATGTACATGTTTATTTAATAAAATTAATTTGTGTAAATATAATATTTAATATAAAACCTTGTAAATATAATTAATTATAACCTATTTTTTATATAACATGTAAATATATTTTATATGCTATGTTTATAATCTAAACTATATTTTTAATATATATGTTTAAAAATAATTAAATTTATGCTAATATTATAATTACAATTTTTATATTTAGAATTAATAAATTGCATATAATTTTAAATGAAATTGTTTATATTTTCTTAATAATGTCTAATTCTTATTTGCTATTTTATTTTGTTCACTAATTCATTATTGTTATTTCCCTAACTTTATATATTATTAACCTTGTTCAATTATTTTTATTATTATTATTACCAATTTTGGCTTATTATTATTTCACTAATATTATTAAATTTTTTATGATTTTAACTAACCTTATTTTTAATTATTATTATTACTAACCCCTATTTATTTATTATTGCTTATTTATTTATTTTTGCTTATTATTTATATTTTGCTCTTATATTTTTGCTATTTATTTTTAATTTGCTTATTTTTATTATAATCATTATGTAAATGCTCCTGGATGTAAATTTGTAAATATTTTTATTTTTGCTATGGTTAGTAATTAGGGAGTGCAAATATGTATTCTATGTAAAATAAATTAGATCACTTTAATAATAAGATAATTAAAATAAACACTCACACACACGTAAGTCGATTTTTAATCGCCGTCTCACATTTCTAAGGTTATCCCTCAAGTTGCCTACGAATAAGGTCAAGTGGGGTGTATAAAGCAAGTCCCTTTAAAAAGAAAAAATCATCAAGTCCCTCATGGTTGCCTTTATGAATCGAGTCCCTTCGAATAAATGATGATAGTCCCTCATATGTGCTTAATACACCCCACAGTTGCCTTCATAACCAGAATGTCCCTCACATGTCCCTTACATCCAAGGTAATGACTACCTACTCCTTTATAGTAGGGATAGTCTTACCAATGAAAGGATAAAGAACAAGAAAGACTTTAAACTTTAGGGTAGGTTCCTTTTATGTACTTGCTCACTTCAAAAATTTTCAAACTTTTCCACAATCTCAAACAAATTTTCAAAAACAAGTTTTTACACATCCGTACATGGATTATTATTAACTATTCTGAAAATTTTCTTATTCACACACTACACTTTCAAAAACAATTCAAAAGTGAGCTAAGTACCTAAGAGCCCATGGATAACCATGGATGTAAAGGGTGCTAACACCTTCCCTTTACATAACCTACCCCCCGGACCCAAAATATTCTCTTAAGGTCTTTCCTGTTCTTTTATAACCTTTCCTTTTGGATAAAATAAAAGTCGGTGGCGGCTCTTGCTGTCCGCAACATTACTTAAAGTCAGTTCTCCCACCGTGTTACACTGAGCATCAGTGCTCCACCGGAGAAAACTTTCTTTACTACAAATGGTCCTTCATAGTTTGGAGTCCATTTGCCCCTGTGGTCTGTATGAGGAGGGAGGATTCTCTTCAGCACAAGATCTCCTACTTGATACTCTCGGTGCCTGACTTTCTGATCGAAGGCTCTCTTCATTCTTTTCTGATACAACTGCCCATGACAGATTGCAGCCAATCTTTTTTCTTCAATCAGACTCAGTTGTTCGTATCGGGATCGGACTCATTCTGCTTCGTTCAGCTTAACATCCATTAGTACCCGTAGGGAGGGTAGTTCAACTTCAACCGGTAGGACTGCCTCCATACCATGCACAAGCTGATACGGTGTTGCCCCAGTGGACGTTCTGATTGACGTGCGGTACCCATGCAAGGCAAATGGTAGCATCTCATGCCAGTCTTTGTAGGTGACTACCATCTTCTGCACAATCTTCTTGATATTCTTATTAGCTGCCTCAACAGCGCCATTCATATTTGGCCTGTAAGGAGAAGAATTATGGTGTTGGATCTTGAAGTCCCGGCATAGCTCTGCCATCATTTTGTTGTTCAAGTTGGAACCATTATCAGTAATGATTCGCTCGGGCACTCCATACCGACAGATGATATCTCTCTTCAGAAATCGGGCTACCACTTGCCTTGTAACGTTTGCATAAGAAGCTGCTTCGACCCACTTGGTGAAATAGTCAATGGCGACCAGGATTAATCTGTGGCCATTCGAAGCAGTCAATGCCCCACATAGCAAAGGGCCAGGGTGAAGACATCACGTTCAAAGGATTGGGAGGCACATGCACCTTATCTGCATAAATCTGGCATTTATGGCATTTTCTGGCATAATCACAACAGTCGGCATCCATTGTGATCCAGTAATAACCTGATCTTAGCAATTTCTTAGCCATGGCATGCCCTCCCGCATGGGTACCAAAGGATCCTTCGTGCACTTCATGCATCAACAAGTCTGCTTATGTTCTATCAACGCATCTGAGGAGTACCATATCAAAGTTTCTTTTGTATAGGGAACCATCAGTGTTCAGAAAGAAACTACCAGCAAGCCTTCTCAAAGTCTTCTTATCATTGGAAGATGCCCCAGATGGGTATGTTTGATCCTCCAAGAAGCGCTTAATGTCATGGAACCAAGGCTTATCATCTTTGACGACATCTGCTGCGAACACATATGCCGGTCTGTCAAGTCTGGACACTGAAATCTGAGGTACAAAGTTGGCAGCTTGAACTTTGATCATAGATGAAATGGTAGCCAGAGCATCTGCAAACTGATTCTCATCTCGAGGGATATACTCAAGCTTGACCGTTGTAAAGAAAGTCAATAACCTCCTTGTATAATCCCTGTAAGGTATCAGATGATCCTGGTGTGTGTACCATTTGCCATTGGTTTGATTAACTACCAGAGCTGAATCTCCGAATACAGTCAACGTCTTGATCCTGAGGTCAATAGCTTCCTCAAGACCCATAATGCAAGCTTCGTATTCAGCTTCGTTGTTAGTGCAATTAAAGGTGAGCTTTGCCGAGAAAGGCATGTGAACTCCTTTAGGTGTAATGAGCACTGCACCAACACCACGACCATTCATATTAACAGCCCCATCAAACATCATAGTCCATTCTTCTTCCGGGTCAGGCCCTTCAGTGTGAATAGGCTCTTCATGATCTTTCGCTTTTATGAACATGATGTCTTCATCAGGGAAGTCAAATCTCATAGGCTGGTAGTCATCAATGGGTTGCTCAGCAAGATATTCAGACAATACACTGCCCTTGATGGCTTTCTGAGATGTGTACTGAATGTCATATTCCGTGAGAATCATTTGCCATCTTGCAACCCGTCCGGTAAGAGCTGGCTTCTCGAAAATGTACTTAACTGGGTCCATCTTGGAAATCAATAAAGTAGTGTGGGTCAACATATACTGCCTTAGTCGGCGAGCAGCCCACGCTAAAGCACAGCAAGTTTTCTCGAGCAGTGAATAACGTTGTTCACAGTCGGTAAACTTTTTGCTCAGGTAGTATATTGCATATTCTTTTCGACCAGACTCGTCATGCTGGCCCAGCACACACCCCATTGACTCTTCTAACACTGTCAAATACATTATCAGAGGTCTTCCTTCCACTGGAGGCATAAGGATTGGTGGTTCTTGCAAGTATTCTTTGATCTTGTCAAAAGCCTTCTGGCAGTCTTCGTTCCACCTGATCGTCTGCTCTTTTCTTAACAGCTTGAACAAGGGTTCACAGGTTGCCGTAAGGTGAGATATGAACCATGAAATGTAGTTCAATCTACCTAGAAACCCTCGAACTTCTTTTTCAGACCTTGGTGAAGGCATTTCTTGAATGGCTTTGACTTTATCAGGGTCAACTTCAATCCCTTTCTCGCTTACGATAAAACCCAGCAGCTTACCGGATCGCACCCCGAATGTGCCCTTGTTGGGGTTCAGCTTCAGTTGGTACTTCCTCAGACGCTTGAATAGCTTCAGCAGGTTTACCAGGTGGTCTTCTTCTGTGAGGGACTTGGCAATCATGTCATCCACATAACACTCGATTTCTTTATGGATCATATCGTGGAATAATGTTACCATAGCCCGTTGATATGTTGCACCAGCATTTTTCAATCCGAATGGCATCACCTTGTAACAGAACGTGCCCCAGGGTGTGATGAAGGTTGTCTTCTCCATGTCTTCAGGTGACATTTTGATCTGATTGTATCCTGAAAATCCGTCCATGAAGGAGAATACCGAGAACTGAGCCGTATTATCAACCAATACATCAATGTGAGGTAATGGGAAATCATCTTTCGGGCTGGCTCTGTTCAGGTCCCGGTAGTCAACACACATCCTTACTTTGCCGTCTTTCTTAGGCACAGGTACTATATTAGCAACCCACGGCGGATAGCTAGTCACAGCAAGGAACCCGGCATCCCATTGCTTTTGTACCTCTTCTTTGATCTTCATTGCCATGTCTGGGCGAGTACGGCGCAGTTTCTGCTTAACCGGTGGGCAATCTTCTCTCAAAGGCAGCTTGTGCGTAACAATATCGGTGTCCAACCCTGGCATATCCTGATAAGACCAAGCGAACACATCCACATATTCTTGAAGCAGGTCAATCAGTTGTTTCTTCACTGAGTCTTGTAAGCAGGCCCCGATTTTAACTTCTTTCACATCTTCATTTGTACCAAGATTAATTGTTTCGACCTCCTCCTGATGAGGAGTGATAACCTTTTCCTCTTGTCTCAACAATCTGGCTAGCTCTTCAGGAAGCTCGTAATCTTCTTCAACCCCTTCATCAGCTTGATTGATCGGATTGTCAGAGTCATACGAAGTCATAGCCGTGTTGTTGTCGGTGCGGTCTGGAAGGCACTCTCTGCAAGGGTTCAGTTTGTTCATTTTTAGTGATTGATTTTAATCTTGTTTAGAAAAGTGAAATAAAGTTGTCATTTTGAAAACATTGCCATTTATTTTTTTTGTACAAAAAGAAAAATGGAAAAACAGTGAGCAGAAAAGAAAAAGACTCATTTGCAAAAGATGCCTGATATTTCATTGATTAATCTTGTTGCACAAAAATTACAGATGGCCCGATTACAAAATGAGTCTTGTCATCTTGGGCAAGATGCAAGACTTGATGCATGCTTAAAATATACAGGAAATAATAATTACTCTGCAGGAGTAACTCTTATAATTTCCTGGGAAGACCAGTTTGAGATACGGCTCCCCGGGATCCTTGGACGTATCCAGCTCTCCAGGTTGCGTTCATCTTCCGACTCATCTTCCAAGTTGTTGACAGCATCAAGGGTGAGCATCCCCCCACTAACAAAGTTGGGCTTCTTAGCAGCCTCTGCTTGATCTTGTTGAGTTGGTTTGTAACCCAACCCAAATCTATCCTCTTTCTTCTCCACAGGCAACAGCTTGCCCCAGCCTTGAGCATTCCCTTCCTCAACAACCCTCCGGGCTTGCTGGTAGGATGTCATGGAAGTCCCAAGTACAGCAGATGTTTCATTAACATTCAGGGCCTCAAACCCTTGACTCATCGTTTCGTGGATCTCCCCATCCATCTCAATATATTTGTATGTAGCCAGATGGCTAACAAAAATATCCTCCTCTCCACAAATAGTAACGACTTGGCCCTCCCACTCGAAGTTTAACTTCTGGTGAAGGGTAGACGTAACTGCGCCAGCGGCATGAATCCATGGTCTACCCAACAAACAGCTGTAGGCCGGCTGAATGTCCATCACGTAGAAGGTCGTTTTGAAAGTTTGTGGGCCAATCGTTACAGGCAACTCAATTTCTCCCAGAACTGATCTCTTAGAACCGTCAAAGGCTCTCACTACTAAGTTGCTGGGACGTAATGCCAATCCTTCATATTCCAGCTTCACAAGGGCTTTTTTAGGCAAGACATTGAGGGATGACCCTGTGTCTACCAGTACATGTGAAAGAACTGCACCCTTACACTCCATGGTAATGTGCAAAGCCTTGTTGTGATTGCGGCCTTCCGTAGTCAAATCAGTGTTGGTGAATCCTAGTCCATTACTAGCATTAACATTTCCAACCACAGCTTCCAACTGATTGACCGTGATCTCTTCCGGCACATAAGCTGCGTGCAAGACTTTGAGCAGTGCGTTCCGATGGGCCTCGGAGCACATAAGCAATGATAGAATGGAGATCTTGGAAGGCGTCTGGTGAAGCTGGTCCACTATCTTGTAATCACTTTTCTTGATGATTCTCATGAATTCATCAACTTCTTGATCAAAAGGTATTTTCAAAGCTTCTTTGACAATTTGCTCTTCTTGCACCATGCTCTTCCCTTTTGCCTTGGCAGCAGCTTCTGCTTCAGCAGTGGGTCTTTGAATTTGCGGGGCAAAGAGACGTCCGCTTCGAGTGAAGCCTCCGCCTCCCCCCACATTGTCTATTTGTGGTGAAGAAGTTGATGATTCGAGAGTGATTTTCTGTCCTTCGCAGTATAGGTCGGAGCCGTAATGCCAAGGGATGGCATTACTGCTTTCATAAGGTACTGGCCCAGGCACTGTGATAGTGACTGGACTGATGGCAGCTGCAGAAGGGACCGTGATAGTCTGTGGATCATAGTATATTGTGACTGGTGCTCTGATAGGAGTGGCATTTTGTGAGTTGTAGGCAGAATCATTGGCAGGATCATAATAAATTGTAACTGTTGAGACATTTTTTGTTGAAGTTGTAGGAGACATTGTTGGAAGGATGGGTGTTGTTGTTGTAGGAGATTCTGAATGAAGGGGTGCTGAAGTTGTAGAAGGGATGTTTGTTGATATTTGGTCCGTTGAAGTAACAGATGAAGCATTTGTTGATGAGATTGAAGAGTTGTTTGGAACAATGGTTGTTGCAGTTGTAGACGATTCTGGAATTGTTGTTAGGGAGATTGCTGGATTGGTAGGTATTGATGTTGTAATTTGAAGCAGGCCACTCTGGATGAGACCATCTATGCCATCCCTCAAGTTATCACACCCATTCACTAAAATGTTGCAATAAGCACACCCTAGCTCACATCCCGGGAACATCTGACATTCAAGGAGTTGAGCTTTAATCTCTACCAAGGGTGTCCGAATCTGACCCACACTGGTTATCAAGTAAGACGGATTATCTTCTTCAATAGCGTTGATTCTGGGACCACCATGGTGTGGCATAGGATTCTTGTTAACATTTGGTGGCGGTGCAAAGTTCAGAGCTTTAGAATCCACCAAGTCTTGTACTTTCATGTGCAAAGCTCTGCACTTCTCTGTACTATGGCCAGGTGCATTTGAGTGAAAAGCACATCTGGCGCTGGCGTCATAATTTCTGGGTAGACTGGCAGGATCTGGAGGTGCCAATGTCCTTAGCTCAACCAGGTTGAGTTTCAGGAGTTGTGGCAGTAATGTGGCATAGGGCATAGGGATCGGATCGATCACCCTATTGGCCTGAGAAGGTTTCTGTTGGAACGGTCTTTGTTGATTGTTGTTGCTGGTGTTGTTGTTGTTATAATTTCTCTGAGGAGGATACTGAGTTCGTTGCTGATAATTTTGTTGTTGTGGTTGATAAGCTGGTTGAGGATGAATTGGAGCGGGAATGGTGACTGCTGCCACAGACCTATGAACATATTGGGGCCTGCCCCTGCTGGCATGGATAGCATTGGTCTCACCAGTTCTTCTTGGGCCCATAAAAGGCTTTCTTGGGTTGCTGGACGAGCTTGCACCGTTGTCAGAAATTTTACCCATCTTTAATAGGCTTTCAATTCTTTCCCCGGCTATGACCACATCAGCAAAGCTAGTGGAAGAAAAGGCAGCTAGCCTGTCAATGTATGTTCCTTGGAGGGTGTTCATAAACATATCATCCATCTCCCTCTCTGACATGGGTGGCTGGACAGCAGCAGCAAGTTGTCTCCACCTTTGAGCGTATTCTCGGAAGCTTTCCCTGGATGATTGAGACATCCCCATCAGGAGGGTCCTGTTGGGAGCCATATCCAAATTGTACTGATACTGTCTGATAAAGGCCTCAGCCAAGTCCTTCCAACACCTGATGGTTGCTTTGGTCAGGTGAGAGTACCATTCCCTTGAAGCTCCTGTTAAGCTATCTTCAAAATAAAACATCCATAGCTTTTCATCCATGGTATATGCCTTCAGCCTCCCCAGAAAGGATTGTAAATGGGTCCGGGGACAGGAAGTTCCGTTGTACTTCTCAAAGCACGGTGGTTTAAATTTGTGGGGAATCCTGACCCCGTCCACTAGACCCATGTCCATAACATCAAAGCCCAAAGAATTCTGGGACTCCAGGGACCTCAGTTTCTCAGCAATCTCATCTAGCCTTCTGTCATAGGCTTCCTCCCCAGCTCCCATCACTGTAAATTGATCTTCCTGGGGGTCTTCTTGTAATACTCTGCCTGCAGTGGCAGTCCCTTGCACATTAACAGGAATGTTGATCTCTGGATGAAGGTGGGGTCCATAGACTGGAGGATTAACATGGGGTTGAACTCTCTCATTGTTGCTTGTCCCAGCAGTCCCTGGATGAGGGTCTTCCTGATTCCTCCCCTCTACCAGTGCTCTTAACCTCTCTTGGCTTTGAGCCATATTATTCATCACCTCCATAAACTGTGTCATCTGATTCCTCATTTCTAACCTTTCATTGGCCATTTGAGTCCTGACCTCTGTAAGGTCCTGCTGTACTTGGTCCATTTGTATACCCGAAAGATTGTTGCGGGTGGGATATCTGTGTGGACGGTTGAGTGGAAACACCCGACGTCGAGCAATAGTTCCTGAGACCACAACAGAGTTAGTAACAATAAAACAAAAACCTACAAAACAAAACAAAAGGTTAGTATGCAATGCAGTATGCTTATTTGTTTCCAAGGTATCCGGCTTGGTACTTGGTTTTGACCTTTCCAGACCCTTGAGGAAGATGCTTGTGATGTTGCTTGAAGAATTCAGATAAAACAAACCAACACATATATTACAAAAAGTAAATGATACATAGTTTGTTTCTTTTTACAATACATGCCCTCTGAGGGGTCAAAAATACAGCATCAAGAAAAGTACATGAAATGAAAGCAACAACAAGCAACAGTCAAACACGAAGACCAAACTCATCCTCTTGAACTTCCTTGAGAAGTGCTTCAGTCACAGGATCAGCTGGACGCTCTGTAAGGTTCCTGATAAGGAGATTCCTTGTAATAACAGCTGCAGTTAGCTTCTTGTGTCGACTCTGGTCCTTTGACCTCTTCACACCAGCTTTAATCTTCAACTCTGAGATCTCTCTCTGGGCTGCTGCCAGGGTTTCCTGCTGCTCCTTTGCACTAGCCTCCAACTGCTCAATCTTGTCCTGAGTCCTCTTATCCTCCTGAGTGCGAGCTTCGGTGATCCTGACCCACCTAGCTTGACTCTCCTTTAGATACAAATCAGTCCTAGCTCTCTGGAATTGGGCCTCTTTGCAGGCATTCTTCAAAATCTGTTCTCCAGCCCTTGACCTCTTGATGTAGTCCTCTGACTTCTCAATCCTAGCTAGATGTTCCACCTTTAGCTTTTCTAACCTCTCAATGTCCAGTCGACCATCACTCCTCTCCCAGAGGGTCTTCTGTAGAGCCTGAGTCAGATTCTCATTTCTCTCTTTCAACTTCTCAAACTCCTCTAAGCTGACAGTTGCTGGAGGTGGTGGTGTGGAGGGTCCAGGCACATCTTCAATGGTAAAGGGCATCCCAGAAATTTGAGCTCTGGCATGAGACCACTCATAGTACTGAGCTGAGGCCACATTATTGCATCTCCCAAGAATGGTTACCCCTTTAGTCTGGACATTGTCCCAAGCCCAGGATGCTTGCCTGACAATAGCCAGATTAGGCTTGATCTCACAATAAAGGGTCTCAGTCAGATCCTGTACTCTAGGAGGGTGGACTAATGCATAGCCCAGTTGTCTTTTGAATAGCAGAGGGTTGTAGTTGATGCAACCCTTCACTCCTAACAGAGGCACATTAGGGAACTGCCCACAACTAGTAATGATGTCTCTGCCCTTGGTGCTCTGAGTGCACCACCTGATGTCATCTGATGTTAAAGCAACAAGCCTCCTAGCCCAGTTCTTCTGTTGGTGAGGGTTCAAGAATGCATCAGTCTTTGGCAAATGTTTGAGCAGCCAAGTATGGAATAAAGGAGCACAGCATCTCACCAGTCTTCCCCTTTGCTTTTCATTCCTTTGATGAACAGAGTAGTAAAGATCTCCCAGTAAGGTGGGCACTGGGTTCCTCAGGATGAAAAGATGGATTGCATTCTTGCTAACAAACTTAGGCTCATCTGCAAAAAGTATGACCCCATATATGCCAAGGGCCAACAAAGCACAGACTGCCTTCCACTCCCCCAAGGAGGCCTTCAGGATGGCCTGAGAGGTCAAGAAATCCAGATGTAGACCAGAGATTCCTGCTTTGGTAGTCATATTCTGCCCAATCAGAACTGGTTCCAGATACAATGCCCTTGCCACCTCTTCATTACTAGGGAAGGCCATCTCAGGATTGAAGGGGACTCCACCCCTGATAGGTACACCAATCAGTGATGAATACTCTTCCAACAAGGGTCCCAACTGAAAATTCTGAAAGGTGAAGCACCTCAGAGGGGGATCATAGAACTGCAAGCAAGTATGAATCAAGCTCCTCTGTGAAGGGTCCAAATCCATAACCACATCAAGGATTCCTCCATAATGTTCTCTGAAAAGTGGTATATGGTCTGGAGTAATCAGGGTCTGAATCTTCCTGATGCTAGCCAACTCAGGCTCAAAGAAGTGATAGGAGATGTTACTCTTCTTAGGTGCCATGTTGCTGAAAAAGAGCTGAGACAGATGCTGAGAATAACACTGAAGATGGGCCACTGACAGGCTGAGACTGGTGATGCAGGTGACTGAAGCAGGTAGCTGATAGCTGAAGCAAGTACTGATGAAGATAGGTCTATGCTGAAGAAGGGGTCAAAACCAAGCCAAAATGTATGATGGATACCCTGAAAAACAAATAAACAAATGTTAAAAATGATGCAATGATGATGTATGCAGATGATATGCAAGGGTTTGTGACTGAGCTGGATCTGATTAATTGCTCTGATATAGGTCCATATATGTTCAAGAAATCCAGATGGAGGTTCATAAGTCTAGTAACCAGGGTGGGGGACCCAAATAAAGAGTCACATGTCCAGGGTTAAAAATCACAAGAACTGTTCCAAAATGGAGTACTCTTAATCAAAACACAGTAATAGGGTATGATGTGGCCAATGGTACCTGCAAACCTGTAAACAACCCAACCCCCTCACAGGTGATGTTCTAAAACAAGGATCCTCAGACTTGGATCAGTTATGAGAAGTGTAAACACTTCTAACCCGGAGGTACAGTGTTTACAATAACCATAAAATATCCTCCTCTAATTCACCTCAGTTTCTGAAGGTCATAATAAAGGTCATCCAGACTTAGCAGGCTTCCCAGATAGCCCTAGCACTACAGGAAATCTGTAGCACAGAGTTCTCAAGAAGAAACCCATATCTGAACCGTGTTTCATATTCCCGCACCAGACCGAAATGGAATGGGAAAGAACATGAACCACTCTAGCCTAGGTGTCACTCAGGTCCCAGGTATAGGACCTTAACTCTCAGTAGAACACCCACCCACCAAAACAACAAAACAGATCCAGCCAGCACAGTATGACAGTATGATATATGCAAAGCTATAAAGAAAGCAATAGAACAACTGTACATAAAGCAAAAATGAATACAAATACAAGCACAAATAGCACATAACACCCCAGTAAACACAAATCAATCAAGCGCTAGGAGGAACCCACAAAAAGAACCAGAAGCCCTGGTTACAGTATAAGGTTCCCCAGCAGAGTCGCCAAGCTGTCGCTCCCGATAAATGGGAATTGGCCCAGATAAAGGTACAGACGCGAACGGTCGGCGAAAGAGGGATGTGAGAACACACAGGAGTGAACTCACAGGGAATGAATAGAGTCGCCAGCTAGGCATTTTTATCCCGGAGGAAAGGTAATGCTGCATAGACCTAGAAAGATATGGATAAGACGGTTGCGAACCAGAGAGACTGAGAAAGGGGGTTGGTTACAACCTGGGAAGGTATCAGCACCCAGATTGTCCGTCGTACTCGACGGGATCCACGCTTAAAAGATTTGTGTTTTAAAGGGGTAGTGTCAGTGTAATTTGTGTATAAAGGAGCTGGAAAAGAATGTACAGGTGTCAGTGTAAAGAAGTGTAAGGTGTAATATGAAAGTGTCAGTGTAAGAATGAAGATGAGATGCTCATGATAATGAGGCTTAAAGAATGATACTGGAAAGAGGGGGAATATACAGAGACTTTTGTTCGATAACAGTTAAGTTATGCCTACGTATCCTCTCGTGCAATGAGGAAGTCAGAACACCGTAGTTCGACCCAAAGAGACTGAAAGGTGAATTGACTGATGAACTGCTTACTTGTCTATGCTCAAGTGTATGACCTGTCTGGCTCAGGTGCAAACTGTCTTGCATTAGACGGAAGAAGCAAGTTCTCGTTTATGAGTGAGTGAGATTAGAAAAGAATCCCGAAGGAGACGGTTATTGTTTGTTTTTTTGTATTTTCAGTCTTTTATTGCTTTTGAAAGTTTTTCATAAGTTAATGAGCTTAATCCTAAACCAATGGGTTAGTAAACTCATCACATCCTCCCTCTGATTAGGGGAAATGAGAATACCTTAAGTGTGAAGTCAGCATCTCACACTTAATCACCCTGATGTGGGATTAAGATCATTAACCTACTTGTGATTATTTAGATGTTTTTGTTGTTTTTGTTTAGTGTTGAGTAATGAGATTAAGCCATAATCAAGGATTAAACAGACTCATTACACCATCCTAATAGAAGGATAATATATGAGAATGTTTAAGCTGAGGAAAGCTCCTCAACTTAATCCATGATTAGGGATTAAACTCATGACAAAACAAGCCTTTGATTAAGTGGATTTTAATTAATGGTATGATGATGAAGTGAATTTTATGGTTTGTAAGACAACTTGAGGGGGACTTGTCCATTAACACTAGGGTTAGTCCTTCTTAACCAGTTAAGGAAGAATAAGAACCCTAATGCAAGGCCCAAGTTACAAGTGTGATGTCTTGATGATTATTATGTGAATTGATTAAAGGAGTTAAACACATTAAGGGTTTAACACTTAGGATTAAAGTTATACACTCCATCCTAATAGAAGGATGCAGGCATAAACTTAATCTCAAAGCCTTAAAGCCTTTAGGGTTTAGTCCTTGATTATGAGGTGAGAAGAGAAGACTCAAAGAGACACAAAGGTAAAATCTAAATGGGGAACTAATCAAAACCCTAATCATTGTCATGCTTGTTTGTTCCTAAAGTTTGTGAGGTTTGCAAGAGAAGTCTTCAAAGGAACCACCAGGGAACAGATGAATGGAGCAAGGAGAAGCAAAGTAACTTGCTTCATTCAAGAAGTCAAGTCACTTGAGGAAAGAAAGTAAGAAGCAAAAGAAAGAGCAAGCTCAATCTCATACACAAAGTAAAATGCAGCAATGATGCATAAGAGAGATGAAAAGAAATTGTGAGAAGTGAAGGCAAATTCACTTCCCAAAGTTACTTACCACCTGAAAAGTTAGTAAAGGAATGCAATGCAATGCAAAATGAGATGAGATGACATGGTACAAACCAAAACCAGAAGCATATATGAGATGATAATGATGCTATGAGATGATGCAAACATGAAACAAAGCATGGGGATGATCATACAAACTTATGGATGCAAATGGAGCAAGTTAAGAACCATGATCATACATGAAAAGTTATGGAATGCAAATGGCATACAACATGGCAAATGCAAGATGCAATGATCAAACATGCTTCTAATATGTCTTAAGATGTCAAATGAATCAAATGGATGCACAAAATGCTATGGCAAGTCAAGGTATGAATGCAAATGCAAGATGGATGCATATGGAAGCTCAAATTAGGGTTTATGATCAATGCACCAAACAAAAACCAAAATCAGAAGCAATCGTCAAGATAAAAATTTGAAAATGCATTCAAAGGATCCCTAAACCTATATTAACTCACTGCCCAAAGGAGAGGTTCCAACTCTTAACCTAATAAAAGTTATGAATTTCCTAAAATTTCTAGGGTTTTAGGGTACCTTAACAAGAAAAATGTCAAACAAATGGAAAATGAAAGATCAATTCATGCCAATTTAATCTCACAAACTACATGATATTCTAAACACAATGCAAAAAGAATCAAAGTCCAACTCTCAATGGTTAGGCAGAAATGATTTTTTGAAGTTTGGATCAAAATAATGCCTTGAAATGATTTTAATTCCATGAAAAATTATCAAAATGCATCAAGATCAAAAAAGAAATTTGGTTTGAGGGTTGGACAATGTTTCTAAATGGTTTTAAATGTTTCATGAATTTTTTGGTGATTTTTAAATACCTAAAAGTATTTTTAATTAATTAATTCTCATTAATTAATTAAAAATAAACTTTTAAATGATTTAAAAATATTTTTTAATGCAAAAAATAAAAATAAAAATGTTTTTGGTTTCTGAAATTAAATAAAAGTTTGTACAAAAAATTTCAGAATTTTTAAAAAGGTTTTGCTATTTTAAATTAAATGGAGAAAAGAAATACAAAATAAATGAATTAAAATTAAAGAAAATGAAAAGTAAACGCAATGGAGAGCCAGGATTGATTCTGGGGAAAGATATGTTGACTGCGCGCGCAATCCTAAGGTCCACATTCAAACTGAGATTAATTAAGTTTATGAATTAATTAATTGGAATTAATTAAGTTAATTGTGATTAGGGTTTCTGAGAACACATCCTGGCCATCCAAAACACGCGCCAGTCAACCTTGGTCAGCTAATCCTATGCTCAGCATTCAAACTACAATTAATGACAGGGATTAACCCTAATTGTTTTCAGGTGGCCGGAGAAGACCTCCGGTTGTCTTCTCCGGTGGGAACCCCCCCTGAAAATCTCCAAAATCCTCAAAACTTCACTAAAACGAAAACTAAAAGCACCAGAAATCATCCCCACATTCCCCTGAATCAAAACCCCCACTCAAATCTCATTTATTCTTCTTCAATCAAACGAATCGAAGCCAAACAGTTTTTAGGGCAAAAGTTTCAGACATTGCATACATCCTCATCTTTCACTCATTTTCAAAGGTAAACATATATTCATGATCAGGGAAGCATGTAGATTCATTTAGAAACTTAAAATACACGTTCTGGAAAAAAAATTCATGAAGCTACCTGAGTTTGAAGCTTTTCAGTTTGGAGCTTTCAGACCTCTTCTCTTGTGCAAAACTGCTCCTATGACCTCCCTTGTTCTTCTGAAAGGCTTGGAGCAAGTTTATTTTGGCTGGCTGGAGAGATTGAACAAGTTCTGTTCAGTGCAGTGAGGGAATCGTGTTTCTGATTCTGGGGGTTTAAGACAATGGTGATGGGTGCTTTGTGACCAGGAAGGTGTGTTGAGTTGATCTATGAAGTTAGTTTGTGTGTTTGTGACTTGTGTGATGAGTTTCGAAAGCTCTTGCACATGAAGGTGAAAATGAGAATGATGTGCTATGGAGTGTTTCAGGCTTGCCTCTTGTTATGTTTGGCTTGCATTTGATTAGTATAAACAAATGCCATTGGTCAGAAGAAGTGACATGTGCTTTATTGATTGGTATGGGTCCTTTTGCCAAAAGGTCAAGTTTGTGTAAGAGAAGCATGGGCCACTTGCTAGCCTAGTACAACAAGTGTGTCCTGCGCAGCATGATGAGGGAAAAGGCCTAGGATGGTTCAACAAGCTAGCCAGCAAGTGGATGAGAAGCTATGATGGATTTTGCAACTTGGCTTGCCTTTGATCCTTATGAAAAAGTCTTGCTCCATAAGCCATAAAACATGTGATCCCTTGGCCCATTCTGATTTTTAAATGTTGTGTGATCATGTTGTGAAGTTTAGAAGTCCATTTGATGACTTAATTGGCCTTGAGAAGTGAATTTGCAACTTTGCCTCTTTGGTGGAAACTTTGAAATTTTGTGATTTTAGCCAACTTTGACAAGCCATAACTTTTGATCAAAAATGAATTAGGTCATGTTCTTGTACTTTTTGAAAAGGTAAAAATCTATTCTACAACTTTCATGACCAAAGTTTTTCCATTTGAAGCTTTCTTGAATCAAAAAGTAAGGGTTGAAAAAGTTGCCTAAAATGACAATTTCATTAAAAGTCAAACTTGTCCAAAAAGTCAACTTTGCAAAAGACTTGAAATTCTTCAATTTTGTGAACTTCTAACATCTTCTATGATCAAATAAAGATCATACACAATCAAAATAATGAAGAACACCTTTTGGTTGGGTCATTGGGGGCCTCAGATGCCCTGATTTTGCACTGACTTGCTTGAAAAGTCAACTCTTGATCAGATGACTCCCCCATGGAATTTCTTCATGAAAATTGATATGCATACTCCCTATACCATATAGAGACCAATAGAAACAAGAATGACCAAAAAATTTGGAGTTATGGCCTCTGAAACCAAAACCCTAATTTTAGGTCATCTGTGCAGTCAAGCCTGGCTCTACTTCCATACCATTCTCAGTTCTTGTGATTCTTTGACATTCTTGACTTTGAGATGATATAATATGATGCTTGAACATACATGGACCCCTTTGAAGTGATTGATGGCCTTTGGAGTGGCTCAAGAAGCTCTTGGATTGCTCAGATCACAAACCCTAGATGCAGATGACTTTGAACCAAAGCAGTGAATCAAAAAATGTAATATGAGATGCTATGATTGTGTTTATGCATATGAAATGAACACAAGCCATGGTGTGAATGGGTGAGGGCAAATTTGGGGTGTTTACATTAAATAACAAAGCAGGGGAAGGAAATAAATGATAAGCGGCAAGGTTTAATAAATTGGGCGAAAGCACAACAAACCACACTGATTTAGTCAAAGTGGACGGTGCAACAATTTGACACATGTAAAATTTTGGGTCACATTTTGCACTAAACTTCCACATGTGGAAGTTGCTTTTAAAATATTTGCAGTTGTGTTTTGGCGTGATTTCACACTAAACTTCCACTAATGGAGGTTGAACTTTGAAATACACTAATTTTCCTGAAATTCTGGTATGACAGACTCAGATGTCGAATATGATGTTGAGACATCTTATCTGTTACATATAAACATGGCAAGGCATACACAACAATATTTAAATTTTTTTATATATCAGATTGAAACATTCTTCAAGATGTTTAAACATCTGATATGACATTTAGCACACATACTGCATAAAATAAACTTAAAGTTGTAAAGAACACAAAAAATGGTTAACCCAGTTCGATGCTAACTCATCTACTCTAGGGGCTACCAAACCAGGAAGGAAATCCACTATGTAGTATCAATTCAAAGACTTCTCAACAAACACCTACAGTTTACAGTCTTCTCACTTAATCACTACATGTGCAACTTCTACTTAGGAACTCCTAAATATGAGAAACTCATCCTCACTTCCAATCACCTCAATGATGTCTCGCAGTCCTCAACAGTCAGTTGATGTTATTGACGGCTCTTTACCTACACAACAATCCAAAACAGAAGCTACACTTCCATTACAATACCTTAACCTTGCTTAGCAGCTTCAGTTAAATACACCATTTCTCTTGCTTACAAGCTTCGAGAATCACAAGTAAAACAGCCGCAATAGGGTTCCTTGTTGTGCACGGCTCCCACAAGAACACAGTCCTAATAATGTTTACATTTTCGTTGGTTGGTTATTTCTAAACTAGGTTACAAGGTTTCTTTTATAACCTATTCCCAACTGGATTTGGGCCTAAACAATCACAACAATAGCTGCTACAGAATATGCAGAAAAATCTTCTACAAATATACAAAAAGATCTTCAAATATAAAAACTCCTAAAATATCTCTAAATATAGAAACTCTATATTTTTCAATATTTGTCTTCAATGTAAATTTGAGTCTTCAAGATCTTTTACATCAGCGCCATTGGATTGATTTAAATCTTCAATAATATTATGTTTCTGTTGAAATCTAATAGAATATTCAATCCATCTTAAGCAGTTCATGATGTCGAATAAAATGTCTTGATATCTTCTTCAACATGTTATTCCAGATGTTGAAACATTTCAACACAATATGTTTGGACGCACACAAAAGGATTCTTTGCTTAATATATTATTTATTTTGCAAAGATCATGTACATATACAATGCTGCTATTTGTTTTACAAGGTTAATGCCAATTCTAAAAATATAGAACTTACAATCTCCCCATTTGGAAATTTTTGGCTAAAACAAATTTTACAAAATAAACCAGAAAAAAACAGCAGCAAAACAAACAGAACATACTGAAAAAACAACAGCAAAAGCAAACTCTTCACTTTGTCAGGGTATGTTGTTTGGCATTTTCAATAGTATTCACAATAACACACAATTCACCTATTCTTTCAGTGGAAATAGAAAATCTTGAAGTCTTGGCCGAACCAATCCATTAAGATCTCTCTCCATTCAGGTTCCATAAAACCCTTCTGCCAAAGGTGATGAACATTCTCCATCTAGGTGACCAATAGTGACTTCACCCTCTCATTCCCTTATGCAACTCAGAACACAAGTCACAATTGTGTTCAACAACTCAGGAAACAAGTCACAAAGACTAACATTCAACATTCATCTTGACATCCTGATATCCATCATAAAAGAACAACAGATGATTTTGTTGTGACAACAACTCTGAGCACATCATCTGTACATGTTCTTTCTCCCTCTTTTTAGCCAAAAAATTGGCAAACACAGCCCTCACATCACCATATCCACGAATTATTCATCCAAACACAAAAGAAACCCATTAGATGGAAAGGTGAAAGGATGAGAAACAATCAAAGCTCACATGCTGGAGGAGGAGGAAATACGTTTCTATAAATAGGAAGCAAGGACATAGATAGTAATGACCTGTCATTGAAAAAGAAGCGTTCTTGGTCTAAGATCTTTATGATAGGAGCAAAAACTTTTGCACCATTCAATGTGGAACAAAAAACTGACCTTGACCAGCTGACTTGCTGTCCCAAAATAAATGGCCCAATAGAAAACACACTTGAAAAACCCGTGTTTCACATTTTTCGGCCAACGTCGTCCACAAATATTCCTCAAGAGGAAACAAAACACACATGTTGTGAAACATGTTCTGACATCCAACCATATACTCTCTTCTAGTAGTGCAACATTATGGTTCACAACACCTGAAGAATCTAACATAAACTGCAGATAACAACTTTATTCCATAAAACCTTTTGGATACTTAGGATACACCTTATCTGGATCACAAGGACATGCACATCACAACCACTAGGTAATAAAAATTAATCAGGAAAACATACTTAGTAGCACACGTCACAACATGATGTGTAACATCACAGAACCTGGTTAAGGTATTACTCCCCATTAACTCCACAAAATCAGCTGCACAAAATTGTAACACACTCCCCCTAACTAGGATACTCCATGCTTCTTTGCACTATGTTGAAAGGAAAACATAAGACGCATCTTCATGTCTTCAAGAGCTCGCCCTTTGTTCAATTCCCAATTTAACACATTCACTACTTATACCAAAACATACCTGATCCCTTCTTGGTTTGTAGTTACCACAAACTACACAAGCTGAACATCTTCTAGCATGTAGGTTCTGATACTAAGCCTTCACACACCAAAGGCCATATAATCCAGATAAAACACATCCAAACTAATTCTGACATTAGAATGAATGAACACACACAGACTTCCAAGAAATCAATACCTGATCTACTTCACTCTACTCTACATGTTTCTTCCATACAAATCATCTACTTCATCATTCTCCCATATGATTAGGTAGCTAAGAATAGAAACCATGTAGACAAACACCCCAGATAATGTACTAACACCTAGTTAGAACATTTTCCACACACTAAGACCTTATCACCATGATCCTAGATGCGCTCCACCAACTGGACTTACTATAGCATAGTAATCCAAGAACTGAAAATCTTCAAATGCACTATGCCACCAGATTGAATCAGAAATCCAGAAAGAGAGATAAACTCTCACCCACCTTCAAGAAGAATAAATCTCCACGAGTCTTCAACTCATCACTCTTCTGCCCAAGAGCAATTTGTTCCAAGATAATCCTCAAGAACAATCAGCTGCCACACTCTAATTATCTTGATTCTTCGATTCCATTTTAGAGATCAACCAATTTCCACATTTTGATCACCTCCTTTATGAATCCTCATATGAAAAATCCAATTGCCACACTTGTCTTCTTCACGTTTATCAGAAATCTTCCAAAGATATCCTAATAAATAAAGTTGATCTTCAGCAAGTTGTCAAGATAATAGTCCTTTTGAAGCATTCAATCCCTGTAAATCATTCTATCTTAAATTGATGTGCCACTCCACCAATTAGATTATGACGTTGAACTAGATGTTTGAACATTGTTAGTCCACATCCAACTGTTAAATTCAACTCTTTCTTCTGCCACTTGAAAGAACCTTTTTCCTTTACAGAACAGGAGTTCGATGCTCTCATAGACTTGATTCATCAATCAAGTTTGAGTAAACAACCTCCATTCTGTTGATTATGTAGAAATTCCTATCAATATCACATATTGTTAAGAAACTCCCAGTGTTTTCTCCAAAGTCTTCAAACCTGCCACTGTCTAAACCTTCAGAAGGAATAGTTCAGAACTACACCTTGCAGCTATACTAAGGATGACATTTCTCCTTGAGTAAAGCAATCTTCACAAAGACCTGATGATTTATCAATCTTCACAAAGACCTGATGATTTAGAAATCTTCACAATCTTCACGGACGGGTGCCACAAGGAGTATGTACTAATGTTTTGTGAATGTGAGGCAACTGCTCTTGCTGGGGAATCTGGGATGTATTCTGTAAGTGTTTGATTCAGACCATGACTTATAATTATGCTACATGTTTGATTTTTGCCGTAATGCTCCGTATTAAAACGGAATGCTACGCTTTGTTTGGTGAATATGATGCGGATGCTATGACTATGCAAAGGAGAACAAATCCGGGATTCGGATCCCGTTGCTGTGAAGATCTCTGGTCGATCCGTTGAAGTGAACATCCCAGCTGGGGATGAGATCGTTGGTTGATCTGATGAAATGATTCTGCTTGGGGAAACGGGTCAATGATTGACCTATTCCTGTAAATGAGGGACCCAACTGGGGTTTGTAGAAGCTTCTGTCACTCTGTTGTGATTCCTTCGTGCGTTGCTCTTCTGGATAGAGGCTGAAACTCTGTGGGGAGATGGTTCCCTGGCTTTTGTGCTTGGCTGTGGAAGGAGGAATGATTGGTACCTTGGATGGGGAGAAAATAACAAGTGGCAACTTAGCTGGGGAGCAAGCACTTGGGTGCCAAGACTGAGTGAGTGTTGATTTGCCAGCTTGCTGGGATGAAACTTTCATGCCCCCTGCTGCGCTTTTGAATACCTGCAATCCTGCAAAGACAGAGAAACGCACAAGTAATCCCGAGGCATCCCTTACCGGATTCCGTCATAGGAGGGAGACACTCCCGAGAGCAAGTATATTTCCTGCAAGCACGTAGTTTTTATTTTTTGAGGATAAGCATCTGTATTCATGCAATCAGTATTTTAAAGATATCAGACATTCTTTGCAAATAAAAGGAAGTGTACGAGGTGAAACTTGACTGAAAATCTGTTTTTATTAATTCATATGCCCTGAATTGGCAAGATACAGCCAAAGAAACATATCTCCTGAAATGAGGAGATTGTTACAAATTGAGAAACAAAATGCTGGCAATGTTGATGACGCTTCAAGGAGCTTCCCCCCTTGCTATGACTCGTATGACTTTTGACGTTCTTCTCGTCTTGCTTTCTGAAGAAGGCTGATTCTGAAAGAGGCTTGATCCTTTTGAAACCTACCAAGTTGTAAGTGATACAGACGAATTCAAGGTGCAGTTGTTCGCTTATTCCCTTATTTTGCATGGATCACCCTTTCGGGTTTTCAATCCATCGGGATACCCTTTTTTGCCTGAGCTGTCCAATGCGGCTTTTCAACTCAGCGGGTGTACATTTTTTGTTTATTTTCCCTTATTTTTGCCCGAGTCTTTTATTCTGTTTTTGACTCGCCGGGATGCCCTGTTTTTGCCTGGACTTACATTCTGTTTTTATGTCCAGCGGGTCATTTTTATGCGAAGTATTTTTTAACTGCATCTGAATTCACAGGGGATGGGAAATCTTCACCATCCATGGTGCTGAGCATCAGTGCTCCACCGGAGAAAACTTTCTTTACTACAAATGGTCCTTCATAGTTTGGAGTCCATTTGCCCCTGTGGTCTGTATGAGGAGGGAGGATTCTCTTCAGCACAAGATCTCCTACTTGATACTCTCGATGCCTGACTTTCTGATCGAAGGCTCTCTTCATTCTTTTCTGATACAACTGCCCATGACAGATTGCAACCAATCTTTTTTCTTCAATCAGACTCAGTTGTTCGTATCGGGATCGGACCCATTCTGCTTCGTTCAGCTTAACATCCATTAGTACCCGTAGGGAGGGTAGTTCAACTTCAACCGGTAGGACTGCCTCCATACCATACACAAGCTGATACGGTGTTGCCCCAGTGGACGTTCTGATTGACGTGCGGTACCCATGCAAGGCAAATGGTAGCATCTCATGCCAGTCTTTGTAGGTGACTACCATCTTCTGCACAATCTTCTTGATATTCTTATTAGCTGCCTCAACAGCGCCATTCATCTTTGGCCTGTAAGGAGAAGAATTGTGGTGTTGGATCTTGAAGTCCCGGCATAGCTCTGCCATCATTTTGTTGTTCAAGTTGGAACCATTATCAGTAATGATTCGCTCGGGCACTCCATACCGACAGATGATATCTCTCTTCAGAAATCGGGCTACCACTTGCCTTGTAACGTTTGCATAAGAAGCTGCTTCGACCCACTTGGTGAAATAGTCAATGGCGACCAGGATTAATCTGTGGCCATTCGAAGCAGTCAATGCCCCACATAGCAAAGGGCTAGGGTGAAGACATCACGTTCAAAGGATTGGGAGGCACATGCACCTTATCTGCATAAATCTGGCATTTATGGCATTTTCTTGCATAAGCACAACAGTCGGCATCCATTGTGATCCAGTAATAACCTGATCTTAGCAATTTCTTAGCCATGGCATGCCCTCCCGCATGGGTACCAAAGGATCCTTCGTGCACTTCATGCATCAACAAGTCTGCTTCTGTTCTATCAACGCATCTGAGGAGTACCATATCAAAGTTTCTTTTGTATAGGGAACCATCAGTGTTCAGAAAGAAACTACCAGCAAGCCTTCTCAAAGTCTTCTTATCATTGGAAGATGCCCCAGATGGGTATGTTTGATCCTCCAAGAAGCGCTTAATGTCATGGAACCAAGGCTTATCATCTTTGACGACATCTGCTGCGAACACATATGCCGGTCTGTCAAGTCTAGACACTGAAATCTGAGGTACAAAGTTGGCAGCTTGAACTTTGATCATAGATGAAATGGTAGCCAGAGCATCTGCAAACTGATTCTCATCTCGAGGGATATACTCAAGCTTGACCGTTGTAAAGAAAGTCAATAACCTCCTTGTATAATCCCTGTAAGGTATCAGATGATCCTGGTGTGTGTACCATTTGCCATTGGTTTGATTAACTACCAGAGCTGAATCTCCGAATACAGTCAACGTCTTGATCCTGAGGTCAATAGCTTCCTCAAGACCCATAATGCAAGCTTCGTATTCAGCTTCGTTGTTAGTGCAATTAAAGGTGAGTTTTGCTGAGAAAGGCATGTGAACTCCTTTAGGTGTAATGAGCACTGCACCAACACCACGACCATTCATATTAACAGCCCCATCAAACATCATAGTCCATTCTTCTTCCGGGTCAGGCCCTTCAGTGTGAATAGGCTCTTCATGATCTTTCGCTTTTATGAACATGATGTCTTCATCAGGGAAGTCAAATCTCATAGGCTGGTAGTCATCAATGGGTTGCTCAGCAAGATATTCAGACAATACACTGCCCTTGATGGCTTTCTGAGATGTGTATTGAATGTCATATTCCGTGAGAATCATTTGCCATCTTGCAACCCGTCCGCTAAGAGCTGGCTTCTCGAAAATGTACTTAACTGGGTCCATCTTGGAAATCAATAAAGTAGTGTGGGTCAACATATACTGCCTTAGTCGGCGAGCAGCCCACGCTAAAGCACAGCAAGTTTTCTCGAGCAGTGAATAACGTTGTTCACAGTCGGTAAACTTTTTGCTCAGGTAGTATATTGCATACTCTTTTCGACCAGACTCGTCATGCTGGCCCAGCACACACCCCATTGACTCTTCTAACACTGTCAAATACATTATCAGAGGTCTTCCTTCCACTGGAGGCATAAGGATTGGTGGTTCTTGCAAGTATTCTTTGATCTTGTCAAAAGCCTTCTGGCAGTCTTCGTTCCACCTGACCGTCTGCTCTTTTCTTAACAGCTTGAACAAGGGTTCACAGGTTGCCGTAAGGTGAGATATGAACCGTGAAATGTAGTTCAATCTACCTAGAAACCCTCGAACTTCTTTTTCAGACCTTGGTGCAGGCATTTCTTGAATGGCTTTGACTTTATCAGGGTCAACTTCAATCCCTTTCTCGCTTACGATAAAACCCAGCAGCTTACCGGATCGCACCCCGAATGTGCACTTGTTGGGGTTCAGCTTCAGTTGGTACTTCCTCAGACGCTTGAATAGCTTCAGCAGGTTTACCAGGTGGTCTTCTTCTGTGAGGGACTTGGAAATCATGTCATCCACATAACACTCGATTTCTTTATGGATCATATCGTGGAATAATGTTACCATAGCCCGTTGATATGTTGCACCAGCATTTTTCAATCCGAATGGCATCACCTTGTAACAGAACGTGCCCCAGGGTGTGATGAAGGTTGTCTTCTCCATGTCTTCAGGTGACATTTTGATCTGATTGTATCCTGAAAATCCGTCCATGAAGGAGAATACCGAGAACTGAGCCGTATTATCAACCAATACATCAATGTGAGGTAATGGAAAATCATCTTTCGGGCTGGCTCTGTTCAGGTCCCGGTAGTCAACACACATCCTTACTTTGCCGTCTTTCTTAGGCACAGGTACTATATTAGCAACCCACGGCGGATAGCTAGTCACAGCAAGGAACCCGGCATCCCATTGCTTTTGTACCTCTTCTTTGATCTACATTGCCATGTCTGGGCGAGTACGGCGCAGTTTCTGCTTAACCGGTGGGCAATCTTCTCTCAAAGGCAGCTTGTGCGTAACAATATCGGTGTCCAACCCTGGCATATCCTGATAAGACCAAGCGAACACATCCACATATTCTTGAAGCAGGTCAATCAGTTGTTTCTTCACTGAGTCTTGTAAGCAGGCCCCGATTTTAACTTCTTTCACATCTTCATTTGTACCAAGATTAATTGTTTCGACCTCCTCCTGATGAGGAGTGATAACCTTTTCCTCTTGTCTCAACAATCTGGCTAGCTCTTCAGGAAGCTCGTAATCTTCTTCAACCCCTTCATCAGCTTGATTGATCGGATTGTCAGAGTCATACGAAGTCATAGCCGTGTTGTTGTCGGTGCGGTCTGGAAGGCACTCTCTGCAAGGGTTCAGTTTGTTCATTTTTAGTGATTGATTTTAATCTTGTTTAGAAAAGTGAAATAAAGTTGTCATTTTGAAAACATTGCCATTTATTTTTTTGTACAAAAAGAAAAATGGAAAAACAGTGAGCAGAAAAGAAAAAGACTCATTTGCAAAAGATGCCTGATATTTCATTGATTAATCTTGTTGCACAAAAATTACAGATGGCCCGATTACAAAATGAGTCTTGTCATCTTGGGCAAGATGCAAGACTTGATGCATGCTTAAAATATACAGGAAATAATAATTACTCTGCAGGAGTAACTCTTATAATTTCCTGGGAAGACCAGTTTGAGATACGGCTCCCCGGGATCCTTGGACGTATCCAGCTCTCCAGGTTGCGTTCATCTTCCGACTCATCTTCCAAGTTGTTGACAGCATCAAGGGTGAGCATCCCCCCACTAACAAAGTTGGGCTTCTTAGCAGCCTCTGCTTGATCTTGTTGAGTTGGTTTGTAACCCAACCCAAATCTATCCTTTTTCTTCTCCACAGGCAACAGCTTGCCCCAACCTTGAGCATTCCCTTCCTCAACAACCCTCCGGGCTTGCTGGTAGGATGTCATGGAAGTCCCAAGTACAGCAGATGTTTCATTAACATTCAGGGCCTCAAACCCTTGACTCATCGTTTCGTGGATCTCCCCATCCATCTCAATATATTTGTATGTAGCCAGATGGCTAACAAAAATATCCTCCTCTCCACAAATAGTAACGACTTGGCCCTCCCACTCGAAGTTTAACTTCTGGTGAAGGGTAGACGTAACTGCGCCAGCGGCATGAATCCATGGTCTACCCAACAAACAGCTGTAGGCCGGCTGAATGTCCATCACGTAGAAGGTCGTTTTGAAAGTTTGTGGGCCAATCGTTACAGGCAACTCAATTTCTCCCAGAACTGATCTCTTAGAACCGTCAAAGGCTCTCACTACTAAGTTGCTGGGACGTAATGCCAATCCTTCATATTCCAGCTTCACAAGGGCTTTTTTAGGCAAGACATTGAGGGATGACCCTGTGTCTACCAGTACATGTGAAAGAACTGCACCCTTACACTCCATGGTAATGTGCAAAGCCTTGTTGTGATTGCGGCCTTCCGTAGTCAAATCAGTGTTGGTGAATCCTAGTCCATTACTAGCATTAACATTTCCAACCACAGCTTCCAACTGATTGACCGTGATCTCTTCCGGCACATAAGCTGCGTGCAAGACTTTGAGCAGTGCGTTCCGATGGGCCTCGGAGCACATAAGCAATGATAGAATGGAGATCTTGGAAGGCGTCTGGTGAAGCTGGTCCACTATCTTGTAATCACTTTTCTTGATGATTCTCATGAATTCATCAACTTCTTGATCAAAAGGTATTTTCAAAGCTTCTTTGACAATTTGCTCTTCTTGCACCATGCTCTTCCCTTTTGCCTTGGCAGCAGCTTCTGCTTCAGCAGTGGGTCTTTGAATTTGCGGGGCAAAGAGACGTCCGCTTCGAGTGAAGCCTCCTCCTCCCCCCACATTGTCTATTTGTGGTGAAGAAGTTGATGATTCGAGAGTGATTTTCTGTCCTTCGCAGTATAGGTCGGAGCCGTAATGCCAAGGGATGGCATTACTGCTTTCATAAGGTACTGGCCCAGGCACTGTGATAGTGACTGGACTGATGGCAGCTGCAGAAGGGACCGTGATAGTCTGTGGATCATAGTATATTGTGACTGGTGCTCTGATAGGAGTGGCATTTTGTGAGTTGTAGGCAGAATCATTGGCAGGATCATAATAAATTGTAACTGTTGAGACATTTTTTGTTGAAGTTGTAGGAGACATTGTTGGAAGGATGGGTGTTGTTGTTGTAGGAGATTCTGAATGAAGGGGTGCTGAAGTTGTAGAAGGGATGTTTGTTGATATTTGGTCCGTTGAAGTAACAGATGAAGCATTTGTTGATGAGATTGAAGAGTTGTTTGGAACAATGGTTGTTGCAGTTGTAGACGATTCTGGAATTGTTGTTAGGGAGATTGCTGGATTGGTAGGTATTGATGTTCTGATTTGAAGCAGGCCACTCTGGATGAGACCATCTATGCCATCCCTCAAGTTATCACACCCATTCACTGAAATGTTGCAATAAGCACACCCTAGCTCACATCCCGGGAACATCTGACATTCAAGGAGTTGAGCTTTAATCTCTACCAAGGGTGTCCGAATCTGACCCACACTGGTTATCAAGTAAGACGGATTATCTTCTTCAATAGCGTTGATTCTGGGACCACCATGGTGTGGCATAGGATTCTTGTTAACATTTGGTGGCGGTGCAAAGTTCAGAGCTTTAGAATCCACCAAGTCTTGTACTTTCATGTGCAAAGCTCTGCACTTCTCTGTACTATGGCCAGGTGCATTTGAGTGAAAAGCACATCTGGCGCTGGCGTCATAATTTTTGGGTAGACTGGCAGGATCTGGAGGTGCCAATGTCCTTAGCTCAACCAGGTTGAGTTTCAGGAGTTGTGGCAGTAATGTGGCATAGGGCATAGGGATCGGATCGATCACCCTATTGGCCTGAGAAGGTTTCTGTTGGAACGGTCTTTGTTGATTGTTGTTGCTGGTGTTGTTGTTGTTATAATTTCTCTGAGGAGGATACTGAGTTCGTTGCTGATAATTTTGTTGTTGTGGTTGATAAGCTGGTTGAGGATGAATTGGAGCGGGAATGGTGACTGCTGCCACAGACCTATGAACATATTGGGGCCTGCCCCTGCTGGCATGGATAGCATTGGTCTCACCAGTTCTTCTTGGGCCCATAAAAGGCTTTCTTGGGTTGCTGGACGAGCTTGCACCGTTGTCAGAAATTTTACCCATCTTTAATAGGCTTTCAATTCTTTCCCCGGCTATGACCACATCAGCAAAGCTAGTGGAAGAAAAGGCAGCTAGCCTGTCAATGTATGTTCCTTGGAGGGTGTTCATAAACATATCATCCATCTCCCTCTCTGACATGGGTGGCTGGACAGCAGCAGCAAGTTGTCTCCACCTTTGAGCGTATTCTCGGAAGCTTTCCCTGGATGATTGAGACATCCCCATCAGGAGGGTCCTGTTGGGAGCCATATCCAAATTGTACTGATACTGTCTGATAAAGGCCTCAGCCAAGTCCTTCCAACACCTGATGGTTGCTTTGGTCAGGTGAGAGTACCATTCCCTTGAAGCTCCTGTTAAGCTATCTTCAAAATAAAACATCCATAGCTTTTCATCCATGGTATATGCCTTCAGCCTCCCCAGAAAGGATTGTAAATGGGTCCGGGGACAGGAAGTTCCGTTGTACTTCTCAAAGCACGGTGGTTTAAATTTGTGGGGAATCCTGACCCCGTCCACTAGACCCATGTCCATAACATCAAAGCCCAAAGAATTCTGGGACTCCAGGGACCTCAGTTTCTCAGCAATCTCATCTAGCCTTCTGTCATAGGCTTCCTCCCCAGCTCCCATCACTGTAAATTGATCTTCCTGGGGGTCTTCTTGTAATACTCTGCCTGCAGTGGCAGTCCCTTGCACATTAACAGGAATGTTGATCTCTGGATGAAGGTGGGGTCCATAGACTGGAGGATTAACATGGGGTTGAACTCTCTCATTGTTGCTTGTCCCAGCAGTCCCTGGATGAGGGTCTTCCTGATTCCTCCCCTCTACCAGTGCTCTTAACCTCTCTTGGCTTTGAGCCATATTATTCATCACCTCCATAAACTGTGTCATCTGATTCCTCATTTCTAACCTTTCATTGGCCATTTGAGTCCTGACCTCTGTAAGGTCCTGCTGTACTTGGTCCATTTGTATACCCGAAAGATTGTTGCGGGTGGGATATCTGTGTGGACGGTTGAGTGGAAACACCCGACGTCGAGCAATAGTTCCTGAGACCACAACAGAGTTAGTAACAATAAAACAAAAACCTACAAAACAAAACAAAAGGTTAGTATGCAATGCAGTATGCTTATTTGTTTCCAAGGTATCCGGCTTGGTACTTGGTTTTGACCTTTCCAGACCCTTGAGGAAGATGCTTGTGATGTTGCTTGAAGAATTCAGATAAAACAAACCAACACATATATTACAAAAAGTAAATGATACATAGTTTGTTTCTTTTTACAATACATGCCCTCTGAGGGGTCAAAAATACAGCATCAAGAAAAGTACATGAAATGAAAGCAACAACAAGCAACAGTCAAACACGAAGACCAAACTCATCCTCTTGAACTTCCTTGAGAAGTGCTTCAGTCACAGGATCAGCTGGACGCTCTGTAAGGTTCCTGATAAGGAGATTCCTTGTAATAACAGCTGCAGTTAGCTTCTTGTGTCGACTCTGGTCCTTTGACCTCTTCACACCAGCTTTAATCTTCAACTCTGAGATCTCTCTCTGGGCTGCTGCCAGGGTTTCCTGCTGCTCCTTTGCACTAGCCTCCAACTGCTCAATCTTGTCCTGAGTCCTCTTATCCTCCTGAGTGCGAGCTTCGGTGATCCTGATCCACCTAGCTTGACTCTCCTTTAGATACAAATCAGTCCTAGCTCTCTGGAATTGGGCCTCTTTGCAGGCATTCTTCAAAATCTGTTCTCCAGCCCTTGACCTCTTGATGTAGTCCTCTGACTTCTCAATCCTAGCTAGATGTTCCACCTTTAGCTTTTCTAACCTCTCAATGTCCAGTCGACCATCACTCCTCTCCCAGAGGGTCTTCTGTAGAGCCTGAGTCAGATTCTCATTTCTCTCTTTCAACTTCTCAAACTCCTCTAAGCTGACAGTTGCTAGAGGTGGTGTTGTGGAGGGTCCAGGCACATCTTCAATGGTAAAGGGCATCCCAGAAATTTGAGCTCTGGCATGAGACCACTCATAGTACTGAGTTGAGGCCACATTATTGCATCTCCCAAGAATGGTTACCCCTTTAGTCTGGACATTGTCCCAAGCCCAGGATGCTTGCCTGAAAATAGCCAGATTAGGCTTGATCTCACAATAAAGGGTCTCAGTCAGATCCTGTACTCTAGGAGGGTGGACTAATGCATAGCCCAGTTGTCTTTTGAATAGCAGAGGGTTGTAGTTGATGCAACCCTTCACTCCTAACAGAGGCACATTAGGGAACTGCCCACAACTAGTAATGATGTCTCTGCCCTTGGTGCTCTGAGTGCACCACCTGATGTCATCTGATGTTAAAGCAACAAGCCTCCTAGCCCAGTTCTTCTGCTGGTGAGGGTTCAAGAATGCATCAGTCTTTGGCAAATGTTTGAGCAGCCAAGTATGGAATAAAGGAGCACAGCATCTCACCAGTCTTCCCTTTTGCTTTTCATTCCTTTGATGAACAGAGTAGTAAAGATCTCCCAGTAAGGTGGGCACTGGGTTCCTCAGGATGAAAAGATGGATTGCATTCTTGCTAACAAACTTAGGCTCATCTGCAAAAAGTATGACCCCATATATGCCAAGGGCCAACAAAGCACAGACTGCCTTCCACTCCCCCAAGGAGGCCTTCAGGATGGCCTGAGAGGTCAAGAAATCCAGATGTAGACCAGAGATTCCTGCTTTGGTAGTCATATTCTGCCCAATCAGAACTGGTTCCAGATACAATGCCCTTGCCACCTCTTCATTACTAGGGAAGGCCATCTCAGGATTGAAGGGGACTCCACCCCTGATAGGTACACCAATCAGTGATGAATACTCTTCCAACAAGGGTCCCAACTGAAAATTCTGAAAGGTGAAGCACCTCAGAGGGGGATCATAGAACTGCAAGCAAGTATGAATCAAGCTCCTCTGTGAAGGGTCCAAATCCATAACCACATCAAGGATTCCTCCATAATGTTCTCTGAAAAGTGGTATATGGTCATGAGTAATCAGGGTCTGAATCTTCCTGATGCTAGCCAACTCAGGCTCAAGGAAGTGATAGGAGATGTTACTCTTCTTAGGTGCCATGTTGCTGAAAAAGAGCTGAGACAGATGCTGAGAATAACACTGAAGATGGGCCACTGACAGGCTGAGACTGGTGATGCAGGTGACTGAAGCAGGTAGCTGATAGCTGAAGCAAGTACTGATGAAGATAGGTCTATGCTGAAGAAGGGGTCAAAACCAAGCCAAAATGTATGATGGATACCCTGAAAAACAAATAAACAAATGTTAAAAATGATGCAATGATGATGTATGCAGATGATATGCAAGGGTTTGTGACTGAGCTGGATCTGATTAATTGCTCTGATATAGGTCCATATATGTTCAAGAAATCCAGATGGAGGTTCATAAGTCCAGTAACCAGGGTGGGGGACCCAAATAAAGAGTCACATGTCCAGGGTTAAAAATCACAAGAACTGTTCCAAAATGGAGTACTCTTAATCAAAACACAGTAATAGGGTATGATGTGGCCAATGGTACCTGCAAACCTGTAAACAACCCAACCCCCTCACAGGTGATGTTCTAAAACAAGGATCCTCAGACTTGGATCAGTTATGAGAAGTGTAAACACTTCTAACCCGGAGGTACAATGTTTACAATAACCATAAAAGATCCTCCTCTAATTCACCTCAGTTTCTGAAGGTCATAATAAAGGTCATCCAGACTTAGCAGGCTTCCCAGATAGCCCTAGCACTACAGGAAATCTGTAGCACAGAGTTCTCAAGAAGAAACCCATATCTGAACCGTGTTTCATATTCCCGCACCAGACCGAAATGGAATGGGAAAGAACATGAACCACTCTAGCCTAGGTGTCACTCAGGTCCCAGGTATAGGACCTTAACTCTCAGTAGAACACCCACCCACCAAAACAACAAAACAGATCCAGCCAGCACAGTATGACAGTATGATATATGCAAAGCTATAAAGAAAGCAATAGAACAACTGTACATAAAGCAAAAATGAATACAAATACAAGCACAAATAGCACATAACACCCCAGTAAACACAAATCAATCAAGCGCTAGGAGGAACCCACAAAAAGAACCAGAAGCCCTGGTTACAGTATAAGGTTCCCCAGCAGAGTCGCCAAGCTGTCGCTCCCGATAAATGGGAATTGGCCCAGATAAAGGTATAGACGCGAACGGTCAGCGAAAGAGGGATGTGAGAACACACAGGAGTGAACTCACAGGGAATGAATAGAGTCGCCAGCTAGGCATTTTTATCCCAGAGGAAAGGTAATGCTGCATAGACCTAGAAAGATATGGATAAGACGGTTGCGAACCAGAGAGACTGAGAAAGGGGGTTGGTTACAACCTGGGAAGGTATCAGCACCCAGATTGTCCGTCGTACTCGACGGGATCCACGCTTAAAAGATTTGTGTTTTAAAGGGGTAGTGTCAGTGTAATTTGTGTATAAAGGAGCTGGAAAAGAATGTACAGGTGTCAGTGTAAAGAAGTGTAAGGTGTAATATGAAAGTGTCAGTGTAAGAATGAAGATGAGATGCTCATGATAATGAGGCTTAAAGAATGATACTGGAAAGAGGGGGAATATACAGAGACTTTTGTTCGATAACAGTTAAGTTATGCCTACGTATCCTCTCGTGCAATGAGGAAGTCAGAACACCGTAGTTCGACCCAAAGAGACTGAAAGGTGAATTGACTGATGAACTGCTTACTTGTCTATGCTCAAGTGTATGACATGTCTGGCTCAGGTGCAAACTGTCTTGCATTAGACGGAAGAAGCAAGTTCTCGTTTATGAGTGAGTGAGATTAGAAAAGAATCCCGAAGGAGACGGTTATTGTTTGTTTTTTTGTATTTTCAGTCTTTTATTGCTTTTGAAAGTTTTTCATAAGTTAATGAGCTTAATCCTAAACCAATGGGTTAGTAAACTCATCACATCCTCCCTCTGATTAGGGAAAATGAGAATACCTTAAGTGTGAAGTCAGCATCTCACACTTAATCACCCTGATGTGGGATTAAGATCATTAACCTACTTGTGATTATTTAGATGTTTTTGTTGTTTTTGTTTAGTGTTGAGTAATGAGATTAAGCCATAATCAAGGATTAAACAGACTCATTACACCATCCTAATAGAAGGATAATAGATGAGAATGTTTAAGCTGAGGAAAGCTCCTCAACTTAATCCATGATTAGGGATTAAACTCATGACAAAACAAGCCTTTGATTAAGTGGATTTTAATTAATGGTATGATGATGAAGTGAATTTTATGGTTTGTAAGACAACTTGAGGGGGACTTGTCCATTAACACTAGGGTTAGTCCTTCTTAACCAGTTAAGGAAGAATTAGAACCCTAATGCAAGGCCCAAGTTACAAGTGTGATGTCTTGATGATTATTATGTGAATTGATTAAAGGAGTTAAACACATTAAGGGTTTAACACTTAGGATTAAAGTTATACACTCCATCCTAATAGAAGAATGCAGGCATAAACTTAATCTCAAAGCCTTAAAGCCTTTAGGGTTTAGTCCTTGATTATGAGGTGAGAAGAGAAGACTCAAAGAGACACAAAGGTAAAATCTAAATGGGGAACTAATCAAAACCCTAATCATTGTCATGCTTGGTTGTTCCTAAAGTTTGTGAGGTTTGCAAGAGAAGTCTTCAAAGGAACCACCAGGGAACAGATGAATGGAGCAAGGAGAAGCAAAGTAACTTGCTTCATTCAAGAAGTCAAGTCACTTGAGGAAAGAAAGTAAGAAGCAAAATAAAGAGCAAGCTCAATCTCATACACAAAGTAAAATGCAGCAATGATGCATAAGAGATATGAAAAGAAATTGTGAGAAGTGAAGGCAAATTCACTTCCCAAAGTTACTTACCACCTGAAAAGTTAGTAAAGGAATGCAATGCAATGCAAAATGAGATGAGATGACATGGTACAAACCAAAACCAGAAGCATATATGAGATGATAATGATGCTATGAGATTATGCAAACATGAAACAAAGCATGGGGATGATCATACAAACTTATGGATGCAAATGGAGCAAGTTAAGAACCATGATCATACATGAAAAGTTATGGAATGCAAATGGCATACAACATGGCAAATGCAAGATGCAATGATCAAACATGCTTCTAATATGTATTAAGATGTCAAATGAATCAAATGGATGCACAAAATGCTATGGCAAGTCAAGGTATGAATGCAAATGCAAGATGGATGCATATGGAAGCTCAAATTAGGGTTTATGATCAATGCACCAAACAAAAACCAAAATCAGAAGCAATCATCAAGATAAAAATTTGAAAATGCATTCAAAGGATCCCTAAACCTATATTAACTCACTTCCCAAAGGAGAGGTTCCAACTCTTAACCTAATAAAAGTTATGAATTTCCTAAAATTTCTAGGGTTTTAGGGTACCTTAACAAGAAAAATGTCAAACAAATGGAAAATGAAAGATCAATTCATGCCAATTTAATCTCACAAACTACATGATATGCTAAACACAATGCAAAAAGAATCAAAGTCCAACTCTCAATGGTTAGGCAGAAATGATTTTTTGAAGTTTGGATCAAAATAATGCCTTGAAATGATTTTAATTCCATGAAAAATTATCAAAATGCATCAAGATCAAAAAAGAAATTTGGTTTGAGGGTTGGACAATGTTTCTAAATGGTTTTAAATGTTTCATGAATTTTTTGGTGATTTTTAAATACCTAAAAGTATTTTTAATTAATTAATTCTCATTAATTAATTAAAAATAAACTTTTAAATGATTTAAAAATATTTTTTAATGCAAAAAATAAAAATAAAAATGTTTTTGGTTTCTGAAATTAAATAAAAGTTTGTACAAAAAATTTCAGAATTTTTAAAAAGGTTTTGCTATTTTAAATTAAATGGAGAAAAGAAATACAAAATAAATGAATTAAAATTAAAGAAAATGAAAAGTAAACGCAATGGAGAGCCAGGATTGATTCTGGGGAAAGATATGTTGACTGCGCGCGCAATCCTAAGGTCCACATTCAAACTGAGATTAATTAAGTTTATGAATTAATTAATTGGAATTAATTAAGTTAATTGTGATTAGGGTTTCTGAGAACACATCCTGGCCATCCAAAACACGCGTCAGTCAACCTTGGTCAGCTAATCCTACGCTCAGCATTCAAACTACAATTAATGACAGGGATTAACCCTAATTGTTTTCAGGTGGCCGGAGAAGACCTCCGGTTGTCTTCTCCGGTGGGAACCCCCCCTGAAAATCTCCAAAATCCTCAAAACTTCACTAAAACGAAAACTAAAAGCCCAGAAATCATCCCCACATTCCCCTGAATCAAAACCCCCACTCAAATCTCATTTATTCTTCTTCAATCAAACGAATCGAAGCCAAACAGTTTTTAGGGCAAAAGTTTCAGACATTGCATACATCCTCATCTTTCACTCATTTTCAAAGGTAAACATATATTCATGATCAGGGAAGCATGTAGATTCATTTAGAAACTTAAAATACACGTTCTGGAAAAAAAGTTCATGAAGCTACCTGAGTTTGAAGCTTTTCAGTTTGGAGCTTTCAGACCTCTTCTCTTGTGCAAAACTGCTCCTATGACCTCCCTTGTTCTTCTGAAAGGCTTGGAGCAAGTTTATTTTGGCTGGCTGGAGAGATTGAACAAGTTCTGTTCAGTGCAGTGAGGGAATCGTGTTTCTGATTCTGGGGGTTTAAGACAATGGTGATGGGTGCTTTGTGACCAGGAAGGTGTGTTGAGTTGATCTATGAAGTTAGTTTGTGTGTTTGTGACTTGTGTGATGAGTTTCGAAAGCTCTTGCACATGAAGGTGAAAATGAGAATGCTGTGCTATGGAGTGTTTCAGGCTTGCCTCTTGTTATGTTTGGCTTGCATTTGATTAGTATAAACAAATGCCATTGGTCAGAAGAAGTGACATGTGCTTTATTGATTGGTATGGGTCCTTTTGCCAAAAGGTCAAGTTTGTGTAAGAGAAGCATGGGCCACTTGCTAGCCTAGTACAACAAGTGTGTCCTGCGCAGCATGATGAGGGAAAAGGCCTAGGATGGTTCAACAAGCTAGCCAGCAAGTGGATGAGAAGCTATGATGGATTTTGCAACTTGGCTTGCCTTTGATCCTTATGAAAAAGTCTTGCTCCATAAGCCATAAAACATGTGATCCCTTGGCCCATTCTGATTTTTAAATGTTGTGTGATCATGTTGTGAAGTTTAGAAGTCCATTTGATGACTTAATTGGCCTTGAGAAGTGAATTTGCAACTTTGCCTCTTTGGTGGAAACTTTGAAATTTTGTGATTTTAGCCAACTTTGACAAGCCATAACTTTTGATCAAAAATGAATTAGGTCATGTTCTTGTACTTTTTGAAAAGGGAAAAATCTATTCTACAACTTTCATGACCAAAGTTTTTCCATTTGAAGCTTTCTTGAATCAAAAAGTAAGGGTTGAAAAAGTTGCCTAAAATGACAATTTCATTAAAAGTCAAACTTGTCCAAAAAGTCAACTTTGCAAAAGACTTGAAATTCTTCAATTTTGTGAACTTCTAACATCTTCTATGATCAAATAAAGATCATACACAATCAAAATGATGAAGAACACCTTTTGGTTGGGTCATTGGGGGCCTCAGATGCCCTGATTTTGCACTGACTTGCTTGAAAAGTCAACTCTTGATCAGATGACTCCCCCATGGAATTTCTTCATGAAAATTGATATGCATACTCCCTATACCATATAGAGACCAATAGAAACAAGAATGACCAAAAAATTTGGAGTTATGGCCTCTGAAACCAAAACCCTAATTTTAGGTCATCTGTGCAGTCAAGCCTGGCTCTGCTTCCATACCATTCTCAGTTCTTGTGATTCTTTGACATTCTTGACTTTGAGAGGATATAATATGATGCTTGAACATACATGGACCCCTTTGAAGTGATTGATGGCCTTTGGAGTGGCTCAAGAAGCTCTTGGATTGCTCAGATCACAAACCCTAGATGCAGATGACTTTGAACCAAAGCAGTGAATCAAAAAATGTAATATGAGATGCTATGATTTTGTTTATGCATATGAAATGAACACAAGCCATGGTGTGAATGGGTGAGGGCAAATTTGGGGTGTTTACATTAAATAACAAAGCAGGGGAAGGAAATAAATGATAAGCGGCAAGGTTTAATAAATTGGGCGAAAGCACAACAAACCACACTGATTTAGTCAAAGTGGACGGTGCAACAATTTGACACATGTAAAATTTTGGGTCACATTTTGCACTAAACTTCCACATGTGGAAGTTGCTTTTAAAATATTTGCAGTTGTGTTTTGGCGTGATTTCACACTAAACTTCCACTAATGGAGGTTGAACTTTGAAATACACTAATTTTCCTGAAATTCTGGTATGACAGACTCAGATGTCGAATATGATGTTGAGACATCTTATCTGTTACATATAAACATGGCAAGGCATACACAACAATATTTAAATTTTTTTATATATCAGATTGAAACATTCTTCAAGATGTTTAAACATCTGATATGACATTTAGCACATATACTGCATAAAATAAACTTAAAGTTGTAAAGAACACAAAAAATGGTTAACCCAGTTCGATGCTAACTCATCTACTCTAGGGGCTACCAAACCAGGAAGGAAATCCACTATGTAGTATCAATTCAAAGACTTCTCAACAAACACCTACAGTTTACAGTCTTCTCACTTAATCACTACATGTGCAACTTCTACTTAGGAACTCCTAAATATGAGAAACTCATCCTCACTTCCAATCACCTCAATGATGTCTCGCAGTCCTCAACAGTCATTTGATGTTATTGACGGCTCTTTACCTACACAACAATCCAAAACAGAAGCTACACTTCCATTACAATACCTTAACCTTGCTTAGCAGCTTCAGTTAAATACACCATTTCTCTTGCTTACAAGCTTCGAGAATCACAAGTAAAACAGCCGCAATAGGGTTCCTTGTTGTGCACGGCTCCCACAAGAACACAGTCCTAATAATGTTTACATTTTCGTTGGTTGGTTATTTCTAAACTAGGTTACAAGGTTTCTTTTATAACCTATTCCCAACTGGATTTGGGCCTAAACAATCACAACAATAGCTGCTACAGAATATGCAGAAAAATCTTCTACAAATATACAAAAAGATCTTCAAATATAAAAACTCCTAAAATATCTCTAAATATAGAAACTCTATATTTTTCAATATTTGTCTTCAATGTAAATTTGAGTCTTCAAGATCTTTTACATCAGCGCCATTGGATTGATTTAAATCTTCAATAATATTATGTTTCTGTTGAAATCTAATAGAATATTCAATCCATCTTAAGCAGTTCATGATGTCGAATAAAATGTCTTGATATCTTCTTCAACATGTTATTCCAGATGTTGAAACATTTCAACACAATATGTTTGGACGCACACAAAAGGATTTTTTGCTTAATATATTATTTATTTTGCAAAGATCATGTACATATACAATGCTGCTATTTGTTTTACAAGGTTAATGCCAATTCTAAAAATATAGAACTTACAATCTCCCCATTTGGAAATTTTTGGCTAAAACAAATTTTACAAAATAAACCAGAAAAAAACAGCAGCAAAACAAACAGAACATACTGAAAAAACAACAGCAAAAGCAAACTCTTCACTTTGTCAGGGTATGTTGTTTGGCATTTTCAGTAGTATTCACAATAACACACAATTCACCTATTCTTTCAGTGGAAATAGAAAATCTTGAAGTCTTGGCCGAATCAATCCATTAAGATCTCTCTCCATTCAGGTTCCATAAAACCCTTCTGCCAAAGGTGATGAACATTCTCCATCTAGGTGACCAATAGTGACTTCACCCTCTCATTCCCTTATGCAACTCAGAACACAAGTCACAATTGTGTTCAACAACTCAGGAAACAAGTCACAAAGACTAACATTCAACATTCATCTTGACATCCTGATATCCATCATAAAAGAACAACAGATGATTTTGTTGTGACAACAACTCTGAGCACATCATCTGTACATGTTCTTTCTCCCCCTTTTTAGCCAAAAAATTGGCAAACACATCCCTCACATCACCATATCCACGAATTATTCATCCAAACACAAAAGAAACCCATTAGATGGAAAGGTGAAAGGATGAGAAACAATCAAAGCTCACATGCTGGAGGAGGAGGAAATACGTTTCTATAAATAGGAAGCAAGGACATAGATAGTAATGACCTGTCATTGAAAAAGAAGCGTTCTTGGTCTAAGATCTTTATGATAGGAGCAAAAACTTTTGCACCACTCAATGTGGAACAAAAAACTGACCTTGACCAGCTGACTTGCTGTCCCAAAATAAATGGCCCAATAGCAAACACACTTGAAAAATCCGTGTTTCACATTTTTCGGCCAACGTCGTCCACAAATATTCCTCAAGAGGAAACAAAACACACATGCTGTGAAACATGTTCTGACATCCAACCATATACTTTCTTCTAGTAGTGCAACATTATAGTTCACAACACCTGAAGAATCTAACATAAACTGCAGATAACAACTTTATTCCATAAAACCTTTTGGATACTTAGGATACACCTTATCTGGATCACAAGGACATGCACATCACAACCACTAAGTAATAAAAATTAATCAGGAAAACATACTTAGTAGCACACGTCACAACATGATGTGTAACATCACAGAACCTGGTTAAGGTATTACTCCCCATTAACTCCACAAAATCAGCTGCACAAAATTGTAACACACTCCCCCTAACTAGGATACTCCATGCTTCTTTGCACTATGTTGAAAGGAAAACATAAGACGCATCTTCATGTCTTCAAGAGCTCACCCTTTGTTCAATTCCCAATTTAACACATTCACTACTTATACCAAAACATACCTGATCCCTTCTTGGTTTGTAGTTACCACAAACTACACAAGCTGAACATCTTCTAGCATGCAGGTTCTGATACTAAGCCTTCACACACCAAAGGCCATATAATCCAGATAAAACACATCCAAACTAATTCTGACATTAGAATGAATGAACACACACAGACTTCCAAGAAATCAATACCTGATCTACTTCACTCTACTCTACATGTTTCTTCCATACAAATCATCTACTTCATCATTCTCCCATATGATTAGGTAGCTAAGAATAGAAACCATGTAGACAAACACCCCAGATAATGTACTAACACCTAGTTAGAACATTTTCCACACACTAAGACCTTATCACCATGATCCTAGATGCGCTCCACCAACTGGACTTACTATAGCATAGTAATCCAAGAACTGAAAATCTTCAAATGCACTATGCCACCAGATTGAATCAGAAATCCAGAAAGAGAGATAAACTCTCACCCACCTTCAAGAAGAATAAATCTCCACGAGTCTTCAACTCATCACTCTTCTGCCCAAGAGCAATTTGTTCCAAGATAATCCTCAAGAACAATCAGCTGCCACACTCTAATTATCTTGATTCTTCGATTCCATTTTAGAGATCAACCAATTGCCACATTTTGATCACCTCCTTTATGAATCCTCATATGAAAAATCCAATTGCCACACTTGTCTTCTTCACGTTTATCAGAAATCTTCCAAAGATATCCTAATAAATAAAGTTGATCTTCAGCAAGTTGTCAAGATAATAGTCCTTTTGAAGCATTCAATCCCTGTAAATCATTCTATCTTAAATTGATGTGCCACTCCACCAATTAGATTATGACGTTGAACTAGATGTTTGAACATTGTTAGTCCACATCCAACTGTTAAATTCAACTCTTTCTTCTGCCACTTGAAAGAACCTTTTTCCTTTACAGAACAGGAGTTCGATGCTCTCATAGACTTGATTCATCAATCAAGTTTGAGTAAACAACCTCCATTCTGTTGATTATGTAGAAATTCCTATCAATATCACATATTGTTAAGAAACTCCCAGTGTTTTCTCCAAAGTCTTCAAACCTGCCACTGTCTAAACCTTCAGAAGGAATAGTTCAGAACTACACCTTGCAGCTATACTAAGGATGACATTTCTCCTTGAGTAAAGCAATCTTCACAAAGACCTGATGATTTATCAATAATAACTTTATGATAATAAACACCTTCCTTGTCATGGGAAGAACAAAACTCCAGCTGCACACACCATACAATAATTTGCATCTTTCTACCAATAGACCACATATAGCCCTTCTTAACCCCCCCCCCCCCCTTTCATGAACAACCAAAGCTCCTTTTTAAGATGAGCATTAGTTACTCAGATATGCATACTTCCCAGATGAATACTAAGTCTCCCATCAAAGTATTCACTTTTATGCATCAAACAATAGACAAACACCAAGTCTCCCGTCAAGGTATTTACTATAGGTCAGATAGGATTACCTTCTCACAATAGGTAGGACATGAGTCTGACTTCTTTTTCTTCTGCAGGAACCTAACATTTTATGAGAAGATGTTCTAACATTCGTTTAGACATCAATATCAGTCACAACTTCACAGATTATTATGGTTCTGAAGACACCCATCATAATAATTCATACACAAGTATGGGATACACAAGATAATCAGCCATCAGTAGTTGACCAGACTAAAACACAGACATATGCAGTAGCTGGAACACAAACGTCTCCTTCTGACTTGAGATGTCTTCACACACAATATATCAACTGATCAGCTATATCCACATCAGTCAACTCCACCAGTTGACACAACTTTACCTTCATGTACAAGGAGTCTCTCTAAAATAATACTCCTTGAAGCTCAGATACTTCACTCATGCAGCAAGGACCAGAAATAAATTGTCCTCAAGAGAATAAGACATGTTGATCACTCCTTGATCAACACACATAGCTAAGAGAGGCTCCAGGGCCAAAACCTTCTTAGACACACCATACATATGCCTCCTCTTCCAGATCAGGAGTAGGTTCCAAACATGTATGAAATAAACACAATAGTTTAGCACCCAAGCATATATATAGCCATTCCTTGGACAATAGAATCATGCCTAATTCTGATGTGATGTTCTATCACGGGATAAGACATTATTCCAAGGATCACACAGAGATCTGCAGACAAGAGATAGGTCTGTTTAAAACAATCTTTAGATCTCCAAACAACCACTTCTCTTCACAGTGCCTTGAGTGGACTTGAAAAAGAGTCTTCAAGTGTCATTAGCACAGTTGACAGAAGTAGATATATATATATATATATATATATATCCCCAACATTATAGGATATATCTCCAGAGAAGAGCAACCTTCTCACATAAAAGGAGCTATCAGATAAATAAGCAACGAATACAAAACTCCTCAGAAACTTTAAGTGTCACAAATTAGCCCTTCCAATATCTCCAGGTGACACCAACAACCATAGGTTTGAAAATAAATCAAACCTATCACAATAGCAGCACAACCCCATGCTACAACATCAGAATAGTCCATCCTCCACTTCTAAGGATCATTCACACATCAAAACAGCTTTTCAGTAGAACCCTTCTACCTTGACCATGAACCAGAAAGTATCCCATTTGGATCTCATCCAGAAACAGACTAGGATGCCTGCTCTGATACCAATTGAAATTCTGGTATGACAGACTCGGATGTCGAATATGATGTTGATACATCTTATTTGTTACATATATACATGGCAAGGTATACACAACAGTATTTAAAAATTTTGATATATCAGATTGAAACATTCTTCAAGATGTTTAAACATCTGATATGACATTTAACAAATATGTTGCATAAAATAAACTGAAAGCTGTAAAGAACACATAAAGTTGTTAACCCAATTCGATGCTAACTCATCTACTCTGGAGGCTACCAAGCCAGGAAGGAAATCCACTATGTAGTATCAATTCAAATACTTCTCAGCAAACACCTACAATTTACAGTCTTCTCACTTAATCACTATCCATGCAACTTCTACTTAGGAACTCCTGAATATGAGAAACTCATCCTCACTTCCAATCACCTCAGTGATGTCTCACAGTCCTCAACAGCCAGTTGTTGTTATTGGAGGTTTTTTACCTACACAACAATCCAAAACAGAAGCTACATTTCCATTACAATACCTTAACCTTGCTTAGCAGCTTCAGTTAAGTACACCCCTTCTATTGCTTACAAGCTTTGAGAATCATAAGTAAAACAGCCGCAACAGGGTTCCTTGTTGCGCACGGCTGCCACAAGAACACAACCCTAATAATGTTTACATTTTCGTTGGTTGGTTGTTTCTAAACTAGGTTACAAGGTTTCTTTTATAAGCTATTACCAACTGGATTTGGGCCTAAGCAATCCCAGCAATAGCTGCTACAAAATATGCAGAAAAAACTGCTACAAATATACAAAAAGATCTTCAAATATAAAAACTCCTAAAATATCTCTAAATATAGAAACTCTATATTTTTCAATATTTGTCTTCGATGTAAATTTGAGTCTCTAATATCTTTTACATCAGCGCCACTGGATTGATTTAAATCTTCAATAATATTCAGTTTTTGTTGAAACCTAACAGAATATTCAATCCATCTTCAACAGTTCATGATGTCGAATGAATTGTCTTGACATCTTCTTCGACATGTTGTTCCAGATGTTGAAACATTTCAACACAACATGTTTGGACGCACACAAAAGGATTTTTTGCTTAATATATTCTTTCTTTTGCAAAGATCCTGTACATATACACTGCTGCTATTTGTTTTACAAAATTAATACCAATTCTACAAATATAAAACTTACATTTCCAACAAAAACTCCTCCAATAAATAAAATTTTCAATTTCCACTCTGAAATGTTTCATTTGTTACACTAATACTAATTATTAAAATGACATGCATATTTCCCAAGTGAATGTGTGAGATAAATCTAAATCTACAACAAAAAATACCATTATAACTTTTTACTCATTGCCCTTGTCTTCACATGCCTTATTTACTCCTTTTCTTGTATAAATTGATGAAGACTTTCACTTGAATAAGGTGAAGGAATTGTGCATGAAGGTGCTTCACTTGGTGACACCACCATACTCTCAATCAAGAAATGTTTCCTTGCACCACGCAAAGAACATGCCATACTTTCAGCACAAACCTCAACTCCCCCTTTTGGTACTTTCTTTATACTACAAAAAAAGATTACACATGACATACTTTAATTCTCTTGCATGGTAGACTTGTCCTCCTCAGGAATCGATATGATTTCGCCATTATCAACGTGAGTAAAATCTTCTTTGGAATAATGGTATTTTTTCCTCGGAATAACGTAAGTAAAATTTCAGTTAACTGTTAAAATTGTTTCAGTTCAGTTTAAAACTAGTTTAGAATCAGTTTAATATTATATACTAGTTTGTAATCAGTTTGCAATTTTAAACCAATTATATATTTTAAACTCTTTTAAAATCAAATTTTTAAATTTCATAAAAATTGAAATTTTTTTATATTATAATATATATTCTTCAAAATATTTATCTTTAAGAAAATTATAACTTTTTAAAAAAAATATTTGAGAAAAAAATATTTTCATTTTTTTTTATTTTCAAATTTTGTATTTCTGAATAAACTCGATTTTGTACATATGGTTTAAATCCACATGTGTTTGTTTGTTTAGTGATTTTGTGTTATTTATGAAGTTAGTCAAAAGAAATTTTGTAGGTATAATTTCTAGAAGTGTTTTCTGATTTAGGAAAGGGGAGAAATTTCTTGATGGATTTTTTACTCATATTTTTAGAAAAATTGTACTTATTAAAATCTTAATTTATTAAGGTCTTACTTAATAACATGCATATTCTCCTAAGTGTGTGTGAGTTTGTGAACTAAATCTACACCTAAAAAAACACTATAACATTTTATTCATTGCCCTTGTCTTCACTTTCCTTATTAACTCCTCCTTCTCTTGTAGAAACTGATGAAGACTTTCATTTGTATAAGGAGAAGGCATTATGCATGGAGGTGCATCACTTGGTGACACAACCATAGACTCAACCAAGAAACGTTTCCTCAAACCACGGAACGAACACGCCATACTTTCAGCGCAAACCTCAACCGCTCCTTCGGGAACTTTCGGTTCGAATCTCAGAAGCTTTGCATAAGTACTTAATTCATGAAACATGTAATCATAAACAAACTTCATCTTTAAGTTATCTGTTACATACTTTGTTCCTCCTTCTCCTATTGCTTGTGCCTGCAATTTATATTGTTGAAATTTGTTAGATAAAGTTTTGTTTTTGCTTAGTAAGGTTAAGATGAGGAAGAAGATTATTACACTATCAAGATGAGTGTTGCCCCAATCTACTGCAAATTTAATGTCTTCACACATGTTTTGGGCACTTATAGGCCAATACTGCTGCAAAGGTAGCATGCTTCTTGTGAAAAAATCATAGTATATTGGCTCTATGAACATTGTCATGGAGTTACATGCTATTATGTACTTTTCACTCACTGACCATGTTGCTCCTTCTGCATAAATCTTGTACCTAAATATATGTAACATGACACATGATTAGTTTCATAGTTTAGTAAGTAAAATCTCAAATATCATATGCAATATGCAATATGCAGAGTCGTCTTAAGTTTTCAGAGACGTTATGTTGATTAACTGCGATTTAACTGTGACAAAATAAATAGTTGATTGATCTTGTGCAGTAGTTCTTCTTGCACGCCTTCAAAGATGAATCTGATCATATGTAACGAATTTAATTAGGAAACACGGAATTTGCATACCTATAAGTACATTGATTTTCCAATTTTGTGTCATTGAAACTTTTCGATTTCTCTTCTTTCCAATGCTGAAAAGGGAAAAAAAATTATACACGAATTAACTTAGTCTTAGAAAAATCGATGAAACTAGTCTAAAACCAAAAGTCAAGAGACATATAATATAAGGATATGTACTTACGACGCCAAATATTCGAGCATTCCAATCGTGTTTGTCGGAGACGTTACAGTTGAGGAGTTCTTTTCGAATGTTAGCTACGGATGGATTGCCCTTCCAATATGCATAAGGTATTCTATCCTCCCATTTGACATTCTTGTTGCCTTCTTTTATCTTATGCAATGTTGTTTCCCATGGTCTTATGTTGAGTTCAGCCCTAACAAGACAAAAAAAAACAATGTTTAGTCTCTGCAACTGTATCAGACCGCAATTCAAAACCATGATCGAAGGGAATAGAAGTCTTACCAACCCCAGAAGGTCCAATCAGGAAAAACAATATCATAGGAATCTTCCTTTCCACAATAATGAAAAATAGGTGGAGGTGAAACATCAGATCCTTGAAAATTGCTTTTTTCCACCACAGTTTTATCACCACATTGAAACATTAATTCCAAATCAGGCATTTTTCCAGGGTACAATCTTAAGAGTTGTAAGATTCCCCATATTGTGAAAACATCTCTTGTTTGAAAAGCTTTATCAAATTTTTCTACGTATAATTTTCCATTCACAATCACAACGCGAAAATGTGATCGATTTTGGCCACTTTCAACCATTTCTCTTGTGATTCCTGTTTTCTCCCATGGTTTGAGATCTTCATGGATCCATTTGAAGTAATGTGGACATGATGATGAGGATATTGGATAATCATTTAGTTGAAATGTTGTTGAGGGGTTTGATGAACATGTTGTAATGTTGCAATTTAGTGGGAATTGAGGTTGTTGTCTGTTGTAGTTGAACACTTTAATTGTCTTCAAAATAGTAGTGCTTGTTAGTTTGGTCTGAAAGAAAGAAAAATATATATAAATGAAGAAAAGAATCTACTATCAAATCTTTAGAACCAACGCCTCTATAAAAAAAGTGTGTTTGTCGATTTGTGTCTGAAACCGACACTAATACTTGTTATTAGTGTATGTGTAAGTGGTATATTTCTGGTGTTTGCCTTTCAAAAAATATGAATAAGAGTTATATCTGGTGTATTCAGAGTCTGAAATCGACACTAATATTTGTGATTATTTGTGTCAGTATCGTTGTCTGAAACATACACAAACAATTGTGATTACGTGTGTCGGTGTCGTGTTTCATGTATCAAATCTTGCTGGAACATGAATAAGAGATACAAAATTTGAAAGACTTACAAGATCCATTTCCAAGATGAAAGAGCTTGTAACAAAAAGAATGAAGATGATGGAGAAGAAGGAAATCCATGTCTTCATTATGCTAAAACATAACTCATTGTCTCTCATGAATTGTTTATGCGAGAGATTAGCCTTAGAAATCTACGATCTTAATAATAATTCTGCATGTGCCAATTGCATGATGCAACTGTTTTTTTATTTGATTTGGTTTTTGGATTAATTAAAAGTTACTAATTTCAAGGGATTCTAAATATAGAATATCTAGTTTTTTATTATTATTATTATTATTATTATTATTATTATTATTATTATTATTATTATTATTATTAATAATTAATTAAAAGTTACGATGATTAGGATAGTCATGCAAATCTTATTACCTTTTCGTCTAATTGTCATCTACATATACCTTATACACCTCCCTAAGACAATCTTCTAAAATATTTATACCATTAATATGACTCGTCCCTTTTTTTTTCCAAACATATATTAGTCTTGAAAAACATGTTTTATACGAAACTCCACTAACTTATTCAACTCCTTATGAATTTTATGACAATTTGTTGTCCATGTTGCTTGCCAATTGTCACCATCTTGATTACTAATGCTATAATTGTGTTTGAATCTACAATAATCTTTATTTTTTTATGATAACAAAGTGTATAAAACAATTGTGTATTTTGATTATGATTATTTAGTGTGCATATAAAATAAAACAGATTCAAATTTTAAAGAAGTCAAATCTGAATGCAGACGAAATTTGAAGAAAGCTATTAAGTAAATTATAAACTAAGGACACACTCTGAGCAAAAAGGAAGAATATAAATGTATGTTTAAAGTATGGTCAAGCTTCAGGATTATCAAAGTCAATACTTCTCAAAGGACCATTCAGAACGATTTTGTCAAAACACTATAATCTTTACTCATGCTTCAACAAATTTCTTTATATGAAGTTTCTGACAAAAATTCAGTGAACAAAGAAAATGTAGCTCTGAACAATCTGAAATGTTGAAGTATGTTGATAAAAAAGAGACTCTAAAGTCTGAACGTCATCAGAATCTGAATCTTTGGTATTCTTGTAGAAGTTCTGAAGATATTGTGTATTCTGATTGTCAACAGTTAACACTTCTAAAGAAGGCACCTCTGATACATTCAGTGTCATCCTAACCTTATAAAATCTTCAAATTTTGATAGGTTATGAACTCTGAACTTTTTGTCATGTATGCCAAAATATTGTTCTGGAGTATTTTAATGGATGAAGAAAGCTCCAATCATTTTTGCTATACCTACCTACTCTCCAGCAAAATGTGTACCTCGAAGAAAGCTTCAATCATACCCTTCAACAAATATATTCTTTCTATATAAAAAGGTCAAAGGATTTTTGAAAAGTGAAGCATGATAATGAATGAATACTAAAAGTAAAAGGCTTCCAAGTTGAAACTTCATGATGAAGAATATCCATTAAAATCATCATCAAGAAAGAAAGATGAAAAGAACACTGAGCTTAATTTTAAATATTCTCAAGTGTACAAAACGAATGGCATTGTGTGTATCTGCTTAACTTGAAACATCTTGTAAACACAAAACTTTTTATTGTAACTCTGATTGTATTCCTCAAGCGACAAGGATGGCCAAGATCTTGAGAAGTCAGTGATCATCAGATTTCTCAAGCAACCAGATTGTTGGAACAATATTAGTTAATAACACATCCCTTGAGTTTTGATGATAAAACAATATTTAAAGAACGACTCTGCTTTTTAATATTTGTTCAAATTTTCAAGAATATAATAATTAATAGGCTTAATACCCTTTTTGGTCCTCTAACTATAGGTCAATGTCAAATTTAGTCCTCTTTCATTTAAAAGTTCCAAATTGGTCCTATACGTTTTTAAAATGGTCCACGTTGATCCTGTGTGAAAAATGATGACGTGGAATCTGAGATGGATGGGTTAATTGCACAATCAACATCCCCTTCATCACGAGGTGACATAATTATTTTTTATGTTGGATTTAGGACTTCATGTTGGATTTAGGTTTTCCTTACCACTGTTACAAATATCATTTACATGGTTTGAAAGACTGTATGAGGTGTGTACGTCCCTTAACTTCCCTAAATTCACTGGCTTTGATATATTAATTAAGTATTCTACATGTGCAATCATAAAGACCTATAATGCAACACATTTAAATTAACTTGTTTCATTTCCTTAATAAGGAGAAACTATTCTAAAATGCTCTCATGTTTTGGCAATTATATATTTTTGACTACCGTTATATGCCATTTCCTTGCACTCTTTAACTCTAATGTGCTTATGTTATTTTGCTTCGTAATCAAGGGTCATGTATTATATCATGTCCCTAGCTTCTTGGAAGACTTTCTGGGCACTGATGCATCCTTACTGGACACCCATGGGCCCCAACTTTTCTTAGATTATGTGAAAAAAAACAGCATGAAATCAACTAAAATCCGACTTTCTAGAAATGGGTGGAGTAAGTTGGGGTAGGGATATTGTTATTCTTGCTATTTGAGCATCGTAGTAGCTTTTGTTAAAGTCTCACATCGAATTTATAATAAGAATATTGAGTGTTTATATGGTTGTTAGTGTAAAAATTATGGGCTTTAAGCCCAAATAATAAAAATTAAAATTTGTATAAATTTCATTCTATATGAATTTCAAAAAAAATTAAATGAAAAAAATTAATTAATAATTTACTAATAAAATGACATGGATAATGAAAATAATATAAATAAGTAAAAATTGTATGCCATGTCATCAAAAATTGCCACCTTAGATGTCACGTCACTAATTTGGCTCTGAAGAAGTCAACTCTTTCTGAAGAAAATCAGTCTCTGGTGACCCGGACTCGAGGCAACTCTGAGACTCAAAACTTTTGATCACATGAAGATTTAAGGAAAAATATCTCTTTTGGTTCCTGAGCTTCAATGGATAATTCCTCTTGCAGAAAAGTGCTTTGTTGATGTGTCATCTTATTGCATGTGCGTATGATATGGTATTGATTGACTTGACGCGGTTCAGTTTTTTGGAAACCTTTTTTCCATTCTGCACCGGACCACCGTCCAATCCAAATGAACGCATCGGATGGCTTGCAAAATCAAGTCATTTTGTACAAAAAATTTTGAAATCGGGATGCCCTATACCACCTAAAACCCCGCAATGGGAGACTCATGCAACCGACAAAGCCGAGTCGTGACCGAATAGTTTTGTTGAAAGGATGTTTGAATTCAAAAGATTGAACGAAATTGAAAAGACATCAAATACGGAAAAGTCCAAAGGTCAAGCACCAATAGATTTAGCCGGAGACATTTGTTTTAACTCTTTTGTATAATCGAACAATTCAATGTAATTTTTTTGAAGTGATATATAATAATCAATTTTGGTTCACATCTATTGTTTACATACACTTATATATATTGTAATACAAAACTAGTCATTCACACGAATTGTTATAATGCTACTGGAATGCTGTCAAATTCTGAAAGGATAAAAAACCTCATCACCGCAGAAAAACCTTTAAATTATTCTTCTGATTTATTGACAATCCCAATAAACCATTAACAATCTTCATCTTAAAACACATACACCATTCAAACGAAATCCACAAAGTTCAATTTTGATTTGTCCTTCTCTTTTTCTGTCATGAATCCCTAAAACGTCCAAATCACCAGAAAATGAACTAAATAGAAAAAATTGGATAAATTGGAATGAATAGAAATTTTGGTTTTTTTTTACAGATCTGGGAGGATTTGATTTTGATTAGATTTAAATAGAGAAGGAATTGAAAATCGAAGAGATGAAAAATTGATTAGATTTAAGATAATAATAATATTATTAAAATAAAAAGAAAAAATTATACATGATTTGGTATAATTATTATTAATAAAAATGATATGGCATTGTCAAGTCAGCACACTAAACGACACATCATTAAATATAAGTTTTAAATTGGAGAGGGGATCAAAATTCATCATAAAATTTTAAAAAATAAATTAAAATTATGGTTGTTAAAATAGGTGAATCAAAATCCAAAAAAATATAAAATAGGGAGACTAAAATTGCAATATATGTATGTTATTTTGACTTCGGAACAATTCAACCATAAAAAAAAAAAAAAAAGATAATTCTCAAATAACATAAAGATAAAAAATGCATAAGAAATTCTCTAAAAAAAATTATATTGACATCCCTTTTCCATTTGAGTCTTAGAATAGTTTTTTTTTTTTTTTTAATTTTAAAATCCCAACTTTTTTAATAATTATAAGTAACAAACAAATAAATATGCTTGTCTTAGATTATTTACAAATATAATCACTTTTTTAAATAAGTGATCATTTTAATATTTTGTAATTATATTCATGTTAGTTTTTACAAAAAAATATAAAAGAAAATATAAAAACAGATTTGACGTCTCTTCTCAGTCGCAAAACGCACAGAGAGAGTGGGAAGGAACAACAATGGCTAGCGGCAGTTTGAAGAAGATGTTAACACTGGCAATCGGAGAAGGAGTGTCTTCTGCACGAGCAACGATATTCGGTCATCAATTGAACCCAACCGGCAAAATATCTGCTCACAAGATTCTCCGCATGAAAATGTTTGGTGAAAAAGTTGCTCAATGGTACCCTCATGATATTAACAAAGATGACCCTCATGTTATGGCTCGTGAACAACAAGAGTAATTACTCTTTCTCTTTATATTAATGATTGCCCGCTATGTGTTTGTGTTTATGTCTCTGTGAAATCGTAATTTTTTTTTTTGTTTTTATTAATGGATTGAGTAGTGTTGTAAAATTCAGTTCTTTTTTATTGGGTGTTTGATGGGTTTCATAGTTCAATTTGAGTGAAAGTATGTTGTGATGAAATTTTTCTTGGGGTTGTTCTCTATGTGTTTGTGTTTGTGTTTATGTCTCTCTGGTGTGGTTTTTGAGTTTTTATTCTTAGTTTCAGTTTCTAAGTGACTTTGATGGAAATTGATTTATGCAGTTAATAGGAATGTTTGTTGTAATGAACTGAAACCCATTGTAATGGTAAAGGGGTTGAATGATTTTCCAAGGGATTTTAATGAACTGACTATGACTACTATGTCCTATATTCATCCTTGAAAGGGATGAGGGGTCTTTCTGCACCCCACAAATTTAAATAAACCATGAATCCTTGCCAATTCATATACATCACAATAGATACAAGAAATCGGTAACTATTGTTGACATTAACTTTTCTTGAAGAGATCCTTGTGCTTAAACTCAATGTCTGTGAAATCACTCACCACTGGGATTTCGTTTTGTAAAAGAACAATGGGAATGGAATCCTTCATGTTGCCATTGATGGTCTCAATCTCTTTCACATTAGGCTGAAAGTTCAGCTTGGTGAGTGCTTTATTGTAGAAGCCGAAATTATTCTTAATAAATAATTAATTGGTTTCATGGGATGACGGAGAAGATGAAATGTATCCTTTTAGTTCTCTCTTCCATTTTGTGTAGATGAATTCATCTCAACAATAATTGAAGTACTGATCTTTTTCTATGGCATCTAAGGTCTTGAATCCAACTCTAGCAGACACCAAATGAGTTGCTGATTTGTCAAATGGGTAAGCAAAGATATGAAGGGAAGAAATGTAGGGAGGATGTTTGCTAGCTCGGTGTTAATTGCTTGGTAGATTAGGAAAACATAGCTGAGTGTGAAATAGAGAGATGAGTTTCTTGGGGAAGATGAGCCGACGGATATATATATATATATATATATATATATATATATACGCCCTCTGATTTGGTTAAGAAAACCTACCTAAATAGCATTTTTTTTAATTGCTACCCATAAACTTAACTCACTCAACTTGTAGTCTACATGGTCATTCTTAGTATATTATATATTTAACGAACTGAAACTACCTCATACATGGATATTCTATTTATAGTTTATCCTATTGACGGAAGAGAGTAAAGTTTTATATATGAATTTTGGTTTCATTTTGTAGATGTGTTTCATTGATGTTATCGATTTTGTAAGACCGCTGTTTTTGTCAATATGAAAACTTATTACATATTCAATGTAGATATTAACCGTAATTTGACATATCTTTTACAGCTTATCTTACATTCATTTCCACCCATTCAAGAATTTTGATGCATTTGTTATTTTGTTCTATGTAGACGCTTATCAAAGCTTGAAATGTTGAAGCGTCGAGGTAAAGGGCCACCCAAGAAGGGACAGGGAAGGCGTGCTGCAAAACGCAACAAATAGATTATACTCTTCCTTATCTTGAAGTCATTTGTTGGGTATACTGTTTTAAATCAAATACTAGTAGTTGTTTCGGCAAACACCTTGAATTTCATTTATTTTATCTGAATGACAGATTTTTTGTGTTATTCCTGGGGAAAAACTTGATGCATTTGAAAGTGGTTTTCTTGTCTTTGTTCTTGTGGGTGTGATTTTCTAATCAGTCAAGAACCTAGTTTTGCACTATAGAAATCCTTCAAATTGGCTGTTATAAACTACCTGTTACTCACTTGGAACATAATAAATTGCAGTTGTTTTGCTACTGCATGATTAAATATTGCAGCAACCGATATTTATTTTCAAGCTCTTTGGTTGCTGTTTCTGCCACTTACATAACATAACAATAATACATCATTCACATGTCACAATAAATGATTATCCAATGCATCAATCATATGGTATCATGAACTAAGCCTTTGGTTGTGCCTTGAAGTCCATAAACACATGTTTCCTAAACTTAAACGTGACTTGATCATACTGCAAAGTTGTTTGGATTCTTAAATATAAAATCAATTTTAGTCTTTAGTCATTCTATTTTAAATGCAAATAGTTTAGTAGGATTAACTGTGAATTAGCCAAAATAAGGGGATGGAAAAAGTAATTAAGTATCCTTTTTAGGGTTAAATATGTTTTTGGTCCCTATAAATATCTCAATTTTGATTTTTAGTCCCTATAAAAAAACGTCGAGTTTTAGTCCCTATAAAATTACTTTTACACGCAGTTTTAGTCCCTCTACAGAGACAAAATATACGTGCAAAAATAATTTTATAGGGACTAAAACTCGACGTTTTGTTTATAGGGATTAAAAACCAAAGTTGTGATATTTATAGGGACTAAAAATATATTTAATCCTACTTTTTATTATGAGTTTTGCTAATTTGTGTCTAGAGCACAAGATAAATAATTTAAAAGTTGGTACTGTGAAATTTGTTCTCCATGGAGTTCGGAGACATGTTCCACCAAATAGTCCATTGGCTCCAGAATGGTATCAGATTGACAAGAGGAAGGAGACTTGGCATTCTGATACACTCTTTTCTCGAGAAAACTCTTCAGTTTCGCATTATCAAGTATGATCAAAAGTTTACCATTCACCGAGATTATGGTATGTGCGGGATAGAGTGATTGAGACACAAGACATAATTTTGTCTAATAAATCTCAATTCTCGGATGCCTATAGACTGATCACCAGATCTTAATGTGGGGTCTAGCCATTTCACATAGTCAACATTCATTTGGTAAATTGGAGGTTGGTTATGATGAAAAGTAGTATGGTGCAAAAGACATTTGGTGTTTTGCATGAAAGGCAAAAAACAAGTGTCTTCATGCATGTAAGATCCTCTTGGCTTACTTCTCTTATAAATAGGACCAAGAGCATGTATTCAAAACACACAACCACAAGAGAAATAAGAAGCAAGAGAAATAAAGTTTTGCTCAAGAGAGAAATTGTTTCTTAGAGAGTTTTCTTGTGAGAGAAATAGTGAGTCAATTTGTGAGAGTGTTTCTTACAAATTGAGAGATATTTTGTAGAGAGTTCCATTATCCTTATAGTGGAAGTTTAACAGACCTAAGGGTCTCGTGGTTTTGGTTTTGCCATATAACCTAGCAACCACAATTGTTCACATATTCACTTTTTATGATTTTATTTTTACGCTCGAAGAAATGGATCATGGAGAACTAATCACTTGAGTCGGTCTACCGTAATTCAGGTTCCACACTTGAGATTATTATAATGTTAAATTTAGTTTAATTCCTTTCAATAATATTTTGTGTTCTTGTTTGTTTAATTCAATTGCATGAAGTATATTGATTCAATTTGGTTAATTATATGATCCTAACATAGACACGACATGTTTGCTTAATTCGTTTTTATGTCTGATCAATCATGTTTGCTTAATTCATGAAATTTTATCATGTTTGCTTAATTCGGACAATAGGATCGTGCATCTTACAAATCTCACCGCGCTTGTCATTGAGGTTGTATCCAAATAGGAATAAATAATCCGTTTAGGGTATTAAAATTATAATAATCGATGATAGTAGGAATTGAATCGGTAGATTGACTTATTTCATAATCACTTATTTCACAACAACTTATTTCAAAAATCACTTTTATTTTAATCACTTTTATTTCGAAATCAAAATCAAACCCCCCATTTATCTTTTTATTATTGATTAATTTCTTACAAGAATCCTTGAGAACGATACTCGAGTTGTCGTTACCGTTAACTATATTTTCAAAATTACTCGTTTTTTATCCGTGCGCGACACGCGAATCACACTGCTTGAAAAATTGAGCAAAACTAGTAAACTAAATGTAGCTTAGCTTCATTGTTCTTTATGAGTGTGTGATCATTTTCAACCCCTTTTGATCCATATAACATGAATCAATCATTGATGAACTGAATAATGCATTAAGTAAACCACTTAGTGGTCATTGTTCTATATCTTGAAAAAACATAAAAGTTCATCTATGGTTAAATCTATTCTTCTTAAATTTAAAAATTTGAAACCATTGATATCATTTGACAAATTTTAAGGAGCATTCAAGTAAAGGTAAATTTGTGTTCAAGTTGGGGAGAGGAAGAAAAATGCCTCTTGCAGGAAAAGAAAAATTAGAAAAAAAAATGAAAGAAAAAGAAAAGAAACGAAAAGAAAAGAAAAGGCAATGAATACCAAAGGATAAATGTGTTCAAAAGAAAGAAACAAGAAAGGTTTGGATGAAGTAACATGGTACAAAAAAAATCAAATCCTATGAATGATCTTCTAAGAAAGAAAGAAAAAAATCAAAAACTAATTTGTTTCCATTATCCTTAGAAAAAGACACATCCTTAGTACCTTGGCCACATTACAACCTTGAAAAGACCTTAGTGATCTTTGTTTTTGCTTCTCAAAATATTTTGCTTAGATGAAGGCATGAATTAATCTAGATGTTAGCAAACTTGTCACGTGAGAGTTCAAAATACCTCATTATTTTCACTTATACAAAAAGTGTGATAGGTGTGATTCATAATAGACATGTTTATTGTTTTGGATTGCTCGACAAAGAATTTTATGTGGAAGACTTGTTTCATAAATATGTCTAAGTGCTTGGAAAGTGGTAGAGCATAATAACTTGGATGTGGAATTCACAGTGGGACCATGTACCTTGAGTACTTCATTACAAAATTTGGTTGATCATGTGAAAAATGGTATAAAAACTCTTGCTTTTATAGATTTGATTGAGGACAAACAAATATTCAAGCTGGGGAGAGTTTGATAAGTGTTTTATTCATGATAAAATATCACATAAAAGGGCATTTATCTTACTTGAATGACAATATTCTAACATAAACACCTTAACTAATGAATGAAAATAGTATTATAAGAGTCTTTTTGGTTTGGTTTTCATTTATGCAGGAAAAAGACTAAAAGATGCATCAGAGAAAACACAAAGAAAAACTGTGTCCTGTATAGTTCGCATAGCAAAGAAAAGCAAGAAAGAAGCGAAGTTAGTTTGCATAGCAAAGAAAAGTGAAGCAGAAGCGAGCAAAAACATAACCAAATGAACCAGAGTTCGCTTCAAGCGACCAAAGGCGAATGGAGTTTGCATAACGAACTAAACTTCGCATAGCGAAGTATGACGACTTCACCAAAGATGGTTTGACAACTCAAATACTCAATGGAGAAGAAAGGGTAGTTCGCATAGCGAACTTCTTTCTGCTATGTGAACTTAGGCGGCCAAAAACACTATAAAAATACACTAGTACAATGCATAAAGGAGGAATCTTAGTTTTAGTTTTAATATTAGAGATATATTGTAATAGAAGAGAAATAGGAGAGGTTGTAAGGAAAATGAGTTGGATACACATCAAGAGTCGGGAAATCATTGTTGATACTTGTTCACCTCAATTCTTCCATTATGCTTCAAGCTACCATGAGTAGCTAAATCCCTCTCTTGTTGGGATTAGTCACAGTTCACCGAAACAATATATACTTTCATTAATCATGGCATTATACACATTTTATTTATGAATCAATGTTGATGTTATCTTCATTTTATCGTGTATTTCATGGATTAAATCGATATTGATAAATACGATTCAAATCTCGATCAAAAATAACTTCTATTAAACTCTAAATTCTAGACATAAATTTAGGTTTAATATTCACCGAAATATCGAATCTTAATGCTATCGTATTGTTTAATAGACTGAGAAATCATCGATTAAAACATAAGGTAAGAAATCTCATAAGATGTTTAGACAAACACTTTTTGTGAGAAGTTTCATCAAAGTTTAGAAATAACCTTTGTTTGTGAATGATACGTGATGATATTGAAACAAGCTTAAATTGTGTATAACTGATTCTTGATATGCATATTGAATCGGTGGTTGAACACCAAATCCCAACAAGCCTATTCCTATGAAATCCATCTTTATTTCTTGCACGCTTTTACTTTTCGTAACTTATAAACCAAACATCTTGAAACTGTCTGCTTAGAATTATGGAAATTGTTGAACGGTTTTAATATCGCTTCAATCCCCATGGATACGATAAAACTAAATACTTACATTTTATTTTACTATAACATCAATAAACTACTACATAATTGTGATAAACCAGTCAGAAAATCATGGCCATAGCTAGTAGTATTTCGAAACAGGTAGAACAATGTTTCCATCTTAATGGCTAACTAATTAACTACTACAAAATGAATCAGTTTGCAAAATGCACCATGGCACGTATCATCTTCATGGCTAACTAACAACTACAATTGCGATAAACCAGTCAAAAAATATTGTTCATAGCTGGTAGTATTTCAAAGCAGGTAGCAAAATGTTTTTGTCTTAATGGCTAACTAACTAACTACTACAAAATGAATCAATTTGCAAAATGAATCATGGCACATATCATGTTCATGGCTAACTAACAACTACATTTGCACATGAACTAGGTAGAAAAATGTGAATGTCTTAATGTCCCTAACAACAATGTGTACGTTTAATGTTCCTAACAATGAAAGTAATAACAATGGCATTTAGGGTAATCGACACAAAAATCATAGAATCTATGTTCAAGCATCAATGATTGATGTCAAAATCTGATAGATATAAATTCTATAGTTCAATCTTACATTTAAACTAAAGATTATATGTGCACACATCAACTACTCGTATCATTAACATGAACAAAGAATGTGTTATTGGAAAGTATTAGATGTTTTGCATTTTTGTTTCTCTGGTAGCAATAGGATGTATTCCCTAATTCAAATTTTGTCATAATACTTTGAAATTCTGTGATCAGGTATGAGATGTCGAATGAGATGTTTAAACACTTGACAACTTAACCAAAAACTTAAAGTGCAAGAAAATTAAACAACACAGTAATTTGTTAACCCAGGAGGAAATCCACTATAAGTAATATTAATTCTAGACTTAAACCACCCAGTTTAATCTTTCACTTAATATCTACCCAATGCAATTTCTACCTAAGACACAACTTAGATATGAGTACCAACTCACTCCCCCTCAATCACACAGTGATCTTGTTTACAAGTTTAATAAAATTGAAGTCATACTTCAAACAAAAACAGCTTGATCTTACTTCACAGTTTCAATCAAGACACAAATACACTTTTGCTTAAAAGCTCATAAAGTGGTACAATAAAAACAACCTGCTATTTAAAATACAAAACACCCTATTTTGTCTTCTGAAATTCGTACTCTATTCTGAGAGTTTCTGTTGCTTAAATAGGTGTTTGGATTTTGGGCTTTCTGTAGGTTAATCCAGTCCTAAAACGCATGCAGCTTCCACCTTGAATTAGGGTTTGTTACTTCCTAGATTCTAGGTGATTTAGTTCTTCTGATTATGCTGAAGTCTCATAACAACACTCCCTACAGATGCGCCTTATTCTGTTCTTGTCCATCCATAATTAATTTCAGATAACTTTCCTTAAATTACTTAGTTTTGTTAGTCATTAATTAATTCTGGTAGCAGGTTTGAGATGTCACAACATCTGTTGGGACATCCTGAAAAACTGAACTTAAATCATTAACACAATGTCCCAACATCTGGTGTGACATCCTGAATTAAGTTCATATACTTATACTCTGTTTGATAATGTCCCAACATCTGATAAGACATCCTGAACTGAATTCAACAATTCTTGTTGGTCAAAAATTCTGCCAATTCTAAACATCTACAAACTCCCCATTTGGCTAATTTTTTGCTAACATATTTTTCTGGTTATCAGAGTGCAGCAGAAGTTCTTTTCTGTTGAGTCATATGTGAGTTTACTCCCCCTCAAACATGCATGTATTCATTATTGTTGCAACAGAAATTCTTCATTAGCATCACAGATTTAGTTCAGAAGCAAACAAAGGTTTTTCATTAATAACCAAACAGCATTATACATTGTTGATGTTGTTCTTGTTCTCCCCCTTGTTAGACATAAATTTGGGGCCAAAGCTACTAAGTTAAAATTACAATGTATAAGCTGTCATTACATAATCCTCACATACAAATTTCACTCAGACTCCTCATAATCAGTTTCTTCCTCTTCCTCAGTCTCCTCATCAGAAGCAACATTTTTCTGAGCACTTTCTTCACTCTCCAGCCTTTGGATAATTTCCTCAAGCTTCTGCTTCCTTGCATCCGGTTCTTTGCAAGTGATCTTCAGCTCAGCAATCAAGGCAGCTTTGGAGATTGGAGACTTTGCCTTTGAAGGACCAGCAGATGTCCCAGAGGGAGCTTTAACATCAGCTGCATGATGACTCAAGAACAGCTTGTAGTGGAAGGCCAGAGGGCTTTCTCTTTTGCAAATTGTGTCCTTCTCAGTGAGGATACCAGGGTACTGACTCAGCACTATTCCACACAACAAGGAAGGGAAGGCAATTGGCAGCTTTGTTGCAGATGATCCAGCATGCTTCAATGTCTGATCAAATATATAAGCTCCATAATCCATCTTTGTTTGGGTGCCCACAGCATATATGAACCTGCCCAATCCAGTTGATATTGAGGATGTATGGTTGGTAGGGACCCAGTTTGCTGTGCCAATCCTATTCAGCATGGCATATTTCCTTGTCAGCATGCTAACTGAGAGCTTTCCTTTAACTGACCAAGCCTTGACCTGATTAGCAGTGATAACCTTGCAAATCTGGTTATCAGTCTTCCCTAACTCATTTGGACCAACAGATTCTCTTCCAAGGTAGTGGTTGATAATCCTAGGAGAGAATTCTACACACCTTCCTCTTACATATACTTTTCTAAAGTCAGCAGACTTACCATTAGCACAATCTTCTTGGAGGTTGACTATGAATTCCTTGACAAGCAGCTCATAGCAAGGAGAAAAGTTAGAGACAGTTTTGAAAAGGCCAGCAGAAGAGATGAGATCAATTAACTATGTGCACTCCAGTGCATTACTGCTCAGCTCTCTTTCAAGTGCTACCCTTCTTTGATAAACAAACTTCCATCTATTCACACTTGAAACATGATGAAAGGAGATGTTGTCCAAAGGAGCTTCTGGAACAGCAGTTGATGACCTTGAGGGTGCTGGTTTCTTCTTTGGAGGAGATGCTGGGACATCTTCTTCAACATCTGAATCTGGAGGAGTGACAGCTTTCCTCTTTTGTGTTTGCACCTTGCTCCATTGTTTTGTAGGACCAAAGACAACTTTAGCTTTGTCCTTCTTTGGTGTAGCTTGCTTCTTCTCAGGAATTCATGTCCTGCATTCATCTTTTCTTTCCTAGTCCTAAGCCTTTTGGCTATGCTAGGGTTTACAGAAGCAATGATTTCTGTATCAGAATCATGCTCTAGGTTCACAACAGGAGGAGGTTGAGCAGTCTCCTCTTCAGCTGGTGGTTCAACAGAGATTTGATCTTCAGTGGAGGCCTTGTGCTGGTCCTCAGATATTTCTTCATCACTATCAGTGGAGGCCTTTTTCTGATCCTCAGATGTTTCAACAGCAGCATCAGATGAGGCCTTTTGCTGGTCCTCAGATGTTTCAACATCTATTGGGACATCCTGTTGAGCAGGAGTGTCCTTTTCAGCCTGAGTTTGTTGATCTTCTTGTGGAGCTGGCATGGTGTTCAGAGGGATAGATATGCCATTTACCACTCTTTGCTCAGATAGGATCCTGTTTACCAACTCCTTTATGGAATTATCCACGTATTCAAAAGCTTTTGGAGTGGTGTTTGATGGTGAAGGTATGCCTTTGGCCTTGCTGAAAACAGGACCTTTTGTTCTTTTTGGAGTTCTTGGATTTTGAGCAAGAGGAACACTTCCTCTGATTTCGTCCATTGGAGTTGAATCCATAGGTACCACAAAGATGGGGGTTGCATGCACCACATCTTCCTTGTTGAGGATTTCTTCAGAAATGTTAGGGTTTTGATGTTGAGACATTTTCGAAAGAGGTGGATGAAGAGTTTTAGGTTTGATGAGTTCTGAAGAACAGTTAGAGAATGCAATTCGTTTTTGAGAGTATGATGAGAAGATGGATAGTTGAACACAAGCTGATATTTTATAAGTAGCCGTTACTTGGAGAATTTTTAGGAGTGGAATACTCAAGGTGCTTGACCAGACTAGTGTTGCCATTTGGTGCTCATGCCACACAATGTCATATGACATGTTGGCACATCTCCATAACTGCTAAATTTCACATAAGCAGATTCCCAATTTACCCCTTAGGTTTTCAAATTGAGTAGCATCCAAGGCTTTGGTAAATATATCAGCCAACTGCATATTTGTAGCTACATGTTCTAGTGAAATCACTTTCTCTTCTACAAGATCTCTGATGAAATGATGTCTGATATCAATATGCTTGGTCCTGCTATGTTGGATAGGATTCTTTGATATGTTAATTGCACTTAAGTTGTCACAGTACAATGTCATGACATCTTGTGGGACATTATACTCAGTGAGAATTTGCTTCATCCAAACCAATTGTGAACAGCTGCTTCCAGCTGCTATATATTCAGCTTCAGCAGTAGATAAGGATACACAATTTTGTTTCTTACTGAACCAAGAAATCAAATTGTTTCCTAGAAAGAAGCATCCTCCTGAAGTGCTTTTTCTGTCATCAGCACTTCCAGCCCAATCACCATCACAGAAGCCAGTGAGAATTGGTTTGCATCCATGAAAGTACATTATGCCATAGTCATAAGTACCATTAACATATTTCAGAATTCTCTTGACTTGGTTAAGATGACTAACTTTTGGATCAGCTTGATATCTTGCACATACACCTACTGCAAATGCTATGTCTGGTCTGCTAGCAGTCAAATATAACAAGCTTCCAATCATAATTCTGTATAGGCTTTGATCTACATTCTCACCCTTGTCATCTTTAGTTAGCTTTAAATGTGTGGGGGCAGGAGTTCTCTTATGAGTAGCACTGTCCATCCCAAATTTCTTGAATATGTTCTTAGCATACTTGCTTTGGGAAATGAACATGGAGTCCTCCATTTGCTTTATTTGCAGTCCAAGAAAGTAGGTTAATTCTCCTACTAGGCTCATTTCAAATTCAGATTCCATCTGATTTACAAAATGTTTAACCATCATGTCTGACATCCCACCAAAGACAATGTCATCTACATATATTTGAGCAATCATGACATTTCCTTCTTCATCTTTAACAAACAAAGTTTTGTCAATTCCACCTTTCCTGTACCCTTGCTTGATAAGAAAAGTAGTCAGCCTTTCATACCATGCTCTTGGAGCTTGCTTCAAACCATAAAGAGCCTTCTTTAGTTTGTATACATGATTTGGACAGCTTGGATCAACAAATCCTTTAGGCTGTTCTACATAAACCTCTTCATTAAGATATCCATTTAGAAAATCACTTTTCACATCCATTTGAAATAGCTTGAACTTCAAGATACAAGCAATTCCTAAAAGTAGTCTGATTGATTCAAGCCTTGCTACTGGTGCAAAGGTTTCATCAAAGTCTACTCCTTCAATTTGTGTGTATCCTTGAGCTACAAGTCTAGCTTTGTTCTTTGTAACAACTCCTTGTTCATTTGACTTGTTCTTATACACCCATTTAGTACCAATCACATTTATGTCATCAGGTCTAGGAACAAGATTCCACACTTCATTCCTTGTGAATTGACCTAATTCCTCTTGCATAGCACAAATCCAGTATCATCAGTAAGAGCTTCCTTGATGTTTTTAGGTTCTATTTTTGAAACAAAGCAGGAACCTGAAATCACTTCTCTTGATCTAGTGCTTACACCTCTGTTGGGATCACCAATTATCAAATCTTTGGGATGATCCTTCTGGATTCTGATGGAGGGAGGTTTGCTTGATTGTTCTGTCCTTGCATCAGTTTGAGTGAAGTCAGAATCATCACTCTTTTCTTCAGCTTCAGTTTTGCTGTCAGCAGATGTTCCAACATCTTTTGTAACATTTGTAGGAGCATCATCAATTATCACATTTATGGACTCCATGATAACCTTGGTTCTAGAATTAAATACTCTATATGCTCTGCTGTTTATGGAGTATCCAAGAAAAATCCCTTCATAACTTTTAGGATCCATTTTTCTTCTTTGCTCCCTATCTGCCAGAATATAACAGTTACTTCCAAACACATGGAAGTACTTAACTGTGGGTTTTCTGCCCTTCCAGACTTCATAGATTGTGGACAAAGTTCCTTTCCTTAGAGTAACTCTGTTATGGATGTAACAAGCTGTGTTCATAGCTTCAGCCCAGAAGTACAAAGGTAACTTTTTAGCATGGATCATAGCTCTTGTTGATTCTTGAATAGTTCTATTCTTCCTCTCAACAATCCCATTCTGTTGAGGAGTGATTGGTGAAGAGTATTCATGATTGATTCCTTCTAAAGAACAGAAATCTAAGAATTTTTGGTTCTCAAATTCTTTTCCATGATCACTTCTTATTCTGATCACACAACTGGCTTTTTCCCTTTGTATTCTTTGGCATAAGTCTTTGAATACATCAAATACATCAGACCTTTCTTTGATGAAATTTATCCATGTATACCTTGAAAAGTCATCAACCACCACATAGGCATACCTCTTACCACCAAGGTTCTCAACCTGCATAGGTCCCATAAGATCCATATGCAATAATTCCAAAACTTTGGAAGTTGTCAGATGTTGGAGCTTTGGATGGGACATCTTGGTTTGCTTGCCTATTTGACATTCACCACATATTTTGCCATCATCAATCTTCAGTTTAGGAATACCTCTCACAACTTCCATAGATATGATTTTCTTTATGCCTCTGAAATGAAGATGACCTAGTCTTTGGTGCCATAGTTTCACTTCTTCTTCTTTAGCTAAAGAGCAAGTTGAAGTGAGACTGAAGTCTTGAGGTTCCCACATGTAACAGTTGTCTTTAGATCTGGCTCCTCTCATGACAATCTTTTGTTCTTTGTTAGACACCATGCATTCAGTTTTGGTAAAGTTTACATTGTACCCTTGGTCACATAATTGACTTATGCTGATCAGGTTAGCAGTTAAACCTTTTACCAGCAGCACATCATCTAGTCTTGGTACATCTGGACAGTCCAAGGTCCCAACTCCCTTGATTTCTCCTTTAGCTCCATCTCCAAAGGTTATATATCTGGATGAATATAACTTTAAGTCTACTAGCAGATTCTTCAATCCAGTCACGTGTCTTGAACATCCACTGTCAAAGTACCAGTCTTCTTTAGCTGATACTCTGAGTGATGTATGAGTTATATATGCAACACCTTTCTTTGACCATTTGTGTTGAGATTTCTTTTGATACCTCTGCCCTGTGCATTGTTCATCAGTAGATCTCCAAGGTTGTTTGTTGATCTTGTTCTTGGGCATGTAGCTTTGATCAGCATGAAGACTAGATTTTGGTCTCCATACCTTCTTGATGACCTCTGTCTTCTGCTTAGGGGGTTGCTGATCTCTTTGATGTTTATGCAGCACTTTCTTGGTAACTTCTATCTTCTGCTTAGGAGGTTGCTGATACATCTGATTTGGATATCCATGCAACTTGTAGCAATGAGGTTTGATATGTCTAAATCTTCCACAATGATGACATCTCCATCTTTGATACTTCTTCTTCATTATGTTCTTTTCAGGATGTTGAGACATCTGTTGGAACATTATGTTTGGCTTTGTGTTCTTTTCATGATGTTGAAGCATCTATTGGGATATCTTATTTGACTGTATGGACTTTGAAGTAGTTTTGCTAGAGCTAGCTTCAACCTTATGAACTTTGTTAAATCCCAGTCCACTTTTATCCCCTGAATGCTTATTGTTGTTGAGAATAACATCCAGTGTGCTTGAGCTACTGTTCAGCATTCTAACAGATTTGGACATATGTTCCAACTTGGAGTTGAGAAGACTTACTTCACTTTTCAAGGTGTCAATGATCTCTAGATCACTTGCTTTTTCATCCTTTAGTGCCTCAATCTGCTTCTTTAGCTTTATACTTTCCCTGCATATTTCAGTGCTTCTTTTGAATAGTTCTCTGTATGATTGCTCAAGTTCTTCAAAAGTAAGCTCCCCATCACTGGATTCACTTTCAGATTCACATAATCTAGCTAGAGCAGTGATATGCTTAGATGATTCTTCTTCTGAATCACCTCCTGAGTCTTCATCAGACCAGGTTACAGAGAGACCTTTCTTTTGCCTTTTTAAATAGGTAGGACATTCATTCTTGATGTGTCCATATCCTTCACATCCATGGCATTTAATTCCTTTTTCTTGACTGGTCTTTTCATCATAATTTGACCTTCTATTAGCATCATAAGGTCTTTTGTTTTCAGAAGAATTTGTGTATCTTCCACTTGGTCTGGACTTGTCTTCCATCCTTCTGAGAATCTTTTTGAACTGTCTTCCAAGCATAGCAATGTTTTCTGATAAGCTTTCATCAGTTTCTGATTCATCATTTTCTTCTTCTTTATCAGTATTTGACATTAAGGCTATGATTTTGTTCTTATTTACACTTGTGTCATTCATTCCCATCTCAAATGTTTGAAGGGAACCAATGAGCTCTTCAACTTTCATTGTGCATATGTCTTGAGCTTCTTCTATTGCTGTGACTTTCATGTCAAAGCTTTTTGGCAAAGATCTGAGAATCTTTCTTACAAGCTTTTCATCAGTCATCTTTTCTCCCAAGGCTCCAAAAGTATTGGCTATTTCTAAGATGTTCATGTAGAATTCATGAATTGTCTCATCTTCCTTCATTCTCAAGTTTTCAATCTTTGTGGTGAGAAGTTGAAGTCTTGACATCTTTACCTTTGATGTTCCTTCATGAGTTGTTTTGAGAGTGTCCCAAACATCTTTGGCCAGCTCACAGTGATGCACAAGTCTAAAGATGTTTCTATCAATGCCATTGAATAAAGAATTTAAGGCCTTGGAGTTGCCAAGTGCTGAATCTTCTTCCTCCTTACTCCATTCTTCTTCAGGTTTCAACACTTTTGCTCCATCTTTGGTGTCTTGGACAAGATGTTCCCATCCATTGTTGACTGCTTTCCAGGCCCTATTGTCAAGTGATCTTAAGAATGCAATCATTCTTGGCTTCCAGTAGTCATAATTAGATCCATCCAGTATAGGTGGTCTATTTACTGATCCTATATCTCTGTCCATGTTTCCAGAATTTGTATTCCCTAGATCTCACCCAGAATAAATAGGCAGGGTGCCTGCTCTGATGCCAATTGAAATTTTGTGATCAGGTATGAGATGTCGAATGAGATGTTTAAACACTTGACAACTTAACCAAAAACTTAAAGTGCAAGAAAATTAAACAACACAGTAATTTGTTAACCCAGTTCAGTGTATAACCACACTTACATCTGGAGGCTACCAAGCCAAGAGGAAATCCACTATAAGTAATATTAATTCTAGACTTAAACCACCCAGTTTAATCTTTCACTTAATATCTACCCAATGCAATTTCTACCTAAGACACAACTTAGATATGAGTACCAACTCACTCCCCCTCAATCACACAGTGATCTTGTTTACAAGTTTAATAAAATTGAAGTCATACTTCAAACAAAAACAGCTTGATCTTACTTCACAGTTTCAATCAAGACACAAATACACTTTTGCTTAAAAGCTCATAAAGTGGTACAATAAAAACAACCTGCTATTTAAAATACAAAATACCCTATTTTGTCTTCTGAAATTCGTACTCTATTCTGAGAGTTTCTGTTGCTTAAATAGGTGTTTGGATTTTGGGCTTTCTGTAGGTTAATCCAGTCCTAAAACGCATGCAGCTTCCACCTTGAATTAGGGTTTGTTACTTCCTAGATTCTAGGTGATTTAGTTCTTCTGATTATGCTGAAGTCTCATAACAACACTCCCTACAGATGCGCCTTATTCTGTTCTTGTCCATCCATAATTAATTCCATATAACTTTCCTTAAATTACTCAGTTCTGTTAGTCATTAATTAATTCTGGTAGCAGGTTTGAGATGTCACAACATCTGTTGGGACATCCTGAAAAACTGAACTTAAATCATTAACACAATGTCCCAACATCTGGTGTGACATCCTGAATTAAGTTCATATACTTATACTCTGTTTGATAATGTCCCAACATCTGATAAGACATCCTGAACTGAATTCAACAATTCTTGTTGGTCAAAAATTCTGCCAATTCTAAACATCTACAAACTTTGTTAACTATAAGTGTAATTCAAATTTGCAATTCTATGAGGACCATTTTCTAAATGATAAAAGTTAATAATAGGCTAAACATATATTATTTTAAATTGGTGTGAATCAGTAGATTACAACTATCACAATTTTAAAAAAAGTTATGTACTATTTTGTTTTAGTTGCAGTATTGTTAATGTAAATGGTATTGGCAAAAAAAAGTAACTTTTGGTTTGTCAATAGGCAATTTCAAAGTTTGTTTTAGTTAATAGTTTTTATTGGGATGTCAAGTTCTTAGTTTGGAAATGGTTATGTTATAGTAAAAATCACTACACCAACTTATATTTTATTGGCTTTCTTTTGAATCCTATGTACATTTAAGAGCTAGAGTTGGTGGTGATTTTTTCTCGAGTTTTTTGGTTGGTTGTATTGGGGATAATACCCCCTGTATTCTCTTTAATACAAATTGCCTTTCAAAAAAAAGTTTGTTTCCAATGGTAGGCATATTTCTAGTATTGATGGTGATAAAACCCTTTAGAATTGGATTAATAATATTATTTTATAAAAACTATCACTAGGCTAGGATAAATGGTGTATATATAAAGCTAGAGCAGGTAAAGTTGAACATGTTTGTCTACCAAAATAGTAGGAGTATCGTGCAAAACCAATGGATGTGTCAAAGATACTGCAACATTGCATTTAATGTTAAGCTGACTTTGCAAGCAAAAATGAAGAATGATTGTACTATAAAATCACATTTCTACACTTTAACCAAAACACATTAATCCACGCATGCATGAAGTCTGATTTTTTCCCTCAAAATCTGTCTGGAAACTAATATAATAATGCCTAGAGTTTTAATGTGTCATTGATACTGCAAATATTCATTGGTAATAGATAGTAGCAACATAAATTATAACTTGTTATCAGTTCCTATATGCATGTAAGAGAGAGGTAAAATTTATTTAATAATGAATTTTACTAAGGATGAAAAACTTCAATGCCTAAGCTTACATGCTTTTGGTTTCTAGACTATTATTTATCAAAAGGTATATACAATTATTTAGAGGCGGATCTACATGGTAGCTGTCGCTACCAAAGATTTGCATCCCGGTACAAGCGCGAACGGTCGGCTTGGGAAGAATGAATAGAGTCGCCAGCTAGGCATTTTTATCCCGAAGAAAAGGTAATGCTGCATAAACCTAAGAAAACATGGACAAGACAGTTGTGAACCAGAGAAACTGAGAAATGGGGTTGGTTACAACCTAGGAAGGTATTAGCACCCAGATTGTTCGTCGTACTCGACGAGATCCATGCTTGAAATTTTGTGCTTAAAGGGGTAGTGTCAGTGCAATCTGTGTACCAAAGCTGGAAGAGAATACAAGTGTCAGTGCAAAAGAAATATGAAGTGAAAATAAAGGAGTGTCAGTGTAAGGAAAGAGTGCAAAGCTCAAGACTATGAGGCTTAGAGAATAATGCTGGAAGAGGGGGAATATACAGAGACTTTTGTTCGATAACTGTTAAGTTATGCCTACGTATCTTCTCGTGCAATGAGGAAGTCAGAACACCGTAGTTCGACTCAAAGAGACTGAAAGATAAATTGACTTGTGAACTACTTACTTGTTTATGCTCAAGTGTATGACCTGTCTGGCTCAGGTGCAAACTGTCTTGCATTAGACGGAAGAAGCGAGTTCTCGTTTGTGAGTGAAGGTGATGAGAAAAGAATCCCGGAGGAGACGATTATTGTTTGTTTTTGGTGTTTTCAATCTTTTATTGCTTTTTGAGTTTGTCATAAGTTAATGAGCTTAAGCCTAAACTAAGGGTTAGTAAACTCATCACATTCTCCCTCTGATTAGGGGTAATGAGAATACCTTAAATATGAAGTAAACACCTCAAACTTAATCACCATGATGTAGGATTAAGATCATTAACCTACTTACATTTATTTAGATGTTTTTGGAGTTTTTGTTTAGTGTTAAGTAATGAGTTTAAGCCATAATCAAGGATTTAATGGACCCATTACACCATCCTAATAGAAGGATGATAGATGAGAACATTTAAGCTGAGGAAGGCTCCTCAACTTAATCCATGATTAGGGATTAACCTCGTGACAAAACAAAACCTTTATTAAAGTGGATTTTAGTTAATGATAAGATTAAGAAGTGAGTTTTATGGTTTGTAAGACAACTTGAGGGGGACTTGTCCATTAACACTAGGGTTAGTCCTTCTTAACCAATTAAGGAAGAATTAGAACCCTGATGCAAGGCCCAAGTTACAAGCTTGATGTCTTAGTGATTATTAGATGAATTGATTAAGGGATTTAAACACCTTAAGGGTTTAACACTTAGGATTAAAGTTATACATTCCATCCTAATAGAAGGATACATACATAACCTTAATCACAAAGCCTTAAAACCTTTAGGGTTTAGTCCTTGATTAAGAGGTAAGAAGAGAAGACACAAAAGATGACACAAAGGTAAAACTAATAGGGGGACTAATAAAACCCTAATTGTGATCATGCTTGGATATCCCTAGGGTTTATGAGGCTTGCAAGAGATCTTCAAGAAGCACCACCAAGGAAGAAGCAAAGATGGGAGGAAGAGAAGCAGAAAGAAGCAAGTCAACTTACATCACTTAAGAAGATAAGTTGCTTGAAGAAAGAAGGTGTTCTGGACTGGGCCGCGAGGATATATACGGGCACGGCCCAACACATGTCGGGCAAGGGCCCATAGGCTCGAGTAGGAGAACTTCTTGGGTAAATCATCTGCTGATACGACGGGCATACACTGAAGACGGGCAGAGAGCATGTATGCCAGCTCATCTGCCACGCCACCAAACTGCCCTTTATTATCTCCTGAAAGATAGGGGTAGTTGGACCAAGGGGCATACCTTTTGTCTAGGTCTTCACGCTTCTTACGCGTCCCTTGGCAGCTCTTCCTTGGGCCTAGCCAGATTAAGCCCATTGAGGGGCCTTGGCCCAACGCTGGGGGCACATTATAAATACCCTTTCTTAGCAAAGGGTCAGGTATTCTCACTCATTCGGAACTAAACCTTACTATTTTGTACCTCTTCTGACTTAAGCATTGGAGTGCTTTGTAGGTACACCCCCTCCCTCACTTCATTCTTTGGCCCGTTCATCAAGTCACTGGAAGGCTCTTCTGATCAGGTGAGATCAGTGGCGCCGTCTGTGGGAAACTAGCTCCCCCTTCTTCCACAACAGAAGATCAAAGCTCAAACACTGTCCTTCCAGCATGTCTGAAGAACAACCTAACGAGCGCAGCCGTCCCCTCGTCGACTATACAATGGACGACGACCTTCAGTTCCATGAAGCAGACGCCCGAGATGGTCGTCCGGCCACCCCGTCTCCTGAACCCCGGAACAATGGGGATCCCCCTCAAGTTCAGAGCCAGGGGACTGAGACGTTTCAACCCATCCCCGTTCCCGTCGAAGGAGATGCCACCATGATTGCTATGGTGAACGCCCTCAACCAGGCCAGCTCTATGCTCTACCAACAGCATGAGAGAATCATGGCCCTAGAAGTTGACCGACGGGAGGTCCGACCTCAACAGGAGAGGAGGACACAACAATGTCCAGAAGCAACAAAGAAATGAGGACGTCGCTCCCTAGAGCCTAACGTTAGCAGGGCACGCGCCCGCCGTGACACAGGTTGATCTAACAACTCACCGAGACACGATCGTAGCCCCGACCGAAACAAGCTCTCTCCACCAAGGAGCGATGAAGAAGACCTGCACTGCGCGTTGTCACGGGCAATAATGGAAGCTCCGCTCCCTAAAGGCATGGAGAAACCTCCTAATCTGGTCGTGTACGACGGGACTACCGACCCCGACGACCACGTCGACAACGTTAATGCGATGCTCGACTACCGTAATGACATCACCGGGCATCTCAAGTGCAGGCTGTTCTCGACGACTCTCAGGAAAGTGGCCATGGCCTGGTACAAAAGCTTGGCCCCCGAATCCATCACGTCTTGGAGAGTTATGAGATCCATGTTCACGAGGCATTTCACAGCCTTCCGGCGCCATCCCAAGACAGAGGCGACCCTTGAAGCCATAGTACAAAAGAAAAATGAAACATTATGTTCGTACATCGAACGATTCAACCAAGAGGCTGTCGAGGTGGATACCACTGAGCACATGAAGAAATACCTCCTCGAGAGAGGACTCTTGCCCGGTAGCGAGTTCAGTCGAGCCGTTGGGATAGAGCCTCCCCGAACCCTGAATGAGATCCTACATAAGGCCCAGGCCTACATCAGATACAAGGAGAAGCAGGTAGCACACAACGCTCGCAGCGGCCGTAACACCAGGGATACCGATCACCCCAAGCGTGAAGATCCAAACACTCCCCGTCGCAACGGGGACAGACGAAGGGAAGAAAAGCCCCACGAGCCTCGAGAAGGAAGAGGTCCCCCGGGCCGATACAGCGAGTACACGTTACTGACGGCTCCCCACGAGCGCATCCTCGCCGAATGCATCAACTCCAAATTCAAACAGGGCAGAGTGAGGTTCCTGAAACCATCTGCACCAAAGCCTCACACCGACAAATCCAAATACTGCAGATTCCACAGGAGCCACGGGCACGTGACCGAAGACTGCGTTCACCTAAAAGATGCAATAGAGATCCTAATCCTAGAAGGGCATCTTAAACAGTATACTAGGAGGAACGAAGCTTCCAGGCACGAAGAGTCGGAGAAGAAGAGACCTCGGGAAGATACACCCCCCGACGACTTTCCTTATCAAGTGGCCCTCTACGTATCACGACCAGAGGATTTCAGCTTCCTCGAGGCATTACCCAAAGGCCGGATCGCTGCACTCAGCCCCTGGGAGGACTTCCAGACTGCCCTTGTCATATCGGGCGGAGGGATGAACGGCTAGGCCGCCGCCCTCTCAGTAAAACGCAAGTTCGACGAACTCCTCCTGACTGCGCCCGAGCAAAAGGCAACACTGACAAAATATCGAGGCAAATCCAACCCAATATCCTTCTTTTTAGAAGAGCTTCCGGGCGGCTCCCCGAATTCGAGCATCCCACTACTGATCAGGGCCAGGATGGCCCAGTTCGACGTCAGACGCATTCTAGTCGATCAAGGCAGCTCGGTGGACATCATGTACGTCCACCTTTTCAAGACTCTGAAATTAGACAAAACCAATATATCCCCCTACGTCGGGTCCGATCTCCAAGGGTTCAACGGAGCCACGACAAAACCGTGGGGATATGTCAAACTCCTCGTCACATTCGGGGAGCAGAAGACGGCCAGAGAAATCAAAATCCAATTCCTGGTCGTAGAGTGTCCCTCTCTCTACAATTGCATCTTCGGCCGCCCGACATTAGCCGAACTCACCGCGGACCCATCTATCGTCCATCTAAAGATGAAGTACTACACCAAACTAGGTCGCGTAGTCACCGTCCACGGCGACATCGAGGCTGCCCGACGGTGCTACTATGCCGCAGTAAAAGGACAGGCCACGGTCAATACAAAGAGCAACAAAAAGCCCAAGACCGAGGATCCTCCCCTCCAGGGAATCAACGCCATCGATCTCGACTGCCGCATCGGCCATGATGAAACTGAAGAATGGAAACCCACCGAGGAACAGTCTACCAAACACCCGTTCCGGCCAGTCCCCGACGGAGAGTTCGAACTTATCCCTCTGGGCGACGATCCTGGAAGAACAATAAGGATAGGCAAATGATTGCCCGGGGAAACAAGGGAGAAGCTCGTAACATGCCTCAAGGAGAACTCCGACCTCTTCGCATGGAACGCCGCAGAGATGCCCGACCTGGATCCTGAGATCGCGTGCCACCAACTAGCTTTAGATCGGGTAGTCAAGCCCATAACACAGTGTAGGCGCAAGCAGTCCCCCGAGAAGGCTGAGGCTGCCGAGCGAGCTGTAAAAGACCTCTTAGAGGCAAATTTTATTTCTGAAGCCCAGTACACAACCTGGCTCTCTAATGTAGTCCTCGTTAAGAAAAATAATGGAAAATGGCGCATGTGTGTTGATTATACTGATCTTAATAGGGCTTGCCCCAAAGATGCTTTCCCTCTCCCTAACATAGATAAGCTCGTTGACAACTCTGCAGGTTTTAGACTCCTGTCCTTCATGGACGCATATAGCGGATATAATCAAATCCCTATGTCGGACACGAACAAGAGACACACGGCGTTCATGACCCCGACCGACAATTACTATTACAACGTAATGTCGTTCGGACTCAAGAACGTCGGGGCCACATACCAGCGCATGATGAACAAAGTCTTCAAGGGAGAAATAGGGGATATGCTCGAGGTATACATGGACGACATGATCATCAAGTCACACGAGGAGGTCGACCATTATTGACACCTATACAAAGTCTTCGAGCAGGCGAGACAGTGTAAAATGAGGTTCAACCCTGAAAAATGCACGTTCGGCGTCCGGGCAGGAAAATTCCTGGGTTTCTACCTCACCGAGAGGGGTATCGAGGCCAACCCCGACAAATGCCGGGCATTCTTGGAATTTCCAACCCCGAAGACCAAAAAATCAATCCAATCCCTCAACGGGGTGCTCGCCTCACTCTCCCGTTTCATCGCCAAATCCGCCCAGCATGCACTGCCCTTCTTCAGACTCCTTCGTAAAGAAGCCAGCTTCGAGTGGACCGACGAATGTGAGCGGGCACTACTCCATTTGAAGAAGGTCCTCTCTGAACCCCCGGTCCTATCACGACCATTGGAAAAAGAGACCTTATACCTGTATTTGTCCGTGGCAACCGAGGCCGTCAGTGTCGTCCTAATAAGGGAAACCGACGAAGGACAAAAACCCATCTATTTTATGAGTAAAGCGCTCCAGGGCCCCGAACTCAGATACCAACAAATTGAAAAGGTCGCTCTGGCTCTCATAAATGCAGCGAGGAGGTTACGCCACTACTTTCTCGCGCACACGGTCAAAGTAAGAACCGACCAGCCAATCAAACAGCTTCTTGGACGACCAGATATGGCCGGCAGAATGCTCAAATGGTCGTTGGAACTCTCCGAATTCGATATATAATATAAGAACAGAAAGGCCTTGAAAGCCTAAGAACTGGCCGACTTTGTCGCGAAAATGACCCACAGCTCGACACCGACGGACGACGCTCACAAATGGACGATCTTCGTCGACGGCGCCTCCAGTACGACAGGCAGTGAAGCTGGAATCATCCTCGAGAATGAGGACGGGATCCTGATCGAGGTCTCACTAGCACTGGCCTTCCCGACATCAAACAACCAAGCCGAATATGAAGCTTTCATCGCCGGGCTGAGATTGGCCGAAGACCTAGGAGCAAAGGAAGTAAAAATATCAACAGACTCCCAGCTCGTGGCATCGCAAGTACAAGGAGAGTACCAGACCAAGAACGACAACCTTGTCGAGTACCTAGCCTTGGTCAAAGAAAGACTCGAAAAATTCGAGAAGTGGGAAGTACAACACGTACCTCACGAGCACAACACACGGGCCGACGTCTTATCAAAGCTAGCTAGCACGAGAAAGAAGGGCGGGAACAAATCTGTGATTCAAGAAATCCTTCCTCGACCTAGTATCGAAAAACCACCTCCCCCACTCGAGGTCAACGTGATCGGGGATACTCATTGTTGGATGATGCCCATCTATAATTACCTTACGAATGACGAACTCCCCATCAACCCAAAAGAGGCGGCCACCACCAAACGTAGGGCATACTCGTACGTTCTCCTCGAAGGGAAACTTTACCGTAGGGGGTTTTCCATCCCATTACTCAAGTGCGTCGAGGAAGAGAAAGTCCCCGACATACTGGGAGAAATACACCGAGGAATAAACGCCCAACACCCCGGCGAACGATCACTTGCACGAAAAGCTCTTCGAGCAGGCTACTACTGGCCGACCATGCAACACGACTCAAAGGAGCACGTCAAAAAATGCGACAAGTGCCAACGGCACGCCGACATGCACCTCGCACCCCCAAACGAACTAAAAACACTCTCTTCTCCATGGCCCTTCGCATGGTGGGGCATGGATATCCTCGGGCCTTTCGTGACCGGATCGTATCAGAATAAATACCTCATCATATGGGTAGATTATTTTACCAAATGGATCGAAGCAGAGGCGTTGGCTAAAATAACAGCGCAGAACATTCTTCGATTCTTTAAACGAAATATCCTCGCTCGGTTCGGCGTGCCCCAGGTCCTCATCACAGAAAACGGAACACAATTCACAGACGGGGGATTCCAAGACTTCGTGGCGAGCTTAGGTACTAAGCAACATTTCACATCCGTCGAGCACCCTCAAACCAACGGGCAAGCGGAAGCGGCCAATAGGGAAATCCTGCGCGGACTAAAACGCAGGCTCGGTGAGGCGAAGAGGGCGTGGGTCGAGGAGCTACATAGCGTTCTATGGGCTTACCGTATAACACCTCACTCCACAACCGGGGAGACCCCATTCCGACTAACATACGGCACCGAAGCAGTCATCCCAATAGAAATAAGAGAACCGACGAGGCGTATAGAAGAACCCCTAGACGAAGAAATGAACAACGAGGCACTCAGAGCCGAGCTGGACCTCGTCGACGAGATCCGCTCCGAAGCAGCCCTTCAAGAAATATCCCTCAAGCAAAAAATAGTCTTGCGCCATGACGCGAAGGTCATAAAAAGAGAGTTCCAGGTGGGCAGCCTAGTCCTCAGAAGAAACCAAAAAAAACCAAGAGAGGGTAAATTGGCCGCCAACTGGGAAGGCCCCTACCGCGTCCGCGACAAGACGAGCAACGGGGCCTATTATCTAGAAAACCTACAAGGCGAAGAACTCGCTCGACCATGGAACGCAGAGAAACTTAGACAATATTACAGCTGAATATGTCACGGGGAGACGTGGGAGGTACGACCACGCTCTTCGTCTCCAAAACAACAGAGAGGAACCGCACGACCCGGGGACGAACCGACCCCTCCAGCAAACACAACCCTCCCCGGCGGTTGGGACCTCGATCGAGCACCAACATCGAAGTACCAAAACCGGCAGGGCACCAGCTCGTGATGGGAAAGTGTAGCGGTAAAATCGTGAGTGTAAGCTATTGATTAACTTAACTCGATTAACACAGAGTCGCCACCGCGCTTTTCTTTATTTCCGAAAGGAAAAAGGTATAAGAACGAATAAAAACCTAGGATTCTAAAAGCAAAAGCTAAAAGAAATAAACAGAGATTGGGTAAGGGGATTGGTTATGAACCGGGAAGGTTTTAGGCACCCGACTCATCTGTGGTACTCCACGGGAGCCCTTTGAAATACTTATTGCTTTTTGGTCTGAAATTGGTTTGTTTAAAAGGATGGAAGAGATGAGAAGAAGAATATTTTTTAATGATTTTGTGTTTGATAAGGTTTTAACGCCTTATGCCTACGTACCCACAAAGTGCAATGCGAGATCAAAACCTCGTAGTTCGTGGTACAAAATTTGAAAAGAACAAGTAGGTTGAATTGATTTTAGAATGTAGAGATAAGTCGTCATCCCTTAGCGAATAATTCCGCTAAAAGGGATGAATCATATCTAAACATGTGAAAAAAAAGAAAAGGTGCACAAGGCACAAAAACAATTGAATGAGTTTTGAGTTTTTTAATGTATATGAGAAAATGGTTTTGATATATTTACATGAATTAATATTTGGTTAAGAAAATAAAATGAAAAAAGATTAAAAATCGCTTGACCTAAGTCAAGGTTTGTTTATGAAAGTGTTTGAAGTTTGAAAACAAGAAGGTTTTGAAATAGGAAGAAGTTTTGAAAATTAAAGAATGGGGAGGAGATGAAGAGACTAGTCCTAGTGCTTGAATTAAAAGTTAAGGAAAGAGTTTACCAAACTATAATATGCACAATTCTTCAAAGATCGGAATTTCCATCTTCAAAAGTTAATGACATCACTTGAAGTCGAGGTTTCTAATCCACTCCAACTTGAGCAAGGGGAAAGTATCTTAAAGTCTAAGTCCAATCTCCGAAAAGCAAAGGGATAGTAACCATAAGTCCAAAGTTAGAAGTCACAAGTTTTTTTTTAAGTGTTTAATCCTTTATTAAGTATTTTTGATATCCAAATGGATACAATAAAAACAAGCACAATATGAATATAAACAAATGATATATGATATAATATGACAAAATATAATAAAGAGATAAGGGAGCAAGAGATTGAAATAAAAGGATAAGGTGCAAGAGATTAAATTTAAACAATTATATTCACATTAGTATAATATTTACAATATAAAGTGGTATGATGAACTTAATCAAGCACAACCACAACAAGGAAAATAAAATCGAGGCAAACCGGATCCAAGTGGATCTTAATTCGAATCGGGACAACTTTAGGTCTATGTTAAGCAATCGCCGAGTAATTTACGAAGTAATTACCCTACAAATGAGGTCGGCCACCACTAATTAAAATGGAAAATATTCGTGTCAATACATGTTAGAGAAACGATATAATGGATCGTTCTCCGAAAACATGCCACACTAAAAGAAAAAGGAAGGTCTAATCTTAATCGAAATTATCATTGAATTTCATCGAAAAGCAACCTATCACGATCTCAAAGTATGGAGAATGATCCAAATGATCATTCATCCATAGATTTGAAATAATGAAGATTAAGCTTAATCGGAAATCAACAATCCCGAATCGGAAGATTGTCATCGACCAAAATTAAAAAGAGATGAAGAATAATGGATCCAAAATTAGGTCCAAAAAGGAAATAGAAAATATTTTTAAATCCTTTTTATAAAATTCTTTTCCAAATTGTTTCTCTAAAATAATTTATAAAATATTTTCTAAATTTGTTTTCCCTAAAAAAACATTTCTACTAATTCTTTTTACCTCAAAATACTTTAAAATCAAAATCTAAATAAAATAAAACTAATTAATATAAAAGAGAATTAAAAAAAATAAAAGAGGGGGAGGGGGGAGATAACCCGCGGGTTGAGGTGTGGATCGGAAACGGATCCACCAGGATCTTAAGCCCACACCATTACCATTTTATTCCTTTTCCAATTATTAACATAAATTAAACAAAACAAAATATAAGGAAAATAAAAAAAAGAGAAGACTGAGTCTTCTTCTTCCTCGCACGGACGAAACAGGGGAAAGGAGAGAAAATTCAACGGCGGAAAAATCAAAGTCTCCTCCTCACCTTCTCAAACACACGGAACCGAGCTTCTTCTTCACTTCTCCTTCTCAATCACGCGAACTCTCTCTCTCTCTCAATCGCAAGTTTCTTCCTCTCTCGGCTTCTCAAATCAACTTCAGTTTAGGTTTAGGGATTTGTGGATTTGGGAACGAAAATGAAATTGATGAAGGTTGAAAGGATTGGGGATAAATTCAGCAGAGGTTTGAGAGGCTAATTGAAGCTTTCTGAATGAAGAGGGGAATGCTCTAATTTATAGAAGAGTGAAAGCTTGATTCGGATGCCGTTTTGAGATTTTCAGAAGCGTTTTGGTTCACGGTAAGATTCTCGTGCTTGCTTTGCTTGCGTTTTATTTGTGATTGTTGTTGCGTTTTGATGCTTGTGGGCGTGTTCACATCCGCGTGTGGTTTTCATTTCATTTCTGAGTTTTTCTCTTTGTTGTGCGTTTGCGTTTTGAACAATTTTGAGCGTTTTGATATTTGTAAATTTCAGGTGGATTCCGCGTGCTTTGGCAAGCTGATTGTTGTTCATTTAGGCCTGCGGCTTGAGCTTGTTGAATTTGGCTTACGGTTTCATTGGCGTGAAGGCTTGGCCTTGTGTTATTCGCGTGAGGTTGCGGGAAGGAGTTTGTTGGGCTTATTGTTTGATGCGTGCTGGCTTGAAGTTGCAGGGCCTGGCGCGTGAGGTCTTGTGCATAAGGCGCTGGGAGTTTGAAGGCTTGAGCTGGGCGGCTTGTGTTGAAGTGAATAACTTGGAGTGAACTTTGGTGCAACTTGCGGCGTGTACGGAAGGTTGGTAGCAGGCAAAAGGCTTGCACTTATTTGTTATTGGGCCTGCTGCGGCTGGATTGATGAATGGACGTGTGAAGCTGCGGGAGTTTTGGCTAGGCGCAAGTGGAAGCAGTACGGATTGGAGCTGAAGCTTGTTGGGGCTTGGCAGATTGAGGTGTGATATGCAAGGGCGTGGCTAGCAAGTTGGTGAGGTGATGACGTTAGGTTTGGCTTATGGGGCCTGCAAGAAAGGCTTGGAATGCTGCGCATGATGCTTGGGACAATGTGAGTTTGTGGCTGGGTGATGGAAAGCAAAGTGTGGAGTGGAAAGAAGGCTTTAGGGATATGGGCCAAAGGCCCTTTTTTTATTTGTTATGAGAATCAACTAATAAAAAAAAAGAAATGGATTATATATAAAAAAAAATGGTAATATCATTGTTTCTTTTTTTATTATGAGTTTTTGACAAATGGTTAGGAAAATAATAAAAATGGTTTATTAATATAGAAAAAAAAGTAGAATTTTGAATTATGGTATATGAAGGAGAAATAAAAAATGGATATTTGAATTTAAATGGATAGAAGTGAATAACAAAGAAATCGAAAATGGATAGAAAAAATAATGGAATTGGAATGAAAGAATTGAAATAATCGGAAATCGAAAAATGATTAACGGACTAAATTTGGAATAATGGAAAAAGGCATATGGATGAATAAATGACTAAAAGAAAAATGGTGTGATCGAAAAAGAATAAAGGGTATGAAATGATGATTTTTAAAGGCCCACGACCAACTTCCGATTTTTCTTGCACAAGCCACTGGTGAAAAATGAACACAGCCAACCAAAGAACCACTGAGCAGTTGAATAAATTGCAACTCAAACCATAACTGTCATCTGAAAATTGTCTGATTACTTCCTGATGATTTGAAATCAAACTGAGGGAAATAAATCCTAAGATGAATCGCTGATGAATTAATGAACCAATGAACTGATAAACACTGAAGATTCAAACCAAACTTCGCACAAAACACAGCCTGATAACTGATGAACAAACCAAACTTCGCACAAGAAACAACGGTCACCCAATCCAACTTGTACTTTGAAAACGCATTGCCTGATGAATGAATTACTGGCACACACAACTGGCAGTCAATAAATCTTTTGATAGTTTGACCAAGATTAGGTCAAACAACCATCTGAATCGAATCATGACTGAACAAACGCATCTGAATGAAATTATTGCCCTGTCTTTGAAATCCTGCAACACAGAGAAGAAGAAGAACACTGCAACATATTTTTTGTATTTTGGTTAGAAGTCAGTAAATATAAACAAATATAAAACAGTAAAAATAATGGTGATCCCCTGCGAAGCATAAACCCTAAATCTGAGAAGAAACTCGAAGGCCAGTGTGATCTTGTTTGTATGCAAAAATGCAGATGATATGAGAAGAAATCTTAGGGCAAAAATTAGGGTGTTACAGAAAGCCCAAGCCTCGGAGCCGGAGTTCCAAACACTGAACTCGGTTTTCGATCTGAACGGGCACGACACCCGCTACCTCGTCGGTTCCCTAAACCGATGAGACTAACATGGTCGAGCATAAAATAGTTCATGAATACAAGAAACAAACCATAATAAAAGAAAAACCGAGCAGGATGAATAATCAAAGATAACATTCATTCATTAACAACGGCCAAAGCCAACAATAAGTACGCCCGAAGGCCAAAATACAAACAAAAAGGCACGCAGGCCATACACAAAAAGGCATGCAGGCCATACAAAGCGGGCACGCATGCCATATGAACAAAACAAATTAAAATTCTCAAGACTCCGCCCGGAGCTCCTCCTCGACATTCTCTTCCTCTCCTTCATCCTCCCCCAGCTCTTCTTCAGCTTCAAATGGGCATACAATCTCCCTCTCCTGGACACAGTAGTTATGGGCTGACCCCTCCGTCACCAACTCGGGATTTAAAATCCTCAGCTGCTCGACGGTGTTATCAAAACCCTCCTTAAACACATCCACGAGGTCCTGATTGAGAGAGCGAATATGCCCCACCAACTCACCCCGGGAACCGAGAGCGAGCTCCTCCTCAGTCTCATCAGCTAACGGACGGACCTTATCCTCGAGCGAAGCAAGCTGAGCATGCAATCCAGCATTCTCCTCAGCCACCTTCTGATGCCCAGCTGCTTGTTCCTCCAAACTCTCCTTGGTCGCCTTCAGCAGATCCCGCTCCTCCTTGACCTCCTCCAACTCCTTCTTCAGCCCCTCCTGAAGCCGGTGTTCCTCCTTATAGTCGACAAGTCCTTGGACAGCTTGTCCTTTTCAGACCGGACCCGTAGGAGGGCATCTTCCAAAGAGGCAGTGGACACGGAGGTGTCGGTCAGGACCATAGCCGTTTCCATCACCCTGATGACGGCGGCCAAGTCCCTAGCCAATTCCTTGCGCCAGACACCAGCTTCCTGGTTCAGGATAGCCCTCGCCTCGGGCGCTGGCACAGCAATGGCGTCCTTAGTCTTGAAAAATGCCCGCTCTACATAACAGGGGGCAGTAAGTAACTTCCAGGGCCACCCGGACTGCCATTCCCCGCTAAGGTCGACCTTGAGAGAGTCCCCTCCGGGCGCTTCCGATTGTGGAGAGGGGAGGTTGATAGAGGCGAGCTATCTGGTATGTTGATCATAGATGCACGGGGAGGGGAGGAGAGCACTGGACTCGCTATGTTCGAGGTCACAGCCCCGGAATCTCCAGCTACCGCCTGGACACGAGGCACGGTCTTCTTCTTCTTCTTTGAAGCCCTGTCCGGGGCACCCACCTGGTTGGCCAGTTTGAGGACCCGATCACGAGCAGAGGGCATAACACCTACAAAACAAGGACATATACCTCAGCGAGCGAAAACATAAACAAAAAGACATAAGAATAAAAGGAACACCCACCCAACAATTCCATGGTTTTCTCCTCGGTTCTACACTCGAGCAAAGCCTTGGTGTTAATAAGACGGGCCTCGCAGATCGGCATCTCGGCCTCGTCAACGTAAGGCACGCCCTTTCGATCCGTCTAGACCTCCAGGTTGAAGCTCTGCACGTACTCAAATAGCTTCTTGTAAGCGAGCCTGTCCTCGACACCCAGCATCGAGAACTTAATCCTATAATGGCTGGTGGTGAGATCGAAATGATCGCGCTGCCACCTCAGTGGTATCTTCGACATCAATTTCTCATCCCCATCTGCATCCCGTTTGTAGTAATAAAGGGAATGCAGGGCAGCGCGAGTGATCGGTCTCACTACATACCACCGACCCTTGAAATGGCGGGCAGAATCTACGTACGTCTTGAACAAGCGTACAGGCTGTTTAAAAGAGACCCAGCTGTGACGCCCCCGAAGACCGGACCGTTGGAGATGGAAAACATGGAAGAAGAGAGCCCGGGTACACCCAATACCGAGGAAACGGCAAACCAACGCAAACGCCCGCATAAACGCAAGGGCATTGGGGTGTAACTGGGACGGCGCCAGCCGAAGCCACTTGAAGATAAACATCTGGAAGGAATTGAAGGGCAGCCTGATCCCCGCCTCTTGGAAGGCGAACTCGTACATGGCGAACTGCTTCCCCGGGAAACAATGACATATCCGGTCCGCCTCTTTGGGAGCATGGCACTGCCAATTTTCAGGATCTTCCTGACTTCTATTTTCCATCACGGCATAAGCGTGGGTCGCCTCCTCGACGAAATAAGATTCCTCATCCAAGGGTTCGTCCACAACCCAAGAGAGGTCATTCTGCCTGGACGACGAGACATGCTCAATACCATCTCGGGCGTCCCCCTCCTCGACAGACAAACGTGTAAGATCCGTATCCGCGGGCCGCGGCTCGGTTTCTTCTCTTCTCGGTCGTAGACGCCCGGTTGCACCTGAAACGCAGACAGAAAGAGTGAATTCGACGTCATATCAAATCCACCCTTCCACCGCAGGTCAAGTGAAAGGGCGTGGGGGAGACGTTCACGGACATCAGTGTGAAACCTCACCCACTGCCACCATACCCAGTTGAGAAATTTCGCATGTGTTCGACGCAGCAATGCACGCTCGAACATTATCATGACCCGGGCAAAAATCTCATACATGCTTATGAAAATTTTGCCCGGCACATGAAATTTCTGCCCGGGACAGTCTAATCTTAACCCTATTTTTTTCACATCTACAGCCTATTTAACTACTTCTAAGTTGAATCTAACTACTCTATACGGAGGAAAACATGCATTCACAGCTATTAACGCAGGAAAACAGAAAAAATGAGGGATTAAGAAGGCAAAACAGTACCTGATATAGTAAAGAATCAAAGGGGCACGGCGGCGCTCGAGCAAATAGCGGTGGTTCATTTGGTGTGACGGGCGGAGACAAGAAAAAATTCTTCAGAGCTTCCGGTGAACGTCTGAGCGAAAAAGTGTAAATGAAGTCACTCAACCCCTTTTAATAGTCACAGGTGCGTGGATTAACGCGCTAGGCCATCATTACCTACTGCCTACGCCGCCATTTGCACACTAAACGAAGCGACACCATTAACACTGAAACGCGCTAATCCATAAAGAATCTGGAACGATGTCGGGCAACTATACACCTCCCCGACTCTGTGGAACGTGCCCGACTCGTATGGCGTCCTCGACCTCTACAAAAACGTCACGAACCCGTCGGGGACCTTCGTCCTCGACACTGTTTGGAGCGTCATGAACCCGGGGAGAAAAGGACGCTATGATCAGCTCTGTTGGGACATCATGTGCCCGATCATATGCCCGCTACTTTATCCTTGGAGCATGTGCCCGATTGCAATACAAGTCATCACTCCGACTCAGAGACTCGACTTGGGGGGCTCCTGTTCTGGACTGGGCCGCGAGGATATATAAGGGCACGACCCACCACATGTCGGGAAAGGGCCCATAGGCTCGAGCAGGAGAACTTCTTGGGTAAATCATCTGTTGATACGACGGGCATACACTGAAGACGGGCAGAGAGCATGTCTGCCAGCTCATCTGCCACGCCACCCAACTGCCCTTTATTATCTCCTAAAAGATAGGGGCAGACCTTTTGTCTAGGTCTTCACGCTTCTTACGCGTCCCTTAGCAGCACCTCCTTGGGCCTAGCCAGATTAAGCCCATTGAGGGGCCTTGTCCCAACGCTGGGGGCACATTATAAATACCCTTTCTTAGCAAAGGGTCAGGTATTCTCACTCATTCGGAACTAAACCTTACTATTCTGTACCTCTTCTGACTTAAGCATTGGAGTGCTTTGCAGGTACACCCCCTCCCTCACTTCATTCTCTGGCCCGTTCATCAAGTCACTGGAAGGCTCTTCTGATCAGGTGAGATCAGAAGGTGAGGAGGGAACATGAATGAGCAAGCTCACTCTAATACAAATACAAAATGCAGCAAGGATGCATAAGAGAGATGGGAAGAGATTATGAGAAGTGAAGGCAAATTCACTTCTCAAACACTTACCACCTGAAAAGTTAGTGAAAGGAAATGAAAATGAAATGAAAATGAAAAGGATGCAATGATGCAAACCAAAACCTGTCATACCCTAATTTTTGACCCTAAGATTTTTCGCATCTCATCTGCATCTAGCATACAACAAGATCACGCAATAGTTCGTTTATCCTTTTCAATTGCAGGTCTATGCCTCAGACAGGATCACCTTGCTTTTACTTGCTTTTATTTGTTTATACTTATTAACTTCTAACCAAAATACCAAAAATATGTTGCAGTTGCTTCTTCTTCTTCTCTGTGTTGTAGGATTTCAAAGACATGGCAGTGATTTTAATTCAGATACGTTGGTTCAGTCACAATTCGATTCAGATGGACGTTTGACCTAATCTTGGTCAAACTATCAAAAAGATTGTTTCAACTGCAAGTTGTTTGTGCCAGTGTTTTATTCCTCAGGCAGTGCGTATTCAAAAGTTTAAGCTGTGTTGCGTGTTAAGATCATCGGTTATCAGACAGTGTTTTGTGCAAAGTTTGGTTTGAATCTTCAAGTTCACCAGTTCATCAGTGATTCATCTGAGGATTTATTTTCCTCAGCATGGATTCAAATTATCAGGACAATTTTCAGACGATTTCAGTGATTGTGGTTTGAGTGGCATGTTTGTTCAGTGGTTCAGTGATGGTTGTGTTCATTTTAATTAGTGGCTTGTGAAAAATCAGGAGTTGGTCGTGAGCTTTAAAAAAATCATCATCCATTAAACCATTTTTACTTTCCAAATTCCATTTCATCCGATTACCCATTTATATTCATTTCTTTTAAACCATTTCCCATTATTTTCCAATTTTTAATATCCAATTTATTCAATTTGTTTTCATTTTTCTCGATTTATCCGATTCATACACCATTTTTTTTTACCATAATATAAATTCATTTTTTTTAGGTCCATTTATAATTCTTTTTTCAATTAATCCTTTATATCCATTTTTTTAACCTATGACTAGTAAACCATCATCACCAAAATAAATCTCTAAAAAACGTTATCACAAAAAATTCCATTTTTAAACCCTAATTTTTTCCTCCTTTTATATACAAACAAAAGCATAGAAACATGACCCATCAATCCATTTCTTTTATTAAACCCTTTTGGTTCCTATACAAAACAATTTTTGAAAAAAATTTAAACAAAAAGCCACAGCCACACGTGACCTTCTTTTCACAAAGTCAGCTCAAGCCATCCCACTTGCAACCGTATGAACAATTCCCAGCTTCACACAACAAGCCACAATTACAACACTCAAAACAAGCCGAAGCTGCACACGCCGAACACTTGAAACGCACCCCACATAGGCCCAAGTCGTTCACGCATCATGAACACACACACCAACACCGTGAGCTTTCAACAAAACCGCAGCAAAACGCAGAAACTCCAACACTCTTACACAGCATCAAAACGCGTATCGCACACAAGCAAAACGCAATGAGAAATAGCCCAAATCGCAGAAAAATCTCAGCAGTGGAACACGCTTTCCTCACCTTTCCAAAACGCAAGAAAATCATACAAAACAGCAACCATCTTTCTCAGTTCAAATTAACTTCCATCCTTCTATAAATTGATCAATTTTCTTCTCACTTTTCAAGCTTTGAAAGCCCAGAAAAATTCTTCCAAAACGTCTCAAAATCAAAGCTTCAATAAACTTTCATTTTCACCCAAATCTGAATTTCAACAACTTCACCTTCATCCACCTCTTTACTCAACCTTTCAAAAGCTTCAACTCCATAGCCTCTAACGCTTCACTCATCATTATCAGCTGTTCCGTTTTGCTCACGAAGAAGAAGAGGAAAGTCGAGTTTCAGAAGGAAATGAGGAGATCGAAAAAATCCACAGAAAGAGAGAGAGGCGGTAAGAACAACAACAATCGAAAAAAGAAGAAGAAGAGAACGCCATGAGAGAGAGAGACCGTCCGCGATTTGAGAAAGAGAGTGAAAGAAGGTAGTGATGGCGGCAATTATTCTTTCCCTTTTAGCATGAACAGTGCCGCCGTAGCACTCTCACGATGAAGAAGAAGACGATTTGCTTCTTTTTTTTTCCTTTTCTATTTTATAATTTTTGTGATATCTTGCTTAATGAGATATTGTTTTGGGCTTTTGGGATCCAGACTGCTAGATGCACATCCTATGCAGCGCCATTTCCCTCCTCTCTTTTATTCTTTCATTTTTTTTAACACTTAATCTTTTCTTTTAAATTTATTTTTGTTCTTTGTTTCTTTTAATTGAAAAAAGAAATGTTTCCATTTTTTTAAGATCCTAAAAAATATCTTATGGAATATTTTAGTTTTCTTTTAGGATTTATTTCTTCTAATTTTTTTATTCCATTTTAATTTGTTGTTTTGATCATAAAGTTTAGATCCACCTTTTATTTCTTCATCCTTTTATTTTTGGTCGATGAGATCTCTGATTCGCGATTATTGGTTTTCGAAGATGTTTAATCTTCATTATTTCAAATCTATGGATGAATGATCATTTGGATCATTCTCCATACTTTGGAATCGTGATAGATTGCCTTCGATAATACAATTTGAAATCTCGATTAAGATTAGACCATTACCTTTTCTTTTCGTGCGACATGTTTTCGGAGAATGATTCAACATATCATTTCTCTAACATGTATTAGCACAAATATTTTCCACCTTAATTGGTGGTGGCCGGTCTCATTTGTAGGGTAATTACTCCATAAATTACTCGGTGATTGCTTAATATAGACCTAAACTTGTCCTGAATTCGGAATAAGATCCATTTGGATCCGGTTGCCTCGATTTTGGTTATCTTTTTGTGGTTGTGTTTGATTAAGTTCATCATACCATTTCTATGTAAATATTATAATAATACTAATATACTAACCATTTAAATTCAATCTCTCGCACCTTATCCTCTTTATTTCAATCTCTCGCTCCTTATATCTCTTATTATGCTTCTATATCATTCATCCTATTGTTTATGTTTATATTGTTATACTTGTGATTTTTCCTTTGTCTATTTGGACACAAAAACATTAATAAAGGATAAACATCTAAAAAGACTTGTGACTTTAATTTCGGACTATGGTTACTATCCTTAGCATTGGACTTGGAGTTTGGACTTAGATTTTAGGATCTATCCCTTTGCTTGAGTTGTTATGGATTGAAGACTTTGGCCCCGATTAAGTTCATTTGTTCATGAAGATGGAAATCCTGTTGTTCTCGAGGAATGTTCACCTCACGGTTTGATCATTCTTCCTTTAGCTTTTAAATTCGAGTCTTAGGATAGTCCCTTCATCTCCTCCCACTTCTTAAATTTTTAAATCTTCTTCCTATTTTCAAAATATTCTTTGTTTTCAAACTTCAAACATTTTCGCAATCAAACCTTGACTTAGGTCATGCGGTTTTACCTTTTCATTTTATTTCCTAATAAATGCTAAACCACATAAGCATATCGAAACTTTCTTCTCAAAAACTTTAAAACTTTCAAAACTCATTCAATTGTTTTTGTGCCCTCGTGCACGTTTCTTTTTAACCATTTTTATGTTTAGATATGATTCATTCTTTCTAGCGGAATTATTCGCTAAAGAATGACGACTTATCTTTACATTTTAAAATCAATTCAACTCATTGTTTCTTTTCAAATTTTGTACCACGAACTACGAGGTTTTGATCTCGCATTGCACTTTGTGGGTACGTAGGCATGAGACGTTCATCTCTTCAAACACAAAAATCTTAAAAAACATTCTTCTTCTCATCCCTTCAATCTTTTTTCAAGCAAACCAATTTCAAACCAAAAAAGCAGTAAATATTTCAAAGGGCTCCCGTGGAGTACCACGGACATTTTGGGTGCGTAAAACCTTCCCAATTTGTAACCTATCCCCTTACCCGTTCTCTGTTTGATTCTTTTAGCTTTTTAGCTTTTAGATTCATTAGGTTTTATTCGCTCTTTTTCCCTTTTCCATTTGGAATAAAATAAAAGCGCGGTGGCGACTCTGTTTACCTTGAGTTAAGTTAGCTAATAGCTTACACTCATGATTTTACCGCTACAGAAAAGTGGCGACTCTGCTGGGGAGTCAATCTCTAAGTGGATTCGGCCTACTTTGATTTATTTACTGCTTTAGTTTGATTTGTTTGTTACTTGGTTGTTCTGTTTCGGTTTTGGTGATCCTTTGTGAGATAGATCCTAACCCGTATCTGAGTGGAACTTTTGATAGGATGGCGATATTTGAAGCGATATGCGATGGAGTAGTCCAAAGCGATATCAATTTGATAATCTCCACTCGGTTAGGCTCTCTTGGACTATCAATGTCATGATGAGTAATCATACGTGGCATTATTTTCCGACCTTGAGCTGATCATACTGAGGACCGTAGAACCCTTAACCAATCTAAGCCAATTTAGGAACGTGGTGTGGAAACTATCTGAGTGTAAACTTAAGGTGGTTGTCACGCGATACTACACTCGGACGAGGTCTATTTTAAGAGTGTTATCGGTTGGGGAGTAATCCAACGTACTGATAATATTCTAAAGATGGCTGTTAACTCCGGGAACCTCTGTTAGCACCCTTTTGGTTTTTTGCAGGTACAATGAAGACAAACCTTAGTACATGCCTTTGTGGGTTGTTGGTTCTTATCTCTTGACTCCATGCTCGTGATTCGAACCTTTGAACCCGTGTGCTTTGCGTGATCTTGTTTGTGGTTGTTGCATCCACATATTCATCATGATCATCATCACAACCATTTTTCCAGGAAAATAATTCCGATTATTGCAAATGTTAGAAAGAATAAATATTCCTTTTTGTCAAGATATTTCATGACCATATTCTCGATGTTGACTATGTTTGCAATAATCAAGTTGTTTTTCTGAGAATGGAAGTGAACATTGCATATCATTGCATCCTCGCATATTCTTGTGTTCATCCGAGTTGTGTGGGAACTCATCCCGGTTGTTTCTTTCTTCAGTTGTTTGTTGATCCGTCAAGCTGACTCCTCATCACAGATACGGTACTAGAGCTGCTAACAGATTGAGAGCTATCAGATTGAGAATGGAACACCAAGAACAGCATAACATGGAAGTCCGGATGGAGATTGATGAGTTGAAGGCCGATATGACCAGGCTCACTGAAATGATGCAAGTCCTGATTGCTCGAGGTGAACCACCTCAAAGGACTGTTATCTCTGAAGTTTTTACCGCTGTTGTTGATCCTCCTGTTGTTCAGCAACCCGTTTCTACTTGGCCGGAATATGGGTTACCTCCGGATTATGTGCCAGTTTCTGCTAATGCTCAAATGGGTGGTCCATCTGTTGTGCCAGTCTTTTCAGCTCCGACTTTTGTTGAACCTCAATCTGTTATGCACACTACTGCTCAGACTACTTATCAGAATTCTCCTTTATTGTACCAGGCTGCTGGTCCACAAGCTGAAAGTCAGGGTGAACCTGGATATATGGATGAAGTTAGAGAGCAATGTTTGACTCTTGAGAAGAGGGTAAGAGGTCTAGAAGGAAAAGATGTCTTTGGTTCTGCTGCAATAGACATGTGTTTGGTTTCCGACTTGGTTCTTCCTGATAAGTTCAAGGTTCCTGTATTCGAGAAATACAATGGTCATACTTGTCCAAAGATTCATCTGCTGATGTATTGTCGCAAAATGGTTGCGCATGCCAAGGATGACAAGCTGTTTATTCATTGTTTTCAAGATAGTCTGAGTGGTGCTTCTATGAAATCGTATGTGGGACTTGAGAAGAGTCACATTCGAAGTTGGAAAGATTTATTTGATGCTTTTGTAAGGCAGTATAAGTACAATCTGGACATGGCGCCTGACTGTCGTCAACTTCAAAACATGTCACAGAAAGAGAAAGAATCATTCAAAGAGTACGCTCAGCATTGGAGAGAGCTAGCTGCTCAAGTGGAGCCACCTTTGTCCGAGAAGGAATTAACTGGTTTGTTCATGGACACTCTTCAATCGTTCTTTTGGGTGAAAATGGTAGGAAGTGTTTCATCTGGTTTTTCTGACCTAGTCACTATTGGAGAAAGACTAGAGGAAGGTATCAAGAAAGGTAAGATTACCAATTCTGAATCTCCTAATGCTGCAAGAAAGTCTTTTGGGAACTTTCACAAGAGAAAAGATGGTGATGCTTATGTTGTTTCAACTGAGAGGAAGCCTTATCACCCGCAACAATGATATGTTCAACCATATGTAGCTGCAATTGCTCTTGTTGTTAAAACTCAACCAGCTCAAACTCAAGTTCAAGGTCAAGCTCAACCAGCTCAAGCTCAAGTTCAAATTCGAGCTCAAGCTCAGGCTCCTCATCCTGCTGCTGGACAAAATCAGTATCGCAATAGGCCAAACTTTGATCCTATCCCGACGACTTACACTGATTTGTTTCCTTCCTTGATTAAGAGTGGTTTAATTACTACTAGGCATCCACCTCCTGTTCCAAATCCTCTTCCGGTTGGTTATAGATCGGACCTGTGTTGCGAGTTTCATCAAGGTGGAACTGGTCATGACTTGGAACATTGCTTTGCACTGAAGGCTAAAGTGCAAGAACTTATCAGGAACAACATCCTTTACTTTAATGACACAAATCTTAATGTTATCAACAATCATTTGCCGAAGCTTGGGAAGTAAATCTCCTAGAGGAATTCAATTGTCAAATTTTCTTCAAGGCCAGAATCTCAGACGGGACAGCTCATCCTTGTTGCTGATGGATCACTAGGCCATTGTTTCTTTATGTTTGCATTTTTCTTCAATCGTATTGACTTGTTTGCTTCTAAAGTTGTTTGTACTTTCATGTTGATTTTAATGAAATGAGCATTGCTGTGTTTTTATTCAATTTCATTTACTATTTGCATCTGTATGCTTTATATTTCAAGTTCATTTTCTTTGCTCAAGCTTTTACAATGATTGGAGGGAGGATGATAAAAACGAGATGCCCATAATTGTTGTCGGTATGCTTTCAATTGAGACTTGGTTGATGATATACAAGCATTGTTTCAAATCTCAAACATTGGAGAAATAAGGAAGTTAATCCCTTGTCAACCCCTTCGAGCCTTGAAGTTGGAGTTTCTTTCTATTCGAAAAAACCCGCAATTTTAACCCGGGGATGGGTAGTTCTCAATTAATTTGAATGTGCATTCAAGTACAAGAGAATCGTTCAAGACACCTTTCGATAAAGGTTGTAATCTCAAGCTTTCCTTCATACACATCAAAGAAGTGTTGAAGATGTTTCTCAATTCAAAAGCTAATGATGGTTCATCGTAATCATTAAGCCATGCAGTCATTATCTTTCAAAAAAAATGATATTAAAAAAAATTTATTGAAAAAAAAATCAAAGCCTGCTAAGTCAAAACCTATGAAGGAGACTTAGGCAAAAACTGGGGCATCCCGCTGACTGTAAGTTCAAATGACACAGTTCAGGCAAAAGTTAGGGATAATAAAAAGAAATATTTGTCAAGAGGTCATCAAAATCCTCAGCAAAAATAAGTTGAGTTGACCAAAAGTCCTCATTAGAAATAACAAGAGGGAAAGATGTGACTGCTATCTCAAAATCCTTTGGCTTATAAACCATCTTCATCTGTGCAATCCTAAATTTCTGGGAACTTGAATGCATAGGCTGAATTATTTGAATGTAGGACTGGAGTTCATCACGAAGTTGGGTTGGGTACAAATAAACTTTGAGCCTATATCTTTGTTTCATAAACCGTGAACCAGGCCACGTTACAACCTTCAAAAGTCCTAATTGAATCCAGGTTTCTTTTGAAAAGCATACTACAACAAGGTTGCGTAAACTGACTCCTAAGTTCTTTACCAATCATTTGTTTTCTTACCTTTGCTTTATCTTTAATTTTGTCTCAACCGCCGTGTTTTGACAATGTTTTCATTTACTTTACATCAATAAATTTCATTCCAAAAATGATTCTTGATTTCAAACTTTGCATTGAACTTTGCATTAAAATTACCAGGTTTGTACAAACACTTTTTGTTTGCAAATAAACTTTCCTCATCAAGGAATTTTCAAGCAGTTGAGAAACTTGGTCAGTGATCTTATCAGGGGCAAGTTCTTCCCAGGTCCTATGGTTCAAGAGTTGTTGCTCAATGCAAGTTATTATCAGATTTGGTTAGTCAGAAGATTCTCTGCAAGTTTCATACTGGGTGGTATTTTCTCAGCATTCATTTCAAGAACTGAAGCCATGATCAGTTTATTCCTCTCAACAGTTACCTCAAAGATGTGATTATTTTCTCCGACAGTAGTCAAGAACTGAATCCATTATCAGTTTACCTTCATCAGTCATTCAACTTGGGGCAATTTTCTTCAAGAATCCTCAAGCAGCTTTGCATGATTTCTCCCAAAAGATTTTCAACTTGATACAGTTTACTGGTGTGACAAAAATTTGTTCAGCAGTAGCATTTCTATTTTCCGAGTAGAATGGCATTGATCTCCGTGTTGAGGAATCAGTCTTCTTTCTTTTCACTCCTCTAAGAGTCTAAACTGGTTGTCAGCATTTTTCTCTCATATTATCTTCTCGGGTGTGTTATTCCTCAGTCTTGTTTATGTTTTCATATCTGGGTGTTTTAGTCCTCATATGCATTTCTCGAGGTCTTGTTGTTTTCAACTTCTTACTTTTTGGTCAAAGTCCAACTTACTTGGCATTTGTCTGTCTCTCCAGAACCTTTTCTTCACCTACTTGTTGTTTCTCTCAGATATTACACCCTTTTATCCGATTGCCATTCTCGGATGTCCATAGTGAAGTCATCATTGATTTGATGTACTGTCCTAGACTTTTTCCTTTCTCATTCAGTTCTGTTCCTGAATGTTGTGATTCACATTTTATCTGATTGCTATTCTTGGATGTTGTGATCACCTTCCTTCCGATTGCCATTCTCGGATGTCCATAGTGAAGTCATCATTGATTTGATGTACTGTCCCGGATTTTTTCCATCTCATTCAGCTCTGTTCCTGAATGTTGTGATTCACATTTTATCCGATTGCTATTCTCGGATGTTGTGATCATTTTCCTTCCGGTTGCCATTCTCGGATTTCCCTGATGGAGTCATCATTGAGTTGATGTACTTTCCCGAACTTTTCCCATTTCATTCAGTGTTGTTCCTGAATGTTGTGATTTACATTTTCATCTGATTGCCATTCTCAGATGTTGTGATTACCTTTTTCCGATTTCCATTCTCGGATATCCCTAGTAAAGTCAGTAATGTCATCCCTGGATGTTTCTGATGTGCTGTTTCGGGACTTTTCTCACTTCATTCAGTGCCATTCCTGGATGTTGTGATTTCTTTCTGTCCAATTGCCATTCTTGGACATTTTCGTCTCAGCTGAGCCAGAATTTGGTCTCTAGCATGCTGTTTTTCCCATCGGAGTCTTATGCTCTTTATCCCCAACGTTTATTCTTTTTCATGTGTCGTCTTGTCCCTCACGGATTTCTCTGCATTTCATATGTTTTCATATACATTTCATATCATCTCATATTTCTCTCATCACATTTCACATATTTTCTCTGCATTCCATATACATTTCATATATTTCTCATAGCATTTCATGTGCCTTCATATCATTTTCGTATCATTCGTATCATTGCTATATCATATTGTTCGCTTCATTTCATTTCATTCCGGTTTTTGGCATCTTAGGATCAAATATTTGGGTTTTTTGATATTTAAGTATCTTCCATCTTGTCGAAACGAAGATTTCAATCTTCATTATCTCTGGATTGAAGAAACTTAAATAGGGGCATCTGTCATACCCTAATTTTTGACCCTAAGATTTTTCGCATCTCATCTGCATCTAACATACAACAAGATCACGCAATAGTTCGTTTATCCTTTTCAATTGCAGGTCTATGCCTCAGACGGGATCACCTTGCTTTTACTTGCTTTTATTTGTTTATACTTATTAACTTCTAACCAAAATACCAAAAATATGTTGCAGTTGCTTCTTCTTCTTCTTTGTGTTGCAGGATTTCAAAGACATGGCAGTGATTTTAATTCAGATACGTTGGTTCAGTCACAATTCGATTCAGATGGACATTTGACCTAATCTTGGTCAACCTATCAAAAAGATTGTTTCAACTGCAAGTTGTTTGTGCCAGTGTTTTATTCCTCAGGCAATGCGTATTCAAAAGTTTAAGTTGTGTTGCATGTTAAGATCATCGGTTATCACACAGTGTTTTGTGCAAAGTTTAGTTTGAATCTTCAAGTTCACCAGTTCATCAGTGATTCATCTGAGGATTTATTTTCCTCAGCATGGATTCGAATTATCAGGACAATTTTCAGACGATTACAGTGATTGTGGTTGGAGTGGCATGTTTGTTCAGTGGTTCAGTGATGGTTGTGTTCATTTTAATCAGTGGCTTGTGAAAAACTAGGAGTTGGTCGTGAGCTTTAAAAAAATCATCATCCATTAAACCATTTTTACTTTCCAAATTCCATTTCATCCGATTACCCATTTCTATTCATTTCTTTTAAACCATTTCCCATTATTTTCCAATTTTTAATATCCAATTTATTCAATTTGTTTTCATTTTTCTCGATTTATCCGATTCATACACCATTTTTTTTACCATAATATAAATTCATTTATTTTTTTTAGGTCCATTTATAATTCCTTTTTCAATTAATCATTTATATCCATTTTTTTAACCTATGACTAGTAAACCATCATCACCAAAATAAATCTCCAAAAAAAGTTATCACAAAAAATTCCATTTTTAAACCCTCATTTTTTCCTCCTTTTATATACAAAAAAAGCATAGAAACATGACCCATCAATCCATTTCTTTTATTAAACCCTTTTGGTTCCTATACAAAACAATTTTTGAAAAAAATTTAAACAAAAAGCCACAGCCACACGTGACCATCTTTTCACAAAGTCAGCTCAAGCCATCCCACTTGCAACCGTACGAACAATTCCCAGCTTCACACAACAAGCCACAATTACAACACTCAAAACAAGTCGAAGCTGCACACGCCGAACACTTGAAACGCACCCCACGCAGGCCCAAGTCGTTCACGCAGCATGAACACACACACCAACACTGTGAGCCTTCAAAAAAACCGCAGCAAAACGCAGAAACTCCAACACTCTTACACAACATCAAAACGCGCATCGCACACAAGCAAAACGCAATGAGAAATAGCCCAAAACGCAGAAAAATCTCAGCAGTGGAACACACTTTCCTCACCTTTCCAAAACGCAAGAAAATCATACAAAACGGCAACCATCTTTCTCAGTTCAAATTAACTTCCATCCTTCTATAAATTGATCAATCTTCTTCTCATTTTTCAAGCTTTGAAAGCCCAGAAAAATTCTTCCAAAACGTCTTAAAATCAAAGCTTCAATAAACTTTCATTTTCCCCCAAATCTGAATTTCAACAACTTCACCTTCATCCACCTCTTTACTCAACCTTTCAAAAGGTTTAACTCCATAGCCTCTAACGTTTCACTCATCATTATCAGCTGTTCCGTTTTGCTCACGAAGAAGAAGAGGAAAGTCGAGTTTCAGAAGGAAAGGAGGAGATCGAAAAAATCCGCAGAAAGAGAGAGAGAGGCGGTGAGAACAACAACAATCGAAAAAAGAAGAAGAAGAGAACGCCATGAGAGAGAGACCGTCCGTGATTTGAGAAGAGAGTGAAAGAAGGTAGTGATGGCGGCAATTATTCTTTCCCTTTTAGCATGAACAGTTTCGCCGCAACACTCTCACGATGAAGAAGAAGACGATCTGCTTCTTTTTTTTTTCCTTTTCTATTTTATAATTTTTGTGATATCTTGCTTAATGAGATATTGTTTTGGGCTTTTGGGATCCAGACTGCTAGATGCACATCCTATGCAACGCCATTTCCCTCCTCTCTTTTATTCTTTCATTTTTTTAACACTTAATCTTTTCTTTTAAATTTATTTTTGTTCTTTGTTTCTTTTAATTGAAAAAAGAAATGTTTCCATTTTTTTAAGATCCTAAAAAATATCTTATGGAATATTTTAGTTTTCTTTTAGGATTTATTTCTTCAAATTTTTTATTCCATTTTAATTTGTTGTTTTGATCATAAAGTTTAGATCCACCTTTTATTTCTTCATCCTTTTATTTTTGGTCGATGGGATCTCCGATTCGCGATTATTGGTTTTTGAAGATGTTTAATCTTCATTATTTCAAATCTATGGATGAATGATCATTTGGATCATTCTCCATACTTTGGAATCGTGATAGATTGCCTTCGATAATACAATTTGAAATCTCGATTAAGATTAGACCATTACCTTTTCTTTTCGTGCGACATGTTTTCGGAGAATGATTCATCATATCATTTCTCTAACATGTATTAGCACAAATATTTTCCACCTTAATTGGTGGTGGACGGCCTCATTTGTAGGGTAATTACTCCGTAAATTACTCGGTGATTGCTTAACATAGACCTAAACTTGTCCCGAATTCGGAATAAGATCCATTTGGATCCGGTTGCCTCGATTTTGGTTATCTTTTTGTGGTTGTGTTTGATTAAGTTTATCATACCATTTCTATGTAAATATTATAATAATACTAATATACTAACCATTTAAATTCAATCTCTCGCACCTTATCCTCTTTATTTCAATCTCTCGCTCCTTAGATCTCTTATTATGCTTCTATATCATTCATCATATTGTTTATGTTTATATTGTTATGCTTGTGATTTTTCCTTTGTCCATTTGGACACAAAAACATTAATAAAGGATAAACATCTAAAAAGACTTGTGACTTTAATTTCGGACTATGGTTACTATCCTTAGCATTGGACTTGGAGTTTGGACTTAGATTTTAGGATATATCCCTTTGCTTGAGTTGTTATGGATTGAAGACTTTGGCCCCGATTAAGTTCATTTGTTCATGAAGATGGAAACCCCGTTGTTCTCGAGGAATGTTCACCACACGGTTTGATCGTTCTTCCTTTAGCTTTTAAATTCGAGTCTTAGGATAGTCCCTTCATCTCCTCCCACTTCTTAAATTTTCAAATCTTCTTCCTATTTTCAAAATATTATTTGTTTTCAAACTTCAAACATTTTCGCAATCAAACCTTGACTTAGGTCATGCGGTTTTACCTTTTCATTTTATTTCCTAATAAATGCTAAACCACATAAGCATATCGAAACTTTCTTCTAAAAAACTTTAAAACTTTCAAATTTCATTCAATTGTTTTTGTGCCCTCGTGCACGTTTCTTTTTAACCATTTTTATGTTTAGATATGATTCATTCTTTCTAGCGGAATTATTCGCTAAAGAATGACGACTTATCTTTACATTTTAAAATCAATTCAACTCATTGTTTCTTTTCAAATTTTGTACCACGAACTACGAGGTTTTGATCTCGCATTGCACTTTGTGGGTACGTAGGCATGAGACGTTCGTCTCTTCAAACACAAAAATCTTAAAAAACATTCTTCTTCTCACCCCTTCAATCTTTTTTCAAGCAAACCAATTTCAAACCAAAAAAGCAGTAAATATTTCAAAGGGCTCCCGTGGAGTACCACAGACATTTTGGGTGCGTAAAACCTTCCCAATTTGTAACCTATCCCCTTACCCGTTCTCTGTTTGATTCTTTTAGCTTTTTAGCTTTTAGATTCATTAGGTTTTATTCGCTCTTTTTCCCTTTTCCATTTGGAATAAAATAAAAGCGCGGTGGCGACTCTGTTTACCTTGAGTTAAGTTAGCTGATAGCTTACACTCATGATTTTACCGCTACAAAACCAGAAGCATGTTTATGATGCAAATGATGCTAAGGGATGATATGAAAGCATGTCAAGATATATGGATGATCATACAAGCCATGAGGATGTACATGAAGCTTAAAGGAAGCATGAAAGTTTATGAATGCACATGAAATGAAATGAAATGAAAGCAAAACATGGCAAATGGGTGATGCAATGATCAATCAAGATTCCAATGTGTCCTAGGATGTCTTATAAGTCATGAGAGTGCACAAAATGTCATGGCAAGTTCATGTATGCAAGCATATGCAAGATGGATGCAAGTGAAGATGCAAATTAGGGTTATATGATCAAATGAGATGCAGAATTCAAAAACAGAAGCAAGACATGGGATAAAAAATTGAAAATGGACTCAAAGGGACCTTAAACCTATACAAGTTCACTGCCAAAAGGGGAAGGTCAGAAGCTAAACCCTAAGGGACTTATGAATTTCCTAAGTTTTTAAGGTTTTAAGGGTGATCCTAAAGGTAAAATGCCAAACAAATTGAAAATGAAAGATAAAAATGAAACAAAAATGTTTTTAGGAACTTGAAGTCATGCATAACACAATGCAAAAAGAATCATTCACAAACTCACTTTGGTTCAAAAGTTATGAATTTTTTAAGTTAGGGTTAAAAATATTCAAATTTAAGAACCCTAATTCAATTAAAAAATGTCAAAGTATGATCAAAACCAAAACGAAATTTATGTTGTGAGTTTGTAAATGTTTGTAAATGTTTGAAAAGGCTCTCTGAATTTTTTTGGGATTTTTAAATACCTAAATGTATTTTTAATTAATTAATTCTCATTAACTAATTAAAAATAATCATTTAAATGATTTAAAAATATTTTTTAATGCAAAAAATAAAAATAAAAATATTTTTGGGTTCTCAAAATTAATAAAAGTTTGGATAAAAATTTTCAGAATTTTTTGATGTATTTTGCTATTTTTTAAAATTCGTGCAAATCAAATAGAAACAAATGAAATAAAATTTAAATAAATGAGGAAAAAAGAAAAGTCATCCAATCCTGGGGCTGAGGTTCAAAGTTGGGTTGGAGGAAATTGACCCCGCGCGCATCTGGACGGCTGAAATTCAAACTACGCTAATTATGATTAAGGTCCTAATCTGAACCCTAATGACTTTCAGATGACCAGAATAGTGTTTCGGTCATATTCTCCGGCAGCTCTCTCACTCAATCTCTCTTAATACGCCATGAAACCTCACTAAACTCTCCAGAATCAAACCTTGAACATCACTAAACACAAACCACACAACAAAAATCATTTATTTTTCGTGAATCATGCAAATCGAATCAAAACACATTTCACGGGCAAAGTTTTAGAGATTAATAAAATCCTTAAAACTCAACCATTTTCAAAAAGAAAAGCATCAGCATGACCAGCATAACATGAGGAACAATCCTATAACCTAAAAACAAGTTTCTGGAAAATTTGTTCTTGAAGTTACCTGAAATGGAGCTTTCGAAAATGGCACTATCTGGGCTCTTCTTTAGTGCTTTCCCACTCCTTTTGACTCTCTCTTGCTTCTGGAATGCTTGGCTGAAGTGTTTGTGAACTCCTCTTGAAGTTTGATGAAGTTCAGTTCAAAGGGGGCCAAAATCGTATTTTTGGTATGGTGGCTTTTAGGGCAAAATGAAGGGTGGGAAATGATTAATGGTTGATGCTGAGATGAATGGTGGAAGAATTTTTAAGCTTTGATGTTTGTGTTGTGAGTTTCAAATGAAAATGCAAAATGGGAGGTTTTGGTGTATGCTGGCTTGTGGGAGAGCTCAGGCTTGCCTCTTGTGTGAAATGGCTTGCTTTTGATTAGTATAAACAAATGTGATTGGTCAGAAAGTTGGTAATGGCATAGTGTGATTGGTATGACTTGTTTTGCAAAAAGTCGTGATTATGTGTCCTTTGGGGTATGGGCAAGTTCAGGCCAAGGACAGGGGCATGTCCTGCGTAGCATGATTCATGGACAACCATGGAAATTAGTTTGAGGCAATTTGGCAAGTTTGTGGGAAGTTGTGGGGAGTTTTGCAATTTTGGCAAAGTTTGGCCCTTTCTTGATTTCTTCATGTGCAAGCCATGAAACTTGGGAATTCTTGGGCCAATTTTGACTTTTAGGCATTGCAAAAAGTTTGTATGATGATTAGAAGTCAATTTGAAGTCACAAATTTGCTTGGCATGAGGTTTTGCAAAAATCCCTCTTTGGCATAAAACTTGAAATTATGTGATTTTTGCCAACTTTGGAAAGCCATAACTTGAGTTCCAGAATGAATTAGATCTTGTTCCTGTACTTTTTGAAAAGAGAATGATCCAATCTACAACTTTCATGACCAATATTTTTTTTTTGAAGCATTTTTGATTAAGAAAGAGGAGGTTGAAAAACTTTCCCAAAATGGAAAGTTTACATTACAAGTCATTTCCATTTTTGGCAACTTTTGGTTTAGCCCACTTTTCTTCAAATTTGTGAACTTCTAAGCATTTAAATGATCAAATAAAGACCATATAACTTCATTTTGATGAAAAATCCATTTTGGTTCCATGTTGGGGGGCCTCAGATGCCCTGATTTTGCTCTGACTTGCTCAAGAAGTTATCCAGTTATCAGATGACTTCCACAATGAATTTCTTCATCAAACTTGGTATACATGATCCTTATAACATATTGAGACCAATAGAAACAAGAATGACCAAAAAATTTGGAGTTATGGCCTGTGAAACCAAAACCCTAATTTTAGGTCATTTGTGCAGTTAAACATGGCTCTATTTCCATGCCTTGCCAGTTCTTGTGATTTCTTTGACTTCCTTGATCTTGGGAGGATATAATATGATGATTGAACATACATGGACCCTTTTTGAGATGATTGAAGACCTTTGGAGTGGCTCAGATAGCTCATGGATTGCTCAGATCACAAACCCTAGATGCAGATGACTTTGAACCAATGCAGTGAAGCAGGAATGCAACATGATATGCTATGATTGAACTAATGCAGATAAAAAGATCACAAGCCCTGGTGTGAACTTAGTGAGGGCATATTTGGGGTGTTTACAGTAGTCAGGGGGTGCTACTGCACCCTTTCAACTTTTTAAATTTACACTAATAATCTACATTTTTTTTATTTGCATCTCCTGGATTTTATAGGTTTGCACTTTACACCCACTGTAGTCACTTGAGCCACTTTTCAATTCTTCTGTCAAAGAATACAAATTATTTAAATATAATACTTATATTAAAAAATAATACTTATATTTAGTTTTTATTTTCTAATTAATATAATATTAATGATGTTTTATAAATAATACCCTTAATTATATTGTAAATAAATTGAATTAAATAACAAATAATTAGATATCAAAAGATTAATAAAAAAATTGCATTCTCAATTTAATTTTTACTTCTCTCTCTAACCCTACTTTCTCTCATCTTTTTCATTGACAGTTCTAAAGGTGTATCAAATTTGCTCATGCTCTCACTAGCATTTTTTTATCGATTTCAGATTTGTTTTTAGCTATTATGTTAAATCATAATCAATTTAGAAGCATTTATCTTCAACATTGAAGTTATTAAGGTATGATATATTGATTTTAAGGTTTGTTAATTTAGGGTTTTTTGAAATTAGAAATTAGGGTTTGATGATTTTGTTGTTAAATTAGAACTGTGTTAATTTTGAAATCAGACGAAATTAACGATGTTGTTTGATTGAGTGTTTGGAGTTGTTGTTGAGTATACCTCTTTGTTGAGTGTTTGATTGATGGGAATCTTTATTAGATAAAGTAAATTTATTTTGCAATATGCATGACATTCACATTCCAAACATGGAAGATATATATTTTTCGGAAAGATCAAGACTTGAAAGTAATGTCGAGTCTATCACTGTAAAGAAACATTATCACATTGAATTATTTTATACTGTCGTGGACATTCAACTTCAAGAACTTAAGAAACGTTTTAATGAGACAAATAATAGGTTGCTCATTTGCATGTCTTGTTTGAATCCAACAAATTTGTTTCTCTTCTTTTGACATGGAAAAATTAGTTGAATTTGCAAAGTTTTATCCAGGAGAATTTTGTCAAACTAGTTTGATGTTGCTTGATAATCAACTTGAGACTTATATCATTGATATGCGCAGTAGTATTGAATTTGCATCCTTGAAAGGAATTGTCGGTCTTTAAAAAGAGTTGGTTGAAACTAGAAGACATGTTGTTTATCCATTGGTTTATCAACTTTTGAAGTTAGCAATGATTTTTCCTATTTCCACAGTAACCGTCGAACGGTCCTTTTCTGCTATGAAGATTGTGAAAACTAGATTGCGTAATCGAATGAGGGATGAATGGATGAACGATTCTTTGGTGACTTATATTGAGAGTGATGTATGGAAGGATATTGATAATGAGTCGTTATTCAATGATTTCAAAATATGAAATCGCGAAAAGGACAATTATAGAACATGCATGTAACTTTTTGAATAAGTTATAATTTGAGTACTATTTTTTTGTTAAGTATTTTACTTTTATAGATATAATTATAATAATTTATTAGTATGAAATATTTTGCACCCCCTGAGTCAGGGTCTTGGACCAGCCACTGCGATTATTTATCATCTAGAAGGTTTAATACCTAGGCTATCACCATGATTTAAAAGTTATCAAAATGTTTTTCCAAGTAAATTTTGATAACTCATGAGGAAAATTTAGGCCATACTAATGAAATTTTTTTCCAAACTAAAAATAATACTATTAATAAATTTAAAATCATTAACTTCAAAACTCACCTTTCAAAATGTATTCTTTACAAATTTGGTATTTGAAGCTTATTAAGATTGAAAAACAAAAATATATGAAAATGGCTCTTGGAAAAAATAAGAGATTGTGAGGACAACATGTTTTCTCTATTATCAACTATCAACAATATCTTGTTATAAAATGTTTTTGTTTTCTCTATTATTCTCACGCACGGTAGAGTATGTCATAGTATCCACATTTAAAACTCCATATGCAACATTGGTTATTATGTCTTGCCACCCTAGCCCACATGCTCATATATCTCTCACCAAGCAATATTTATCTATAGTGAATTTATGAATAACAAAACAAACAAAAAAATGCTCAAACTCAGGCTGCAGCCTGCAAGTTATTAGGTAGTACAAATGAAGAAACATTGAGATTCCTAAAAAAATGTACTCATACACCCCTTCAAGAAAGCATATGAATTTAACTTTACTTAATTGACAAAATTGTTACTTAATTGACAAAATCGTACTCATACATACATTGAGAAAATAGTATTTGAATGATTTTAACAAACACATGTAGAGATTGAGATAATGACTTTCCTATTTAAAATTCAATGTTTCTTGGCACAAATAAATTGGCACCAACATGTAATTTCTGCTATCCAAACCAATATGGCAACAAAGCATTGGTGGCACAAATAAATCTAAACACAAAGACAATTATTGCATATCAGATATAAAGGACTATCAACTTTTCCTGATAGTTTTGAATTACTATTCCATCAAAACATCAATGTTTGCACTGACAAAGAAGCATAATTTATTGATAGAAATGGATTAGCTACAATTAGTTCATAGATCTGGTGCATAGCAACCACAAAATAAAAACACAAATGTTTGGTGCACATAAGCCAAAAAATAACATACATTACATTAGTCAATAGCCATAGATAAAGTCATTTTCATCATAACAACCAGGTAGAAAAATTAAGAGGCCATGATTTCAAAAAAGCTTCCAAGTATAACTTGATCACTCTTTTTTCAATTGTTTCACCTTTGCTGCAGATTGTTGCGAAGTTAACACTTCCTCCTGCAATACGTCGTCTAGACAAGTTGGATCAACAATCCTCTTAGTAGGGGTACTACTAGAGCATGTCGATGAGATGCAATCGTTCTTGGCAGAAATGGTTGGAATGGCTGATCCTTGATCATTCTAACTGATGTCCATCTCGGAGATAATTTTTTATTTATTTTAAGAATGTTGGTTATGCAAAAAGTGGTTAGTTTCGTTAGTTTAAGTCAACATTAACATGAACATTGTAACGCCCCGATTCGATTTTTCCAAATTTTTGTGGAGTCTTTTGTTTCATTTGTATGATAATGGTTTTGTTTGTGAAATTATCATGATGATATTTTATGTTGAGGAATTAATGTGATGAAATGTTATGTTGTGGGATTTTACCGTTTTGTGAATTTTCAGGTAAAATTGGTTTGAAGGGTATTTTAGGTATTTGTTAATTAATGCTAAGTTAGAAATTAGTAGAATTGGTATTTTTGTGAGAAAATGATATTTGGTTGGAAAGAAATAGAAATAATAGAGTAAGAATAGAAATAGAGGGAAAATAGTATAAGTTAGTAAAGAAGAGAAAGAAAAAGAGAAGAAAGAAAAGGAGAGAAGAGAAAAGAAGAGAAAAGAGGAAAACTTGGAAAAGCTAGGTTTTGATCAAGATTGCTCCGCGTAGATGAAATAATCGGGTAAGGGTGATAAACATTGTTATCGTAATCTTGTGTATGATTATGTATGTGTTGGATTTTGTGAGTTTTTGATTTGGTAGAAGTTAGAGAAGATGAATAGTTAGGGTTTGAGAGAAAATGTGAGAAATTTATGGATTAATCGGTTGGAAATCGTTATAGCCGAAGTATGATAGCTAAAGTATGTTATTGATCATGTTTGTATGAGCTTAGATGAGTTTTGGGGTCATTTAGGTTGACCGTTCGCAGATGGGTTTTTTTTTTTTGAAATCGCAGTGGTCGCTCAACGAGCTATCCCTCGCTCAGCGAAAGTTCCAGGGTGATTCTCGCTCAGCGAGCGAGAGGGCGCTCAGCGAGCCTGTAGGTTTTTGAGGGGTTATGTGTTTTAATTCGTAGCTTGAGTTTCTGGTATCCGTTTTTAGTGATCCTTATATTGATGCTAAAAAAAGTAATTTTTAGCCGACTTTTACCCGACTTTTCTGATAAAACATAAATGAATTAATTATGGAATTGTGGGTTTGATTGTTATATTGTGGCCGTTTGGCAAGTATATACATTGCTTGAATTAAATGAGAATGTATGCTAATTATATGAGATGAAATGCATAACTATATTGTGAATATGTATGCATTTTCAAGAATGTTGTGTGTCATTTTGCATGTAAGCATAATGTATGCATTCTTGTGCTGTGGGATTCTTTGTGAATCCGTTGTAGCATTGTGTGCTCATGTGGAGTGTGAGCGATGACTACAACAAGATCGTGTGCCCATGTGGGGTGTGAGCGATCGGATTATGTGCCCAAGTGGGGTGTGAGCAATCCAGAAACATTGTGTGCCCGTGTGGGGTGTGAGCGATGGGTGATTTATTCACATTGATTGTATGCCCGTGTGAGGTGTGAGCAATCAGATTGTGTGCCCGTGTGGGGTGTGAGCAATCCAGAAACATCGTATGCCCGTGTGGGGTGTGAGCGATGGGTAATTTATTCACATTGATTGCGTGCCCGTGTGGGGTGTGAGCAATCAGATTGTGTGCCCGTGTGGGGTGTGAGCAATCCATAAACATTGTGTACCCATATGGGGTGTGAGCAATGGGGAACATCGTGTGCCCGACGGGAAGTTACTTTAGGTAACAAGTGATGATTCTATTTGGTTCCTGAGTGAACCTGCTGAAATGTTGAGTCGGTACCGCATTTGCATCTGCATAGAGTCGTGTGTCGGTCTCTATGAGTTGCATTTTATCATTTTAATTATGATATGCAGAAATAAACATGAATGTGCATATGTTTATTTAGAGTATTATGGAGATGATAGTATGTGTGATGAAACATACTTGTTGGTATATATGCATGTTTGATATATGTATATGTATGTGATTTATACAATTGTAATGTATACGTGTGATTAAACATAGCTAGACGTATGTTTATGTGGAATGAATAAAATTGAGGAATAAACATAAATGATGTAAGTTTATGTGAATTGGTGCATGATGAACATGCTTGAATTGTGTATGTACACGTTGCAATGTGTATAGGTGATGAGGAATGAAATGTGTGGTGAGAATATGTTTTATGTGCATTTTTATATGTCGAGATATATAATTATATACAATGTTATTATGATAATGTTTATCACCCTTTTGTTGTTTTATGATGCTCTATGAGGCATTGCAGAGTAGGTTGTTGGATGGCAATTTTTGTGAAGCTCGTCTTCATCTTTTGGTCGGTCGGCTCTGATATGTAGCATCAGGTAGTTAGGTTGGCTTAATGCCATTTTTGTGATGCATTGTGTATATGTATTTGTTGGATGGATGTTTTGTATAAACATGATTATCGTTGTTGGCATCAAACTTGTTGATATATATATATATATATATATATATATATATATATATATATATATATATATATATATATATATATATATATATATATATATATGTATGAGTGGAAATATATATGTTTGATGTTGTTGATTTAGTTTCCGCTGTTTAATTATATTCTTTGGTGATGGGTGTAAGGATTAAATTTACTGTGTTGAAAACTACCTCATCGTTGCATATCTTTAAATGAGCAGGTGCTGTATGGTTTTAATTTCAAGCACAATGTGGCATGCCTCTTTTATACCATGTTCAATTATAATCTGATGAAAGTTTTAACATGTGCCTAAACGATTTAATTGATTATTTGGGGGTATAGAAAGGGGGTGTAACATTAAGTGTTATCAGAGCCAGTGTTCGAGTCAGTTGTGTCTATCTTGATGTTGTTATGATTGAAATTTTGTTTAATCTTGTTGTTGTGTTTGGGAATAATCAGAATATGGATGGTAGAAACGACAATGTTATGGCTGCTGCTTTGGAAGCAATGGCTAGGGCGGTGCAGGGAGCGTCGAATGTGAATGCTAATGATGAGTTCGGGAAGAATCAACCGCCGGTCTTCAAAGGAAGATTCGATCCTAATGGTGCTCAGAATTGGTTGAAGGAGATTGAAAGAATCTTCAGAGTCATGGACTGTGCCGAAGAGAGTAAGGTGAGACTTGGTTCTCACATGCTGAAGGAAGAAGCCGATGATTGGTGGGTCGGTAGAAGTCAAGCTCTTGAGGAGGAGGATGAAGAGATAACTTGGGAATTTTTTCGTAATGAGTTCTTAGGGAAGTACTACCCTGAGAGTTTGAAAGGAAAGAAGGAGATGGAATTCCTTGAGCTGAAGCAAGGTAGTATGTCAGTGGTTGACTATACTGCTAAGTTTGTGGAATTGGTTTAGTTTCATCCTCATTATGATGCTGCTACTGCTGAGTTTTCTAAGTGCATTAAGTATGAGAATGGCTTGCGTCCTAAGATTAAGCAAGCTTTGGGATATCGGAGGATTAGAAGGTTTTCAGATTTGACTGAATGTTGTTGAATCTTTGAAGAAGATAGTGTTGCACCCCAATATTTTCCCTCCCCAAGACAAGACATTGTGTACTAAGAGGTTCACAAGGTTCACAAGGTTCAAAAGACATCTCATGAGGTTCACAAGGTTCACAAGATTCACAATTAGTCAGAAAGTTTGGCAATTCCCTCAGACAATACATCCTCCTAAGCAAGGCATCCTAAACTAGGGTTTTGGCTTTCATCAGGCAAAATGGACTTCCAAGACTTCAAGTGAGCTTCATAGCATCCTATATGTGTTCAAGAATCCCCATGTCAAGTTTCAAGACATTTCCCAAAGGTTTGCTCAGTCAGATGATCAGATGGGCTAAAATCAGTCAAAGCAGTTAAAAAGTCAAACTGAGGTCAACTGTGGTCAAACCAAAGTCAAACTTCATGATTTTTTGCAAACATCAAGTATATGAAGTAAAATTCATCATTTTATAAAGGGTTGATCATGATTCTTCAAGGAGATTTCAGATCATCAAGAATCAGGAGTTTCTAAATTAGGGTTTTCATAGGAAAAGTCAACTGAACTTTGACCAGCCATAACTTTCACATGCTTCATCAAAAATTTTCCACCCAAATCCCATTTTGAAGGAAATTGAATTCTCTACAACTTTGTGTCTCACAAGCCAAGCCCAAAAATGCTTCATTTGGAAGGTATGAGCTAAGACATTATAGGTCCTTTTAAAAGTCAACAAGAAGTCAACAACTTCCAAAGAGCATAACTTGAGAATGGTAAAAAGATATGGACATGAGACCAAAGAGGTTGGTTAGAGGACTCTCTAAGCTTTCTAAAATGTCCAAGAACACCTTCATAGCATTAAAATTAAAGGATTTGTACCCTTGCAAAGTTGGGAAATTTTTGGGAAGTTTATGAAGCAAATGAGGCCTTAAAACCAATTTTTGCTAAATGAGCCCACCAAATTGCCATCCAATCTTCATAATATCATCAAGCAAGACCCAGCACATGCATTTTCGGATTTTTTTTATATTTTATTTAGTATTTATTTGAATTTTATTCATTAAAATACGAATTAAATTAAAATAAAATATGAAAATCATATATTTGGATGAGATTATGATTCTAGAAGGTCATAAACATCAATTATAGATGATTGATCTGATCCAAATTCGTGCTAGCTTGATTTGGCAAGGTTAGATGTGATCTTTTTCAATATTTGAAAGATAGAAACTTCATGATCAAGCAATCATTAAAAAGCCCATAAATCCATAACTTTTTGACCTAATTTTGATCTCTACATATACCTGAATACATCCCAACAAGAAGAGGACGATTCTCCAGCCTCCTCACATATCATTCAAACTTCAAAATATCAAGAAAAAGTGACATTCGGTTTTGACTTAGAGGGACTCTCAAGACAAAATAAAGGTTGCAAATCATTCCTTGAAGATCACTGAGTGTTTCTGGATCATAAAACCATCCATTCATGCACTGAATCATGCTAACCGAATCACTCTTATTCATGTTTTACATTTTTTTCGATTTCATACTCCCATGCGTTATTAACTGATTTTGCTTGTTGATTCGTGTTTGTTTTGAAGCATATAAGCTTTCTAGATAAATCAATTGAAGTTTTATGACCTAAATCGCATTCCACCATTGTTAGGGTTTGAACGCCAACTTAGGGTTTTGTGATTTAGACAATATAAATAAATTCTAAGAACATAGGAAGATTGTATGATTCATAAGGATCACATTGCACTAATCAATTTGAAGAAATTTTACTGTTTACTTGATGTTTGAGTTTCGTAGGTCATAAACATGGAAGAACACGCAAGAAAATTCGCAGGAAAAGTTGTATGAAAATGCGCAGGAAATTTGGTGAAGAAGATGAAGTTTGGCACTGAAATCAGAATTCAAATATTTGTTTTAAAATATATTGTTTAGTTGTTGATTTAATTCCAAGCGCGTGCAGTTAGCTCAGTTGGTTTGTGTGTTTGTTTGTAAACGAATGGTCCTGGGTTCAAACCTCCCCCATGCCATTTTGTTTTGTTTTGTTTTTTGGTGTTTTTGCAGGTTAGTAATAAAACAATTGGAGTTCATACCATATCACATGCGCACGTTTGGCCTGGTGGTAGCATTGTGAGTCCAGGGGAGGCAGGACCTAGGGCGTGGGTTCGATCCCTGCCCCAGGTGTAACACGGTGGGAGAATTGACTTTTAGTCAAATGTTGCAGATAACAAGAGTCGCCACCGACTTTTATTTTATCCAAAAGGAAAGGACATAAAAGAACAGGAAAGACCTTAAAAAGATTTTGAGTTCGGGGGTAGGTTATATAAAGGGAGGGTGTTTGCACCCTTTATATCCATGGTTATCCATGGGCTCTTAGTTACTTAGCCCACTTAAACTATTTTGAGAAAGGTGTAGTGTGTGATTAAAATTTTTCTAAGCACTTTATAATGATCCTCGTATGGATGTATATAAAGACTTTGTTTTGAAATTTTGTTTGAAATATGAAGTGTAATGAAGTATTTTTGAAGAAAAGTGAGCAAGTACTTAAGAGGAACCTACCTTATGCTAAGTCTTTACTATTCTTATATGTTCTTTCAATGGTAAGACTATCCCTATTATTAAGGAATAGGTAGTCATTACCTCGGATGTAATAAGGGACATGTATATGGACATCTGAATTTAGGCAACTGTAAAGTGTCTTTAGCAATTTGTAGGGACTTATCATCTTTTATTCGAATGGACAAGATCATTTATCGTAGGCAACCTCGAAGGGACTTGATCTTATAAACTGAAGGGACTCGATGATATTTATGAAGGGACTTTGCTTAAGACACCTTACTTGACCTTAGAAATAGGCAACATGAGGGGTAACCCTAGAAAGTGCAAGATGGCGATCAAAGATCGACTTACGTGTGTGAGTGTTTATTTTCAAATATTTATCTTTTTTAAATTAGTTATCTAAATTAAATTAATTACAATTATGTTTGCACTCCCTATTTACTAACCACACAATTTATATTAAAAAATAAGAAAATAAAGACGAAAAATAAATCTACAAATTATTACACGGCTTTAGCAGATACATAATAATCGGATAAAAAATGAATTATAGAGCAATAATAACGGAAATAAAATAATAAATAAATAGTAGTAATAAGACAATAATAATAATAATAAAGTCATAATGAAAAGAAATTAAGATTAGAATATGAAAAGAAATTATTTTAGGTTTAGACAAATTAGATTTTTTTGGAAGTTATTTAAGAAAATATAAGTTTAAATAATTTAGTAATAATAAAAGAATAAAGTGTTATATTTAAAAAAAACAATATTATTAATGTACAAATTATAAAATAAAAAGGGTTATTGTATAAAAAAAAAGGTATTAAGTTAGTTATTTACAAAATAAATAAAGAATAAGAAACTACTAAATTATTAAGTTAATAAGTCATTTATAACTTAATTATATACAAGATTTTTAGAATTATTATTATTTAATTAGAATAAAAATGGTCAATTAGATTTTATTTACAAGTATATAAATATAATAGAATGATAAAAATTAAGAAGTTAAAAGAAGGATTAGAAAATTTTTTAATTAGATAAACTTAATTATTTGGTTATTTATTTACAAAATATAATTATGATAAAAATTATATACAAAATACTATTATTATTATAAGAAAAAGTTTATTGATTAATTAGTCTTTTTTTAATTAATGATCTAAGTCCATATTGATTTTCATTCAGTTCTTGGCACGCCCTAAATTACTAACTATGCAGGGAATAATAAAATTAAATAAAGGCATAAATTTAAAAGCAGAAAATAAAAATTCCTACACTATTACATGACTGAGGCAGTTACATAATTATATGGTGAAAAATTAAACTACACTATTACAAGAGAGGAACAATTACACAGTAAAAATATAATACACATGAATAACATAAAAATGAGCGACAAAGATTCATAAACTAGGTTGAAGGTTTACAAAAGTTTAAGGTTTTAGGTTTATAAAAAAAAATTAGGGTTTTGGTTTATGAAACTTTTTAGGGTTTATCTAAAAAATTAGGTTTTGAAAAAAATTAAGGTTTAAAAAAAGGTTTAGAGAATTAAAAATATTAGGGTTAAAATTAGCAATTTAATCTAAAACCTACATTAAGTGTTATGAGAGAAATAAAATGATTTTTTAAAGGAAAAAGAAAGAAGTTATTATTTTTTTTGTAAAATACTTATTTATTTTATTTTAAAAAAATATATATATTAACATTTTATGAGAAAACTATATTTTATTTATTTTATTTGTTAGAAAAAAAATTTAATTGAATTAAAATGATAGATAATATATAAAATAATAGAAAATGTGTAAAAGGAAAAGAAATAGCCAAAATACCTGGGGTGGGATTTGAACCCAGGCCCTAGGCTTTTCCCATGTTGGTCCAGCCTTCTTGCCACCAGGCCACTTGCGCCAGGTCTTAGACATCACACACACGTATCATTACCACTGGATCACCTGCGAAATTAGTTTTGTAGGATTTCCTACGTTTTCTTCAATGATCACCATACCTGTAAAATTTCTTCAAATTAAAAGTATCATTGTACTCAACACAACCAGACCAATTCATTTACGCAATTTATATTGATTAAAACGCGAAGCCCTAAATTGAAGCCAAGAACCCTAACAATGGTTTCTCCTCATATAAGCACTTAAAGTTCAATTGATGCATCCAGAAATACTCTATACCACAAAACAAACATCATTAGATGGTCATAATTAATTGAAAGTGCACGAAATAGTGAAAATGAAAAAAATATTCAAGCATGAAGATGCATTCGGGTTAGTCAATTCATGAAGCATTTGATGAATGTAATGATCTAAGCATGTTCGAATTTCATCAAGGAAGCTATCCCAACCTTCCAAATTGTTTGAAATAAGCTGCAACTATGAAACCGAATTCAACTTTTTGGAAGATTTTTTGTGTTCTTCAAGTGCCTCTTTTTTCCAGATCTTTTTCGTCCACTGTGTTTGTGTTATGTTCCTCTTCATATAGTGAACCAAATTAGGTATAAAAAAACATGTGACTTTGTGGGCTTTTGGATGTCTTGAATGTGAAGAAATCTTCTTGCCAAATTAGTCAAAAAATCAAATATTTTCATGCCATAAGGCCTTAGCACAAATTTGGATGGTTTTGAATCAACTTAAATGTTATTTAAAAGCTTCTAGAAGAAGAATCCAATCAAATATTCATATTTTCATATTTTATTTTGATTTAAAATGAATTTTAATGAATAAAATCCAAATAAATTATAAATAAATTATAAAAATCAGAAAATACTTGGATTGGGTCGTGCTTGAGGATATCATGAATATTGGGTGGCAATTTGGTAGGCCCATTTGGCAAAATTTGGTTTTAAGGCTTCATTTGCTTCATATACCTCCCAAACATTTGCAAACTTTGCAAAACCACAAATCCCTCAATTTTAAGGATATGAAGGTGTTCTTGGATATTTTGGAAAGCTTAGAGAGTCCTCTAACCAACCTCTTTGGTATCATGTCCATATCTTTTACCATTCTCAAGTTATGCTCTTTGGAAGTTGATGACTTTTTGTTGACTTTTAAAAAGACCTATAATGTCTTAGCCCATACCTTCCAAATGAAGCATTTTTGGGATTGGCTTGTGAGACACAAAGTTGTAGAAAATTCAATTTCCTTCACAATGAGATTTGGATGGAAAATATTTGATGAAGCATGTGAAAGTTATGGCTGGTCAAAGTTCAGTTGACTTTTCCCATGAAAAACCTAATTTAGAAACTCCTGATTCTTGATGATCTGAAATCTCCTTGATGAATTATGATCAACCCTTGATCAAATGATGAATTTTACTTCATATACTTGATGTTGGAAAAATAATCATGAAGTTTGACTTTGGTTTGACCACAGTTGACCTCAGTTTGACTTTATGACTACTTTGACTGATTTTAACCTATCTGATCATCTGACTGAGCAAATCTTTTGGGAAAGCCTTGAAACTTGACATGGAGATTCTTGAACACATATAGGATACTATGAAGCTTACTTGAAGTCTTGGAAGTCCATTTAGCCTGATGAAAGTCAAAACCCTAGTTTAGGATGCCTTGCTTAGGAGGATGCATTGTCTGAGGGAATTGTCAAACTTTCTGACTAATTGTGAACCTTGTGTATCTTGTGAACCTCATGAGGTATCTTGTGAACCTTGTGAACCTCTTGGGACATCTTAATACACAATGTCTTGTCTTGGTGAGGGCAAATTTTGGGGTGCAACACCAGGTAAGTTTTTTTATTCATTTTCTCATTTGTTTTGTTTTATAATTAATATATATTATATTTCTTATAAGAAAATTATATTTAAATAATAATATGTATATATATATATATAACTTCATATTTTCTAAAGAATTTCTAATTTATTTTATAAAATTTAATTTGGTTTATATTTAATTTAAAATTTGTTTATATTATTATTGAATATTTTTTATATAAATAATTTAATTAAGTTTATATTAAATAATCAAAACCCTAATCCTGATTTTTCTTAATTGTAAAATTAACCCTAATTTCTAACCCTATTTTTTTTTAACTTTAAATATTAAACTTAATTAATTTTTTTTCTAATATCAAATTAAATAATTAATCTTATTTTGTAAATATTTATTCTATATCCTCAATACATTATTTTCTTTTAAAAATTCTTTAAAATTGCTTATTTAATTTAAAAATATTCTCTTAACTTGTAAATATTTTTTGTATATTTGTGCTAACCTCTTCCTCTTATAATTATTTTATTACTAATCATTTTAATTATAATTTCTCTATATATTTATTATTCATATTATAATGTAATTGTGAAAGCCTTGTAATAGTCGTAGGTTTATTATTGTTCTTATTTTATTATTGATAAATATTCTTGCCATGGTTAGTAATTATAGGGAGTGATAACATGTTTGTAAGTTAAAATTAATTTAGAATGAATTACTTAATAAGATAAGTATATGAATATGAACACTCACACACCTAAGTCGATCTTTGATCGCCATCTTGCACTTTCTAAGGTTACTCCTCTTGTTGCTTAATATAAGGTCAAGTAAGGTGTCTTGAAGCAAAGTCCCTTCACTAATATCATCAAGTCCCTTAAGATTATAAGATCAAGTCCCTTCGAGGTTGCCTACGATAAATGATCTTGTCCCTTCGAATAAAAGATGATAAGTCCCTACGTATTGTTAAAGACACATTACAGTTGCCTAAACACAGATGTCCCTTCACATGTCCCTTATAACATCCAAGGTAATGACTACCTATTCCTTAATAATATGGATAGTCTTACCATTGAAAGAACATACGAGAACATGAAAGACTTAATCTAGGGTAGGTACCTCATAGTTACTTGCTCACACTTTTCAAACTTACTTTTACACCTCACAATTTCTAAACTAGGCTTTGTATACACCCAAACGAGGGTCATTACAAAGTACTTAAAGAAATTTTTCTAATCACACACTACACTCTTCAAAAACAATTTAAGTGAGCTAAGTAACTAAGAGCCTATGGATAACCATAGATATAAAGGGTGCTAACACCTTCCCTTTATATAACCTACCCCCCGAACTCAAAATCATTTTAAGGTCTTTCCTGTTCTTTTATGTCCTTTCCTTTTGGATAAAATAAAATTCGGTGGCGACTCTTGCTATCCGCAACATTTAACTAAAGTCAGTTCTCCCACCGTGTTACAGATAGCAAAACTCGTTCTACACATTACAAGAATGTGAATGAGAGGAAAGTGAAACGACAAGCTAGAAGTGGATCGTATGTGACACCCGCTTATAAGGGAAAACATAAGGGAAACTTTAATAGGAGATCTGGTGGAGGGAGTTCTGGTCCCATTAAGTGTTACAAGTGTGGCGATCTAGGCCACGAGTCTTTTGAGTGTGGGAAGAATATTGTGAAATGTTCAAACTGTGGAGGTATTGGACATGCTACTACCGAGTGTAGGAGGAATGTTGTGAAATGCTTCAATTGTGGGGAAGTTGGTCATATTAGTACTAAGTGTACTAAGCCGAAGCAAGCTCAGGTGGGCGGAAAGGTGTTTTCATTAGCGTGGAAGGATACTACTAGTGCAGACCGTTTGATTAAAGGTACATGCTTTATTAATAGTACGCCTTTAATTACTATTATTGATACGGAAGCGACTCATTCGTTTATTTCTCTTGAGTGCGCTAAGCGTTTGAATTTGTTTATGTCTTCTTGGGGTGGTGAGATGGTTATTGAGACTCCTGCTTCAGGGTCGGTAACTACTTCTTTGGTGTGTGTAAGTTGTTCTTTGACCATGTATGGTAAAGATTTTGGTATGGATTTAATTTGTTTGTCATTGGAAGGTTTGTACATGATCTTGGGTATGAACTGGTTGCAATTTAATCGAGTTCATATAGATTGTTATCATAAGTTAGTAAGGTTTCCTTCTTTGGATGATGATGAAGAAGAGAGTTTCCTATCTACGAAAGTGTTGAAGAAACTTTTAGTGGACGAAGTTCAATTGTTTGGTTTGTTTGCATCATAGTCAGTGGAAAACGAAGTGGAGATAAGTAGGTTTCCAGTGGTGTGTGATTTTCCAGAAGTGTTTCCGGATGATATTAAGGATGTACCGTCGGAAAGAGAAGTTGAGTTTTCTATTGATCTAGTTCCGGATACTAGACCGATTTCGATGGCACCGTATTGTATGTCCGCTTCAGAGTTGGTAGAATTGAAGAAGCAGTTGAATGACTTATTGGATAAGAGGTTTGTTAGGCCGAGTGTTTTTCCTTGGGGTGTGCCAATATTGTTGGTAAAGAAGAAGGATGGAAGTATGCAGTTATGTATTGATTATCGACAGTTGAACTAGGTGACAATTAAGAACAAATATCCGTTTTCGAGGATTGATGATTTGATGGACCAATTGGTTGGTGCGCGTGTTTTTAGTAAAATTGATTTGAGATCGGGATATCACCAAATTCGTGTGAAAGAGGAGGATATTCAAAAGACGGCTTTTAGGACACAGTATGGTCATTACGAGTATTCTGTGATGCCATTCAGAGTTTCTAATGCGCTGGGTGTGTTTATGGAATACATGAATCGTATTTTTCATGAACACTTGGATCGTTTTATGGTTGTGTTCATCGACGACATTTTGATTTATTCTAAGTCTCAAGAGGATCATGAAGAGCATTTAAGGATTGTGTTACAGATTTTGAAAGAGAAACAATTATATGTTAAGTTGTCAAAGTGAGAGTTTTGGTTGTTGAAGGTAAGTTTTCTTGGGCATGTTATTTCCGATGGTGGTATTAGTGTTGATCCATCCAATATTGACGTAGTAATGCAATGGGAAGTTCCTAGATCGATTACGGAGATTCAAAGTTTTTTAGGCTTGGCGGGTTATTATCGGAGGTTTATTGAAGGATTTTCAAAGTTGGCACTTCTGTTAACGCAATTGACTTGTAAAGGAAAACCTTTCATTTGGGATATTTATTGTGAAGAGAGTTTCATGGAACTTAAGAGAAGGTTAACAACGGCTCCGATCTTGATTTTGCTGAATCCGACGGAACCATTTGTGGTGTTTTGTGACGCTTCATTGTTTGGGTTAGGTAGTGTTTTAATGCAATATGGAAAGGTTGTGGCTTATGCTTCAAGACAATTGAGGGTGCATGAAAAGAATTATCCTACGCATGATTTGGAATTGACGGCCGTGGTTTTTGCTCTAAACATTTGGAGGCATTATCTTTATGGTGCAAGGTTTGAAGTTTTTAGTGATCACAAAAGTTTGAAGTATTTATTTGATCAAAAGGAATTGAACATGAGACAAAGGAGATGGTTAGAACTTTTGAAGGATTATGATTTTGGTTTGAATTACCATCCGGGTAAGGCGAATGTGGTGGCCGATGCCTTGAGTCGTAAATTGTTACATATGTCCGCATTGATGGTAAGAGAATGGGAACTTTTGGAGAATTTTAGAGACTTGAGTTTGGTTTGCGAGATGACACCGAGAAGCGTGAGACTTGGTATGCTACGTGTTACGAATGACTTTCTTACAACCTTTTGTGAAAAACAAAAGTTGGATTTGAAATTTGTCGATTTGATGATGAATGAGAATGAGGATTTCAAGGTTGATGATTTTGGGGTTTTGAGATTCCGTGGTCGTATTTGTATTCCCGATGATGAGGAGTTGAAAAAGATGATATTGGAAGAGGGACACCAGAATAATTTAAGTATACATCTGGGAGCGAATAAGATGTACCAAGATTATAAGAAGATCTTTTGGTGGTCCGAATTGAAGAGAGATGTAGCTCATTTTGTTTATGCGTGTTTGACTTGTCAGAAGTCTAAGGTGGAATATCAGAAGCCTAGTGGTTTAATGCAACCGTTAGATATTCCGGAATGGAAATGGGATAGTATATCGATGGATTTTGTTACGGGATTGCCGAATACGCAAAGAGGTCATAATGCTATTTGGGTGATTATCGATAGACTCACTAAATCTGCTCACTTTATTCTGATTGATATCAGTTATTCTTTGGAGAAGCTAGCCGAGATTTATGTTTCTGTGGTTGTGAAGTTGCATGGAGTTCCTAAGAGTATTGTATCAGATAGAGATCCTAGATTTACATCGAGGTTTTGGGAGAGTTTGCAAAAGGCTTTGGGTTCTAAGCTAAGATTGAGTTCGGCTTACCATCCACAAACGGACGGTCAAACCGAGAGGACAATTCAATCGTTAGAGGATTTATTGCGTGCTTGTGTGCTAGAACAAGGTGGTGTTTGAGATAGTTATTTAGCATTGATTGAGTTCACCTATAATAACAGTTTTCATTCAAGTATTGGTATGACACCATTTGAGGCTTTGTATGGTCGGAGATGTCGAACACCTTTGTGTTGACATGAAACCGGGGAGAGAACGGTAGTTGGACCAGAGATGGTACAACAAACGACGGAAAAAGTAAAGCTCATTCAAGAGAAGATGAGAGCTTATCAAAGTAGACAAAAGAGTTATCATGACAAGAGAATGAATGATCTTGAGTTTCAGGAAGGTGACCATGTGTTCTTGAGAGTTACACCGGTTACGGGTGTGGGTCGTGCTTTGAAGTCGAAGAAGTTGGCTTCTCGTTTTATTGGACCGTATCAGATTACTACACAAGTGGGTGTTGTGGCTTATCGTGTGGCGTTTCCTCCGAATCTTTCGAATTTGCATGATGTGTTCCATGTTTCACAACTTCGGAAGTATGTTCCGGATCCGTCATATGTAACACCCCAAATTCGATTATGAGTAATTGATACTTATTTGAGGATATATGATAATTTTGGAAAATAAGTGGTTGTGTGGCCCGATGCATTGTGGTGATATTATTTTAATAATATTAATAATAAGAATAATCATGTAGTATTATTCGAAATTATTGTTTATTATTAGATAATAATAAAAGTGGGGGTATGGAGGTTATGTTGGTCAATTGGGAATATGCGGAGTACTTTTATATAATATGAATAATTAATGTATTACTATATTAGTATTATTTAATAAAAATATTGAGGAAAAGGGCAAGATGGTATTTATGAAAAAAGAGTAAGGTTAAGTTGGGAAAAACATAAACTGAGATAGTTTTTGTAAAAGTGAGTATACGATCAAAAATTGGATTTATCGTGTTTTTGGAAAAGAGCTCTGAAGAAAGGAAGGAGAAGAAGCTCAGAGTCAGAAAGTTACGAAGAACCTTGGAGAGGTATATCAATCGGCGGAATTATCTAAGGTATGGGGAGTTTTCATAATCTATTATAATTATATAGGAATTGGTTTATGAATAGATTAGGTTTTGTATGATTTTGGTGATCGTTAGGTTTGATGCCATATATTGAGTTATAAGAGTATGAATTGGTGAATTAGAATTGATAAGATGATTAAGAATGGTGTGTTTGATATTTGAATTAATATATTGTTGTTGTATATGATTAATTTCGATTGGTAAGAAGTTTTGGGTTGCATTGGAATGAATTCGTATGAAAAATTGAGGTATTTTGGTGTAGAATTCGTAAAAACAGCAGAAAACTGCTTATGTACAGGTGTTAACCGGTTAACCATATGTGTTAACCGATTAACCAGTGAAAAATATGTGTTTTGGACAAAAAAATAAGGCGTTAACCGGTTAACGCTATAGGTTAACCGGTTAACACTGTAGCAGTGGCACTCTTATTTTTAAAAATTCATAACTTTTGATCCGTAACTCCGATTTAGGTCCCGTTTGAAGCGTCGGAAAGCTAACGAGACAAACTTTAATTTGATGAAATAAAATGAGTGAAATGATACATTTTTAAATGATGAATATTTAGAAAAAGTTGAGTTGGTTTTATGATTATAAATAAGATTCTATTGTAAGTTGACGATTTGTTGTTATTGATGAAGGAAGTCGTTTGCTTTGTTGTTAAAAATTGGTTTTATGATTATAAACATGATGTTATTGTGAATTGGCATTTTGTTGTTGTTGATGAAGGGATTTGTTTGGTTTTCTCGTTGATTCGAATAATTGTTTTGTGGTATGATTGATAAAAGAAGTATGGTTGATGTGTTGTCGTGATGAAATACATGATTTTATGATGACTATCTGTTGAACATAAAAATGATGGGTTGTGTCTTGATGAGTTGAGGTAGCTAATGAAATGAGGTTTTGATGTGTTATTACGATGGAAATATATGATTAATTGATGTTGAGTTGTTGATATGAAATGAATGATGCGCAATTGATTTCTCGATGAATTTTACGGTGTAACGCATCATTGCATTTCATGATAATCACGATGGGGCTTCGGCCTATTTTTTTGCTTCAATCCCATTGTGTGGATTGAAGTGTCTCGATGATTACAGTGTGCTCCCTTGTGGAGGGTTGACGGTCATGTATCCATCTCACGATGAAATTGGTACCACATGCATAATTACATATCATGATAGTTGGAATTGCATATGTCTGGATGAATTCACGATTGAGTTGTTGTTGCTGAATTTTTATAAGGTGTTCATGATTGAGTTGTTGTTGCTGAATTATATGGTTGAAGATGTTATGACATGCTTAGGCTAATTTATTTATATTCCATATTTTAATATATTTATGATAAATTATGATTACTCACCCTGTCTGCTTGGAAATGTTGCCTCCTTCGTGGGTAACTTGCAGATGTCGAAAAGTAGACTTGCAGTGCAATAGGAGTTTCACGAGTCTCGGAGCATCTTTAGTGTTCCTTATTAGTGGTTCTGGTTTATGTGTCCTGCTCTGTGTCATGTAACACTGGGATGGGTTTTCTTTTGCTAAAATGTTTTCAGTTATGTTATTATTTGGATAAATGTTTCCCATTTTATGATGTTAAATTCAGGATGGTGAAAATTATGTTTATGAAGTAAACTAATGAAGTTTTGAATTTTGAAGTTTAAATTCCGCTGCGAAATGCTTTATGTTATTCTTGATGTTGTTTAACCCGTGTTACGGGACAGGACACTGTGTGTTTGATTTTCCGATGAAATGTGATACCCTTTCTCGATGATTACTCTGATATTATTTAAATATTTTATTTTGGGGTAGAAGGGTGTTACATTAGTGGTATCAGAGCAGGTCGGTCTATCCGGCCAGTGTCGTTAATGTCGTTTATTTCCCTAGTGCGTGATATGTGTGTGAAACACTGTCGGCACTTGTTTGTTGGTTTCTAGTTATTGTTTGCAGAGATTAGTTTGGAATTAAGTGGGGGAGAAACTTGCTTCCGAAATGTTATTGGTATGAAGAAATTGGTTCGAGTTGATGTTGATTGTGAGAGTGCAAGGTTGTGAAGAGGATGTTGTTGTGGACCGGTAGGAGTTTGAACTCCTGAATTCGTATCAGTCGGGTTAGAGAAGTGTGTATATTTTAGGTGGGAATTGTTCTAGAAGGAATATTTACTTTGATGGAAATGATAAGTTGACAAATCAAGTCGCTAGATTGTTTCGCTTTGAGTGTAGTTGGATTAAGCTGAGTAAATTTTGAAGCTAGAGTTAGAGTAAAATCCTTGGTAGAGTTTTGAAGAAAAAGAGGAGAGAGATTGAACTTATGTTCATCAATCTCAAAATTCTGGTTTTTGAAATCTTGGAGCAGCTGTCACGAGAAGTGGCATAACTTTTTGCTCGTGACTTGAAATGAAGCAGTTCTGGACTTTTTGGAAAGCTTACAAAATTCCCTACAGTTTACATATAAGATTTGCATTCGGGAAGTTTGTGATCAGGAAGATAAGTGTGTTTTACTAGTCGGATCTGCTGCTGATTTTGGAAAAATTCTGCATACGAGAATTCTTGACCAGTCCCATTGCAAGGGGAATAACTTTTTACTCGTAAGTCGGATTTGAGTGATTCTTGAAGTTCTGAAATCTGCACAAAATTCTCTTTATGTTAGAATATATATTTTTGATTTGGAGGTCTTTATTGGAGAAGATAATTGCGTTCAAAGTGGGAAGTGTTTTGCTGGAAATTTTAGGAAGATGAAATATTGAAATATAATAAGATGTCAGTATTAGAGGGAATGCATAAGTATTTGGAGAATGCATAAATGTGTAATGAGGATGATTAAAATTCTGATGTTAGATGATAGTAATGTTGAGAAGAAGATGATGTTTGAATTGTGTTGTTAAGAATTATAATTTGAATGAAAGTCATGAATGGAAGAGAACCAAATTGGATTGTGCTTAATGTCGTAGTGACTCCGGTGTTATAAGAATATTTGAAGCAGTGTTATACAAGGGCACGTATGATGGATTGTGTATTGGATTTTGGATGTCTTGGTGAAATCGACTAAGTCGGAATTAAGGGAACTAAGAGGATGTTGATAAGTCTTAGAGAGTTGGCGGGAATTATGCCTACGGACTTTATACATAAGTTGAAGTACGCTATTGTGTTGGGTAATGACTATTTATGCCGCTATTATGGTTGTCGGATATTTATTGACAAATTGAGGAACTGATCACCCTTAATCTATTGTTGATAATAAACGAAATCATAATTGAGGAATAGATGCGTCATGCTAACTAGTATAGTATATGAGTTAAATCAGTTGAAGTCGAGCTGGGCATTTGAGCATTGTTTGAATTATCGAGGAAGAATCATATATAAGAATGTTAGTCAGATTTAAGAATGATGGTATGAAGTTACGTTAGGAGTAAATAGTATTATGGAAATTTGTAGTTAAACTCTGGATAATAAAATTATTGTTTGATGATAAATTAAGTGGCATGAGGCTTGGAGTTTCTTGAGATGATTCGAGGTTAAAGTATATGGAAAAGTAAGACCAAGATTTTCAAGAGTATAGGATTGAATTGAGTTGAAAGAATCAGACGAAGTAAGATTATAAGTGGATTTATTAAAGCGTGATTTTGATTAGAACATGGATAATTATTTTGGTTGCGTTGGTTAGGATAAGAATTTATGAAAGGCGTGTTAGTACAAGTAAGAATTGAGGATTCGATACATTGGATTAATTAGAAGCAAAGAAATATGAGTTATCTTGTGGAAACTGTTGTATCGATGTACCTTATATTGTCATAATGATGTAGTGTGTTTAAGGTAATTTTCAAATGAGGTATTATTTAAGATGGTAAAGTTGTAGTTGTGTTGAGGATAATTGGAAATTCATGAAGTATGTAAATTTTTGACCAAAAATTTGGAAGTTGTCGCGGTTGTATTTATGATTGAACGTTCGGAGGTGTTGCCTTATGAATTTAAGTTGGATGTATTCGGTAACTACAAGAGTAGAATACCTATTGAAACAAAATTCAGAAGAGTTAAGTCGAATGTGTTATGGATGTGTTGGTTTGGTGATTGAAGAAGTTGGAAATAAACTTGGTAGTCCTGTAACTTTGCAGAGTAATCAGAGTGCGCAGCGAATGCATGGTGCGGTGTAGTTGTTGTTTGCGAATGAAGACGATGTCGATAGCCGATTGTTTTGATGTTGGATTTAAACTGTGTGTTCCATACATTTCGGGAATTAACAAAGTGTTTTTTTTAGAGGGATATAAAAGTCGACTGAGTATTCATCACGGCGCTACGAAGATGTATTAGGATTTACGCAGGTTATTTTGGTGACCGGGTATGAAAAGGGTATTGCTGAATTTGTATATGTTTGTTTGACATGCTAGAAGTCGAAGATTGAACATCAGAGACCTTCAGATATGATGCAACCATTGAATGTTCCTGAGTGGAAATGAGATAGCATTTCCATGGATTTTGTGACTGGGTTACCTAAGACTACAAGAGGTAATGATTTGATGTGGGTAATTATCGACTGATTAACTAAGTCGGCGCTTTTCTTGTCAAAGAAGATTAATTATTCTATGTAGAGGCTAGTTGAGATTAATATTGAGGAAATTGTGAAGTTGCACGGTGTACCTTCGAGTATAGTATCAGATAGAGATCTGCGGTTTACGTCGAAGTTTTGGAAGAGTTTGCAAGATGCTTTGGGTACTAAATTGAGGATGAATTCTGCTTATCATCCACAGACGGATGGTCGGACGGAAAGGACATTCCAATCTTTAGAAGATCTGCTAAGAGCTTGTGTTTTGGATCAAGGAGGATCTTGGGATAGTCATTTGTCATTGAATGAGTTTACATACAACAACATTTTTTCATGCTAGTATTAGAATGACTCCATATGAGGCGTTGTATGGTGGACATTGTCGCACTCCATTGTGTTGGTATGAGTCAGGAAAGAGTTTGGTGCTTGGATCAGAGGTTGTTCAGGAGACAGCGGAAGATAAAAATAATTTGGGAAAGGATGAACACGTCACAGAGTCGTCAGAAGAGTTATCATGATGATAAGAGAAAAAAACTTGAGTTCCAAGCGAGAAGATCAAATAAGGGAGTTGTATCTGACTATGTCTACTCCTGGTAATTTTTTAGGACGAAAATTCTGTAAATGGGGGAGAGTTGTAACACCCCAAATTCGATTATGAGTAATTGATACTTATTTGAGGATATATGATAATTTTGGAAAATAAGTGGTTGTGTGGTTGTTCGCATGGATTTCTGGCGAACAACCTCTGGTTAACCAATTTCTCAGAAAATTGGGTTACTTGCAGGACCAACCAAACAAGTCCTAGGACACATGTGAAATTATTTGTCGAAAACACTCTTAGTATGAATAATGATTTGTGGGTTGTTTTGTTTATGATGTCAAAGTATTCAATGCTTTGAGTTTGAAATTAAAATAAAGTAAAGTTTTAAACGAAAGTAAGAAAAGTGTCGAAAGATGTAACTTGTAGAAAAGTAAATAAGACTTAAAGATAAAATAAACTTGATGAAACAAACTGGTAATTTAAATAACTTTAAAAGAAAGATGGTGTTCAAACGTACATGGTTCCAAATATCAAACTCATTTTCTCTTACACTGGGTACTTAAAGTATTTACAGGAATTTTGTATAAGTTTTCACACACCCAATCTAAACACAAACTATTCTATTTATGTACAAACAAAGTAACTGCCTAGAACGGAAAAATCATAAATAAATGACAAGTGTCATCCTGCATGCAACTTCTTTTCCTGAACCTTCCATGTGTCCAACTGTCAAAGGTTGCCACTTTTTAAATTTGAATTCTCTCCTTTGGTGACGAAACCTTGCACCTTTTCATCTGTCTAAGTCTCAAAGAAGAAAGAACCCTTTCAAAATCTGCCAAATAATGCTTCTGTCAAACAACTCTTCTTTGTCGAAATGTCGAAAGATACCCTTATCTTGTCAAATGCCCAGCTACAAACAATTTTCCAAACTTATCCTACCAAAATACTATTTGTCCTTTTGTCGAAGCATTTGAGCTTTTAACCTTGTCAACATTTCTTGAATTTCTTCACTTTCATTATTCTTTAACAGAGATGGCTTCAAGTTCCAAATTTCAACATGTCGAAATTATGAGCTTACAAATTGCTCCCCAGCAAAGATGTTTTCGACTAGTTCTGGAGAAATATCTTTTGTTGTCGAAATGACTTTTGACATCCTGTCAGTCTCATTTATTGTAAAGTGACTTTTTTGAGTCCCAAGAAAACACCATGATATCCACTTTCTAAAAAACGTCACGTCTAGCCCACGTTTACACAACCTTCCATAACCCTATATTCTAGCTAAATCATGGCTCCCTACCAACCGTCACTTTCAATCATCACCATTGAATCAAACGCCTACCCCCATCTTTGAAACTGAAAAGTCTTTCCTCTTCTCTTTTTATTATTATTATTTTATTATTATTATTTTTTCTATATCTTCTCAACTTCTATAAATACCACCTTCAAAAACTTTTCTTCTTTTCCACACCCTCAACAACTCTTCTCCCACCTAACGCAGAAAACTCCATTAAAAACCCCTTTCAAAGCTTTCTGCTCCTCCAGCTTCTCATCTCCTCAAAACAATGGCTCCTCCAAAAACTGTTGCTGACCGTAGTGCCAAGAAGACAAAGAAAACAGCTGACCTTCCTCCTGCTCATACACTATCTGGACCCATGCAAGTGCAGCAACAACAATACATCCCAGAACCCCCAAATGAGAGGGAGAAAGCAAGCATCTACAGATCTCAGGTAATGATCCCTATCTCAGTTTCTGGAGTTCACCATGCCATGCTAGGTCCCATATTTGATCCTAATGCTGACCCCAATAGCTTGAAAGATTTTTATCCTTGCTACTCTGCTTCCAAACCAATAGCTGCTAATAAAAACCCTAGGCCTGTCGAAACAACATCTAAGAAACCTGAAATTCCCATAGCTTCGACAGAAATAGATCTGTCTTATTTGAATCAAACTAGGATTTTTAGGATCCCCCCTCTAACAAAAGATCCTTCAGACTACTTAGCTTGGCTCACTAGAGTCGAAAGGGTCAAAGAGAAATTACAGAAGAAAACTGGCATCTACGACCTGATCCAACTGTCGAAGGAAGGTCCACGCTATTGCCAGAACATGTTGCTGGCCTCTTTGTATTTCTGGGATAGTACCTTCAACACTTTCCACCTACCCTGTGGTATGGTTACTCATACCCTTTTCGACATAGCAGCCATCATTAGCCTCAGTCCTTTAGGAGAAATTTTCAACCCTGAACACTTAAATAAAGACCCCATAGGCTTCGACACCAAGCACGTTGGAAATTCCGTCTTTATCGCTCATCACCAAGGCGAAGACAATGAGGAAGTATCTGACAGAGAGCACATTGCTTTCCTTACTCTGTGGTTAGCTAAATTCGTCTTCTACATTAGGTCACTCCAGGTTGCCAGAAGTTATATTATCATGGCTAATCAACTTCATAATGGAGTTGCATTCTGCCTGAGTGAATTGCTTCTGGCAAACCTCTACGAATCCTTGAGTGAGAGTGTGAGTAACTTAAAAACCCTCAAGGACAAAGGAAATATCAGTCTCACAGGCCCCTTCTGGCTCCTACAATTATGGTTGAACGCAACCTTCGAAGCCTGCATCCCTGTCAAGATGTCAGTTGACGAAGAAGAGGTGAAAGAAAGGCGCGTCGAATGGCCTAGGTTAGTCCAACTAACACCTACTGATGACAACATAGGTATTCGACAAGCATTCACCAGTTACATAATGATGTTCGCCAAACGTTATAAGTTCACTCCCTCTATGGCACCATTTGCCAACAGAATTGTGGGTCCCAGATGGTTCACAAGACAACTCCCAGTGGAAAACCAGAAAGAAGAAGACTTTTATATATCCATCTGGGAGGCTTTCCTTATGCCAAGGTACCTTTTCTCCCACCACAGTCTCAACAACACTAAAGTGTCTCTCATTGTCTACCAACCTAACCTGGTGGCTAGACAATTTGGGCTAATACAGATGAAGACGAAACCCATTTATCACAAGAAAGGCTCTATTCTGTTCTACAACTCATTTCAAAATTTCGAAAGAAGTTTAGAATTGTACAACAAATTCTTCGACGCATCTCTGGAAGTTTACCCCACCATCTTTCGACCAAGCTTCCTATGCACTGAAGACTTCGACGTTTGGTGGAAGGAGTATTATATTAACAAATTCTTTGATGTAACAACTTTCACCACTCTCCTGACTAACGCTTTTGCTTTTGTGCAGGATAAGAAGAAGAAAGGTACAGATAAGCATATCAAAGAAATTCAAAAATTTCAAAAGTATTTTGAAACTATCTACAGGACCAGTGATCTTCGTCGAACCATAGGCGAAGCAGCAGTAACCTTAAAACAGAAATTTACAGAAAAACTGGATAGGTTGGGGGTGCCTTCGTACATTCCACCACATGCACGTTACAACTTTGCATTCACCTCCTTTCCTCCAAAGTTCCCTCCACTCCCTTCTGCAGAATTTGGTGTGGCCTTGTGCCCTCCATTTCCAGATTGGTTTGTGTGTGGATCTCATCTAAAACTGCTTCGCGAGTCCAGCAAGAAACTTGCCGAACGTGTGGTTCCGACGAAGTATTACTTGGGCAACTTCACTGGGCACCTTCATATTGGGATAGAACATGTTAGTGTGGAAGAACCCATTCTTGAAGGTGTCAAAGAAATTACATTTCTCCTCTCATCTCTAATTCCTTTTATATTTCACATCAATGTTCATGCAATTCTTTCTCTTTCAGCTGTTAGAATTGTCAAGAAAACTGCTGGTGAAGGAACCTCCTCCAAGGCAGTCGAAAAATCGCCCATAGCTGCCAAAAAGGTTTCGACGAATGAAAAAACACCTCCTTCTTCTTATTATTTATGTATCTCAATATTCCTTCATACTGAATATCTCTTCTTTTTGCATACTACAGGTAACTCGCACACCAGCCAAGAAAAGAAAACAAGAAGAAAAGGAGATGAGTGTCGAAGAGTCTGAGGATGAATCTCCTGAGCCTCAACCTCTGAAAAGAAACAAAGGTATGAAAATAAAAACAGTGGCTTCCCAAAGATCCATAGTTCACAGACGAACTCCTCCTGCCAGTCCAACCAACAAAATCCCCTCAAGAAGTGAGAAAAGTGGGGACTCAAGCATTCACACTGAGATCCCTCAGGTATTAAATTTCGACTGACAATATTCCTAGTCTTAACTGCATATATTTTCATCTTAAACTCCCCTTTTATGTTCTCTTCAAGTTGTTATTGATGTCGAAGAAACTTCTAAAGTCCAAGAAGAAGTTATTCCTTGTGACTCTGAGAAGACTTTAGCTGAAAGGCTTCAAGAAGAGGCCACCCCAGATGCAGGTGTCTATGGACCTCAAACTTTCGACGAATTCAACATTAGTGACTCTGAGTCTTCTGGCAATACTTCTCCCCTTCACCCAGACTTTACTGTGGAGGAAAAGACAGCTCCAGACCAGGATGCACCAACTCAAGGACCCATTACTGCAACAGAAGTTGAAGAAGCTGCTTCAGGCCAGGACGCACAAGCTCAAGGGCCAACTGACACCACAGAGGCTGACAAAGAAATCGTCGAAGAAGAAGTTGATCTGTCGAATCAACCAGAAACCAACTTGAACCCTGGAAGAAATACCCAAACTGTTCCTACTCCACCAGAAGTTCCTACAGAAACCCCTTTGGATACTGGTTCGACAAGCTTGTCGCATGAGGAAATTGAGAGCTTGAAAGTAAGAAAGCCTTTGGAATATTTAAAAGCTTTACTCAATTCCAGGTACAACTTCCAAGATTCTTCACACAGCAGTTCGACAGCTTCAGGGGCTACTTCTAACATTCAACCCATAAGTGTCATCATGAATGAGATTAAGGTAAAAATCCTTGGGGTGGACCTGTTTGAGACTCTGGCTGAAAATCCTTCTGCACAGTATGACTTAAAGAAACTCCTGAAACGAGCCAATCTGCTGGGGGCTTCGACCGAAGAGAGTCGTCTGGTGATGGACCTGATGTCAATGATTGATTCTGTAAGTGCTGACTTGGTTCGTCAAAAGGAATTTTCTCAGAACATTACAGCCAAATCTGAAGAACAAGTCTCAGAATGGAATATCGTAGCTTCTTCGACAGAAAAAATTTCAGAGCTGAACAAGCTTTCTGAAGATTACACCAAAGCTGCTGCTGAGTGTGAAAACAACATTCAAGCTTATCAGGCTCAGATTGCTGAACTTCAAAAGAAAATCTTCCAAGAGCAGGAACGCCAGGCCACCCTCCAACAGCCCAACCAAGAGGAAATCGACAGTGAACTTCAAAAAGGTCTCCAACATGCAGAATCAGCCTAACAACTTCACAGGGAGATTGATGAACTGATTGTTAGTAAGAGTCTCTGCGAGCGTCGAATTCAGCTTCAGAAGAAGAAATTTGACGAACTCAAAGCCGCCTTCCTTCGACAGTACTTTGTAATAGAAAATAGGAAATTTTATTGTTTTAAGAATTTTTAGCAATTTCATAAGTAATGTTATTTTACGCCATCTGTTTGGCGAAGACAAGCTTTTATTTGCAATTTCATTCTGTTCCTATTTTTATTTCTTGCAATGTTGGTTTATACTTTTTCAAGTACTTGCCATTTATTTCCAGCACTCTCCTGTCTTTTTCTATTTCTTCGACTTCATATGCACCATTTGAAAAAACTCTTAAAATTTTGAAAGGTCCTTCCCATTTAGGGGACCATTTTCCCATCAATCTATCTTTCTTCTCCATGGGCAAAATTACTTTCCAAACTAAATCATCTACTAAAAAGGCTTTAAATTTTACTTTCTTATTGTAAAACTTTTCGACTCTTTCTTTCTGCCTTTTTATTAATTCTAAAGCACGTAACCTTTCTTCATCTAAATCAACCAACTCATCCATCATCATACTCCAATAAATTTCAGATGGAATCTCATGATGCCTTTGAATTCGTATTGACTGTAAACAGATTTCGACTGGTAACACTGCATCATGTCCGTAAGTTAATTTAAATAGGGTGGAATTAGTTGCCTCTTTAGGAGACGTTCGACAAGCCCAAAGTATTTGATCCAGAGTCTTGTGCCAATTTCTAGGTTTTTTACCTACGTGCTTCTTTATCAGATTTATCACTACTTTGTTGGTTGCTTCGACCTGACCATTTGCTTGGGCATAATAAGGTGTCGAAGTTAGCAACTTAAAACCTGTCTCTTTTGCAAATGCCTGCATATTTCTTCCAGTAAACACAGATCCTTGATCAGTGGTTATAGTCTCTGGTAATCCAAATCTATACATTATATGTTTCTGGATGAAGTCTATGACTGCTTCCTGATCTTCATTCGTCAGTGGTATGGCTTCAATCCACTTAGTGAAGTAGTCTACCCCAACTAAAATGTACTTCTGCCCTTTTGAAGAGGCTGGTCGAATTTCACCAATCAAATCTAAAGCCCAACCTCTGAATGGCCAAGGCTTTATAATGGAATGTAATTCATTTACAGGCACATGAGGTATGCCTGCATGGATTTGACATTCTTGACATCCTATTGCAAATTCGACACAATCCTTCAACATTGTTGGCCAATACATCCCCTGTCGAAATAGTAACCATTTCATCTTGTGCCCTGCCTGGTGGGCACCACGGGCACCACTATGCACGTTCGACAAAGCTATATAAGCTTCAGTCTCTCCTAAGCACTTTAACAAGACTCCTTCTGCAGTCTTTTTAAACAACTCATTTCCAAAAAGTACATAGCTTAAAGCCCTATACTTTATCTTTCTTTCGACTGTCTGGTTTGGATTTTGTAAATAATCCTTGATAGGTTTTCTCCAATCTCCTACCCCTGGATCATCTACATTAAAAATTTCAAAATTTTCTTCATCACTATATCCCAATCTCATGGTCTCCAAATCAGATGGGGACAGTCTAGTGGATAAAACTTTTCCTCTTACTTCGACAACTTTCATCAGGTTTTCCTTCGACACTCTGTAACCTGATGCCAGATGAGCCAAGTCATTTGCTTCCTGATTTTCTAATCTAGGAATGTGTCTAAAGATTGCACTGTCGAATCTCTTGAGGAGTCTGTTGGCTATCACAAAATACATGATCAAATTTTCTTTGACACATTTGTACTCTTTTGTCAGTTGTTTTATCACCAACTCAGAGTCACCCATTATTTCGACCTCTGTTGCCCCCAATTCCAACAATATTTCAAGTCCAACAATTAAAGCTTCGTATTCTGCTTCATTATTCGAACAAGAACCTTCTATTTTGTACTTGAACTTTGTTGGAATTTTATTGGGAGAAATGATTAGTACCCCAACACCTGTTCCATTTTTGTGACTGGAACCATCGAAATATAACCTCCAAGGTTTTCTTTCGACATATTTTACTTCATCTCCAAGTATGGAGTGATCAGCTATAAAGTCAGCAACTACTTGTCCTTTGACAGATTTTAGAGGCATATATTTTAAAGAATACTCAGTCAAAGCCAAAGCCCATTTTCCAATTCGACTATATAGAATAGATTTAGACAACATGTGTTTTATTACGTCGAAATGAGAAGATACATATACATCAATGAGTTTTATATAATGCATTAATTTTGTACAAGAGAAATATACACATAAACATAATTTCTCTATCATACTATATCTAGTTTCAGCATCATTTAAGACTCTGCTGAGGTAATAGATGGCTCTTTCGACGCCATGTTCATCTTCCTGACAAAGCATGCTTCCCAATGTTCTGTCAGATGCTGAGATGTAGAGCCTCGTGCTTCTTTTCCGACAAGGAGATATTAAAACTGGAGGACTTTCCAGATATTCCTTGATCTTGTCGAAGGCATCTTGCTGTTCTTGCCCCCAAGTGAAGCCTTCCTTCTTTAGTCGAAGTAGAGGTGAAAAGGCCTGTGTTTTTCCACTAAGGTTGGAGATGAACCTTCCGAGAAAGTTGATTTTCCCTAGTAGAGACTGCAATTCCTTCTTTGTCGATGGCGCTTTCGCTTCCATTATGGCCTTGGCTTTGTTTTCATTAATTTTAATCCCTTTCTTGTGGACCACAAAGCCTAAGAAGTCACCTGCCTGCACACCAAAAGCACATTTAAGGGGATTCATTTTCAAACCAAACTTCCTCATCCTTTCAAAGGACTGTCGAAGATGGTTAATATGGTCTGAGCCTGAGGTAGATTTAATCACAATATCATCTATATAAATTTGCATAAACGTTTCAATGAAATCATGAAAAATAGAATTCATGGCCCTTTGGTAAGTAGCTCCAACATTTTTTAAACCAAAGGGCATGACTACCCACTCATATGTTCCTATTGCCCCTGGACAACAAAAAGCTGTTTTTGGAACGTCTTCTTCAGCAATGAAAATCTGGTTATAACCAGAATATCCATCAAGCATACTCAAATACTCATGGCTTGCTGCATAATCTACTAGCATTTCTGCTACTAGCATAGGATATTCATCCTTAGGGGTAGCTGAGTTTAGATCTCTAAAATCAATGCATACCCTTAGTTTGCCATTTTTCTTAATCACAGGAACAATATTAGCAATCCATTCGACATACCTTGTTGTACGGATGAACTTGCATTTTAGAAGCCTTTCGACTTCCTCTTTGATTTTCGACAGAATTTCAGATGCAAAGCGTCTGGGAGTCTGCTTTATTGGTGTCGCTCCCGGGATTTCCATCCTGGTACAAACGCGAAAGTGGCGCGGAAAAAGAATAGAGTCGCCAGCCATGCATTTTTATCCCGAAGAAAGGGAATGGTAATGCTGCACAAACCAGAAGAAAAGAAAAGGAAGGACACGGGTCCTGCGAACCAGAGAGACTGAGCTCGGGAGTCGGTTACGACCTGGGAAGGTATTAGCACCCAGATCGTCCGCCGTACCCGACGGGATCCACGCTTGCAAAAGAAACTGTTTCAAAGGGTGAGGGTATGAAAACTGCAGCAAAAGAAATGAAAATGAAAAGAAACTGGAACTGGAAAAGAAACGAAATAAGAAACAAAGAGAAAAATGTAGGGAAAATAAAGATTGTGCTCGAACGGGCCCTACCCCGCTGCCTACGTACCTCATCAGGATAATGAGGATCAGAGACGCCGTAGTTCCCCTAACTAGGGGTACTAAAAGGAAAATTGCCTGTGAATTAAGGCTTGAACTGCCTATGCCATTGCTCAGGTGTTGCAGACTCGGACGACGAGTGCGTAACCGTCTTGCAAAGTGACAAGTAGGAGCAAGTTCGCGTACGGAGCGAATGAGATGAGAAAAGAATTCCCGAAGGAAAGACGCTTGTTGTTTGTTTGAGTTTTTTTATGAAGCTTTTATGAGTGTGTCACAAGGAAGTGAACTCAAGCTCTCATCAATGGAATGTGCACTTGTCACTACATTCCAAGATGGAATAATAGAACAAGCACACTCAAGTAAGGAGAAGATCCCCAAAACTCGAACCCAAAGATTAGGGCCTAGGCTCACTAACCTGTTTACTTATTAGGTGTTTTGATTATTTACATGAAGAAGTGTTTTTTATGCTTTTCTTTTATGAAGAAGATACCTTGATCAGACTTGTGCATCACAAGGTAAACATGTACTATCCCAAGATGGGAAGACTACAAGCATACCTCATGGAATAAGGCTATGGATCAATGCATCACTTCACATTTATTAAAGGTGTTTTTTAGAGTTATGAGATGAGAAGAGAAAGAGAACCAAAAGGATCATAAAGGAAAAATTCTAAAGGGGGACTAAAACAACCCTAAGTGTTAATATGCATGGATATCCTAAGGGTTAGTGAGGCTCACTATCCTAATGAAGAAGATAGAAGAAAGGATGAGAAAGGCCTAAGCCCAACAACAAAGGGTTAGTAACATAAACATAAAAGGAAGATGAGAATTGGAGATGTGGAACTCAATTCCCACATCTCACACTTACCATAGCCCCTGCACGGTTAGTAAAAATCCAGCAAATCGATCAACACAATCATGGAATTAATCATGCTCAAAGGTTCTTGTAAACAAGAATCAAACAACATGTCAAGCATTGCAAATACACGACTTACGCGTCGAAAACATGAAAGCATACACCAACCAGCAAGCAAATCACCCTAACATATCATGTTTAATGATCATGCAATGATCCATGACAATTAAAACAAGCAAAGGGATCAAACAAGCTCAAAACAGCACTAAAAAACCATTCTGCTTCAGGGTTAACCGGTTAACCCCATGCGTTAACCGGTTAACCAGCTCAAACCTGCACAAAATACGCACAAAACAGGGGCGTTAACCGGTTAACCATATACGTTAACCGGTTAACACTGTCAAAACAGCAACAAATCCTGCAGAAAACAGCAACTCAAAACAGCTTATTCAAATAATCTTGCACCAGACCAGCAATCAATTACACATGGAAAAATAGATCAATTCACATTAATCCATAACATTAAGCTCATGAACAATAACATCGGATCCGGATACAAATCAATCAATCAATTCATGCAACACAATCAAATACACAAGCACATGGCGGATCTAAAGCACAAGCATGCAAATAAGCTAAAAACAGAGCTAGATCTGAAATTAACCAACCTACAAAGCGGAGGTATGCTTTGGTAATTGTTGATTGAGCTGAAAATGAGAGATCTCGCGCAAAACTTTGAAGATCCGATGCTAAGCTCCACACTCCATGCAAAATAAATGCAAGAACAAGCTCTTGATGCAGAATTTTGATCCAAAAGCACTTCTAGATCTCAAACCAGATCTGAATCTTCAATAAAACCAGCAAAAAGATGCAAAGAAACTATGAATGGAGGCTTAGTTCCAAGATCTACACACCTCAAGGCAAGGTTGTGTGATCTTCAAAGAGGAACTTTGAGTGATTTGGAAAATTGGGAGAAAAGTGAGAGAATTGTGAGTGAGAGGAATCAAAATTCAGAAAAATGAGAGTGAAAAATGAGATTAGAGAGCTTTGGTTTGGAGGGAAATGGAATAAATATGGTTTAGGTTTGGGGCCCAAAATTTTGGTTTGGGATCCAAAAAATATGGCTTGGCATGAGTGATTTGGATTTAGGGTTGGAATGAGGTTTGGATAAATGCTCTAGATCCTTCTCTCAAATTCAAATTTAATTCAAATGAATAAAAATCAGAAAATTAGAAAATGGAGCCAAACACACATGCTGAATTTGCTGCTGGAAATTCAAATTTCGCAGCTGTTAACCGGTTAACCATATGCGTTAACCGGTTAACGCATGCAAAATTTGAATTTCCCCCCTTTTGGTGGGAACCTTCCAGAATAGCCCTGCATCAACCGTTTCAGGCAAATTTTGATCCCCAAAGCTCTTTCTAGGGCTCTGAACATGATACCAGGCTTGTGCAAAATGATCCTGTGAGATTCTTGCCAGATCACCATGCTCTTGATTTTGACTTGCCGATTCAGATTTCCCAGATGACCGATCATATGCCTTATGCTAGAACATGTAAGTGTCATGCCTCATTTTTCTATGCAAAATGCTAAAGATATGATATGTTATGATGAGTTATGATGTGATGTGATGCTTAAAAATGAAGAGGGCAAATTTGGGGTGTTACAGCTGCCCCTATTCAATCATCAGTTAATCTGAAAAGGATGAGAGCAACGGCTATCAAACAATCGAGATAAACTGTGATTGAATACCAAGAAGACCTGAAATTTGCACTCTGACGAAGAATGCAACACTGGGAAGTAAACCCAAACAGATGACGCTCTGGGGATAAGAAGGAGAGAAAAAGCAGACGAGCTTCTTCCAAGTTGAAACTAAAATCTGGAATACTATCATGTTGACAGACGAGTCTTCGCATGACCTGTGACGCCAGGTGCAAAGAGCGGACGAGCCCTTAAGGATCTTCAAAGTAACCTGAGATGGACGAATCTCCTTCACTAATCCTTACGCAGATAAGTGGACTAAGACGGACGAGTCTTCTTCGGATAACCCTTACGCAGGCTCCGGGAATGCATATAAGTCTGTGGGATAGACATGCAATCAAGGTAGACGAACCTTCTTCATATATTATCCGCGGATATATGGTATAAGACAGACGAGTCTTCTGAGCAAACCTGTTACGCCAGGTGCAGCAACCACAATTGGTGCCTGAGACGGACGAGTCTCTTTCGGATTTACCTGTTACGCCAGGACCGGTAACCATTTCGACATTTAATTCCCACTGTCAGGGTTCGAAACCTCTTCAATACAGACGAGTATTGGATGATCATCAAGATAACACAGACGAGTGCCAATAGCCAAAGATACAGACGAGTATCAGCAGATGATCTGAGAAACACAGACGAGTGCTTCCGGCGATGATACAGACGAGTATCAGCCACTGGTATAGACGAATACCAGAAATTCAAATACAGACGAGCATTTGAAGTAGTCACAGCAATATCAGGGTAAGTAGCAAATCTTCATATACAGATGTAAGCTAGCACAGACGAGTGCTGAGGATGATACAGACGAGTATCCAGGCAAAGCAGACGAGTTTCAGAACACAAACAACTTCTGGGGGATAAAAGCAGACGAGCTTCAAACAAGCACAGACGAGTGTTGGACAGTTGCAGACGAGCAACAGCAGAGAATACATATCAAGGCACAGACGAGTGCAGCGAAGGATCCAATACCAAACACAGACGAGTGTTGGGGAGGTTGCAGACGAGCAATCAACGGAACACGGACGGGTGTTGAGGAGTTGCGGACGAGCAACAACAGAGGCATCATAACACAGACGAGTGTTGAGGCGTGCAGATGAGCACTAGATAAGCAACAGGCACGGACGACTGCCGAAGGATACGGACGAGCAACCTTCAATTGGAGTAACAAACACATACGAGTGCAAAGAGATGCGGTCGAGCACCAAATAAAGATGCGAGCACGGACGAGTACTGGCCACTTTCTTGGGGATACGCCTCAAATAAAGAGGAATCGAATAAAATGCACGGACGAGTGCTGCAGGAATGCGGACGAGCACCAAATGAAGATGCGCGCACAGACGAGTGCTGGGGAATACCTCAAATAAAGAGGAATCCGCTGAGGAAAAGGCACGGACGAGTGCTGAAAGAGGTTGAGCATCAAATAAAGGTGCGAGCACAGACGAGTGCTAGTAGATATAGACTCTACTGGGGAAAGCAAACGAGCAATACCACAGAGCTAACAGACGAGTTGAAAGATGCAGACGAGCAACAATAAAACATGATATATCACTGCTGGGGATAACTCTGCTTAGAGATAACACATACGAGTGTTGACGATTGCAGACGAGCAACAGACGAATGCCTGATCGGCAACAAGAGATACAACTCTGCAGGGGAAGACAAGTCAAGAGGTCTGGACACTCGACTCTGACTGAGGTGATGAATACCTGGCTGTATCATCGAATAAAACAACAATAGGGCAACTTTGCTGGGGAATATTTCACGGACGGAGGTGAAAATCAGATATGAACTCTGCGGGGACAGGAACATCTTCAGACTCGGCTGGGGAAGCTTCTTGGGCAAATACTCTGGCTGGAGAGAGCATCCGATGATTTAAGACTCTGAAGGGATATTAGGCTTTCAGTCACGCCTACTGGGAAGGACTCTTGCTGATGATAAAATACTGTCAATTCCACCTCTGATGATGACCTGCTCTCAGGTACCTGCTAGGCATACTCCGCTGGGGAAGAATGGACTGCTACTTCACTGGGGAATAAGACCCTGCTTGGGCTGCTGCCAAGACTTAGTTGGAGGAAAATATCTATTTAGACAAGTCAGGCTTCAGATACCTGTTGGAGAAGAAATCTCTGCTTGGGGATACTCTACTGGAGAAGAGTAAATCGTTTGATGTGACGCCATCCTGCAACCTGCAACAACAGAAAACACACGTGTGCCTCGGGGATTTGCATGGAATGATCGGTTCATCCATCGTCACCCGACACTCAAAGAGGGTTACAGTTTCCCTGCATGTCAGTTTTCTTTTCAAAATTATCACCATGTTTAGATGCAATGCTATTTTTGCCAAAAATTCAGGACATTTTGCAAACAAAAATAAACACACACAGCTTTTTGACTGAATATTATTTTTATTGACTGGCCTCTGAATAGGCAAAGATTTACATCACGAAGCAACCACCTGGAAAGAGGTAGCCACTATAAAAATTGAGAAAAGAAACTATCCTAATGGCAATGTACATGGCATTCCAAGGAGTTCCATTTCTGCTATGACCTGCACGTCTTCAAGACTCTCCATTCCGCTTTGGCTTCCTGAGAGGACAAGGGGACTGTTTCCTATCCTTCCGATGTTGTCAAGCTGTACGAAACGATGACGTGGTTCAGATAACTCGGATCACAATTGTTCGCTTATTCCCTTATTTTGCGTGGATCGCCCTCTCGGGTTTTCAATCCACCGGGATACCCTTTTTTGCCTGAGCTGTCCAATGTGGCTTTTCAACTCAGCGGGTGTACATATTTTTTATATTTATTTCCCTAATTTTTGCCCGAGCTTTTTATTCTGTTTTTAGCTCGCCGGGATGCCCTTTTCTTGCCTGGACTTACATTCTGTTTTTGTGTCCAGCGGGTCTCTTTATGCGAAGTATTTTTTAACTGCGTCCGAGTTAACAGGAGATGGGAAGTCTTCTCCATCCATAGTGGTGAGCATCAGTGCCCCTCCTGAGAATACTTTCTTCACTATGAACGGTCCTTCGTAGTTTGGAGTCCATTTGCCCCTGTTATCTGAACCTGGAGGAACGATTCTCTTCAATACAAGCTCTCCCACTCGATACTCTCGAGTACGTACTCGTTGGTCGAATGCCCGCTTCATTCTCCTCTGATAAAGCTGACCATGACAGATAGCCGCTAATCTCTTTTCCTCAATTAGACATAGCTGATTGTAACGAACACGCACCCATTCAGCCTCATCCAGTTTGACGTCCATCATCACGCGCAGTGAAGGAATCTCTACTTCAACAGGCAGGACTGCTTCCATGCCATACACCAGAGAGAAGGGAGTTGCCCCTGTTGACGTCCTGACCGACGTTCGATACCCATGCAAAGCAAACGGTAGCATCTCATGCCAATCCTTGTAGGTGACAACCATTTTCTGCACAATCTTCTTGATATTCTTGTTAGCTGCCTCTACCGCACCATTCATCTTTGGTCGGTAAGGAGAAGAATTGTGATGTTGTATTTTGAAGTCCCGACATAAGTCTGCCATCATCTTATTGTTGAGATTAGAACCATTATCAGTAATGATCCTTTCGGGCACTCCATATCTGCATATGATATCTCTTTTCAGAAATCTTGCCACCACTTGGCGAGTGACATTGGCATAAGACGCTGCTTCTACCCACTTAGTAAAGTAATCAATCGCGACCAGGATGAAGCGATGACCGTTCGAAGCAGTTGGCTCAATCTTCCCGATCATGTCAATGCCCCACATAGAGAAAGGCCAAGGAGATGACATGACATTAAGCGGGTTAGGAGGAACATGCACTTTATCTGCATATATTTGGCACTTGTGGCATTTTCGAGCGAATGAACAACAGTCTGCATCCATTGTCATCCAGTAATAACCTGATCTTAACAGTTTCTTTGCCATGGCGTGCCCTCCTGCATGGGTACCAAAAGATCCTTCATGGACTTCCTGCATCAACAGGCTTGCTTCGTGTCTATCCACGCATCTGAGCAAAACCATGTCGAAGTTCCTCTTGTACAAAACCCCGTCTGCGTTCAAGAAGAAACTAGCAGCAAGTCGTCTCAAGGTCTTCTTGTCTTTGGAAGATGCCCCTGTTGGGTATTCTTGTTTCTCCAGGAATAACTTGATATCAAAATACCAAGGTTTCTCGTCAGACACGGCGTCTACAGAGAAAGCATAAGCTGGAGAGTCAAGCCTGGAGATGTCAATTCTGGGCACAAAGTTCCAACGCATGACTTTGATCGACGAAGAGAGAGTGGCCAGAGCATCGGCAAATTGATTTTCGTCCCGTGGTATGTATTTGAGCTCAACTGTCGTAAAGAATGTCAACAGTTTTCTAGCATAATCCCTGTACGGAACTAGATGCTCTTGATGTGTGTACCACTTGCCGGTAATTTGGTTAATGACGAGGGCTGAATCTCCGAATATATCGAGGTTCTTAATCCGAAGATCAATTGCCTCCTCTATTCCCATTATGCACGCCTCGTATTCCGCTTCATTGTTGGTGCAGCCAAAAGTAATTCTGGCAGCGAAGGGTAAGTGAACACCTTCGGGAGTAATGAGTACGGCACCAACTCCACGACCATTGATATTGACAGCCCCATCAAACATCAACTTCCATTTGGATTCAGGATCAGGTCCCTCCTCCGGAAGTGGTTCCTCATAATCGTTTGTTTTGAGGTACATGATGTCCTCATCAGGGAAATCAAATCTCATCGGCTGATAGTCATCCTCAAGAGGTTGCTGAGCAAGATATTCCGACAATACACTCCCTTTGATGGCTTTCTGAGAAGTGTACTGGATGTCGTATTCAGTTAAAATCATCTGCCATCTAGCAACCCTTCCGGTCAATGCTGGTTTCTCAAAGATGTACTTAACAGGATCCATCTTAGAAATGAGAAGTGTGGTATGGGTCAACATATACTGCCTCAGTCGGCGAGCAGCCCATACCAAAGCGCAGCAAGTTTTCTCGAGCAGTGAGTATCGGGATTCACAGTCGGTAAACTTTTTGCTAAGGTAATAAATGGCATACTCTTTTCGACCAGACTCGTCATGTTGGCCGAGCACACACCCCATCGACCCTTCTAGCACGGTCAAGTACATGATCAATGGTCTCCCCTCCACCGGAGGCATCAGAATTGGAGGTTCCTGCAAATATTCCTTTATTTTGTCGAAAGCTCTTTGGCAATCATCATTCCACCTGACTGTTTGCTCTTTTCTTAGCAGTTTGAATATTGGTTCGCACGTGGCAGTTAGGTGAGATATGAACCGAGAAATGTAGTTCAATCTACCTAAGAACCCGCGCACTTCTTTTTCTGTCTTTGGTGCAGGCATATCTTGAATAGCTTTCACTTTAGCAGGATCTACCTCAATTCCCTTTTGACTTACAATGAAACCCAGCAATTTTCCAGAACGCACTCCGAAAGTGCACTTGTTCGGATTCAGTCTCAGCTTGTACTTGATCAATCTGTCAAATAACTTCTTCAAGTTAACCAAATGCTCCTCTTCGTCTTTGGACTTTGCAATCATATCGTCCACATAACATTCGATCTCCTTGTGGATCATGTCATGGAACAATGTGACCATCGCCCGCTGATAAGTTGCCCCGGCATTCTTCAGACCAAAGGGCATGACCTTATAGCAGAATGTTCCCCACGGGGTAATGAACGTTGTCTTCTCCATGTCTTCCGGCGCCATTTTTATCTGATTATAACCGGAGAATCCATCCATGAAGGAGAACACTGAGAATTGAGCAGTATTGTCGACCAACACGTCAATGTGTGGCAATGGAAAATCATCCTTTGGGCTTGCTCTGTTCAAATCTCGATAGTCAACGCACATCCGGACCTTGCCGTCCTTCTTAGGTACTGGTACGATGTTAGCTACCCAAGGCGGGTAACTAGTCACGGCAAGGAACCCGGCATCCCACTGTTTCTGTACCTCCTCTTTGATCTTCATCGCCATATCCGGGCGAGTTCTTCTCAATTTTTGCTTTACAGGAGGACAGTCTTCTCTCAGGGGTAGCTTATGCACCACGATGTCGGTATCTAAACCTGGCATATCTTGATATGACCAAGCAAAGATATCCACATACTCTCTCAGCATACTGATCAGCTCTTGTTTGACGTCGGCCTGCAGATTGGCCCCTATCTTGATTTCTTTCTTTGCATCTTCACTGCCAATGTTGATGGTCTCAATCTCTTCTTGATGAGGCTGAATAACTCGTTCCTCTTGTTTCAACAATCTGACCAACTCTTCAGGGAGGTCACAGTCTTCCTCAACCCCTTCATCAGCTTGGTAGACTGGATTATCAAAGTCATGCATAGTCATAGCAGGAATGTTATCCGTGGAATCCGGATGATCAACACTGCACAAATGATGTGCTTATTCAGAATCTGCTTATTTGAAAAGAGACGCTAACACAAAACGAAAATGAAAAACACATTGCCATTTTTATATTGTTTTTGTGAAAAAGTTTAAAAACAAAGACAGGGAACGCAGTTTGTCTGAAAATGTCCTTTTATTTCATAGCAAAATAACGATGCGATACAAAACATGATGGCCCAATACAATGGATCCAAGCATCTTGGGCAGAATGCTGGACTTGACAATGCAGTATGCTAATAAAAGGAAACAAAACAATTACTTTGAGAGCCAGGTGACTTGAACAATGTCTTCAGCAGACCAATTTCCTAGCTCCTCGCCGGGTACACACGGGCGGATCCAATTGCTGTCCCAGTCTCGGTCACTGTCTCCGTCTTGACTTGCCATACAGATCCGATCGCGGTCGAGCAACCCAGCACTTGTGAATGAGATAGCCTTACCACTCTGAGCAGACCCTCCAGGTTGATACCCTAGGCCAAATTTGTCATCTTTCTTTTCCATTTCCAATAGCTTGCCCCAGCCCTGAGCATTGCCTGATTGGACGACCTCCTTTGCTTCCTGGTAAGAATGAATTGACGTGCCTTCGTTGTTTTTCTTCACCGGAGTCAAGATGCTGACATCTGCCTCAAAGGCTTGGCACAAAGTCTCGTGAATTTCTCCGTCCATTTCCACATATTTGAATGTCGACAGGTGACTGACGAATATATCTTCTTCCCCGCAAACTGTGATGACCTGACCGTCCACCACATACTTAAGCTTCTGGTGCAGGGTTGAGGTGACGGCTCCAGCTGCATGTATCCACGGTCTGCCCAACAAGCAACTATACGCAGGCTGGATGTCCATGACATAGAAGACACTCTTGAAGACTTGAGAGCCTATCTTAACAGGCAACTCAACCTCTCCGAAAACTGATCTTCTTGAACCATCGAAAGCTTTAACCACCAGATCACTCGGCGTCAGGATAATCCCATCAATGTTAAGCTTCATCAACGCCTTTTTCGGGAGCACATTTAAAGAAGAGCCTGTATCCACAAGAACATGGGATAACACAGCGCCCTTGCATTCCATCGTGATATGCAGTGCTTTATTGTGATTCCTTCCCTCCGAAGTGAGGTCTCTGTCTGTGAAGCCCAAGCCATGGCTAGCATTGACACTTCCAACAACAGCTTCAAGTTGACTGACCGTAATCTCTTGAGGAACGTAGGCCATTTGAAGTACTTTCAGCAAGGCTTCTCGGTGCGCAGGCGAGCACATCAACAGTGACAAGATAGAAATCTTTGAAGGCGTCTGATTCAGCTGGTCAACCACCTTATAGTCACTCCTTTTGATGATCTTCATGAACTCCTCTACCTCCTTTTCAAACGTCCCCTGCCCAGCCACAGGAGTAGTTGACTCGTCATTCGCAATCTGTTTTCCTTTGTCTTTGGACGAAGTTTCGGCCTCAGGATCCTTTCTCAGTGCAGGGGGAGCAAATAAACGGCCACTTCGGGTAAAACCCCCAACACCTCCCACATTTTCAATAGTCAAGTCAGCAACAGGTCTACTCTCCATCTTCTGTCCCGCCACATAGACATCGGAACCATAATGCCATGGAATGGCCCTATCATTGGTATACGGCACTGGCCCAGGTACAGTTATAGTCACAGGACTAATCTGAGGAGCGTAAATGGTAACCGGCCCTTGTCTGACGGGCATATCAGCTTCATCATAGAAGATAGTAATGGTTGACACATCATCAGCCTCTTCATTACTAATCTTGCTAAATTGCAGAGACCCATCATCAATCAACTCTTGCAAACCCGTCTTCAATTTCTCGCAGCCATTCACAGCACTTATACAATCTTCACAATCGAGACGACAACCAGGAAACACTTGACCCTTCAACAGTCTCTCTTTCACCACTCTCAACGGCGTCTTGACATCCTCAATACTCAGCACCACACTCAACTTGTCATCACGCTCAACAGCATTAACTCTTGCCCCTCCATGATTAGGTATAGGGTTCGAGTTAATATTCGGTGGTGGCGCAAAGTTGATTGCCTTTGAATCCACGAGATCTTGCACTTTGTGATGCAGCGCCCTGCACTTCTCGGTTGAGTGCCCGGGTGCCCCTGAATGAAAAGCGCATCGCGCGTTGACATCATAACCAGCTGGAAGCTCTCCAGGAGGTGGTGGTGCCAAAGTCCTCAATTGGATAAGGTTCAAATCCAGTAGTTTTGGCAACAAGGCAGCATATGTCATCGGAATAGCTTCAAATACCCTGTTAGCTGGGCGAGCCTGCCTCGGCTGATAAGGTCTTTGCTGGTAGTTGGCTCTAGGTTGTTGTTGTTGTGGTGGAGGTAGCATCTGTTGTACGGGAGCTGCCGGAATGGTAACAGCAGCCATATGCTCATAAGGTCTTCTGTATCCACGACCCTGACTTCGGCCGAATACAACATTAGTCTCACCTTCTCGCCTTCTCGGAGGTCCGCCAAAAGCTTTCCTCGCTCCATTTGAACTACTAGAACCTGGGTCTTGTATCTTCCCCAATTTCAACAGTGTTTCAACCCTTTCTCCCGCAATGACAATATCGTTGAACTTTGTAGCAGAACTTGACGCCAATCTTTCAAGAAATACTCCCTGGAGGGTGCCCATAAACATATCGGCCATCTCATTCTCTAACAGTGGTGGTTGCACCCTGGCAGCTAGCTGACGCCACCTCTGAGCGTATTCTTTGAAGCCTTCTTTTGCTGTCTGAGCCATATGTTGCAACTGGGTGCGATTTGGAGCCATGTCCATGTTGTATTGGTACTGCTTCACAAAGGCCTCAGCGAGATCCTTCCAGCTCTTGACATTGACCCTGCTGAGCTTCATGTACCACTCAAGGGAAGCTCCCACCAAGCTGTCCTGAAAGTAATACATCCACAGTTTTTCATCGTCTGTATGCGCGGCAATTCTTCCCACATACGATTGCAGATGGGTTTTTGGACAAGCAGTGCCGTTATACTTCTCGAAAGTAGGAACCTTGAACTTATATGGAATCCTGACTCCAGGAACCAAGCCCAAGTCTGTTATATCGAATCCCAAAGAACTCTGGGACTGAATAGCCTTGATTTGCTCAGCCATCTCTTCAAACCTCTTGTTCATTTCTACCCCTTGACCCTCAGCTTCATCAAGCAAAGTGAACTGGTCATCCTGATGGTCCATATGAATGTTAGGCACCCCTTCGTTGACTATTGGCACCCCTGGAGTTCCGCCCTGACGTGCGCCCGCACCGGTATGATTATCAGCATTAGCAGCAGCAGCAGCGTTTCTGTTCTGATTCTCCACCATCTCTCGCAGACGCTCTTGATTCTGCCCCATGCCGGCCATTAACGTCATGAAGTTATCCATTCTCTGCCTTAGATCTGCCAAATCTGCCTGCATTTGATCCATGGCCCGCTCTCTGTTAATCTTGGTTGGGTATCTGTGTACTACTGGTTGTTCTCGGACTTTGCGAGGAGCTATAGTGCCTGTTACCACAAAACACGTTAGTACTGATGCAACACCTGCAAAACAACAAACAAGTTATATGCAATGCAATGTAACTGTTCATGTTCCCAATTTTGAGCATTTGGCATGCCCCAGTTCTGGCGTCTATCTCGACAATCACTTTCAGTGTTTAGCTTTCAAACTTTCTCTTTGATAAGTGTTCAGACATTAGCAGTATCCAGACAAACGAGTCTTGCACATTCAAAACGATAACTTGCACATTAATACCGAATATGGACAAACCACTATAGTCTAAAAGTCAGAACACATCCAAGACTATTCCCCGAAGGGTTACAAATCAGTACATAAAGACAAGAGAAATAAAAGCAAGACTCCTACAACAAGCCTGTAGGTAGTCTGAAAATAAACTAAGCTAAGGACCCCGGCTCTGCCACCTCTGCCCTGCTTTTCTTGACACCCGCTCTCAGCTTGAGCTCTTCAATCTCTTTCCTGGCTTCCTCCCGAGCTAATTGGCTTTGGACTAGCTGTTGGGTCTTCTCCCTCCGGATGGCGTGGGCTTGTTCCACTTCCTCCTTCTTGAAAGCCATCTGAACTTCAAAGAACTCTTCCTTCTCTTTGAATTTCTTTTGGTCTTCATCCCTTTGGCCCTTCAGCCAAACAATGGACTGTCGAGCACTCCTGAGAGTCTTTACAGTCTCCTTGTGCTGGGCTTCTCTTTGCGCTTCCATCATACCCAATCGGTGGAAATGGGCTTCTCTTCCAGCAAAATCCTTCTCTTTGTTTTCTAACGAGACTTGGAGCTTTTGCAGTTTATCTTCAGCTTCCTTCCTAGCTCTATTAGCCTGGTGGTATAAGCTTACCATCTCAACATTCTCTACTCTGACCTCATGCAGCTGAGCTTCTAGCTTCTTGTACTCCTCCAAGGAAATCGTACTGCTCGGACTTGGTACCTCTCGGGGATAAAGTGGAGCTTCGACTGAAAAAGGCATGAGAACCGACTCGATATGCCTTTGCAACCATTCAGCATATGGGAGATATGCCTTGGGATCAACTCGGCCGAAGTCTTTCTTCCCTTTTCTTACCCTGTGAGCCCAGGATTGAACGGCTTGCTGGACTAACTCTCTGTTTCCGTCAGCAGGGAAATACAAAGATTCAGCAAACATTTCCATCTGAGGAGGATCCTTCAAAGGGTAACCAAACTGCCTTCTGGCTAATATTGGATAGTAACTGATGACACCTTTCCTTCCCAGCAAAGGTACTCCGGCAAACCTTCCGCAACTAACCATCAACTCCTTTCCTAGCAAATCCCTGTCATAACCCCAAGCAATGTCTTCTTCAGTCAATCCCATCAGCCTTCTGGACCATCTCCATTCACCTCGTATATCCTTGAAGGCACCTGACTTAGGCAACTGTCTGGCAAACCATTCAGCAAACAAAGGAGCACAGCAGACCACGGGACCACCTCTACCTTTCTCGTTTCTGTAATGGACACTAAAATAAAAGTCACCCAATAAAGTAGGCACTGGATTGCCTTTTGCAAAGATCGAGATCACTTCTAAGCTGACAAACTCTTTCTCTCCGGGAAACAAGCTAGATCCATATACCATCAATGCAAGCAAAGCTCCAAAGTCATTCCACTTAGCCTCTGTAGCATATTTCTCAGCTTTTGGGATAAGCACACTCCAGGGTAGACCTCTGCCTTTACTCTCTTGCAAAGCCTTTCTGACTGAAACCACCGGCAACCTACAAACCTTGGCTATGTCTTCATCTCTGAGCACAACCTCTGACCCGTAGAACGACAATGTCTCTCTGATCGGAACACTCAGCATGCTGGAGATCTCTTCCAATGTCGGAGCTAAGATGTAACCTGGAAGAACAAAGGAACGCAGCAGGGGATCATAAAACTGCAACAAGGTATGCAAGCTGTCCTTTTGGTCTGTAGTAGGCTTGTCCACAAACTTCAGTATCTGGCCATATCTTTTCTTGAAATTACCCAAGACTTGATCGTTCATCAGACCTGCTAACCTCTGAACACTTTTGACTTCTGGCTGAAGAAAGGTATAATGCACATTCTTTTTCCTCGGATCGCTTCTAATTTCTGCCATAGGGATAAGAATACCAGAACTGGGAACAAATGCGAGCAATGACCTGAAAAATGGGAAACATAAACAGTTAATGCAAAGAATGATGCAAATGCAATGCAATGCAAGCATATGACCAACTGGGACCATCTGGACTGGAACACTGACAAGAGCCCCTCTGAATAACTGGCCAACCCAAAAGTTTACTGAGTCACATCCCCTGATAATCACAACCCTCTGATAGAAGATCTCAGAATCATAGTATCAAGAAATCCAGAATTCCAGAATCATAGGACCAAAGATCATAACTGAACAAATGAGTGTATGTTGAGGTCATGGGTTCCTGCACACCTGTAAACACCCCCTCATCTCACGGGTAAAAGGCTCCGGGTCAGACATCACGGACTCTCAAAGCCACATAGCAATAATACTGTCACCATCTCCGAGAAATGGCTCATGACCAGATCAGGGAATCGGTTTGGCATTATGTACTATGCAGGGAGGCCTCAGCTGAGTCCGGGAAAAACAAGCATCCCTTATAAGTCCCCAGCTTCAAGCGCTGAAATCGAGAAACAATAGTACATTCAGCCCGTAGGATACAGTACTAATGTCATACGACCAGATGCTTTGACTGAGTTCCTATAAGAGAACCAGGCCATCCTATGCGAGTTCCTAGTGGACCCTCGGGTGCGAATGGGTTTGCCACAAAATGTGGTCTGCCACTGTCACCACTGGAGAGGGTTGTTTCCACAAAGGTTCTCAATGATCGGTCCCCAGCTGCACATAACTGTCAAGGTTATGTAATGAGAGAGGAAAATCCCCAAATCAAGACATTTCCAAGACAATCGCAACCTGGGTGTGGAACTCACTACTACCCCCATGACAAGATCTCATGAGGCCAAAGTGGAACCACTCTAAGTCCTATGGTGCACTCGAGCCGGGTACTTGGCTCATATCTCTCAAGAATCAGTAACTCCCATCCCACCAAAGAAAACCAGTCCAGACAGTCCAGTATAATATATATGATGCGGAAAATAAATACTGAAAACTGTAAATAAAGCTGTAAAGAAAGCTGTAAATAAACAACAATACTATACAACAAGCCACAGCAAACAAACATCACCCAATGAAACAGAAACACACAAGCGCTAGGAGAGACTCACAGGGGAAACCAGAGATCATCTGGTGTGCAAGTCCCCAGCAGAGTCGCCAGCTGTCGCTCCCGGGATTTCCATCCTGGTACAAACGCGAAAGTGGCGCGGAAAAAGAATAGAGTCGCCAGCCATGCATTTTTATCCCGAAGAAAGGGAATGGTAATGCTGCACAAACCAGAAGAAAAGAAAAGGAAGGACACGGGTCCTGCGAACCAGAGAGACTGAGCTCGGGAGTCGGTTACGACCTGGGAAGGTATTAGCACCCAGATCGTCCGCCGTACCCGACGGGATCCACGCTTGCAAAAGAAACTGTTTCAAAGGGTGAGGGTATGAAAACTGCAGCAAAAGAAATGAAAATGAAAAGAAACTGGAACTGGAAAAGAAACGAAATAAGAAACAAAGAGAAAAATGTAGGGAAAATAAAGATTGTGCTCGAACGGGCCCTACCCCGCTGCCTACGTACCTCATCAGGATAATGAGGATCAGAGACGCCGTAGTTCCCCTAACTAGGGGTACTAAAAGGAAAATTGCCTGTGAATTAAGGCTTGAACTGCCTATGCCATTGCTCAGGTGTTGCAGACTCGGACGACGAGTGCGTAACCGTCTTGCAAAGTGACAAGTAGGAGCAAGTTCGCGTACGGAGCGAATGAGATGAGAAAAGAATTCCCGAAGGAAAGACGCTTGTTGTTTGTTTGAGTTTTTTTATGAAGCTTTTATGAGTGTGTCACAAGGAAGTGAACTCAAGCTCTCATCAATGGAATGTGCACTTGTCACTACATTCCAAGATGGAATAATAGAACAAGCACACTCAAGTAAGGAGAAGATCCCCAAAACTCGAACCCAAAGATTAGGGCCTAGGCTCACTAACCTGTTTACTTATTAGGTGTTTTGATTATTTACATGAAGAAGTGTTTTTTATGCTTTTCTTTTATGAAGAAGATACCTTGATCAGACTTGTGCATCACAAGGTAAACATGTACTATCCCAAGATGGGAAGACTACAAGCATACCTCATGGAATAAGGCTATGGATCAATGCATCACTTCACATTTATTAAAGGTGTTTTTTAGAGTTATGAGATGAGAAGAGAAAGAGAACCAAAAGGATCATAAAGGAAAAATTCTAAAGGGGGACTAAAACAACCCTAAGTGTTAATATGCATGGATATCCTAAGGGTTAGTGAGGCTCACTATCCTAATGAAGAAGATAGAAGAAAGGATGAGAAAGGCCTAAGCCCAACAACAAAGGGTTAGTAACATAAACATAAAAGGAAGATGAGAATTGGAGATGTGGAACTCAATTCCCACATCTCACACTTACCATAGCCCCTGCACGGTTAGTAAAAATCCAGCAAATCGATCAACACAATCATGGAATTAATCATGCTCAAAGGTTCTTGTAAACAAGAATCAAACAACATGTCAAGCATTGCAAATACACGACTTACGCGTCGAAAACATGAAAGCATACACCAACCAGCAAGCAAATCACCCTAACATATCATGTTTAATGATCATGCAATGATCCATGACAATTAAAACAAGCAAAGGGATCAAACAAGCTCAAAACAGCACTAAAAAACCATTCTGCTTCAGGGTTAACCGGTTAACCCCATGCGTTAACCGGTTAACCAGCTCAAACCTGCACAAAATACGCACAAAACAGGGGCGTTAACCGGTTAACCATATACGTTAACCGGTTAACACTGTCAAAACAGCAACAAATCCTGCAGAAAACAGCAACTCAAAACAGCTTATTCAAATAATCTTGCACCAGACCAGCAATCAATTACACATGGAAAAATAGATCAATTCACATTAATCCATAACATTAAGCTCATGAACAATAACATCGGATCCGGATACAAATCAATCAATCAATTCATGCAACACAATCAAATACACAAGCACATGGCGGATCTAAAGCACAAGCATGCAAATAAGCTAAAAACAGAGCTAGATCTGAAATTAACCAACCTACAAAGCGGAGGTATGCTTTGGTAATTGTTGATTGAGCTGAAAATGAGAGATCTCGCGCAAAACTTTGAAGATCCGATGCTAAGCTCCACACTCCATGCAAAATAAATGCAAGAACAAGCTCTTGATGCAGAATTTTGATCCAAAAGCACTTCTAGATCTCAAACCAGATCTGAATCTTCAATAAAACCAGCAAAAAGATGCAAAGAAACTATGAATGGAGGCTTAGTTCCAAGATCTACACACCTCAAGGCAAGGTTGTGTGATCTTCAAAGAGGAACTTTGAGTGATTTGGAAAATTGGGAGAAAAGTGAGAGAATTGTGAGTGAGAGGAATCAAAATTCAGAAAAATGAGAGTGAAAAATGAGATTAGAGAGCTTTGGTTTGGAGGGAAATGGAATAAATATGGTTTAGGTTTGGGGCCCAAAATTTTGGTTTGGGATCCAAAAAATATGGCTTGGCATGAGTGATTTGGATTTAGGGTTGGAATGAGGTTTGGATAAATGCTCTAGATCCTTCTCTCAAATTCAAATTTAATTCAAATGAATAAAAATCAGAAAATTAGAAAATGGAGCCAAACACACATGCTGAATTTGCTGCTGGAAATTCAAATTTCGCAGCTGTTAACCGGTTAACCATATGCGTTAACCGGTTAACGCATGCAAAATTTGAATTTCCCCCCTTTTGGTGGGAACCTTCCAGAATAGCCCTGCATCAACCGTTTCAGGCAAATTTTGATCCCCAAAGCTCTTTCTAGGGCTCTGAACATGATACCAGGCTTGTGCAAAATGATCCTGTGAGATTCTTGCCAGATCACCATGCTCTTGATTTTGACTTGCCGATTCAGATTTCCCAGATGACCGATCATATGCCTTATGCTAGAACATGTAAGTGTCATGCCTCATTTTTCTATGCAAAATGCTAAAGATATGATATGTTATGATGAGTTATGATGTGATGTGATGCTTAAAAATGAAGAGGGCAAATTTGGGGTGTTACAGCTGGCTTTTTCCCTTCTAGTATTGACAACTTCAATTCGACCAAATTTCTGTCTAAACCAGGCATTTCGTCATAATCCCATGCGAAGCAGTCTTTAAACTCATTCAGCAGTTGGATCATTTCAACTCTGAGTTGAGGATTCATCTTGGTACTGATGTAAGTTGGCCTTTTCTCTGCCCCCAGTCCCAGATTAATCTCTTCCAAAGGATCCTGTGCCACCATTTTCATATTGGTTGGGGCTGGATCTTTTTCAAACCCTAAGGGTTCGTAATCATAAATGGCATCAAGTCTTTGATTCTGCCATTCGCCATTAGAATCTTCTTCTAAACTCTGCTTTGCATGTTGTTCCTCAATATTTTCTTGAGGATGTTGTTCTTCGACAACTTGTGTGTTGGCTTCGACAACCATGTTTCTTACTTCAGCCTCAAGGGCCGCTTTGAGTTGTTTTTCGGCTATATAAGCCGAAATCTTTTCTATGGTTGATGCCTCAGTCATTTTCACTGAACTCACTCCCCCACCCAGTTGGATTGACATGGGCAGTTCCCCAAGTGTAATTTGTCTCCCCAATTATTTCTTTATCCCACTGGAAACCATGCGTAGGGTGGAGGTACATGGAACAATAGGCGTTGTCGGAGGCTGTTAGGTCGAAACCATCAGGATTGCATGGTGCTATATGGGCCAGGTTCTTGTCGAAGTTACGACTAGTGACATTGTTCACATCGACCGTGAAGTAACTTTGATCTGCTTCTATGTTTTCGACAATCCCATCTGGCCTCCAGATTGCTATCCTTTGATGCATGGAGGATGGCACAGCCCCAATCCCATGGATCCACTCTCTTCCCAACAGCAAGTTGTAATTTGCTTTTGATGCTATCACCACAAACATTGTAGGCCTGGTAATGGATCCTACAGTCAAGTTCAATTGTATTACCCCCAACGTAGTCCCTACCTTACCTTCATAGTTGGACAACACCATGTTGTGGGGCTTAGTGTCGGAGTCATCTTTTCCAATCCTCTTTATCATATAATGAGGAATTAGGTTCACAGTTGCTCCTCCATCTATCAGGATTTTGTTGACACCCACGTTTTCTACCTTTCCTTTTATGAATAGAGGCTTTAAATGAGCCTTCATTGCATCATCTGGTTTTTTGAAGAAGGCATTCTGCTCTTCGACGCAGCCATTATTCATTATGTAGTAACATACAGGCTTTAAACCTATGTTATCATCAGCCATATCGTCTTCTTCGTCTTCGACTTCCATTATCCTGTCATAGTCTCTGGGTAACACAGAAACCATATTGCAAGTTACGTCGAAAGACGTATCAGACTGTGAACTGAAGTCATCTGTAACTTCTTCGTCCACTGGCATTTTGTTGTTTGTTTTCTGCATTTCTGTGGCGTCATTAGATCCATTCTTCTGAGAGGGTTCTTCTTTCGCCAGAGATCTCCCCTTGCCTGTATTCTGCACATACTTGCTTGACTCAGCTTCCTTCTGCTCAAACCTTTTGTGTTCTACAGTTTCTTTTTCCATTCTCTTTTGCCTTTGGAATCTTCTCCATTGGGACCTGGTCATAGGATTCTTCCCTTTGTAGTTTTCAGAGACATACTTTGGCCTTGCTTTTTCTGCCTCCTTTTTTACTTCCATTGAGGCACCCCTGTTCACTTCAAAACTCTTCCATCTCTTCTGACCTTGGGCATCCCTTATAGGTTGAATCCATCTGTCATCATTTGGTCTGTTGGATGGTTTGTAGGTGTTGAAACGTCTTTCTCCCACTCCTTGGATATGATGCTCCCTTCTTCTTGGGTCGAATCTTTCATTTCTGGTTGGTAGGACTGTTCCCCAGTTTCTTTTCCTTTGGGTCTTTTCTGCTGCTTCTAAGTCATCAGCTGCTTTCCTGTCGAACACAGCACTGCATCTTGGGCAAAGCATAACTTCTGCGTTCTTCTTCTGACACCTCTGGATGAATTCGACAAGACTTTCATTCTCTTCTGGGTATACCAGCTTATGGTGCTTCTCTTGACGTTTCTTTCCCTTGTTGGTGTCTGGCCCTATCTTCTGAGTGACTTCGACCATATGAATCCCAACATTCCGTTCAGTTGTGATTTTCAATTTGTTCATTTTTTTGACTAGCATCATTTCCTCCGGGATATCCTCTTTTAACTGATTCACACTGCCTTTTGGGTGTAAACCCTTATAGATGTATCTGCAGCACTGTGCAACACCTTCGACAGAATCTTCCTCAGTCTTCATGGTGCCACTGTTTATTGGTTCGACCATGAGGGTATTGTCCGCAGTCTTTGTTCTTTTGATCTTGTCGTGACCAAGGCCATCAGTGGCCTCTTTTTGGACAATGAGGGTTTTGTTATACTTTTCTTCAATATCATTTGTGAAAGAGTCTCCCCATCATGTGGGTTTGATTTTGCTGATATCCATCTTGGAGCTTGGTGGTGCTGAATATTTCACCATGAAGTCGAACTTCCCGTTTGATTCTACTAGAGTGTCCCAGATCACCCCCTGCTCAGCATCTCTTTCATAGTTTTTCTTGTCGAAGCTTCTGCCCACTTTGACTGTATTTCTTTCGTCGGAACCTTCTGTAGTTTCAATGGCATTCTCCCTGTCGAAGTCTTCAGAAGCCCTGACTTCTTCTTCCTCAGCCTGGTCTGCAAGGTCATCATCCCCTCCACCACATTTACATGGGTGTCGAAACCTTCAGCAGCTTCTATCATGGTGAAGTTGGTGTCGAAGTTTTCAGTAACTTCCACCATTTCAAAACTTTCCTCAACCATGATCTCCATTTCGACCACATTTACCATTTCTGGTTCGGCATAATTGGCCTCCACAACCTGCATGGGATTGGAGTCAATCCTCATCTGTTGTTTGGCTTTGTCTCCAAACTTCAGCCTTCCATTTTGGATTGCATTCTGGACAAGATCCCTGAAAAGGTAACATTGAGAAGTTTTATGACCCAAGAAATTATGGTATTTACAAAAACCTCTCTTTTTCTGTTGGTCTACAGGAGGCTCCTTAGTGCTTGCTGGTTTTATTAACTGACCATCTTTGACTAATAAATCAAAAATTTCATCACATTTGGTGATGTCGAATGTATAGGTTCTTTTAGGGAACCTGTCATTCTTTTCTACTTCGACTGGATTTTTCCCATTCGACGGGGCTAAAACTTTACAAGAATATGAAGGGCCTTGTTTTAGTTCTGCCAGATCAATTTCTTGCTGGTCGAAAATGACTGGTTCGTTTTCGTCATAATCATCTTCTTGAACTATTCCTACATAGGCCACTCTTTCCTTCTTGTTTTTATTTGATCTAAATTTTTCATTTTTTAATCTTTCTATTTGCCTCACTCTGTCTGCTAGTTGTGCCATGTCTCTCAAGTACTGGGTATCCAGTTTTTTCCTTATGGAATAATCTAGACCCCCTGCAGCCATTTTGACTAGTTCTTGTTCCGGCACTTGTGTAAAGCAACTGACTTTTAATAACCTAAACCTATTTAAGTAATCATCTATAGGTTCAGAGAATTTTCTTTTGACACTCGCCAATTCTTTCAAACTTATCTTAGTTTGTCCCATATAGAATTGTTCATGGAACAACCTCTCTAATTGGGTCCATATGAATATTGAAGTTGCAGGAAGAGATGTAAACCAAGTGAAATTTTTTGTCAAAGAACTTGGGAAGTATTTCATCCTTAAGTTCTCATTACTAGCAATCTCTCATGCCTCTATCAAATAACGCGCTACGTGTTCTATGGTGGACTCACTAGTATCCCCTGAGAATTTGGTGAATTTGGGGACTTTCCACCTTGGTGGTAATTCTTGTTGTAAAACAAATTCAGACAAGGGGGAAGTATAACTAGGCCTTTGTAATCCTACGTTTACTCTATTTTGCGCCATTATTCTCTCAACCATGGTTGCAATATTGTTTTCGACAGGCAGGTTATTGTAACGCATTCTCTGCTGTAATATTTCATCAGCATTTTGGTCTCTTTGGACTATTCTTCTTCTTGGTTCCTGTCGAATGGGCTCCTCTACATTAGGCTGTTCAACTATCACCTTTTGGCCCCTGGGATTTTCATGAGGGTTTCCTAATGGCCTTTGGTTTATAGTAAGTTCCTCTTCGACAGGCCTATTGGCAGGATTTTGATTCAATTGCATTCTTTGCTGTGCTTGAGGGACTCCAAAAAAGTCAGCAATGCGTGCCATCTGTTCTGCCAATATTTGGTTTGTTTGGGTAGTGTTTTGTATTAAAAGATTGAACACTTCCCCCATTTGTTGTGTCAATGCCTGCACCATATCATGATTGCTTTCATCCATCTGTTGACGAATTACTTGTGCAGAATGGTTTGTCATAGTGGGCATATGGAAACCTGATGGAACTTGATTCATTCTATTTCCATTTCCACCATATCCTGATCCCTGCAATGGTGATGACATTTGAGCCATAGCATCAAAGAATAATGGTGACGAATTATGTAGGCTTGCCATCATTGAAGTTGGCATTCCATATGGTTGTTCCCTCCCAGTCAAGGGCTGAGAGTAATTCAGATATGGCCTGAAGGTATTTCCTCCAGGGGGAGGGGTTCCAGTGGGTCTGGCGTGTCCCATGGTGGAAGAACTAGGCGCATTTTGGGACCCTGTACCCGTTGGTATTGGATCCCCTAATGGAGGCCTGGTCTGTTCTAAAACAGGGCCAGAAACTGGTATTCCTTCTGACGAAGGGATAGGATTGGAAACTGGAATAGTTTCGCTAGGATTGTTTGAAGCGTTAGCCATCCTTCTTCCTCTTGTTCTCTTTGGTCTTTCTACGTCGGTTACGGCTAGTTTACCGCTTCTAAGAATCATACAACGTAGCAAGGAACAATTTGTCTAAGAAAGTTCTCTATTAGATTTTATTAACTGCACTGGTCCCACCAGGTGTGCCAATTTGTTCGCATGGATTTCTGGCGAACAACCTCTGGTTAACCAATTTCTCAAAAAATTGGGTTACTTGCAGGACCAACCAAACAAGTCCTAGGACACATGTGCAATTATTTGTCGAAAACACTCTTAGTATGAATAATGATTTGTGGTTTGTTTTGTTTATGATGTCAAAGTATTCAATGCTTTGAGTTTGAAATTAAAATAAAGTAAAGTTTTAAACGAAAGTAAGAAAAGTGTCGAAAGATGTAACTTGCAGAAAAGTAAATAAGACTTAAAGATAAAATAAACTTGATGAAACAAACTGGTAATTTAAATAACTTTAAAAGAAAGATGGTGTTCAAACGTACATGGTTCCAAATATCAAACTCATTTTCTCTCACACTGGGTACTTAGAGTATTTACAGGAATTTTGTATAAGTTTTCACACACCCAATCTAAACACAAACTATTCTATTTATATACAAACAAAGTAACTGCCTAGAACGGAAAAATCATAAATAAATGACAAGTGTCAGCCTGCATGCAACTTCTTTTCCTGAACCTTCCATGTGTCCAACTGTCAAAGGTTGCCACTATTTAAATTTGAATTCTCTCCTTTGGTGACGAAACCTTGCACCTCTTCATCTGTCGAAGTCTCAAAGAAGAAAGAACCCTTTCAAAATCTGCCAAATAATGCTTCTGTCAAACAACTCTTCTCTGTCGAAATGTCGAAAGATACCCTTATCTTGTCAAATGCCCAGCTACAAACAATTTTCCAAACTTATCCTGCCAGAATACTATTTGTCCTTTTGTCGAAGCATTGGAGCTTTTAACCTTGTCAACATTTCTTGAATTTCTTCACTTTCATTATTCTTTAACAGTGATGGCTTCAAGTTCCAAATTTCAACATGTCGAAATTATGAGCTTACAGTGGCCCGATGCATTGTGGTGATATTATTTTAATAATATTAATAATAAGAATAATCATGTAGTATTATTCGAAATTATTGTTTATTATTAGATAATAATAAAAGTGGGGGTATGGAGGTTATGTTGGTCAATTGGGAATATGAGGAGTACTTTTATATAATATGAATAATTAGTGTATTATTATATTAGTATTATTTAATAAAAATATTGAGGAAAATGGCAAGATGGTCTTTATGAAGAAAGAGTAAGGTTAAGTTGGGAAAAACATAAACTGGGATAGTTTTTGTAAAAGTGAGCATACGATCAAAAATTGGATTTATCGTGTTTTTGGAAAAGAGCTCTGAAGAAAGGAAGGAGAAGAAGCTCAGAGTCAGGAAGTTACGAAGAACCTTGGAGAGGTATATCAATCGGCGGAATTATCTAAGGTATGGGGAGTTTTCATAATCTATTATAATTATATAGGAATTGGTTTATGAATAGATTATGTTTTGTATGATTTTGGTGATCGTTAGGTTTGATGCCATATATTGAGTTATAAGAGTATGAATTGGTGAATTAGGATCGATAAGATGATTAAGAATGGTGTATTTGATGTTTGAATTAATATATTGTTGTTGTATATGATTAATTTCGATTGGTAAGAAGTTTTGGGTTGCATTGGAATGAATTCGTATGAAAAATTGAGGTATTTTGGTGTAGAATTCGTAAAAACAGCAGAAAACTGCTTATGTACAGGTGTTAACCGGTTAACCATATGTGTTAACCGATTAACCACTGAAAAATATGCGTTTTGGACAAAAAAATAAGGCGTTAACCGGTTAACGCTATAGGTTAACCGGTTAACATTGTAGCAGTGGCACTCTTATTTTTAAAAATTCATAACTTTTGATCCGTAACTCCGATTTAGGTTCCGTTTGAAGCGTCGGAAAGCTAACGAGACAAACTTTAATTTAATGAAATAAAATGAGTGAAATGATACATTTTTAAATGATGAATATTTAGAAAAAGTTGAGTTGGTTTTATGATTATAAATAGGATTCTATTGTAAGTTGACGATTTGTTGTTATTGATGAAGGAAGTCGTTTGCTTTGTTGTTAAAAATTGGTTTTATGATTATAAACATGATGTTATTGTGAATTGGCATTTTGTTGTTGTTGATGAAGGGATTTGTTTGGTTGTCTCGTTGATTCGAATAATTTTTTTGTGGTATGATTGATAAAAGAAGTATGGTTGATGTGTTGTCGTGATGAAATACATGATTTTATGATGATTATCTGTTGAACATAAAAATGATGGGTTATGTCTTGATGAGTTGAGGTAGCTAATGAAATGAGGTTTTGATGTGTTATTACGATGGAAATATATGATTAATTGATGTTGAGTTGTTGATATGAAATAAATGATGCGCAATTGATTTCTCGATGAATTTTATGGTGTAACGCATCATTGCATTTCATGATATTCACGATGGGGCTTCGACCTATTTTTTTGCTTCAATCCCATTGTGTGGATTGAAGTGTCTCGATGATTACGGTGTGCTCCCTTGTGGAGGGTTGACGGTCATGTATCCATCTCACGATGAAATTGGTACCACATGCATAATTGCATATCATGATAGTTGGAATTGCATATGTCTGGATGAATTCACGATTGAGTTGTTGTTGCTGAATTTTTATAAGGTGTTCATGATTGAGTTATTGTTGCTGAATTATATGGTTGAAGATGTTATGACATGCTTAGGCTAATTTATTTATATTCCATATTTTAATATATTTATGATAAATTATGATTACTCACCCTGCCTGCTTGGAAATGTTGCCTCCTTCGTGGGTAACTTGCAGATGTCGAAGAGTAGACTTGCAGTGCAATAGGAGTTTCACGAGTCTCAGAGCATCTTTAGTGTTCCTTATTAGTGGTTCTGGTTTATGTGTCCTGCTCTGTGTCATGTAACACTGGGATGGGTTTTCTTTTGCTAAAATGTTTTCAGTTATGTTATTATTTGGATAAATGTTTCCCATTTTATGATGTTAAATTCAGGATGGTGAAAATTATGTTTATGAAGTAAACTAATGAAGTTTTGAATTTTGAAGTTTAAATTCCGCTGCGAAATGCTTTATGTTATTCTTGATGTTGTTTAACCCGTGTTACGGGACAGGACACTGTGTGTTTGATTTTCCGATGAAATGTGATACCCTTTCTCGATGATTACTCTGATATTATTTAAATATTTTATTTTGGGGTAGAAGGGTGTTACATCATATGTTATTCCTATGAATGAGGTTGAAGTAAGAGATAACCTTACGGTGGAAGCTTTGCCGGTTAGGATTTTGGATCGTGAAATTAAGAAGCTAAGAGGCAAGGATATTGCGCTTGTGAAAGTGGTGTGGGGAGGCGCTGCGGAAGGCAATATGACTTGGGAATTGGAGAGTAGGATGCGCGAGTCGTATCCGGAGTTGTTTGGATCGAGTATAATTTTCGAGGACAAAAATTTCTAAAGTGGGGGAGAGTTGTAACGCCCCGATTCGATTTTCCCAAATTTTTGTGGAGTCTTTTGTTTCATTTGTATGATAATTGTTTTATTTGTGAAATTATCATGATGATATTTTATGTTGAGGAATTAATGTGATGAAATGTTATGTTGTAGGATTTTACCGTTTTGTGAATTTTCGGGTAAAATTGGTTTGAAGGGTATTTTAGGTATTTGTTAATTAATGATAAGTTAGAAATCAGTAGAATTGGTATTTTTTTGAGAAAATGATATTTGGTTGGAAAGAAATAGAAATAATAGAGTAAGAATAGAAATAGAGAGAAAAGAGTATAAGTTAGTAAAGAAGAGAAAGAAAAAGAGAAGAAATAAAAGGAGAGAAGAGAAAAGAGGAAAACTTGGAAAACCTAGGTTTTGATTAAGATTGCTCCGCGTAGACGAAATAATCGGGTAAGAGTGATAAACATTGTTATCTTAATCTTGTGTATGATTATGTATGTGTTGGATTTTGTGGGTTTTTGATTTGATAGAAGTTAGAGAAGATGAATAGTTAGAGTTTGAGAGAAAATGTGAGAAATTTATGGATTAATCGGTTGGAAATCGTTATAGCCGAAGTATGATAGCTAGAATATGTTATTGATCATGTTTGTATGAGCTTAGATGAGTTTTGGGGTCATTTAGGTTGACTGTTCGCATCTGGGTTTTTTTCTTCTGAAATCGCAGTGGTCGCTCAGCAAGCTATCCCTCGCTCAGCGGAAGTTCCAGGGCGATTCTCGCTCAGCGAGCGAGAGGGCGCTTAGTTTTTGAGGGATTATGTGTTTTAATCCGTATCTTGAGTTTCAGGTATCCGTTTTTAGTGATCTTTATATCGATTTGAAGCTAGAAACGCGTAGAAACCAATGATGCTAAGAAAAGTAATTTTTAGCCGACTTTTACCCGACTTTTCCGATAAAACGTAAATGAATTAATTATGGAATTGTGGGTTTGATTGTTGTGTTGTGGCCGTTTGGCAAGTAGATACATTGCTTGAATTAAATGCGAATGTATGCTAATTGTATGAGATGAAATGCATAAATATATTGTGAATATGTATGCATTTTTAAGAATGTTGTGTGTCATTTTGCATGTAAGCATAATGTATGCATTCTTGTGCTGTGAGATTCTTTGTGAATCCGTTGTGGCATTGTGTGCTCATGTGGAGTGTGAGCGATGACTACAACAAGATCGTGTGCCCATGTGGGGTGTGAGCGATCGAATTGTGTGCCCATGTGGGGTGTGAGCAATCTAGAAACATTGTGTGCCCGTGTAGGGTGTGAGCGATGAGTGATTTATTCACATTGATTATGTGCCCGTGTGGGGTGTGAGCAATCATATTGTGTGCCCGTGTGGGGTGTGAGAAATCCATAAACATTGTGTGCCCATGTGGGCTGTGAGCAATGGGGAACATCGTGTGCCCGACGAGGAGTTACTTTAGGTAACAAGCGATGATTCTATTTGGTTCCTGAGTGAACCTGCTAAAATATTGAGTCGGTACCGCATTTGCATCTGCATAGAGTCGTGTGTTGGTCTCTATGAGTTGCATTTTATCATTTTAATTATGATATGCAGAAATAAACATGAATGTGCATATGTTTATTTGGAGTATTATGGAGATGATAATATGTATGATACTTGTTGGTATATATACATGTTTGATATATGTATATGTATGTGATTTATACAATTGTAATGTATACGTGTGATTAAACATAGCTAGGCGTATGTTTATGCGGAATGAATAAAATTGAGGAATAAACATAAACGATGTAAGTTTATGTGAATTAGTGCATGATGAACATGCTTGAATTGTGTATGTACACGTTGCGATGTGTATAGGTGATGAGGAATGAAACGTGTGTTGAGAATATGTTTTATGTGCATTTTTATATGTTGAGATATATAATTATATGCAATGTTATTATGATAATGTTTCTCACCCTTCTGCTGTTTTATGATGCTCTATGAGGCATTGCAGAGTAGGTTGCTGGATGACAATTTTTGTGAAGCTCGTCTTCATCTTTTGGTCGGTCGGCTCTGATATGTAGCACCGGGTAGTTAGGTTGGCTTAGTTCCATTTTTGTGATGCATTGTGTATACATATCTGTTGGATGGATGTTTTGTATAAACATGATTATTGTTGTTGGCATCAAACTTGTTGATATATATATATATATATATATATATATATATATATATATATATATATATATATATGAGTGGAAATATATATGTTTGATGTTGTTGATTTAGTTTCCGCTGTGTAATTATATTCTTTGGTGATGGGTGTAAGGATTAAATTTCCTGTGTTGAAAACTACCCCATCGTTGCATATCTTTAAATGAGCAGGTGTTGTATGTTTTTAATTTCAAGCACAATGTGGCATGCCTCTTTTATACCATGTTCAATTATACTCTGATGAAATTTTTAACATGTGCCTAAATGATTTAATTGATTATTTGGGGATATATAAATGGGGTGTTACAAACATTGTATGGTCATAAGTAAATGAATGAATAACTTGATTCTTATCTCATTTGGTTTCAACAACTCGTCTAAGGTCTTGTAACGACCGAGTTCAGTAAGTATCATAACAATAGAAAATTGGCCATTGTAATAACTTGATTCTAAAAGCAAGTTGCTGGTTAAATATCTTGTCTATATGGTTCAATAACTTGATTCTAAAAGCAAGTCATTGTAATGTAGTTAAATAACACATATGACATCTAAAATTGAAAAACATTCATTACAGTTTGATACATATTGTTGAAAATGGAAACAATGACAAAACTAATGAGATAAGTAGGGCACAATTTCCCTCTTATAAATCTCATAATACTTTCATCCTCAAACACTCCGATCTAATGAACAACACTGTTTATATTTTCTTAAAAGTTCCACAATTCTCTAACTTTTTAATGAACAACATTATTTATATTTTCTTAAAAGTTCCACGATTCACTAACTTTCCATTGTTAGCACAAAGATAAAAAAACCTATAAAATTCAATCTTATTATAGGCTTGCTATTTTAAACCATAACTTTAATTTTTTTTTTATTTTCACAAATTTCCAATAATTTTTTCCATGAAGAAGTCAATAGTAGGAGCCATAGTGACCACATATATTCCAATGATTTAAAGTCATTATGATTGTATTAATTTATAATTTGATTATCTCACTCCATGGCCAAAAAGCATGTAACATTGGACTAGATGACACAAGAGAGAGAACCAAAATGGGGAACTTCACAAAACAAAACCTAAAAAAGGGGTCATAAAGCAAATAATGAAAAAACACTTTCTACGCCCTAGAGCTTGAACAACAAGAGCCTTCGCACCTTCCTCTCTTCATTCTTTCGGTTTCTTCTTCCTTAACTCCAACCCTTCCAAACACATAAAATTCCGAGGAGAAAAAAATCCCAATAGAAACCAAAACCTACTTCGATATTTCTTCTCCGTCGCATTTCATTTTTCTCTCCCGTCGAATTTTCCTCTCGAATTCCGTCTCTCTCTCCTCTGCTTAGATCTACACAAGGAAATTCGCATTTTCCCTCTATATTTTATTTTCCTTTCACAGAAGGAAAGAAATTCAAAACCTAATCCTCTCACTCGCTTTTTGTACGATATATATACCGAACCCTAACTCAGTTTTTTCGCTCTCAGGTTTAGATTCGTAGCATTTCTGTACATTGGAAATTTTCTATCGCCGTTTTTTCTAGGTTTGAGTTTTAGGGTTTTTCAATCGGCGCGATGAACAACAACAATAGGGCGAGATATCCACCTCCCGGGATCGCTCCTGGACGCGGAGGAGCGAATCCCAATGTGAATCTGAACCAGAACCCGAACCAGAACCCCAACCCGAACAATCAGTTTCAGCAAAGACCACCTTACCACCACCATAACCAGCAGCAACACCACCAGGTGCAACATCACCAGCCACAACATCAGCAGCAACAGCAACAACAGTACTATGCGCAGAGGCAAATGGTGCAGCAACACCAGCAGCAACATCAGCAGCAGCAACAACAGTGGCTGAGAAGGGCACAGTTGGGTGGTTCGGAATCCGCCGCCGCTGCTGATGAGGTCGAGAAGACCGTGCAGTCTGAAGCAAATGACTCTAGGTTTGTGTGCTTTTTTATTTTGATTTTATTTTTATTATAAGAGTTTATGTTTGTGATAGGTCTCATTGTTATGAATATGGTTTTGGTTCTGATGAGTTGATTTGTTATCAATATGTTTAGTTACATGAGTGAGGGGGTTGTTATGTGTTTCACATAGAATATTGTAACAATAGACTTGTGTATTGTTCCAACTTGTTAGCTTTTGTTGTCTGAGTTCTTTGGTTCTGGCTTGTTGGCTTGATGATTATTAGGTTTGAAGTTTTGCATCAGTGTATTAAATAATGGAAAAAAAGGAAAACAATCTTAATTTTTTTAAAAGAGAGTTCTAATGGCATTGGTATTGGTCGCTATCGTGCTGTCTCAGAGTTGGAGTGGAGCCTCGGCCTTTTCACCATGGCTATTCCAATTTCCATGACGCAACAGCAGTTACAGCATAACCTGTGTGACTTGATTAGTTGCTGCTGTTACTACAGTTTATGCATCTAGGTAGAATTGATCTTATTTGGATCACTCCTGCCTCTGGATTGGATAGAGTTCGTTGCTCATTTAGCCTGTTTCTGAAGTTCTGGTGACGGCCTTCAATCTATATGTGCTGCTGTCCGTGCCTTTTTTCAGAAAAAAAATGCATGGAGCTTTTTCCGCATTTTACATGAATTGTTGTCTTGTTGGACAGCTATTTGGAAATTTTTCACCGTGCCAACAATCAAATAGACAATGCATCCCAAAAGGAAACAGCATCACTGTAGTTTGCATCAATCTTCCTGGTTTCGGTAATCAATGCTGTTTGTTTTTGTGTGTGTGATAAATCATAAGTGTAGTTTTGGAGATTTGACTTATTTATGCTTGTTAACACTTTAACTAATGCAATTGAAGAGTTCCTGGTTTTGGTAACCAGGGCTGTTGTCTGATTTTGTGTGTGTGATACATCACAAGTGTAATTTTAGAGATTTGACTTATTTATGCTTGTTAACACTTTAACTAATGCAATTGAAGAATGCATTTTAAATCATGACTTATATTTTGTTGATTCTTATTGGGGTAGATTACATCAATCTTGCATCTGGTAATCAATGTTGTCCTTTTCTGTTTGCAAAATTCAAGACTGTACGATTTTGGTTTCAACTTATTTATGCTTGCTAACACTTATACCAATGCAATTGATAAATGCATCTTATGTTTTGAGTTACTTCTGTTATTGGGGTAATTTTCATTGATTTTCTTGGATTTTGGCAATCAATAGGCTGTCATTTCTCTGTTTGCAAAAATTCATGAATGTACTTTTGACTGATTTATGCATGTTAACACTTTTACTAGTGCATTTGATAAATGTATCTTAATATCTCACTTTTATATGCAGTTTTTTTGAATTAAATTACATCTATCTTCTTGGTTTTGGTAATAAATGATATTTTCTGTTTTTTATTTGCGATAGTTCACGATTTTACTTTTTAAAATCTGACTCATTTATGCTTCTCAACACTTTAACAATAACAATCAAGCCTTATCCCACTAAGTTGGGTCAGTTCAATGGATCAAATGATGCGATAATGTTGTACTTATAGTTTTTCTAGGTCTCCCTATCTCTAGAGGTTTGTTTACCCTCCATCTAATATATTCTCCTTACTACAAAATCCAAAATTCTTCTCTATACATGCTTAAACCACTTAAGCTTAGTTTTCACCATTTTTTCTACTTTAGGTGTTACCGTAACACTCTGTCTGATGTTGTCATTTCTAGTCATATCTCATCTAATCTCAATACACATCCACTGCAATTGCACTTATTTATTTGTTAGTTGTTTCCAACCCAATAGTATGTCTGATACAATATTGTCGGTCTTACAGCTGTTCAATAAATAATCCACTTCAGTTTGAGCTGTACTTTTGTATCCCTTAAACACTTAAGGCCCTCCTCCATTTCGACCATCCAACTTTAATTTGATGATTCACAACTCTTTCTATTTCTCTTTTGTTTTTTGTACTATGGACTCAAGAAATTAAAACCATTTAACTTGTGGTATGATATGTTCTTCAACTTTCACCTCAAAGTTAGAAACGCTTCACCTTTCGCTATTATTACATTCCATATATTCTGTCTAGCTTCTACTCACGCTAAAACCATTTGCTTCTAAGGGATGTCTCCAACCTTCCATTTAATTCCTCTCTCGACCCCATCTAAGTAGGACTATATCATCTGCAAGTAATGAGCCATAGTGATGGAAAAAATCAAGAAGGTTTTATGCCACTTTCCGTATTTTTAAGGCAATAAATTTTCTTTTGCATATAGTTGTGTTTGTTAGATTTTTTTATTTGTAAGGCTTTTATAAAACTTCTGTCGTGGTGATTACTGTTGTTTTTATTGAAGAAAGAAATATTATTATTTAGTATTAAAATTTAACAATAGGAACAAGACATGCCAATGCCATCATTAATATACTGTCATGTGCACCCTATGACCAGCTTACCGTGATCTGCTCCACAAGGCATTTTTCGGTGTGGCTTCTCTGTGCTGTGTTCTTCTAGCATGTACTTTGTACCAGTGTATGATCAAGGTTAACATGGATCACCTCAATCTCCCACGTGATAGTTCTTTCAAACTAAGGCTAGATAATATGTGACCTAATACACTAAAGTCTCGTCTGGAGAGAAGAGTTAAACATAATGCAACACCAAGCATCTTAAAAAAGGAAAAGTAATACCTGATAAAACAAATAATGGACTATAGTGATTTAAAATTAAAACATTCAATACAACATCAGTTAAGAGAGAGATAGTTATGAAGTACAGTGTTATCGTTTGCAGATGGTGAACCACGGAGGAAAGCCATAATCATGCTATTTTTAACTGCTATTCATCCATTAAAAACCATGATACCACCATCCTACACAAATTGACCATTGTAATTAGCTTAGATCTTCCATGGCAGTTCTTTGATAAAATGTACAAGAGTCCATGTCTAGAATTTTTAATTGGGCTTATGGTTTTCATATTTTTCTACAATATCTCTATAGTTTGAAGTTTATGCAATTGTGATATAACTTTAAACCATGTAAAGAAGCATCCTTTGGTTACTTTTTCTGTGGAAGACCATGGTTTTGGTGCTTTAATTTGATATATGAATTGCTTTATTTTTGCTGAACCTGTTATACCCTTGCAATCTTTTGTATGCTTATACTCCGATTCAAATGTCAGTTGATGATATTGTGCTGAATCTTGGCTTCCTTATTCCAATTCTAATTTTATTTTATGGAGTGATGTTATTATGAGTTTGTTATTGTTTAGAAATTGGCTCAATAAAATTTTGTTATACTATTGGATGAAGCTTTATTTTAGTGGTTATATTCTTTCAAGTGGAAATAAGTTGTTCTCCTGTTATCCTTAATGTTTTTGGTTTCCCTATGTTAGTTCACAAGACTGGAAGGCCGGACTGAAGATTCCACCAGCTGATACACGCTATAGGACAGAGGTATGTTAATATTTATGAATACTTTTATGCTATCTAATACATCAAGTTTCTGGTTATATGCATTTATTTTATAAATTTATCTTGATTTAGATCCTTTTGGAACTATAATTTAATTATAATATTTCTGATCGTGATTTGGATCCTCTTGGAACTATAACATAATTATAATATTTTGTTGATTGATTTATGCCTTTTGAGTGCACTGTACTCCATTAGGCATTTACAATCTGTTGTAAGTTATTTAGAGTACAATTACACTTATTGAACTTACAAACTACTTTAACTATTTATACTCTGCCCAAAGATTCAGGAGATATCAATGACATTTACCATAAATTGTGTTTTGGATTTCCATGTGTGGTGTGATTATGATAGATACTTGTATGTTAATTAGACTATTCAGGGAAGAATTTCCCTTATACACTGTAGAGCTCAGGGTCTTTACTTGCCAATACTTGAAAGGCCCTAACTCAACAAATTACAACATGCCTCTCCATTTCATCCTTCTCATTTATAGGCTATGTTCCACATATACAATTATGTTCCAACCATATATTCTAGCATGGGGTGGTGGTAGTTTCCAAAATCATAGGGTGCGGCTAGGAGTGGCAAACAGGCATGCCACCCCCCATCCTGGTCCTCCCTGCAAAAGCTTGTGAAAAAATGGGGCAGGGTGGGCCTAGTAGAGGGAGTGAACTGGAAACCTTGGCCCACCCTGCCAAAAAATGGGCTTGGGACGGGCCTGACAGCCACTGCAGCCATAAAGCCTAAAAATGAATAAAGTCATGCCCGTGCTTGGCAAAGTCTGCAAAAAACAGGACAGAGCGGGCATAATTCAAGGCGCAGGCTTAAATTCTTGCCTCGGCCTGCAAAAAATTGCAGGCAAAACGGGCATGCCCACTGGCCGGACCCGTTTTGCCTTCCCTTGGCGCAGATAAGTAAAATTGTATTATTATTAATATATTATTAACGTAGATTTAAGAGGAAAAAGACCTTGAAATTATTGAATAGAAGGTTAAAACTTGTACTGAATTACTTAATTTCCTTATGAGTTAAGCCCAGTAGTTTAGATTATATTGATCGTGGTACAAAATGGATCACTTGGTTATAGAGATTGATTATCTACCAAACACTTATACTCTTTCCTCATTTACTACAATTTCAATTGGGAAAAAAATATTTGAAAATATTAGGAGATAGTGAAGATGATGTAAGCAAAGAAGGTATGAACATTATCAACAAAAGAAACTTAGGGAACTTTTTTTTATAATGTACTTTTATTGTACCGTGGGTGTGGGCTGGCATATGTAGTTAAAATCACCCCAATCCAACTCCTACAATTTTGGCAGCCTTGAATGAGCCTGAGCAGGTGCAAAAGCGGCATGTTGTAGTTGAATCACTGCACTGGACCCTATGTTGTCAAAAGCGGCATTTCACACCATTGTGGCAGAGCAGAGTGAGTGGAGTGGGGTAGCTGCCCCCACACGCGAAGGGTTTGTGTGTAGTGTTTTTGTTTTGCGCATTTAATGGTGCTATAGTAGCTAGTAGATAGGACCCTATGTTGTCAAAAGCGGCATTTCACAGCATTGTGGCAGAGCAGAGTGAGTGGGGTGGGGTAGCTGCCCCCACACGCGAAGGGTTTGTGTGTATTGTTTTTGCGCATTTAATGGTGCTATAGTAGCTAGTAGATGACAAGCAGAAAAGTAAAAATTGAGAAGCAGGAAAGTGGAAGAAGTGAAAAATTACATTAGTAGACAAATACACAGAAGAGACTTTTTTTTGCCACACTTGACCTTTTTCCGGCCACTATCTGCGGTTTCCCAGCCGCCACTCTCACTGCATGCCCAGCGGAAATGAAGAAACAAGAAAGAAGATTTAAAAATTAAGGGTGAGGTGGGAAGGTGGAGGGTTGCAGCAGACTCAGTAGGGCGGCGGTGAGAGAATATGCTGCTTGCCCTTTTGGAGAAGATGAAGTTTCAGGTTTAGGGTTTGGGAGTTGCCATTTCAGTTTTAGGGTTTGCTCCACATAATGGGTCTATTATAAACCAAAACAGGCCCACCTGTTTCCTCATGTCTAATGGCAAATAAAATTTACATATATAATATAAATTACTTAAAATAATATTTTAATATAACTTATTTAATAGATATTTAATGTATTACTTAATAGTCGGCTATTCCTGTTTTATAGTCGGCTGCTCCGCACCGCAAGGTGATATTAATTGCTCAACGCTATCCCAGCTGTGGTTGGCAACTCCGTGCCTCTATTTGGGATCGTCAACTATGGATTTCAGGGCAGAAGTTATATTTGGATTAACTGCTCAAGGCTATCCCAGCATTTTTTAAATTACTCATTCCCTTAGTACTCCATATTCTATATATGCATTGTATTCTATATACTGCATTGTATTCTATATACTGCAATAAGGGGAATTCTTCCAATATAGAGGATTGGGATACTGTACAGAAAAATGAATTCCTGGGTCTAGTTGATTGAAACTATTGTCTTTATCGGAAGAATTAGGGTGGAATTCCCCTTATTGCAGTATATAGAATACATTGCATTAATTCAATGGTCTGACCCCCCAATTCGTGAAGGCTCTTGCTCTCTTAGTTGACAAGACACCTCTCCTCATTGTCCTTATCCATAGGCAACATTCTTTGTTTAACCATCCTATTCCCTAACAGCTACTGAATTATTTCTAATTCTCTCATCATACAACTTGTCAAATTATTTTTTTGTTACATGATTATATTAAGAAAGATCTCGAGCTTAACAATTTAGATAAAAGCAAGGTCCTGGATATAACATTATGGCGGAAGTTGATCCACGTAGCCGACCCCACTTGTGGGATAACGCTTAGTTGTGTTGTTATTTTATTCATGGATTAGTTTAAATGAAGACTGTGAAAAGTGAGCTGCCTTATCTTTTGTCTACTTAAAATGCCTAATAAATGATATCATTCATGGATTAGTCATTATAGCTGCTTTGATTATTGGGTCGTTCATCATTACTAACTTTTAATTCTAGTTTGTAACACTTATCTTGTTGCTATGCGTTTATTGTTCCCAGGATGTTACAGCAACTAAAGGAAATGAATTTGAGGATTACTTTTTGAAACGGGAGCTGCTCATGGGAATATATGAGAAGGGTTTTGAAAGACCTTCCCCCATCCAAGAAGAAAGCATTCCAATTGCTCTTACTGGCAGTGACATTCTTGCCAGGGCCAAAAACGGAACTGGCAAAACAGCTGCATTTTGTATTCCTGCATTGGAAAAAATTGATCAGGATAATAATGTTATTCAAGGTACGGCATTCTCTTCCCTTCAATGCTTTACGGGATTCTAAGAAATCTAGTTGAAAGGACTGTATATAATGATGTGTTAGTTTTATAAGGCATCCTGCCTGATACTGGTTCTGAGCAGTATCCTGCTACATAAAAAAGAGAAGAAAAATGTAACTTGTGATAGGTAAGGTTCCACAATTGTATGGTCTTCAAAGAGCAACAATTTGGTTTCATGATGTCTTACTTTGGCTTTTGCCCTTCTCCTGAAAATGATTAAAGTGCATATTTGTTAGTTTTAGACTTTTGTCTGACGTGAAAGGCTAACAGTAATAAGATAAATTCATAATATCTTTTACAATTAATATTATGTATTTTGGGGTTAGGATTTAAGGGCTCAGTTCGTATTCATACCAAAATTTTGAAAATTTCTTCAAACAAACTGATATCTTGTTGATGAGTTTTTGTTTAAGAAGATATTTTGTGATGCAGATAGATTCTTGCCAACTATAATTGAAAGTAATATTATTTTGTAGGTGGTTTTCTTTTTATCCGTATATCTTTAGGGTTTGTGTTTTAAAGAAAGCATACTGATATGCTGTGCCCATGTTTTGACTATACTGTTTGTATTATGGCACAGTTGTTATCTTGGTCCCAACACGTGAGTTGGCTTTGCAAACATCTCAAGTGTGTAAAGAGCTTGGAAAGCATTTGAAAATCCAAGTTATGGTTACAACAGGAGGTACCAGTCTAAAAGATGACATAATGCGCTTATATCAACCAGTTCACCTGCTTGTCGGTACCCCAGGAAGGATATTGGATCTTACGAAGAAGGGTGTTTGCATTCTTAAGCATTGCTCAATGCTGGTTATGGATGAGGTAAATATGTTACACCTGAGTTTATTCATTTATAGAATCCTGTTGAGAAACATCTACTATGTGAAAAACATTTCACATATCTAAAGAGATTTAGAAAAATGAGGGCTGGAAACATAATTGGATTCAATCAGACAAGTATGACTTGATGTAGAACTATGTTTCTTTGCATTTATGTATGATTTGCTAGGATTAGAGAGATCCACATTCTAAATGTTGTCAGCCGATGGTTGAAGCAAATGCCTCTGTTTACTGATATCTTATTTTTTGTTTAAATATCCATAGCTTTTTCATCATGGCATTGTTGAGTAGTTACAGTTATCACTCTACTCTGCAGTTTTTCATAGCTTTCTGTGTTTCCTCAGGCTGATAAGCTTCTCTCCCCAGAGTTCCAGCCTTCGATTCAGCAACTGATTCATTTTCTTCCAACAAACCGTCAAATCCTGATGTTTTCAGCAACATATCCTGTTACTGTGAAGGACTTCAAAGATAGGTTTCTTAACAAACCATATGTCATTAACCTTATGGATGAGCTCACTCTGAAGGGTATTACACAATTTTATGCATTTGTGGAAGAGAGACAGAAAGTCCACTGCTTAAATACTCTCTTTTCTAAGGTTTGATTTTTTTGTCATCTTGATTTTCTTATATGCCATCTGTGAATTTTATGATGCTAATAATAGTAGTTTCTTTTCCAGCTTCAAATAAACCAGTCAATTATCTTCTGCAACTCAGTGAATCGGGTTGAACTCCTTGCCAAGAAAATCACTGAACTGGGGTATTCATGTTTCTATATTCATGCAAAGATGCTGCAAGACCATCGTAATAGAGTATTTCATGATTTCCGTAATGGTGCATGCCGAAATCTTGTCTGTACTGGTATGTTGCTGACACTTTAGCAACCTCTTGTAAATTGGCAGTTTTTCTTCTTGTAAGTTGCTTGGAATGATATTTAATGTACAATATATTTGTTTTCAGTACTTAGTTATTTGGGGTCCTCGTTTCCTTTATTTTGACATATTATCTTCATTCCTTTTGATTTCTAAATGAATTCTATAATCAATAGTTGTACTCTTTATATACTGTTTATTGTAGTTTCGTATGTACATCAAGTGACATTGTGTATGTTAAGGAACCTTTTGTTTATTATGTGTATAAGCTGATGTGTGTGTGTGTGTGTGTGTGTGTGTGTGTGTGTGTGTGTGTGTGTGTGTGTATATTATACATACATATACTGTCCTAATAATTTAAACTTTCATTTTTCTTTGTGTGAAACATTTACAGATCTTTTTACTAGGGGAATAGACATCCAAGCAGTTAATGTTGTTATAAACTTTGATTTTCCCAAGAACTCGGAAACTTATTTGCACAGGGTATGTTTGATTTCTGCTCACTTTGAATCCAATTTGCCCTTGATCAATGTTTTGACAGATATTCTGCTTTTGATAGGTTGGTCGTTCAGGGAGATTTGGCCACCTTGGTTTAGCGGTGAACTTGATCACTTACGAGGACCGCTTTAATTTGTAAGTAATGTAGTTGGTGTTAAATAAGTTTTGTAGGTTCTGGCTGTAGGTTGCTGATATGTTCCATCTTATGTTCAGATATAGGATTGAACAAGAACTTGGCACTGAAATAAAGCAAATTCCGCCACACATTGATCAAGCATTTTATTGCCGGTGACCACAGTAGTTACATGGGTTGTTTTTACAAGTTTGATGAGTAGCTATGGTGAGTAACCTGACTTTTTTACTTTCGTATTTACAATTGACAATTTGGATCCTGCTTCCTGATTAAAGTTTTGATCTCTAGATGTAGAGAGATAAATTTGTATGTTGATGCGTAGCTCTTCATTGGAAACTAATTTATCTCCCTCATCAAAGACAATGCTGTAATTCATTTCTCTTTACGATAAAATGATAGTGCAGTGCCTAACCAAAATCATGTATCTTGTAGTCTTTTAACTGGGGGCTTCAGTTTTAACATTATTTGTATTGTGTTTAAAACTTTATTTGACCAAGATACCTGTTTTTTTAATTAATGATGCCATTCTAATTTCAGATAGTTGTTTTTCACATTTGTTTATGCTTAATTCATTTGTTCCATGATCTGTTCACTGTGGTTCAATTGTGTAGTTCTCTTGCTAACATGTTTTCATTTTCTACAGGTTAATGTGTCTGTCACTCAAGCAAGCAGGTGGTGTGCGAGGAAGTATTATGGAGTTTGGAGTATTGTTGGACCCTTTGTTAAGTCTTTTTTTTTTTCCCTTTTTCTTTCCAATTTCTAGTTATGAGCCGGGAAACGTGAGAGGTTGCATATGGCCTTGCATTTGAGGATGCACTATGGAAATTGGGATATTGTTGAAACCTTTGTTTAGTGTTTTATTTTTAATTAAAAGTTTCTGGATGAGAGCCGTGAACCTGAAGACATTAGAACCTCTAGAGAATTCAGTTCTGGTGAGTCCAGTTGGTGTTTCCGTTGGGTTACATTTGCAGGTGTTACTGCATGTTATCAGCACTGTTACTACATGTTATCAGTTCTGTTACTTTCAATTAAATAAATGGTTTAGAGATAATTTACCTTGTTATGAATGTCCTTTTCCATGCTATTTGATCTACTGCTGTTGAAGTTCATGCTAGGTTTGTTTTCGTGTGTTCTGGTAAAATGTGATGCTTAGTGCTGTTTGATTATGGATTTTGATCCATTTTCAGGTAGCTTTGGTAGGATACATGACCTAAGATAGATTCTGATCTATGGCTCAAACTGTGAATACTGCGAATTTTAAATCATCTTTAGATACCATAATATCCATTGGCATATGTCACGTTTCAATTGTTCTATTTTATGAACCTAGTATCTTCCTCAAACTATCTAAAAATATTTCACACTTTTTTGGGGATAAATAATAGCTCATACTTAGAATAATTCACGAGTAGTTAGGTTAGATACTTATTTTACACAACATACACACGTGATCAAGCAACACACTACGTCATAAAAGTCAACATATTATATCTAGTCGGTATAATGGGAAGATCAGTAAAGTCCTTAGTTAAGGCCGCCGCTCTACCCATCCTGCCCTAGTAAGTCCCACACAGCTCGTTAATTTTGATGACATCATCTCTCTTTTGGTACCCAACAAATACTAATGTAGGAGTCTAGCTAGGTGAGACCCTTCAATAGTTTGTCAATTACAACTTTTTAACTTTAGGTCCAATCTTACCTTATAAATATTGGATGCACTTTCTGGATATGTATTTTCAGATGTATTTTCTATACACATTTTAGTACTTTGTAAGTGAATAACACCTATTTTTCTCCAAAACTTTAGCTGAAAACATATCTTTGAAATTTGGAGATACACTTCGGTAAATATTATCACCCTATTTTGTCCATAAACTAAAATGAGAGATTTAGTTGTGGATGCTCTTTGAGGTTTTTAGTCTATTAAGAGTTTTGTGTTCTTTCTATTCTTAGTCTTATTGTAGCCATTTATCCAACATTCAAATTTGGTTTAAGAATAAACCCTTAAGCAAATCATTGGTTAAAAAAATCAAAATCTATTAAAATCGTATAAGTTTTTAAGGTAAAATTAATATTCTAATATACAAAAATAATTTTGTATTTCTCATCTAATAAATTGGGACCTGTAATCTACCTTTAAAATTTTAAATACACAAAATTTCTAACAATATTATGTTCTACAAAGTAATGTACTATTTGTACAAGTAGAGTAAATGTTAAATGCCAGAACCAAGACAAAATACAAGTGTACAATTGGCACAATTTGTTGTAAGCTATGATGTATTTGTAAATTTTCCAGAACCATCTATGACTATTTCAAACAAATCAGCCTCAGACTTTGATCAAAATCTATGGTTGGTTGAATTATTGTTCACATTGTTATGGCTTCCTGGCAATGGATTACACGCACCAATTTACAGATAAAAAGAAATTGGGAGATACATTTTCAAATATATTTTTGAATAAAATAGAAGTATTTCACTTACAAAGTTTTTGTTGGTTGGTGTAATTTTAGATGTTCATCTCTGAACATAATAACTTTTTTTATATATTTTTTTTCCAGAAATGTAAGCTACATCCAATAGAGTGAAATGAGTATTTCTCTAAACATTTCAACTCAACATTTCAGAAGTATGAGAAAGTGAAATGAGTATCTTTATCAATATTACACAGAATACAACAATATGTTATGTTGCAGTTCCATGGTATGGAAGTAGACCGTAGAACTAGGGGTGGCAAAATAGGTCCGGCTCGTTGGGCATGCCTGTTTTACCCGCACTTTAGTATGAGGTGGACCAAGGGTTTAAGCCCTCACCCTCTAAAGTGTCCGTCCTGCCTCGTCCCGTTTTTTTCGCGGGCTTTTGTGGGCATGTATATTTACTTAATTTTTTGCATTTTTAGGCTTAAAAAGTGCAATGCCCGCGGGTTTTCCCCGTCCCACCCTCACTTTTTTGCGGGGAGGGCTTAGGTTTTAGGTGCGCATCCTCAATTTTGACCGTCCCGCCCCGCCCCATTTTTTTGCGGGCTTTTACGGGGCGAGCCTAAGTGGGGCGGGCATGCCCGTTTGCCATCCCTACGTAGAACCCTCAATGCTCTAAAGTAATGAAAGATAACATCATTCAACAAGAAAGAAAATGTTATATCTTAGCCGTTTAGAACCACCATCAACAGAAAATCCCAGAAAGCACTAAGAACACTCTGTCAAAGGATCCGGTGAAGACACTCTTATTGTTATTAGAATTGGGTTTGAGTTATTTAATATGTTTAGAGTTGAATTTGAGAATTAAATGAGTTGGGTTTGAGTTATTAATAGGTTTAGAGTTGAGTTTGAAATGTTTAAGTTGCGTTTGAAAAGTAAATGAGTTGAATTAGAGTTGTCCTTGAGATCTTAAAGGATATACCTGCAACTCTTAACCTTTGAATAAAAGATGTTAGAGTTAATTGTGATGTTCTGCTGTTGTTATGAACACGCCTTGTTGAGTATTGAAGGTTGTTTGATGTTGTTAATGAGTAGTGATAAGAAATTACATAATTTAATAATTATGATGAATTATGATAAAATGTTGAGTTGATTGAGATGCTGGTTCAGAGAGGAGTCATCGTTGTGACTTTATATTTGCGATATTCATGTTGAATTTTAGGTTTAGAGATAAACCGATAATGAGTATTGGAGTTGGATGTTTGAGACAAGTATTGTATTTGTTTGTTGCATTCATGCATCATATATATCAGAGATAGGTGACATACTTCGATCCTGTGACGAGTCTCATGTTAAAAGATAGAACTTGTGACAAGTCTGATGGTGACAGACTTCGGTTCAGTGACGAGTCTCAGGTTCAAAGATAAGACATGTGACAAGGCTGATGGTTTAAAGATGGAACAGGCGACGAGTGGATTAATCAATAACATACCTATGATATCCAAAAATCTTAGTACCACATGCATTGGAGTATGAGAGATGAATACATTGCATACATAACCATATTTGTGATTGATTATTGTGTGAATGATTATGTGATTGATGAATGATATTAATTGTATTATTCTAGTTGTTATACACACTACTAATATATATGAATGTATTCTCACCTTCTGTTTGTCTCTATGTTGTTCTTTACCCCGTGGTACATATACTCAGGTAGATGAGCCTTACCTGCTTTTGAGTTGGAGGATGGCGGAGTGAGTTTTTTCACAATTTATCACCTTTGAGTTTATTTTAGTTTCCACATGTCTCTCTGATACTATAACACTGTAATGAGTTACCTTTACTATTTTTGTTATGCGAGTTGTTTAGTTGAACCCCTTTTTATTTAAATGAAGTGGTTTATATATTTTGAGACAATTAAAGTTGAAATTTTGATTTTGAATTCTGTTGATATATTATAATTTATGAGAAAAAAATTTATGTTGAGAAAATGTGATACCATGTGTATGCCTTTATTATTATTCCACATATTTTACAAAATAAGTGTTTGCGGTTTAGGGTTTTACAATGATTGTTCAAAATCCTAGAAGATTTGATTAACAAATCGATTGGGGTCCTTAGCTAATCGATTGACACTCCAAATTTAAAATGATTTTTTCTTGATTTTCAGTAAACATAAAAACAATACTTTATCTTAGAGGAATGAACAATCCAACACACGGGGCAAGTGCCAACAAACAAGATTGTATGAACTTAAACAAATGCTAGAAGGAAAAAGCTCACGGAGAAAAAAGACAAAGGAAACAAGAAAGATTCTTTTGCAGATCTCTTAAAAAAATCGTTAGAAAACACTAAGTTATCTAAAGAAGAGAAAACATCATCACTAACCAGCATATGGAGATGTGTCAGTTGCTCATAAAGAAACATTATCTATTACAAGAACGCCATTTAATGTACCTATTCTCGAAACAACAACGTCCCATCAAAGACTTATATTCCACATATTTCGTGACTGAGTAAGAGCACATGTGACAAACCTTTTTCCAGCAAAACAAAAACAAAGGCTTGGGAAAAGTATTATGGGTTGTCCACAATACTCACAAATAAAAAAAACCTTGTAACGAAGCAAGGAGAATAAAATACAAAACAAATAAACTTTTTCTCACTTTCTAAGTAGGGAATAATCTCACACGTGAATACCCCACTGGCCATCCAGATCAACCTGACGGGGATCGTGATCCATACCTCACCTCACGCTTTCAGTTGCCAACCATTTCTCATATTTAAGAAGAAAAACACACGATTTCTCAAGTATTCAAACCTATTCTAATTAATGTTTTACTTTTCGGTCTCATACTGACTTGAATATTATAGTATTATAGTGTGTTTGGATTGACATTTGCATGTGTAAAACCACGTCCGAATGCATTTTCACCGCAAAAATATAGAAGCTACAAAATATAGTTTTTAAGAGACGCACATTTTCTTGATATCCCACCGTGAAAACAAACTTACTCTTAATCTTACACATCATATATAATTCCACTAGAAAACCATAAAGTTATAAATTCTCAACTTAAAAAAAATTGAAATAAAAAAGCCAAGTTAAGTGTTAATCCTATTTAATTTTATGTATTAAATTTAAAGTGTTAAAGAAGTATTTACTCACTGAATCCCATATATCAAAAATGGTATTCCCTGGCTTGCTTGCATATCTAGATACTAATCATAATAACTAGTTGCGGCCAAAAAATAAAGTCTCTTCTGAATCTATCCGTACACTGCAAAATCTATTAAATGCATTTTCCATTAATGCTTTCGATTGAGCTCAGTCTTTTCCCTTTGACATATCTTAGCACGTCACTGTATCAGTATGTAAGTCTTGATCTTCATTCATTGATTTTTTTTTCTTGACTCTCATTAATGCAGTCACTATCATATTCACTGCGTCTGGTTTTCTCTCCCATGCCATTTCTGTGAAAATCTATATCTGCTAATGTTCATTTCACACTCTTTTCCTCTTTGTGCAAGTTTTTTCCGACAATAATTCAATTTACTCTATTCCGATCACAGATTATGCATAAGTACTTTTCGTTCCAATATAATAATAATAATAATAATAATAATAAAAAAGATAATAATGTTTTACTACTTTTCTTTATATAGTGTAGATGTGATTATGCACCAAATGTTTGTAGACATGAAAAAACATACACAAACTTGGTTTCAGCCGGTCCTCTAAAAGGTTTCTGGTAAGAAAACATTTTTAATATTAAATTGATGGAATTTCCAACTAGAACTAGAATAAGAAGGAAGAGATGATAATATATGAAACCGAATGTCTCATCATAACCAATGCTATACGGTTAATATAGGAAAAAGATCATCTCCAATTCTTTTCATTCTGTCTTTTATATATATATATATATATATATATATATATATATATATATATATATATATATATAATCCTCTTTCCTTTCTCAGAGCAATAGGTAAATAATTCCCGTCAATATCACTGAAAAGTAGGAAAGGAGTCCGCTAGTACATAACTTGTTGCATTGCATTGCAACAGTTCATTTAATAAAAAAATAATATAATGATGCAATAACTTTCCATTCAACGACTCTTTTTCTTATTTTATTTTTATTTAATAAATATAGTCGTTGCATCAACGACTCTTTTATTTATTTTTATTTTTTTATTTAAATTGTTTATTTGATTATAAATAGAAGTAAATAATATTCAAATTTTATAAGTTTATTTATTTCTTACAATTTTATCATTTTAGTCATAGTATTTTAAATTTTACTCTTACAATTTCATCTTTTAACCTTCAATTGATCATATATTTTACCTAATTTTTCATCTTCTTACTTCAAATTATTGTTGTTAAGGTCAAATGAACCCTAATCAATATAATTCTCAACAATTTATGCTCCATCTCATACAAAATTTTCAAAATCCTAATGCTCAAAATTCTCAATTTCCCTCACCTCCAACAAATTCTACCATATGTTTTCCATCACCAAACAACCCTAATATGTATTTTATACCTCAAATAAATACTCATGGGTGAATTTTTCTCATCATGAACCCGAAACACCGAATGAGTTTATGTCCGAACGTCAAGTTCCACAATTTTCTACTAAAGTTGGTCTTGAAAATATTACAATTGAAAAGGAACAAAGGCATTCCGTTAAAAAAAACCAAGAGAAGGAACGTCATTCTAGAAGTTCATCAAGGCGAAAAAGAAGATTAGTGATAGATCGAAATCGTGAAAAAGGTCATAGACGATTATTCAATGACTACTTCTTGAAAAATTCAGTATACACGGATGCCTAATTTCGTAGAAGGTTCAGAATGCATAGGCGTGTCTTTCTTCGAATTGTGGAAACCCTTGGAAATCATGACAAATATTTTCAAGTTAGGGTCGATGCAACTGGAAAAATGGGCCTTACACCATTGCAGAAATGTACTCTGCTATTCATATGTTGGCATATGGATCTTCTGCTGATATTGTAGACGAGTATGTTCGAATTGGTGAAAGCACTGCGGTTGAGTGCTTAGAGAGATTCGTAAGAGGCGTGAATGGGGTATTTAGGGCAGAGTATTTAAGAAGGCCTAATAACAATGATGTTGAACATCTTTTACAAATGGGGGAGTCACGTGGATTTCCAGGAATGCTAGGCTCTATTGATTGTATGCATTGGGAATGGAAGAATTGTCCTGTTGCATGGAAAGGACAATTTTGTCGAGGTGATCATGGTAAACCCACAATCATGCTTGAAGCATTGGCATCACAAGACTTATGGATTTGGAATGCATTTTTTGGTATTGCAGGCTCAAACAATGACATTAATATGCTAAACCAATCCAATGTGTTTAACGATATTTTGGAAGAACATGTTGCTACTGTACAATATACAATTAATGAGACTCCATATAATCTCGGGTATTATTTAGCGGATGATATATATCCCGAGTGGGATACATTTTTTAAGACCATCCCAATGTCTCAAGGAGAAAAAAGAAAACTATTTGCAAAATATCAAGAATCAGCTAGAAAGGATGTGGAACATGCATTTGGAGTGTACAATCTCGATTTGCAATTATACGTGGCCCAACGCGTGCTTGGCACATGGAAACCCTCAAACATACCATATATGGTTGCATCATATTGCAAAATATGATTGTTGAAGACGAACAACACTCATATGGAGGTAATTTTGATTACTTTTATGATAATGTAAATGACAACAACTCAACGACTGAAACATTTAACGGTCCTCATCCGAATATTGCAACAAAACTATAAATAAGAGCAAGTCTTCGTGAAAAAAAAGTTTATCGCCAACTTCAAGGAGATCTAGTCGAGCATATTTGGGAACGTTTTGGACATGAGGATGATGAAATTTAAAAGACGAATTATGTGATGTTATTTATTTTATTATTTTTAATTATATGTCATGTATTTGAGATTAATTATTATTATTATTTTAAATTTTATGTTTAATTTTAATTTTATTTATTTATATTAATTAAAATTTAAATAATTTAAATTATTGATTTAAATAATAGAAAATTTAATATGAATACTATATTAATATATTAAGTAAAGTGGTGGGACCCAATATAGGTTCTTTAGAGTTACACCATTAGAGTGAAAATTGGACGAGTTGCTTGAAGATGATGTGTCATGAATGATCCCACAAAGAACCCAATAGTGGGTTGAACCATTGGAGATGCTCTAAGTATGTAAATCGTTGGGTCAATATCACAAGCATCTGAAGTCTGTGAGTCATTACTAGAAGATTTAACTTGTTTTTGGAACATGTAAGATTTACTTCGTATTTGATACAATAGAGTTAGTATTAAAGGTACTAATTCCTTCAAAATATATGACATTCGAAGACCATGCTCAATTATAGACTCGAGTTCATGTTCAACTTTTGGAGTATCAAGAAGAATTATTGACTCATGTCTAGGTGTTGAACTCTAGATAAGTGTTTTAGGAAGAGTAAGGGTCATAAAATTATACTTAGACTTTAAGTCATTTATGTTCTCTCCTTGAGACTAAGAATAGGTGATGTATTATATATTTTTATGGAAGATAACATCTTTGGAGATAAAAAGTTTTCGACTGGGAATATGATAGCATTTATACTTTTTTGAGTGCTTAATCCAAAAGATACATCTCATTGCATGAGATTCAACTTATTGCGATATTGTTTATAAACATGGACAACCACAACAAAACCAAACATATGAGAGTTAATATTCGATATGATGGGAACATAACAAAAATATGAGATCATAAATTGAATAAGACTAATACTACCTAAGACTCAAGATGAGACACGATTAATCAAATAGACAACAATAAGAACTACCTCTCCCTAATATGAGTTTGAAACATATATTTGAAATAAGAGAGACTTAAGCACTTCAAGTAAATTAATATTTTTTCTTTCTACAGTGTTTTATTGATGAGTGTCGACACATGTGAATTCATGGATAATGACATATTTACCTATGAAGTTGAAAAATGCATGATTGAAATATTCTTCACTATTGTCTGAATGAATTCTTTTTATACCTTTCACAAATTGTGTTTGTACCATATTATAAAATTAGATAAACAATTATGGCACCTCTGATTAATATTCATTAAGAAAATTCAAATTACTCTAGTACAACCATTAATAAAAGAAACAAAACATTTAACAATTGTGAACATGTGTAAGCTTATTGATGTAAATTAAGTTATTTGAAAGTGCAAGAATATGAAATACAAATCGTAACTTGAATGAAGTTTTCAAATAAATATTTTCAATGCAAACAACATGAGCACGAGAGCCCTTAAAAGTATAAGAAATACTAGAAAGTGAAACATACGAGGATAGTAACATGGAAACAAATGTCATATGATTAGTAGCACTGACACGACCGTAAGTGTACGACTAATGTCGAACTAATAAAAAGTATCGAATCCATAGGGACTAATAGTTAAGTACCAGTTTCTATTTTTTCGGTGTAAAGCTACAGCGACCAAATAATGGTTTTAGTAATAGAAAACAATTTATAGTAAAATAACTTAAAACGGATAAAAATTATATAAAACAAGCAGGACATAGGGTTATGACTCCTATCCTAGATTTCTCCACACGACCTAAGCATTTATACTACAGGAATTCCAACCCAATTTATAGAAAAATAGTTAAAATAACAACACCTGCTTTCACCAACGTATAGCCCTACCTCTAACTAACGGGACGCTCGTCGGCTTCCGCCTGCGCATAAACATTTGTTAGTGGTCTTTACTATTGCACAACTATTAAAGATATGGCATTTCTCAATTTCCTCTGATCACTCATGTGTCTCAGATTTAACTGTTTAAAAATTTGCTTTCCGATATTGCCTATGCCCTTTCGACGCAAGTCAATACTCCTACTTTCATAGCAAGTTTTGAAAAACGCTCAGACTTTTAAAATAAAGAGCAAAGGAATTTTTGTAACTAACCTAAATCATGCGGATAATCAACCGATAGTATTCTCAACTCTTAGTCCCTAGAAGACTATTCGTTCATGGTAAGAGATATCACAAACATGTAAATCATACAAATCATAAGAAATAGAAAATAAAAACTGAAATATGCTTTGAAATAGAATAAGTGCTCCAAGGAGACTTTTACATAAGCATAGAAAGAAAAGAACCAAACTTGCCTAAACTAAAAACTCTAAAAACTAAAGATCCCCATAACTCCTTTGTAAAAGAGTTTAAATACTAAATCAAATAAACAACATAAATTAAATGAAAATTAATGAGTTCTTCAGTGCTTTGGCCCAAGGATCAGCCAGGAATCAATGCAGAGAAAAATAGAAGGAACATGTTCCTTCGAGAAAGGAAACAAAATAAGTGAATCTCGCCTGCCTGTTACGGGTCGTAACACGTATTACAGGCACCCGTAATAGGCCTCTGACTTTTGTGTTGGATGCATGAGCAAGGGAGCTGAGGTATGGGCTCTGTTGCGGCCTATAATGTGCATTACGAGGGCCCGTAATAGAGCTCTGGAATTTGTATGGAGGCTCTGGCCTTCACACTTTCTCCTACTTTTCGCTCGAATCGGTTCCTTTTCCTTCGTATGATCACAAGGGACTGAAAATAATAGAAAACACAAACTAAATCATAAAATGTAGAAAAATAGAAGAAACATAAATAAAGCATAAAGAAAGTACGATAAAAGCATACTAAAAAGATGGTGCTAAACACACTTATCAAACTCCCCCAAAACTTAGACCGTTGCTTGTCCTCAAGCAACAAAGCTCGCAAACATATTTTTGAACCAAGCAAAAAATTTAAAAATGAGAAACTAATAAGGATAAACCGTGTCGATACTCATACGAGAGTTCTTCTTCCGTTCAACCAGTCCTAGTTCTTTCGGTAATCATTCCTCAACAAAAGTATTTCGAGAACACTAACCGCGATGAAAACTCACGGACCTAGATACCCCTTTTCGGCCACCTCTCAAACTACGCTTTGGGCTTAAGTCTCTTTTTTAATTTTCCCTTTTTTTTCATTCTGACAAGCAGATTAAGACAACGTTTTCGCATGCATGAGATTATTTAAGAACATATTTTCCAGGTACCATTTTACTATATATACACATTTCTCTTCTTTTTACGCACATTGATGTTTTATTTGACAATTGAGACTCAGCCGTCGTTAGGCTAAATAACTGGGTGAGGGTTACCCAACTTAGAAGGTCGATTGTCTTTATTGTTTTTATTCATTTATTAATTCAACTTTTGGTCCCTTTATAATTGTTTCTAAACCAACCTCACTTATACAAACATGTCGGACTGTAAAAATAAACTACTTGGGGGTACTTCTCAAAGCAAAACACCATGGCACAAATCTACGTGTTGAACTCGTGTCCTTACTCCGGGAGACCTAGGTGTTCGGGTCATACTTAAGTTTCCAGACTTTCCCGAAGTCCCTATTTCTAGCCTCACTTCCCTCAACCTCTATATACTTTCTCAATACTTCATAAACCAAAAGCAATCAAATGAAAATAAATTTTTTTACAGTCCTAATTTGGGGTGGAATTCTACAATGGGTTTGGATTATTAAAGGAAAAAACATAAAAATAGAAGCAAATAACAAATAAGAAATAAAAACTAGAAAACAGGTAAATACCCCCAAACTTAAACCAAACATTATCCATAATGTTTTAGCAAAAGAAAGGGAGGGGGAAATCACTGTGCACCTCATTAAGGAGGCGGGGGGGGGGGGGGGGGGGGGGGGGGGGAACGCAGGGAGAGAGGGGCCTGGGGCGCATTACGGGCCGTAATGCCCATTACGGGCGACCGTAATACATCTCTGTTTTTCCTATGTAAAATTGTTTTCTTTTTGGTTTGGCCTCGAAGCTTCCAGGTATTCTTCCTTTCATCATTTTCTCTTGGTTCCTTAGAATTTTTACTTGTTTAATAAAAGACAAAACAAAATGAGAAAAAATTAGTCTGAAAAAGAGTGGGTTGCCTCCCACCGAGCACTTTGTTTAACGTCTCATGGTTCGACGGTCCATGAGTGCAAGACCTCATGGTGGATCCCTAAAAAAAACTTATTCCACAACTTCATTCTCAAGAGTATTAAGTTTCCATACCCACTTATCAAGATATCTCTCATATCCACTACTCTTCTTTTTCTTCTTCTTATGGTATGGTTTATACTTAACATGTAGTGGTGGTTCCGGTTCTATCCTATGTATCAACTTTTCAGGTTTCAATTAAATACCTTCATCCCCCACCTCAAAGGTTAACCTTCCCCTCTTAACATCAATATTTTTCTCGGCTTCATGGTCCTTTAATATTCTCTTTTTAAACTTGACCATTGTTAATGGTACATTGGTAAGGATATTTTCCCCCATATCCATATATCTATTGGATTGGATATCCATGAAGGTGTGAGAAAAACACAAGAAAAGGGGGGATTGAATTGAGGTTTTCACTTTTGGCTACTTTTCGCTCTTTGGTGAGTTGCGTCAAGCTATGCTATAAATGCGTTGCGGAAGCATAAATAAATTAAAGCATAAAGCAAGAGTAAAGAACACACGATATATCATGGTTCACTTGAGAACTTCTCAAGTTAGACAGTCCACCCGCCAAGGTGATTTCTCCTTAAACAAGGACTTAATCCACTATAACCAAGGTCCATGATTATAATCGCACAACCGCACTGTGACTAACTCAATGAACTGTTCAGAGATCCTTCCAGATATAACATTCATTGTCCCAACAGAAACTCTACCAGGAATTCATCTCAAATCACAGCTAGACCGTTCAGGGATCCCATCAAGATATAATGTCTACTTGAAGAGGAACATGCGCGGAAACCTGCCGTGACTAACTGCAAAATACCAAGTGTCATGACTTCCTGCATGGCCTACACCTGTGACTAACTTCACAATAAACTATTGCAACTTCATGCTCCAGAACAACCTGTTCTGAGCTGCACCAGAACCTTAATCTCAAAACATATCATCAGAACACATAGTTCTACGAATGTGTTAGCTACAAATTTCTGTGACTTCTTAAAGTTCTGACCTTTACCAGGTCCTTTAGGGAAAATGTTGTTTACAAATGTTGTGCTTCTTAAATAGCAGATTATAAACTCACTTAAGTACATCAGGAGAACCTAATACACACTAAGAATATTACATTTTATTCTTGCTCAGTTGTGTGGTCTTCTGCTTCTTCAAGTTGCTTCTTTATTAAGCACTTGAAGGTTGAAGTCATCTTCTTCTTCATAAGATTTTCTAGCTTGATCTTCGTTGAGGCACAAGAAAGAATTCTTTGTCTTGATTCACATAAGAACATTTTTGGACAACAACCCGTGTTCTTCTTCAATCCAATGATCACTTCAGTATTTGATTTATTGTTGAAGCTTCTATGATCATCTTCATTGTCTTCTGCAACTTTGCAAGTCTTCTGCAACATATGAAGTTAAGCACATTGTGAATTCAATATTTCTCTATACTTTTAGCAGATTGTTGTCAAAGAGTAATCCGCTAGAAGAGATTCATATTTAGGTAGACTCTTTGTGGCTTATGTGATTGTATGAAAACATCAACAACATGGTTCAAAGACTATTTGAAAATTTGGTTGTATGTGTGTTTATAAACCTTTCGGTTATATCAATCAACATCAACATATAATCCAAAAATAGTTGTATCCTTGATTACTTCACATAGAAGAATATTCAATTTTTGGATAATCAACCAGGTTGAGTTCCTATTTAAAATCAACAACACTCAAGAGTGTGGTTGTTCGTTTGAATACGATAGGAATCAACAACATCAACGTGTGTGGTTGTGTTTCCATTTAGAACCAACAACATCGACTGTGCTCCCATTAGGATCCAACAATATCACAAAGTATGCGATGTTTTCATTTTATAGCCAAACATAAAAAGAGCCATTACATGCCAATTAGGATACTGAGGAATTCGTTACACAAGGAATCAAATAGTACAACCACATATTGTGATTTTCCACAATTCAAAGATAGTGGAGAGGTAGTGGGAAAAAGCACTATCGTACAGTGTACCATCCTTACCAACAGTAACATTGTTATCTAAACTTCAGAGGCTTTTGATTATAAAAGTTAGAGACAATGATACTTGGGTATTCAGAGAACCTAAGTCTTTAGTTATAAGAACTTATTCACATAGAACTACGTTCTTCTGGACTTCAACACTTTGCTTGAAACCCATGGTCTTCAGAACTTCAAGTCTTAGATTCTTTATAACTTTGTTCATATAGAACATTGTCTTCAAATTCTTCAACACTTGGTTCTTCATAACCATTTTTCATAACTGTAAGTCTTAGAGTCTTCAAAACTTTGTTCATATAGAACATTGTCTTCAGAGTCTTCAGAACTTAGTTCTTCAGGATCTTAATCTTCAGAACTCATAAGTCCTCATAATCTTTCAGGAACTTGGTCTTCAGACGTTATGTCTTCAGAACTTCAAGTCATCAGAGTCTTCAAAACTTATTTCTTCAGAAGATTAATTTCAGAAGCTTCGCTTTGCTATCTGACCAGAACTACGTTCAAAATAGCATCCACAAGAGCATTGCCAACGTAACATCTGCATCATTGGATCTTTCTGATTGTGTTCGGATTCAGAAGCACACTTGCTTCTTCAACATGCTTGCGACTAATGTTACACATAGTAACTTCGCATAATAGAATTTGCGTACTGATTCATAAAGTTTGTTTGATATTAATTTATAAAATATTCATGATCCGCACTTTAACAAACTTCAAAACATAATATGGTTCTTTCATAAATACTCAATTGTTATCATCAAAACATAAAGATGGAATGCAAATACAACTTTTGTTCTTACAATATCCCCCTTTTTGATGATGATAAAACCATGCATTTTGATAGAAAATTTTATACCGGAAATCACCAAACGTAACAGGGTAATAATCGGGTAATCACCAGTGAGAATATATTCAGAGTTTTAGAGCAAAAACTCCCGCTAAATGTGTTATCCCTAAAATTTTATTAATGCTTGACCAAAGTCTCCCCCTGATTCCAAGACATACAAAATACAAATTTTGAGTTGGTCAAAACATATGATAGAGAGGATTACTTCTCTATACTCATCAGAGTCTGAATAGAACACATGCCTTCATCTCAGAACCTTGTTGCTATTAGAACTCTATGATTGTTCTTAGTATGATACCAAATTCAATATCACTTCTTGGTCTATCAGAACTTCTTCATAGTTCTTCAACTACAAAACACTGTACTTCTAGAGTATCAGAGTTTATCTTGACATAACTTCTTTCTTGGATATTTATATCCAAATATTCATTCTTGTATCTTATAACCTATTACTAATAATTCTTAGTGAACTTGTTAAGTTCCTTGGATAAACATCAAACGTTAGTGATAAATTTTTTATATCATTTGATTTTATGTTTGAGTTTGCATTCTTAAGGTTATTATCAAAATCATCTTTTAATTTCTCCCCCTTTTTGATATCATAAATAAGTTAGAGCGTCTTAGAAATTTAAGCTTGTGATTCTAATTTATGCATATGTAGATGAAAAAGAAGATTATGTAGAGCACACACACATATAAAGCAAGAACATTTGCAGAAAATAAATTCATTCATAGAAGATCATTATAACAGAAATAACAAAACATTAAACTAAATCAGACTAAGCAGAATAAATCATATAATTTATCCTATTTGTGTCTTGGGGTTTGAAGGAGGTGGAATCCTTATGAGTAGTTCTGCCATTCCCTCTTTGAGTTGTACTATAGCTGAGCGATTTTCCATTACACCCTCTTCCAATGAATCTTGTCTAGATTTCGAGTCTTCAATAAATTAACAGAGGGATGAAGGGATGATGAACCAGGTTTTTCAAGATCTTTCTGAGCCTTTTCCTCTTTTGCTTTCTTCCTTTCAACAACTATTCTGGCGGCTTCTTCTACTTCTTGCTGTCCTTGTAAGCGTTTTTCAGCCATTAAAGCTTCACTCTTACTGAACTCATCAACTAGTTTCTGAATGTTCAGATATTCCTGAGATATCCATTCTTTGAACTCATCAAATGAGACTCTCAGAGCTTGAGAGTTGATGCTAGATCTGGATTCCTCAGACAATACTTGAACCCTGTTGAGAACTTCTGTAATGATTTGACATGATCACAAAAAGTAAGGGTGGGTTGACCAGACACTCTCTTGAGATGGGAGTTTGAAAAATCTTGTTCAGCAGATGAATTGATCGATTTAGATGGAGCTGGAACTAGAGTGTTTTCAGTAATTTGATCATTTACCAGAGATAAAACATCAATAATGGGTGATGCTGATTGATAGATGAAATGTGGGATAGTTTGTTTGATGGAAGACAATAGTTGTTCAGGAATAACAGGGCTTTGAGATGGCTTTGATGAAGGTTGGGGGTACTTTCATCATCATGGGTGCAGAGACCAAAGGGTGTTACAGAAGGTGTAACAATTGTGACTGTTGAGAAGTGAAAGGAGATGTTAGGAACATCAAGAGTTAAATTTCCTTCAGGTCCTTCAGATTGAGGTTCCAAAATTTTCACAAATGGACCTTTTTCTCCCTTCTTCTTCTTGATCGGGTTTTTCATAGAACTAGATGTTCTTGATCGCTTTTTGACTTCAGTATTTTCTGGGAGAGTTTCAGAGAGCATAAGTTTGTCATTTTCACTGAGCTCTAGTGATTTAACATATGCTTAAAGTGTCTCAAGGGATTCGTAACTTGAAAAGATAGGAAATGTATCCACATGAGTTGTTTGCTCCTTTATCACATCAGGCTTAAGAGATGTTGGTTCAACTACAACTTTTTCAATAAGCTTCATCCTTAATAACATCCTACAATTAAGGTATGACCCAATGATTGTCTTCAATTTTTCTTTATCATCGGTTTGATCGATGATTTTACTTTCAGTAAGAATGTCTAACATCAATCTCCCCATGGGAATGTATCCTCTTGGACTCTTTCCTGGTTTCCTATTTTCCATAATAGAATCTCTCAGGTAGTTGAACAACATATGGAAGATAGATATTTTCCTTCTTCTCTATGTAGTTTAACAAGAACTTTTGAGTTGAGTTGATGTAATCAGGAGAGTTATGAGAGGGTATATGATTCATTGTTCCCAGAATAATTTTGTGCCAGACACGTGTAATCAGATTTAGGTCTGAGGCTTTGAACTTTCCTATCTTTGATGGAAAGTTGGAAAAGATGGATGCATTTACTTCATCAGATACATACATCTCTGTTCCACAAAGTCATATCCCTTTGATGTTTTCCATTCCTAGAAGAATAACAATGGATTTTTCAGAGATGACAATCTTTTTCTTCAGAACATGTGACACAATGAAATATTTATTTGCATCAGCATGTGTCTATAATTCTTTAACCATAAGAGGATAGATAGGACCAAGTATCCTATCAAAGTAACCTTCCCATTGTTGAGCCTCCGGATGTTCAGTTAGATCCATTCCATTATCATGCAAGTTGATGAAATCAATCAACGCTTTGTAACACACTTCAAAACCTTTTTCCTGAGTTTCTAACAAAACTTGTTCAGGTAGATCTAAGATATAACAGTCATTGGGTTATTCTGCAGGGGCCTCAGAAGGACCAGATGAAGAGGACAAAGTAAGAGATTTAGCTAACTCAGCTATTTTGGGTTGAGAGGCGGCCATGGAAGAACTTGAAGAGATTTTAGGGTTTAGGGTTTTAAGTTTGCTAAGAAAACACAGTGTAGTTGTGAGGTAATGTTGTGTGTGTAGTGAGATCATATATATATATATATATATATATATATATATATATATATATATATATATATATAGATTTTAAATACACAACTAACAATTAATATGCAATGCACGATTTAAAAAAATTGTACAGTTTTAACATTTATCAAAACACTCAATTAAAAACTAAATGTGTCTTTTCCCAATATCGCACGTCTAGTGAGTGGGACAGATATCAAAATCACGTTCACACGATCTTAAATGTAATGATCACATATAATGCAGTGACTGTTCATTACTCAGAAAGTAAATCAAAAGGCTTTACTCAAAAGATTTACTTAGTGAATATGAACCATTTTAATCACGACACTTTCACTTAATCAAAAAGTTCTTACTTAAACGCTTTGCACATTACGAAAACTATTGTTCTGACTAAAAACTACTTCTAACTGGTAGAAATATCTTTATCAGAATATCCTACAGAATGCATCAAAGATAAAATGAGAACATACCTAAGCATTTTAGAACTTCTTCCTTGTTGGTTCTGATCCGCCTTTGTTCTACTTCTGACTTGGTCTTGTCTTCCGACCATTCTTCCTATTTTCTTCAGTCTTGACACTTTGAAGGTTCTGATGAGATACGTTTTGGGTTCCCATACTTCTTCATAACATCTTTTTCTCCTTCTGCTAGGCGTATGAGCATCTACAATAGTTTTGTCTGAGAATAACCATTTAGACATTTCGTCCTTTTGATTATGATTTCTGACATCCCTTTTGCAGACTCATTCCGAAGGGCTTATGAATCAAAATCATAAGTTAACAATCATCCGTTTTACTTCAGAAAAACTTCCAATGAGCTTAATATGAGAAATTCAATGGTGGACTAATCTGTTTCTTGAAAACATCCCATACTCATTTAGAAATAATCTTCAGCAAACAATATTTCTTATTTTATGATGATTTGATTCTTTGAGCAAAATACGTTGATCAACCAATCGTATTAATATAAGTATTCAATCAAATATATAACCGTATCTGAAGAATCTATCTTGTCAGCTGATTCTGCCAAATCAGTGACTTGTTTAAATGTAATTTATCTAGCTACAATTCAGTATCCTCTCAATATCATCAACTGATATGAGACTGAGTTGTAAGTGGATTACCTCAAGTGTTTTCAACACACACCAATGGATCTTTATCTAACACAGTTAAGTGTTTGATATCCATCAATAACAAAATCAGAGCTCTGATACCAATTGTAGGTGTGAGAAAAACACAAGAAATAGGGGATTGAATTGAGATTTTCACTCTTGGCTACTTTTTGCACTTTGGTGAGTTGCTTCAAGCTATGCTATAAATGTGTTGCGGAAGCATAAATAAATTAAAGCATAAAGAAATAATAAAGAACACATAATATATCATGATTCACTTGAGAACTTCTATAGCTAGTCCAGTCCACCCGCCAAGGTGATTTCGCCTTAAATAAGGACTTGTTCCACTATAACCAAGATCCATGATTATAATCACACATCCGCACTATGACTAACTCAATGAACCGTTCAGGGATCCTTTCGGATATAACGTTTATTGACCTAACAGAACCTCTGCCAGGATTTCATCTCAACTCACAACTAGACCATTTAGTGATCTCATCAGGATATAACGTCTAATTGAGGAGGAACCTGCGCGACAACCTTCCGTGACTAACTGCACAACACCAAGTGTCATGACTTCCTACGCGGTCTACAACCGTAACTAACTTCACAACAATCTATTGCAACTTCATGCTCCAGAACCAACTGTTATATGCTGCACCAGAACCTTATCCCTAGAACATATCACCAAAACACATAGTTCTATGAATGCACTAGCCACTAATTTATGTGCCTTCCTAAAGTCCTGACCTTTACCATGTTCTTTAGGGAAAATGTTGTTTATGAATGTTGTGCTTCTTAATAAGCAGATTGTAAACTCACTTAAGTACATCAAAATAACCGAATACACACTTAGAATATTACATTTTATTCTTTCTCCGTTGTGTGGTCTCCTGCTTCTTTAAGTTGCTTCTTCATTGAGCACTTGAAGGTTGAAGTCTTATTTTCCTTCAAAAGCTTTGCTAGCTTGATCTTCGTTAAGGCACAAGAAGGACTTCTTTGTCTTGATTCACATAAGAACATTTCTAGATAGCAACCTATGTTCTTCTTCAATCCAATGATCACTTCAGTAGTTGATTTATTGTTGAAGCTTCCATGATCATCTTCATTGTCTTCTGCGACTTTGCAAGTCTTCTGCAGCATATGAAGTTAAGCACATTGTGAATTCAAGATCTCTCTACTTTTAGCAAATTGTTATAAAAGAGTGATCATCTAGAAGAGCTGCATATTCAGGTATAATCTTTGTGGCTTTTTCCAATGTTATCTTTGTTTATCATCAAGCTTATGTGATTATAAGACAACATTAACAACATGTTTCAAAAACCATTTGACAACTTGGTTGTGTGTGTGTGTGTTTATAAACCTTTAGGTTATATCAATCAACATCAACACATAAACAAAAAATGTTTGTATCCTTGATTATTTCATATAGAAGAATATTTAGTTTGTGGATAATCAACCAGGCTGAGTTCCTATTTAAAATCAACAACACCCAAGAGTGTGGTTGTTCGTTTGAATACGATAGGAATCAACAACATCAACACATGTGGTTGTGTTTCCCTTTAGAACCAACAACATCAGTTGTGCTTCCATTAGGAGCCAACAACATCACAAAACATGTGATATTTTCCTTCTATAGCCAAACATAAACAGAACCGTTACAACCCAATTCGGCTACTGAGGAATCTACTACACAAGGAAACAAATAGTACAACCACATATTGTCCTTTTCCACGATTCAAAGATATTGGAGAGGTAGTAGGATAAAGCATTATCGTACCGTGTACTATCTTTGCCAACGAGAACATTGTTATCTAAACTTTAGAGGCTTCTGATTATAAATCAATGAATGAAGCATGAGTTAGAGACAATGGTTCTTGGGCATTCAGAGAACCTAAGTCTTTAGTCTTCAGAACTTATTCAGATAGAACTACGTATTTCAAGACTTCAACACTTGGCTTGAAACCTATGCTATTTAGAAATTCAAGTCTTAGATTCTTTTGAACTTAGTTCACATAGAACATTGTCTTCAGAGTCTTCAGCACTTGGTTCTCCATAACCATTCTTAAGAATTTTAAGTCTTAGAGTCTTCAGAACTTTGTTCAGATATAACATTGTTTTCAGAGTCTTTAGAACTTAGTTCTTCAGAATCTTAATCTTCAGAACTCATAAGTCTTCATAATCTTTCAGGCACTTGGTCTTCAGACGTTAAGTCTTCATAACTTAAAGTCATTATAGTCTTCAACACTTAGTTCTTAAGAAGATTAATTTCAGAAGCTTCGCTTCGCTATCTGATCAGAACCACGTTCAGAAAAACATCCACAAGAGCATTACTAATGTAACATCCACATCCTTGGATCTTTCTGATTGTGTTCAGATTCAGAAGCACACTCGTTTCTTCAGAACACTTGCGACTAATGTTACATATATTAACTTCTCATAATAACATTTGCATACTCATTCATAATGTTTGTTTGATCTTAATATATAAAATATTCATGATCTCCACTTTAACAAACATGGTTCTTTCATAAATACTTCATTGTTATCATCAAAACATAGAGATTGAATGCAAAGACAACTTTTGTTCTTACAGTCCACCTTCGCTTCCACCAAAATTTGAAAGAAATGAATTTGTGGCTTGTAGGGAGGAGGAGAAATATAAGTTGTTTCCTTCTCTACCTCTTTGATAACTTCCTTTTCGAGTGGTGTTGGTGGATTTTTCTCACTCTCAACCTTTTTCTCACAAGAAATTTTCTCAACCAATTTACCATTCTCCTTAGGAGTTTCAACTTGATTTTTACTTTCGGCTGTCACAATATTCACATGTTCCTTGGGGTTTTGCTCGGGTTGCCCCAGAAATAATCTGGAAGGAACGAAAGAAACAGCTTGTAGTTGTGCTACTTGGGAGATTTGAGTCTCCAACATTTTGGCATGGATGATAACATTTTCAATCTCAGTATCCAACTTCCTAAGTGCCTTAATGGTGAGGAGGTTGTGATTTCTAAATTCTTCATTCACAAGAGTTTACGTTGCCATAAAACCTTATGTCATGTATTCTAGGTGAGAGTGAATGGTTGTCTCAACAAAATTTTCTATTAACATTTCAAGGTTGGATTTTTGGAAATTTGATGGTTCCTTGCAATAATGGGGTTGGTTATCATGGTAGAAATTTTGGCGATCCATCCACCCTGGATTATAGGTATTGGGATAGGAGTTTCCATAGTCATTGTTCACATGATTGAACATATTATGGATAGATCCCATACATACCACTAAAGAAATAACAAAAAAACAAACACACTAAAAAATTAGGCTCTAGTCTCTACAGTGATCAAATAGAATATCAATATCAACGTTATTGGTCCCCGACAGCGACACCACAAAATTGACACGACTGCAAATGCACGGCTAGTGTCGAAGTAATAAAAAGTATCGAATCCACATGGACCAATGGTTAAGTACCAATTTCTATTTTTTCGGTGTAAAGCTAGAGCGACCAGATAATGGTTTTAGTAATAGAAAAACAATTATAGGAAAACAACTTAAAACAGATAAAAATTATATAAAACAAGCAAGACATATGGTTATGACTCCTATCCTAGATTTCTCCACATGACCTAAGCATTTATGATATGGGAATTTCAACCCAGTTAATAGAAAAATAGTTAAACTAGCAATACATGCTTTCACCAGGGTATTGCCCTACCTCTAACGAACGAGATGCCTGTCGGCTTTCGCTAGCACATAAACGTTCGTTAGTGGTTTTTACTCTTGCACAACTATTAAAGATGGGGTCTTTCTCAATTTCATCTGATCACTCGCGTGAATCAGATTTAACGGTTTAAAAATATGCTTTCTGGTATTTCCTATTGTCACTCCCGGGATTTCCATCCTGGTAGAGACGCGAAAGTGGCGCGAAAAAGGAAGAGTCACCATCGAGACATTTTTATCCCGAAGGAAGGGTAATACTGCACAAACCCGAAAGAAGGAGAAAATGGGGTCTCGCAAACCAAAGAGAAAGGGTAAGGGAGTCGGTTACAAAATGGGAAGGTATTAGTACCCCAGATTTCTGTCGTACCCGACGGGATCCACATTTGCTAGCACTGTTCCAAAGAGTGAGGGTATATGCTACTGCTGTAACTGCTAATGAAAAGGACTGAAAAGAAATAAAGAAGAATGATATGAAAGACTAAGTAGATGAAATGGCACGAAGAAAGAGGAAAGAAACTGAAGGATTATGTTCACCAAGCATCGTTGCTTGTGCCTACGTATTCCCTTGGTGCATTAGGAAAGTCAGAACACCGTAGTTCGACTCAATAAGACTGACACAACTTGCTTGTCTTTTTTAGAAGGGAACTACTTATTTTTTTAGCTTAGGTGTTCCAGGCTCGTCTGAAACAAATGCGTTTACCGTCTTGCAAATGACAAGTAGGAGAAAGTTCTTTCATTTAGAATGAGGGAGGTGTAAAGAGAATTCCCAAAGGAAATACGCTTATTGTTTGTTTGAAGTTTTTAGAAGCATTTTATTTGAGAGTTTGCATATGAGAGTGTATTCAAGTCTCATTAAATGGAGTATGTATTTCTTACATCGCTCCAAGATGGAATGAGTAAGAAGCACACCTAAGTATGAAGGAGATACCCAAACTTATTTCCAAAGATTAAGGCTCAAGCACACTAGCCAACTTTATTTATTAAGTGTTTTTGTTGTTTTTTGAAATGAAGAAGTGTTTTTGGTTATTTGTGGAACATCTTCATGCTAAGACTTATTCATCATGATAGATACCCTACACCTCATCCCCATATGGAATGAATTCAAGTATCCCATGGCAAAGTATCTTGGCACCTGGAGAAGCTCATCCTTCATTAGGTGTTTTTTAGCTTTTGTTTTGAGATGAGAAATAGACTCAAAGAGAGCAAAAGGAAACTCTAAGGGGGACTAAGACCAACCCTATGTTATCATATTACTATTTTCTATGGTTATTAAGGTATGAGAACTTTATCCTCAAATAAAGGATAAGGAGAGGAGAAGAAAGAAGAAGGAGAAGAAGAAAGTAACTTACTTCCAAGATGGAAGTTAAGTGGTTTCTAAGAGGGATGAGAGAAGATTGTACAAGAAAATCATATTTAAATGCTTAATCAAACAAAAATTGAAATTTTAAAAGACGAGGGAAGAAGTTAGAATATGGATGCACATCCACACTCTTATGACTTACCATAGCCCCTGAAAAGTTAGCAAAATGAAACACAATTGCATATAAGAAGTGAAAGAGAAACCGAACAAGGAAATAACCCACATGAAAAGGATCCTAAGGTAGGAGAACCTATAAGGTAATAACACAACCAAAACAAAGCTCTAATAATCCTAAGGTACCTAAATAAACTCAAACAAGGTCAAAGAAGAACCAAAAAAGCAAACAAGTTCACAAAATGCACAACTTAAGAAGTATGAATTGCATATGACCTATAACTTGAATGAAAGAATGTATGAATCATAAAAGTGAGAATGTGATGATCTATAATAATCTCTAAGATTATATGAGATGAACATACAAAGGATGCATGAGTTAGTTCATAATGAGAGGAGATGAAGAAAAGAAGATAGGTCCATGTTCACATAAGAAGAAAACAAAAAGTTAAGATTACAAGTCAAAGTTGAAAAATGGGTATGAATAAATAAAAGTCACTATCATATTACCAATATGATATTATGAGGATTCAAGTATTATCATACCAAATTCACATGTGAAATATGTCAAGACAATTCAAACAAGTAAGCAAAAGATGTCACGTAAGAAGTGAATGCCAAATACTTGAGATGCAAGTCATAAATGCAAGATGACATACAAGAATGAATGCATATAATCATGAATTAAGTAGCATATATATGATGATATTCTCATAGGATTAATGGATTATCATACTTGATGCATACATGAAACATGTTAAGCATAATAAGAGATGAAGTGTTGAAGTTAGGTCAAAGTTCAAACAAGGATGCATAAACACACAAAAAATGAAAACACAAACCAAAAATGACCTATAATATGAAATAGATGACCTATAAATGTCTAAACATGTCCTATAGTATCAAACAAGCAACCTCATACAATGGCACAAGTGCCTCCTAATGGACTAGGGTTTGGAAGTTAAGAAAGGATTCACAAAAAGTTGCTTCAAACACAAGCTAACAAACAAATGTCAAAGCACATTCAAAAATTATGAAAATAAATCACATATGACTTAAGTAAGGGGATAATGAAATTTCAAAATATATCACCAAAATTAAAAATAAAGCTACTCAAACCAAAGCTTCAAAGTCACATAAAGTCAAAGAAGAAAAGTACACAAGATGAAGATCAAAATGCATGCTAAAATGATTTTAATAATGTATGAAAAATGTTTTTGAACACTTCAAGATGTTTATGAAATAATTCAAAAAGAGTGGATGCATAATGTTTCATGAGCTATGCAAAACAATTCAAACAAGTTAAGGTATCAAAGAAAGAAACAAGTTCAAAAAAAATAAAAGAAAATTCTTAAAATATGATGACAAATTCACAAAGTCAAAAATAAAAATATGAAAAAATTATTTAAATGAAATATGATGCTTCATGATTTTTTGGGAATTTTTGGATGCATTTTAGTAATTTTAAAAATTAAAAAGGGAATGATATGCAAAAAAGAAAATAAAATGAGGAAACAATGAGGGAGGGTGTAACATTAGCACAATTCACGTTGAAATCAAGCACTGGGCTCAGGGAGTAAGTTCCAATAACAAGTCAAAGCCCAGGGTCCAACCAACAAAGTCAACAAGGTCTATAGTGTTCCCAGTCCACATAATTGACTATCATCTGAACCACATGATGTATCTCACGCATGTAGGTAAGTCAACATAAGCAAAGTATGTGAAATGAAGAGCCAGGATTCAAAGCACAAGGTAACACACATAAGGAGAATGCACGGACCAGATTATGTCTTCTCCATAAAACCTCTCACCTGAAAGTTATAAACTAGACGTCGGAGCTAGGGCTCCGGTCGTCTTCTCCGGTGACATCAAACAGAGATCTTCCCAAAATTTTCCAGTAATCAAGACAAACACCACAATTCCACTAAAAATTTCATACTGATTCCAAATATCACATCCAAATTACCAAATCATGCATGTATAAATCAAATCGAAGCAAAACATTATGAACACAAAATTTTTAGATCTACGATTCAGCCATGTCTTACGTCCAAATTACACAAAAATCATACCAAAATGCTCAACATAACAAGTGGAACACAATGAACACCTAAAAAAAGAAACAAGAGGATGAAATTTGACTCATCTGAAAGTTGAAGCAAACTTAAATACTCCTAGAAATCCAGTAGGAAGGTGCAAATCTACTCCTTTTGATCTATAATTGCAAAATAAATGCAATTAGAGCCTTGAAACATCTAGATCTAGAGATTTGAAGTTGAATTTTCCAAAAATGAACCTAGTGAAATCCTTAGTATGAGCTTCAATCAATGGTGAATTATTGTTCCTTGGAGCTTGCTGATCAAGAATATGCAAAGAAATCTCACTGAAACCCTAAGAGAAATGCAATTCTAAGAGAGAAAGCAAGAAGGTGAAAATTTGAAATATGATGAATGGTGAAGCTCTATCCCAAACCACATGAGTTAGAGGCTTATATATGGATACAAATGGGCATGACTATGGTTTAGAATCCAGCGGAACCATGGTTAATGAGTTTTGTGTGATTTTGAAAATTTGCAATTTCAAGTGGAAGTGAGGATTGGCATGTGCATGGAATGTGTTATGGCCATGAAGCAATATCATTTTATGCATTGATTGCATTGTGATTGAATTTGGGCATTGGGAGTGCATGTTTTTTGTGTTTGAATAGATATTTCCATTTGGCCATTTATGGAATATGTGAAAAATATGTCATGAAATACCTTGATTCAAAAGCCAAATGTGTGCTAAATGAAGTTTATTTGAGTTTTATGATATGATTTTGGCAATTAGAAGCAAACACAAGTCAGTTTGAGGCCTTTTGCAAAAGGTGGAAAAATGGAATGCATGGAAAACCCTAAAAACCAACGTGGATTCCTTTGATCATAACTTTTGAACCAAGAATGCTATGGATATGATCACTTACTTTTTGTAAAGGGAAAATGATGATATTCAACTTTCATGTTTGGTAAAAATCCATTTGAAGCCTTTTTGATGATGAAAAGTCAAGTTGAATGTGAGGTATAAGGCTTCCAAAAATAGAAACTTTTAATTACAAGTCATTTCCATTTTTATTAACTTTTGCCATGAGATTTGATTCTTGATGAATGATGATATTATTGATATTTCTTGACCAAATAAAGTCCATGAACTTGAGGAGCATGATCTCGACCTTAAAAATAAATGGTTGACTTTTCCTCTCCACTATTGCCTTTTGCTTAGTTCTCAAGTAATTGATCCACCGGAAACTTTCCATAAGGAACCAATGGACAAAATTCCATCTATGAACACTTGTTAACATATATAATGATATGAGAACATGTTTTAACCAAAATCTTGATGATTGCTTGCTTTGGTACCAAACCCTAGTTTGGACCACTTATGTAAGAGATAAGGCCCTAAGCCAACTTCTTGATCAATTCACCTCTTCCAATGGCTTGAGGGATAACATGAGACATGAGAAACCATTGAGGATTATTGAGAGACACTTTGCTCTTATTGTTTTGGCTTTGAATGATCACAACTTTACAAATCAACTGATCACATGCCTTATGCTTCCACCAAAGAATGTATACTTAATCTTTCTATGATATGAATGCAATGCAATGTATGGAAATGATATGCTAGATGACATGAAAATGAGAGGGAAAATTTTGGGGTGTTACACCTATACCCTTTTGGCGCAAGTAAATACCTAGAGGCAATACTTCTACTTTCGTATCAAGTTTTGAAAAACACTTATACTTTTAAAATAAAGAGTAAGGAATTTCTATAACTAACCTAAGTCATGTGGATAATCAAACATTAATATTCATAACCCTTATTCCCTAGAGGACTACTCGTTCATTGTAAAAGATATCGCAAACATGTAAATCATACGAATCATAAGTAATAGAAAATAAAACCTGAAATATGCTTTGAAATAAAATACGTGCTCCGAGGAGACTTTTACAGAAGTGTAGAAAGAAAAGAACCAAACTTTCCTAAACTAAAAACTCTAAAAACTAGAGATCCCCATAACTCCTTTGTAAAAGAGTTTAAATACTAAATCAAATAAAAACATAAATTAAATGGAAATCAATGAGTTCTTCAATGCTTTGGCCTAAGGATTAGCCAGGAATCAATGCAGAGCAAAATAAAAGGAACATGTTCCTCCGAGAAAGGAAACAAAATAAGTGAATGTTACATGCCTGTTATAGGCTGTAACACGCATTACGGGCACCCGTAACAGGCCTCTGACATTTGTGTTAGGCGCGTGATCAAGGGAGACGAGGTCTGGGCTTTGTTACGGCCCGTAATGCATATTACAGGGGCCGTAACAAAGCTTTGGATTTTGTATGGAGGCTCTGGCCTTCATGCTTTCTCCAGCTTTTTTTGCTCGAATCGTTCCTTTTCCTTCAGTATGATCACAATGGCCTGTAAACAATAGAAAACAAAAACCAAAGCATAAAATGCGGAAAAATATAAGAAACATAAATAAAGCATAAAGAAAGTACGATAAAAGCATACTAAAAAGATGTTGCAAAACACACTTATCAAGCACCTAAGTCAATAATCCAAGCATTCTTAGGAGTATTGCTACAAAAAAAAATGATTAAGAGTGTAAACTCCTACTAGTAATTACTGAAGGTGTAACATAATTAATAACTTATTTAAATAAAGAGACAATAACTGAGAATGTGTTGAACAAATAATCGAATATAAATCATTTGTGACAAAAGTACCTAAAAAATGAAGTATGTCAGAGTTCACTTTTTGACCACATACACGAAAAAAGGATGGATTGTTGAGAAAAATGACATCTAGATTTATAAAAAATAGAAGCCGAAATGGGGGTGCATGTGTTAGATATGCGGGTGGTAGAGAGTAATTAGATCTCACACACCATGGTAAATATGGCACATGCACCAAATATTATTGATGGCGTTTTAGGGGATGACCAATCTAGGGGCAACATTCATAATGGTGAGATTGTTGGTGGAAAAACATCTTAGTGTTGACTTCAAATTTGAATGGTAAGTCTCACATCACCTATGAATGAGTAAAATGTTGAATTTATAAGAGAGTTGACTCATATACTTGATGCCATAAGGTTTTGGATGGAGATGTGACACCCCCTCTCTTGTGGTCCTGGATCATTGAGTCGGTTGTTACTCCTGCATTTCCAAGTTTCGTCCAACAAGTTATATCAGAGCCTTTATTCAACTTGGCGGGGGGGGGGGGGGGGAGATATCCTATGAATGATCTTGTTATAGTATGTGGAAACTCACACTTGCGGAGGATATTGTTGGATTCAACTATGAGTGTATTGCATATGAATGTGCAAAATGTTAAATTCATAAGAGAAGTGACCCATATACCTAATGCCTTAAAATTTTAGATGGGGTCGTGGAATATATTCTCTAGTGGTCTTGGAGCATTGAACCCCATTGTTGCTATTAGCTTCCCCAGGCTCCCTAAGTAGTGGTATCAAAGTTTTGGTTCGATTCGAAGATATAAGTTCTTAGTATGCTCTATGGTTGGATATTTGTCTAATCCCCCACATCAGAAAAGAATGATGTTGTTGTTTGTAGATGTTTAAGAATTGGCAGAATTTTTGACCAAACAAGAAATATTAAATTCAGTTCAGAATGTCCTATCAGATGTTGGGACATTATCAAACAGAGTATGTGAATTTATTTCAGGATGTCTCATCAGATGTTGGGACATTATGTGAATAAATTAAGTTCAGTTTTTCAGGATGTCCCAACAGATGTTGAGACATCTCAGACCTGCTACCAGAATTAATTAATGATTAACTGATCAGAGATATTTAAGGAGAAGTATCTGGAATTAATTAATGATGGATAAAAACAGAACAAGGCGCATCTGTAGGGTGTTTTATATTGAAGATTCAGATTAAAACAGAAGACCTAATGCACCTAGAATATAGGAAGTAACAAACCCTAAATTCAAGGTGACAGCTGCTGCACATTAGGGCTGGATCATTCTACAGAAAGCCCAAAATTCAGATATCTATTTAAACAACAGAAACTCATAGAATTGAGTACGAATTTGAGAAGACCAAATAGGGTGTCTAGAGTTTTAATAGCAGGTTGTTTTTATTGTACCACTTTATGAGCTTTTAAGCAAAAGTGCATTTGTGACTTGATTGAAACTGTGAAGTAAGATCAAGCTGTATTGTTTGAAGGATGTCTTCAATTTCTGTAAACTTGTAAACTTGATCACTGTGTGATTGAGGGGGAGTGAGTAGGGTACTCTTATCTAAGTGAGTCTTAGGTAGAAATTGCATTGGGTAAGTATTAAGTGATAGATTAAACAGGGTGGTTTAAGTCTAGAATTAATATTACTAATAGTGGATTTCCTCCTGGCTTGGTAGCCTCCAGATGTAGGTGTGGTTATACACTGAACTGGGTTAACAAACTTCTGTGTTGTTTACTTTTCTTGCTGTTTAAGTTTTGGTTAAATTTGTCAAATGTCCTATTAAGTGTTGGGACATCTCTTAGGACATCTCATACCTGATCACAGAATTTCAATTGGCATCAGAGCAGGCACCCTGCCTGTTTATACTGGGTGAGATCTAGGGAATAAAAATTCTGTAACATGGACAGAGATTTAGGGTCAGTAAATAGACCACCTATACTGGATGGATCTAATTATGACTACTGGAAGCCAAGAATGATTGCATTCTTAAGGTCACTTGACAACAGGGCATGGAGAGCAGTTAATGTTGGATGGGATCATCCTGTCCAAGACACCAAAGATGGATCAAAAGTGCTGAAACCTGAAGAAGAATGGAGTAAGGAGGAAGAAGACTCAGCACTAGGCAACTCAAATGCCTTAAATGCTTTATTCAATGGCATTGATAGAAACATTTTCAGACTTGTGCATCATTGTGAGCTGGCCAAAGATGTTTGGGATACTCTCAAAACAACTCATGAAGGAACATCAAAAGTAAAAATGTCAAGACTTCAACTCCTCACCACCAAGTTTGAAAACTTGAGAATGAAGGAAGATGAATCAATTCATGAGTTCTATATGAACATCTTGGATATAGCCAATACATCTGGAGCTTTGGGAGAAAAGATGACTGATGAAAAGCTTGTAAGAAAGATTCTCAGATCTTTACCAAAAAGATTTGACATGAAAGTCACTGCAATAGAAGAAGCTCAAGACATATGCTCCATGAAAGTTGAAAAACTCATTGGTTCTCTTCAAACTTTTGAGATGGGAATGAATGACACAAATGTCAAAAAGAACAAAAGCATAGCCTTGGTGTCAAATACAGATGAAGAAGAAGATGATGAATCAGCAAATGATAAAAGCTTATCAGAAAACCTTGCCTTGATTGGAAGACAATTCAAACAGATTCTCAGAGGAATGGAAGGAAAATCCAAACCTAGTGGAAGAAACACAAACTCTGAGAACAGAAGACCTTATGATGCTAACAAAAGATTAAAGTATGCTGAAAAGACCAGTCAAGATAAAGGAGTCAAATGCCATGAATGTGAAGGATATGGACACATCAAGTTTGAATGTCCTACCTACTTAAAGAGGCAAAAGAAAGGACTCTCTGTGACCTGGTCTGATGAAGACTCAGGAGATTCAGAAGAAGAATCAACTAAGCATATTACTGCTTTAGCTGGACTGTGTGAATATGATAGTAATTCCAGTTGTGGAGAACTTACTTATGAAGAACTTGAGCAAGCATTCAAAGATCTATACAAAAGAAGATCTGAAATATGCAGTGAAGTTATAAAGCTAAAGAAACAGAAGGAGGCATTAGAAGATGACAAAGCAAATGATCAGGAGATCATTGATACCTTAAAAAGTGAAATAAGCCTTCTCAACTCTAAGTTGGAACATATGTCCAAATCTGTTAGAATGTTGAACAGCAGCTCAAACACACTGGATGTTATTCTCAGCAATAATAAACATTCAGGGGACAAAAGTGGACTGGGATATAACAGAGATGAAGCCAGCTCTAGCAAGACTACTTCAAAAACTACACAGTCAAACAAGATGTCCCAACAGATGCTCCAACATCAGAACACAAAGACAAACATAATGTTCCAACAGATGTCTCAACATTCTGGAAAGAACAAAATGAAGAAGAAGTATCAAAGATGGAGATGCCATCACTGTGGAAGATTTGGACATATCAAACCTCACTGTTATAAGCTACATGGATATCCAAATCAGATGTATCAGCAACCTTCCAAACAAAAAGTAGAAGATACCAAGAAAGTGCTGCATAGACATCAAAGAAATCAGCAACCTCCTAAGCAGAAGACAGAGGTCATCAAGAAGGTTTGGAGACCAAAAGCTGACATTCAGACTGATCAAAGCCACATACCCAAGAACCAGATCAACAATAAAGCTTTGAGATCAGCTGAACAACACACAGGGCAGAGGCATCAAAAGAAATCTCAGCTCATCTGGTCAAAGAAAAGTACTGCATACATAGCACATACATCTCTGAGAGTTTCAGCTAAAGAAGACTGGTACTTTGACAGTGGATGCTCAAGACACATGACTGGATTGAAGAATTTGCTAGTAAACTTGAAATCACATTCATCCAGGTATGTTACCTTTGGAGATGGAGCTAAAGGAGAAATCAAGGGAGTTGGAACCTTGGATTGTCAAGATGTTCCAAGACTAGATGATGTGCTGCTAGTTAAAGGTTTAACTGCTAACCTGATCAGCATAAGTCAACTATGTGATCAAGGATACAATGTAAACTTTACCAAATCTGAATGTATAGTGACTAACAAAGAACAAGAGGTTGTCATGAAAGGAGCCAGATCTAAAGACAACTGTTACATGTGGGAATCCCAAAATCTCAGTCTCACTTCAACCTGCTCTCTAGCTAAAGAAGAAGAAGTGAAACTGTGGCATCAAAGACTAGGTCATCTTCATTTCAGAGGCATAAAGAAGATCATATCTATGGATGCTGTAAGAGGTATTCCTAAACTGAAGATTGATGATGGCAAAATATGTGGTGAATGTCAAATAGGCAAGCAAACCAAGATGTCCCATCCAAAGCTCCAACATCTGACAACTTCCAAAGTTTTGGAACTTCTACATATGGATCTTATGGGACCTATGCAGGTTGAAAGTCTTGGTGGTAAGAGGTATGCCTATGTTGTAGTTGATGATTTTTCAAGATTTACATGGATAAACTTCATCAAAGAGAAGTCAGATGTATTTGATGTATTCAAAGAATTATGTCAAAGATTGCAAAGAGAAAAATCCAGCTGTGTGATCAGAATAAGAAGTGATCGTGGAAAAGAATTTGAGAATCAAAAGTTCTTAGATTTCTGTTCTTCAGAAGGAATCAATCATGAGTATTCTTCACCTATCACTCCTCAACAGAATGGGATAGTGGAAAGGAAGAATAGAACCATTCAAGAATCAGCAAGAGCTATGATCCATGCTAAAAAGTTACCTCTGTATTTCTGGGCTGAAGCTATGAACACTGCTTGCTACATCCATAATAGAGTTACCTTGAGAAAAGGAACCTTGTCCACAATATATGAAGTCTGGAAGGGCAGAAAACCTACTGTGAAGTATTTTCATGTGTTTGGAAGTAAATGCTATATTCTGGCAGATAGGGAGCAAAGGAGAAAAATGGATCCTAAAAGTGATGAAGGGATTTTCCTTGGATACTCTATAAACAGCAGAGCATATAGAGTATTTAATTACAGAACAAAGGTTATCATGGAGTCCATAAATGTGATAATTGATGATGCTTCTACAGATGTCCCAGAAGATGTTGGAACATCTGCTGATATCAAGATTGAAGCTGAAGAAAAGAATGATCAATATAACTTCACTCAAAATGATACAAGGTCAGAAGATTCAAGCAAACCTCCCTCCATAAGAATACAGAAGGATCATCCCAAAGACTTAATAATTGGTGATCCCAACAGAGGTGTAAGCACTAGATCAAGAGAAGTGATTTCAGGTTCTTGTTTTGTTTCCAAAATAGAACCTAAAAATGTCAAGGAAGCTCTCACTGATGAATACTGGATTTGTGCTATGCAAGAGGAATTAGGTCAATTCACAAGGAATGAAGTGTGGAATCTTGTACCTAGACCTGATGACATAAATGTGATTGGTACAAAATGGGTGTATAAGAACAAGTCAAATGAACAAGGAATTGTTACAAAGAACAAAGCTAGACTTGTGGCTCAAGGATACACTCAAATTGAAGGGGTAGACTTTGATGAAACCTTTGCACCAGTAGCAAGGCTTGAATCAATAAGACTACTGTTGGGAATTGCTTGTATCTTAAAGTTCAAGCTATTTCAAATGGATGTGAAAAGTGCCTTTTTAAATGACTATCTTAATGAAGAAGTATATGTAGAACAGCCTAAAGGATTTGTTGATCCAAGCTGTCCAAATCATGTATACAAATTAAAGAAAGCACTTTATGGTCTGAAGCAAGCTCCAAGGGCATGGTATGAAAGACTGACCACATTTCTTATCAAGCAAGGATACAGAAAAGGTGGGATTGATAAAACCCTGTTTGTTAAAGATGAAGAAGGAAATGTCATGATTGCACAAATATATGTTGATGACATTGTGTTTGGTGGGATGTCTGATAAGATGGTCAAACATTTTGTCAAGAAGATGGAATCTGAATTTGAAATGAGTCTAGTAGGTGAATTAACCTACTTTCTTGGTCTGCAAGTAAAGCAAATGGAAGACTCAATGTTTATTTCCCAAAGTAAGTACTCCAAGAACATAGTGAAGAAATTTGGAATGGAAAATGCTTCTCATAAAAGAACTCCTGCTCCCACACATTTAAAGCTAACTAAAGATGAAAAGAGTGAGAATGTAGATCAAAGTTTATATAGAAGCATGATTGGAAGCTTGTTATACTTGACTGCTAGCAGACCAGACATTGCTTTTGCAGTAGGAGTTTGTGCAAGATATCAAGCTGATCCAAAAGTCAGTCATCTTAATCAAGTCAAGAGAATCCTTAAATATGTTAATAGTACTTGTGACTATGGCATAATGTACTTTCATGGTTGCAAACCAATTCTCACTGGCTTTTGTGATGCTGATTGGGCAGGAAGTGCTGATGACAGAAAAAGCACTTCAGGAGGATGCTTCTTTCTAGGAAACAATCTGATTTCTTGGTTCAGTAAGAAACAGAATTGTGTATCATTATCTACAGCTGAAGCTGAGTATATAGCAGCAGGTAGCAGTTGTTCTCAGTTGGTTTGGATGAAGCAGATGCTCACTGAGTACAATGTCCCACAGGATGTCATGACATTGTACTGTGACAATTTAAGTGCAATCAACATATCAAAGAATCCTATTCAACATAGCAGGACAAAGCATATTGATATCAGACATCATTTCATCAGAGATCTTGTAGAAGAGAAGGTGATTTCATTGGAGCATGTTGCTACAGATCTGCAATTAGCTGATATCTTTACCAAAGCATTGGATGCTACACAATTTGAGAACTTAAGGGGCAAACTTGGAATCTGTTTATGTGATATTTAGCAGTTAATGAGATGTGCCAACATGTCATATGACATTGCATGGCATAAGTTCCAGATGGCAAAGCTAGTCTGGACAAGATCCTTGGGAATTCCACTCCTAATCATTTGGACTGTAACGACTACTTATTTAGTAACTACTTATAAGAAGCTATCAAGATTCTCATCATATCATCACAAGCGAATCACATTAACTCTCAATCCTTCAGAAATCAAAAACCCTAAAGCTGTTCATCAATCTTCCTCTACAATGTCTCAAAACCCTAAAACAGCTGAGGAAATTCTCAACAAGGAAGACGTGGTTCATGCCACTCCAATCTCTGTTGTGCCAATGCCATCAACACCATTGGACGAGCTCAGGGGAAACGCCTCTCACACTAAAAAGGCAAGAACACCAAAGAGATGTAAAGATCAAATCAGAAGCAAAGCTAAAGGCATTCCCTCTCCTGCTAACAGAACCCCAAACTCTTCAAAATATGTTGATGATTCCATCAAGGAGATTATCAACCAAGTTCTTTCTGAACAAAGAGTGGTGAGAGGGATCTCTGTTCCTTTGAACACCATTCCTGCATCTCAAGAAGAACCAGCTCAAACTGCAGAAGACACTGCTGGAGAACCAGATGTCCCAATGAATGTTGGAACATCTGTAGATGAGAAAGAAAACTCATCTGATGCTGAACAGACTGAGGACCAGAAAGAGGCCTCAAGTGAAAGTGATAAAGAAGTTTCTATGGAACAGGCTAAAGACTCAAATGAAGATCAAATTCCTGCTGATCAACAAGCTGAAGAGGAGACTGCTCAATCTCCTCCAGTAGTCAATCTGGAGCAGGACTCTGATGCAGAAATCATAGCATCTGTCAAACCCAGCATAGCCAAAAGGCTAAGGTCCAGGAAAGGAAAGTTGCAAACTGAACCTGTCATCCCTGAGAAGAAGAAGGCTAGTCCAAAGAAAGGCAAAGCTAAAGATACCTTTGGTCCAACAAAACCCTGGAGCAAAGTCCAATCCCAGAAGAGAAAAGCTGCCACACCATCAGATTCAGATGTTGAATCAGATGTCCCAACATCTCCTCCCAAGAAAAGACCAACACCAGCAAGAGCTTCAACTGCTGTTCCAGAAGCTCCCTTGGACAACATATCATTCCATCTTGTCTCTAGTGTCAACAGATGGAAGTATGTGTACCAAAGAAGGGTTGCCCTGGAAAGAGAACTAAGCAGCAATGCACTTGAGTGCACAAAACTGATAGACCTCATCTCTGCTGCAGGACTATTCAAGACAGTCTCAGAGTTCTCTCCCTGCTATGAACTTCTTGTCAAAGAGTTCATTGTGAATCTTCAAGAGGATTGCTCAAATGGTAAGTCCTCAGAGTTCAGAAAGGTGTTTGTGAGAGGTAAGTGTGTTGAGTTCTCACCTCAAATAATAAATCAATACCTAGGAAGAGAAACAGATGGACCCAATGAGATAGGCAAGACAGATAATCAAATCTGTAAGGTGATCACTGCAAACCAGGTCAAGGCATGGCCTGTAAAGGGAAAGCTATCTGTGAGCATGCTTACCAGAAAGTATGCCATGCTTAACAGGATTGGAACTGCTAACTGGGTGCCTACCAACCACACTTCATCAATCTCAACTGGTCTGGCCAGATTCATCTATGCTGTGGGAACTCAAACCAAAATGGATTATGGAGCTTATATTTTTGATCAAACTATGAAGCATGCCATCTCTACTGCAACAAAGCTGCCAATAGCTTTTCCATCATTGCTGTGTGGGATAATGCTCAATCAATACCCTGGCATTCTCATTGACAAGGATACAGCATGCAAAAGAGAAAGCCCCCTGGCTTTTCACTACAAAATATTTCTCAGTCACCATGCTGCAGATGTTGAAGCACCTGCTGGGACATCTGCTGGTCCCTCAACCACTAGGAATCCAATCTCCAAGAAGACTTTAATTGCTGAACTCAAAAGCACCTGCAAAGAGCTTGAAGCTAGAAAACAGAAGCTTGAGGAAATAATTAAGAGGTTGGAAAGTGAAGAAGATCAGAATGCTGCATTTGATGAAGACAGTGAATCTGATGAAGCAAGTGAAGCTGAAACAGAAGATGAGGAAGAAGCTACTGAGAGTGATGAATCTGAGTGATCATTGTAGGTGAGGAAATTGTAATGACAGCACTGCTTTGTACTTTTGGACTAGTATCTTTGGCCCCCATAATTTGTGTCTAACAAGGGGGGAGAACAACAACAACAAAATTTGTACTGCTGTTTAATTAAAATGAAAAATCTGTTTGTTTCTGCTTGAACTGAATCAGTGTGTTTTGATGAATATTTCTGTTGCAACAAAACTGGACACATATATGTTTGAGGGGGAGTAATCTCAAATAAGAATCAACAGAAAAGTAATGCTATACTCTGATAAAAAGAACTTCTGCTGCACTCTGATAACCAGAAAAGATGTTAGCCAAAAATTAGCCAAAGGGGGAGTTTGTAGATGTTTAAGAATTGGCAGAATTTTTGACCAAACAAGAAATATTAAATTCAGTTCAGAATGTCCTATCAGATGTTGGGACATTATCAAACAGAGTATGTGAATTTATTTCAGGATGTCTCATCAGATGTTGGGACATTATGTGAATAAATTAAGTTCAGTTTTTCAGGATGTCCCAACAGATGTTGAGACATCTCAGACCTGCTACCAGAATTAATTAATGATTAACTGATCAGAGATATTTAAGGAGAAGTATCTGGAATTAATTAATGATGGATAAAAACAGAACAAGGCGCATCTGTAGGGTGTTTTATATTGAAGATTCAGATTAAAACAGAAGACCTAATGCACCTAGAATATAGGAAGTAACAAACCCTAAATTCAAGGTGACAGCTGCTGCACATTAGGGCTGGATCATTCTACAGAAAGCCCAAAATTCAGATATCTATTTAAACAACAGAAACTCATAGAATTGAGTACGAATTTGAGAAGACCAAATAGGGTGTCTAGAGTTTTAATAGCAGGTTGTTTTTATTGTACCACTTTATGAGCTTTTAAGCAAAAGTGCATTTGTGACTTGATTGAAACTGTGAAGTAAGATCAAGCTGTATTGTTTGAAGGATGTCTTCAATTTCTGTAAACTTGTAAACTTGATCACTGTGTGATTGAGGGGGAGTGAGTAGGGTACTCTTATCTAAGTGAGTCTTAGGTAGAAATTGCATTGGGTAAGTATTAAGTGATAGATTAAACAGGGTGGTTTAAGTCTAGAATTAATATTACTAATAGTGGATTTCCTCCTGGCTTGGTAGCCTCCAGATGTAGGTGTGGTTATACACTGAACTGGGTTAACAAACTTCTGTGTTGTTTACTTTTCTTGCTGTTTAAGTTTTGGTTAAATTTGTCAAATGTCCTATTAAGTGTTGGGACATCTCTTAGGACATCTCATACCTGATCACAGAATTTCATTGTTGAGATGCATTCACAAGTTTCGTTGTGTAGTTTGGGCTAGAGAAAATTGAAGGATGAGTCTTATAACATGTAGAAAATTTAAGTCAAAGTTGTGTTGATACCATCGGGATTACATAAGGTGTTGGTTATTACACGAGTATTTATTAATATTGATGCAAGAAATTATGTGAAATTATGTCGTAGATTGAAGAACTTCATGCCAACATAGAAGTTGCACCATAATTTTTTTATCCTGAATTTTGACATGTGAAGAATTCTTAGAGTGGTATAGATTCAAGTGACTATGATTGAATGTGATAGTTCCACTTGAACTATGATTGTCGATAAAGACAATATGAAGTTTCTTAAAGTGATATAGATTCAAGTGACTATATTCTTCATGGTATGATAATTCTTTTGAATTATGATTATGTGTATAAAATGGAAGCTAGTGTAATATTTCCCATCAAGACATAGATTGTTGATGCTAGTTGAAAATATATGCTGAAGAAGTCTATAACATTTCCTAAGATTATAAAGGAACTAAGAGGCCAAAACTATATAACAAACTACAATTATTTTTTCTTAAATGCACTAGTAAAAATCAATTTAAGATTTTATTTGACTTTTTTTTTATACACTTTCTTTAGATTGTTGAGAGATATAATTAAATATTTGCTTTGGAGAATGTGAGTGTATTGAGCGAGCGTGAGGTGGTTGGGGTAGTCTATGTGTTGCTATTCTAATAATGTTATTCTCTAGTTGTCATTTGATAACAATCATGATTTTTTCCTCTCTATTTTGAAGTTTCCACTTCTTGTGTTGTAATTATGTTATTCTCTAGTCCTCATTTGAAGTTTTCATATTAAGTCATTGTGTTATAATTGTGTTGAATTTTGTTATGGGGTGAGAAAACATATTTGAGGGGGGAAATTCTTGGGTTCAAATGTAAGTGATTAAGTTTTTTTGATTTATAAGACATATGACTCATATATTTATTACCTTAAATTTTTGGGAGAAAGTGTGACGTCTTCTTCGTTTATAGTCTTGGAAGATTGAACTTCGCCTACTTTTTTCAAACTCCCCAACTAATGCTATTAGAACCTTGGTTCGACTTGGTGATGGAGTAGAAAATGCATCATGTGTTGAATCCTTAGAACTCACACTTGTGAGAAAAATTATTAATTCAAGCGTGTGTTAAATCTCATATCATATATGAATGAGTAGAATGTTAGATCTATGACTAATATATATGATCAAATTTTGGGTGGAATGTGATGCCTCCTCTCGTTGTTCTGAATCATTAGATACTTCCGATTTATCCGAACTCCGCAGCATTAAATGCCAAAAAGTAACCATAAGCTAATATAAAAATTTACTATTTATATTTAATATCTACAATCATCCTAATTCAAAGAATTGTCATACTCCATGAGATGATGGTCAAAGACATGAGATTCAAACTGATTTTACCTGCCTGCTAATCACAAATACTATGTAGAGAATAGAATAGTTTAGAAGATCACTTGAAAGATCAAACTAAACCATGTTCCACTAGAACTAATGTTGTTGGTATCTATCTATCATAATACAAGATTCTATATGAAATAAATATATCCGTACCCTATTCTGAATATTATTTTCCACTGCACACACATTAAATGCACAAAGCCAGCTTGAGACTAGCTTACACAAGTTACAGTTCTTACACATCGCCGTATGAATCAATAAATAATGCCTCACTCTCCACAAATAGCTTCACACTCAGACAAATATCATACAACCTTTATTTCTCTACATTTATATCCTTCCCTTTTTTATGTCATCCTCACTTTGAGACCTTCCAAGTGTCCTCCAGAGTCTTTTCAAGTATGCTACAAAACAAATCAATAATAATAATAATGTGATTGTTCTAAAGCTTTCAACCTTTTAAACCATTTTTCTTTTTTATTACTTTTTTATAACATATTTATTACTTTGTTTGTTGCTGCATTTTGGAGTTTGGACAGAAAAATAATGGGAAGGACACCTTGTTGTGACAAGATGGGGTTGAAGAAAGGTCCTTGGACTAGTGAAGAAGATGAAGTTCTTGTTAGTTATATCAAGAAAAATGGTGGCCATGGAAGCTGGCGTTCTCTCCCTAAGTTAGCAGGTTTTGTATGGATTATGAAAACAGCTTATGACAAAGTCTTATGTTATGCTGTTTCTTAAATATGTTTTTTTTTGTCTTTTGATTTTGTGTATTTGAAGTGAGTTTTCTATGAAATAGGCTAAGTGTTTGATTGTTTTTTGTGACCCTTTATTGGTTTGTACTTTTTACCTAACAAGCTGTTATTAGGATGATAATACTGAGAAAGAAAGTTCCAATCTTCTTGGCTGTGTTTGTTTGTATTCAACATTCATGATGTTTTGCTGCTTTTGTAACACATGCTACTTTCCATGGTTCTAAATTATTACTAGTTATTTTCTTATACATTATAACTTTTAATAAGTTAAGAGTTATACTTTTGTTTTTTAGGCCTTCTTCGTTGTGGTAAGAGTTGCAGGCTAAGATGGACGAACTACCTGAGACCTGATATTAAACGCGGTCCCTTTAAACCTGAGGAAGAAAAACTAGTCATACAGCTTCATGCCATCCTTGGAAATAGGTACTTTCTTGAGTTCTCTTAAGATTTTGCTTTAGTAGATAAGTGTTTACTCTTGTATTACTTTATGTATCAGTGTTAGTGTCGTGTTTGATGTCTGTATGGATTCATGGTTCTTAGCATCCAACTGTCGTATTGAAGGCACGTCCTTGTCTATCGCGTGTTAGTGTCATAAAAGACACTAACACGGTACTGATGTCTATGACTATGTGCTAGTGCTAGTGTCAGTATCAGTGTCGTGCTTGATGTCTATGTTTCATATCCTTCAACTAATATTTTCAAATTTCATTGCATTAATATCTTATGTTAGTAAGTTTCATGTCGAATTTCACAGGTGGGCTGCAATAGCTTCTCAGTTACCAGGAAGAACAGACAACGAGATCAAGAATTTATGGAACACGCACTTAAAGAAACGTCTCATAAGCAAGGGAATTGATCCACAAACTCATGAGCCAATATCCTCATCACACTACTATCCAATTTCCAAATCAAATTCGTCTATCGCGACACGCCACATGGCTCAATGGGAAAGCGCGAGACTTGAAGCAGAAGCAAGGCTCTCAAAGGACTCACCTTTATTCAATAACAACAACACTCCTTTAGCAAGCAACAAATCTGATTCTGACTATTTCCTCAAGATATGGAACTCTGATGTTGGACAATCTTTCCGCACGGTTCGTAAATCAGACGAAGACGACGACGATGACAAAACTAGGTGCATAAGCTCAATGTCTCAAGAAGGGTCATCTTGCAATAACAACAAATGTGGATCTGTTTCTGCTGTAACTACTACTACTACTACAGCAACAGATTTGGCTTCATCAACTCCTGCAAGCAATGTGAAGGAAGATTTTGAATGGAGAAACTACAAATTATTTGATCATGTAGGATGTGATGATTCATCAAGCTCTAATGATCTTGAAGACTCATCTGACACTGCATTGCAGCTTTTGTTGGATTTTCCTTCTAACAATGACATGAGCTTCTTAGAATGAAGCTTTCTTTGGCTAATTTTGTAGACACCAACTAGTTTTTTCTATGAGAAGATTGATTATGTAGTAATTTGGTTAGATGAATATGATGGTGGATATATTTTGTAGAACACTAATGAGTAATGACATTGTGGAATATTAGGTTGTTAGGCTTATGTCTCACAATTATGTACCATGTCTATTACACTCTATATTTGATGGGACAGAAGAATTTATTGGATGCACATGGGTATGTGTTGAAGAATGGAGAAACATTGAACCAAATAGAAATTCTAAACTCAAATATGTTGGGTCATAATTATGAGAGGAGCCATTTCATCATCACTTTTGTCTAGTAATCACACATGTGATTTGGACATACCACACAATAGAAATCAATGGTTTGAGAACTTTCAAAATATAGAATTAAAATCTAAATTGTAATGACATCTTTCATCATCTATTTCGATTATACAATCTGAACCAGTATTTTGGCTCAATAAAGTACATGTTTATGTTTTTGTTGTTGCTTATAATACTTTTATTTTATACCAACATAATAAATAACATAACATGACATTGAAAGATAATATTTTAATAAAAAAATATCCAAAGTAATACATGATATAACATGTTAAGCAGAATACATGATATATAATATCATATACAAAATACAACTTAAGCAATAACCAAGATATTGTGAATCAGATATCTTAGAAACAAAGTATAATATATTTCTTTATGATCAAGAAATCCACAAAAATTAGAGTTTATGAGAACACAAGGATAACAACAAGGATTGATTATAAACTGCTATTCTTTTCTTTCTCTTAAAACAAGATTACAAGTATACAAAAATAACAAATAACTTCTCTCACTTTTGAATTAGGGTTTTATCTTCCTATTTTTCCTTATACAAAATATGAGAAGACTAGTATGCTATTTATAAGAAAACTAACACACTAACCTAATGAGTTTTTTTTAACAATTACCCATTAGAAGCTAACTTAGGGTACAAGTTAACTTAAGCAATTGGATCCATAAAACAAGGCTCAATTTAACAATAGCATGTGAGCGGCCTTCGACGACATGCTAACCCTAAAATTTGTTCAAATATCTCACAAATCTCCACCTTGGAACAAACTCTATAACAACAAGAAAAAACTAGCTTTCTTCATGCAACTTTATCAACTGCATATAGTGGAAAACTTGCAACTGAGAAACATCTTGGTGATCATATCAGTAGCATTATGATCTGTCGAAACCTTTAGCACTTGGACTTCTCCACGCTCGATTACCCCTCTGACGAAATGCAGCCTCACATCAATGTGCTTGGTTTGCTCATGATAGACTGAATTTTTCGACATGTGTATTGCACTTTGACTATCACATTTAACAGTGATACCCCGACCTTGAAGTTTCACCTCATTTGCAAAACCTTCAAGCAACAATGCTTCATTTACAACTTCAGTTCGGACGATATATTCTACTTCAGTGGTTGATAAGGCAACAACCTTCTGAAGTGTTGCTTTCAAACTAATTGTTGTGCCAAACATAGTGAAAACATACATAGAAATGGATTTTCTGGAATCCATACAACCTACATAATCAGAGTCGACATATCCTTCGATTACTTCTTTACTATCTTCACCCAAGACTCTACCATAAATTAAGACTCTATTCAGAGACTCATTTATGTACCTTAGAATCTACTTCAATGCTTGCTAGTGAGCCTTTCCAGGATTTGCCATGTACCTGCTCACAAGACTTACTGCATATGTTATACTAGGTCTACTACAAACCATAACATACATCAAAGAACCTACTATATTAGCATATGGAATGCTATCCATATAAGTTCTTTCGACATCAATACTGGGACAATGATCTATACTCAACTTGAATTAAGGGTTTGTCGGAGTCACAACATGCTTTGAATTCGACATACCAAACTTATCGAGAATCTTCTTCAGGTATGCCTCTTGAGATAAACAAAATCTTGACTGCTTTCTATCTATTCGGATGTTAATCCCAAGAATCCTGAACGCAGCTTGTAACACCCTGATTATTTAATTATTTATTTGATTAAATATTGTCTATGTTTGGTGTTGTTTTATGTCGAGTTGGTAAGTTGGTTTGAGTTAAGCTGATATAAGTTGTATTGTTGCTATTTGGACTAAGTTGAATTAATTAAGTTGTGGGTTATTAGTAGAGTTGTGCTATTTTGATAAATGGGCTTGTTGGTAATTAGAAGTAGTAATTATGGGGATTGTGTGGTTTAAGCCCAATAGAATTATTAGGTTTAATTAAAAGAAAAACCATAACTTAATTAGAAAATTTAGAAAAGAGGAGTTATCAGTAAAAGGAAGAAAAAACAAGAAGTTGAGAGAAGGTGGTTACATGAAGTGCTTAGGAGAAGGAAAAGTTAAGGTTCCGATCAAGTGTTAGAGTCTCCTTCAATCCAAAGGTAAAGGTGAGGTTCTAACCTTATAATTGAGATTATATGATGAATTCGTATGGGATTGGGTACATGATTGTTGTTGTCAATTGTTGTTTTATGTTGATGAATAAGTTAATTTGATGAATAAGTGGTGTTGATAAATAAGATGTTTTAGGTGGTTAAGAGAATGATGATTTTGCTGGGTTGTTGTTGAAATTGTATGTCGATTTATTGGTAAAATTACTGGAGAAGGAATTGGACCGAGAAGTGTTGCAGAGACGAAGCAGAGAGCGTTGTAGGTTTGGGGTGTGGTACGATCGTCCCTTATTCCTGACGTCCGTCTGGGAAATGTGACGTCCGTCACATACCTAGGATGATCATCACAAACCATTTGTGACGAGGTTCACACAAAGTGTGATGATGGTCACACGGGGTTGGGAGAATTCATTGTTTTGACTTTTGTGTTGTATTTTCTGCTGTCTGTTAAATTTGGTCTGTCATTAATTAATTCTTGTAACATAAATAAGATGTAGAATACTATATGAAATAGCAGAGGTCAAAATAATTAATTAACAGAGAGTTAATAAGTGATATAAAAATGAATTAGTAAAAGAAAACTAGTTAACAGTGGAATATGATTAGTAGCAGGTTGGTATATTGGTTGATGTGATGGAGTTATCAGAAGCATGTTAATGAATTAATAATAAGTAGTAATAACATAACATGTTAATTAGTTTGATTAATCGACTTAGTCGGGACTTTGTAAATGGAAGTGTGGTATAATTGTTGTACTTGTATTGTGTTGTTTGCTGCAAGTTGGAAAAATTGTTGGTTGTTGTTGTATGTTGCAATGCCTTATAAATGGAAGAATTATGAGTTGCAGGCCTTTGACCAACGTTGGATGTTGTTATGTTGTTATGTCGTTATGTCGTTATAGTTGTCGTTGGTTGATAATCATGTTGAGTCACATAATATGTCATTATTAAAGTTGGAGCTATTTGCTCGGTAAGTTGGTCTGGATTAGCAAAATAAAGTTGAAGGCTTATGCTTTATATTGACACCTTTATTAATTGGGATGATTATAAGTTGAGAGTTTTGCTTCGATGGTACCACATGCATCGCATTTGTTTAAGTTGCATATCAAGTTGCATATTACGTTGTCATGTTGTATCTTGTGTGGGTTTTTGAGTTGTTTGTGGAGTTGTGAAGTGGTGATTTTTGTAATCCAATTCAATATGTTATTTATCATATTCTTGATTATATTATTAGATATCTCACCCCTTATGTTTGAATGTTGTCCTCTGTTGGTAACATGCAGGTAATCCAGAGTAGGACAAAGTACCTTAGTAGATTTGAGTCGGTGTTGTCGCTTTGATACGTAGCACTCGGGGGGATAATTCTTGTTTTATGCTGATGTTGACTTTTGTTATAGTTTCTGAATTTTAAGTTGTCTAATTAAAGAATTGTTGTTTTCTTAAGTTTCTTTAATGTTGAATACAATTTAAGTTGTTTTTGATGAATTCGTTGTGTAGTAACAAAGTATTTGTTTTAAAGACTTATCAAGTGTTGAATGATGTTTTCAAGTTGAAATGTATCATCTCAATTTAATTTATTGAAGTTTTATACTCTGTTTTCGTTAATAATTATCGGGTAGAATTATGGTGTTACATAGCTCCCAGATCCTTCATATCGAACTCCTTATTGAGTTCAACCTTCACCCACATGACATATTCGACATTGTTGCTTGCAATTAGAATATCATCCACATAAAGCAACAAAATAAAAAATGAATCACCAAGTCAAAATCTGAAGTAAACACAGTGGTCGAAGTGACTTCTGATGAAACTTATGCGTGCCATGAACTTATCGAATCTCTTATTCCACTATTGAGGAGATTGTTTCAGCCCATATAAAGATCTCTTCAGTTTGCACATATACTATGATTTCCCCTCTTCAACATACCCTCCAAGTTGCCTCAGGATTGTTTCATCAATATCACCATACAAGAACGCATTCTTCACATCCATCTGCTCCAGTTCAAGGTCGAACTATGCCACCATGGCAAGAAACATTCGAATGGATATGTGTTTCACAACAGGAGAGAACACATCATTGAAGTCGACACCTTCTTTCTGAGTGAAACCCCTTGAAACCAAACTTTCCTTGTATCTCTTCGACGCCACACCTTCGATTCGTTCCTTAACTTCGAAAATCCATTTACAACTGACTAACCTAGCTCCAGTAGGTTTTTTGATCAGTTCTCAAGTATTGTTATCATGAAGAGATTGCATCTCATCATCCATGGCCTTCATCCATTCAGTTGTATTTCGACTCCTCATAACTTCATTATAGTCTCTAGGTTCTTTGTCTAGATCATCACTTGTAAAGATTAATGCATAAGCTATAAAATATGCATACCCAAGTCTCTGAGGTGGCTTGGTGATTCTTTTCGACCTGTATCTTGCCAGCAGGTAGTCATTATCAGTTTCCTCATATTTGACAACAATGTATGCTTCTTCTTCAACTTCATCTGGGTCATGCAATTTAGCGTCACTATGCTCCACCTCAACAAGAATTTCTCCTTGTTCCAGCTCTTCGACAACATCATCAGTTTTCTTGAAAGCCATTTCAGCTTCATTGAAAATTACATCTCAACTGGTGATACACCTCCTATGACCTGGCTCTAGGCACTATAGCCTATAAGCTTTGACTCCTTCAGGGTATCCTATGAACATGCATTTCAGAGCTCTAGGTTCGACTTTGTCTTGCCTAATGTGAGCTTAGGCTACACATCCAAATACTCATAGTTTATCGAGATCTGGTGGATGTCCCGACCAAACTTCTTCAGGTTTCTTCATATCTAATGCAGTCGAAGGATATCTGTTTACCAGATATGTTGTTGTCGAAACAACCTCAACCCAAAACACCTTATTCAATCTAGCACTAACTAACTTTCATATAACCCTCTCGAGGATTGTTCAATTGAATATCTCAGTTAGACCATTTTGCTTAGGAGTACCTGCTACAGTCTTATGCACTGCAATCCCAGACTCGACATAATAACTGTCGAAAGCTTCGTTGCAGAATTCAAGGCCATTATCAGTTCTCAACCTCTTGACCTTTCTGCCAGTTTGAGTTTCGACCAGAACCATCCAACTCTTGAAATTACCGAAAGTTTTATCCTTCGTCTTCTGAAGAATACCCATATAAATTTCTGGAATAATCATCAAATATGGATAGAAAATACCTTGCACCTGAATGTGAAGGATTACTTGCAGGCCCCCAAAGATCATCATGGATGTAATCAAATGATCCATGTGTTTTTTGTTTACCTTTGTTAAACTTCACCCTACAAGAATTACCAAATACACAAGGTTCACAAAATGCTAACTTCTCTACTTTGTCACCACCTAGCAGGCTCTGTTTCCCCAGTTCGACCAGGCCTCTTTCGCTGACATGGCCCAATCTCATGTGCCATAATTTTGTCTTCGACAACAGTTTCATGGATGCAACATTTGTCGAACCACTTACAACTTCATCCTCAATGGTATATAAGCCTTGTTTCTTCACGCCTCTTAAGACATCCTTCGACCCCTTCATAACTTAGAATACTTTTCTCTCCTTGAAAAACATAACCCTTCTTGTTGAATTCACCAAGAGAAATTAAATTTCTCTTCAAGTCAGGTACATACCTAACTTCAGTCAATTACCTTATTGACTCATCATGGGGCTTGAATCTCACAGATCCAATACCTGCAATTTTGCAAGCTTTGTTGTTTTCCAGCAGCACTGATCTACCATCTTGATCACATAATTCCTCGAACAAATATTTGTTTGGAGTCATGTGCCAAGTGCAACCTGAATCCATACTCCACTATTTTCTTTAGTATCCACTTGTAACCACAAGAACATCAAATGAGTCAAAATCATCTTGAACAATGACAGCATTACCATTATCCTCATCTCCATGATATTTCCGACGTTCTAGGCACACCTTTTGAATGTGACCCTCCTTCTACAATGATAACATCAAACACCATATGCTTCACTATTATAAGACTTCTGCTGACTTTTACCCTTCTTCTTGTCGAACTTACCATCCTTTCGCAAGAATTTCGCCTTAACAACCAAACCTTCACCAACTGTAAAAGGTTTATGCTCTTTTCATTTATTTAAGTACTTAGAGTACAAGGCATATTAAACATATTCAAAGGCCAAGGACTCTCTTCCACACAAAAGGGTTTCTTTGAAGTGAGCATGTATTTTGGGCAAATCACATAACAACAACATCGCATGATCTTCATCATCGATCTTCACATCAATATTTTCAAGATTTGGAATCATCTTGTTGAACATATCCAACTTCTTAGCCAACACTTTGTATTCACTCATCTTAAATGAATACAACGTTTTCTTCAAGTAGATTCGATTCACCAACGATTTGGTTATGTACAAACCTTCAAGTTTCAACCATAACCCTGACGCCGCCGTCTCCTTTGATTCTTGTCGAAGAACTCTATCACCAAGGCTCAACAATATTTCATTGAGTGTTTTCTCAATCATGGCCATCTTTTAAGCTGTCATTAATGCAACATTCATGGTCTTTTCTCCCTTCAATGCTTCCAAACAACCCTATATAACAAGTAGGGCTTTCATCTTCAAGCGCCACATACCGAAATCATTCACTCTGGTTAACTTTTCTCATACTTTGTTGAAGGCATATTCTCCACACTCACTGCACCAAATTGTTGTGAATCGGATACCTTAGAAACAAAGTATAATAGGTTTCTTTATGATCAAGAAACCCACAAGGGTTAGGGTTTATGAGAACACGGGGGTAACAACAAGGATTAATTATAAACTGTTATTCTTTCCTTTCTCTTAAAACAAGATTACAAGTATACAAGAATAACAAATAACTGTTCTCACTTTTGAATTAGGGTTTTATCTTCCTATTTTCCCTTATATAAAATATGAGAGACTAGTATATTATTTATAAGAAAACTAACACACTAACCTAATGGGCTTTTTAACAATTACCCATTACAAGCTAACTTATGGTACAATTTAACTTAAACAATTGGATCCATAAAACAAGGCTAAATTTAACAACAGTATGTGAGCGGACTTCGACGACATGTTAACCCTAGAAACTGTTCCAGTATCTCACATAAGAAATCCTAAAAGAATGTATCTTACTGCCAGTTGAATAAGAACTATTATATATGATTTTCAAAATCTTCATTTACAAGGCATTATTTGCTTCCTTCAAATTCATTATGATGTTTATTTTTAAAATCTTACTGCCCGTTGTAATCTGTTTGAAATGTTGTGTTTATCTGTTGTATGTGTTATTTATTTTAAGTATGTTTAAGTCATTGTGATGTTTGTTGTTAACATTGTTGTAACAAAAAATTAATAATATATTAAAATCTAAGGTCACAAAAAGTGAATGGAGAAACTAAATTATGATGCAGAGGTGACTCTGACATTGGGACATTTTTTCTTGCTGTGTCTGTGCTAATGACATATACTACATAATCTTATCATTTTATTAATCGTATCCATTTCTATTCTTATAAGCATGTTGTTTGGGCGAACTTTTTTTCTTCGCATCTGATCGTTGTGTCAAACTATGCCCTCTCGGTATGGAGGCTAATATTCCTCCATTGCTAGCATTTTGAAGCCTTAGTTGTAGACATTCGTTACGTTAATGGTCTTGTAAACATCAGATAGATGGTTGTAAGAGTCCTGACGAGCACGTGCGCATGTCGTAATGACATGGGAGCAAGGTACCCGGAAGGCTTGATACTTGCCACAGTCACACCAACATCTGTCTAATCTGACAACATAATCTAAATTTGGCCTCCCCTCATTGTGGTCTATTGTTTCCTTTACACTTGAATTTTGCCTATAATGGTCAAAGACTGTGATTCCATGTGTGTTAGCTTTGATAGTTTCCTCTTTCATCACTTTCATTATGCATTAACTGAATAATTGACTCGACATTAACACTGCACTCCATCTTTCGTCTCTAATTGAAAAAGTGATGCCAACCTATAATAGGTTGATCTCACCAATGAGGTTATTGGTAGGTTTATAATTCCTTTGAAGAAGTCGTTCATGAATTCCATAAGGTTTGTTGTCATGTGGCCTCAACGACATCCACCTTCAAATGCCCTTGTCCACTTGTCCAATTGAATTTTATCCAGCCACCTTCATGCATCTGCATTTGACAATCTAATTTCTTCATGTTAGTGTTCAAATGATGGTTGAGTTAGAGCATACCCTGCATTCACAACTTTTTTGCGAAGGTTCTTGTCTTTGATTGCACGTATGAAGTTTTGTGTGATATGTCTAATGCAATAGACATGGGTAGAAAAAGGATTATGCCACCCATTATCTTGGTTATTGTAAGCAATCTCAATAGCAGCATGCCTGTCTAAAATCAAACAGAGATTGGCCTGTGGAGCCATATGTATTATGAGATTCTTAAGGAATAAACTTCAAGCAACAACAGTCTCACCTTCAACCAGAGCAAAGATAAGGGGAAATACATTATTGTTGGCGTCTTGTGCAACAACCATAAGCAAGGTAGCATTGTATTTTTCATATAACCATGTTCCATCAATATGAATAATAGGTTTGCAGAATCTAAAACCTTTGATACATAGTCGCTCTGTAACGCCCTATATATTTATTTAATTAATTAATTAAATATCTTCGTATTATATTGGTTTGATTTAATTGTCGAAGTTGTAGAATGTTGATTTAAGTTATGTTGTTGTTAATTGAATTAAATTATTTGATTAAGTTGTAGAAATATTAGTAGAATAATACTATTATTATTAGTTGGCTTGCGTATGTTTAGAAGTACTAAGAGTGAGGGTTTATAAATTAGGCCCAATGGGAATTATTAAAACAATATAATTATAATATTAATTGGAATAAATAAGAGAAGTTAGGTTATCATTAAAATAGAGATAAGTTTTGGGAGAAGATACGTGAAGTTGCAGAGAAGAGGAAATAAGTTAGGTTCAATCAGAGAATTAAAGTAACTTTCAATCCAAGGTAAGGGTGGAGTTCTGGCTCTATAATTGGGTGAATGATGAATAATATATGGTATTGGGTTGATAAATTGCTTTTGTCTATGTGTTGATTGTTAGGGTTGATACTGAAATTGATTAATGTTGTTGAATTGGTTGTAGAAGGATTAATCCATGTTGTTTGAGTATGATTTTCCTATGTTTCTGTTGTACTTTGATGGCCTGAGATTGAACTGAGGGAGAAATATGGTGGAAGAGAAAACAGAGACGAACAAAATTTGGGAGACCAGGACGTGACATTTTGCTATGCGAAGCTTAGCGAAATCCTTTCGCTTCCAATCGCGTCAAGCGAAGTCTAGGGATTTTGCTTCTGTTTTAGTTTGTTTCTACTTCGCCTTTGGTCGCTATGCGAAGTACCTTCGCCTCCAGTCGCTTCAAGCGAAGTCTGGAACTTTTGTTTCTGTTTCAGTTCATTGCTTCTTCACTTTTGGTCGCGACGCAAACTGTCTTCGCTTCCTCTTCACTATGTGAACTAACTGTGACAAATTTTATGAGAAGATAATCTAGGAGGACAGTGAGGAACCAATAACATAACTTACCCATTGATAGTACCAAAATAGTCCTAATAATATTAATGCAGAGTAGAAATATTCGTAAATCTAGCAGAAGAATAATTAGCCAATTTTGGTAGTATCGTCCAAATAACTTCGAGGAGCGTTTGTAATATAATTTGGTAGGTACATAGTATGATATAAGTTGTTGTGATATCGTCGTGATTAAGTTGTGAAGTTGTTGGTATGAATTTTGTGGTATTGTCCTTATTAGTGGCAATAATTAAGTTGTAGGCTTATGGCTGATGTTGATTTGTTGTTGTGTGGTTATATAACTAATATTATTGTTATTCTGACATTCATGTTGAGTCACATACATAGCATATCAAGTTGGAGTTATGGCTCGGTAAGTTGGTCTGGATTGGTAAAATTAAGTTGAAGGCTCATGCCTTGTTGACGCCTCTATTAATTGGCAAATTTTTAAGTTGGGAGTTCTGCTCCTATGGTACCACATGCATGTGCATATTATAAGTCGCATTTTCAAGTTGTATAATTATGTTGTTGTGTTGTGACTTGTGTTGATTGATGTTTGCTATAAGTTGTGAAATGATGATTTTATATAATTTGATCTAATGTATTTTTTATCATATATTCAATTATATTGTTTGATATCTCACCCTTTCTGTTTGAATATTGCATCTACGTGGGTAACGTGCAGGTAATCCAGAGTGAAGGTTGTATACCTTCATTAGTTCGAGTCAGTGTCATCGCTCTAATACGTAACACTCGGGGGGATGAATGCTAGTAGCTTTATTGTTGTTTTTGTTTCTGTTGCTGAATTTTTAAGTTGAACTCTCTAAATCACTTTATTGTTTTGAAGTAGTTTTCAATTTGGACAAAAATGTTATGTTCTTTAATTTGAGATTATGATTCCGCTGCTTAATTATTAAAGTTGTTTTGTTTTCAAAGATTAAATTACGTTGTTATCATTTTCATAGAGCTTTAGAGTGTTATGTGTCTATATGAAAATGCAATTAATTTCCGTGATTATAAGTGGTGAATGTAGCATCCTATTTGAGATGTATAATTTTGTAACTCTGATTTTATTAATACTCGTCGGGTAGAAATGAGGTGTTGCACGCTCTATACACAAGACTTCTTAGAAATGCAAGAATATCTGAGGGAGTCTAATGATGTTATTGAGACCTCAACTCCTCAAACACCTGGAGTGAATCAACAACGATGGGAGCGAGTGCAGCGAGTAAGAGTACTTAGGGGATGTAGAACCGGTGGTTGGTATGACCAACCCGGTCGTAATCATTAAATTATATAATTTTATTTTTAATTAATTATTAATGTGTTATATTATTTTTAATTACTTATTAATGTTATTTATTTTTGCTTACAATTTAGTGAATGTACATTGTCTCCATTCAAATTGGCGGCTCCTCACTAATTTAACAGACAGTCGCTAATTGTCCAATTGGCGATACCTCTTTAAAACATAATATATGCAGTCGTAAATTCAAGTGGAGATTGCTCTAAATTTGTTTTCAAACTAGGGTACTTTGGGATTTTGTTTTTGAAAAATGGATTATTTGAGGTTCTTTTTTGAAAATCTGGGATATTTGGGTAAAAATTTCCTTTTATGTACTATCCCACCAAATAGTAACCTGAAAGTTGATTCTAAAATGCACGCACATGCAAGGACTAAATCACCCGCATTGTCATCCTTCTCTACCACTGAATCCTCGGCAAAGACTTTTCTTCCATTGGTATACATGGTTCTTCTTCTGGTGTATAAATCATATAGGAATGCTATATCTTAATATACACGTATCTATGTATATTTTCCAAACCATGCATGATATAAATACCTTAGTCCTTAACAAACAACAATATGGTTCTTGTCCTCAACATATTTCTGACCAATCTCGAAAGAAGTGATCATATTCAAAGAAGAGACACCATGATGTTTAGGAATACAATGCATGTGTCTAAATTTTCTTAAGACTCACCCAGGCAGGTATCAAACTTTACACAATCTATATCTTATCCCACAAAAATAGAAGCAAATGGCATTCAACAAGTGTGTGTCTCGATGAATGGAATAGGTGCCAAATAACCCCAAACTTAATTTATTTATCATCCTCAAGTAACAAAAATACATTAAATACATTTTTCTCAACTTCACATCACCCAACCAATCCTTCTCGTTCAAATCGTCTTTAAGATCAACATAACGTATTAGAAAAATATATCATGTCTAAGTTTGTTTCTATCAATGACCACCATTAAACTTTCCTTCAGCATCTTTACATTTTCCCTTAACTCACAACATTTTATACAATAATAAAACTGTAAAAATACATATTTTTAAAATATAAAAAAATTGTATCAACCAAACCCGTGATAAACCAGAACCCGTGTGTTCACATGATACTCAATCAGAACCCGTGCGTTTACACAAATTTTGACCTAGTTATCCGTGCGTCCGCACAGGTACCGCTATGGACTATGAAATTGTCACTAATTTGCTATAGATATTTAAAAAAATTAGAAAATATCAAAACTTTATTGAAAAAAGGAAAACAAAAAATGGAAAAAGATAATTGTATAAGTTTTTAAAAATAATTTAAGAAAAAGTATTAAACATGTTTTTTAAAAAACAATTGTGAAAAAAGGAAAATATGTTTTTGTTAGGGTTGTGAGAGTTATAATAAAAATGTTTATAAAGTTTAATAAATGACACAAATAAATATCTAAAATTAGAATTATTTAAAAATCAATAGAAAATTATGGCAAAAATTTGAATTTAAAAAAAGAGTTCGACCGAATTTTTTTTTAGAGGAATTTAATGATTGAAGTGATATAATATAGAATTGGTATACAATGCTAGAAGAAAAAGATCCATCACTAATTTAATTATTTTTTGACTAAAAATACCCAGCATCATTTTGTGAATTTTTTTTTTAAAATAACAGAGTTTATAAAATAAAATTCCAAAATAACATATATTTGGAAAAATTTACCAAACTAACACAGTTTTGTAACATTTTCGCCAAATGGTTTGTTGAACATGTGAGATTGTTCACTAGTTCTCCAAATGGAATGGCGAATGCATTCATGCATACAACCAATTCGCCAAACCATTTGGCGAATGCATGCAACACAAAAACCAATTCGCCAATTGGAATGTTGTGCATGTGTTATGTGCTTTTCTTTCATATTCTTTTGTTATATATATATATATATATATATATATATATATATATATATATATATATATATATATATATATATAAAAAAGTATATGTGTATATATATATATATATATATATATATATATATATATATATATATATATATATATATATATATATATATATATATATATATATATATATATATATATATATACTTATATATATATATATATATATATATATATATATATATATATATATATATATATATATATATATATGTATATATATATATATATATATATATATATATATATATATATATATATATATATATATATATATATATATACTTATATATATATGTATATATATATACTTATATATATATGTATATATATATACTTATATATATATGTATATATATATATATATATATATATATATATATATATATATATATATATATATATATATATATATATATAAGTATATATATATATATATATATACTTATATATATATATGTATAAGTATATATATATATATATACTTATATATATATATATATATATATATATGTATAAGTTTATATATATATATATATATATATATATATATATATATATATATATATATATATATATATAAGTATATTAAAGAAAATTATAGATAAAGAAAATTAAAGAATATGAGAAAGAGAAATATATATTTAAAGAAAAATTATTATTAATAATTCAAGAACGACATTACAAAAATTAATTTCCCGCCCGATCTAACTGCCCCCAGTACCACATCCACGGGGATGACCCCGTCTTCGAACCCTACCACCAGGTTGTCGAGGTTCCGCTTGTATTTGTGTGTTTGGTGGAAGCGGTTGTTGTTGAGTCCATGATTCAGCCTGTCCCCAATTACGTGGAAGGTTGCTGCCAAAGGCGCTGCCGTAACTGAGTTGTGTGCCCATGTTTTCAAAGCTGGGTCGGATAGGTTGGGCTGGGTTGGATTGGGTTGGGTGAGGACGATAGGCTTGACCAAACGAGGATATTGCCTCGTTTTGAGAACGAAACAAAGGTGGGGGGCTATAGGTTGGTGTGGACATGAAGGGGTTGTCGGGGGTATAGTGGTGTTGGTAAGGCTCTTGATGTTGTGATTGGGTTTGTGGCATGAAGGGGTTATGTGTCTGGATGAATGTCCTATGGGTGTTTGAAGTCGATGGCTGGAATTGGGTAGGGTTTAGTTAATTAAGTTAAGTTAGGGTTTCGTTTAATTACTTTAGTTAGGGTTTAACTTATTTAGTTTAATTAGGTTAAGTTAGTTAGTTAAGTTATATTAGTTAGTTTATGATTAGGTTAGCTAAGTTAGCTTAATTAGGGTTTTGTTAATTAAGTTAAATTAGGGTTTCGTTTAATTATTTTAGTTAGGGTTTAACTTAATTAGTTTAATTAGGTTAAGTTAAGTTAGTTAAGTTATATTAGTTAGTTCATGATTAGGTTAACTAAGTTAGCTTAATTAGGGTTTACGATTAGGTTAGCTAAGTTAGCTTAATTAGGGTTTACGATTAAGTTATATTAGTTAGTTCATGATTAGGTTAACTAAGTTAGCTTAATTAGGGTTTACGATTAGGTTAGCTAAGTTAGCTTAATTAGGGTTTACGATTAAGTTATATTAGTTAGTTCATGATTAGGTTAACTAAGTTAGCTTAATTAGGGTTTACGATTAGGTTAGCTAAGTTAGCTTAATTAGGGTTTACGATTAAGTTATATTAGTTAGTTCATGATTAGCTAATGTATATATATATATATATACATACTTATACTTATACATACATATATACATATATATATATATATATATATATATATATATATATATATATATATATATATATATATATATATATATATATATATATATATATACATACTTATACTTATACATATATATATATATATATAATTAGGGTTTCATTTATATATACATTAATGAAACCCTAATTATATATATATATATATATATATATATATATATATATATATATATATATATATATATATATATATATATATATATATATATATATATATATATATACATTAATGAAACCCTAATTATATATATATATATATATATATATATATATATATATATATATATATATATATATATATATATATATATATTTAGGGTTTCATTAATGTATATATATATATATATATATATATATATATATATATATATATATATATATATATATATATATATATATATATATATATATATATATATATATATATATATATATATATATATATATATATATAATTAGGATTTCATTAATGTATATATATATATATATATATATATATATATATATATATATATATATATATATATATATATATATATATATATATATATATATATATATATATATATATATATATATATATATATATATATATATATATATATATATATATATATATATATATATATATATATATATATATATATATATATATATGCAGATGCTAGACCTATATGTGCAGAAGATAAGACATATGTGGAGAAGATAACCCTATATGGTGCAGGAGATAAGCCTATATGGTGCAGGAGATAAGCCTATATGGTGCAGGAGATAAGCCTATGAGACATTAATTCACATTAATTCAGAACCCAGCCATATAACCATAAAATATATTTTTGCCTTTACTATTTATAGATTGGTTTCATATCTTCATTGTACCATAAACTGCAAAACATTTTCGTATCTAAAATAGTCTTTGAATACGAACTATGTCTCAAATACCTCAATATATGATCAACGCCCATACAAATGGCGAAATATTTGAATGTAACCATTCTGGTTTCAACTTTCGAAACACCGAGGTTACTCGGTTCTCAATCGTCCGACAATCCAATTTCGCTCATCTAAAAAAGAGATTGGAAAACAAAATGCAGCGTGGTCCAGTGGACGTCATTATTTACAAAAATCCAGTATTCTATGAGGATAATCAGGTCATGTATTTCCAATTAACTATCTCTGACGACGAAAGTGTTCGTACTATGTTTCTAAGCCATGAGTATTCTGGTTTCAATGATATCGAGTTGTATGTTACGTTTCACCAACAACAAATGTCTCAGCCCATTGATCATTCGCAAGTCTTTATCGAATCTGACAATGATTTGGCTGAAGTGGATGTTGTTGATGAGGACGAGGAACAAGAGGAGGCAGTAGTTGATGAAATGGTCAATGAAGACGAGGTTCCGGCCAGTCATGTATATCGTCCTCCTCCACACATGACAAACTTGAACTTGGGAAGTGAAGACCCATCTTCAGACATATTTTATGATCCGTATCCACAAAGGCAGGGTTCATTAAAGGAGGGCGACCATTTTCGAACAAAAGAAGAATGCGTTCGAGCTATAAAATATTACCACATGGATTTATCGGCTGATTATAGGGTCGACCGAACGAATCCTACACTATATATGATACGTTGTCATAACGTGGCATGCCCGTTTCGATTGACAGCATCATACAGAAAAAGAAGTGAAGATTGGAAGGTTGCTTCAATGGGACCGGAGCATACATGTGTCATAACCAACTCACTGCAGGATCATCGGCAACTGAGCTCTCAGCTAATATGCAACGATATCCTATCAATCGTTGCTGACGATCCTTCGGTCAAGGTCAGCACGATAATTAAGCACATAGTTCAGAAGCACAACTATACTCCATCATACAGGAAAGCCTGGATTGCTAGAACTAAGGCTGTTGCCGTTGTATTCGGAAATTGGGAGGACTCGTACAAAGAACTCCCAAAGTTTTTACTGGCCCTGAAGCACTATGCACCTGGGACCGTTGTCATCCTAGAGACCTTGCCGGCGTATACTTCGGAAAGTCATTGTGTCAGTGGAAATGGCATATTCCACCGGCTCTTTTGGGCTTTTGACCCATGTATAAAGGGTTTTTCCTTCTGCAAGCCTATAATCCAAATTGATGGAACATGGCTCTACGGGAAATACAAAGGAACTCTATTGATGGCAGTGGCACAGGACGGCAACAACAATATCTTTCCAATTGCATTCGCTATCGTCGAGGGAGAGACTGCCGAGGGATGGAGTTTTTTCCTAAAAAATCTTCGCAACCATGTGGCTCCCCAGTCTAACTTATGTTTGATTTCGGACAGACATGCATCAATTGAGAGTGCATGGAAGAATGTTGATAACGGCTGGCAGGAACCGCCTTCAACACATGTCTATTGTATTAGACACATAGCGCAAAACTTCATGAGAGAGATCAAAGATAAGACACTGCGGAAGAAGGTCGTGAATGCAGGGTACTCATTAACCGAACCGTCATTCAAACATTATCGTGACGAAATCAGAATGGCGAATGAAGATGCATTCAGATGGATAAACCAGATTCCTTTAGATAAGTGGACCAGGGCCTACGACAAAGGACAACGCTGGGGTCACATGACAACAAACCTCGTTGAATCCATGAACTCTGTTTTCAAAGGAATCCGCAACCTACCGATAACCGCTTTGGTGAGGTCAACCTACTTTAGGCTCGGAGCACTTTTTGACACAAGGCGTTCAAAGTGGAGTTCAATCCTACAGTCTGGTCAAGTGTTCAGCGATAGTTCTATGACATTCATCAAAGACGAAGCATCCAAGTCTAACACACATGTGGTCACCGTGTTTAACCGCAGTAAGGGACATTTCAATGTTGATGAGATCATGGATCACAACGAAGGGAGACCGAGGGGATCCTATCGGGTGGAACTTGATAACAATTGGTACGACTGTGGTAAATTTCAAGCCTTTCGCATGCCTTGCTCCCATGTCATAGCGGCATATTCGAAGGTTCGGCTGGACCCTTCAGGCTTACTATCCCCTGTTTACCAAGTGCACAACCTTTGCAACGTCTACAACAAAAGCTTTCCGGTTGTTGCAAATGAGGACTACTGGCCCTCCTACAACGGGGAAATAGTCTGGCACAACGAGAACATGCGAAGAAAGAAAAAAGGCCGTCCTAACAGCACGCGTATTCGCACCGAAATGGATACGGCGAACAAGATGGTGAGACTGTGTAGTTCATGTCGCCAGCCCGGTCACAATCGAAAAAAATGTCCCAACGTTGGACCAAGCTCAACATCGTAAATTAAGTCATTGTAACCTTATTTATTTTATATGGAAGCCTAGTTCGTTTAATTCATATCAGTAAAATCATACAACCACAAGCACGAACATACATAAATAAAACAAGGAAATACATGATTCAGAAAATGACCGTACATAAATAAAACGGAAAAATACATAAATTCAGACATAAATAGAACAACTGCAAGGTTCAACAAATCTAGCCTATCAGAACCATCAGGACAACTTCACCTCCACCTAGCATCATCGACAAAACACCTGCATCATTGACAATTTTTCTCCATTTCGTCACACCAAACTCCACAACCCTCTTCTCAATTTTAATTATCTTTTCTTTGTGGCCGATCTCTCCTTCTAACCAGCGGGTTAATTCTCTGTGCAAGTGTTCCAAAGTTTGGGGGTTCCATAACAGCATCTTCAGAGGAGGCTTGGTTGCCGAGAAAAACACTAAAGCATTTTTCTTCAAGATATCAAATTTTGGAAGCGGTTCTTCTGATGATGAGGAAGACGGTGCCGATGCATAATTAGATGGACGGGGAGAAGCCATGTTATGAGAGAGGGAGACTGAAAGGACTGAATGAGAGAGGGTTTGTAAGGATGGAGTGAGATGAATCTTATGTTTATGAGTGAGGCATATATATAGTAAAAAAAGTTGCAAACCCTAGGTATATATACATGTATAAGTATATATATAAATATACATATATATATATGTATACGTATATATATATATATATATATATATATATATATATATATATATATATATATATATATATATATATATATATATATATATATATATATAGACTTATATATAAGTCTATATATATATATATATATATATATATATATATATATATATATATATATATATATATATATATATATATATATATATATATATATAAGTCTATATATATATATATCTATATATATATATCTATATATATATATATATATCTATATATATATATATCTATATATATATATATAAGTGAAGAATAAGATGAATATTTGAATTAAATTATGAATTAACAACGTGCAACAATCCATTTGGCGAATGCATGTTGAATTTGCAACACATTCGCCAAATGGAATGACGAATGCATGCAAACTTTTCATTCTTAGCCAAAGCATTTGGCGAATCCTTATGAAATAACACATATTCATCATTTGATGTGGCGAATGTGTGTGCAAACTATGTTAGTTTGGTATTTTATTTGAAAACAATGTTATATTGGAAATTAAATTATGAAACTATGTTATATTAAAAAAAAATTCTCATTTTGTAATCTTTTCAAGCGTGGACCATACATGAGATAAATACAAATACTATAATATTTGTTTTTTGACAAAAAAAATACACGATTTTCTTATATCTAATTTGTTTTTTAAATTTAATTTTAATATTTTTTTTTTAAATTGCAAGTCAAAAATATATGTTTAGAATTTGAAAAAAAAAATAGAAAAGAAATTGAAAGTCGGTAACAATTAGCCAACCAAGTTTTTCATTGGTGTCCAACCTTAAAAAAAAAAAAAGATGACAGAAGGTGTCAATTTGATTAGTAAAATGTAGATCTCTCAAGAAAAAAATCAATAGCATTTTATGGCAATTATGATTAAAAATATGTATAAATATTTTAATTATGATTAGAAATATGAATAATATTTAAATTAAAGTGGTTTAATTAGATTATTTGCTTGAATTTATGGAAATTCATAAAAATTATTTTATTTTATTAAGAATTAATTGATATTCTTTTTATTATTTATATTTAATGAAAGAAGATATTATAAAATAATATTTTATATATTCAAAATTATTTATATTCAATATTATAATTTGAGATACATTGAATAATTATAAAATTATATTTAATTAGTGATATTAAAAATTAAAAAATAGACAATAATAAATACTTTATAATATATTACAAAAAAATAGACAATAATAAATACTCATTTATACTTTATATTTAATCAAATTCTTCGTTTTAATGACCACTTATTCTCCCTTTTTAATTATTTTCCATTCCCCTTTAATACCTCAAATAATATTTATATGTAGTTATAAATTTTTAAAATTGATTTTATTTTTATAATTTCTCATCAATGTCAATAATTAAAATTTAATTCATATTTATTTCTCATAATTTTATATCAATACCAATATTTAAAATTATTATGTATCAATTTTTTTTAAAGACCCGTATACTCATAAACTTTATGCAGTATGTTTTATGCAAGATATATGCACGGAGAAATAAATAGAAGTTGCATTTCAAGCAACTTTTCCAATACCAAAAACAAAAACAAAAACAAAAAATTAATAAATATTTAATATTAATGAGTTATCCGATAGAAAATGGAACTAAATACAAACGCGTTCGTATTGATTTTGAGATGGTTTTCGTGCAGACGCCCGGATACTGATACGGGTATTGGTATGGTACTCACTTGTGTTTTAAAAATGTAATAAAAATTAAATTACAAAAATTGAATTTATCAACAAAAAAGATATTATTTATAAAAAAATTATGAATCACACAATTTTATTCCATAAAGAATTTAAATTAATTTATACATTAAAAATTAAATAACACAATTGAATCTTCCATAAATACTGCAATCTTACATTAAAAATTATGTAATAACACAATTAAAAATGATTGTATCTAAAGAAATTTTGTTTAGATATAACCATTTTTTTAAATATATTTTAGAAGTCCTTTCCATTTATTAAAAATACTGCAATCCAACGCATATTCTTACTACTTTCATAAGTTTCAGACCATGTGAATCTTCCATTAAATATGAAATAATATAATTATATATTTATAATAGAAACTATTAAGCATAAATCAATTATAAGTGCAACAGGAAGACAACCAACATGTGCTGGATTTAATTTCTGCAACCAATTTTTTACATTAATTTTCAACTTCAAGAATTTCAGTTCAGTGTAAAACCATAAAAGTGAATAAACAACTCAAAGCAGACTGCATAAAACTATAAACTAAGTTATCTTTATATTATAGAAATAATCTTTAAGAATACAAAAGCTATAAATGAAAAGCATTGATATGTAAGTTATAGCGGCTAACGAAATGATAAAATGCATATCATTGGATCAAGGAGCTTGCCATTTTTTTTGACTGTCATTGAAAAATAATAAACCACACTTATACATAAAGTTTAGAGAATGTATAACTAATTGTCGCTCCCGAGGATTTCCATCCTGGTACAAACGCGAAAGTGGCGCGGAAGAAGAATAGAGTCGCCAGCCAGGCATTTTTATCCCGAAGAAAGGGAATGGTAATGCTGCACAAACCAGAAGAAAGAAAGAGGAAGGACACAGGTCCTACGAACCAGAGAGACTGAGTTCGGGAGTCGGTTACGACCTGGGAAGGTATTAGCACCCAGATCGTCCGCCGTACCCGACGGGATCCACGCTTGCAAAGAATACTGTTTCAAAGGGTGAGGGTATGAAAACTGCAGCGAAAGAAATGAAAATGAAAAGAAACTGGAATTGGAAAAGAAAAATGAGAAAGGAAAAGAATAAGAAAAGAAAAGGAAAAAATGTAGGGAAAATAAAGATTGTGCTCGAACGGGCCCTACCCCGCTGCCTACGTACCTCATCGGGATAATGAGGATCAGAGACGCCGTAGTTCCCCTAACTAGGGGTACTAAAAGGAAATTGCTTGTGAATTAAGGCTTGAACTGCCTATGCCATTGCTCAGGTGTTGCAGGCTCGGACGACGAGTGCGTAACCGTCTTGCAAAATGACAAGTAGGAGCAAGTTCGCGTACGGAGCGAAGGAGATGAGAAAAGAATTCCCGAAGGAAAGACGCTTATTGTTTGTTTGTGTTTTTTAGAAGCTTTTATGAGTGAAAGTTTGCCTAGGTGAGTGTACTTAAGTCTTACTCAATGGGATGTGCGCATCTCACATCATCCCGAAATGGAATGCGCAAGAGGCACACCTATCGATGGAGGAAATCCCCAAAGCTAGTCCCACAAGGGAAGGCTCAAGCACACTAACCTATTATCATTATTAAGTGTTTTTGTGGTTTTTTGGTTAAGAAGTGTTTTTTTAGTTTTTTCTTTGTGAGGTACTCATGCTAAGACCTATCCACCACGAGTGATGACTCACACCTCGCCCCGAAATGGGACGCATGTGAACATCTCATAGCAAAGTCTCATGTCACATGAAAGTACTCAACCTTTATTAAGTGAATTAAAATTAAGTTTGAAGATGAGAAGAGAGATAGAACCAAAGGAGCAAAAGGAAAAAAACTAGAGGGAAGCTTCTATCCTAAGTTAGCATGCATGGAATTCCTAGAGTTTGTGAGGTTTCTATCCTAATGAAGAAGGAAGAGAAGAAAAAGAAGAGATGAGAAAGGCCTAAGCCCAACAACAAAGGGTTAGTTCAAATAACAAAAGAGGAAAGATGAAAAGGTTGAAATGTGGATAAACATCCACACTTCTCTTACCATGAGCCCCTGAAGTGTTAGCAAAAATCCAGCAAATCAATCACCACAAACATGGAATTAAACATGTTCAAGGGTTCTTGCAAGCAAAAATCAAACACCATGCCAACATTGCAAATACACGATTTACGCGTCGAGAACATGAAGACATACATCAACCAGCAAGCAAACACCCTAAAATATCATGCTTAACGATCATACAATGATTCATAGCAATTAGAACAAGCAAAGGGATCAAACAAACTCAAAACAGCCCTGAAAAACCATTCTGCATCAGTGTTAACCGGTTAACCATATGCGTTAACCGGTTAACCAGTCAAAACCTGCACAAAACACGCACAGAAACAGGGCGTTAACCGGTTAACCATATGCGTTAACCGGTTAACACTGTAAAAACAGCAGCAAAAACCTGTAGAAACAGCAGCTCAAAAACAGCTTATTCAAATAAGCTGCACCAGACCAGCACTCAATTACACATGGAAAAATAGATCAATGCACATCAATCCATAACATTATGCTCATGAACACTAACAATCGGATCCGGATACCAATCAACCAATCAAATCATGCAACACAATCAATTACACAAACACATGGTGGATCTAAAGCACAAGCAATGCAAATAAGCTAAAAACAGAGTTGGATCTGAAATTAAACCAACCTACAAAGCGGAGGTATGCTTTGGTAATTGTTGATTATGCTGAAAATGATAGATCTCGCGCAAAACCTTGAAGATCCGATGCTAATCTCCACCCTCCATGCAAAATAAATGCAAGATCAAGCTCTTGATGCAGAATTTTGATCCGAAAGCACTTCTAGATCCCAAACCAGATCTGAATCACCAATTAAACCAGCAAAAAGATGTAATGAAACTATGGATGGAGGTCTAGTTCCAAGATCTACACACCTCAAGGCAAGGTTGTGTGATCTTCAAAGAGGAACTTTGAGTAATTTGGAAAATTGGGAGAGAAAAGTGAGAGAATTGTGAGTGAGAGAAGTGAAAATTCAGAATGAGAGTGAAAATAATGAGGGAGAGCCCCTTTGGTTTGGAGGGAAATGGAATAAATATGGTTTAGGGTTGGGGCCCAAAATTTTGGTTTGGGATCCAAAAAATATGGCTTGGTAATGTGATTTGGATTTAGGGTTGGCAAGAGGTTTGGGTACATGCTCTAGATCCTTCTCAAATTCAAATGAAATTCAAATGAATAAAATTCAGAAAATTGGAAAATGGAGCCAAAACCACATGCTGAAATTTGCTGCTGGAAATTCAAATTTCGCAGCTGTTAACCGGTTAACCATATGCGTTAACCGGTTAACGCATGCAAAATTTGAATTTCCCCCTTTTTGGAGGGAAACCTCAAAAATGCATCGGCGCCCGCCGTTTCAAGCTGATTTTGATCCTTTCTTCCTTTTTAAGCTTTGAACATGACACAGAGCTTGTGCAGACTGATCCCGTGAGATTTTTGCCAGGTCTTGATTTTTATTTGCAGTGCTTCAAATCTTCCAGATGGTTGGTCATATGCCCTATGCTGGAACATGTGAGTGTTATGCCTCATTTTTCTATGCAAGATGCTAGATATATGATATGTTATGATGACTATGACGCGATATGATGCTAAAAAAAAGAAGAGGGCAAATTTGGGGTGTTACAGCTGCCCCTATTCAATCATCAGTTAATCTGAAAAGGACGATAGTACGGACTATCGGACATTCGAGATAAACTGTGATTGAATACCAAGAAGACCAGAAATTTGCACTCTGACGAAGAATGCAACACCGGGAAATAAACCCGACCAGATGACGCTCTGGGAACTGCAGGGGAGAAAAAAGCGAACGAGCTTCCTCCCAGCTAAGGTTGATAGCTGAAATAAAGACATGTTGACAGACGAGTCTTCAAACAATCCTGTGACGCCAGGAGCTGGACATATGAGTCCTCAAAACACTGCAATACGACAATCTGAGACAGACGAGTCTTTGAATGACCTGTGACGCCAGGAGCTGGACATACGAGTCCTCGAAACAACTGCAATACGACAATCTGAGACAGACGAGTCTTTGAATGACCTGTGACGCCAGGTGCTGGACATACGAGTCCTCGAAACAACTGCAATACGACAATCTGAGACAGACGAGTCTTTGAATGACCTGTGACGCCAGGTGCAGAGAGCGGACGAGCCCTCAAGGATCTTCAAAATATCCTGAGATAGACGAATCTCCTTCACTAATCCTTACGCAGATAAGTGGAATAAGACTGACGAGTCTTCTTCGGATAACCCTTACGCAGGCTCCGGGAATGCATATAAGTCTGTGGGATAGACATGCAATCAAGGTAGACGAACCTTCTTCATATATTATCCGCGGATATATGGCATAAGACAGACGAGTCTTCTGAGCAAACCTGTTACGCCAGGTGCGGCAACCATAATTGGTGCTTGAGACAGACGAGCCTCCCTCGGATTTACCTGTTATGCCAGGACCGGTAACCATTTCGACATTTAATTCCCACTGTCAGGATTCGAAACCCCTTCAATACAGACGAGTATTGGGTGATCATCCATATAACACAGACGAGTGCCCTAAGTCAATGATACAGACAAGTATCAGACGATGATCTGAGAAACACAGACGAGTGCTTCAGGCGATGATACAGACGAGTATCAGCCGCTGGTATAGACGAATACCAGAAGTTCAAACACAGACGAGCATTTGAAGTAGTCACAGAGATATCTTCACATTCAGGTGCAAGCTAGCACAGACGAGTGCTGAGGACGATACAGACGAGTATCCAGGCAAAGCAGACGAGCTTCAAGACACAAACGACTTCTGGGGGATAAAAGCAGACGAGCTTCAACCAAACACAGACGAGTGCTGGGCAGTTGCAGACGAGCAACAACAAAGAATACATATCAAGGCACATACGAGTGCAACGAAGGATCCAATACCAAACACAGACGAGTGTTGGGGAGGTTGCAGACGATGCTGGGGACATCTCCAAGCACAGACGAGTGCTGGAATTTGCAGACGAGCAACAACCAAAATCATATCAGAACACAGACGAGTGTTGAAGAGTTGCAGACGAGCAGCAATGACAGGCACGGACGGGCGCCGAAAGATACGGCCGAGCAATCTTCGAAGGAGTAACGAGCACATACGAGTGCTAAGAGAGGCGGTCGAGCATCAAATAAAGATGCGAGCACGGACGAGTACTGGCCACTTTCTTGGGGATACGCCTCAAATAAAGAGGAACGACATGCACGGGCGAGTGCTGCAGGGATGCGGACGAGCACCAAATGAAGATACGCGCATCAACGAGTACAGGCAACTTCGCTGGGGAGAGAAAACTTCAAAGAATAACAAGCACGGACGAGTGCCGAGAGCTGCGAATGGTCATCACACAAAGATGCTAGCACAGAAGATTGCTGGAGAGTACCTCAAATAAAGAGGAAACTGCTGGGGAAAAGGCACGGACGAGTGCTGAAAGAGGATGAGCATCAAATAAAGATGCGAGCACAGACGAGTGCTAGTAGATATAGACTCTACTGGGGAAAGCAAACGAGCAATACCACCGAGCTAACACATACGAGTGTTGAAAGATGCAAACGCGCAGCAATAACACATGATACATTACTGCTGGGGATAATTCTGTTTAGAGATAACACATACAAGTGTTGAAGATTGCAGACGAGCAACAAACGGATGCCTGATCGGCAATAAGAGATACGACTCTGCAGGGGAATACAAGTCAAGATGTCTGGATACACATTCTGACTGAGGTGATGAATACCTGGCTGCATCATCAAATACCCAAAGTACGGCGACTTTATTGGGGAATATTTCACTACCGGCAGTGATAATCAAATATGAACGCTGTGGGGACAGGAACATCTTCAGACTTGGCTGGGGAAGCTTCTTGGGCAAATACTCTGGCTGGGGAGAGCATTTGATGGTTCAAGACTCTGAGGGGATACCAGGCTTTCAGGTACCTGATAGGCATACTCTGATGGGGATAATGGAGTGCTAATTCCATCTCTGATGATGTCAGGCTTTCGGGCACCTGCTGGGTATACCCCGCTGGGGAAGAATGAAATACTACTTCACTGGGGAAGAAAAGCTTGCTTGGACTGCCACCAAGGCTTGCTGGGAGGAAAATCTCTGCTTGGGATGCCAGGCTTCAGATACCTGCTGGGAAAGGAAATCTCTGCTTGGGGAGATACTCTACTGGGAAAGTACTCTGCTGGGAAAGTACTATGCCGGGGAGTATCAAATCGCTTGAGAGAATGTGACGCCAACCTGCAACCTGCAACAACAGAACACACCCGCGTGTCCCGGGGATTTGCATGGAATGATCGGTTCATCCATCGTCACCCGACGCTCAAAGAGGGTTACAGTTTCCCTGCATGTCAGTTTTCTTTTCAAGATTATCACCATGTTTCGATACAATGCTATTTTTGCCGAAAATTCAGGACATTTTGCAAACAAAAATAAACACACACAGCTTTTCGACTGAATATTACTTTTATTGAATGGCCTCTGAATAGGCAAAGATTTACATCAGGAAGCAACCACCTGGAAAGAGGTAGCCACTAAAAATTGAGAAAAGAAACTATCCTAATGGCAATGTACACGGCATTCCAAGGAGTTCCATTTCTGCTATGACCTGCATGTCTTCAAGACTTTCCATTCTGTTTTGGCTTTCTGAGAGGATGAGGGGACTGTTTCCTATCCTTCCGATATTGTCAAACTGTACGAAACGATGAGGTGGTTCAGATGACTCGGATCGCAGTTGTTCGCTTGTTCCCTTATTTTGCGTAGATCGCCCTCTCGGGTTTTCAATCCACCGGGATACCCTTTTTTGCCTGAGCTGTCCAATGCGGCTTTTCAACTCAGCGGGTGTACATTTTTTTTATTTTTCCCTAATTTTTGCCCGAGCTTTTTATTCTGTTTTTAGCTCGCCGGGATGCCCTTTTCTTGCCTGGACTTACATTCTGTTTTTGTGTCCAGCGGGTCTCTTTATGCGAAGTATTTTTTAACTGCGTCCGAGTTAACAGGAGATGGGAAGTCTTCTCCATCCATAGTGGTGAGCATCAGCGCTCCTCCTGAGAATACTTTCTTCACTATGAATGGTCCTTCGTAGTTTGGGGTCCACTTGCCCCTGTTATCTGAACCTGGAGGAACGATCCTCTTCAATACAAGCTCTCCCACTTGATACTCTCGAGTACGTACTCGTTGATCGAATGCCCACTTCATTCTCCTCTGATAAAGCTGACCATGACAGATAGCCGCTAATCTCTTTTCCTCAATTAGACATAGCTGATCGTAACGAGCACGCACCCATTCAGCCTCATCCAGTTTGACATCCATCATCACGCGAAGTGAAGGAATCTCCACTTCAACAGGCAGGACTGCTTCCATGCCATAGACCAGAGAGAAGGGAGTTGCCCCTGTTGACGTCCTGATCGACGTTCGGTACCCATGCAAAGCAAACGGTAACATCTCATGCCAATCCCTGTAGGTGACAACCATTTTCTGCACAATCTTCTTGATATTCTTGTTAGCTGCCTCTACCGCACCATTCATCTTTGGTCGGTAAGGAGAAGAATTGTGATGCTGTATTTTGAAGTCCCGACATAAGTCTGCCATCATCTTGTTGTTGAGATTAGAACCATTATCAGTAATGATCCTCTCGGGCACTCCATATCTGCATATGATATCTCTTTTCAGAAATCTTGCCACCACTTGACGAGTGACATTGGCATAAGACGCTGCTTCTACCCACTTGGTAAAGTAATCAATCGCGACCAGAATGAAGCGATGACCGTTCGAAGCAGTTGGCTCGATCTTCCCGATCATGTCAATGCCCCACATAGAGAAAGGCCAAGGAGATGACATGACATTCAGCGGGTTAGGAGGAACATGCACTTTATCTGCATATATTTGGCACTTGTGGCACTTTCGGGCGAATGAACAACAGTCTGCATCCATTGTCATCCAGTAATACCCTGATCTCAGCAGTTTCTTTGCCATAGCATGCCCTCCTGCATGGGTACCAAAAGATCCTTCATGGACTTCCTGCATCAACAGGCTTGCTTCGTGTCTATCCACGCATCTGAGCAAAACCATGTCGAAGTTCCTCTTGTACAAAACCCCGTCTGTGTTCAAGAAGAAACTAGCAGCAAGTCGCCTCAAGGTCTTTTTGTCTTTGGAAGATGCCCCTGTTGGGTATTCTTGCTTCTCCAGGAATAACTTGATATCGAAATACCAAGGTTTCTCATCAGACACGGCGTCTACAGAGAAAGCATAAGCTGGAGAGTCAAGCCTGGAGATGTCAATTCTGGGCACAAAGTTCCAACACATGACTTTAATCGACGAAGAGAGAGTAGCCAGAGCATCGGCAAATTGGTTTTCGTCGCGTGGTATGTACCTGAGTTCAGCCGTTGTGAAGAATGTCAACAGTTTTCTAGCATAATCCCTGTACGGAATCAGATGCTCTTGATGTGTGTACCACTTGCCGGTAATTTGGTTAATGACGAGGGCTGAATCTCCGAATATGTCGAGGTTCTTAATCCGAAGATCAATTGCCTCCTCTATTCCCATTATACACGCCTCGTATTCCGCTTCATTGTTGGTGCAGCCAAAAGTAATTCTGGCAGCGAAGGGTAAATGAGCACCTTCAGGAGTAATGAGTACGGCACCAACTCCACGACCATTGATATTGACTGCCCCATCAAACATCAACTTCCATTTGGATTCAGGGTCAGGCCCCTCCTCCGGAAGTGGTTCCTCATAATCGTTTGTTCTGAGGTACATGATGTCCTCATCAGGGAAATCAAATCTCATCGGCTGATAGTCATCCTCAAGAGGTTGCTGAGCAAGGTATTCCGACAATACACTTCCTTTGATGGCTTTCTGAGAAGTGTACTGGATATCGTATTCAGTTAAAATCATCTGCCATCTAGCAACCCTTCCGGTCAATGCTGGTTTCTCAAAGATGTACTTGACAGGATCCATCTTGGAAATGAGAAGTGTAGTATGGGTCAACATGTACTGCCTCAGTCGGCGAGCAGCCCATACCAAAGCGCAGCAAGTTTTCTCGAGCAGTGAGTATCGGGATTCACAGTCGGTAAACTTTTTGCTAAGGTAATAAATGGCGTACTCTTTTCGACCAGACTCGTCATGTTGGCCGAGCACACACCCCATCGACCCTTCTAGCACGGTCAAGTACATGATTAACGGTCTCCCCTCCACTGGAGGCATCAGGATTGGAGGTTCCTGCAAATATTCCTTTATTTTGTCGAAAGCTCTTTGGCAATCATCATTCCACCTGACTGTTTGCTCTTTTCTTAGCAGTTTGAATATCGGTTCGCACGTGGCAGTTAGGTGAGATATGAACCGAGAAATGTAGTTCAATCTACCTAAGAACCCGCGCACTTCTTTTTCTGTCTTTGGTGCAGGCATATCTTGAATAGCTTTCACTTTAGCAGGATCTACCTCAATTCCTCTTTGACTTACAATGAAACCCAGCAACTTTCCAGAACGCACTCCGAAAGTGCACTTGTTCGGATTCAACCTCAATTTGTACTTGATCAATCTGTCAAACAACTTCTTCAAATTAACCAAATGCTCCTCTTCGTCTTTGGACTTTGCAATCATATCATCCACATAACATTCGATCTCCTTGTGGATCATGTCATGGAACAACGTGACCATTGCCCGTTGATAAGTTGCCCCTGCATTCTTCAGACCGAAGGGCATGACCTTATAGCAGAATGTTCCCCACGGGGTAATGAACGTTGTCTTCTCCATGTCTTCCGGCGCCATTTTTATCTGATTATAACCGGAGAATCCATCCATGAAGGAGAATACTGAGAATTGAGCAGTACTGTCGACCAACACGTCGATGTGTGGCAACGGAAAATCATCCTTTGGGCTTGCTCTGTTCAAATCTCGATAGTCAACGCACATCCGGACCTTGCCGTCCTTCTTAGGCACTGGTACAATGTTAGCTACCCAAGGTGGGTAACTAGTCACGGCAAGGAACCTGGCATCCCACTGTTTCTGCACCTCCTCTTTAATCTTCATCGCCATATCCGGGCGAGTTCTTCTCAACTTTTGCTTCACAGGAGGACAGTCTTCTCTCAGGGGTAGCTTATGCATCACGATGTCGGTATCCAACCCTGGCATATCTTGATATGACCAAGCAAAGATATCCACATACTCTCTCAACATACTGATCAGTTCTTGTTTGACGTCGGCCTGCAGATTGGCTCCTATCTTGATTTCTTTCTTTGCATCTTCACTGCCAATGTTGATGGTCTCAATCTCCTCTTGATGAGGCTGAATAACTCGTTCCTCTTGTTTCAACAATCTGACCAAATCTTCAGGTAGGTCACAGTCTTCCTCCACCCCTTCATCAGCTTGGTAGACTGGATTATCAAAGTCATGCATAGTCATAGCAGGAACGTTATCCGTGGAATCCGGATGATCAATACTGCACAAATGATGTGCTTATTCAGAATCTGCTTATTTTGAAAAGAGACGCTAACACAAAGCAAAAAAATGAAAAAAACACATTGCCATTTTTATATTGTTTTTTTGTGAAAAAGTTTAAAAACAAAGAAAGAGAGCACAATTTGTCTGAAAATGTCCTTTTATTTCATGGCAAAAATAACGATGCAATACAAAACATGGTGGCCCAGTACAATGGATCCAAACATCTTGGGCAGAATGCTGGATTTGACAATGCAGTATGCTAATAAAAGGAAACAAAACAATTACTTTGAGAGCCAGGTGACTTGGACGATGTCTTCAGCAGACCAATTTCCTAGCTCCTCGCCGGGTGCACACGGGCGGATCCAATTGTTGTCCCAGTCTCTGTCACCATCTCCGCCTTGGCTTGCCATACAGATTTGATCGCGGTCGAGCGACCCAGCACTTGTGAATGAGATAGCTTTACCACTCCGAGTAGACCCCCCAGGCTGATACCCTAATCCGAACTTATCACCCTTCTTTTCCACCTCCAGTAGCCTGCCCCAGCCCTGGGCATTGCCTGATTGGACGGCCTCTTTTGCTTCCCGGTAAGAATGAATTGACGTGCCTTCGTTGTTTTTCTTCACCGGAGTCAAAATACTGACGTCTGCCTCAAACGCTTGGCACAAAGTCTCGTGAATTTCTCCGTCCATTTCCACATATTTAAACGTCGACAGGTGACTGACAAATATATCTTCTTCCCCGCACACTGTGATGACTTGGCCGTCCACCACATACTTAAGCTTCTGGTGTAAAGTTGAGGTGACAGCTCCAGCTGCATGTATCCACGGTCTGCCCAACAAGCAACTATACGCAGGCTGGATATCCATGACATAGAAGACACTCTTGAAGACTTGAGAGCCTATCTTAACAGGCAACTCAACTTCTCCGAAAACTGATCTTCTTGAACCATCGAAAGCTTTAACCACTAGATCACTCGGTGTCAGGATAACCCCGTCAATGTCAAGCTTCATCAACGCCTTTTTCGGGAGCACGTTCAAAGAAGAGCCTGTGTCCACAAGAACATGGGATAACACAGCGCCCCTGCATTCCATCGTGATATGCAGTGCCTTATTGTGATTCCTTCCTTCCAAAGTGAGATCTCTGTCAGTGAAGCCCAATCCATGGCTAGCATTGACACTTCCAACAACAGCTTCAAGTTGATTGACCGTAATCTCTTGAGGAACGTAAGCCATTTGAAGTACTTTCAGCAAGGCTTCTCGGTGCGCGGGTGAGCACATCAACAGTGACAAGATAGAAATCTTCGAAGGCGTCTGATTCAGTTGGTCAACCACCTTGTAGTCACTCCTTTTGATGATCTTCATAAATTCCTCTACCTCTTTCTCAAACGTCCCCTGCCCAGCCACAGGGGTATTCGACTCATCATTCGCAGTCTGCTTTCCTTTGTCTTTAGATGAAGCTTCGGCCTCGGGATCCTTTCTCAGTGCAGGAGGAGCAAACAAACGGCCACTTCGAGTAAAACCTCCAACACCTCCCACATTCTCAATGGTCAAATCAGCAACAGGTCTACTTTCCATCTTCTGTCCCGCCACATAGACATCAGAACCATAATGCCACGGAATGGCTCTATCATCGTTATACGGCATTGGCCCAGGTATAGTTATAGTCACAGGACTAATCTGAGGAGCGTAAACGGTAACCGACCTTTGTCTGACGGGCATATCAGCTTCATCATAGAAGATAGTAACGGTTGACACATCATCAGCCTCTTCATTACTAATCTTGCTAAATTGCAGAGATCCATCATCAATCAACCCTTGCAAACCCGCCTTCAATTTCTCGCAGCCATTCACAGCACTTGCACAGTCTTCACAATCGAGAGAACAACCAGGAAATACTTGACCCTTCAACAGTCTCTCCTTCACCACCCTCAACGGCGTCTTGACCTCATCAATACTCAGCACCAAACTCAACTTGTCATCACGCTCAACAGCATTAACTCTTGCCCCGCCATGGTGAGGTATAGGGTTCGAGTGGACATTCGGTGGTGGCGCAAAGTTGATTGCCTTTGAATCCACGAGATCTTGAACTTTGTGATGTAGCGCCCTGCACTTCTCGGTTGAGTGCCCGGGTGCCCCTGAATGAAAAGCGCATCGCGCGTTGACATCGTAACCAGCTGGAAGCTCTCCAGGAGGTAGTGGTGCCAAAGTCCTCAATTGAATAAGGTTCAAATCCAGTAGTCTCGGCAACAAGGCAGCATATGTCATTGGAATAGCTTCTATCACTCTGTTAGCAGGACGAGTCGGCCTCGGCTGATAAGGTCTTTGCTGGTAGTTGGCTCTAGGTTGTTGCTGTTGTTGTTGCTGTTGTGGCGGAGGTAACATTTGTTGCGCAGGAGCTGCGGGAATGGTGACAGCAGCCACATGCCCATAAGGTCTTCTGTAACCACGGCCCTGGCTCCGACCGAATACAGCATTGGTCTCACCTTCTCGCCTTCTCGGAGGTCCGCTGAAAGCTTTCCTCGCTCCATTTGAACTACTAGCACCGGGGTCTTGTATCTTCCCCATTTTCAACAGCGTTTCAACCCTTTCTCCCGCAATGACAATATCGTTGAACTTTGTAGCGGAACTTGATGCCAACCTCTCAAGAAATACCCCCTGGAGGGTACCCATAAACATATCGGCCATCTCATTCTCTAACAAGGGTGGCTGCACCCTGGCAGCTAGCTGACGCCACCTCTGAGCGTACTCTTTGAAGCCTTCTTTTGCTGTCTGAGCCATATGTTGCAACTGGGTGCGATTCGGCGCCATGTCCATGTTGTATTGGTATTGCTTCACGAAGGCCTCAGCGAGATCCTTCCAGCTCTTGACATTGACCCTGCTGAGTTTCATGTACCACTCAAGGGAAGCTCCCACTAAACTGTCCTGAAAGTAATACATCCACAGCTTTTCATCGTCTGTATGCGCGGCAATTCTCCCCACATATGATTGCAGATGAGTTTTTGGGCAAGCAGTGCCGTTATACTTCTCAAAAGTAGGAACCTTGAATTTATACGGAATCCTGACTCCAGGAACCAAGCCCAAGTCTGTTATATCGAATCCCAAAGAACTCTGGGACTGAATAGCCTTGATTTGCTCGGCCATCTCTTCGAATCTCTTGTTCATTTCGAACCCTTGACCCTCGGTCTCATCAAGTAAAGTGAACTGGTCCTCCTGGTGGTCCACATGAATGTTATGCATCCCGTCATTGACTACGGTCGCCCCTGGTTGTATAACATGAGGTCCACCCTGACGTGCGCCCGCACCGGTATGATTATCAGCATTAGCAGCAGCAGCAGCGTTTCTATTCTGATTCTCAACCAACTCTCGCAGCCGTTCTTGATTCTGCCCCATGCCGGTCATTAACGTCATGAAATTATCCATTCTCTGTCTTAGGTCTGCCAAATCTGCCTGCATTCGATCCATGGCTCTCTCTCTGTTAACCTTGGTTGGGTACCTGTGTACTGTTGGCTGCCCCCGAGCTTTTCGAGGAGCTATAGTGCCTGAAACACAAAATACGTTAGTAACCGAGACACTACCTGCAAAACAACAAACAGGTTATATGGATGCAATGCAGTTGTTTATGTTTCCAAACACAAGTCACTTATGCCCCGGCTCCGGTATTTAGCAAAGAAAACCAGATGGGTACTGATCCTCGACTTTCAGAAACCTTTGCGGGAAACCACATTCAAACCATAATAGCAAGCAAACCAAGAAATAGTGAGAAACATCTTAACATAGATCAGCCCATTAGGCACAATAAAAACAGAATACCTCATAGAGTACGAGTTCTTACAGAGTATAAACAAACAACTAGGACTCCTACAACATGCCCGTAGGTAATCCAAATACAAAAAAGACAAACTAAGAAGCATAACCGCCGTCTGAGGATCCTGAAACTCCATCATCAGATCTGACCTTCTTGACTCCTGCCATCAACTTGAGGTCTTCAATCTCTTTGAGTGCTTCTTCGAGGGCTTGTTGACTGTCTGCAAGCTGTTGGGTCTTCTCTCTGCGAATCTTGTGGGCCTGCTCCACCTCTTCTTTCTTGTAAGCCATCTGAGTCTCAAAGAACTCCTCTTTTTCCTTATATTGCTTCAACTCTTGCTCTCTTTGTCCCTTCAACCAGACAATAGACTGACGAGCATCTCTAAGGGTCTTTGACTTCTTCTTGCGCTCAACTTCTCTTTGGGCTTCCATCATCCCCAACCTGCGGAAATGCGCTTCTTTTCCTGCAAAGTCTTTCTCCTTAGCCTCCAAAGTCGTCTGTATCTTCAGCAACTTCTCCTCAGCTTCCTTCTTGGCCCTGTTAGCTTGGTAATACAAGCTTACCATCTCGGTATTTTCGACTCTAACTGCATGTAACTGGGCTTCTAACTTCTCGAATTCCTCTAAAGGCACAGTATCAATGGACTCAGCAACTGGTGCTGAAAATGGCAACAAAACTCTTCTGGCTCTGTCTTTCAACCAAGCTTCGTACCCTGGGAACGTCTGATTGTTGCACTTCCCGAAACTAGCTATTCCTTCTCCTTTGATGCTTTTCCAAGCCCCCGCAACCTTCCTCACTAAGGGCATATTATCTTTTACAGAAAAGTAGAAAATGGGGGTCAGCTTCAAATCTTCAGGCACATCTCTCAAAGCGTATCCTAATTGTCTTCTTAACAAGATTGGATTGTAATTAATCCCTCCAGCTATTCCCAACAAAGGCACACTATGATAACTTCCGCAGCTGGTAATGAAACGTGCACCTACCACCTAACATCCTTGGCAAGCAACTTTTCCAGCTTCTGAGCCCATATCAGACTATGGTCACTAAACACTCCCGTACTAGGCAAATGCCTCGTGAACCACATGTGAAATAATGGAGCACAGCAACGAACCAAACCTCCCCTCTTCTTTTCAGTCTTGTAATGAACCGAGTAATACAAATCCCCGAGTAAGGTTGGCACAGGATTCTTCAGCAAAAAGAGATGTATGGCGTTTATATCTATGAACTTCTCCATATCAGCAAACAAAATGGTGCCATAGATAGAAAGAGCCAAGATAGCACACACAGCATCCCATTCTTCTTCAACAGCCAATTCTCCCGCTTTCTTTACCAAAGCCTCCAAAGAAAACCCAGACACACCTCCTTTGATAATGGTCAAAGACTTCACAGTAGAAGGACTCAAATAAAGAGCCTTAGCAATAGCCTCCGGTGCTGGTCTACTCATCTCAGAGTTGAAAGGAACCTGATCTTGAACTGGCACACCCAGGATCAAAGCATACTCCTCCAGCATAGGGCCCAACTGGAAATCAGGAAAGGTGAAGCAACGGAGCTGAGGATCATAATACTGAAGCAATGTATGAATGGCACTCCTCTCTGAAGGATTTAGCTCTATCACCACATCAAGAATACTCCCATAAGCTTTTCTGAATCTCTCTACCTGGTTGGGCGTAATCAGCTTTACCATCTTCTTCAGCAAATCAATCTTGACATCAAAGAACTTGAAGTGAATATTCTGCTTGCGAGGATCTTCCATCTTTGAAGAGAATACCGGAACCGGAAGCAGAGATATGAACCTGTGAATGAAAACAAAACAATGATTAATGATGCAATGATGCAATGCAGATGCAAATGCAAGGACATATGACCAACTGGGACCATCTGGAGTCTGGCTACTGACAAAGCCCCTCTGAACAACTGACAACCCAAAAATCCACTGAATCACACTCTCTGATAGTCATAACCCTCTGAAGAGAATCTCTGGACCATAATATCACGAATACCGGAACCAGAAAACCAGAACTTCAGAACCACAGTGACTGTATCATGAACATGAACTGCGCTGATAACAAGGGTATGATGAGGTCAAGGGCTCCTGCAAACCTGTAAACCCATCCTCAATCTCACGGGTGTGCTCCGGGTCAAACATCACGGACTCTCAAAGCCGAATAGCAATAATACTTTCACCATTTCCGAGAAATGGCTCATGACCAAATCAGGGAATCGGTTAGGCATTATGTACTACGCAGGGAGGCCTCAGCTGAGTCCGGGAAAAACAAGCATCCCTTATAAGTCCTCAGCTTCAAGCGCTGAAATCGAGAAACAATAGCACATTCAGCCCGTAGGATACAGTACTAATGTCATACGACCAGATGCCTTGACTGAGTTCCTATAAGAGAACCAGGCCATCCTATGCGAGTTCCTAGTGGACCCTCGGGTGCGAATGGGTTTGCCACAGAATGTGGTCTGCCACTGTCACCACTGGAGAGGGTTGTTTCCACAAAGGTTCTCAATGATCGGTCCCCAGATGCACATAACTATCAAGGTCCTATCCCGAAGTGGAGGAAATCCCCACACAAGATATTTCCAAGACGGTCGCAGTCTGGGCGTGAAACACATCGCCACTCGTCATGCCACATGCGAGTACAATATGTCCACTTCTAATCCTAGGGTGCACTCAAGCCGGGTACTTGGCTTATCTCTCAGAAACAGTATCGCCCATCCCGCCAAACAGAAAACCAGTCCAGACAGTCCAGTATGATATATATGATGCGGAAAATAAGTACTGAAAACTGTAAATAAAGCTGTAAATAAACAACAATAAAATACAACAAGCCACATCAAACAAACATCACCCAATGAACAGCAACAAACAAGCGCTAGGATAGACTCACAGGGGAACCAGAGATTCTGGGTTCAGTCCCCAGCAGAGTCGCCAAGCTGTCGCTCCCGAGGATTTCCATCCTGGTACAAACGCGAAAGTGGCGCGGAAGAAGAATAGAGTCGCCAGCCAGACATTTTTATCCCGAAGAAAGGGAATGGTAATGCTGCACAAACCAGAAGAAAGAAAGAGGAAGGACACAGGTCCTACGAACCAGAGAGACTGAGTTCGGGAGTCGGTTACGACCTGGGAAGGTATTAGCACCCAGATCGTCCGCCGTACCCGACGGGATCCACGCTTGCAAAGAATACTGTTTCAAAGGGTGAGGGTATGAAAACTGCAGCGAAAGAAATGAAAATGAAAAGAAACTGGAATTGGAAAAGAAAAATGAGAAAGGAAAAGAATAAGAAAAGAAAAGGAAAAAATGTAGGGAAAATAAAGATTGTGCTCGAACGGGCCCTACCCCGCTGCCTACGTACCTCATCGGGATAATGAGGATCAGAGACGCCGTAGTTCCCCTAACTAGGGGTACTAAAAGGAAATTGCTTGTGAATTAAGGCTTGAACTGCCTATGCCATTGCTCAGGTGTTGCAGGCTCGGACGACGAGTGCGTAACCGTCTTGCAAAATGACAAGTAGGAGCAAGTTCGCGTACGGAGCGAAGGAGATGAGAAAAGAATTCCCGAAGGAAAGACGCTTATTGTTTGTTTGTGTTTTTTAGAAGCTTTTATGAGTGAAAGTTTGCCTAGGTGAGTGTACTTAAGTCTTACTCAATGGGATGTGCGCATCTCACATCATCCCGAAATGGAATGCGCAAGAGGCACACCTATCGATGGAGGAAATCCCCAAAGCTAGTCCCACAAGGGAAGGCTCAAGCACACTAACCTATTATCATTATTAAGTGTTTTTGTGGTTTTTTGGTTAAGAAGTGTTTTTTTAGTTTTTTCTTTGTGAGGTACTCATGCTAAGACCTATCCACCACGAGTGATGACTCACACCTCGCCCCGAAATGGGACGCATGTGAACATCTCATAGCAAAGTCTCATGTCACATGAAAGTACTCAACCTTTATTAAGTGAATTAAAATTAAGTTTGAAGATGAGAAGAGAGATAGAACCAAAGGAGCAAAAGGAAAAAAACTAGAGGGAAGCTTCTATCCTAAGTTAGCATGCATGGAATTCCTAGAGTTTGTGAGGTTTCTATCCTAATGAAGAAGGAAGAGAAGAAAAAGAAGAGATGAGAAAGGCCTAAGCCCAACAACAAAGGGTTAGTTCAAATAACAAAAGAGGAAAGATGAAAAGGTTGAAATGTGGATAAACATCCACACTTCTCTTACCATGAGCCCCTGAAGTGTTAGCAAAAATCCAGCAAATCAATCACCACAAACATGGAATTAAACATGTTCAAGGGTTCTTGCAAGCAAAAATCAAACACCATGCCAACATTGCAAATACACGATTTACGCGTCGAGAACATGAAGACATACATCAACCAGCAAGCAAACACCCTAAAATATCATGCTTAACGATCATACAATGATTCATAGCAATTAGAACAAGCAAAGGGATCAAACAAACTCAAAACAGCCCTGAAAAACCATTCTGCATCAGTGTTAACCGGTTAACCATATGCGTTAACCGGTTAACCAGTCAAAACCTGCACAAAACACGCACAGAAACAGGGCGTTAACCGGTTAACCATATGCGTTAACCGGTTAACACTGTAAAAACAGCAGCAAAAACCTGTAGAAACAGCAGCTCAAAAACAGCTTATTCAAATAAGCTGCACCAGACCAGCACTCAATTACACATGGAAAAATAGATCAATGCACATCAATCCATAACATTATGCTCATGAACACTAACAATCGGATCCGGATACCAATCAACCAATCAAATCATGCAACACAATCAATTACACAAACACATGGTGGATCTAAAGCACAAGCAATGCAAATAAGCTAAAAACAGAGTTGGATCTGAAATTAAACCAACCTACAAAGCGGAGGTATGCTTTGGTAATTGTTGATTATGCTGAAAATGATAGATCTCGCGCAAAACCTTGAAGATCCGATGCTAATCTCCACCCTCCATGCAAAATAAATGCAAGATCAAGCTCTTGATGCAGAATTTTGATCCGAAAGCACTTCTAGATCCCAAACCAGATCTGAATCACCAATTAAACCAGCAAAAAGATGTAATGAAACTATGGATGGAGGTCTAGTTCCAAGATCTACACACCTCAAGGCAAGGTTGTGTGATCTTCAAAGAGGAACTTTGAGTAATTTGGAAAATTGGGAGAGAAAAGTGAGAGAATTGTGAGTGAGAGAAGTGAAAATTCAGAATGAGAGTGAAAATAATGAGGGAGAGCCCCTTTGGTTTGGAGGGAAATGGAATAAATATGGTTTAGGGTTGGGGCCCAAAATTTTGGTTTGGGATCCAAAAAATATGGCTTGGTAATGTGATTTGGATTTAGGGTTGGCAAGAGGTTTGGGTACATGCTCTAGATCCTTCTCAAATTCAAATGAAATTCAAATGAATAAAATTCAGAAAATTGGAAAATGGAGCCAAAACCACATGCTGAAATTTGCTGCTGGAAATTCAAATTTCGCAGCTGTTAACCGGTTAACCATATGCGTTAACCGGTTAACGCATGCAAAATTTGAATTTCCCCCTTTTTGGAGGGAAACCTCAAAAATGCATCGGCGCCCGCCGTTTCAAGCTGATTTTGATCCTTTCTTCCTTTTTAAGCTTTGAACATGACACAGAGCTTGTGCAGACTGATCCCGTGAGATTTTTGCCAGGTCTTGATTTTTATTTGCAGTGCTTCAAATCTTCCAGATGGTTGGTCATATGCCCTATGCTGGAACATGTGAGTGTTATGCCTCATTTTTCTATGCAAGATGCTAGATATATGATATGTTATGATGACTATGACGCGATATGATGCTAAAAAAAAGAAGAGGGCAAATTTGGGGTGTTACACTAATTTTATTTCAATTTTGTTTGGCAATTCATTATAATTGGGTATAACTAATTTTCTTTCAATTCTGTTTGGAAATTCAATTATGTTCCATTCACTTCTATCATGTTGAAGATCCAAAACCATTAAAATCAGAATGTTAACATATATAATTAAGTGAATGGTACATAGGAATGAGAGGAAGAATCATTAGGAGTAAAAAGGTGCAAGAATATGTGATTTAACATGTTCAAATGTGAGGAAGAATCATTAGGAGTAGAATTACTTTTTGTTTTCTTCTGTCCAAAGCCTCTGATGTACATTTTCAATCAAATATATTGATACTTACCTGTATACGAAAAATAAATCAATAGTGAACAATTAATCTGATGTACGTTTTCTCCATACCCATTTTTTTCTAGATCTGCACAACACTTTATCCTAAGATTGTGATTGTTGTGAAGAAAAGTTTCATAAATTACCTGTAAAATGTGAAAATAAAACTTCAAAAATAAGTACCCTAAATTTGAGACGAAAACTACAAATCGAAAAAAAACCAGATTTCGATAAAGAGAATGAAGATGAAAATGGTAAATCAACCCAAACTCAAAGTTTAATGGAAGGTAAGTTAATAGGAAAATGTAAACCTAAACAAAAAAAGCCATAAATAATCAACTTTAAATCTCACCACCGCCACATCCATCTGTCAGAAACACGTTGCACTCCAAAATTTGCCCTCACAATACGAATCGAGTCCCTTCGAATAATGATGGTTGCCTTTACGAATCGAGTCCCTTCGAATAATCAACTTTAAATCTCACCACCGCCAGTTCTGTAACACGGTGGGAGAACTGACTTTAAGTTATGTGTTGCGGATAGCAAGAGTCGCCACCGACTTTTATTTTATCCAAAAGGAAAGGGTATAAAAGAACAGGAAAGACCTTAAGAGAATATTTTGGGTCCGGGGGTAGGTTATGTAAAGGGAAGGTGTTAGCACCCTTTACATCCATGGTTATCCATGGGCTCTTAGTTACTTAGCTCACTTTTGAATTATTTTTGAAAGTGTAGTGTGTGAATAGAAAAATTTTCAGAATAGTTAATAATAATCCATGTACGGATGTGTAAAAACTTGTTTTTGAAAATTTATTTGAAATTTGTTAAGTGTTTGAAAAGTTTTTTTGAAGTGAGCAAGTACATAAGAGGAACCTACCCTAAAGTTTTAAGTCTTTCTTGTTCTTTATCCTTTCATTGGTAAGACTATCCCTACTATTAAGGAGTAGGTAGTCATTACCTTGGATGTAAGGGACATGAGAGGGACATCTGTTTTTATGAAGGCAACTGTGGGGTGTAATAAGCATACTGGAGGGACTATCATCATTATTCGAAGGGACTCGATTCGTAAAGGCAACCATGAGGGACTTGATGATTTTTCTTTTAAGGGACTTGCTTTGTACACCCCACTTGACCTTATTAGTAGGCAACTTGAGGGATAACCTTAGAAAATGTAGGATGGCGATTAAAAATCGACTTACGTGTGTGAGTGTTTAATTTAATTATCTTATGATTAAAAATGATCTAAATTAATTTTAAATAGAATACATATTTGCACTCCCTAAATTACTAACCATAGCAAAAATAATTAAATAATTACAAAATTTACATCCAGGAGCATTTACATAATAATTATAATAATAATAAATAGCAAAAAATAAATGATTAGCAAAATATAAATAAACAAGCTAAAATAATAAATAAACAATAAATAGGGGTTAGTGGTAAATATAATTAAAAATAAGGTTAGTGAAAATAAAATAATAATAATAATAATTAGAAAAATAAACAAGGTTAGAGAAATAATACAAATATAAGATAATAGTAAATAGAAATAAAATAGAAAAATATTATAAAAGATATGATTAGAATAATAAGCACAAAGTTTAATTTTAACATATAATAAGAAGATAAAAAATTTTAAACATAGTATAATTATAAGTTTAAATTATTACAAATTTTAATTATTTCTAAACACATATCAACAATTATAAAAAAAATATTTTAATGTCATGTTCATAAAGGATAATTATATTTACAAAATTTACAAGGATTATAATAAATATATATAAATAATTACATTAAGAATTAAAAAATAAAATTATTTAGAAAAAATAGAATTAAGTTTTTATTTCATAAAATATTTTAGGGTTTGTTTAGAAAATTAGGGTTTGATTTATAATGACAATTTCTTTATTTAAATAGTATATATATATTTTTTAAATAAACATACAATAATAGGAAAATAATTTTTTCAGAAATTAAAAAAACTAATATGCACATATTTTTATAATATTAGAACAATATAATTTTTAATTTATTTTAACATGAAATATTGATTAAATTGAGAAGAAGATAAAGAAAAAAAATGAGAAAATTAAAACCTGGTGGGGCTGGGGTTTGAACCCAGCACCCTATGATTGCCAGCATCAAACTCCACCACTGGACCAACAGCATGTGCGTACCATCATAGAGAGAGGGATTGGTTTTGTTCTTTGTTGTGAAAACCTGGAAAAATAAAAGAAACAAAAAGGCCTGGGGTGGTGTTGAACCCAGGACCTTATAGCTATACACACACGCACGTTACCACCCGGCTGGAAGAGCCCACCTGTTAATCAAACCATCACAACTAATAATATATTAAGAATGCAATACAAATGAGAAAATATCAAAACATTGGCTGGAGGCAGGATTCGATCCCCTCCCCTTTCGTCCAACACAAGCGTACTTTTCCACTGGGCCACGCAGCAAGCTGTGACCTAAGATCAATACCATTGCATAAAATATAATATATGATTTTTGAATTTAAAAATACGCGCGCAGATCCACTTCGTCTTCAACCTTTGAACATTGAACTTTGCTGCGAAATTTGCTGCAGCAATACCTGCGATTTTTCCTGCACCCTTAAAACCTACGAATTTCAAACTATCATTAAACAATACAATTTCATCAAATTGAGAACATTTTTGGATTCCTTATAATCTGCACAGTCCAATTTTATCAACCAAATTCATTTATAACGCACAAATCAAATAACCCTAATTCGAAGGTCCAAACCCTAACATGGCATCTCACGGATTCCTCATGGTTTCTTTGCCCAGAAACGATCTAGGCATCACAACAAACACGTATTAATCATCAAAAACAATTTATAATGTATATATTGATGGATTCGAAAAATGAAATTTCAAGACAAAAGTGGATTCGGTTAGGGCAGTAGAGCATGGTATTGATGCATATGAGTAATGATAATGCTTCAGTGAAGTCCAAGGAAGCTTGCTACATCCTTATTTTACCTTTAAAAGCCCTGCAAGTTGAAAACCGAATATGAGTTTTTTTTTTGGTGAATTTGAAAACTTGGAACTTACTCTAGAGGCAGCCAACTCGTGAATGAAGGTTAGGTTTGTGATCAGCATATATAGGTGAATGATTCTAGGTTAAAACATTGATTGATCATGTGAGAATTTTGATATTTTAAGATTGAAAAAGATCATGGTGTAAAAATCAAATATTTGTTCATGAAGACTTGCTATTCTTGGATCAATCTCATGATTCCTTTCTCTTTCAAATTCAATCAACATTTATGAAATTCTAGAAGCTCAATCTTCACCCAAAAATAGATTTTCATATTTTATATTTATTTAAAATGATTTTTATGAATTAAATCAATAATAAATAAAAATAAAATAATAAAAATTCTGAATTTTGGTCAATTGGGTCGTGCATAATGATATGATGTGGATTGGATCACAACTTGGGCAGCCCATTTGGAAAGAAGTGGTTTTAAACCTCCATTTTCAACATAAACCATCACAAAATTTCCCAACTTTGCAAAGGCACATCTCCCTCAATTTTAAAGGTATGAGGGTGTTCTTGGACTTTTTGGAAAGCTTGAAGAGTCCTCTAAACAACCCCATTGGTTTCAGGTCCATATCATTTACCAATCTCAAGTTATGCCCTTTTGAAGTTGTTGACTTTTTGTTGACTTTTGAAATGACCTATAATGTCTTAGCTCATATCTTCCAAATGAAGCATTTTTGGGCTTAACTTGCAACATAAAAGTTGTAGAGAATTCAATTTCCTTCAAAATGAGCTTTGGATGGAGACTTGGTGATGAAGTATGTCAAAGTTATGGCTGGTCAAAGTTCAGTTGACTTTCACTGAGGAAACCCTAATTTAGAAACTCCTGATTATTGATGATCTGGAATCTCCTTGATGAATCATGATCAACCCTTGATCAAATGATGAATTTTACTTCATATACTTGATGTTGGCAAAATATCATGAAGTTTGACTTTGGTTTGACCACAGTTGACCTCAGTTTGACTTTTTAACTGCATTGACTGATTTTGACTTATCTGATCATCTGACTGAGCAAACTTCTGAGAAAAGTCTTGAAACTTGTCATGGGGGTTCTTACACACATATAAGATGTTATGAAACTCACTTGAGGTATTGGAAGTCCATTTAGCCTGATTAAAGTCAAAACCCTAGTTTTGGATGCACTGCTTAGGAGGTGCATTGTCTGAGGGAATTGTCAACTCTTCTGACCAATTGTGAACTTTGTGAACCTTGTGAACCATCATAAAATGTCTTGTGAATCTCATGGGAGGTATTGTGAAGCTTGTGAACCTTGTGAACCTCATGAAGTGGTTTTGTAGACCTCATGAACCTCAGGAAAGCTTTGTAATCATTGTAAATCTTGTGAACCTTGTGAACCTTCAAGAAGTAACTTGTGGACTTCATGAACCTCATGAAAGGTCTTGTACATGTTGAGAAGCTTGTGAACCTTGTGAACCTTCAAGAAGTGACTTGTAGACTTCATGAACCTCATGAAAGGTTTGGTAAGCATTGTGGAACTTGTGAACCTTGTGAACCTCATGAAGTGGTTTTGTAGACCTCATGAACCTCAGGAAAGGTATTGAAAGCATTGTGGGACTTGTGAACCTTGTGAACCTTCATAAAGTAACTTGTAGACTTCATGAACCTCATGAAAGGCCTTGTAAGTATTGGGAAACTTGTGAACCTTGTGAACCTTCTTAGAACACAGGGTCTTGTATTGTGAGGGCAAATTTTGGGGTGCAACATCATTATTCGAAGGGACTCGATTCGTAAAGGCAACCATGAGGGACTTGATGATTTTTCTTTTAAGGGACTTGCTTTGTACACCCCACTTGACCTTATTAGTAGGCAACTTGAGGGATAACCTTAGAAAGTGTAGGATGGCGATTAAAAATCGACTTACGTGTGTGAGTGTAATTATCTTATGATTAAAAATGATCTAAATTAATTTTAAATAGAATACATATTTGCACTCCCTAAATTACTAACCATAGCAAAAATAATTAAATAATTACAAAATTTACATCCAGGAGCATTTACATAATAATTATAATAATAATAAATAGCAAAAAATAAATGATTAGCAAAATATAAATAAACAAGCTAAAATAATAAATAAACAATAAATAGGGGTTAGTGGTAAATATAATTAAAAATAAGGTTAGTGAAAATAAAATAATAATAATAATAATTAGAAAAATAAACAAGGTTAGAGAAATAATACAAATATAAGATAATAGTAAATAGAAATAAAATAGAAAAATATTATAAAAGATATGATTAGAATAATAAGCACAAAGTTTAATTTTAACATATAATAAGAAGATAAAAAATTTTAAACATAGTATAATTATAAGTTTAAATTATTACAAATTTTAATTATTTCTAAACACATATCAACAATTATAAAAAAAATATTTTAATGTCATGTTCATAAAGGATAATTATATTTACAAAATTTACAAGGATTATAATAAATATATATAAATAATTACATTAAGAATTAAAAAATAAAATTATTTAGAAAAAATAGAATTAAGTTTTTATTTCATAAAATATTTTAGGGTTTGTTTAGAAAATTAGGGTTTGATTTATAATGACAATTTCTTTGTTTACACCGCATATCTTCTTTCCGTTTTTCTTTCTTCATTGTCTCTTGTACTGCAAAACCAAAACAATATCTCTATTAAACCATGAAAGAAACCAAATATGAACCATAAAGAAGAAAGGAAAAAAAGGAACAGAGAAGAAGGAAGAGGAAGAAAGGGAAGAGAGAGAAAGAGAAAGAGGAAAAGGACAAGAGAGTGAGAGAGTGGGTATGGATGATAGAAGAAAAACGTAAGAGTTGGTAGTGGGTGATTGAAAATAAGAAGAGAGTTTTCAAATTGTAGAAGGTTTCCAGCTTGACACATGTCCAGAAGGGTAAAATGGTAACAATGGTGGATACAAATTTTCTTATATGGTAGATTGAAATTTTTTCAGATAGTAGGTTTTTATTACTAAGAATTAAACAAACTATTTTTTGATCATCCTCTTTTATTTTATCCACTTATTGGGGTTTCTGAAATAGCATTAACATTGTAGACACTCGACAATATTTTTTTTCACAAGAATATCCATTATTCTTTTTAATTTTTTCAATGGGCTCATTTTTCAACAATATATAAGTCTTTATTACTATAATAAGCATATATACTATCCAAACCTAAAAGTTTGATATCCCACGAGCAAGCGTAAACTTAAAACTTTTGTCGATGTTAAAGGATATTTTACCTATATAACTCCAAGTAAGGTCAATTAAATTTCTATTTGGACCCTAGTCTAGTATTTCATTTGTAAAATTTAAAGAAAGCTATATATGTGATAAATCCATTTACATGATGTTATTTCTGCCCAGTTGTAGTTGATATTAATTTTGGTAAAACAACATGTCATTGACATGTTGGACAAGATGTCCTAAGATGCTGAAAAATAAATTAGGTTTTGAAGAAGAGCAGATTTTTCAAAGATGTCGATAAGTTGTGCAAGCAGAGCTATTCGACATCTTTGTCTGTTACAGTTTTAGAAAGTGTTATTTTCTATACAAATCACAAAACATTGTGTTTAATATTATGTGATCCTAGATGGCGTCCAAGTGTGATGATTTTCAGAGATTGAAGACTTGAAGATCACAAATCAAGTATATTTGTTTTGGGAACTAAAGATTTAAAAAGTTTCTATTTTTTGGAGAATATCTTGCATATTCTGTGGGATCAAATTTGTTGTGTTTTGAATCCCAAACCCAATCTGTTTTATTGCTATAAATAGAATGGTTTAGCCCTAGTTTGATAATAACAACAAATACTAAAGTAGAGAGTATTAGAGTTTTTGTTTTGTGAACCTCTCTTAGATCACGTTGATGCTAAGAGTAAGACGACTTTATTGAGTTGTAAAGTTTTAGTTACTCTAAAGCTTTGAAGCATAGAGTATGTTTGATCATGTGGTGATTGTTTGGGAATTGAGAAGGGTCTCGACCTAGGAAGAGTCTTAGGTAGAAATATAGCACGGATAGTGATTAAGTGACAAGTTGGAAACTGAAGGTTGTGTTACTTCGAATTAATATTATTTATTGAATTTCATTCCTGGATTGGTATCCCTTAGAGTAGGTGAGTTGCACTGAACTGAGTTAAAATATGATTGCATGTTCTTTACTTTCAACAACTATATTTGTTTGTGTTCATCTTATTCATTATGTGAAAAAGCAGATAACAATTATCTTAGCATCTCATTGGACATCTGTAATCCGCTACACTAGAATTTCAATTGGCATCAAGAGCTTGCACACGACTTCGTTTTTTGGTGAGATTCAATGACGATACTTTCTGGTACAATGGACAAGGATAGATGAATGGTGGAAATACCACTTGTTCTAGATGGAAAAAACTATGATTATTGGAAATATCGCATGGTTGTCTTTCTCAAATCCATAGATGGCAAGGCTTGGAAACCCTGATAAAAGGATGGGATCCTCCAATGGCCAAAAACATGGACGATATAACCACTGATGTGGTAAAACCTGAAGAAGACTGGGATGATGAAGATGATAAACATGCTAAAGGTCATTCCAAGGCATTGAATGATCTATTCAATGAAGTGGACAAAAATATCTTGAAACTAATCAGTAAGTGCACTGTTACAAAAACAAGTGTGGGAGATTCTGTAGACTGCTTATAAAGGGACGTCTAGAGTAAGATGTCAAGACTTCAACTTCTTACAACAAAGTTCGAGAACTTGAATATGAAGGAGAAAGGGAGTATTCAAGATTATCATATGGTTATTGTGGATATAGGAAATCAGTCAGATGTTTTAGGAGAAAAGATCTCAGAAGCCAAATTGGTCTGAAAAATTCTGAGGTCTCTTCCAAAGAGATTCAACATGAAGGCGACTGCCATTGAGAAAGCTCAGGATATCAACACCTTGAAATTTGATGAGCTTATTGGGTCACTTCAAACATTTGAAGTTAGGATCAGAGGTGATATGCCTGAAAAGAAAAATGACCTAGCGTTTATGTCCAACGAAGATGGAGGAATTCAACATATAAAAGGGATTATACCTAAGGTTGTTGGGCTACTTGGAAAATAGTTCAATCAAGTAGTAAATACCTGGAGACCAAGACAAGATGTCAAGAACAACCTATACGACATCAACAGAAGGCAAAATTTTAGGAGAAGAACCAAAACCAAAGATAATTAAGGCAATGGGATCAAGTGTTTTAAACGTGAGAGATTTGGACATGTAAGGCCTGAATGTCCTACCTACCCCAAGAAGGAGAGAAAAAAGGTCTAACTGCTTCTTGGTCAGAAGATGACTCGGGAAGTGAAAGAGAATCGGCTAAAGAAGTGTTTGTCTTTACTGGAGTTTCTCATATTGACAATGAATCTGATATAAAAGAACTTGCCTTTGATGAACTTGTTAATTTATACAAAGAAGTGTCGCCCAAAAGTGAAGAAATAATTCAAATAGGAACCGAGCAACATATTCTTATAAATAAACTTCATACTGAAGGATTTGAGCAAATGTATGTTATCTCTAATCTCGAAGAAGAAGTTACTATGCTCAACTCAAAGCTTGCATCAATGAAAAAATTTATCAGAATGCTTAACAATGTTCTGGAGTACTTGATGAGGTTCTTCAAATTGGGAGAAATGCTAGAGATGGTGCAGGACTTGGTTATGATAATCAAGTTGCTACGAAGAAAACTAATGAGTTTACAATGAATCAGAACATGTCGAAGCAGATGTCTCAACATCCAAAGAGACATCATAAAAGAAATCAGAAGAAACACTCAAAAGGAAAGAAACAAGGCTGAAGATGTAATCACTGTGGCAAGTTAGGTCACTTAAGACCTTACTGCTACAAATTGCATGGTTATTATAAACCCAATGCACAACCTAGAAGAAAACAGGACAACAGTAGTGCATGGATTCCCAAGAACAATAATGTTGATCTCATTGCTCACCTTGCTAAGAGATTATGCTAAAGAGGACTGCTACTTTGACAGCGGCTGCTCTAGACACATGACTGGTGTCAAAACGTTCTTGGTTGTAATTAGATCACACTCAACAAACTATGTCACTTTTAGAGATGGGTCAAAAGGTGAGATAAAAGGTGTTGGGAAGATTGATTTTGCTAGGCTACCTAGTCTTGAGAATGTGTTATTTGTTAAAGGTTTAACTGTCAACTTAATAAGTATAAGTCAACTATGTGACAAAGGTCTCAAAGTTAACTTCACTAGGTCTGAAAATACAGAGGGATTAGATTGAGATTCTTGCTGTGAATCCGCCATGGAAAAAAATGAAAGAGAAGGTAATCAAGAATGAGTTTCAGATAGGCAAAGAAAGACAAAAAAGAAATGAGGAAGATGAAATATGAAATATGAAACGGAAATGAGGTTGGATCGCAAACGATTGATACAATGTTAGATTTAATGAATGCTTAGCATTGCCATTGTTGTAAAGTATTACACTCTGTAATCTATTGTTATTGAAAAATCATAGCAGTTACAAAGTGATGGAGCTGTTATATATAGTTGAGTAATTCTAACAGAATTGCTAACTAATTCAACTATATAGATAGTCAACAATCCTAATGGTTCTGCATAAGTGCTCATACAAAGGAAGGATCTGCCCAATTTTAAAGCTACATGGGAATCAGTTGAAACAATCAAGGAACAATTTCCTTCCTTTCACCTTGTGGACAAGGTGGTGACTCTTTTGGAGGAGTATTGTTACACCCCTTATTAAAAGATACTATAAAAGAAATGACAGAATGAGACAAGAGTTACATTAATTGAAATTTTAAAGTAGTTATGGTAGTTATAAATTTCATATTTCTTTAGGAATATACTCCATAGATACAGGTTTCTATCATATTTCTTGTTTAATTTCTTTTTAATTATTATTTTGGATAAAATATTTAACATATTAAATAATTTCTGCAAATTCCAAAGAAAACATTTCCTCAATAATACCAATAAATAAACAAATGACATTGGATCCTCCAACAAAACAAAAATCCTCTGACCTGTCCAACATGTTCCGCCATTGTAATCTCCCTTTTCATTACTTTTCATTCACACATACATACATACACAAACAACATTAAAAACAAACAACATTAAAAACAAACAAACAACAATATAGACAAAATTTCATAATTGATAATGCCATCATTTCAAAAGCATCCAAGAAGTTTCTTTGGAAGAGTTCCAGTTGCACGATGCTTTGCAGCTATTTCTTCTGCTTTCAGATTTTCTTCACCACGTTTTGCTTCAACCATTGCTCTCTTTTCCTCTGCTTGTTTATGAATCATAGCTACTTTGTTCTTCATTCTCTCACCATATTCCGCTTTCTTTTTCTCCAATTGTTCCTGCCAAAATGTCCAAAATAAATACTATTTGACAAAAGCAAAACAATAATTGATACTATACTATACGACAAGAACATAGAAAAAACATCATTAATTTTTTGCTGTCAATAAAAACATATACTATATTATGACATGGAATGCACCAACATGTTTTAAAATTTATAGTGCTATTATATTTTAATCAATAATAATTAACACTAATAAATAATTAAAAAAAATTAAGTATTACCTCCATTTTTCTGAGTCTAGCTTCAAGAGCTGCTTTCTTGCTGTTTTCCCAAGCAGCAATAGTTGAGAGCTGCTTTTGTGCTCTGTTAAATAATACAATAAACGGTTGCAGTTTCGGTTAGTATAGATGTTGCGATATTGATAGCATTTGTCGTGGTATGAGTTAACCACAATTTCTTTTTCATCATAAAACGGTAAATAATGTCATAGATATCGCACATTTCAATACTGTTTAGTCACGCAGATGTTTTCGCTGTAACGGACTGTTTTTTTTTTTAACTATGTTTTGATGAAATATTTAAAAGAAAGATGAAAATAAATTCTTACTTATTATCTGCTTTGGATTTTTCACTTTCTTCCCATGCTTTCACATTAGATAATCTTTTCTCCTTCTCTATTCCGGCAAGAGCAATATCTGTGGAACAAAGAAATTCATAAGATGAAAACAAGACAAGTTATAGAAATGTCATAAGTTGTTTGCATAAGTTGAAAATACAATACTAACCTCTATCAAGGGATCCTCCTGAGACTTTCTTTTTAACAGGATCTGGTGTTTCTGTGTACCAAAAGAAAAATGGTAAAGAAAAGCAAAGATCTTTAGGGTAATTTCTTTCTCTTTATTGGATTCTAAATTGATGCTCACTTTCTTATTTTGTTCAATAAATTAAATTAAAGATGCTAGTGAGATATGATAAATGATTAGAATAACTTTTCCTATAAATCAAAGCATCATTTATGGAATGAAAATGATTTTTCCTTGCAACATGGGGGACAGTACTAATTTATATACAATTTGAGGTGCTAATGAAAATCATTTTAATTGGGACAATGGAGAAGTTATTTATTGACTTATAGAACAAGAAATGATGTAACAAGCTCAAAGTATATATAAAAAAATAGCTTTAATTTTTTTTGTCTAATAGACTAATGACTAAAATTTTGGAAATTTTAACCAAATAATTTGGTACGAGTGGTAAACGAGCTCCTGCTAAGAAATGAAAGTTCGGGGAATACCGAATTTGATTCCTAGTGGGAACGATACTTGGTCAATGTCAGTATCTATCGACACGAACTCTGGATTATTAGGACTCTTTTAGACTATCTCACTTAACGGGATACTGGATGGTTGTCGTAGTCTAACAATCAAAATTTTACTTTTTAAAGATGAATAAATAGGATGTCGCGAATTCAAATATGCATGTAATCGGATGCTATAACTAGATGTCATTGCATCTATGAACTAAATTGAATTAAAGAGACAAATAAATAACTCAATTTCACTATAGTAAATATCAATTTAGTTAGCTTGAGGATCAAAAACTTTTGGTAGCTAGATATTCTCTCCAAAATGTATGAATAAAGGAGAGAGGAATCATTTATGTTGCTATAATGAAAATAGAAAGAGTCAAACACACTTTTGGAAGGCAAAGAAAATGAGGTACCCTACCCATATTATCAAACAAGTCACATCATAGAAAGCATCCAATACCATAACTAATAATTGCAAACCATACCTAACTACAGATCATTGATTGAAGATGTGAACTAAGCATTTGGATAATTGAAAGAAAGGGGAAAGTGGATTACTTAAAATTGAAAACTTTCTCAATTCATAAACAAAAGTTCTCAAACAAACAATGAAAATTGAAAATCATAAGAAGCCCATAGATAAAACATTGGATAAAACATCAAACAAGAAGAAAAAAAATCATGCTTTAAGACAATTACTATAGTTAAAACATTAATGATTAAATACATAGAAAAAAACATAGTTTGATTAATTTTAACACACCCTATGAAGCTATATATTGATTCAATAGTAAAAATTGAATTTTGACAACAACCCATGATTTTCAAAAGCCAAAAGATTGAAAATTTAAAAACATGGGTGGAAGGAAAAAAGAGAATACAAACTCACTCTCATTATCCACAACAACCAGAGCCTTTGTTTCCTCCGCCGCAGGCGGTGGTGGAAGTGCAGCAGCTTTCTTATCAGCAACATCAGGCGGCGGAGCCACAGCTAGCGGGGGTGCCGCCGGAACCGGAGCAGGAGCCGGAGTTGAGACCGGAGCTGGAACTGGAACTGTTTCTTTATTGGCTTGGAGCTCAGCCATAGGTTCGGAGTTTGGTTCGGTAAAATTAATTAAAAAAAATAAGATTATATAAAGAGAGAGTTAGAAGAAGTTAACGTTTGTTATCTGAAAAGAACAAGAACAAAAACAACGTATTTGTAGCAACGTTAAGATGAACAAACAAGGTGTGTGTGTGGCTTTTCAACTTAAAAGAGTGGCTTTTTAATTTTAATTTTAATTTAAAAGTGAGACCGTGTTGTATGTGTGTGTGAGTACCGTGTTTTTCTTTTTGGTTGATATTGGAAAATTTAGAGCCGTTGATTTAAGATGAGGTTTAATCGTACGGTGGAAGTAGAATGCCGACAAGGTAATAAATAATAAGTGAATGGGATTGTGCCACGTGTTATTGAAAAAAGTGAATAATGCATGGCGAGGTGGTGGACAACGTCGTCTTCTTCGGTTGGTGGGTTCCATTTGTTAACGTGGGACCATGTTTCAAAGAGATTTTGATAATGTCGACAAAATTATGAATAATCCATGGTTGGTCGTGATATTATTTTGTATGACACAGTTGGATCTTTTATTTTATTTATTTTTATTTATGAGATTCACATAAATATATGTTTGGGTACAAGTATTTATTAGGTATTATGAAAAATAAAAATATTAGGTTGGATTAAGTAGGTTAAATTTTCTAGAATAATGTGCATATTAATTCTTTAAAAATGTATTTTTGTTGTTGTATTTATCATGAAAATTCTATGTAATACTTTTGTTGATTTAATGATTATTGTTACGAAAAACAATTTGTGTTTAGTATATTTTGTATCACTGGTATAACACTGATATAAAACACTAGTATAAAAGACTAGCAGAAAAATATTGGTGTTCAGGGATCAAAGTGAAATAATACAATATAGTTAAGGGGCTAATTTGAAATTTATAATATAATTAAGGGATTAATGTGAAATATATAATAAAATTAAGAGACCATAATGAAACATTTATGTGGTATCAGAGAAGTTGATATGGAATCATTGGTCGAATATTATGAGAGATTTTCAATCAGTTAATGGCCGAATACTGGTGTAACAAAATAAGAAGAAAGTCTTCTAAGAAATATTTTTCTCTGCTTCAAGAGTTGTTTCGATTCAAAAACAAATATGTGGTATCAGAGAAGTTGACCTGGAATCATTGACTGAATACTAGGAGAGATTCAACCAGTTAATCTCGAGTTGTCCTCACCACCATATTTCTAAACAATTGTTAATTTAGTACTTTTATGAAGGACTATTACTTATCAACAAAAATATCTTGGATGTTTCTAGTGGAGGAACCATTGTTGATAAGATACAACTTCAGCTAAGACCTTAATAGAGAACATGACCCTAAACTCCCAACAATTCACAACTAGAAACAATTTTGTGGTCCTGATAAAAGGGGTGAATGAGATTCAAGCTTCTTTTTCCATCAAGGCTTTAGAGACCATAACTAATGAGCATACTTCATTGGTGAGACAATTGGTAGTAGGAAAAACTCAAACAACAAGGTTATGTGGCATTTGCACTTCCCATGAACACCCAACAAATACATGTTCTACATTGCAAAAGGGTGTAATTAGTGATTTGCCTCAAGCATACACAACAAACATTTACAATGATTTGAGCAACAAACAATATATATACCATCCAAAAATTTGGTATGGGAATCCACCCACACAACAAAAACCTAGGTCGTTGTCGCGGTGAGAATCGAAGACCAAACTATTGGATTAACTTGACTCAGAAAACAAAATGTCACTACCAAACTTTAATTTATCTAATGGAAGGGGAAAAAATCAAAATAACCCATAAATATGCAATGTAAATAATGCAATAAGAGATCTAATTGGTTATACTAGGGGAAGGTACTAGCACCCTAAGTATCTATAGTATCCTATATGAACCTCTTGAAATATTTGTGTTTTTGTGTTTAAGTTGTTTGCTATTGATTGGGAGAGTTGATTATTTTTGGGTCATGATAAGAGTGAGAAATGTTTTTGTAATGTGTATAAATAAAAGGGGTAAAAAGCTAAAAGGTGGAAAATAAAAAGGTAGCTCACTAGGATCTCACAATCCTATGCCTACACATCCTTAATAGGAAGTCAGAGCAATTGTAGTTCTGAAAATTACAGGTAAAAGCAAGGTCTGTTGGATTTAAAGAGAAGAGACAAGTTGTCATCTTAAGGGAGATATTTCACCTATTCCACCACAAACATATAGAGAGGAGTCTTTGAGTCATAATAAGAGAAGAACTTTTAAGTTAGATATATAAGATCAACAAGTAATGCCACATACTTCATTTAAATGAGGAAAGTGTTTAAAAAAGTTTGATATATGTTGTGGGATAGAAGAAACATCTTTTCTATAGAGATGACTCATGTCTAATATCTTGGGAAAAGTTTTGAGTGTGAATCCAAATATGGCTAGGGTTGAATGAAGTTGGATTTTAGGGAGATCCTAAGTTTTAAACTAGGTCTAAACTAAGGATGAGGGGAATACAAAAACTATATGAATGCAAGTGACATGAAGTCAATAAAAGAAATTATTTCCTTTGGATTGGGGTAACAATTAAATAAGTTTAGACATGGATGTGTAAACACATATAAATTGGGACATCATGGATATTAACATGGTTTGATAAAAAATGAGTGGTTACAAGGACAAAACTGTAAATATTGAGACAAGATGAACACAAAGGAATGGTGAACAAATAACAAGGTATAACATTGACAAAGGTATACATGAATGAAATCACATATCAATAACATCACAAGATACAACATGCAAAAGATGAAGATAAAGTTGTGCTTAACATGGTAAAGACATACATGGGTATATGTGGAACACATAGTCAAGATGGAAGTAAGACAACATCCATACAAGACATGGAAGAAACATGGATTCAACATTGATCATGGTGTACAAAACACTAATAATACATGGAACAAAAGACATGCTTATCATTGTGAGGGCTTATGAAAGAAATACTTGAATACATGTCAACAATCTTACACAAGTAAGCATATGATCAAATGATTTAAAACATGAATCGAAGCTAAAGGTTACAAACTCAAGTGAAAGCCATAATCATGGGAATTAGGTATCAAAGTTTCTAAGGATCAAGCCAACAAAACCCTAAAATTTTACATAAACAAACTATTTAATCAAGGCATTTTTTCAAAGAAAAGAACAACTAAACATGGTATTGGTCTTCAAAGAAGGTCATGTTCAAAGAAACAAGTCAAAGAAACATATCATCAAGGAAAATATTCAAGGGGATCAACTACAAAAATTATTGGAAGAAAACAACCAAAATAATATAAGTAAATAAACATATTTCTTTGACTTATTTTGATTAATATGCTAAAGATAAAATAAAATCAAGACATAATTAAAAATACAATTTTGTTTTTTGGTATTTCAGAAAATATATATTTGATAAAATAAAGAAAAAAGAAATCAATAAATATGCTAAATAAAAAATGAAAAAATGAAAGAAAAAAAAGAAATGAGACAAAATGCTAAAAAAATGGGAATGCTCCCAAGGAAAATTGAACCTTGGACCTGAAGCTCACAACTTAAATTCTTACTTACTGACCCACACGTTATGTGGTGATAGCAATACACACATGTAAGATAAAATATAGTGATTTCAAGTTAAAATGCTAAAAAAAGCTAAAAAGTTTGGGGCAAGGAGGATTCGAACCCTAGACCTTTTGCTCGCTACACACACAAAACCTGCTTGTTACCACTGAGGTGCAATGTCAATTCAATTATTATGTCGTAATCAATAAATAATATATTAAGACAATAATAAAAATGAGAAATTCGTGCCACCTCAGCATCTTATTCAACCTCACAATCCCTCAATTTTCAAACTTTCAAAAATTCTAACTTCTTCATTTCTTAATGAAATCAGAAAGTGTAAACATGAAATTTTCTTGGTTTTGAACGAGGATTCTAATGGTATAAATAAATTTCATTTACTTTGCCTACATCTCACAAAATCAAACAGAAACATAAAAACCCTAAAAACTAAAAATTCAATGTGAAATCCTATATCACAAATACAAAGCAATTAACATATGGGAAATGATCACTACATTATAACAAGTATGTTTGTAACTCAAATGAGTGAGAATGATGCATGGATCATGGAGTTCAAGAAACGAGAAACCTTACATATTGGAGCAAGGTCCAATGCCTCTTTCTAGGCTTCCGGAAGAAAGTTGACGATCCCTCTAGCACCCTTGAACCTCAAGGAAGGTGTTTGAATGCTTAGTTTGCTCTGAGAACTCCTCAAACTCCCTGGACAAATAAAGTTGCATGTTGTGAAAATAAGGTTTGGAAGGGGGTTTTCTTGATGTTACATAAGTGGTTTGATGGTTTGGACAAGCTCTAATGGATGTATGGAAGATGTATCAAGTGTTAGTTTGAGAAAAGCACAAGCAAAATGAAAGATGGAAGTTTGAGGTTTGAAAGTTTGCAACAATGGAGTTTGAATGAAAATTTCTGTGTGTTTAGATTTGAGGCTTGGTTCTCTATTTATAGAGGTTTCAAATGGTCTATGTAACTTGCATAAATCGTTCTTGGTTCAATTGGTATGTTGGTTTGGCCATTTGGTTTGAATTTGCACAAAAATGCATGTTTGATCATGATGAAAAGGTGGAGTGAAATGAGGAAGTTTAGCCATGCTTTCTTGACCTCTAGAGGTTGCTTTTGAGCTTTAGAGATTGCTTGTGAACTTTGGATGCAAGTTGTGAACTGAATGAGGAGAATTGTTGGAAAAGTTCAACCTTTATCAAAGTACCAATGGTGCTTTATGCAAATGCATCCCAAAATGGCATGTTGGAATGGAGAAAGCCTCAATTCCTTATGCAATAGATCAATGGACTGTGTAATTGCTCAATTATGTTGAGATTTGCAAGTTAAATGGCCTGAAAAAGTGGATTGCATAACTTAGACTTGAGATTTAATCATGAAGCTCACCATGTAAATGACCTATAATTCTGTTTTGGGAGGCCATGTTCATCTCTTCGAAACTCATAGCACAAATGTGATAAATTCATGCTCTTGGAAATATGAGAGAACATAATTCAATTTTGATTTTTATTGCTTGACTTGAATCATATTGGAGCATGAAGAAAAATACCTCACAAAATTGGAATTTTATGTTGAAAAACACTTAAAAAAAATTCTAAGTTTGGGACATTTTGATCATTAAGAATTCTCAACTTTAACAATTCATACCTTTCAATCCTTATGGGATCTTGGATCAACATTTCTACAAAAATTAATTATGTTATGTCATCTTTGAGATGAACCCTCAAGCAACATCAATGGCTTCTTGGATCATAAGTTATGGCCTTGGAAAATGGTGGACTTGATCATGAATTTTAGGGACTTAGAAAAATGTTCAACTTCTTCATTTTGATCAATTATGCAATTTCTCAAGATTTCTTGATTTAACCTTGATAAAATGCAATAATTAATCATATTTTCTTGGATAATAGCCCATGAGACCCAAAGTTGACCAAAAGTCAAACTTTGACTTTGTATACCAATTGACTTTGTATCAGATGAATTTAAATTTTTAGTCTTCAAAGGATCAATCCTATTGGAAAATTTAAGTCATGGAAATGGACTTCAAATGTGTATTTGAGGCCCTTGAATCATGTATTGAAGTATAAGATCATCTTCAGATGAAAATTTCAATTGTAAGCCCTTCATGGCCAAACACCCTAATTGGTGCCTCAGATGAACTGATGCAATTTTGAACCTCGATTGTTGATGAAAGGATACTCTTGATAATCATGAATGAATAGGTGGCTTGATTTTGAGGGTCATACTCATCCTCTAATAATTCATCTGCTTGAGCTTTTGGAGGCCAAAACCTACCTTGTGAACTAAGCAATTAAAGCACATATATTTTTTTTCTCAATTGTTTAGTGATGCATAAAACACACACACATTTAATGCTTAATGCTATGTAAATGAAACAAATGAGATGGAATCTTAGGGGTAAAAATCCGGGTATGACTATTGCTACCATAAAATACTACACAAATGACTACCTCTACAACTTCCGGACCTTCATTAAAGGACCTTGTCAAGCAAATGGCTGTACAAAATTTCCAATTTTAGCAACAGACAAATTCTAGTATTTAAATTTTGCAGACACAGATTGGATAGTTTTCCACTTCAATGAATGCCTTGCAAGTTCAGGGATCCAATCAATTACCTGTCCAAACAATAGTGAATCCAAAAGCCCCTAATGTGAGTACAATTCCCTTGAGATCCGAAAAGAGTGTTGAACAGGTTGAATTAGCCCCAGCAAAAAAAAATGAAAAAAATTGTTAAGGCCATATAGGAATTTGTTGTTGAGAAAGAATATGTTCCACCATTTCCTTTCCCACAAAGATTAGTTAAAGCCCAAAAAAATTGACAAGGAAGAAAGCGACAAGGAAATATTGGACGTGTTCAAGAAAGTAGCGGTGAAAATCCCATTTCTCGATGTTATTAAGCAGGTTTCCAAATATGAAAAATTATACTTATGCACTCACAAGATATTGAAGGAAAATGAGAGATTTAATATGGGAAAAAATGTTTCAGCTTTCATTCAGTCTATGCATTTACATGAAAAATCCAAAACGGGCTAGAATGTTTCTTCTCTCACTCATACGATGCCCCAAAAGTGAAAACCATGAACCTTCTCTATTCTATGCACCATTTAGGATACCAAGTTGGTAAAAATCATCCAAGAGTCCTTACGATACGACTTTTGAGTCACTTCTCTACACTACACATTTTAATTACTCATTTTTAACCTTTATGCAATAACATATCAAAGGCAAATCAAGAGTGTACATCTTGGAGATGCACACAATCATAATTGAAAAAACTTTGGAGATCGTCAAAGCAAAGGCTTGAAGATGCACACAATCATAATTGAAAAAACTTTGGAAGAAAAGGTAATCACTCAGGATCATGTGACAATTGAAAGCCAATTAGCTGGCATCTTTAAAATGTCTCTAGATGTTGCATAATTCAAAAAATTAAGGAGTGTCCTAGGTCTTTGCATCATAGATAATGTAATACCCCGTATTTTAATTAAATGCTCCGGATAATATTAATTAAGATTAACAGGGTTCCGGTGTGCTCTGAGAGTTTTCAATTAAAATAATTAGAGCAACCGACAAACTTAAATTAATTAATTAGTATTATCTGACTCAATTGATTTTATTAAATATTTGACTCAGAGACATTTTTGGATACTCTCATTTTGGACCCGTTAAGTTACTAACTAATAGTTATATCAGTATAACTATTGTTTTGTTTGGATAAAAAGAAAATAAGAGAAGGGTTTGTGAAGGGAGAAATAAAAAGTTGGTAAGAAGAAGAAAAGGAAGAGAAGAGAAAGAAGAAGAAGAAGAAAATCCTAGAAGTGGAAACCATGAATCATCATCATTCTTCTTCATCAATCTTCATCATCTTCATCAAACTTCTCTTCATTGTCAAGGTAGGTTCTAGTTAGACAATATTTTTTTTTTAAAATTTGGAGTTCTAAGAGTTAGGTTAGAAATTGTGAGGAAATTGATTAATCGGTTAAATCGAAGTTTCTAATGGTTAAAATGCTGAAATAACCGGGTAGTATAATCGAGTTAGATGTATATTAAACCTACTATGATTTCTTGGATGATCCATTGTGTTTTGGGTGAGTTTGAATGGGTTTTATGTGTGAAAAACATAGTTTTTCTGCTTCTGGTACAACAGTAATCGGTTACCCTCTGGGTAGTAACCGATTACCCATTGAAAAACTAGGTTTCTGGGCGTATTTTTACACTGGTAATCGGTTACCCTCTGGGTAGTAACCGGTTACCACTGTTGTGTTCAGAAAAATATTAATTCTTATAAAATTCATAACTTTTTACTCGGGTATCCGATTGAGGAAACCTTTATATCATTGGAAAGCTATGACAACGTATTATCCAATGGTAGAGGAAAATATTACTTTTGAAGTGGAAAATATTTATTTATTTTATTCCGACTAAGAATACCGATATTATAAATGTATTTCGTGAACCATAAAACATGCAATTTAAGGTATTGTGAGGAAATCTTACCATAAACCAATAGTATGGCCTAGTAATGTAACTAGAAATTGTTAGATGGTATTGGTTGTACAATTGATGTCTAAGTATGTTTTCTTAGTTTGTGATTTATTGTACTATGATGGTAAAGGCTTGAGGTGTGTATTACACTGAGTCCTCCATAAAGTCTTGAGTAAGTCTTGAGGTGGGTTACATTGAGTCTCACGGGAAGCATTCGTAAAGGCTTGAGGTGTGTATTATACTGAGTCCTCCGAAAATTCTTGAGTAAGTCTTGAGGTAGGTTACATTGAGTCTCACGAGAAGCATCCGTAAAGGCTTGAGGTGTATATTATACTAAGTCCTCCGTAAAGTCTTGAGTAAGTCTTGAGGTGGGTTACATTGAGTCCCACTGGATGCATACATAAAGCCTTGAGGTGAGTATTACACTGAGTTACCTGGGAAGTCTTGAGTAAGTCTTGAGGTGGGTTACATTGAGTTCCACGGGAAGCATCCATAAATACTTGAGGTGGGTATTACATTGAGTCCCACGTGAAGTGTCGAGAGCGTTGTATGGATATTTTCCACCTTGTTTTGGTTCATTTTAAAGAAGTGACCAAAGACTTGAGTTAGGTTTGATAGAACCTTGTAGAGCCGAGAGAATCCATAAGATAGGGAACTCACTGAGATGTTGATATCTCACCCCACTATTGTTGTTGCTTTTCAGGTCTTATTTGCATGTATGCTTTAGAAGTGGAGCTATGCTCGGGATATTTTAAGAGAAGCATAAATTTAGTTTCTGATGTGTATTTTATCTTTGTACAATAATGGATATTATATTGATTTTAGTATTTTTATTTTAGCATGATTTCCATGTCTTGTACCATAGTTGTATTGTTTTTATAATTGGTCAAGAATGTGAATTATGCTATTAGGCACTTATGATGGTGTCAGTACCAAAAAAACTCTTGTATAATGATATTCTAGGTATTTATTATATGAGGTGTTACAGTTGGTATTAGAGCAGGCCGTATCCTTGACCTAGCCTTGAAACATCATAAGTAAATCTTTCATGCCTCTTAAGTGTGTCTTGACGACATGATTCTTAATATTATATTATGTAGTATTGGGTCTGATCAACCTAATGCTATGTATGTGATAGGTAGAGTCATGGTTGAGTGACCACGAGGAATCTGAAGTGTTGTTGTAACTTGTGACGTGAGAGTAGGCTCAAGCCAAGAGTTAGCAGAGGGAGCTTTGGTCAGCTCAATTGGAGTCTTCTTAAGAGTTGTACTTCCAGTAACATGGAGTTGCAGAGTAGTGTGTTGTTCGAGAAATACTTTGGAATGGATAAAGTCTGAAAGGTACAAATATCTACAGGATGAGTGGTCAATGTATCAAGGAATACCTAAAGTCACTAGTGGATCAATATTGGTCACTGGTATGGACAAGAGTTTTGAGAAATCTCATTTCCATGAAAAGAGAAGATGCTTTGTGGAACATGTGACATAAGGTTCGGGAGTGAGTTAATTGTTAGTTTTTCGGTTCTAAGGTCGCGGTGGCATCTTAGATGAACGAGAGTACTTCAAGGAATGTATTCGGATAATACCTTACGGATGGATAAAAGTTACAAGTTAAGAATGTTCATTTTCTTTTGAGAACCTAAAGTCGTGGTGAAGCGTGAAGAGAAACAAAAGGATGTGATTACACGTTTCAAGTGAGACAAGTATACCCCGGGCGAAGAATAGAAGGTTGTTTTTGTATGTTCGGTTATGACCGAGGAGACAAAGTTTAGAGTAATACATCAGGGTGTTATATTTAGTAAGGGATTAATTCAGAAGTGTTGAATTACCCAAGGAATAATATAAGGTGTAGTGTCGAAGAAAGGAAAAGCTTCATTTAGTAGCATGAGGTGTATTGATATGAACCAGATGAAGTTGTGTTAAGTGTTAGAGTAAGCACCTTGGATTCGGGAGAACTCTAGTAAGATGGATTATGTTTGGGTATGAGAGGATTACCGCAGAGCGTGAAATGAACACGGTATGGAAATTGTATTAACAGTACAATATAAGGAAGTGATACCGAAATGTATTTTTGGACGAATGTACAATGGAGTTGTTAAATTGTTGTTGAAACTAAAGTTAAGGAAGTGTAATCAATGATGTTTCACCCATTAGGACTCTCGTAGTATGATTACTATATGTGTGAAATCATCTGTTGATAATTGTTATAACTTTTGGTTGCGATTGGAATGAGTTTGGGAGGTTTAAGTAGCAATGAAAACCATAATTTTGCTTCTGCGTTTGAAGTAATCGCTTACCCTCTGGGTAGTAACCGGTTACCGAATTGTGTTTCTAAATATTTTTTAGCTACTGGAAGTTCAGTTTTGAACTGAGTAATCAGTTACCCTCCTGGTAGTAACCGGTTACCACTGTTAAGTTTTGAAAATTTTTATTTTCTAAGATTCTTACTTTTGACTTGAGTGCCCGATCGAAGCGTTCTTAATACCGATGGAAAGTCGTGGAGACATTATATGCAATGAATAGTAGAGGGTAAGGGAATCTCGGTTAATATGTAAGTAGAGACAACAAGGTTCTTCAGAGAAGTGTTTTACCTCAGTTTTCAAGTGAAGGGAAAACTCATATATTTGTGAATGATCAAAGTATTTAGAATTTATCTATAGTGGGATTAAGAATGTTGTTGTTTTATTTATCGCCAAGGAATTCAAGAGAGAGGACACAGTTGTATATTAGACGTGAGATGTCCATCATTTGTTTTACCCGGTAAGGATTGTGTGTTGGATTTTGATTATGGACGAACCAAGTATTAAATTGTGACTAAAAACCCTTGTTGGTGTCGTAATTGTCGTTTTCCTACTAGAGTCGTTGTATGAGTGGAATCGAACTATTTCGTTGAATGTTCGTGATGTGACCATAAAATAAATGGTAGTTCTACTTCGCCGCTTGTTGGAGTATGTAATCTGCATGTTGTGCCCCGTTTTGTGTTACCTTGAGTTGTGAACGGTGGGTGAATGTTACACATGTTTAGAAACCGCGAGTGAGTATCATCTTGCAAGTTAGTGTGAACTATATTGATAATTTTGAGTTGGATTGTTTGTCAACAAGAGGAACAAGTTCAATTGTGTTCGACCGATTAACCTCAGATAGGTAATCGATTGACACATGACTTTTATGTAGGACTTCAGAAAATCGTACTTTCTAAACTGTAAGTCCGTTTTGGCTTCCGTTCGAAGTGTCGAAGGATAAAGTGTTGAACTTTATTTTGAGCATGATTTGGTAGACAATAAATGATCTGAATTTTCTGGTGTGTCGTTGTTGCGACTATTGAGGACCTAAATTGCAAAGTTATAAGAGACTCATGAAGTGTTGATCTTCCAGGAAACGTTTTGGTATCTAAATTATTGTGTGGATAAGAGATGAACAATTGGTCATTTCTAGTATCATTAATTCTTAACATCAGTTATGGACTCCATAAGAATAACACCAGATGTGTGTAGTTGAGCTATACTCAGAGATATGGATTTTTAAGTTACCTTCCAGGTAAGAGTGAGAGATGAATGTTCCGAAGTTAAGTATGTAAATTGAATCATTGGGGAACGAAACCCTTGAGAGAAGCGAATTTGAACGAGAGGTTTTGTATGGTCTTCAAAGGTGAGTGTGTGGAATATTGCATGCAGTAGGCAAGTGTGATGGAAATCCACAAGTATACTAAGGATGATTTAAGTTTGGTACTAGTGCTCACTAATGATTGTAAGTTCTGTGAGATTACTACATTGTTATTAAAGAAGGACCCTGTGTCAATAGAAACCTTGAGTAAATAAAATCCTGTGAATAGGATTGACATAGAGTATAGTAAGCATGGCAGATTTGTTAAGTTGAATTGGATAAATTATTTCGAGTTTAGAATGGAATCGAAATCGTATTAGTTTTGATTGCAACAGTACAACCCTTGTATATCTGTCGTTGGAGAGTTTAGGCCGATGTTATTATTGTATGGTTGATAAGTAAGTTGTTCTATCCCTGAATGTATGCAAGTTTTGTTTCGTTGGTTGGTGAGAACTCAAATGGGTAAGTGTATTCTCCGCAGACTATCAACTACCTAGTGTTTCTTGATAATTTGTGGTATCTCCACTATTAGAGTTTGAGAGCGTAGTGGAAGGAGACAGATGAAAGAGGTCAGTCGGATTATTGGGAACCAGAATAGAATTATTTATAAGTATATAGGTAAAAACAATTTGTTCTAAGTGTGTTGTCTATAGTAAGATACTGAAAAGATGAAATGTTGGATGTAAATAGTTACAGCGTATAGCTCCATTTCAAGTGGCATTGGTAAAGAATTCGTTTTACGACTTTTGAGATTGTTTTAGTAATTGAAGGATTTTAATAAGAGCTTTTGTTGGTAATTGTGCGTAGATAAGATTTCACTAAGATACCTTGTGGAGTTTTGTCGAGTGTTTTTATCCCGTAATCAAGTTGGCGTGCTATGCTTTGTGTTATAACTCAATGGAGGGAATTAGAGTAGTATGCTTCTCCGAAGGAGAGATGAGCCTAAGTATTTCAGTAGGAAACAACAAATGAATTGTGGAAATAGTAAGTTAGAAGTTAACCCAATGTGGGAACAAGCGTATGAGTAGGGACGTGAAGTTTGATTTATTATGAAACAAAAATTTTGAGCCGCGAAGTCAAATTGGAATTTGAATATGTCAAAATATGTAGGATAAGTAAGGATAAGTATGGATCTAAGACTGTGTTGTAAACTGTTGTTGTTGTTGAGTAAAGGAAATTCAAGGACAAATTTCAATTTAAGGAGGGGAGGATATAATACCCTGTATTTTAATTAAATGCTCAGGATAATATTAATTAATATTAATAGGGTTCCGGTGTGCTCTGAGAGTTTTCAATTAAAATAATTAGAGCAACTAACAAACTTAAATTAATTAATTAATTAGTATTATTCAACTCAGTGGTTTTATTAAATATTTGACTCAGAGACATTTTTGGATACTCTCATTTTGGACCCGTTAAGTTACTAACTAATAGTTATATCAGTATAACTATTGTTTTGTTTGGGCTTCGTCGTTCAACTCTTCGTCGAGGGGTGCTTCCGTCTGTCTCGAGGGTTATCGAATTTCTACCGGGATGACTGCCTCAGTCCCGTAGGTTTTTCGGAATAGAGTCTCCCCGATCGTTGAATGCGGGATCGTGCGTAGGCCCAAAGTACACTATGTAGCTCCTCGACCCAAGCTTTCTTTGCTTCGCCCAATATGCGCTTTAGTCCCCATAAGATTACCTTGTTGACTGCCTCTACTTGGCCGTTAGTATGAGGATGTTTGATGGACGTGAAATATTTCTTTGTGCCCATATTGGAGACGAAATCTTGGAACCTTCGGTCCGTGAACTGCGTTCCATTGTCGATGACAAGGACTTGGGGTATACCGAAGCGGGTGAGGATATTTCTTGTGAAGAAGCAGAGTATATTTTGCGTTGTGATTTTGGCGAGGGCTTCGGCCTCGATCTACTTTGTGAAGTAGTCGACCCCGACGATAATATACTTATTTTGGTAGGAGTCGGTCACGAACGGCCCGAGAATGTCCATTCCCCACCAAGTGAAGGTCCATGGGGAGGATAATGTCTTCAACTCATTGGGAGGGGATAGGTGCATGTCCCTGTGTCTTTGACACTTATCGCATCTCTTGACATGCTCTTTTGTGTCGTGTTACATTGTCGGTCAATAGTAGCCTGCTCGAAGTGCTTTACGTGCCAAGGATTTTCTGCCGAGATACTGAGCGTTAATACCTCCGTGAATTTCTCCCAAAATGTCGGGGACTTTTTCTTCCTCGATGCATTTGAGTAGTGGGATGGAGAAGCCTCATCAATAGAGTTTTCCTTCGATCAGGACGTTGGAGAACGCCCTTCTCTTGATCGTGGACGTCTCTTTTGGGTCGGTTGGAAGTTCGTCCTCCGTGAGGTAATTGTGGATGGGAGTTATCCAACAATGAGTGTCGCCAATGGAATTCACTTCGAGCAGAGGGGGAGGTTTCTCACTGATTGGTTGCGGGAGGATCTCTTGGATCACGGATTTTTTTATGCCCTTCTTCCGTGTGCTCGCCAGTTTAGACAAAATGTTTGTTCGTGTGTTGTGCTTGCGAGGGATATGTTGGACCTCCCAAGAGTCGAACTTCTTCAATTTGTCTTTGACAAGGCGTAACACCCCAAAAAATTTCCTCTCATTTTCATATCATATAGCATAGAATATAGTATACATACCATTGCATCTTTGCATAGAAAGATGAGGCATAACATTCATAGTTAGAAGCATAGGGCATGTGATCCGTGATCCCTCAAGTTGTGATTCTCCAAAGCCAAGATAAGAGCTAATTGGTCTTGCAAGAAGCCTATAAGGGATCCTCATATATTTCATAAGCTCAAACTTATCCTTAAAGCCTTAGAAGGGGTGTGGCTCATCAGAAGCTCATCAGTGCAATTTCCTCCTACACAAGGAAACCCTAATTAGGGTTTTGTCTCAGAGCAGTCTATCCTCATAGCTTTGACCAATTTTTGTGGTCAAAGGCTTTCATATGCTATACAAGGCCTAGGGATGAAATTTGGTTCAAATATTTATTGAGGAAGTCAGGCAATGGTTCAGTTATTTGTATTTGAAGAAAGAAGTCAAATATGCAGAAGAAAAGTCAAACATGGGATTTTTAGGGTTCTAATCATGATCATCAACTTCATGGATTGTGATTTGGTCAAGGGATAGTATGAAGTGTCTCAAATGTCAGGAATCATGTGTTTACAAGAAGTTGCTAAATTTGGTATTTTTCAGTTGAGAAGTTTCTATTTTTGGAAATGTTTGCCCTAAATCTTCAACCCATTATTTCATGTTCAAAAAAGTTTCAAATGATTTTTCCATGAACATGAAAGTTGTAGATCTTGATTTTCCCTTTCCAAAAAGTACAATAACACCTTCATATCCTTTCTAGAACTCAAGATATGATTTTTTGAAGTTTAAAACTTTTTTAGGGTTTTTAGTGCACACATGACAATTTCCCATTGGACCATTTCTTTTATCCTATTTTTTTTGGTGTCACATTTTCATGTCATGTTGCTATACTTTGTTTAGTGAGACCATGTTCATTTCACGTGGCCCAAAAGTGGCATAAAGTATGTTGTTATTTGTTTCCTTTTAGTGGATTTTTGGTGAAAAGTTTATAGTACAAAAAGGGCACATGGGCATGGTATATTGGCTGTGAGAGAAAGTCAGCAAGGCACAATACACACACACCCTCCTTCATTCACCAGATCATTCTTTTACCACTATACACCATCTCATATTTTGCATAAAAAAGAAGAAGTTCACGTGTGTTTTTTTACCTTGTGACCTCATCCTATCACCATACAACATCCCCACCATTTTTTCATCACGATTTGATAAAATATCACACCAACAACGCATGTGAGACCACCATAAACCATGCACCATCACCACATGAGATTTATTTTGAAAAGGAAGGATAATCTGCACACGAGTTTGCCATGAGGAGGTGAAAACAAAATTTGCATCACACCCCAAACTTGATACCGCATCTTTGATCATAAAAAGGACTCAGTGCACGAAATTGAAGGAGGCTCATTTGTTCACACTCATACGTTCCAAACTCTCTGATTTTTTTCATTGCTCTCAACACTCCATTTTCATAAAAAAAAACTCAGATTCAATTCTTCTCTCCATAATAATCTGCACAAGTCTCATTGAGTTTGATCCTTGGTACTACATTGCTCACTACATCACCATTTCCATATTTGAAGAACACATAGTGAAGCTTAAAGAAAACATGCATTCAGATTCAGCATTCCTTGCCTCCAAATCAAGTTGTTAAGCCTTTATTTGGCCAAATAAGAGTTCAAGGAAGCTTAAAGAGTCTTTGGCTTTCTTTGAATCTCCAAAAGAAGCTTCACTCAGGTTTGAGCATCATACTTGTTTGCTTCGCATTTGCCTTGATTTCACTTGTTTTGGTATAATTTTGTTTGATCTGAGATCTATGAAGTGAGTAGAATATTTTAGATGCTTTGAATTTTGATTTTCAGTTTTGTGATTCATACTTTGAACCTTCGATTCTCCTTGTATGTTGCGTGTTTGTGAAAATGGATGATATATTCTTGATCCTTGTTGTGTCAGCTTCATTTTGATGTACTTTTTAGTTGTTTCTGGATTTTTTTACTGACTTCGCCAACGTGTGGCCGGAGAAGATGACCGGAGTCTTCTCTGACCGGTGACTGTGTTTGTGTTTTGATTCTGCAACTTTATATCATGGCCGTACAATCCTGTTCCATCCCGTGGCTTAAACTTGTCCAAGACATTAATGAGGATGATGCTAATCACGTGATTTCCTTTGTGCATTTATGTTTTTGTTTTAATTTATATCCTATTTTCCATATTAATTGTGGTTTGTTGGATGGGAATACCATGCCATGACTATATATGGTGCGTTGGTTTCATTTACTTTTATTTTTGTTGACTTGCGTGAAAACCCTAGAATCTACATACTTGCGTGACAACCCTAGAATCTACATACTTTTGGGTACACTCTCCTATGCAAACTTCAAAGTAGAAAACTCCTAAAAAAAACTGAACAAAGAATAACCGTCTCTCCTTCATGACTTCTTTTCTCAACACCTTCACTCAATGTAAGAACTTGCTCTTACTTGTCTTTTTCAAAACGGTAACGACTTGTGTCAGACGAGTCTGCAACATCTGAGCATTGACATAAGCAGTTCAAGCATTTAAAACACAAGCCATCTTCCTCCCTAGTTAGGGGAACTACGTCGTCTCTGATCCTCATTTCCCGATGAGGTACGTTTGCAGCGGGGTAGGGCCCGTTTGAGCACTGTTTTATTTTCCCTACATTTTCCCCCTTACTTTTCTTTTCTTCAGTTCAGTTCCATTCCTTTTGCAGCAGCTTTCATTTCTTCACCCTTTGAAACATTTTATTTGCTAGTGTGGATCCCGTCGGGTATGACATACGATCTGGGGTGCTAATACCTTCCCAGGTCGTAACCGACTCCCAAACTCAGTCTCTTTGGTTCACAGGACCTTTGTCCTTCCCATTCTTCTCTTTGGTTTGTGCAGCATTACCATTCCCATCCCTTCAGGATAAAAATGCCTGACTGGTGACTCTACCCTTTTTCATGCCACTTTCACATTTGTACCAAGATGAAAATCCAGGGAGCGATACAAGGGCTAAGTATTCGATGAAATTGTCGTTTTTGGCCTGATATTCTCCCCCTACTTGGGACGCTACCAGCTGAGAGTCGATGGATATTTTTACTTCCTTTTCCCCTAGGTCTTCGTCCAGTTGTAAGTCCGCCAGGAATGCTTCATATTCTGCCTGGTTGTTCAAAGTTGGGAAAGCCAGCGCCAGTGATACCTCAATTAAGATGTCGTCTTCGTTTTTTAGGATGATACATGCGCTGCTTCCCGTTGAGCTAGAGGCGCCGTCGACAAAGATCGTCCATTTGTAGGCGCCACTAGTCAGGGTCGGGTTATATCTCATCTCTGCGACGAATTCAGCCAAACATTGTGCCTTTAAAGCCATCCTACTTTCGTATTGGATGTCGAATTCTGACAGTTCCAATGACAATTTCAACATCCTGCCGGCTATATCTGGTCATCCGAGTAGTTGTTTTATGAGATGATATGTTCAGACTTTGATTGTATGTGCGAGGAAGTAATGTTGAAATCTCCTTGATGCGTTTATCAGGGCCAAGGCGACCTTCTCGATCTGCTGGTATCTGAGCTCGGGGCCCTGAAGGGCTTTGCTCGTAAAATAGATAGGCTTCTGCCCGTCGGTCGTTTCGCAGATGAGGGCTGCGTTGACCGCCTCGGTGGCCACGGATAGGTATAAGTATAATGTTTCCTTTTCCTGAGTTCGTGATAACACTAGTGGTTCGGAGAGCTCCATCTTGAGGTGGAACAATGCTTGCTCGCACTCCTTGGTTAACTCGAAGGTGGCTTCTTTTCGTAGTAACTTGAAGAAAGGAAGTGTGTGTTGCACGAATTTAGCGACGAAACGAGATAGGGTGGCGAACATGTCGTTGAGAGACTGAATAGATTTCTTCGAGTTCGGGGTTGGGAATTCCGAAAATGCTCGACATTTTTCGGGGTTGTCTTCGATCCCTCGTTCGGTGAGGTAGAAGCCGAGGAATTTCCCTGCTCGTACGCCGAAGGTACACTGTTCTGGGTTGAACCTCATTTTGCACCTCTTCGCTTTCTCGAATACCTTTCAGAGATGTTGGGTGTGGTTGACCTCTCAGTGTGACTTTATGATCATGTCCTCCATGTAGACCTCGAGCATGTCCCCGATATCTCCTCAGAAGACCTTGTTCATCATGCGCCGGTATGTAGCCCCGACATTCTTCAGCCCGAAAGGTATAACATTGTAGTAGTAATTTCCTGTCATGGTCATGAAGGTCGTGTGCCGCTTGTCTGTGTATGACATGGGGATTTTGTTATATCCGTTGTATGCATCCATAAAGGACAAGAGTTTAAAAAAACCTGCATAATTTTCTACCAATTTATCTATGTTAGGTAAGGGGAGAGCATCTTTGGGACATGCCCTATTGAGATCGGTATAATTAACACACATTCGTCATATTCTATTATTTTTCTTAACAAGGACTACATTAGAGAGTTAGGTTGTGTACTGGGCTTCAGAAACAAAATTTGCCTCGAAGTTGTCTTTTACAGCCTGCTCGGCAGCCTCCACTTTCTCGGGAGACTGCTTGCGCCTACACTGTGCTATGTGCCTAATTGCCGAATCTATGGTTAATTGATGGCAGGCAACCTCGGGATCGAGCCCTGGTATCTCATCAGCGCTCCATGCGAACAGGTCCGCGTTCTCCTTAAGGTAGGTTGCGAGCTGCTCCCTTGTCGTCGACGGTAGTCTAATACCTATCTTCGCAGTTCTGTCGGGGTTGTCCCCCAGAGGGATGAACTCGAATTTGTCGTTGGGGATTAGGCGTACTGGATGAGTTGGTGTATGACCGTTGATTGGGCCCTGTGCTTCAGTGTCGTCCTCACCGAGGCGACTATCGAGGTCGAAGGAGTTAACTCGTGGGGAAGGTGGATGCTCCTCGACTCTTGGTTCTTGTTTCCCTTGGAGGTGTTGATTATGGCATGTCCTTTGACTATTGCATCGTAACATCTTCGGGCCGCCTCGATGTCCCCGTGAAATGTAACCACACGACCTAGCTTGGTGTAGTACTTCATTTTTAAGTGGACCGTGGAGGGCATTGAAGTCAACTCGGCCAGGGTGGGTCGACTGAGGATGCAATTGTACAACGAATGGCACTCGATCACCAAGAATTGGACTTTAACTTCTCTGATCGTCTCATTCTCTCCAAACAGAACGAGGAGTTCCACGTGCCCCCATGGCCTTGTGGTGGCCCCGTTAAATACCTAGAGGTAGGATCCAACATATAGGGACAGGTTTGTCTTGTCCAGCTTGAGGGTCTTGAACATGTGGGCGTTCATGATATCCACCGAGCGACCTTGGTCGACCAGAATGCGTCGGACATCAAAACACGCCATTTTTACCTTATTAGTAAGGGGATGCTCGAGTTAGGTGAATCGCTTGGTAGCTCCTCAAGAAAAAAGGATATAGGGTTGGATTTTCCCCGAGACTTGGTTAATGTTGCCAGTTTATCAGGCGCGGTTAGCAGGAGCTCGTCAAACTTTCGTTTCATAGAAATGGTGGCGTTCTCGTTGTTTATTCCGCCTCCGAAGATAACCAAGGCTCTTGGAAAGTTCTCCCACGGACTGTGCGCAGCTAGCTGTCCTCCAATAGAGACATCGAGGAGGTAGAAATCTTCAGGGCGTGATATGCACAGGGCTACTTGGAAGGGAGAACAGTCGGACAATGTCTTCTCTCGATTCCTCTTCGTGGTCTGGTCTTCATGACGGGGAGTATCATTTCTTTTGATGTACTTCTTGAGGTGGCCTTCCTTGATCAGGTGGACACAATCTACAGTTACATGCATGTGGCTTCTGTGGTAGCGGCAGTATTTGGACTTATCAGTATGGAGTTTGAGTGTCGTAGGTTTAGGGAACCTTACCCTGTCCTGCTTGAACTCAGAGTTGATGCATTCAGCAAGGATGCGCTGTGCGGAGTGGTCAACAACCTATATTCGGAGAAGCGCCCAACTGGTCCTCTTCCTTCGCGGACCTCGCGGGGTTTGTCGTCTATTCGCTTCTCCCCGGTGCGTCGAGGGGTAATATAGTCTTCGTGTTTGGAAATTTTGGCGTCATCCTGACCGCGGTTGCTCCGAACACTATGAGTGACCTGCTTCTCCTCGTACCTAATGTATGCTTGAGCTTTGTGTAGAAGTTCGTCGAGGGTGCGAGGAGGTTCGACCCCTACTGCCCGATTGAGCTTGCTGCCAGGGAGGAGCCCTTTCTCGAGGAGGTACTTCTTCATGTAGTCGGTCATATCTACCTCGATAGCTTCCTGGTTAAACCTCTTGATGTATGAGCGCAACGTTTCATTTTTCCCTTGTATGATGGCCTCAAGGGTAGCTTCTATTTTTGGGTGGCGTCGAGAGGTTGTGAAGTGCCTTGTGAACGCCGATATTATGCTTCTCCAGGATGTGATGAGTTCGGGGGCCAAGCTTTTGTACTATGCCATGGCTCCCTTCCTAAGAGTCGTTGAGAATAGTTTGCATTTGACGTTCCCGCCAATATTGTTGCAGTAGTCGAGCATAACATTGATGTTGTCGAGGTGGTCGTCGGGGTCAGTTGTCCTATCATACGTCGCGAGGTTCAGGGGCTTTTCCATGCCTGCTGGGAGTGGGGTTTCCATGATGGCCCGAGAGAGTGAGCAACGAGGGTCATCCTCATCGCTCCTCAGGGGTGATTAATCCTCATTCATGGGGCTCTGGTCACGTCGAGGAGACGCCTTGGCTGGTCGTTCGACCGTTCGGGGAGCCCCCTGGATTTGTTGTTGAAAGAGCATGAGGTTGGTCTAGTTGAGTGCGTTTACCATAGATATCATTATGGGATCCCATTCGACTGGTACCAGGATAGGCTGAAAGGGAGCCGCGAGCTGAGGTTGAGGAACGTTGTTGTCGTGGAGCTCAGGTGACAGGGTGGCAGGTTATCCGTCTCTTGTGTCAGACTCTTGGATGACATGCTGGCCGTCCTTCGTATCGGTGGTGTAGTCGATGAGGCCGAGGGCACGGTTATCGTCATGTTCGCTGGTCATACCGGATGGTTGAAGGTGAATTAAAGTTTTGGTCTTCTGTTGTGGAAGACGGAGATAACTTTTTAAGTTCCCACAGACGACGCTATTGATCAGAAGGGACCTTCCAGATGTTGAGCAGCAACTACGGTGATGAACTGAGGGGTGTACCTGCAAGACACTCTGGTGTCAAAGTAAGAATGCAAGTACAAAAAGGTAGAAGAGAATAGTAAGTTTCAGAATACCCGACCCTCTGATGGAAGAAGGTATTTATAGTGTGCCCCCAACGTTGGGCCAAGGTTCTTCCATGGGCTGGATCAGCTAGGCCCAAGGAATAACTGCCAAGGAATGCATAGAAGCAAGTAAGACCTAGCATGTGGTCTTACCCTTGGTCCAACTGCCCCAACATATCAGAAGATGAATGAGTAGTTGGGTGACGTGGATCACGTGGGGGAGACGCTCCTCCCACGTCTTTATATTGGGCCATGAGTCGTGCACAATTGACTGAGCCTGCCCAACACAGACATGACACCCATAATGGTGCTCTTACATGTCAAATACTATATCAGTTGTTAAATATTAAAATTTTATTTCTTTATTTTTATTAAACCTAATCCAATTTTATCTATGGTAATTATTTACTTACCACAAATACTAAATATTGAAAAGTGGAGAACAAACCCTTCAAACTTGACCCTCAACTTATCAAACACCACTATAATATTTTATCATATTAAGAGACTCTTTCTAACTTAAAAAAATTTAAAATAAAAAAACATAAACTGATAATCTCTTTTACATATACTTGATCCATTAATTTAAAACAAACACCAATAAAATAAAAAAAGTGTTGCCAACTACTATTTTTCTAAAGATAGCCAAGTATCTCTCCTTTTGGCTAGATAACCACGTTAACTTTTGTATTTGTTCCATTCTTTTAGGTATTTGCAAGATGCTATGTTTCTAATAACTCATAATACTAATAAAGTTACATGCAAATAGTAGTATTGATTATTGATAATAATTTGACATTCCAAAAAAGAAAGAGTGGGGTTGGATGACAGCAAAATTAAGTTGGAAATGTATGATATAAGATACCATGAGTGTGCTCTTACATTTTCCACTCCTCACGCCGTCTGTTTTTCTTTCTTTCTTCTCTCTTCATGTTCTATTACTTGAATCAAACGTGTTGTCCAATTAATGGACGATTGACAGCTAAATTGAGATTAAAAGTGTATGTGTAAAGAGTTAGTACAATCTTTATTCTTATAGATATGTAGTCATATTTTTGGGACAACCAACTTAATATTAGGATTAACATTTATATTATTCCTACACCATCCCTTACGTTTATATTGTATCGATGAATAATCACATAAACAGTTATCTGAATAATGTATAACAATGACATAAATAATTACGTGAATAATAACATACGTGTGAACAATGATCGTGAAAATGTTCTTGTGAAGAATATTTTTTAATTGTAAAATAAAGTTGGTTAATTTTTTTTTGATAAGACACACAATCGATTAAACGATTTACTAAGAGTATACGTACCAATTCAAATACAAACACCAATCGACAAGAAGAAAAACCCTCTTCCACATATACATCATCAAGCTAGGAAGGAAAACAAGAACCTAGATCATTAAATCGAAAGGAGATTTATACTAGTCGTAGAAACTACATTTAATATACGAAGAAGAACTACAACCCAACTAATTCCAAGAGGTATGAATCACATCCATTGGAATATTCTCTTGATCATTTCTGACCAAGCTGTTAAAGATGATTTGGTTACTAGTCCGCCATATAGACCAACAAGTCACCAACCATGTGAAAGAAGCTGACAATTTAAATGATTTCCTTACTACCAACAAAACCATTCTAAGAAATGGTCATTGACATTGTTCGCTTTGATCCAAGGAATATTCACCAATTTGCGATCTTTTCCAAATGCGAATGATGAGAGGACACCTACAAAAAATATGATTTATATCTTCCAATGCTAAAAAACAAAACAAACAAACCGTATTGTGTTGATTGGAGATTATTCTTCCGGCTGTCAAATTTACTTTTGAGGGAAGTATATCGCTAACGACCCACCATCCAAAAACCTTTACAAAATTGGTTAATAAAATATAAAAATTGATTAATGAAGTGATAAAATTGATTAATAAATACGTATATATTAAAAATATTTTTTAGTAGTAAAACATTGTTGATTAGTGAAATATAAAAAAATTGATTAATAAAATGATGAAGTTAATTACCAAAAACCTAGATATTAAAATCAATTTTCAATAGTAAAATATGATTGATTAATCAAAGGTAAAATATTGATTAATAAAATAATTAAATTGATTAATCATACAATTTTAAATCACAACCCTTTAATCTATAAATAAATAAATAAATAAATAGTAATTTTATATATTTTTAAAAAATATTATTTATTATTATAGTATTTCATTTTTCAGCGTATTAATGAACACAACATATTGATGTCATATAATTAGGATGGATCATCGAAAAAAGTGGCATAGCATAAATTTAAAATTTTCCCTTTCAATTTAGGATTTTAATAAAAAATACAAAAGAAATAACTTATTTTATTTTATGAAAGTGGTGAAGTTTCGTGAACATTTGCATTTCACTTTAAATCAGCGGGATACCGGGTGACACACATTTATTTACATTTTAAATTTGAAAAAAATATAATTAATAAAAAATTTAGGAAAAAAAGATTTATATTAAAAAAACATATAATTAATATATATGGAGCATAAATATAATTTTTTGATATATACAAATATTTTTATCAACCTTATATTTTTCGATATGTAAAAAATAAATTTGTTTTTATATTTTTTATAATAATATTTATTCAATAATTTAGTTGTATAAATATTTATTAATAATATAATATTTAAAAATATAATTTTAATGATATAAATAAATATCAGTAACAGAAACTCACTTAATAAATTCACCTATATAAAATATTTTTTGCAACCCTATATTTTTTCCGGTGCAAAAATATTATTATTTTTTGACATTTTTTACAAATATATTTGCATCTATATTAAACTTATTCCAGTATATAAATTAAATTTGTAAATCCTCTGGTACTTGGATTTAATTTATTTAATTAAAAAAATTATCAATTAAAATATAAATTAAAAATAAATTAGTAAATATTTAAAATGTAATACCCCGCATATTGTTTATTTTAGATTTATATTATTCTACTACTGTAGAATAAAATATTTTCATCAATCATATGTTTTTTGTCTGTATATAAATATTTTAAATTGAAATACATTTGCATCTATTAAGACCTTTCATTTGTAAAGACATGAGTTTATTAGTTAAGTGAATATATATATATATATATATATATATATATATATATATATATATATATATATATATATATATATATATATATATATATATATATATATATATATATATATATATATATATATAAAGAGTGACTATATAATTGTTTTAAGTGATTTAAACTATATTGTAACACCAAGATAGATATTATTGTAACCTTTTATTATATATCTAATAATCTGTCACGATAAAATATAATTCACAAAATGATATATGTATAATAAATTGAGGTGGCAATGAGTAATGGTTTTTTATTGTAACCAGACAAATGTTAAGTGTTATATATATATATATATATATATATATATATATATATATATATATATATATATATATATATATATATATATATATATATATATATATATATATATATATATATATATATATATATATATTTGTAGTAACTTTGAAAAAAGCAAACCATGTATAACTATTAAGTGAAACCATAAACTCAAGGACTTCGCAAGAGAGATTTCAAAATATAGGAAGAAAAATAGAAAGACAAATGTAAAGGCAAGGCCATAAACATTTGGGAGATCAACAAAACATATAGTCATAAAAACTTGTGAGAAAACCATATCATATAGCCAAAGATTTGTTTGTGGTATATAATCAAAGAGAACCAAAAATAAAATAATAAAAAGGAGCTCACATTTAACGATCACAACACAATTTAAGATGAACATTCACATAGACATGACAACCACAAATTAGTTCTAAACCGTCATCAATCCAGAGCAAATAAGCCAATAAAACAATGTTAAAATGATTCATTACATCAGAGGGACATTCAAAAAATCAAAGTCTCTAAACAAAGTAAATAAGAAAGACTGAAATACAAAATCCTAAAGTGACACCAAATTGGCAAGACATACATCAATTTGTTAATTATCATATCCAAAACCTCTTGCAAACTGATAATTACCCCAGTCCCAATCTTATTCATCGTCATCATCATAATCAAAATATTCCACCGTGGTTACCCTTTTTGCTGATCTCTTAAACCTTCTTCTGTTTCTTCTAACCCGAAAAGGCACCCCTTGTCGGTCATCATTTTCATCATCGACATGTGCATGGATCTGTTTATGAAAACAAAAATAATACAGTAATTAAAAGCTGAAGATCAAAAGGCCACACACATGAAACTTTGTGTTTGGAGATGTATCAAAGGTAATGGGCAGTAAGATAAAATTACACAAAAATATGGATGAGGCGAAACAAAGAGTTGTACATGTTGATGCATATGTGGTACCTGTTGACCTTGTTTGACGGGGATATGTTGTTGGACGGGCAGAGGTACCTCGACGTGGAGAGCCTGTTGGACCGCTGGAGGTACTTCAACGTGGAGTGGTGGTTGGAGTGACAGAGGTTGAACACCTTGGAGAGATTGTTGAAGTTGTAGAGTTTGTCTGGGCTCTGCATTGGATGTAACTTTAGATGGATATTGGACATGTGAAAGTTTTTCTTGGTTCATAATTTGGTACAACACTTTGATGAGATATGGTTTGTGTTGGAAAGAAGTAGTGTGGATATTTATTCTGCTGGATATGATGTTTCATGTACTCCCCCACTTTGAAAATGTAAAACAAATAATTACACCTGAAAAGTGTAATTATGTTTACATTGGGAATATAAGTAATAATGATTAACATTAAAAAGTATAAATTAAATATTGAATTTATAAGATTGGAATAACAATAGGATTAATCTGTACATATTCCTAAAAAAAAGGACATTATTTTTGGCCTTGCACACCCTTAAGCCATTTTTAAGACTAATATAAATGAAAAGCTCACAATTATACATGATTTGTTTCAAGATGGTCAAAAATATACCTTTCCATATGCTTGTTCAAAAGCTCTAACCATCTCCAGAACTGTATTCCCTTTCCAGTCCCCAAGTTATAAATCTCATAACTCGTACCCACACACATGCACACACCATGAATATTAAAGACATCATTGATGAATACTTGAAATATATCACTTTACCACTGCCTCAAAACTTCCCAATAACAACACATGTTAAATATTAGTAGAAAAGATAATGATAAGTTTGAGCTTAGAAAATCATGGTTACATAATAGAAACACTCATAGAATATTTTTCTAAACCCTAAACCCTATACCATAAACCCTATAACGATGAATATGATTTCATCTATATCGGTACAAACACTCAGAGAACTGTATACAGAGCTTATGGAAACACAAATAAGGACACATTATGTAAACAAATAGGATTAAAACCCATAGTTGGGCTTAGAAAATCATGGTTACATAATATATTAACACTATTTTTGGCCTTGTGCACCCTTAAGCCATATTTAAGACTAACATAGTGTTTTAGTAAATCATAACATTGTACCTAAACAAGTTGAAAGATAAAACACAGGGCTAACAAAATTACCTGTCATGGGAGGACAAAGTCTGCAATAGATTCAAAACATTAAGAAGAATAAAATACTCCCCCTTTAAAGACAATCAAATAACATCAAGTTGAAGGACCAAATTCTGATTTCTATTGTCAAACTGTATCTTCACCTTCGTCATTTGACAAACCAAACATAAAGTAATAAGAATCATAAATTTAACCCATGTTGCACAGGCAAATCTGCAATGATATTTGCATGGTTGTGTTACAAAATTAGAATGTTGCAGAAAAGATCTTACCTTTTCCTACTTCAACTGAAACAAATTACTGCTCCTATAAGAGACGAGTCATAATTTCCTACTCCTATAAAGGATGATTCCGAATTTCCTACTCCTATAATTCATCCTTCAAGCGATAACAACTGACACTTAAACATTTTCAAAAGCCGAAGACATTAGAGAAAATTAAAATTCTAATGGTGCCCATGAGAATTGTGTTATCAATGACATACCATACCTGAAAGTATGATTATTGAAATGTTGCATATATTGCTTCCACATTCACGTGAGAGAAAAAGCCATACATGAGAGACACTCTTCATACTCTCTCCAAGTGCGTGTTTAGAATTACCGTCTTTTTCGCCCGCCATATGATGTGTCACCTGCAAAATTTGTCTTAACTTTAGTAAACCTGGTAAACTTGTCTTAACTTATTTAAATAATATATAAAAATGAAGCTCAATCACAAAGTCTAATAAAATATCAAGACGGTGTATACTGATTTAGAGAAACATGTGCTTCATGCATCCAAAGAGTATCGCAGGGGGATAGGACTTCAATTGCTTGTGATAAGCTGTTTACACATGCCAGAAGTTATCAATGATTCAACATAACTTTTGAATATGTGTAAATAAATTATCACAAAGCAGAACCTATGTTATGCATAAGCAAATCATGAAATTGGGAAGCAGGAGCGGTGATGTATTTATTTTGGATTCCAATAATCTCTTGGAAATCACCAACAAAACTATGAAACACATACAATTAAGCAAAAATAGAGGTGGGGAAATGGATTTTACAAAAATATGAAACACAAAGCCTCATACTTAAACTAACATCTAATGGGTGTGTAAACCCTTATTATAGGGTTTCAAATGAAGGCTCTGATTCACCTTCTCTCAGACATTGAAAACCTAATATGAAGTGCATTAAAGTACCTTATAACGTATTAGCACTTTCCCCCTGAAATCATTTTAACATTGAAAACCTCTTATCCATCTGCAGTCAACAAAAAAGAAAATTATAATCAAGAGTATAGCCAAACAAAACAACATAATGAAAAGAAATAGAAAGTATAAAATAGAAATATTAAACATCTGATATAGGAGAGTACCAATGCATTGATATCCACAACTCAAAGCAAATGAAGAATAATTATCGAGTTGAATCATAATTATTTTTCTCTTAGGTATTGCCCTCTCCGAATTTAAGCAAAATAGATCCATGGTCTAAAATCCCTTGTGCAAATAAACAATTTTGTCATTCAGGGTCTAAAGTCACTGGTGAGGATAATTTTTTTTTTATGATTTGCATTAAAAAAATTAGTTGCGAGAAATGCTTCTCACTACTCTAATGCTAGCATAATTCTATTTGACTTGGTGGGCAACAATTCAAACAAACAAAAGTATACCAAACTGTAAAAGGAGGACAGAAAGAGGGACTCCAAACATAATTTGAGAGAGGGTTGAACAAAAGAAGGGTCAGATTCTCCTTTTTCTGACAATTGAAAGAAGAGGTTCTCAAAGGCTACGTCAGGCATCCGCACGAAGTAAGAAATATGTAATTCCACACAGACGCATAATCACCTCGCCGTGAAACAACTCTTTACCCAACATCGAATTAAATTGTTAAAAAATCACCACTCCCCTTTTATCAAAGAAGATGAAGAAGAAAATGAAGAAGATAACAACATTGACAAATTTGATTGACATTTATCATCAACTACCACAACAATAGAGAGGCAACAACACTCAAAACAACCTTAACTTTGAGTGTGTAAAGCCTCATAATTAAACCAGTTTGTAAACCCTAAATAAAGGTTTCACAAGAAAGAGCCGACAATTTGAATGATTTCCTTACCACCAAGTTATAAAAACTACATTTATTATACAAAGAAGAACTACAACCCAACCAATTCCAATAGGTATGAATCACACCCATTGGAATATCCTCCTGATTTCCGACCAAACTGTTAAAGATGATTTGGTTACGAGTCTTTCATATAGACCAACAAGTCACCAACCGTATGAAAAATTCGATGATTTGAATGATTTCCTTACCACCAATAAAAACCATTCTAAGAAATGGTTATTGGCATTGTTCGCTTTGATCCAAGGAATATTCACCAATTTGCAAATTCTAACGCGAATGATAAGAGTCCACCTACTGAAAATATGATTTATATCTTCCAATGCTAAGAAACAAAACACACAAACCATATTGTGTTGATTGAACATTATTCCGCTACTAAATCTAGAACTTAAGAAAGCGCTGGTGTAAACACCCCAAATTTGCCCTCTATTATTTCTCACACCTTGGCTTGTGATCCTTCATACTGCATAGCATATCATCACATCTCACATTGCATATTTTTTCCTTTAACAACTCATTGCATAGATGCATAGCTAGGGTTTGTGATCATGTGAATCTTAGAAGTGGTTTGAGCTATCTCAGAGGCCATGAAGCATGCCAAGAGGGTCCATGAGTGTTCTATGATCATATTATACCTCCAAGGGTCTTTAAAGTCACAAAATCTTAGAGGATTGCACAGTTGCCCAGGCAGGCTTATGACCTAGAAATTAGGATTTTGGGTTTGAGGCCCTTATACCCAAAAAATTTGGTCACTCTTGATTCTATTGGTATATATATGGTATAAGGAGCATGTGTATCAAATTTGAAGCAAAAATTCCTTGTGGAAGTCATCTGATCAAATGGTAACTTGTTGTGCAAGAAAAGTCAGAATCAGGGCATCTGAGGCCACCAACAAGGGTTCCAAAGGGTCATCATCATCAATTTGAGGTCCTATGATCTTTATTTGATCTTAGGAATGCTTGGAATTTCACAAGATTGAAGAATTTTGAGCCATTTGGAAACTTGCCATTTTTGGACATGACTTGTAATGAAAACTTTCCATTTTGGGAAAGATCTCCAACCTCCTTTTTCTTGATCAAAAAGGCTTCAAATGAATTTTCTTCAAACATGAAAGTTGTAGATTGGATCTTCGCATTTTCAAAAAGTACAAGAACTCCTCTTGATTCATCCTAGAACTCAAGATATGGCAAGTCAAAGTTGGGAAAAATCTTATAATTTTCAAGTTCATGCCAAAGAGGGAAATGTGCAATTTTGACTTCTAAGCATTCTAATGACCTATAATTCACTTCTACACTGCATAACATTGATGAGAAGCATCTCGAGACCAAAAATCATGCCCTACTTCACAAGTTTCATGGCCAATTTTCACAAAATTCTCAAAGTTGGCAACTTGCAAAATATGTTCAAACTTCTGATCCAAATGTTACAGCTCACTACAAATGATCCAAGGGTGCTCCTTGAAGCCAGCTGAGGCAGCCCAAACCCTCAAATCACCTATGTCTCAACCCATGCCTCAAGTACACAAACTTTTGACTTTTTGGCCAATGGCACCATACCAATCCTACAGTGCATATCCACTCCTCTGACTGATCTCATTAGTTTATGCATTGCCTAAGGATCATAAAACATAACACACAAGAGATCAGAAGAGGCCAAGGATCAGATTGCACAAAATCCCTCAAAAACTTCCTCTCTTCGATTCTCTCAAACCAGCCATCAAACTTCCAAAATTCTTTCACCAATCAATCACATATCATCCATAGAACAAGAATCAACCATCAAAATGGCCTGAAACACCACATATCAAAACCTCCATTTCTGCTACATCATAACTGGACCTCAAAAACTAGCCACTTTCAAAGCATTCTAAGCACTCCACTAGCTTCAGGAGGTCCAAAGGAGATGATTTGCACAAGAGGGAGGCCCTGAAAGCTCCAGTTTGAAGAACTTAAGTTCAGGTATCCATCAAGAACTTTTTTCTCAGAACCTTGATTTCTTGTTATAAAATGAGCCTATATGCTTTGCTGATCATCCTGATGTGTTTAGAATTGAAAATGGTGTAAAAACAAGCATGTATTGTTGTTCTGAAAGTTTGCTCGTGAAAATGTTTTTGATTCCATTCTCTTGATTCATGTGATATAAATATTGTTTGATGATTGATTTGTGTTTCATGATGTTTGGGGATTGTTTATGGGCAGATTTGATGGTGTTTAGTGGTCTGTAGAAGAAGTTAGGTTGAGGGGCTGGCTGGAGAAGATGACCGGAACTTATCTCCGGTCACCTGAGAGTCATTAGGACTAATTAGGGTTAGCATTGCCAGATTAAATATCAGCCTTAGGATCTGTTTTTAATTAGTGTACGAATGGTCCAGATTCATCACTTAACCCTAATTTAAATTAATTAAATTAAACATAATTAATTAACTCAGGAGAAACCATAGTCATTGGATCACGCGCGAATCACAAGTTTAAATCTGATCCCTTAGATCCCCATACCTTTGGTCTTGCTAACTCACGCCCTGGGCCCTTGATCCAGTCTTTTTGCAATCTTAGCCATCTGATCTGATTACTTTGCATTTTTTATTTTATTTTATTTCATTTTATTTTCTTTCATTTATTTAAAATAGTAAAACATTTTCTAAAAATCTGATTTTTTGCATTCTTACTTTAAATAATTTTCAGAAATCAAAATCATTTTTATTTTTAATTTTTTGCATTAAAAATCTATTTTTAAATCATTTAATTGTATTATTTAATTTATTTATTTATTTTGATTAATTAAAAATACTTTTAGGTATTTAAAAATCACAAAAAACTCATGAAGCATTCTTACATACTTAGAACAATTTACAAACTCATCTTACAAATTTCTTTTAGGGTTTGATCATGTTTTGACAATTAACCATGAATTAGGGTTTCCAAATTTCTTATTTTTAACCCTAACTTCAAAAATTCATTTCTGATCAACCAAGATGAGTTTGTGCATGGTTCTTTTTTGCATTCTTTCATACTTTGCATGTAGTATCTAAGGTATTTAACTCATATTTTTGCATTGCATTTTCCATTTGTTTGGCATTTTTTTTGAAGAAGTACCCAAAACCCTAGCCTAACTTAGAAAAACCATAACTTGACTTTGGTATAGCTTCTGACCTCCATCTTTGGGGAGTGATCTTATGTGTGTTTAAGGTTCATTTGGTTGCAATTTCAATTTTTTATCATGTGTCTTGCTTCTGTTTTGATCATATGCATCTCATACTTTCTTAAAACCCTAATTTTCCATGTTCATTTGCATTCATCTTTGCATACCTTCATCATAAGAACTTGTCATGACATCTCATGAATTTGTATGTCATCTTAGATACCTTAGGACATGTTTGATTCATGTGATTTCAAGCTTCTAACATGTTTTTCTTTGCACCTCATCTCTTGTATGATCATACATAAACATTGTACATGTCTTTGCATCATTTCATAACACATTTGCATTGTGTTTTCACTTCTGGTCTCGATCATTGCATCTTCATTGCCTTATTTCCTTTTGTTTCACATCTTATGCATCCATACTAACCATTTCAGGGGCTTCAGGTAAGTTGTTTAGGATGTGGATTTTCCTCCACATCCAATCTCTCCTTATCTTTTCATTTGCATCTTTATTTGTCTTTGAAGTGAGTTTGATTCACTTATGCTCTCCCTTACTCCCTTTCTTCCTCTTAGGTTACTTAACTTCTTTAGGAAGTAAGTAACTTATTCTTATTTTTCTTCTCTTTTCATCTGCTTCTTTTTTCCTTGGTGGCCATCTGAAGATCTTTCTCTAAGACTCACAAACCTTAGGAATATCCAAGAATGATAACTTTAGGGTTGTACATAGTCTCCCCTAGTTTTCACCTTTGAGTCTCCTTGAGTCTTTGCTTCTCATCTCATAATCAAGGCTAAACAGTTAAAGTTTTGGGGCTCTGTATTAGGATTATGCTTGTATCCTTATCTTAGGATGGAGTGTATAACTTTAATACTTAGTGTTAAACCTTTAAATTGTTTACACCTCCTAATCAAAACACCTAATAATCATTGAGACTTAAGCTTGTAACTTGGGCCTTATATTAGGGTTACATCTCTGCCTGTTGGTTCAGAGAGACTAACCCTAGTGTTCAATGGATAAGTCCCCCTCAGGTTTAGTCTTACAAACATAAAATCCATTTCTTAATCCCATCTTTAATTAAAATTCACTTTAATAAAGGCTTGTTATATAATGATTTTAATCCCTAACCATGGATTAAGTTGAGGTATCTTCCTCATCTTAAGTGTTCTCATCTATTATCCTTCTCTTAGGATGGTGTAATGAGTCCATTAATCCCTGATTAGAGATTAAACTCATTAATTAACACAAAACAAAAATTCAAAAACACTTAATAATCACAAGTAGGTTAATGATCTTAATCATGCATCATTAGGGTAATTAAGTTGAGATTTTCATCTCATACTTAAGTAGACTCATTATCCCTAATCAGGGGTGATATAATGAGTTTGCAAACCCTTGATTAAGGCTTAAGCTCATTATCCTATGAAAAGCATCAAAAAACAATAAAAAACTGAAAACACAAAAACAAATAATAAACGTCTCCTTCGGGATTCTTTTCTCATCACATTCACTCAAAAAACGAGAACTCGCTTCTTTCATCTAATGCAAGATAGTTAGCACTCGAGCCAGACGAGTCATACACTTGAGCATAGACAAGGAAGCAATTCACACCAAAATATCCAAGTCTCTTTGAGTCTAACTATGGTGTTCTGACTTCCTCATTGCACGAGAGGATACGTAGGCATAACTTAACGGTTATCGAACAAAAGTCTCTTTGTCTCCCCCCTCTCCTCCTCCTAGTTTCTCTTTCTTTAGCCTCAGTTTTGAGCACTTACTTTATTCTTGCACTGACACTATGTACATCCTTTTCTCCCTAGCTTTTTATGCACAGTTTAGCACATACATTATCCCCTTTTAAACACAATCAGGTATGCGTGGATCCCGTCGAGTACGACGGACAATCTGGGTGCTAATACCTTCCCAGGTAGTAACCTTCCCCCTTACTCAGTCTCTTTGGTTCGCAACCATCTTATCCATATATTTCTAGGTTTATGCAGTATTACCTTTCCTTCGGGATAAAAATGCCTAGCTGGCGACTCTATTCAACCTCAACCTCCAACATCGCCGACAGTTCGCGTTTGCACCGGGATGAAAATTTGGGGAGCGACAGCTGGTAAATCTAAAACTTAATAAAACACTTTCCAAAAGCGCTGCCTTAGGTCATTTATTAATTAAAAAATTAAAAAAAACCCATTTTCATAACAACGCCCTAATCATATTTTCTAATCATTTTCACTCTTCTTCTCTCTCGCGACCGTTCTCTCTCGCCATTGTTCTTTCTCCAACCATCGTTCTTTCTCCGACCAGGCATTATTCTCCATCTATTTTTTCCGTTTTTGAGAAGTAGAAGAAGCAGAAAATGAGGTATGTACAATTTTCTTGATGTTGTTGTTCTTGTTGTTGTTGTACATTGTTCTTGCTGTTGTTGTACATTTTTCTTGTTATTGTTATTATTCTTGCTATTGTTGTATGATGTTCTTGATGTTTTTGTTAAATGGCATGTGTTCTTGATGTTTTTTATGTTCTTGATGTTGTTGTTAAATAACATATGTTGTTGATGTTGTACAATGTTCTTGATGTTGTTGTTAAATGAAATATGTTCTTGATTATGTTGATTTTGTTGTTGTTCTTAAATGGCATGTGTGAATTATTAGAAATTAAGTGTCTTATATGAATGACTTGAAATTTGATGTTGATTATGAAATCACGTGGAGAATTATTCATCAAAAATTTTACTTTATGTTCATGGACCCTAATTATGTGTTAAGATGTCTTTTTCACTCTTATATCTTAATGTTCATGTAGTTAAATTAACTAATATATTGTCTTTGTCACTAAATGTTTTGTTACTTAAATATGATTCATGACAATGCAACTTGCAATTTTTTAAATTGGCACGTGACTTCTCCATTTCTATTGGTTTTCAACATCCTTATTTAATAAGGGGAAATTCTAATGAGTGTACTTGAGTAGAATGTTACATTGAAAAACATGTAGAGTAGCTAAACATGTTTGAAATGAAATCTAAATGGTGTATAACTTTATGTAAGCATCTTTTTCATTTCAAATAAGTTATACACCATTTAGATTTCATATTTTCCATTTCATGTTTATACTTATAAGATTGGTTATTTGTAAGTTTCATATGTGTAATACCCCAAAATTTTCCCTCTCATTTTTCATGGTATTTAGCACGCCACATTGCATATTCGTCCATACATTCCATAAATAAAATAATTCATGCAACACTGGTCGGCGTGCAAGGTATGTGATCAGGGTTTACTTAGTGGCAAGATCAAATATCAGAACCCAAGGTTGAATCTGGTTCAGAACGGACGGTGGAGATGCATCCTAAGGATTTCCCACCAAAAGGAGGGAGAATCCAAATTTTTCATTCGTTAACCGGTTAACGCTGGAGAAATTTAAAAAAATTCAAAAGTTAGTTGGAGCTTTCTTCCATTTTCCACTTTGTTTTCCATTTCACATTACCTAGAAATTTCTACCAAGATCTAGACCCTTCTACCACTTTCCTATGGAATATTCCAAAGAATATTCTAGAAATCCTAACCAACTTTATCTAACTCCTAAGCTAGCTCCTAACCTCCCTCTCCAAACCCAATTCCAAACCTAATTCATAACCCAAGCCTCATGCCAAACCTAGCTTCTATATAAATCATTTTCACTTCAAACATCAGAACTTCACCTTCATTTTCATAATTTCACTTCACATCTCAATTTTCTCTCACTCTTTCTCTCTATTTTCCAAATTCACCAAAGCTTATTCATCATAAGTTCTTCAAGTTTTTCATTGAAGCTTGAAGAACTTGAAGCTAAACCTTCATTATAGCATTGGTTCCATGGTTTATTGAAGATTAATTGGAGTATTTGCTACTGTTTGGGGCTGATTCTTCATCTTGGAAGTGCTTTTGTGGTTGTTCATCAAGACCTTCATTAATTGCATTTATTTTGCATTCACGCGGATCGAAGCTTGAAATCTCTGGTATTCTCTTCGTTTGTGCATCGATCAACTCGCAACAATCACCAAAGCAAGCCTCCGCTTTGTAGGTTGGTGGATCCTAAACTGTTTCTCGATTTAATTTATTTCTCTTCATCTCGTCGTAAGGCATTCTTTGATTAATTGATTGCTTTTGCGATTGTGGTTGCTTTGTTTGTTTTAACCGTTAGTAGCTAGAATCATAGCTTGTTTATAGTGCTAATAGGTGTTAGAAGGCTATATTTAGGTAGCAATTTCGTGCTAGCATGTTCATGGATGTATTAGGAGCTTTTGGAAGTAGGTTAATGGCTAGAAGTTCTTTTTTCCTCATTGTTTTTACATTCTGGTTCAGTGTTAACCGGTTAACACGTTGTTTTTTCCCCTGGAACTGATTTTTTAAACCTGTTAACCGGTTAACCCAGGGCGTTAACCGGTTAACGTTGTGCTGACTTGCCTTTTTAGTTTGTTTCCTTGCATGTTTGTGCATCACTCATCCTTTTATCATCATAGGTTGATAGATATTGATTTTAGGTAATTTTTAGGAGCTGGTTTAACACAAGTTCATGTAGTTTTGGTAGCTTTCGACATGCGTTTCGTTAGTTTCCATTTTTGTGCATAAACGTTGCATATATGTTCATAGCATTTTATGATCATAATTTGTATGGTTTAGCATCACTCATAACATGTTAATAATTGTCTACATCTCTGATCTTTGCATCGAATTCGAAGTCCAATCATATTTTGGTTAAATCATGTGCATATTGAAAATTACATAATGTAAAAAAATCACATAAATCAATTAATTTGCATCCATTGATTATATGATGATGTTGCATTTCATTGTTAATACCTCATTGCATGTTGTTGCATTAATTTGGCATAATCTTTGCATTCCATGATTTGCATTAAAATTCATGTTTTGTGCATTTAAAAATAATGAAAATCTGCCTTGTTTTCACAGCTGCATTTTGAAATAGGGGTTGTAAAAACCTGTTGCATTCATTCTGTTTTTGATCTTTTACATCTATCTTGCATGTGGTTTGGTAGTTGTAATAGGTTGTTTGTATTTTGCATTGCAGTTAGTAGCTGTTTGTGTTATAGGAGCTGTATTAGTTGTTGTATTTTGGCTTTTCCTAGTTTTAGGTCCCTTAGACTTAGGATTGAGTCTATATTAGGTCCTAGATGCATTAGGATATGTTTTGTATTTGTTTACTTTCATTCCTTTCATTGTTTCACTTTATCCTACTAACTTTTGTCTTGTAGGGAGGTGGAGGTAAGTTTATTCACAACTTATTCCTTTTAAATTCTTTACGCTTTCTAAGTGTGTTTGCTTTAGCATTTTGTGCTTAGTTTGTACAACTTCATGCTAATCCCTTTAGAAACGAATTAGCTTTCTTAGGAAGTAAGTTGACTTCTAAGTCCTCTTTATTTTATGTTTCCTTTTTAGGATTAGAAAACCACACTAACCTAGGTTCATCCATGCATGACAACACTTAGGATTTATTAGTCTCCCGTTAGACTTTTACCTTTGGTTCTCTTTGATTTATTTCTCATCTCAAAGGAAAGCTAAAAAACACTTTAATAAAGATTGAAGTAGTCTTAGATGCATAGACTTATTCCATAGGGCACTTGTATTCATCCTATCTTGGCCATAATACAAGCCTATCTAGCATGATCTAAAAGTCTAATCATGATACTAATTTCACAAACAAACAAACTCAGAAAAAATTTCTTTAAAAGACAAATAAACAGGCAACACTCGTCTTTTCCTTCGGGATTTCTTTTCTCACCTCACTCACTCTCAACGCGAACGTGCTTCGACATGTCTCTTTTCAAGACGGTAAACACACTCGTATCAGGCGAGCCTGCAACACCTGAGCATAGGCATAAGCAGTTCAATTCGTAAGAAACACAAACAAGTTCTCGCCTTAGTTAGGCGAACTACGTCGATGCTGATTCTCATTTCCCATGAGATACGTATGCAGCGGGGTAGGACCCGTTCGAGCACACTCTTTATTTCCCCTACATTTTTCCTGTACCTTTTTGTTCCCTTTTTCCAGTTCCCTTTCTCATTCCAGTTCCAGTTAGTGATTCATTTTCTCAACAACATCTTATTCCTCACCCTTTGAAACAGACAAACAAGCGTGGACCCCGTCAGGTACGACGGACGGTCTGGGGTGCTAATACCTTCCCAGGTCGTAACCGACTCCCGAACCCAGATCTTTGGTTCGCAGGACCTTGTCCTTTCCTTTTCTCTTCGGTTTGTGCAGCATTACCTTTCCCATTCATTCGGGGATAAAAATGCATGGCTGGCGACTCTACCTTTTCCGCGCCACTTTCGCGTTTGTACTAGGATGAAAATCCCGGGAGCGACAATATGGGTTTAATGTCAGAACTAATGCTTTTGAATTTAGTAAAATCAAATGGAACTGACTTATTCTAACATGTGTTTGTGTTTTGTAGAAAATTTAAATCTTTACAAGAATCTTACATTGCGTGGGTCTAGAAGTTGCTTACTTCTCTATAGGTAATTAGTTGTTCTCTCGGCACTGTAATTAGTTATGCTTTGAATGAACTGCTATGATGGATGAACATTGCTTGCAATGATTGTGAACTAACTTATTGAATTTTCTATATATAGGGGTTACTTGTGATTAAAGTGTGAAAGTCGGATCGTTTCCCTATAGGTAAATATTTTTATTTTGTTTTTGTTTAACTTAATTAATATAACTATGGATAAGAAATGGATGTCTTCAAGTCAATTGTCAAAAATGTACGAGAATAGGGTATCAGAACTTGTTAAGTTTGTTGTTGAACACACCAAAGGCCCCAGTCTAATGAGATGTCCTTGCTTGGATTGTTGTTATTGGAGTCGGCTTGACACGGTTCTGTTGACATCATATTTAAAGAGGCGTGAAATTGATAGAAGTTATACATGTTGGAATTTGCATGGTGAGAAAAGTAACGGGAATGTTGAACCGAGGGATAATACGACCTATGCATCAAACGATAATGGCATAGATACATACGATTATGATCAAGTTAAAGAGATTGCAGAAGCACTTGAATAAGATCTTAAGTATTATCCCAAAATGTTTGAGAGGTTGGTAAGCGATGCAGAGACACCGTTGTATAATGGTTGTACTAAATTCAAAATTGCCTGCGGTATTAAAGTTGTACAACTTAAAGGCGGTGTAACACAGTGGGAGAACTGACTTGGTCATTTTTGTTTACAAAAACTATGTTGCGAATATCAAGAGTCTCCACCGACTTTTATTTTATCCAATAAAGAAAAGCATAAAAGAACAGGAAAGACCTTTGAAAAAGATTTGAGTTCGGGGGGTAAGTTATACAAAGGGAAGGTGTTAGCACCCTTTGTGTCCATGTTTATCCATGGGCTCTTAACTTCTTAGCTCACTTTACTTTGTTTGAAAATAAATAGTGTAGCGTGTGATTAGAAAATATTTTCATAAAAACTTTAACTTTGTAATGATTCACGCATGAATGTATACAAAGTGTTTAGTTTAAAAGTATTTGAAAATGTGGGGTGTAAAGAGTATTTTGAAAATTTGTGAGCAATCACTTAAGAACTACTTACCCTAAATTGTAAGGTCTTTCTTGTTATTTCATTTCTTTAGGGACATAATTGTCCTTACTATTAGTTAGTAAGTAGTCTTGTCCTGAGATTTGAAGGGACGTGCGTAGGGCCATCGTATGGTCATAGAAGGAAACATATAAGTGTATCTTAGCAATTCGAAGGGACTATCATCATTTTTCCGTAGGGTCATCGAGGGAAGAGATCATTAATTTAAAGGCAACTCGAAGGGATAACGAGGGACTATGATCTTTATATCGTAGGGACTTGATGATTTTTTATTCGTAGGCAACCTTGCTAATATACCCCTATATTTGAGGGACTTGACCATTTTCATAAGGCGACAAGAGGAGAAACCCTAGAGGTGAGTGTGTGAGAAGTGTGTTAATTACAATTATTTTATCTTTTAAAATTAAGGTTATCTAAGCCTGCTTTTTTATTCACATGCATTCTTTTCACACCCTACATTTACTAACCACGCAGTTAATATTTTACGGAGTTTAAATGCGGGAAATAAAAACCTAGACTATTACATCATGGGGAGGGGGATACATATTGAAATTAGGGGAGTGCGGAAAATAAAAGTGCGGAAAGTAAACCCTAATTAAACTATTACAATCCAGGAGCAGATACATAATCCAAAAAGTGCGAGAAAATAAATATACATGAGTTGTATATCCTATACAATTTTCTAAGAAATTTAAATAGCAAAATTAAAAAAATAAAAGGTTATGAAAATGTTTTTCTAATTAATTAAGAGAAATTGGATTAAAAATTGATTAATTGAATTATTAAAAAAATAGGTTTTTTTTTGTGATTTTATTAATCAATTTAAAAAAAATTCTTTTGTTTACTATTTACAAGAAAATAAAAAATAAAAAAGATAGTTGAATTTTAATTTGATGATTAGTTTTAAAAGATGTTTAATTAAAAGTATAATCAGTTCTAATCCTAATTAGTTAACTAAAAGAAAATTAGAAAAAAAATAGAAAAGAAAACATAAAAATAACAAAGAAAAAGCCATAAAAATAAAGGGGGGAGCTTGAGAATCGAACCCAAGTCTTCATGCTCACACGCGCGCTTCACCAACCATTGGGCTATGAGTCTTGCATAGTAATTAAATGGAAAACAATTATTATATAAAAAAATAAAATATGAAAATATTTTAAAACGAAAAACACGTGCCCTGGTGCCTTCATCTTCTTCGTTGGAAACCATGCTTATACCTACGTTTCAGTCCCGTCGCTACAACCGATAGTGACGGTTTTATCCGTCACTATAGCACCTGCATTTTTTAAAACTTCAAATAAACAATATAAATAACATCCAGGGGTACCAATCAACTGCAAATCATATTATGAGTATATTAAAAGCGTCAATTTGGTTTGAAATTTCCCTTAACTAAGGTTCCCAAATTTGAATTCGTAAACCCTAGCCATGGTGAATTGCTAAACCTGCATTGAAACTTCAATCAAACTATCCAGATAGCTTCTAAACCTTAACATAAACAATAAAACACAATCAAAACATGTCTATTATGCACATATAATCGAAATCGAAAAATAAAAAAAATGAGATAAAAACGAATTTGGTTTAGGTGAATGATGATGCTTTCGATGAAGATGATGATGGATATACACTTTAAAGATCCTCAGGAATGTGTTGAGACCTTCAAAACCTCTTGAAAGTGGTTGTAAGAGGCAACCCGGATTTTACTTTGTTCTTGAATTTTTGAAGTTTTGATAAGGGTTCTTTTGCTCAAAATTTCGTCATCTTGGTTTGTGGCCTTGTTGTATACTTATAGAAGATTCAAATTAGGTTAAAATTTGGGCTTTTTGTGGTGGATTTGAGATTGCTTGGGAGTGAAGTTTCTTCCTTTCTATTTTGGTCAAAATTTGACTTTAAGACCTTCTCTTTTGGTTTGCACGAAATTTGGATCCTTATAATGATCATAAACACCAAATATTTGATCCTAAAATAATCCTAAGATCAAATATTTGATTTTTCAATATTTATTTTAATTAAAATTGAATTTAAATAAATTAAATCCAATATAAGATAAAATAAATATAAAAAATCAGATATTATGATCTATGGGCCGTGGATTATCTTATGATTAAGTTTGGGTTAGAAAAATATGGGCCCATTTGGAAAAAACATGAGTTTTGGTCATTACTTGCTTCATACACCTCCTCAAAATTTCCAAACTTCAACAATGCATAACTCTCTCAATTTTTATCCCATGTATGTATTCTTGGATTTTTTAGAAAGCTTATAGTGTCCTCTAACTACTACTTTCCGTACCATGTCCATTTGATCTTCCATTTTCAAGTTATGAGCTTTTGAAAAAGTTGACTTTTTGTTGACTTTTAAAAGGACCTGTAATGTCTTGGCTCATATCTCTCAAATGAAGCATTTTTGGCCTTGGCTTATGAGGCACAAAGCTGTAGGTAATTGAATTTCCTTCCAAATGAGCTTTGGATGGGAAATTTTTGATGTAGCATGTGAAAGTTATGGCTGGTCAAAGTACAATTGATTTTTCATGCAAAAACCCTAATTTAGTAACTTCTGATTCTTGATGAATTTGAGGTTTCCTTGATGAATCATGATCAAACCTTGATCAAATGATGAATTCTACCTCACAATCTTGATGTTGACCAAAAATATTGAAGTTTGATTGCATGTTGATCATAATTGACTTTTTGACCAAGTTAACTGATTTTTGATCATCTGAGCATCTGACTGACCAAACTTGTAGAGTAAGCCTTGAAACTTGACATGAGGATTCTCTGAAGTATATGGGACACCATGAAGTCCACTTGAGGCTTTAGAATTCTTACCTTGGGAAACTCAAAACCCTAATTTAAGATTCATTGCTTGAAGGAGGCTTTGTCTGATGAAACCTTGAATCCCTTTGAGCAATTGAGAATCTTGTGACTATTAGGAGACCTCTTGAGGTATTGATAATGAGAAATCATATCACTTTATTACTACGTTTTAAGCCCGTTTTATCGCACATTGATCCTATTAACTCCCGATTGTTCGAGTTTTTTATGTCACATTGCAGGTATAACATGTCTAGAGCCAAACTATGAGAAAAAGATCAAATGAACCAAAACTAGCATGAAAAGAAGATGAAGAGAACAATTCTGCTAAGTCTGCATATTTTGTTGCACTCACGGTCGTCACAACATCCTCACGACCGTGATATCCTACTTTGAGGTCTCACGACCGTTACGCCATTGTCGCACGACCGTTATGCCATTGTTGCATTGACCGTTACTTTGAGGTCGCACTGACCGTTACGCCATTGTCACGAACGTGACAAGGAAAGTGGGTTTAATTTATTTGAATTATTCATGAAGACGTGCAACGAGAGTCTTGGACGACTCCTATTTTTCCTCAACAGAAGAAAACCCAGTACGCTACTTTCTTGCTGGATTCTCTCATTTTGGAACGAAGCCCACGCTCACCAATTCAACTGCCCAAAATCATGTTCTATAAATACCTAAGCTGCAAATTAAAAACTACAGAGTATTTTATTGATTTTTCCGCGGAAGCTCTGCCGTAATTTTTCTTGCCGTAATTTTATTAATTAGGCGGTATGTAATAAGCTAAACCAAAACAGTTAAATCGAATCTAAGCTAAAATAATTAAGAACTTATATTCTGGCTGTGGCTTTTTATAATTAAAATTAATCTTTTTGTTACGAGAGTAAGAAAAGTGTAATAGGTTAGGTCGAGACCACGAGAGTGTGAGATTTTAACCGGATAGCTAAAGTTAGGCATTTGATTTAAATACAGCGAGAGCGCTTTAAAATGAATTAGACTTATTAAGTTTTCAAAAATTATTTTCTAAACACTTATGGGCTAGCGAGAGCAGGCATAGGGCTTTAGGAGTAAGATCTGAGATAAGACCACGAGAGTGTGAGTCGAGGGTATTTAAACTGGTAATCTCTACAGGATAATTTAAGTGAACCATCTTTATAAGCTTAGGTTAGATTGACCCGCATAGGTTAATATAATTACATACCGACCGCCTTCTCATTATTTCCTTTAAACTAAATTTAATTCCCGTTTTTAATCCTTAAAACCATAATCGTGACAAATTTTCGCCTTAGCTAAACTAGTAGACCTTCCAGCACTAGAGTGATTACAAAGTCCTTGTGGGTTCGACAATCTTTTATATTACTTCGATAGGTTGTGCGCTTGCAGTTCAGATACCGCTAGACACATATCGCGTCTTCGCCCCATCAAGGTTTTGGCGCCGTTGTCGGGGACCTTGATTTAGTCACTAGTGCACTATTAGAGTAGCACTGTCTAGACTAAGGTAACAACTTATTCTTTTCCTAATCTAATTTCCCGAGTGTATGCCAAGTACTCGCTCTCAAGGCGAAGAATTGCAACCTCCAGTCCAAGAATTAGAACGTTTCTTATATTTAAGAAGACGAATATTCGAATACGAACGAAAATACAACATTCCAGATCTTCAAGTTGATCCACCTAAACCAGTTGGAACATCAAAGGACGTAGAGATGGCTGAAGAACCAAATCACCCACTCAAATATTACGCTAGTCCTTCACAAGCTGAGCCGCATTCCAGCATTGATGCACCGTCTATCAACCGAAACAATTTCGAATTGAAACCTTCACTGATATCAGCCGTGCAACAAAACCAATTCGCCGAAAATCCTACCGAGGATCCGAACCTTCATCTTTCGATATTTGTACAGTACGCAGATACTGTAAAAGCTAATGGTATTAACCAAGAAGCTATTAGATTACGCCTTTTTCCTTTCTCACTTCGAGACAGAGCGAGAGCCTGGCTTCAATCTCTACCCTCGAATTCAGTAACTATGTGGGAGGAACTAAAGAGAGTCTTCTTGACAAGATATTTCCCACCTAGTAAGACAGCTATGCTAAGAGCTCAAATCAACGGATTTAAGCAAAAGGAAAACGAATCACTTTTCGAAGCTTGGAAACACTACAAAGATATGCTGAGACTTTGTCCACATCACGGATTAGTAGAATGGATGGTCATCCAGACTTTCTACAATGGACTCTTGTACAACACAAGAATGACGATTGACGCTGCCGCAGGCGGCGCACTAATGGACAAAGAATATAATGATGCTTATGCACTTATCGAAAGTATGACTCAAAATCATTACCAATGGGGAAGCGAGAGAGTTGCAACTGAGAAACCAACAAAAGGAGGTATGTACGAAGTGAGTAGTATGGACCAAGTCAATGCAAAGTTTGACCAACTGAACCAAAAGATCGACAACTTGGCCATAACACCAACAACCACCGTGGCTGCGGTAACACCTAACTGTGAGTTATATGGAGTTCCAGGACATGTTGTCCCTGATTGTCAACTATTAGCAGGAATTCCCACAGATCAAGTGAATTATGCTCAAGGAAACCCGTACTCGAACACATACAACTCAGGTTGGAAGAATCATCCGAACTTCTCTTATAAGAATAACAATGCTTTATATGCACCAGGTCCAGCACCAGCTACACCACCAGGATATCAAAAGACTGCTCCTAATGTTCCTAGAAAATCAAACCTTGAGTTAATGATGGAGAACTTCATAGCTACTCAATCTCAAACAAATAAGGAATTCTTAAATCAAAACATACACACTAGTGAGAAGATTAAGCAATTAGTAAGCAAGGTAGATACATTAGCTACACATAACAAAATGCTTGAAACTCAGATTTCACAAGTGGCTCAACAACAAGCACCTACCGCTGCACCAGCTGGAGTATTTCCTGGACAACCCCAACCTAATCCAAAAGGACAGGCCAATGCTGTGATACTAAGAAGTGGCAAGGAACTTGACGGACCTGCCGATCCAAGACTTGACAATCCAGCCATGTACCAAAAGCAAGATAAGCCGACTGAAAAGGAGAATGAACCAGAAGAAAAGGAAGATAATAATCAAGAGGCAGTGGAGAAAGAAAATCCTTATGTGCCTCCACCACCTTATAAACCACCAATTCCGTACCCTCAGAGATTAACCAATTCCAAGACGATGGGCCAGTTTAAGAAATTTGTTGAACTTCTGAAACAGTTGAATATTACTATTCCGTTTACAGAAGCTATCACTCAAATGCCCTTGTATGCTAAATTTCTAAAGGAAATCTTATCCAATAAGAAGAAGATAGAGGATAACGGAACTGTTACACTTACTGCTGAGTGTAGCGCAATAATTCAAAACAATATGCCTCCTAAGTTAAAAGATCCAGGTAGTTTCTCTATACCCTGTGTAATTGGAAAATTCGTCATTGACAAAGCTCTATGCGATTTAGGAGCCAGTATCAGTGTTATGCCCTTAATAATTTGCAAAAGGCTAGACATGGGAGACCTAAGACCAACTAAAATGTTTGTTCAACTAGCCGACCGCTCTATTAAATATCATGTAGGAATACTAGAAAATGTCCTAGTACGTATAGGACAATTCTACATTCCTACTGATTTTATAATCATGGACATCTCTGAAGACTCCACTACACCAATCATACTAGGAAGACCATTCTTAGCTACCGCCAGAGCTATTATAGACGTAAAGAAAGGAAAGCTAACATTTGAAGTAGGTGAAGAGAAAGTTGAATTTATTTTAACACAATTCTTACAATCACCAGCTATAGAGGACACATGCTATTTATTGGATGTAATTGACGAATGTGTAAGAGAAATGGAAATGAAAGAAACTACTTATTCTGAAATTATGAAAATTCAAATCCCTCCGATTTTCGAAGATGACAATTGGCATAAACTGTATCAGGATGATAGTCTAAGCGAAAGTTTAGCACTTACACCGGATCCCATGCCAAGTAAGAAGAAACCTACATTAGAGTTAAAAACCTTACCTAAGAACCTAAGATACGAATTCCTAGACATTGAATGTACAAGACCAGTTATAATCAATTCCAGTTTAGGAACAATTGAAACGAAGAAACTTTTAGATGTCTTAAAGAAATACCCAACTGCATTAGGATATAACATATCTGATCTCAAAGGAATATGTCCTTCAATCTGTATGCATCGTATTCTGCTAGAAGAAGATTGCAAAACCTCCAGAGAATCTCAAAGAAGAATTAACCCAATCCTTAGCACTGTAGTAAAGGAAGAAGTTAAGAAACTACTAGACGCTGGAATAATATATCCAATCTCTGATAGTAAATGGGTTAGTCCAGTACATGTAGTACCAAAGAAAGGAGGTATCACAGTTGTGAAAAACGCTAAAGGCGAATCGATATCACAAAGAGTAGTGACCGAACATAGAGTGTGCATCGATTATCGAAAACTAAACAAAGCCACTCGAAAAGATCATTTCTCACTATCTTTTATAGATCAAATGTTAGAACGATTAGCCAAACACTCGTATTTCTGTTATCTTGATGGTTACTCAGGATTTTTCCAAATCCTGATCCCCCCAGATGATCAAGAGAAGACTACATTCACATGCCCTTATGGAACGTTCGCTTATAGACGAATGCCCTTTGGATTATGCAACGCTCCTGCAACCTTTCAAAGATGTATGATGTCAATCTTCGCAGACTTCATAGACAACATCATGGAAGTGTTCATGGACGACTTCTCTGTATGCGGGCAAAGTTTTGAAGGATGTCTATCAAATTTAGAAATGGTGTTAGAAAGATGTGTAAAAGTAAACCTCGTACTTAACTGGGATAAATGCCATTTTATGGTCAGAGAAGGAATCGTACTAGGACACGTTATATCTGATAAGGGAATTGAAGTTGATAAAGCTAAGATAGAAGTCATAAAAGATCTTTAACCCCCTAAGACCGTTCAAGAAATACAAAGTTTTTTAGGACACGCTGGTTTCTACCGACGATTCATCAAAGATTTCTCAAAAATCACTAAACCTCTTACCGGTTTATTAATGAAAGACGTTGAGTTCATATTCAATAAAGATTGTCTTAAAGCATTCGAAACTCTAAAAACAGCCCTCATCACCGCACCAATCATGCAACCACCTGACTGGAGATTACCTTTCGAAATCATGTGCGATGCGAGTGATTATGCTGTAGGCGCAGTTCTAGGACAAAGGAAGGACAAGAAACTTCACGCAATTTACTATGCCATTAGAACTTTAGATTCTGCTCAGATGAACTACGCCACTACTGAAAAAGAATTGTTAGCAGTTGTCTTTGCGCTTGATAAATTCCGTTCCTACCTAGTGGGAGCAAAAATAATCATCTACACAGACCACGCTGCTATCAGATATCTATTAACCAAGAAAGATGCTAAACCAAGACTCTTAAGATGGATTTTACTCTTACAAGAGTTTGATCTCGAAATCAAAGATAAGAAAGGTACTGAAAACGTTGTAGCGGACCATTTATCTAGAATAGAAGGTATTAAACCCGAACAAGTGCCGATTAATGACGATTTTCCGTATGAACAGCTGATAGCACAAATAGGAAGCGACCAAGTTCAGTTAGACATAGATGAACTAAAAACCGTGGAAACAATCCAAACAACCGTAGGACTGCCATGGTACGCTGACATTGTCAACTACTTAGCTGCAAGAGCACTTCCACCTGACTTAACCTATCAGCAGAAAAATAAATTCTTCCACAATCTCAAGCATTACTATTGAGACGAACCATTATTGTTTAAAAGAGGACCTGGCGGAATCTTTCGTCGGTATATTCCCGAAGAAGAAATAGAAGATGTCATTGCTCACTGTCATTCATCTCCTTATGGTGGACATGCAAGCACTTCCAAGACTTGTGCAAAAATCTTACAAGCCGGCCTATTTTGGCCTAATTTATGGAAAGATGTCCACATCGCTGTTATAAATTGCGATCGGTGTCAATGCACCGGTAATATTTCAAAAAGAGATGAAATGCCTCAAAGAGGAATATTAGAAGTAGAAGTCTTTGACGTCTGGGTGTCGCTCCCACCAAAATGAGGCCAAAGGTCAGAAGGGGTACAGACGCGAACGGTCGGCGAAAGGAGAAATGAACTGAATAGAGTTGCCAGCTAGGCATTTTTATCCTGAGGGAAAGGTAATGCTGCATAAACCTAAGAAAGATATGGATAAGACGGTTGCGAACCAGAGAGACTGAGAAAGGGGGTTACTTATCTATGCTCAAGTGTATGACCTGTCTGGCTCAGGTGCAAACTGTCTTGCATTAGACGGAAGAAGCTAGTTCTCGGTTGTGAGTGAATGAGATGAGAAAAGAATCCCGGAGGAGACGATTATTGTTTGTTTTTGTATTTTCAGTCTTTTATTGCTTTTTGAAGTTTGTCATAAGTTAATGAGCTTAAGCCTAAACCAATGGATTTAGTAAACTCATCACATCTTCCCTCTGATTAGGGGTAATGAGGATACCTTAAGTGTGAAGTCAGCTTCTCACACTTAACCACCATGATGTAGGATTAAGATCATTAACCTACTTGTGATTATTTAGATGTTTTTATTGTTTTTGTTTAGTGTTGAGTAATGAGATTAAGCCATAATCAAGGATTAAACAGACTCATTACACCATCCTAATAGAAGGATGATAGATGAGAATGTTTAAGCTGAGGAAGGCTCCTCAACTTAATCCATGATTAGGGATTAACTTCATGACAAAACAAAGCCTTTATTAAATGGATTTTAATTAATGATAAGATGATGAAGTGAGTTTTAGGGTTTGCAAGACAACTTGAGGGGGACTTGTCCATTAACACTAGGGTTAGTCCTTCTTAACCAATTAAGGAAGAATTAGAACCCTAATGCAAGGCCCAAGTTACAAGCTTGATGTCTTGATGATTATTAGATGGATTGATTAAAGGATTTAAACACATTAAGGGTTTAACACTTAGGATTAAAGTTATACACTCCATCCTAATAGAAGGATGCAGGCATAAGCTTAATCACAAAGCCTTAAAGCCTTTAGGGTTTAGTCCCTGATTATGAGATGAGAAGAGAGGACTCAAAGAGACACAAAGGTAAAATCTAAATGGGGGACTAATCAAAACCCTAATTATTGTCATGCTTGGTTGTTCCTAAGGTTTGTGAGGTTTACAAGAAAGATCTTCAGAGAAACCACCAGGAAGCAGATGAAAGGAGCAAAGAGAAGCAAAGTAACTTGCTTCATTTAAGAAGACAAGTCACTTGAAGAAAGAAAGTAGGATGAAGAAGAATGAGCAAGCTCAATCTCAAGAACAAGACAAAATGCAGCAATGATGCATAAGAGGGATGAAAAGAGATTGTGAGAAGTGAAGGCAAATTCACTTCTCAAAGTAACTTACCACCTGAAAAGTTAGTGAAAGGAATGAAATGCAATGCAAATGAGATGAAATGGCATGATGCAAACCAAAACCAGGAGTATGAGTATGATGCTAATGATGCTAAGAGATGATGCAAACATGAGTCAAGGCATGAGGATGATCATACAAACATATGGATGCAAAAGGAGCATGCTTGGAACCATGGATGCTCATGAAAAGTTATGAAATGTAAATGACATACAATATGGCAAATGAAAGATGTAATGATCACACATGATTCTAATATGTCATAATATGTATTATGAGTCAAATGGATGCACAAAATGTCATGGCAAGTCATGGTATGCAAACAAATGGAAAATGGATGCAAATGAAAGCATGAATTAGGGTTTATGATCAATACACAAAACAAAATTCAAAACCAGAAGCAAACATCATGATAAAAATTTGAAAATGCATTCAAAGAAACCCTAAACCTATACAAACTCACTGCCCAAAGGAGGGGATCCAACTCTTAACCTAATGAGGGTTATGAATTTCTTAAGATTGCTAGGGTTTTAAGGTACCTTGTCAAGAAAAATGCAAAAAAAAAGGAAATGAAAGATCAATTCATTCCAATTTAATCCTATAAACTACATGTTATACAAAATGCAATGCAAGAAGAATCATTGTCCAACTCTTAATGTCTAGGCAGAAATGAATTTTTGAAGATTGGATCAAAATAATGCCTTGAAATGAAATTAATTCCATTGAAAATTGTCAAAAGGCATCAAGATCAAAAAATAAATTTGGTTTGAGAGTTGGACAATGTTGCTAAATGATTTTAAATGTTTCATGAATTTTTTTGTGATTTTTAAATACCTAAAAGTATTTTTAATTAATTAATTCTCATTAATTAATTAAAAATAAACTTTTAAATGATTTAAAAATATATTTTAATGCAAAAAATAAAAATAAAAATGTTTTTGGTTTCTGAAAATTAATTGAACCTTTGACAAAAAAATTCAGAATTTTTAAAGATGTTTTACTATTTTTAATAAAATGTAGAAAACAAATGAAATTAAATGAAAATAAAATGAAATTAAACTGAAAAATAAGAAAGTCAGCCAATCCAATGGACGAGATTCAAATTGGCAGGGGCGGGAATTGACTACGCGCGCGTTTGGACGGCTCACATTCAAACTTACGTAATTAAGATTAAACCCTAATTAACTAACCCTAATCACTTTCAGACGACCGGAACACTGTTCCGGTCGTCTTCTCCGGCAGGCTCCTCTTTCAATCTCTTTCAATACGCCATGAAACTTCACAAATCTCTCCAGAATCACTCATTAAACATCATTAAACCTAAACCCCACCCTAAAATCCATTTATTTTCACTGAATCATAAGAATCAAAGCAAAAATCAATTCACGGGCAAAGTTTCAGAACAAGCATACAACCACAAAACTCAATCATTTTCAAAAATAAAAGGTCCAGTGAACTCAGGGAAGCATGTAGATCATTTTAGAAACAAGAAAATAGGGTTCTGGAAAAATGAATTTCCATGGCTACCTGAATCGAAGCTTTGATTTCTGGAGCTTTCTGGCCAGTTTCTTGCTTCCAACCAACTCCAATGGACCTCCTGAGAAGCTTGCAATGCTTGTTTGAAGTTTATGGTGGCTGATTAGAGAGTTTGCAGGAGTTCTGTTCAAGGGGGGGTGGAAATCGTGTTTTGATTTCAGTGAGTTTCAGGCTATGGTAATGGGTGGTTTGTGATCAGTGAGGCATGTTGAGATTGTTTGTGAAGTTTGTTTGTGTGTTTGAGGCTTGTGGAGAGTGTTTCAAATGAAATTGCAAATGAGGTGAAAAGTGAGAATGCTGGCTTGGAGGCAAGATCAGAATGAGTTGTGTTATGAAAATGAAGCCTTGGAGTGTGTTTGTAAGATCTGGATTGGGCAGAGAGTTGTTGTGTTACTGTGAGATTGGTATGGGTGTTCTTGCCAAAAGGTCAAAAGTTGTGTACTTGAGGTATGGGCAATGGTGTAGCTAGCTCATTGGCTTGTCCTTGCTCAGCTGAGTTTAAGGAGGTCCATGGAATTGTTTATGAGATAAATCAGCAAGTTGATCAAGGTTTGTGAAGTGTTTTGCAAATTTCACAAAGTTTGGCCCCTTTGGAAATTCTTGAGATTCAAGGCATCAAAATGCAATGTTCTTTGGCCCATTCTGCCTTTTAGAGGTCATGTGATCATGTTGTGAAGAATTTGCACACTTTTGAAGCCTTTAGAACACTTGATCATAGCATTTTGCAAAATGCCTCTTTGGTAGAAAACTTCAAATTATGTGATTTTTCCCAACTTTGACAAGCCATAACTTTTGATCCAAAAATGAATTAGGTAAAGTTCTTGTACTTTTTGAAAAGGGAATGATACATTCTATAACTTTCATGACCAAAGTTTTCTCATTTGAAGCATTTTTGAATCAAAAAGCAAGGGTTGAAAAAGTTTCCCAAAATGGCAATTTTCATTATAAGTCAACTTTCCCAAAAAGTCAACTTTGCAAATGGCTTGAAATTCTCCAATTTTGTGAACTTCTAACATCTTCTATGATCAAATAAAGATCATACACAATCAAAATGATGAAGAACACCCTTTGGTTGGGTCATTGGGGGCCTCAGATGCCCTGATTTTGCACTGGCTTGCTCAAAAGTCAACTCTTGATCAGATGACTTCCCCATTGAATTTCTTCATGAAAATTGATATGCATGATCCCTATACCATATATAGACCAATAGAAACAAGAATGACCAAAAAATTTGGAGTTATGGCCTCTGAAACCAAAACCCTAATTCTAGGTCATCTGTGCAGTTAAACCTGGCTCTACTTCCATGTCATTCTCAGTTCTTGTGATTCTTTGATATTCTTGACTTTGAGGGGATATAATATGATGCTTGAACATACATGGACCCTTTTGAAGTGATTGATGACCTTTGGAGTGGCTCAAGAAGCTCTTGGATTGCTCAGATCACAAACCCTAGATGCAGATGACTTTGAACCAATGCAGTGAATAAAAAATGCAATATGAGATGCTATGATTGAGTTTATGCATATGAGGAGATCACAAGCCATGGTGTGAATGGGTGAGGGCAAATTTGGGGTGTTTACAGCTGCCCCTATTCAAACATGAGTTAGCTGTGCAGGATGTAAGCAACGGCTTATCAGGCAAACAGGATAACTTTAGGTTGAATACCAAAGACAGTCCAAAATTTGCACTCACAGAATGAAGAAGAAAAGGGATATAGATTGTAAAAGAAAAATAAAGTATAATATAAAGTGCGGGCGACGGAGAACGACCGTCGAGAAGAGGACGACTGCTGGGGAAAGAGCAATGACGGGGACAACCGACACGCTGGGAAAAATGCGGGAAATAAAGCAAAGACGGGGACAGCCGACTAGCTGGGGATATAAGAGATTATGATGGGGACGACCATCAAAATAAAGCTATAAGATTCTTTGGGGATTAAAGGTAAAAATAAATGATGAGGTACGGTCATCAGGTTCATAAAGTAATACAAACAATGATGGGGACGGCCATCGGGCTAAACTGATGAAGGACGATCATCAAGAAAAGGAAAAGGGACCACGACGGGGACGGCCATCGGGTTAAAGAATAAATGAAATAATGATGAGGGACGGTCATCAAAAGGTGAAGGACGATCACCTAGCAGGGGACGGCTGCTCTGTTGGGGATAAGATGAGGGACGATCATCTAAGGTGAAGGACGATCACCTGGCAGGGTACGGCTGCCGAAAGTATCGCGACATAGGACGAATGCCGGATAAAAGGTCGACGATGGGGACGGCCATCAGACGAGAATGATGAAGGACGATCATCAAGAGGTGAAGGACGATCACCTAGCAGGGGACGGCTGCTCTCAAGGTTTATCATGACATATGACGAATGTCAGATAAAAAAGATCAACGATGGGGACGGCCATCGGATATAAATGATGAAGGACGATCATCAAGAGGTGAAGGACGATCACCTAGAAGGGGACGGCTGCTAAATATCACGACATAGGACGAATGTCGGATATAAAAGATCAACGATGGGGACGGCCATCGGGTGAGCATGATGAAGGACGATCACCTAGCAGGGCACGGCTGCTCTCAGGGTTTATCATGACATAGGACGAATGTCAGAAAGAAAAGAAATTTTGCTTTGCTGGCGACCTACTGGGAATAGTAAACACGGACAAGTGTTTATATCCAAGAAATAAAAGGTATACGTGTTTTGACGTTGTGTATAGATTAAAGATGCGGACGAGCATCCCTAAGACTACGATACGGACGAGTATCGGGTAGAAACAAATACTGACACGTGTTCAGAGATGATGATACGGACGAGTATCAACTGGTTAACAAGGAACACGGGCGAGTGCTGAATCTGAAAGGACTCTTCTGGGGAATAGTAGACACAGACGAGTGTCTAAATTCAAGAAAACAAGAGTGTTTGACACAGTGTATGGATTAAAGATGCGGACGAGCATCCTTAGGACTATGATACGGACGAGTATCAGGTAGAAACAAACGCTTGACACATGCTCTGAGATGATGGTACCGACGAGTACCAACTGGTTAACAAAGAACACGGACGAGTGTCGAATCTGGGAGGATATAAGTGGTGTATAGATGAGTGTTTAACTTGCTGGGGAGGGTGACACGGACGAGTGTCAAAAGGAGAAAAGTATAGTATAAACAAGTATATGATATACAAAGTGTTTAGGTTACCGCTGGGAAAGCGACACGGACGGGTGTCGGGAAATTTGCATAAAGAGGTATCTTGTGAGTGCAAAGAGGACGCTTTAGCTTCCTGCTGGGGGTATGACACAGACGGGTGTCAAGAAGTATTTGTAAATATATAAGTGGTCTGTTTGTAAAGAGTGCTCGGGCGACTTTTACTGGAGAATGATGACACAGACAGGTGCCAATAAAGGAGTGGTGTTTGCATTTACGAGTGTAATGCAAATGCTTTTGGCTCTCTGGTGGGGATATGACACGGACGGGTGCCAATAAATATTTGTATTTGTGAGAGAAATGTCTGGGCCCTCTTCCTGGGAATCTGGGGAGTTTTTCTGTATATCTTTGATGGATTGTCAGTATTCACAAGTGTTTGATTCAGAACATGGCTTATGATTATGCAATATGTTTGATTTTTGTCATAATGCTCCGTATTAGACGGAATGCTACGCTTTGTGGGGAGAATATGATGCGAATGCTATGATTATGCAAAGATACCGATCCGGGATTCGGATCCCGTTGCTGTGGCGATCTCTGGCCGATCTGTTCGAAGTGGACATCCCAGCTGGGGGATGAAATCATTGGTAGATCTACTATGTATGACTTTGCTTGGGGATATAGGTCACTGATAAACCTATCTTGGTAATAAGGGGCCCAGCTGGGGTTTGTAGAAGCTTTTGTCACTCTGTTGTGGTTCCTTCGCGCGTTGCTCTTCTGGATAGAGGCTGAAATTCTGTGGGGAGATGGTTTCTCGGCTTTTGCACTTGGCTGTGGAGGAATAGTAAATGGCAACTCGGCTAGGGAAGAAGGAAGATCACTGATAGGTCTTCCTATGGGTTCCTGCTGAGGATAATACTTGACGACTCAACTGGGGATATGAGCACCTTCTCGTGCTGGTCTGACAGACGTGCTGGAGAAATAATGATTTGGCAACTTCACTGGGGAAATGGACACCTTCTGGTCCCGCTCCAGAGAGAGATGTGTTGGAGAAGTGATGCCCGACAATCCTGATGAGGAAAAAGCATTTCTGGTGCTGTTTGGAAGATGTGCTGGAGCAATGATGTCTGGAAGCTCTGCTGGGGAAATGGACACCTTCTGGTGCCAATTGGGAGATAGACTGAGTAGATAATGATTTGCCAGCTTGCTGGGGTGAAGCTTTCATGCCCCATGTCGTGCTTTGAATACCTGCAATCCTGAAAAAAGACATAGAAACGCACAAGTAATCCCGAGGTATCCCTTACCGGATCCCATCATAGGAGTTTAGACACCCCCGGGAGTAAGTATATTTCCTGCAAGCACGTAGTTTCAGAAAGGCGCATCTGTATTTATGCAATCAATATGTTAACGACATCGGTCATTTTTTTTGCAAATAAAAGAGTACGAGACAATGTGTGACTGAAAATCTGATTTTATTAATTCGAGTGCCCTGAATTGGCAAGATACAGTCAAAGAAACATATCCCCTAAGATGAGGAGATTGTTACAAATTTGAGAAACAAAATATTGGCAATGTTGATGACGCTTTAAGGAGCTTCCCTTATGACTCGTATGACATTTGACGCTCTTCTCGTCTTGCTCTCTGAAGAAGGCTGATTCTGAAAGAAGCTTGACCCTTTCGAAGCTTACCAAGTTGTAAGTGATATAGACGAATTCAGAATGCAGTTGTTCGCTTATTCCCTTATTTTTCATGGATCGCCCTTTCGGGTTTTCAATCCATCGGGATACCCATTTTTGCCTGAGTTGTCCAATGCGGCTTTTCAACTCAGCGGGTGTACATTTTCCTTGTTTATTTTCCCTTACTTTTGCCTGAGTCCCTTATTATGTTTTTGACTCGCCGGGATGCCCTATTTTTGCCTGGACTTACATTCTGTTTTTATGTCCAGCGGGTCATTTTTATGCGAAGTATTTTTTAACCGCATCTGAATTCACAGGGGACGGGAAGTTTTCACCATCCATAGTGCTGAGCATGAGTGCTCCACCGGAGAAAACTTTCTTTACTACGAATGGTCCTTCATAGTTCGGAGTCCACTTGCCCCTGTGGTCTGTATGAGGAGGGAGGAGTCTTTTCAGCACAAGATCTCCTACTTGGTACTCTCGGAGCCTGACTTTCTGATCGAAGGCTTTCTTCATTCTTTTCTGATACAACTGTCCATGACAGATTGCAGCCAACCTTTTCTCTTCAATCAGGCTCAGTTGTTCGTATCGGGATCGGACCCACTCTGCTTCGCTCAGCTTAACATCCATCAGTATCCGTAAGGAGGGTAATTCAACTTCAACAGGTAGGACTGCTTCCATCCCATACACAAGCTGATACGGTGTTTCCCCCGTGGATGTTTTGATTGACGTGCGATACCCATGCAAGGCAAACGGTAGCATTTCATGCCAGTCTTTGTAGGTGACTACCATCTTTTTCACAATCTTCTTGATATTCTTATTAGTTGCCTCAACAGCGCCATTCATCTTTGGCCTGTAAGGAGAAGAATTGTGGTGTTGGATCTTGAAGTCCCGGCATAGCTCTGCCATCATTTTGTTGTTTAAGTTGGAACCATTATCAGTAATGATTCGCTCGGGAACTCCATATCGACAGATGATATCTCTCTTCAGAAATCGGGCTACCACTTGCCCGGTGACGTTGGCGTAGGAAGCTGCTTCAACCCACTTGGTAAAGTAATCAATAGCTACCAGGATGAATCTGTGGCCATTTGAAGCAGTCGGTTCAATCTTGCCAATCATATCAATGCTCCACATAGCAAAGGGCCAGGGTGAAGACATCACATTCAGAGGATTGGGAGGCACATGCACTTTATCCGCATAGATCTGGCATTTATGGCATTTTCTGGCATAGGCACAACAGTCGGCATCCATTGTGATCCAGTAATAGCCTGATCTTAGTAACTTCTTAGCCATGGCATGCCCTCCTGCATGGGTACCAAAGGATCCTTCGTGCACCTCGTGCATTAACAGGTCTGCTTATGTTCTATCAACGCATCTGAGGAGTACCATATCAAAGTTTCTCTTGTACAGGGAACCATCAGTGTTCAGGAAGAAACTACCAGCAAGCCTTCTTAAAGTCTTCTTATCATTGGAAGACGCCCCAGGTGGGTATGTTTGATCCTCCAAGAAGCATTTAATGTCATGGAACCAAGGCTTATCATCTTTGACAACATCTGATGCGAACACATATGCTGGTCTGTCGAGTCTGGACACTGGAATCCGAGGCACAAAGTTGGCAGCTTGAACTTTGATCATGGATGATATGGTGGCAAGAGCATCTGCAAACTGATTCTCGTCCCGAGGAATATACTCAAGCTTGACCGTTGTAAAGAAAGTTAATAACCTCCTTGTATAATCCCTGTAAGGTATCAGATGATCCTGGTGCGTGTACCATTTGCCGTTGGTTTGATTAACTACCAGAGCTGAATCTCCGAACACAATCAATGTCTTGATCCTGAGGTCAATGGCTTCCTCAAGACCCATAATGCAAGCTTCGTATTCAGCTTCGTTGTTAGTGCAGTTAAAGGTGAGTTTTGCCGAGAAAGGCATGTGAACTCCCTTAGGTGTAATGAGTATTGCACCAACACCACGACCATTCATATTAACAGCCCCATCAAACATCATAGTCCATTCTTCTTCCGGGTCAGGCCCTTCGGTGTGAATAGGCTCTTCATGATCTTTTGCTTTTATGAACATGATGTTTTCATCAGGGAAGTCAAATCTCATAGGCTGGTAATCATCGATAGGTTGCTCAGCAAGATAATCAGACAGTACACTGCCCTTGATGGCTTTCTGAGATGTGTACTGGATGTCATATTCTGTGAGGATCATCTGCCATCTTGCAACCCGTCCGGTAAGTGCTGGCTTCTCAAAAATGTACTTAACTGGGTCCATCTTGGAGATCAATAAAGTAGTGTGGGTCAACATATACTGTCTCAGTCGGCGAGCAGCCCACGCTAAAGCACAGCAAGTTTTCTCGAGCAGTGAATAACGTTGTTCGCAGTCGGTAAACTTTTTGCTCAGGTAGTAAATTGCATACTCTTTTCGACCAGACTCATCATGCTGGCCCAACACACACCCCATTGACTCTTCTAATACTGTCAAGTACATGATTAGAGGTCTTCCTTCAACTGGTGGCATAAGGATTGGAGGTTCTTGCAAGTACTCCTTGATCTTGTCAAAAGCCCTCTGGCAGTCTTCGTTCCACCTAACCGTCTGTTCTTTTCTTAACAGCTTGAACAATGGTTCACAAGTTGCTGTAAGGTGAGATATGAACCTTGAAATATAGTTCAATCTACCTAGAAACCCCCGAACTTCTTTCTCAGTTTTCGGTGCAGGCATTTCTTGAATGTCTTTGACTTTATCAGGGTCAACTTCAATCCCTTTCTCGCTTACAATAAATCCCAGCAGCTTACCAGATTGCACCCCGAATGTGCACTTGTTGGGGTTCAATTTCAGTTGGTACTTCCTCAGACGCTTGAATAACTTTAACAGATTTACCAGGTGGTCCTCTTCTGTGAGGGACTTGGCAATCATGTCATCCACATAACATTCGATTTCTTTATGGATCATATCGTGGAATAATGTTACCATAGCCCGTTGATAAGTTGCACCAGCATTCTTCAGTCCGAATGGCATCACCTTGTAACAGAACGTGCCCCAGGGTGTGATGAAAGTTGTCTTCTCCATGTCTTCAGGTGACATCTTGATCTGATTGTATCCTGAAAATCCGTCCATGAAGGAGAACACCGAGAACTGAGCTGTATTATCAACCAATACATCAATGTGAGGTAATGGGAAGTCATCTTTCGGGATGGCTCTGTTCAGATCCCGGTAATCAACACACATTCTCACTTTGCCGTCTTTCTTAGGCACAGGTACAATATTAGCAACCCACGGCGGATAGCTAGTTACAGCAAGGAAACCGGCGTCCCACTGCTTTTGTACCTCTTCTTTTATCTTCATCGCCATATCTGGGCGAGTACGACGCAACTTCTGTTTAACCGGCGGGCAGTCCTCTTTCAAAGGCAGCTTGTGCACGACAATATTGGTGTCCAACCCTGGCATGTCCTGATAAGACCAAGCAAACACATCCACATACTCCCGAAGCATATCAATCAGTTGTTCTTTCACTGAGTCTTGTAGGCAGGCCCCGATCTTAACTTCTTTCACATCTTCTTCCGTACCAAGATTAACCGTTTCAACCTCCTCCTGATGAGGGGTGATAACCTTCTCCTCTTGCCTTAACAACCTGGCTAGCTCTTCAGGAAGCTCATAATCTTCTTCAACCCCTTCATCAGCTTGATTGATTGGATTGTCAAAGTCATACGATGTCATAGCAGTGTTGTTGTCGGTGCAGTCTGAAAGGCACTCTCTGCAAGGGTTCAGATTGTTCATTTTAGTGATTGATTTTAATCTTGTTTAGAAAAAGTGAAATGAAGTTTTGCCATTTTGGAAAACATTGCCATTTTATTTTTGTACAAAAAGAAAAATGAAAAACAGTGAGCGGAAAAGAAAAAAGACTCATTTGCAAAAGACGTCCGATATTCATTGATTGATCTGTTTGCAGAAAATTACAAGATGGCCCGGTTACAAAATGAGTCTTGTCATCTTGGGCAAGATGCAAGACTTGATGCATGCTTAAAATATACAGGAAATAATAATTACTCTGCAGGAGTAACCCTTATAATTTCCTGGGAAGACCAGTTTGAGATGCGGCTCCCCGGGATTCTTGGACGTATCCAGCTCTCCAGGTTGCGCTCATCTTCCGACTCATCTTCCAAGTTGTTTACTGCGTCCGGGGTGAGCATCCCCCCACTGATAAAGCTGGGCTTCTTAGCAGCCTCTAATTGATCTTGTTGAGTTGGTTTGTAACCCAACCCAAATCTGTCCTCCTTCTTCTCCACGGGCAGCAACTTGCCCCAGCCTTGGGCAGTCCCCTCTTCAACAACCTTCCTGGCTTGCTGATAAGATGTCATGGAAGTCCCAAGTACAGCAGATGCTTCATTAATGTTCATGGCTTCAAATCCCTGGCTCATGGTTTCATGGATTTCTCCATCCATCTCAATGTATTTGTACGTAGCCAGATGGCTAACAAAGATATCTTCCTCACCACAGATGGTGATGATCTGGCCTTCCCACTCGAATTTTAACTTCTGGTGAAGGGTAGACGTAACTGCGCCAGCGGCATGGATCCAAGGTCTACCCAACAAACAGCTGTAGGCCGGCTGAATGTCCATCACATAGAAGGTAATTTTAAAAGTCTGTGGGCCAATCATCACAGGCAGATCAATCTCTCCTAGCACTGATCTCTTAGAGCCATCAAATGCTCTCACTACCAAATCACTTGGACGCAATGCCAAGCCATCGTACTCCAGCTTCACCAAGGCTTTCTTTGGTAAAACATTGAGTGAAGACCCAGTGTCTACCAGTACATGTGATAGAACAACACCTTTGCATTCTAGAGTGATGTGTAAAGCCTTGTTGTGGTTACATCCCTCAGTTGTTAAATCAGCATTGGTAAAACCCAATCCGTGGCTGGTATTGACATTTGCTACCACGGTCTCCAACTGATTAATAGTGATCTCCTCTGGCACATATGTTGCGTGCAATACTTTTAGTAATGCATTCCAGTGGGCTTCGGAACACATCAGCAGTGATAGTATGGAGATTTTTGAGGGAGTTTGGTGAAGCTGATCCACCACTTTGTAATCACTCCTCTTTATAATTCTCATGAACTCGTCTACATCTTGTTCAAAAGATGTCTTCTGATTTTCTTTGAGAATTGGTTCTTCAGATATTACACTCTTTCCCTTTGCCTTGGCAGCAGCTTCTACTTCAGCATTAGGTCTTTGTGCTTGCGGGGCAAAAAGGCGTCCGCTTCTGGTGAAGCCTCCGCCTCCCCCGACATTATCAATCTGCGGAAAGGAAGTTGAAGAGTCAAAAGTGATTTTCTCCCCATTGCAGTAAAGGTCAGAGCCATAATGCCAAGGGATGGCATTACTGCTTTCATATGGAATTGGTCCAGGCACCGTGATGGTAACCGGACTGACTGCAGTAGAGGAGGGTGTTGAAATAGTGTGCGGATCGTAGAAGATGGTGACTGGTGACCTGGAAGGAGGTACCACTGTTTGTTGTTGAAAGTTGTTGTTCGGAGGAACATATGACGGGTCATAATAAATGGTGACTACTGAGATATCTGTTGGCGTTGTAGAAGACTCTGAATGAAGGGGTGCTGATGTTGTAGAAGGAATGCTTGTTGATATCTGGTTTGTTGAAGTGATAGATGAAGCATTTGTTGATGAAATTGAAGAATTGTTTGGAATGATTGTTGTTGCAGTTGTAGAAGACTCGGGGATTGTTGTCAAGGAGATTGCTGGATTTGAAAGTGTTGATGTTATGATTTGAAGTAGGCCACTCTGGATAAGACCATCTATGCCGCTTCTCAAGTTATCACACCCGTTTACCGAAATGTTGCAATAACCACAACCGAGCTCACACCCGGGGAACATCTGACATTCTAGGAGTTGAGCTTTAATCTCTACCAGGGGTGTCCGAATCTGCCCAACACTGGTTATTAAGAAAGATGGCTTATCTTCCTCGATAGCATTAATCCTTGGTCCCCCATGGTTGGGCATGGGATTCTTGTTGACATTTGGCGGGGGTGCGAAATTGAGGGCTTTGGAATCCACTAGATCCTGTACTTTCATTTGTAAGGCTCTGCATTTTTCTGTACTGTGTCCAGGTGCATTGGAATGAAAAGCAGATCTGGCGTTGGCGTCATAATTTCTTGACAGACTGGAAGGATCTGGTGGTGCCAATGTCCTTAACTCAACCAAGTTGAGCTTCAGGAGTTGTGGCAATAAAGCGGCATAAGGCATAGGGATTGGATCAATCACCCTATTGGCCTGAGATGGTCTCTGTTGAAAAGGTCTTTGTTGATTGTTGTTGTTGTTGTTGTTGTAGTTTCTCTGAGGCGGATATTGAACTTGTTGCTGGTAGTGGGGTTGTTGCTGTGGTTGATATGCTGGTTGCTGAGGAATTGGAGCGGGAATAGTGACAGCTACCACTAACCTATGAACATATTGAGGTCTTCCCCTGTTGGCATGAATAGCATTAGTCTCACCTGTTCTTCTAGGCCCCACAAAAGGTTTTCTGGGGTTGCTGGACGAGCTCGCACCATTGTCAGAAATTTTACCCATCTTCAGAAGGCTCTCAATTCTTTCTCCAGCTATGACTACATCAGCGAAGCTGGTGGAAGAAAAGGCAGCTAGCCTGTCAATATATGTCCCTTGAAGGGTGTTCATAAACATGTCGGCCATTTCCCTTTCCGACATGGGTGGCTGGACAGCAGCAGCAAGCTGTCTCCACCTTTGGGCGTATTCCCGGAAGCTTTCTCTGGATGATTGAGACATTCCCATCAGGAGGGTCCTGTTAGGAGCCATGTCCAAGTTGTACTGGTACTGTCTGATGAAGGCCTCAGCTAGGTCCTTCCAACATCTGATGGTTGCTCTAGTCAAATGAGAGTACCATTCCCTTGAAGCCCCGGTCAAACTATCTTCAAAGTAGAACATCCACAGTTTTTCATCCATGGTGTATGCCTTCAGCCTCCCCAGAAAGGATTGCAAGTGGGTTCGTGGACAGGAAGTTCCGTTGTACTTCTCGAAGCACGGGGGTTTGAACTTGTGGGGAATCCTTACCCCGTCCACTAAACCCATGTCCATGACATCAAAGCCCAGGGAATTTTGAGACTCCAGAGATCTCAATTTCTCAGCAATTTCATCAAGCCTTCTGTCATAGGCTTCATCCCCAGCTCCCATCACAGTGAATTGATCCTCTTGGGGGTCTTCTTGTAATACTCTGCCCGTAGTAGCATTCCCTTGTACATTAGCAGGGATGTTGATCTCTGGATGAAGATGAGGCCCATACACTGGTGGATTGACATGAGGCTGAACCCTCTCATTGTTACTCGTTCCTCCAGTCCCCAGATGGGGTTCTTCTTGGGTCTTCCTTTCTACCAATGCCCTTAATCTTTCTTGGCTTTGAGCCAGGCCATTCATCCCCTTCATGAACTGGGTCATCTGGTTTCTCATTTCTAGCCTCTCATTGGCCATTTGAGTCCTGACTTCTGTAAGATCCTGCTGTACTTGGTCCATTTGTATACCCGGAAGGTTGTTGCGAGTGGGATATCTGTGCGGACGGTTGAGTGGGAACACCCGACGGCGAGCAATAGTTCCTGAATCACAACAGAGTTAGTGACAAACAAAACAAAACCCTACAAAATAGAACAAAGGTTAGATGCAATGCAGTATGCTTATTTGTTTCCAAGGTATCCGGCTTGGCATTTGGTTTTGACCTTTCCAGACCCCTGAGGAAGATGCTTTGATGTTGCTTGGGAGAAAGAGACTCAAATGAAACAAACTAATGAATATATTACAAAAGGTGAATCATACATAGTTTGTTTTTTACAATACATGCCCCCGAGGGGTCAAAATACAACATGAAAAAGAAAAGTACATGAAATGAAAGCAACAACAAGCAAAAGTCAGACACCAAGACCAAACTCATCCTCCTTGACCTCCTTCAGAAGTGCTTCAGTTACGGGATCAGCTGGATGCTCTGTGAGGTTCCTGATAAGAAGATTCCTGGTGGTGATAGCAGTGGTCAACCTCCTGTGCCTGTCTTGGTCCTTTGACCTCTTCAAACCAGCCCTAAGCTTTAACTCTGAAATTTCCTTCTGGGCTGTTAGCAGAGCCTCCTGTTGCTTCTTTTCATTAGCCTCCAACTGCTCAATCTTGTCCTGGGTTCTCTTATTTTCCTGAGTACGAGCTTCAGTGATTCTGACCCACCTAGCTTGACTTTCTTTTAGATAGAGATCAGTCTTAGCCTTCTGAAACTGGGCCTCTTTACAGGCATTCTTCAAAATCTGCTCTCCAGCTCTTGACCTCTTGATGTAGTCCTCTGCTTTTTCAATCTTGGCTAGATGCTCCACCTTAAGCTTTTCTAACCTCTCAATGTCTAGACGACCATCACTCCTCTCCCAGAGGGTTCTCTTCAGGGCTTGAGACAAATTCTCATTCCTCTCTTTCAGTTTCTCAAACTCTTCCAGGCTAACAGTGGCTGGAGGTGGTGATGTGGATGGTCCAGGTGCATCCTCAATGGTGAAAGGCATCCCAGAAACTTGGGCCCTGGCATGAGACCACTCATAATACTGAGCTGAGGCCACATTGTTGCATCTCCCAAGAATGGCCATCCCTTTGGTCTGGATATTGTCCCAAGCCCAGGATGCTTGCCTGACAACAGCTAGATTAGGCTTAATCTCACAATAAAGGGTTTCAGCAAAGTCTTGTACTCTAGGAGGGTGGACCAATGCATAGCCCAATTGTCTTTTGAGTAGCAGAGGGTTATAGTTGATGCAACCCTTCACTCCTATCAGAGGTACATTGGGGAACTGTCCACAACTAGTAATGATGTCCCTGCCCTTGGTGCTCTGGGTGCACCATCTGATGTCATCCGAGGTCAAAGCAATAAGTCTCCTAGCCCAATTTTTCTGTTGGTGAGGATTCAGGAAGGCATCAGTCTTGGGCAAGTGTTTGAGCAGCCAGGTATGGAATAGGGGAGCACAACATCTCACCAACCTTCCTCTTTGCTTTTCATTCCTTTGGTGAACAGAGTAGTAGAAACTCCCAGTAAGGTGGGTACTGGGTTCCTCAGAATGAAAAGATGAATGGCATTCTTACTAATAAACTTGGGCTCATCTGCAAAAAGTATAACCCCATATATACTGAGGGCTAACAATGCACAGACTGCCTTCCATTCTCCCAAGGAGGCCTTCAGGATAGCCTGAGAAGTCAAGAAATCCAAGTGTAGACCAGAGATTCCAGCCTTTGTTGTCATGTTCTGCTCAATCAGAGTAGGTTCCAGACACAGTGCTTTTGCCACTTCCTCATTGCTGGGAAAAGCCATCTCAGGGTTGAAGGGGGCACCACCCCTGACAGGTACACCAATCAGTGATGAAAACTCCTCCAACAGAGGTCCCAACTGAAAACTCTGAAAAGTGAAGCATCTCAAAGGAGGATCATAGAACTGTAGGCAAGTGTGAATCAGGCTCCTCTGAGAAGGGCCTCCATAATGTTCTTTGAATAGTGGTATATGGTCTGGAGTGACAAGGGCCTGGACCTTCCTGATGCCAGTCAGCTCAGGCTCAAAGAAATGGTATGAGATATTGCTCTTCTTGGGTGCCATGTCTGCTGAAACAAAAACTGATGATGGAGACTAACACTGGAGATGGGCCACTGATAGGCTGATACTGGTGATGCAGGTGACTGAAGCAGGTAGCTGATGAAAGTAGCTGAAGCAGATAGCTGGTGAACAAGGGCCTAGGTAGATGAAGGGGTCAAAACCAAGCCAAATGTAATATGGATACCCTGAAAAACAAATAAACACATGTTAAATGATGCAATGATGATGTATGCAAATGATATGCAAGGGTTTGTGGTCAAGCTGGATCTGATTACTGCCTTGATATGGGTCCATGTATGTCTAAGAAGTCCAGATGGAGGTTCATAAGTCTAGTAACCAAGGTGGGGGACTCAAATAAAGAGTCACATGTCCAGGGTTCAAATCACAAGAACTGTCCCAAAATGGAGTACTCTTAATCAAAACAAAGTATCAGGGTATGCTGAGGTCAAGGGTACCTGCAAACCTGTAAACAGCCTAATCCCCTCACGGGTGATGTTCTAAAACAAGGGTCCTCAGACTTGGATCAGTTATGAGAAGTGTAAACACTTCTAACCCGGAGGTACAGTGTTTACAATAACCATAAAAGATCCTCCTCTAATTCACCTCAGTTTTTGAAGGTCATAATAAAGGTCATCCAGACTTAGCAGGCTTCCCAGATAGCCCTAGCACTACAGGAGATCTGTAGCACAGAGTTCTCAAGAAGAAACCCATATCTGAACCGTGTTTCATATTCCCGCACCAGACTGAAATGGAATGGGAAAGAACATGAACCACTCTAGCCTAGGTGTCACTCAGGTCCCAGGTATAGGACCTTAACTCTCAGTAGAACCCCACCCACCAAAGCAACAAAACCAGATCCAGCCAAAACAGTATGACAGTATGATGTATATAAAACTGTAAAATAAAGCAATAAATAACTGTACATAAAGCAGTAAATAAAGAAAATATACAAACACAATTAGCACTTAACACCCCAGTAAACACAAATCAATCAAGCGCTAGGAGGAACCCACAAAAAGAACCAGAAGCCCTGGTTACAGTATAAGATTCCCCAGCAGAGTGGCCAAGCTGTCGCTCCCAATAAATGAGACTAACTCAAATAAGGTACAGACGCGAACGGTCGGCGAAAGGATGAAATGAAAAGAATAGAGTCGCCATCTAGGCATTTTTATCCCGAGGGAAAGGTAATGCTGCATAAACCTAAGAAAGATATGGATAAGACGGTTGCGAACCAGAGAGACTGAGAAAGGGGGTTGGTTACAACCTGGGAAGGTATTAGCACCCAGATTGTCCGTCGTACTCGACGGGATCCACGCTTAAAAGATTTGTGTTTTAAGGGGTAGTGTCAGTGCATTTTTGTGTATCAAAGCTGGAAAGAATGTAAGTGTCAGTGTAAAAGAAGTGAAGTGTGTAAATGTACAGTGTCAGTGTAAAAGAAGTGAAGTGTGTAAATGTACAGTGTCAGTGTAAAAGAAGTGAAGTGTGTAAATGTACAGTGTCAGTGTAAGAACAGGTATAAGATGCTCAAGATCATGAGGTTAAAATAATAATGCTGAAAGTGGGGGAATATACAGAGACTTTTGTTCGATAACAGTTAAGTTATGCCTACGTATCCTCTCGTGCAATGAGGAAGTCAGAACACCGTAGTTCGACTCAAAGAGACTGAAAAAAAGATTGACTTGTGAACTGCTTACTTATCTATGCTCAAGTGTATGACCTGTCTGGCTCAGGTGCAAACTGTCTTGCATTAGACGGAAGAAGCTAGTTCTCGGTTGTGAGTGAATGAGATGAGAAAAGAATCCCGGAGGAGACGATTATTGTTTGTTTTTGTATTTTCAGTCTTTTATTGCTTTTTGAAGTTTGTCATAAGTTAATGAGCTTAAGCCTAAACCAATGGATTTAGTAAACTCATCACATCTTCCCTCTGATTAGGGGTAATGAGGATACCTTAAGTGTGAAGTCAGCTTCTCACACTTAACCACCATGATGTAGGATTAAGATCATTAACCTACTTGTGATTATTTAGATGTTTTTGTTGTTTTTGTTTAGTGTTGAGTAATGAGATTAAGCCATAATCAAGGATTAAACAGACTCATTACACCATCCTAATATAAGGATGATAGATGAAAATGTTTAAGCTGAGGAAGGCTCCTCAACTTAATCCATGATTAGGGATTAACTTCATGACAAAACAAATCCTTTATTAAATGGATTTTAATTAATGATAAGATGATGAAGTGAGTTTTAGGGTTTGCAAGACAACTTGAGGGGGACTTGTCCATTAAAACTAGGGTTAGTCCTTCTTAACCAATTAAGGAAGAATTAGAACCCTAATGCAAGGCCCAAGTTACAAGCTTGATGTCTTGATGATTATTAGATGGATTGATTAAAGGATTTAAACACATTAAGGGTTTAACACTTAGGATTAAAGTTATACACTCCATCCTAATAGAAGGATGCAGGCATAAGCTTAATCACAAAGCCTTAAAGCCTTTAGGGTTTAGTCCCTGATTATGAGATGAGAAGAGAGGACTCAAAGAGACACAAAGGTAAAATCTAAATGGGGGACTAATCAAAACCCTAATTATTGTCAGGCTTGGTTGTTCCTAAGGTTTGTGAGGTTTACAAGAAAGATCTTCAGAGAAACCACCAGGAAGCAGATGAAAGGAGCAAAGAGAAGCAAAGTAACTTGCTTCATTTAAGAAGACAAGTCACTTGAAGAAAGAAAGTAGGATGAAGAAGAATGAGCAAGCTCAATCTCAAGCACAAGACAAAATGCAGCAATGATGCATAAGAGGGATGAAAAGAGATTGTGAGAAGTGAAGGCAAATTCACTTCTCAAAGTAACTTACCACCTGGAAAGTTAGTGAAAGGAATGAAATGCAATGCAAATGAGATGAAATGGCATGATGCAAACCAAAACCAGGAGCATGAGTATGATGCTAATGATGCTAAGAGATGATGCAAACATGAGTCAAGGCATGAGGATGATCATACAAACATATGGATGCAAAAGGAGCCTGCTTGGAACCATGGATGTTCATGAAAAGTTATGAAATGTAAATGACATACAATATGGCAAATGAAAGATGTAATGATCACACATGATTCTAATATGTCCTAATATGTATTATGAGTCAAATGGATGCACAAAATGTCATGGCAAGTCATGGTATGCAAACAAATGGAAAATGGATGCAAATGAAAGCATGAATTAGGGTTTATGATCAATACACAAAACAAAATTCAAAACCAGAAGCAAACATCATGATAAAAATTTGAAAATGCATTCAAAGAAACCCTAAACCTATACAAACTCACTGCCCAAAGGAGGGGATCCAACTCTTAACCTAATGAGGGTTATGCATTTCTTAAGATTGCTAGGGTTTTAAGGTACCTTGTCAAGAAAAATGCAAAACAAAAAGGAAATGCAAGATCAATTCATGCCAATTTAATCCTATAAACTATATGTTATACAAAATGCAATGCAAGGAGAATCATTGTCCAACTCTTAATGGCTAGACAAAAATGAATTTTTGAAGATTGGATCAAAATAATGCCTTGAAATGAAATTAATTCCATTGAAAATTGTCAAAAGGCATCAAGATCAAAAAAGAAATTTGGTTTGAGAGTTGGACAATGTTGCTAAATGATTTTAAATGTTTCATGAATTTTTTTGTGATTTTTAAATACCTAAAAGTATTTTTAATTAATTAATTCTCATTAATTAATTAAAAATAAACTTTTAAATGATTTAAAAATATATTTTAATGCAAAAAATAAAAATAAAAATGTTTTTGGTTTCAGAAAATTAATTGAACCTTTGACAAAAATTTTCAGAATTTTTAAAGATGTTTTACTATTTTTAATAAAATGTAGAAAACAAATGAAATTCAATGAAAATAAAATGAAATTAAACTGAAAAATAAGAAAGTCAGCCAATCCAATGGACGAGATTCAAACTGGCAGGGGCGGGAATTGACTACGCGCGCGTTTGGACGGCTCACATTCAGACTTACGTAATTAAGATTAAACCCTAATTAACTAACCCTAATCACTTTCAGACGACCGGAACACTGTTCCGGTCGTCTTCTCCGGCAGGCTCCTCTTTCAATCTCTCTCAATACGCCATGAAACTTCACAAATCTCTCCAGAATCACTCATTAAACATCATTAAACCTAAACCCCACCCTAAAATCCATTTATTTTCACTGAATCATAAGAATCAAAGCAAAAATCAATTCACGGGCAAAGTTTCAGAACAAGCATACAACCTCAAAACTCAATCATTTTCAAAAATAAAAGGTTCAGTGAACTCAGGGAAGCATGTAGATCATTTTAGAAACAAGAAAATAGGGTTCTGGAAAAATGAATTTCCATGGCTACCTGAATCGAAGCTTTGATTTCTGGAGCTTTCTGGCCAGTTTCTTGCTTCCAACCAACTCCAATGGACCTCCTGAGAAGCTTGCAATGCTTGTTTGAAGTTTATGGTGGCTGATTAGAGAGTTTGCAAGAGTTCTGTTCAAGGGGGGGTGGAAATCGTGTTTTGATTTCAGTGAGTTTCAGGCTATGGTAATGGGTGGTTTGTGATCAGTGAGGCATGTTGAGATTGTTTGTGAAGTTTGTTTGTGTGTTTGAGGCTTGTGGAGAGTGTTTCGAATGAAATTGCAAATGAGGTGAAAAGTGAGAATGCTGGCTTGGAGGCAAGATCAGAATGAGTTGTGTTATGAAAATGAAGCCTTGGAGTGTGTTTGTAAGATCTGGATTGGGCAGAGAGTTGTTGTGTCACTGTGAGATTGGTATGGGTGTTCTTGCCAAAAAGTCAAAAGTTGTGTACTTGAGGTATGGGCAATGATGTAGCTAGCTCATTGGCTTGTCCTTGATCAGCTGAGTTTAAGGAGGTCCATGGAATTGTTTATGAGATAAATCAGCAAGTTGATCAAGGTTTGTGAAGTGTTTTGCAAATTTCACAAAGTTTGGCCCCTTTGGAAATTCTTGAGATTCAAGGCATCAAAATGCAATGTTCTTTGGCCCATTCTGCCTTTTAGAGGTCATGTGATCATGTTGTGAAGAATTTGCACACTTTTGAAACCTTTAGAACACTTGATCATAGCATTTTGCAAAATGCCTCTTTGGTAGAAAACTTCAAATTATGTGATTTTTCCCAACTTTGACAAGCCATAACTTTTGATCCAAAAATGAATTAGGTCAAGTTCTTGTACTTTTTGAAAAGGGAATGATCCATTCTATAACTTTCATGACCAAAGTTTTTTCATTTGAAGCATTTTTTAATCAAAAAGCAAGGGTTGAAAAAGTTTCCCAAAATGGCAATTTTCATTATAAGTCAACTTTCCCAAAAAGTCAACTTTGCAAATGGCTAGAAATTCTCCAATTTTGTGAACTTATAACATCTTCTATGATCAAATAAAGATCATACACAATCAAAATGATGAAGAACACCCTTTGGTTGGGTCATTGGGGGCCTCAGATGCCCTGATTTTGCACTGGCTTGCTCAAAAAGTCAACTCTTGATCAGATGACTTCCCCATTGAATTTCTTCATGAAAATTGATATGCATGATACCTATACCATATATAGACCAATAGAAACAAGAATGACCAAAACATTTGGAGTTATGGCCTCTGAAACCAAAACCCTAATTCTAGGTCATTTGTGCAGTTAAACCTGGCTCTGCTTCCATGTCATTCTCAGTTCTTGTGATTCTTTGATATTCTTGACTTTGAGGGGATATAATATGATGCTTGAACATACATGGACCCTTTTGAAGTGATTGATGACCTTTGGAGTGGCTCAAGAAGCTCTTTGATTGCTCAGATCACAAACCCTAGATGCAGATGACTTTGAACCAATGCAGTGAATCAAAAATGCAATATGAGATGCTATGATTGAGTTTATGCATATGAGGAGATCACAAGCCATGGTGTGAATGGGTGAGGGCAAATTTGGGGTGTTTACACTGGGGAATAGATTTCATGGGACCATTCCCATCATCTTTCGGTAATAAGTACATACTCGTAGCTGTCGATTATGTTTCAAAATGGATTGAGGCTATAGCTTCTCCTACAAATGACACACGAGTAGTAATTAAGGTTTTCAAGAATATGATCTTTCCAAGATTTAGTGTGCCTAGACTTGTCATTAGTGACGGTGGCTCGCATTTCATTTCAAAAATATTTGACAAATTACTATCTAAGTATGGAGTCAGACATCGTGTAGCAACACCATATCATCCACAAACAAGTGGACAGGTCGAAGTCTCGAACAGAGAAATTAAACAAATCCTAGAAAAGACTGTCACCATATCTAGGAAAGATTGGTCATCTAAACTTAATGAAGCTTTATGGGCTTATAGGACAGCCTACAAGACACCCATAGGAACTACACCCTTCAAACTAGTGTATGGGAAGGCTTGACATCTCCCGGTAGAACTAGAACATAGAGCATATTGGGCGATTAAAACACTCAATATAAACTACAATGCCGCTGGAGAAAAGCGAATCCTCGACATTAATGAATTAGAAGAATTAAGGTTAGATGCTTATGAAAATGCTAAGATATATAAAGAAAGAACCAAGCGATGGCACGATAAATGCCTGTCTAGGAAAGAATTTAGTGTGGGAGACATTGTACTCCTCTTTAATTCAAGACTTAGGCTCTTTCCTGGAAAACTAAAATCTAGATGGTCAGGACCCTTTGAAATAACTAGAGTGTTCCCGAGCGGAGCAATAGAAATTAAGGGTAGGAACAGTGAACCGTTCATAGTAAACGGACAACGATTAAAACATTACCATAATATTGAAAATAGAGATTATGCGAATAGTTTAAAGCTTTTAGAGTTATCCACTAACTTCCCTGATTAATCTACGCCTAAGCATTACGTCAGGCTTATGACGATAAAAACAACGCTTAGTGGGAGGCAACCCATTTTATCATTTTATTGTTTTATTTCATTATTATTATTATTGACTTTATTTATAAGTTTATTTTCTTATTTTCTTTATTTTAATTTTTATTTTCTAAATCACTTTTAAATTTACTTTGCTACAGATTTTCTAAAGTCTTTTCTACCTTCCCTTTTCCCCCTGATTTGTTTCCTCCATATTTACACTAACTATGGCTAACCAACCAAGAAACGTTATGGAAACCAAATTTAGAGGTAGAAACCAAAGAATGAAATTTGAGGAATTATCACAGAGACAAATGGATTTGACTCTGTACTATGATGAACAGACTATGGAAACTTTAGGTATACATGATAACATCCTATACCTGTTTAACCAACTTGGATGGGAGACTGCTCTCATAAAACAAAAGCTTGTAACTTACCGCGAGCTCACCCTTGAGTTTTTAAGCTCCTTAGTTTACTTACCCGAGCGCGGATTTGGATTAAGGAAAGGATTTATTAGTTTCCGACTATTCGGGATCGAATATGACTTTAACCATAAGGAACTAGCTGACCTACTAGGATTCCTTAGTGGACCTTTTGCCTTTACTACCACCCAGGTAGAATTAATGGATATTGAGCTAGACTTCTTTTGGGGAACCTTAACCGGAAATTACCACCCTGAGTCGGATAACATGAACAATGATGAAATACATAACCCTGCTATCCGTTATTTTCATAAGATCCTTTCCCACACCTTCTTTGGAAAGGAAGAGAACCTCACTGGAGTATCTAAAGATGAGATATTCATAATGTCCTATTTGACTGATGGAAAACCCGTTAATGCTGTGCCATTCATGATGCAAACCTTTACCCGCATCCAAGAGGAACCTGATCTACCAATATTGGTAGGAGGCCTGGTCACCATGATTACTGATGTCCTCGGACTTAGATACCAATTACACAAGTGCAACCGTTTAGGTACTATCCGCCCTATGAATCTGAACTTCTGCTTTAACCGTCAAATTATAAGAAACTTAGGACAACCACCGTACGAGTACCTAATTAGAAATGAAACCGTAAACTTGTTCACATTACCGAACCATGCTAAAGTCAGTGTTCACAATAGAGATAATTGGCTTTATGAGCTTACACCTCCTGACTATCCATCAACACCCGAAACACCACAATCCTACCAAATTAGGGATGATATAATGACTGATGTAGAAAGTGACCCTGAGACACCTCCTGGTTACCATGACATTGACCGCACTGATGGAGTTATTGAAACCCCTGAAATAAATCAAGTAGGATATGCTGACAGCTTAAAGAAAATTCTGAACACTCTTGAAGTTTACCAAGCTGATATTAATGTTGTTAAAGATGAAGTTAAAAGCATGCGATTGGACGTTATAGGTTTAACTGACATAACATGTGAACAATTCTATCATATAAACACCGCACTTGAAGATTTGAAGAAGCAACTTTGATAATGCTGTAGTGATTTGATTTATCTTACTTTTCGTTTTTGTTTCTAGTTAGTTTTGATATTTTGCAACATTTCATAGCTTATTTTTATCACTGTAATTTCTTTCTATTATGTCAAAAGCAAAGTACTTCTATTTATGCAATTTTCCAATTTAATCAATTTACATGCTTTTCATTATTTGCTGATACCTTTGAATTGCTGGATATATTCTGAACTTTCGTGTGATGAAATCCACTGCTTATATATATATATATATATATATATATATATATATATATATATATATATATATATATATATATATATATATATATATATATATATATATATATATATATATATATATATATATATATATATATATATATATATATATATATATATATATATATATATATATATATATATATATATATATATATATATATATATATATTGATCCACTATTTTGTGTTATGTTTATGTTGGAATTAAATATTGGAAGTGATAAGAATTGCAATTGAACTGAACTGAGGTAATCCATTCTGTGAAAATTCCATATTTTGTGATCATCACGGTCGTCACCATCCCCTCACGATCGTAACGAGCTATTTAGCGCGTCACGACCGTAAGACCCCCCTCACGACCGTGACAACCCTAATTCACGAATTTTGAAGTTACAGAGGCCGTTCACCTTCGTAACCCCCCACTTCTATTTTCACAAAAACTCTAACCTCCAATTACCTCTTCTTCTCCCGTAACCACCCATTACTCTCAAATCAATTCCATTAATCCGTTCCACCTTTTCATTTAATCATAACTCCTCACATTCACTTCATTCCATTATAATCCGATAAATTTCTTCACATTTTCTCACCAAACCTCAAACACCCATCTCTCATTAACCTCATTTGCATGCAATGGAAAATATTCAGTTTAGAGATGGAGAACAAGGAGAAGCACAAAGAGAGAAGTTTCTACGGTTTCAAAACCGAGGCATCCAACCTACTCGGTACGTCGACCTCGACTTCTTGAGGGAGTTAGGATTGCTCGAAGGAGTGAAACTACTGCTTGAGCATGTTGGCTTGTGGGACTTATGTAGTCAACCGCAACCGACATTTGAAAACCTCACTTTGGAGTTTCTAAGTTCATTTCAATATATCACACCATCCGGATCAACGAGTCAACTCACCGGCATTGCAAAATTCCGATTGCTTGGAAGAGAGTTCCAAATCACTCAAACCAGGATCGCTGAACTTTTAGGCTTCAGTCACAGCGACGGTGCTCATCTTCGCATGCCCGACAACTTTAATGAAGCTGCTTTCACTTTGTGGCACAACATCACAAACAGCCGTGCTTCCGCCTACCAGAGTCTGAATGCCACTCATATCCATAATCCAGCAATACGGTATTTCCATCGTATCATATGCAACACAATCTTTGCAAGAGAGAGAAACCACAAGCTCAATTCCAAAGAGCTCTTATTCTTGCATTGTGCCTTGAATGAAGAACGCATCAATGCCGCTCCGTTCCTTTTGGCCCACATTCAGTCTGTAGCGCAAAAGAGGCGCCACTCCCTTCTACATTGGCGGGATTGTCACTACCCTTTCCATACAGCTGGAGTTTGGTGACCACCTCACTCATTTGCCTCATAGAGCACCGGAGCTGCTTACCAAGAACTACTGCAAGTCCGCTCATATGATCTCTCAGCGAGAGGATGACAGGTTCAACCCTGTGATCCAAGGAACCATCTATCATCATATCACTTTGCGTTGCAGGAACTGCATTGATCCCTCGAACAGAGCCAATTGGCTATTTGATTTGCCGGATGCTGCAGGCCATGTTCCGATTATTCACGAGCAGCCTGATGCACCTGTGGACGAGATGCAGGATGCGATGGATGCTGCTGAGCCAGTTCAGGACATCCCTGAGTCCTCCACCAGGCAGCCACCTTCAGCTGATATCACCCTTGAAGAAATCCTCCGTGCCATTCATCAGTAGAATCAGATGAATGCCGCACTTGAGCGTAGGCAGAAAGAGCAATACGATGCACTCCTTGCAACTGTTGTCAGTAACCAGAGGACAACAGATGAAAAGCTAGGAGAGATTTTCAGCGAGCTGGAAGCTTTGCGTATCGACGTCACCGCTCTCACCACCACCGGTTCTGATGAGGAAGCCACTCCTACCAGACGCTCCCGCACCAGAAGCCGAGGTCGTGGTCTTCAGCAGCATTAGTTTATCTTTTTGTTTTTGCATTTCTGTTTTTGTATTGTATTTTCCCCGCTATTATATCACAACATTGAGGACAATGTCTGATATAGCATGGGAGAGATACCTTTCCCTTTCCGCATTTTCCATTTCATTGTATTTCCCTTTCCGTATTTTAAATTAAACAAAGTAATATTTATGCTATTTCTTCAGTTTCAATTCTTCCCCGTTTATTTAGCCATACCGAAATTTTTTTGCTTTATCTTCGCATTACTCGACTTACCTATGAAATCGTAGTTAGGAAGCTGAGAAAGATCCAACAAGATCAATACAGTCTTGACACCTTAGACTTCCTACTTAAGCATTCCATTCCGATAATTGTTACGACTACACCTTAAGTCTTAGTTCTAAAGTAACCCCTAGTAGTTTATACTAGCAGTCAGCACCGTCTGAACACAAACCACGTGGGGAGCTGATGAACATAAGTATTTTATGCCTAATCTATAAACAATCCTTCATATCTCGATGCCATAAAAAAGAAATTGCACCAAAGTACACGGTCGCATATAAGAGATGATAAATATAAGAAGGAGTCCATTGCGGGTTGGTTCAGAGGTACCTGGTTCTGAACTTGGTAGGGCGTGCTACGGCTCGATCCCCCACAACCTCTAATTTGGATAATATGTAAAGGGTTGCCACATTCGTGTACCAGACCCCGTGCTAATAAAGGATCAAAGTCACTAACCGGCTACTCCACTACGTGCATGCTAAGGCAAAGGGCTTAATGTGATTGCGCTAGAACGAAACCGGATGAAATAAGATCGAAAGACTCTAGGTAGAATCATAATGCAATTACCGAATGTTTCGTTTAAACGGGAAGTCGACGACTTAGCTTGTTGCTTGTGTCATTAGTGTATCGTTAGTGTTCTATTCTAGTACCGGTTTATCTAACTAAATGATTTCTCGTATGGTTTGTTATGTGTATGTGTCTGATGAAAATTGTCTAATCATTTTTCAATCGACTATTTGCTTGAGGACAAGCAAAGGTTTAAGTTTGGGGGAGTTTGATAACGAGAAATCGTATCACTTTATTACTACATTTTAAGTCCGTTTTATCGCACATTGATCCTATTAACTCCCGATTGTTCGAGTTTTTTATGTCACATTGCAGGTATAACATGTCTAGAGCCAAACTATGAGAAAAAGATCAAATGAACCAAAACTAGCATGAAAAGAAGATGAAGAGAACAATTCTGCTAAGTCTGCATATTTTGTTGCACTCACGGTCGTCACAACATCCTCACGACCGTGACATCCTACTTTGAGGTCTCACGACCGTTGCTCAACTGTCACGATCATGACACGCTTGAATTGAAGAATCTTACCGTTACGCCCTTGTCACGAACGTGACAAGGAAAGTGGGTTTAATTTATTTGAATTATTCATGAAGACGTGCAACGAGAGTCTTGGACGACTCCTATTTTTCCTCAACAGAAGAAAACCCAGTACGCTACTTTCTTGCTGGATTCTCTCATTTTGGAACGAAGCCCACGCTCATCAATTCAACTGCCCAAAATCATGTTCTATAAATACCTAAGCTGCAAATTAAAAACTACAGAGTATTTTATTGATTTTTCCGCGGAAGCTCTGCCGTAATTTTTCTTGAACCCTTTTTTTTTATTTTCCAGCCTTGTTCTTGTTTTATTTTTCTGTTTCTATTTCCAACCCAAATTCAATAACAATTTCCAACATTAGGAAATTTTTATTTAAATTAATTTCTTTCTAGCTTCAGAATTCGTATTTTTATTTTGATTCCGATTCCGACACACCGAGCTTGCCAATCTGTGGAAGAAGGAGTTTAAGAATTTAATTATCCAGGTTTTTATTTTTGCATTTATATTAAGTTTATTTATTTGTTTATGTTAAGATATTATTATTATTTTATAATGTATGCTTTAATTAATATTTATTTATTTCTGCATCTATCTGTTGGTATAATAAAAATGAGTAGCTAAATTAATTAGGCGGTATGTAATAAGCTAAACCAAAACAGTTAAATCGAATCTAAGCTAAAATAATTAAGAACTTATATTCTGGCTGTGGCTTTTTATAATTAAAATTAATCTTTTTGTTACGAGAGTAAGAAAAGTGTAATAGGTTAGGTCGAGACCACGAGAGTGTGAGATTTTAACCGGATAACTAAAGTTAGGCATTTGATTTAAATACAGCGAGAGCGCTTTAAAATGAATTAGACTTATTAAGTTTTCAAAAATTATTTTCTAAACACTTATGGGCTAGCGAGAGCAGGCATAGGGCTTTAGGAGTAAGATCTGAGATAAGACCACGAGAGTGTGAGTCGAGGGTATTTAAACTGGTAATCTCTACAGGATAATTTAAGTGAACCATCTTTATAAGCTTAGGTTAGATTGACCCGCATAGGTTAATATAATTACATACCGACCGCCTTCTCATTATTTCCTTTAAACTAAATTTAATTCTCGTTTTTAATCCTTAAAACCATAATCGTGACAAATTTCCGCCTTAGCTAAACTAGTAGACCTTCTAGCACTAGAGTGATTACAAAGTCCCTGTGGGTTCGACAATCTTTTATATTACTTCGATAGGCTGTGCGCTTGCAGTTCAGATACCGCTAGACACATATCACGTCTTCTCCCCATTAGGTATATTGTCTTGAAGATGTGAAGGAAATTTTTGGGGTACAACAGGAGGGAAATGGAGGTTTGGATAAAATTTTCAAAGAGTTATTAGCCCTTATGAAAGATATGATACCAGAGGATAATGTTCTTCCCAATCAAACATATGAGGCGAAAAGGATGTTGTGCTTTTATGGCATGAGCTTGTTCGCTGGTATTTCTGGCGAACAATCTTTGGTTAAACAAATCTCTTAGAAAAGGGTGACTGACAGGACCAACCAAAAAAGTCCTAGGACGTCACGTGCTAAGAATCAAATGAAAGATAATCTAAACGTGGTATTTATATAATTTTGTCGAAATGTTCTAGAATAAACTAATTGTTGTTATTTATGTTGAAGTTGAAGGTGTTTATATATTTGAATCTACTAACACATTTCAAATCTTTAATGAAAGGAAACTAAAGTTTGACATGAAGATAAAGTATTGTTTAAACATATACTGACTAAAATATGAAATTGCTGGAACGTGAAAGAAAAGTAAATGAAAAACCGAAGAGTAAATATTTAAAGAAGAAACTTAAAGCTTTTATAACTTGAAATAAAATTGGTGTTGATACGTACATTTCCAAAATAATCTCTCTTTTCACTTTACACACGAGTATTTGAGTAAATTTACAGGAATTCGTACAATCTATTTCACACACTTTTCAAAAAGCAAAAATATCCTATTTATATACAAATATCATAACCGTCGAATAACGGTCAAATCCGAAACGAATGCCACTTGGCATTGTGCATGCTAATGTCTTCTGAAAACCTTCCACGTCCCTTTTTACCAAACGAAAATAGTTATTCGTACAAAAAACTGCTCTTTGACATATGAAACGATGTGTCTCTTCGTGACATCAAGTTGATTTCCAATTCAAAATCCAAAAATCCTTCTATCAGAGTCTCCATTGTCGAAGCTCTTCATTGTCGAAATAACAACAAAAACTTTATCCGTAGTGATATGAAGAACTTCCAACCAACAATCCAGCGTCTCTTTCGACAAACCACTTTCTACTTATCAAACAAATCATCACAAACCTTCTCGCGATTCTGGACATGTTTGGAAGAAAGAGTGATCAATTCGTCAAAAGATCTTTATAAAAGCTATTAAAACTTTTATGGACCAAACTCATGCTGTCAAAAATCCTATGCATATAAATTCCCCCCCAACAAAGGTGTTTCGACTAAATTTCTGGAGAAAGAAACTTTGCTGCCAAATTATACTTCGACTCCATGCTTTTTGCATTAAATGCGCGGATTCCCAAAAATCTCACTTTGTCAAATCAAATCTAAGTAATCATTAGATTTTCTCAACCTATCAACTTCAAACCATGTTCCCAGACATGATCTCCATGACTCTATGAACTAGGTCCATTGTACCCTTTTTAACTTCCACGCCCTTTTTTATGTCCAATTGTATGTAGACACGTACCCTAACAACTTGAAGAGCCAAACGTCTTTCTTCATTTCTTCAGTATAAATAATCCATTTTTTCGTCTTAAATTTTTTTTTACGCTCTCAAACTCAAAATTTCAAAGTTCTTCCTCTCTCAAACCCGGATCTTCATCTTTCCTCAAGCTCCTTCAAAGTTAACAATGGCGGCCTCAAGCTCTCAAAAAGACAAGAATAACACAAAAACTCTCCCTCCTGCGCACATAAAATCCTTGACCCAAAGGTGGTGGATAACCAACAATACATCCCAGAGCCTCTGAACCAAAGAGAAAAAGAAAGCATTTACTATTCTCAGGTACTCATTCCCATTCTTGTTTCTGGTAAACATCATGCCATGTTAGGTCCCCTCCCTAACCCAAATACTGATCCAACTCGTCTTACAGATTTCTTCCCCACTTATACACATTCAAAACCCATAGGAGCGGGGAAGATAAAAACATCTAGTGACAAATCCCCAGAAACCCAGACTGAAACTGAAACACTAGACTTAACTTATTTAAATCAAACTAGGATTTTTAGAAGTTGCCCTTGGTCGAAAGACCCATCTGAATACTTAGACTGGGTAGAAAAGGTTGAAGCAATCAAGGGTAAGATTTGGAAGAAAATATGCATTTATGACCTAATTCAACTGTCGAAAGAGGGCCCAAACTATTGCCCTACCATGATTCTAGCTTCCCTTTATTTTTGGGATAGTACTTATAATACCTTCCACCTTCCTTGCGAAATGGTAACACCCACTCTTTTTGACATAGCTGCTATAGTAGGTCTTAGCCCACTAGGCATGGATTTTGACTCAACTGTATTAGATAAAAACACCATAGCTTTCGACACCAGCTTTGCCTCATACTCCCCCTTCATTGCTCATTATCACAACAAAGACTCCCCTGATGTGTCGGACACAGAACATATAGAATTTTTGACTCTTTGGCTATCAAGATTTGTATTTTGCTCAAGATCCCTCCAGGTAGCCAAAAAGTACATCACTATAGCTAATCAACTACATGTTGGTAGAAACCTTCGACTGAGCGAAATGATTTTGGCTAGCCTTTATGAATCTATGAGTGAGGGAGTCGAAACCCTGAAAAAAATCAAGGAAAAGGGAGAACTCATCCTGGTGGGTCCCTTTTGGCTCCTTCAACTGTGGCTCAATGCCACCTTTGAATCCAGAATCTTCAACAAAGGCGTGGTGGATGAAGTGTATGTCAAGGATAGGCACGTCGAATATGCAATGTTGGCTCAACTAACTCCTTCTGAAGAAGGGAAAAGCCTTCGATATTCTTTCACCAATTACATCAATATGTTCTCCAAGAGCCACAATTTTACTGCGAACATGGCCCCCTTTGCCAATAGGACTGTAGGGCCCAAATGGTTTACCAGACAACTCCCTGTCGAACACAAAAAGGATGAAGACAATTTCTTGGCTGTTTGGAAAATGTTGTTGACGCCAAGACTTCTACCCTCTTACCAACCATGAGTAACTCTAAGGTAGCCTTGTTAGCTTATCAACCAAACTTAGTTGCTCGAGAGCTTGGGTTGGTACAACTGAAGCCTAGGTCGATTTACCCCAAGAAAGGAGCTATTCTCTTTTACAATTCGTTTCTTACTGCGGCGAAAAGTATTGAGATTATGGAGAAATTGAACGACGCTACTCTGGAGGTTCGACCGATGATCTTCCGACCATTGTTCTTCTGCACTCAAGAATTTGACGTCTGGTGGAAGGAGTACTATCTTACTAGATTTTATGATGTAGCTACCTTCAACCAACTTCTGACGAACACTTTTGCTTTTGTGCAGGACAGAATGAAAAAAGGTATTGATCAACATGTTAAGGAAATTCAAAAGTTTCAAAAATATTTTGAAACAGCATACAGGCCAGATGATCTTAGGCGAACCATAGGTGAAGCAGTTGTGACTCTAAAGCATAAATTCACTGAAAAAATGGGACAACTGGTAATACCCTCGTATATTCCACCAGAGGCGCGTTATAACTTTGTGTATTCCAGTTATCCACCAAAGTTTCCCCCTCTGCCATCTGCTGATTTTGGTGTGGTGCTCAGCCCTCCTTTCCCAGATTGGTTCGTATGTGAGGAAGATTTAAAACTGCTTAAAGAGTCACGAAAAAAGCTAGTCGAACGTTTGGTTCCGACCAAATATCATCTGGAAGATTATCCTGGGCACCTTCATGTTGGAATAGAACATGTGCACGTGGAATCTACTATTCTTGAAGGTGTTTTCACCATTCGAATTTATTGTGTTTAATTTCTTATGTTTTATTCATTTCTTTTTTAACAATTCTTTCTTCCCAGCTACCAAAATTCCAAACAAGAAGGCATCTGTCGAAGACCAACTTGTCAAGCCTGCTAAGAAAACTTCTTCGACGGCGAAAAAGGTTTCATATTTGAAATTGCCTTGCCCTTTGGCTTATTGAAATCTTGTTATTTTTCAGGTGAGTCGAAAACCACCTACTCCTCAGAAAAGGAAGAAAGAAATAGTGAAGGAGATTTCTGAAGATTCTGGTGACGAATCTCCAGATCAACAACCCTAAAAAGGAAGAAATCCAGCAACATAAGAACAATTGCTTCCGAAAGGTCGCTTGTCACATCGAAGAAAACCTCTCCCATCAGCCCAATAGTTAAACTTGTGCGAGACGCAGAAAGTGGGAACTCTAGTTTTCATACTGAGATTCCTCAGGTAAATATTTTCGACTGACTTTTTTGAATTGACATTCGTATGCATATTTTTCACATTCTTTTTCTTTTCTTCTGGTTGGAATCAACCTTGGTGAACCTTTCCATGGTGCTGATGAGACGAATGTGGAGAAACAAATCCAAGAGAAAGAAATCTCAAAGGGCGATGTATTTGAACCCCAAACCTGCTCTGCATTCGACACCATAATGGATGAGCATTCTGCGGATAACTCTCCTGACAACCCAAAATCCAAAACCAATGAAGATCAACCTGCCGAAGCTGGTAAAGGCAAAAAAGCTGACGTCGAATCTGTGACTCAGGAGAAGGAGGAGTCACCCAAAACTACAGACGCTAAGGAGGAGAAACTTAAAGCCAAAGCTGCAGCAGAATAAGACATGTCGAAACAAGGCACTGGGCCCAGCGTTCAGACCCTTCCGGACTCCAATCCGAACAAATCTCTATCTTCAGTTTCGACTGCTTTTACTCATGAGGAACTCGAGATCCTGAAGGTACGTAAGTCTTTGGACTATCTGAAATCCATGATCACCCAACATTACAATTTTCAAGATTCTTCCAACAGTTTGTCAAACTTTGGAACCACTTCTGAAGTGAAGAAACTTAGCGCTCTTATGGGTAAAATTAAAAGCAAAGTGTTTCGTGTCGATCTATTCAGACTTCTGGAGGAGGATCCTACTCAGCAATGCGAAATGAAGAAACTCCTTAAACAAGTGAACATTTTGGAAGCCAGCACTGACGAAACATGTCTGGTGTTGGATCTTTCTCAGATCATTGATGTAACCTGTGCAGATCTCAACCGTCGAAGAGAGTACATCAAACTGATTTCCAACAAAACAGACACTCAAAGTGCTGAATGGGATGCTGCAGCAGCTTCGACGGACAAGGTTTATGAGCTGTCAAAACTCTCCGACACTTACTCTCAACAAGTGTTTGATTGTAAAAAGAATATTCAAGACTTTAAGATACATATAGCCGAACTTCAAACCAAAATTGATCAAGAGCAAAAACATATGGCAGAACTTGAACAACCTAATGCTGTAGAGATCGAAGAGGAAATAAAGGTGGGAATTCACCATGCAGACATGGCTTAAGCTTTAGGCAAAGAAATTGAAGAAATATCTCTCAACAAATGTCTGTGTGAATGTCAAATTGCTGTTCAAAAGAATAAATTCATGGAACTTAAATAATCTTTTCTTTAGAAATTTGTAATAGGGTGGGGGCGGTGTATGTGTTGTTTTCCTTAGTTCTTTTGTTAACTTTTTGAAGGCGAATTTTGTAATGACTTTACCGCCCACTATTTGGAGAAGTAATTAATATAATCATTCCACCTTTATTTTTACTTCTTGCAGAGTTGGTTTATATTTCTTTAAGTACTTGCCATTTATTTTAATTATTCTCTCATCTTTGACTATTTCTTCAATTTCGTAAGCGCCATTTGAGAAAACACTTAAAACTTTAAAAGGTCCTTCCCACTTGGGGGACCATTTGCCCATCACTTTATCTTTTCAATCCATGGGAAGTATTACCTTCCAGACTAAATCACCCTCAAGAAATATTTTCGACTTCATTTTCTTATTATAAGATTTCTCAACTATTTCCTTCTGTCTTTTAATCAAATCCAACGTGCGTAACCTTTCTTCGTCTAAATCCACTAGTTCATCCATCATCATGCTCCAATATATATCTGAAGGAATTTCATGATGTTTTTGGATGCGTATGGATTGTAAATAGATTTCGATTGGAAGCACTACCTCATGTTCGTATGTTAATTTAAATGGGGTCGAGTTAGTAGCTTCTTTAGGTGAGGTTCAACATGCCCACAAAATTTGGTCTAAGGTTTTACGCCAATTTCTAGGCTTCTTACCTACATGTTTTTTGATCATATTTATTATTACCTTATTTGCTGCTTCGACTTGTCCATTAGCTTGGGCATAATAGGGCGTAGACGTTAATAACTTAAAACCCATTTCATTTGCAAAAGCTTGCATATTTTTACCAGTAAACACAGACCCCTGGTTAGTGGTTATTGTTTCTAGTATACCAAACCTATAAATTATGTATTTTTGGATAAATTCTATAACTGCTTCTTGATCCACATTAGTTAGCGGCATAGCTTCGATCCATTTAGTAAAGTAATCCACTCCTACTAAAATATACCTTTTCCCTTTTGATGAAGCAGGTCGAATTTCTCCAATTAGATCCAAAGCCCATCCTCTGAATGGCCAAGGTTTTATGATCGAATGTAGTTCGCTTGCAGGAACATGTGGTATTCCTACGTGGATTTGGAATTCTTGGCAACCCGTCGCGAATTCGACATTGTCTTTTAGCATAGTTGGCCAATATAAACCCTGCCTAAATAGTAGCCATTTCATCTTATGCCCTGTTTGGTGCGTACCACATGTGCCACTATGTACGTTCAACAGTGCAATATACACCTCTTCTTTGCCTAAGCACTTTAGTAAGACTCCTTCTGCAGTCTTTTTAAACAATTCGTTCCGGAAGAGTACGTAGCTCAATGCTCTATATCTTATTTTCCTTTCTACGCTTTTGTTTGGGTCTTGTAGATAACTTCTTATAGGTTTTCTCTGGTCATCCATGTTTGAATTGTCTATATTAAAAATTTCAAAGTTTTTGTCATCCCTATAACCAAGTTTCATTGATTCTAAATCTGATGGGGATAGTTTTTCTCTTGATACCCTGTAACCTGATGCAATCTAAGCCAAATCATTGGCCTCTTGATTCTTTATTCTAGGGATATGTTTGAGGGTCACAATTTCGAATGCTTTCAGGAGCCTGTTGGCTATGACAAAGTACATGATCAAATTTTCTTTAACATATATGTACTCTTTGGTTAGTTGAATTGTTACTAGTTCTGAGTCATCCATTATTTCGACTCGAGTTGCCCCCAGTTCCAACAAGGTTTCAAGTCCAGCAATTAAAGCTTCGTACTCAGCTTCATTGTTTGAACAATGGTCTTTGACCCTATACTTGAATTTTGTTGGAATTGTATCAGGAGAAATAATCAATATACCTATACCTGCACCATTCTTGTGGCTGGAACCGTCGAAATACAATTTCCAAGGCTGTAGTTCGGCGTACTTTATTTCACTATCGTCTATGGAATGGTCAGCTATGAAATCAGCCACCACTTGCCCTTTTACAGCTTTTAAAGGCGGCTATCTTAAGGAGTATTCAGTTAATTCTAAAGCCCATTTCCCAATTCGACTATGTAAAATAGATTTAGAAAGCATATATTTTATTACGTCGAAATGAGATGATACAAATACATCAACATGTTTTATATAATGTTTTAATTTTGTACAAGAGAAATATACACAAAGACATAACTTTTCTACTACAATATATCTGGTTTCAGTGTCGTTTAATACTCTGCCGAGATAATAGATGGCTCTTTCGACGCCATTTTCATCTTCCTGAAAAAGCATGCTTCCAAGGGTCTTCTCGGATGTTGAGATATATAACCTCATGCTTCTTCATCTATTAGGTGACATCAAGACTGGAGGGCTTGCCAGGTATCCTTTTATCTTGTCAAAAGCTTCTTGTTGTTCTTGCCCCCATGTGAAATTTTCTTTTTTGAGTCGAAGCAAGGGGGAGAAATCTTGCGTCTTCCCACTGAGGTTTGAAATAAATCTTCTAAGGAAATTAATCTTCCCCAGCAGTGATTGCAGTTCTTTCTTTGTCGAAGGAGCTTTCGCCTCCATTATTTCTTTAGGTTTATTAGCGTTTAATTCGATTCCCTTTTTGTGTACCATAAAACCTAGGAAATCTCCAGCCTGCACACCAAACCCACATTTAAGGGGGTTCATCTTTAAACCATGTTTTATCATCCTCTCAAAGGATTGTCGAAGATGGTTTAAATGATGTGTTTTTGAAACAGACTTTATTACAATATCGTCAATGTATACTTGCATGAATGTTTCAATAAAGTCATGAAATATGGAATTCATAGCCCTTTGGTATGTAGCCCCAGCGTTTTTCAAACCAAAGGGCATAACTACCCATTCGTACGTCCCTATTGCTCTGGGACACCGAAAGGCTATTTTTGCAACATCTTCCTCTGCAATGAAGATTTGGTTGTACCCAGAATATCCATCTAGCATACTTAGGTATCCGTCCCCTGCTGCAGAGTCTACTAGCATTTATGCTACTGGCATAGGATATTCATCCTTTGGGGTGGCAGAATTTAAGTCTCGAAAATCAATGCACACCCTTAAAGAGCCATTTTTCTTTATTACGGATACAATATTTGCAATCCATTCGACATACCTGGTCGGACGAATGGATTGACACTTGAGAAGTCTTTCGACCTCCTCTTTTATCTTTGACAAAACCACTGGTGTGAAACGCCTTGGAGCTTGCTTCACAGGCTTCCTTCCTTCATTTATAGGAAGTTTCAGTTCGACCAAACCCCTGTCAAGGCCTGGCATTTCGTCATAGTCCCATGCGAAGAAGTCCTTGAATTCTATCAACAACTGAACTAATTTGATTCTGAAATGGGGGTCTATAGCTGCACTTATATAGGTTGGCCTTCTCTCTTCCCCCATTCCCAGATTGATTTCTTCTAGAGGATCTTGTGCCACCATCTTCATGTTGGTTGAAGTTGGGTCTTTTTCAAATCCCAATGGTTCTTCGTCGTAGATGGCATCCAACTTGTGATTCTGGCATTCGCCTGTCTGCTCATCTTTATTTTCTTCATCTATGCCTTGGTGAGGGCATGATGGATGTGAAATTTCTTCCTTGGCTTCGACAACCATATACTTTGCTTCGGCTTCAAGAGCCGCTTTCAGTTTATTTTCGGCCATTTAGGCCGTTAATCTCGTTAGTGTTGTAACTTCACTCATAGTTGTCGTCGAATTCACTATCCCAACCAGTTGGTTCTATGTCAGTAGTTCCCCAAACATGGCTTGGTTCTCCAATTACCTCTTTGTCCCATTGGAATCCATGTGTCAGATGTAAGTACATAGAGCAATAGGTGTTGTCTGACGCTGTCAGGTCGAATTCAGTTGGGTTGCAAGGAGCTATGTGGGCCAAGTTTTTGTCGTAGCTTCGACTAGTTATGCTTTTCACTTCAGCCATGAAATAACTTTGATCTGCCTCAATATTTTAGACAATCCCATCAGGACGCCATATGACTATCCTTTGGTGCATCAACGATGGTACCACTCCTACTCCATGGATCCACTCCCTACCTAGCAGCAAGTTATAATTCGCCCTTGATGCAATAACTATGAACATTATTGGTCTGGTGATGGTGCCAACTGTCAGATCTACTTGAATGACACCCATGGTTGTGCCCACTTTTCCTTCATAGTTCGACATGACCATGTTGTGTGGTTTTGCATCAAAGTCATTTTTTCCAATTTTCTTCAACATATAGTGGGGCATTAAGTTTACAGCAGCCCCTCCATCTACTAGGATTTTGTTGATGCCTGTGTCTTCGACCTTTCCTTTTATGAACAAGGGTTTCAGATGTCCCTTCATTGAATCATCTGGTTTTTCGAAGAAAGCATTTTGTTCTTCGACACAACCATTATTCATGATGTAGTAGCATACGGGTCTTGGCCCCACTGTACTATCCATCAAGGCATCCTCTTCATCCTCTACTTCTATTACTCTATCGTAGTACCTGGGAAGTACGGAGACTACATTAAAAATCACGACGAATGAGCCCTCTGCGTCAGACTCGAAGCTATCAGTAGTTTCGTCAGCTTCTGCCACTGCGTTGGTAAGTTTTGACAATGGTAGCCGGTTGATGGTGTCTTTTCCTTTGTGGAGCTTGTCGTTTTCTGCCACTTGATTGTTTCTGCTGGATCCTGCTTTGTTTTCGCCAACATTTTTCTCCTTGGCCTTCAGTCTGTTCGTTGCTTCTTTCTCAATCCTTTTTTTGCCTCTAGAACCTCCTCCATTGAGATTTCGACATGGGGTTCTTCCCTTTATAGTTCTTTGAAGGATATGTCATGTGCCCCTGCTTCTCAGCTTCCTTTTTTATTTCGACCGAGGATCCCCTTTGAACTTCAAAACTTTTCCATTCTCTAGGCCTCTGGGCATCCCTAATAGGTTGTACCCATCTGTCATTAGGTACTTTGCCTGATGGCTTGTAGGTATTGTGGTACCTGCCCCCAGGGCTCTGGAAGTGATATCTGCTTCTCCTCGAATCATATCCACTGGCTTCGACTGTTGGCTTTTGAAACTAATTACTCCTTGCCATTGACTTCTCTACTTCCTCTAAGTTTGATGCCGCCTTTCTGTCGAAAATAAAACTGCAGCGCGGACATAGCATCACTTCAGTATTTTTCTTTTGGCACCTTTGGATAAACTTTGCCAAATTTTCACACTCCTCTCGATGACATTCCATCTCATTCTTTCCTTTGTTCTTTTGAGCAGCTTCGACCATGTTGATATCCAACCCTTGCCTATCAGCAAGACTCAATTTGTCCATCTTCTTTATGAGAGCCTCTTCGACTTCGCAAGGTCCCTTTGAAGCTGGGACACTCTTGGTTTGGGCTACTTCCTCTTTAGGATCTCCCATGGTTCTGCAAAGTATCCCATAAGTGATTTTTGGTGGAGGGCCTTCAGCAGCCTCAACTGTGATTTCCATATTGTCTTTATTTGCAATCTTACCTATGCCGGTGAGATTACTAGTGTCACTGTTAAGGCCTTCAGTGACCTCCTTCGAATAGCTACGAACATTTTTCCTAGTGACCTCATTTTTATTATTGTAGCCTTCAGTGGCCTTCTCATCAGTGTTGGGGGAAAGCCTCAACTTTCTCCTCATTGTTGTCAACATCCTCACCCCAACCCGTTGGTTGTATTTCGTTGATGTTGATCTTGGCACTAGCAGGAGAACTGTATTTTACCCAATAGTCGAACTTTCCACTAGGCTCTCCCAAGGTATCCCAGACTACCCCATCTGCAACCAATTTGTTGACTCTTTTGTGGAAGTTTTCAGTAACTCCCTTCCTTAGATGCTTAGCGTCTTCAATGACCCTAGGCTCACCTTGGTGGTCGAAACCCTCAGTGGCTTCAACCTTACTTTGGTAGTTGAAATCTTCAATAGCCTCGACATTGCTTTTCTCTTCAAGATCCTCAGTGACCTTGATCAGAACAGGCATAGTCAATTCATCTCCTGATACTTCCTCTATGCTGTGGCGAATGGGGGAATCTTCAGTGACTCCCACCATGTTGACAACGTTGTCGAAACCTTCAATGGCTTCAATCAAATCAAAACTGTGATCTGACATTTTTTCTATCTCGACCATATTCATGTCGAAAGGTTCAACATAATTAGCTTCCACTACTTGCACATGGGTCGATTCAACCCTTGTTTGCTGTTTTGGCTTCTCTCCAAACTTCAACCTTCTGTCCTGGATTGCATTTTGAACTAGGTCCCTGAAAAGGAAACATTGAGAAGTTTTATGACCTAGAAAATTATGGTACTTACAAAAACCTCTCTTTTTCTGTTGGTCAATAGGGGGTTCTTTTACACCCGGTGGTTTTATTAGTTGACCATCTTTTACCAACAGATCAAATATTTCGTCACACTTGGTGACGTCGAACGTGTATGTTCTTTTAGGGAATTTGTTGTTCTTATCCGTTTCGACGGGATTCTTCCCATTCGACAGAGCTAACATCTAGCAGGAATATGGGGGACCTTGTTTTAATTCTTCCAGGTCAATTTCTTGTTCGTCAAAAACGATTGATTCGCCTTAGTCATAGTCATCATTTTGACACATTCCTATATAGGCTACCCTTTCGTTTTTTCTTTTGTTAGCCCTATATTTCTCAGCTTTCAATCTTTCAATATGCCTTACCCTATCTGCCAGTTGTGCCATATCTCTTAAGTACTGGGTGTCTAGTTTCTTCCTTATGGAATAATCTAAACCTCCCGCAGCCATTTCGACAAGTTTATGCTCTAGAACCTGTGTGAAACATCTTGCCTTTAGCAATCTGAAACTATTGAGATAGTCATCAATGGGTTCTGAGAATTTTCTTTTTACACTAGCTAATTCTTTTAGACTTATTTTTGTTTGTCCCATGTAGAACTGCTCATGGAGCAACCTCTCCAATTGAGTCCATGTATGAACGAAATTCGTTGGTAGGGATGTATATTAGGTAAAAGCATTTTTTGTTAAGGAACTTGGGAAATATTTTATCCTCAAGTTCTCATTTTGCGCTATTTCGCCTGCCTCTATCAAATAACGTGTTATGTGTTCTATGGTGGACTCACTAGTATCACTTGAAAATTTAGTAAACTTGGGGATCTTCCACCTTGGGGGTAGATCCTGTTGTAGGATATATTCAGACAGTGGGGAAATATAATTTGGCCTTTGTAACCCCACATTTACCCCATTTTGAACCATTATCCTTTCAACCATGGCTGCTAGATTGTTTTTGACGGGTGGATTATTGTAAAGCATTCTTTGTTGCAAGATGTCATCAACATCTTGCCCTCTCTGGACTAACAATCTCATAGGCTCTTGTGGCATGGGAACTTTGATGCGAGGTTGTTCGACAACCTCTTCTTGAATCCTACGATTTGCCTGAGGGTTGGCCACAGGTCTCTGATTTATTATTGGTTCCTCTTTGACGTTGACTACTGGATTATGGACCAACTGCTCTCTCCATCGAATTTGGGGTACTCCAAAGAATTCAGCAATACACACCATTTATGTTGCCAATATTTGGTTTGTTTGAGTGGTGCTTTGTATTAAAGGGTTAAATACTTCCCCCATTTGTTGAGTCAACCTATGGACCATTTCATGAATGCTTTCGTCCATTTGTTGACGGATTGCTTGTGCAAAATTAGTCGTAATTAATGGCATATGGAATCCTGAGGGTTGGTTTGGTCTACTAACGTTTCCACCATAACCCGAACCTTGTAGCGGCGAAGATAAGTGGGCCACGGTATCCAAATATAATGGAGTTGCGTAATGTAAACTAGCCATCATTAAAGTTGGCATTCCATAAGGTTGTTCCCTTCCAAACATGGGTGTGGGAATATTGGATTAATAAGGCCTGAAGTTATTTACCCCAGGGGGATGAGTACTCATGGGTATCGAATGTCCTATGTTGGAGGAACTAGGTCCACTTCGAGACAACGTGGAGTGTTTCCACATTCCCTCCTGTTGAAGTAATGACAATGGAAATTGGAATTTCATCATTATTTACTGGCGGTGGGATAGCCATCTTCCTAACTCTAGTACGCCTGGGTCTTTCTACGTTATTTTCTGCTACTTTTCCGCTACGCAGAAAATACAACGTTATAAACATACGTAGTCTGTTATTAAAGCACTGGTTCCACTGGGTGTGCCAATTTGTTCGCTGGTATTTCTGGCAAACAATCTCTGGTTAACCAAATCTCTTAGAAAAGGGTGACTGACAGGACCAACCAAACAAGTCTTAGGACGTCGTGTGCTAAGAATCAAATGAAAGATAATCTAAAAGTGGTATTTATATATTTCTGTCGAAATGTTCTAGAATAAACTAATTGTTGTTATTTATGTTGAAGTTGAAGGTGTTTATATATTTGAATCTACTAATGTGTTTGAAAGCTTTAATGAAAGGAAACTAAAGTTTGACATGAAGATAAAGAATTGCTTAAACATATACTGACTAAAATATGAAATTGTTGGAACGCGAATGAAAAGTAAATGACAAAACGAAGAGTAAAGATTTAAAGAAGAAACTTAAAGCTTTTATAACTTGAAATAAAATTGGTGTTGATACGTACATTTCCAAAATAATCTCTTTTTTCTCTTTACACACGAGTATTTGAGTAAATTTACAGGAATTTGTACAATCTATTTCACACACTTTTCACAAACCAAAACTATCCTATTTATATACAAATATCATAACCGTCGAATAACGGTCAAATCCTAAACGAATGCCACTTGGCATTGTGCATGCTAATGTCTTCTGAAAACCTTCCACGTCCCTTTTTACCAAACGAAAACAATTATTCGTACAAAAAACTGATATTCGACAGATGAAACGATGTGTCTCTTCGTGACATCCAGTTGATTTCCAATTCAAAATCCAAAAATCCTTCTATCAGAGTCTCCATTGTCGAAGCTCTTCATTGTCGAAATAACAACAAAAACTTTATCCGTAGTGATGTGAAGAACTTCCAACCAACAATCCAGCGCCTCTTTCGACAAACCACTTTCGACTTATCAAACAAATCATCACAAACCTTCTCGATATTCTGGACATGTTTGGAAGAAAGAGTGATCAATTCGTCAAAAGATCTTTATAAAAGCTATTAAAACTTTTATGGACCAAACTCATGTTGTCGAAAATCCTATGCATAAAGAGCTACAATAAGATACATGCCTATCTAAACTATTATGTTTTATTTCGAAATGAGTATGCATCGTTAAATGAGTGTCCTAAATGCGGTGTCTCTCGATATAAGAAAAATTTATCTCCATCAAAAGTCTTATGGTATTTTCCTATAATTATGAGATTTAGACGCATATTTTTTAGTGATACCGATTCAAGACACTTGACTTGGCATGTAGATGAAAGAATTATTAATGGAAAGTTTCGACATTCGACAGATTCACAGCAGTGGATGAAAATTGATGATGATTATCATGAATTTGGAAAAGAGCAAGAAACCTTACCTTGACATTATCTACTGATGGAATGAACTCACACGGTCTTCAAAGTATCTCACATAGCACTTGGCCTGTGATCATTATGATTTATAACCTACCTCTATGGTTATGTATGAAGAGTAAGTACATGATATTATCTATGTTAATTTATGGGCCTAGACAACCAGGGAATGACATAGACGTATACTTGGCACCCTAAATCGAAGATTTAAAGTTTTTGTGGGAGAATGGTGTGGAGGTTTATAATGGGTATATGAAAGAAAGTTTCAACTTGAGGGCGATGTTATTTGACACTATTAATGATTTTCCAGCATACAGAAATCTATCAGGGTACAACATAAAAGGTCAATGTATGTGTCCTATTTGTGAAGATAAAACAGATTGGACATGATTGGAGTTTGGTCAGAAGAATGTCTTTCTCGGTCATCTTAGATTCTTAAATTTTAATCATCACTATCGCGGGTGGAGAAAAGAATTCAATGGAGAGCCAAAACAAGGTAGAGCTCCACCTATATTGACAGGTGATCAAATTTTTTAAAAGGTGAAAGATGTGAGTACTCAGTTTGGCAAGCCTTTTTCACATACACTTGTCAAGAGTGGGTGGAAAAGGAGGTTAATTGTTTTTTGAACTCCCATATTGGAAGTCATTGCATGTAAGACATCTTCTCGATGTTATGCATATTGAAAAAACTGTATTTGACAATGTTATTGGTACGTTACTCAATATACAAGGGAAGTCTAAGGATGGCCTTAAAGAAAGAAATGACTTGATAACGATGGGGATAAAAACTGAATTAGGACCCTTGAACAAAGGAAAACGAACATATCTTTCACCTGCTGCGTATACTCTATCTAGAAAGGAAAAAAAGTATTGTGTAAGTTTCTAAGTGAAGTTAAAGTTCCAGAGAGATACTCTTTAGATGTTAGAAGACTTGTGTCTATGAAAGACCTCAAGTTAAAGAGTTTAAATACGCATGAATGCCATGTTATAATGGAACATTTTATACCAATAGGTATACGTTCTATTCTACCATAAAAATTAAGAAGCGCAATAACTAAATAGTGTTTTTTCTTCAAGTCAATTTGTAGTAACATGATCAATCCTGTGATCTTACCAACATTGCAAAAAGAAATAATTATTACTTTGTGTGATCTTGAAATGTATTTTCCTCCCTCATATTTTGACATAATGGTTCATCTAGTTGTTCATCTTGTGAAAGAGACACAATTCTGTGGACCAACTTATATGAGATGGAAGTACCCTGTTGAATGTTATATGAAAATATTAAAAGGCTATGTGAAAAACCGAAGTCGGCCAAAGGCTTGTATTACTGAACAATACATTGTTGAAAAAGTGATTGAGTTTTGTACTGAATATTTGTCTAATGTACAATCAATTGGACTCCCCAAATCTTATACTGTCAAAAAAAGAGAAAGAAAATAGTTAATTGGAAATGAAGTTGTGACAGTATCAAGGGTTGAACGGGATCAAGTGCATTTGTATGTTCTACACAATGAATATGAGGTTGAGTCATATGTTGAAATGCACAAGGATGTTTTCCGAGGTTTAAATTCGAATAGAAATGAGAATTGGATAGTACGATAGCAGAATCGAAGTTTTATAACTTAGTTTAAGGATCATATTTATTTAAAGTATTATTCAGATCCCACTTCAATAACAAAAAGGTTAAGATGTTTAACATATGGTCCAAGTTTGGTTGTGTTTTCTTATAGCGCATACTCAATTAATGGATACACATTTTATACCAAAGAACAAGATAATAAAAGTACTATGTAAAATAATGGTGTCACCGTGGTACTGAAAATAAACCCCAAATTTGCAAATCTGTCATATTTTGGGGTTATCGAGCGCATTTGGGTGTTTGATTATGAAAAGTTTCAGAGTCCTATATTTGGTTGCTAGTGGGTTGAAAATAATAATGGCATGCGAATGGATAAGTCAGGATTTTTGCAAGTGGATCTTAATAGGATGGGGTACAAAGATGAGACTTTTATTCTAGTCTCTCAAGCTAAACAAGTGTTTTATGTCACTGATCCGACAAGTACGAAATGGTCTATAGTGCTTTTATCTAACAAAGTAATTTATGAAAACAATGGAGATCAAGGTGATATTGATGTTGAGTACCATGAATTGCAAAAGAGCATCAAAACTCGTGTATCCATATAGAAAAAGGGCGTTTGGGATATGCACGCTTATAACAAAAAATGGTAAGTATATATAAATGCCATGATTTTATTAATTGTCTTATTATGTTATAATTGATGATCTTATTATTTATCTCAATGTGTAGTTAGAAGAGACGAAAAGTGAAGAAACATCACTTCTAGAACATTTTTTATGGAAGGAAGCTCGTGTCGGCAATGATGAAGTTGTTAGGGAAGATGTTCAACATGTTTATGATGAATGTGTAAGTATAAAATTATGTCTTTAAGTTAATTGAAATTTTACTAACATATAATTATTTTTTAATTCCCACTAATAATTTTCAATATGTCAATGAATTTCAGGAGACTCTATCTAAATCCTTAACCACATGTGAGGAGGATTGCATGAGCATACTTAGTCGAGTACTAAATGTTCCTGAGTATTCCAGTCGGGTGAGGGGTAAAGGATTTGGTATGACTCCATCTTCCTTGTATAAGCATCCAAAGAGAAAAAATCCTAGCATTAAAGAGATGCAATCATTGGAGGAATGAAAAACGCAAGTCCGTGAGTTGCAAAAGGATAAAGAGAGATATGAGGTGGGAAAGCGTGGTTCAGAGTGGAAAGGTACTAGTTACAAAGCTAGTATCAATTGTCAAAAGAAATTTACCGAGGTAATTAGCACATTTATTTTAATTTACATATATTTATTTTAATTAAATTAGCGCATTTATTTTAATTGACATATATACACATTAACAGTTACATATTTATTATTACTTTAGGGCATTTCATCTTGTCAGCTATATTTATCATTACCGATTTATCACATAATTGGCAAAGGAAAAATGTATAACAAATTGGGAGAGTTAATTCACCATAAGTCACCCCTGATGGATATCTGAATGCATCAGATGGTATTGAATTAGACTAGGATATGTTGCTATCGATGCCTGACGTTGTTTTAGAGACAAAATTGTTGCGAGATGCAATAGGATCGTTTATTGCATGGCCATCAAACGTCATTTTCATAGATGATGAAGTATGTTGAAAACCATTATGAATCTTTTAGTATTCAAATGTCAATTCTGAACCATTATGAAAATCATTCTGAATAATTACGTGCATTTTTTTTACATGGTAATGTTAAACTCCTATAAAACCTGCATCTAAGGATAAAAGGATATTGCGACAAACCAATTCGGTTGCATCACAAAAAGAGGTACATTGAAAGTGTTAATTATATGATCCTAATTCAAAAGCTTCATGATTTTCTACTTTACATAACTTATATGATTTTTAGGTTCCTTCTTAAGAGTCACAACAAGTAAGCAAGAAAATTAGTAACACATCCAACAAAAAAAGGATATTCGAAGGATCGGGGGGAAAATAGCTCCAACACCTCGATTTCAGATTTTCTTGAAACACTTGTGGGAACATCGGATTTGATGGAAGGTGGTATTTGTCAAATAGATATGAAGGAAGGTACTTTTGGTTTTTCTCACTACGAAGCAATTGAAAAAGAGGACATGGATCAGATTTTTCAACATCTTGAATTAGGCATCGGTGTTATGCATTCATATATCTGGTACTTCCATCAATCTATTATTTAATTAGTTGAACAACTTATTTACACATTTCAATGAAAATAGTCTAATGTTTATTATGTTTTTATTTAAGGTGCTTGTATGACAAATTGATGTGCAAGAATAATGTAACCCAAAATTTGATCTCCCACAATCAAAGTAATGTGTCTCAATAATTCTCTCAAGATTCACAAGGTTCACAATTGGTCAAAAGGATTGAAGGTTTCATTAGACTAAGCCTCCTCCTGAACAATGGATCCAGAATTAGGGTTTTGAAAATTTCTCCAAGATAAATGGACTTCCAAGACCTCAAGTGAGCTTCATAACATCTCACATGTCTTCAAGAATTCCCATGTCAAGTTTCATAGCTTTCCCAATAAGTTTGACCAGTTAAATGTTCAAGTATACAAAAATCAGTCAACTTGGTAAAAAAAGTCAAACTGAGGTCAACTTAAATTCAAACTTCAATATTTTTTGTCAACATCAAGATTATGAGGTGAAATTCATCATTTGATCAAGGGTTGATCATGATTCACAAGGAAATCTCAGATCATCAAGAATCAAGATGTTTCTAAATTAGGGTTTTCATAGTAAAAGTCAACTGAACTTTGACCAGCCATAACTTTCACATACTTCATCAAACATTTCCCCTCCAAATCTCATTTTGAAGGAAATTGAATTCTCTACAACTTTGTGTCTCACAATCCAAGCCTAAAAATGCTTCATTTGGAAGATATGAGTTAAAACATTATAGGTCCTTTTGAAAGTCAACAAAAAGTCAACTTTTTTCCAAAGCTCATAATTTGAAAATGGTAAAAGATATGGACATGGGACCAAATAGGTTGGTTAGAGGACACTCTAAGATTTCTAAAAAGTCCAAGATCAATATCATAGCATTAAAATTGAGAAAGTCGTGCTTTGTCAAAGTTGGTTGATTTTCAAGGGGTGTATGAAGCAAAAAAGGCCTTAACTTCAAAATTTTCCAAATGGCCCCATAAAATTGCAACCCAATCTCAAAGATAAAGGCATGCATGACCCAATGACCATTTATTGTGATTTTATAATTTTATTTTATATTATTTTGGATTTTATTTGTGAAAATTCAATTTTAATAAAAATAAAATATGAAAAATCAAATAATGGATCAAATATTTGTTCTAGAACCAAATATATGGCATTTAAGTTGATTGAGACCATCCAATTTCGTGCAAGCATGTTATGGTAATGATATATTTGATTTTTTTGGCAAAAATAGAAGTGAGATTTCTTCAAGTTCAAGCAACTACAATCCATGAATCAAATGCCCAATTTTTAACCTAGATATATTCTACTATAAGTGCATAAGAGAACCAAGGCATGAGACACGATTTTTTTTGCAGGAAAACACTTGGTTTCAAACTCAAAAAAATCAAGAAAAAGAGGTATTCAGTTTTGCAATTAGAGACAGTTTTAGAACAAAATAAAGGTGGCATTAGATTCCTTGAAGATCACTGATCGTAACTCAACCCTCATAAGCATCAAATTCATGCTCTAACACTATAACCAAATTAATCTTCTTCTTACTTTTTATTTTTTTTCGATTTCACATAAATACTTGATATTAACCACATTTAATCATTGATTTGTGATCCTTGCATGATAAAGATCGTTTATGGATAATTTCTTTGCAGGTTTCTAGTCGGATGCGCGATTCACCATTACTAGGGTTTGAACTCCAAAATTGGGGTTTTGCGATTTAAACGATTTAAATGGATTCTAATGACGTGGTTGGATTGTATATGACCTGAGGATCAATATGGTATATTCAATTTGTCAACATTTTATAGGTTTTGCGACGATTGAAGAAACATAGGTTTTCCTACAAAACCAAATTCTTAGGAAACCTTGTAGCTGGATTCGCAGGAAAAAGCGCATGTCCAGAGGTTGAAGATGACCTTCAGCGCGCGTTTTCTATTTTTTTGAATTTTTTTCTATTTTATGTTATTATTATTGTTTTTTAACACAGGCGAGTGAGTGCCCTAGTGGCTGAAGCGTGCAGGTATCATCTTGAGGGCCTAGGTTCGAATCCCAGGTCCCCATCCCCTTCTTCTTTTTTTTTATATAATTTTTATCTTATATTAAGTTAATTAAGTAATTAATCACCATAATTTTTTTTAGAATAATTACCATCATTTTTTTATATAAAAAAAATCCTTCTTAATAATAACTTCATTTTATTAAAAAAAAATATATATATTTTTTTTTAATGTTAATAATATCTTTTTCTATAATTTAATTAATTTATATATTAATTAGTATTTAGAGTCACATTTTTATCCTAATTTTCTTAAGATTTTTTATTTCACTAAATATTTCTTTTAAATATTTGATTTCTCTCTTAATTAAAAAATAATAATACTTTTCATGTAAACAACTAATTTCTATTTTGGTTAATTTGTAAATTAATAATAATTAGTAATTAGGTTATATTTATCTTAATAAATTTAAATTAACTTGAAAACCCTAATTCAAACCCTAATATTTGTCTCTAACCCTAATTTATTTAATCTTTTTTTATTCTTTATTTAAATTTTTGCTTTATTTAATTATTAGAAAAAATGTATAGGCTATTATTATTGTAATTTATTTTTTTTGTCTGATTATTATATATCTGCCCCTAAGCGATGTAATAGCGTAGGATTTACTATTTTTTCGCATTTTATTTATTTTATTTTATTTATGGTTAGTAAATAGGGAGTGTGAAACGTAATTTGATAATTAAAAAGGACTTAGATAACTTAATTAAAAAATATTAAATATTTGAACATAATCACTCACAAATAAGTCGATCTACGATCGCTGCCTGCACCTCCTAGGGTTACCCTTCTTAAAGTTGCCTTTATATAGTCAAGTCCCTCGAAAGTGGGGTGTCTTAAGCAAACGACCCTACAAATATCAATCATCTAGTCCCTCCCTGATTTAAAAGATCAAGTCCTTACGATGTTGCCTACGATGTTGCCTTCGATAACGATCTTGTCCCTTCGGTTTAAAAAATGATAGTCCCTCCCAATTGCTAAAGACACCCCTTAAGTTGTCGTCGTTGACCATACGATGACCCTATGCCCGTCCCTTAAACAAATCCAAGGTAATGACTATCTATTCCTTAATAATAGGGACAGTCTTACCCTTGAAAGAATATAGAAGAACATGAATGACTAGTCTAGGGTAGGTACCTTTTAGTTACTTGCTCACACTTCAAAAAATGCTTTTCACACCTCACAATTTTCAAAAATAATTCAAAAACAAAGGATTTGTATACATCCATACGAGGATCATTACCAAGTACTTAGAAAAGTTTCTAATCACACACTTCACACTTTTCAAAATAATTAAGTGAGCTAAGTAACTAAGAGTCCATGGATAACCATGGATATAAAGGGTGCTAACACCTTTCCTTTATATAACCTACCCATCGAACTCAAGTCTTTTAAAAATAGGTCTTTCATGTTCTTTTATGTCCTTTCCACTTGGAAAAAATAAAAGTCGGTAGCGACTCTTGCTATCCGTAACATTTATAGAAAGTCAATTCTCCCACCGTGTTACAGGGAATAAATTGTCAAACATATTCTATTTCGTGTCTTTCGCCCGTGTCAACGCCCCGTTAATTGCTAAGGATTTGAATTCAGTAAGAGATCACTTACTTGAGAGATTTATGGTCAGTCGTACAAAAATTTCTATCTTTTATCGTATAATACTAGACACGGGTTAGATTTTCATTCTATTTCATTATAATCTTTGTATCTTTTGCATAGAAATTTTCATCTAAACTTTTGTTATATTTTACAGTGGACACTAGTTGTTAGTTGCTATTAATCCTACAAGAGAAGTGGTGTATTATCTGAATTCATTAGATGGTGATTGGACAACATATCCGAACATGAAGGCTACGATTGATACGTAAGTGAGATTTTTCTAAATATTTGTGTGTATTTGTATATTTAATTATTTATGTGAGAATGTTCTAAATATACATTTTTATTTTGTTAGAGCAATACTAATATACAGAGCATAAAGAGACGCTCGAGTATCATGGTCTAGAGCAAGCAATATTACATGGATCAGAGTGGAGGTATATTGATTTTCACAATTTTACTTATAATAGTGTTGTTACTTGATAAAACAAAAAAACTATATATTCTTATTTGTTTTTCCATGTGTTGTGTGCTCGTCAGCATAATGGTATAGACTGCGGTTATTACGTTTTGAGGTTTATGAGAGAAATCATTCATTTGGATCGATTAGAGATTCCCATCACGTTATACATTTATAAATGAGGATTTATTTTAATATTTATCAGATATTTCATATAATATATTACTTTAAACTAAATCATGCATATTATGTTTTGTTATGTAGTACTTTGATGAATACACATGTGTTCATTACACGAAAGATAAATTGGAAGAAATCAATGAGGAATTGTGTGAATACCTTATTGAGAAAACAATCATAAGGTATGAAAGTTGGTGTGTAGTTATGGAGTGTAACTGTATAGTTTTAGACGTATTGTATATTAAGAGATATTTAGAAGTTAAAGGATTATAATGGTTTAATTATGTGAATGGTTTATGTGAATTAAATTACAATGATATTTTTATGTGAATTGTATGGAAATGGTTTATGTGAATATAATTATATAATGTGATTTACGAGATTATAGAATTATATAATGTGATGTATGGAAATGGTTTATGGAAATGGTTAATGGAAATGACTTGAATTATATAGGTTTATGAAAATGACTTGAATTATACAGGTTTATGGAAATGGCTTGAATTATACATGTTTCTACATAAAAAAACGCTTAAAATGTGATTTAAAAAAAATTCATAAAAAAATTACGTGAATAAAAGAAAACACTTTTTAGAAAAAGCGTTGCCTATAGGTACACAAAAGAAAGCGCTTTCTATTAAAAGAGATGCCTTAAAGTGAAAATAAAAAATATATTAGACAACACTTTCAAAAGCGTTGTCTAAAGGGGGACAATAGAAAGCGTTTTCCCCTGAAAAAGCGCTGCTTAAAGATGCCAATAGAAAACATATAAGGCTAGAAAAAGCGCTGTTAAAGGCCCATTTAATAAAGCGCTTTTTCAGGTAAAAGCGCTGCTAAGACCTACTTTAGAAAGCACTTTTAAAGGTAAAACACTGCCCAAAGTATACATAAGACAACACTTTTGCATAAAAAAAACGTTGTCTTTACCTACAACAACGCCACCTTAGGCAGCGCTTTTAAACGCTATTAAAGGCCAAACAAAGCATTGTCTTTTCTCTTCTTTGGCGTAGTGCATGCTGAATTAACCTTTTTTATTTATTTATAATATATGTGAAAATTATGGCGGTTTGAACTGCCATTATTTATCAAACATAAGAATGAGGAGGTGAAGGCTTTGACGCGAAGTTATAAGAAATTCCTCCGGATGTGCACATCCGAAAACATTTTTGATTTGCACATCCGGAAGAAATCAACGTTTTAAAAAATGGTGTGTCAGGATGTGCATATCCGAAATTAGGGGGAAAAAAAGAATTCCACACAGTGCCTAAGAAATCTTTGGGTGTATTAAGAAATCCTCATCAATTTTATGAGTCACTTAACTGTTGTTGGTGTAGAATATTTCTCTCCAGAATAAAAAATTTATTCTGAGTTTTTTTATCGGGATTTGAATACCTTAATATTGATTTAATCAAATCTTGTTTTTTTTAATAAATCATAGTCATTTGGCAAATAGAAACTTTTAGCAAAATTGGGTAGATTAATATAGTTTTATAAAAATATAACTATAAAAATATTATAAAAAAGTATATTATTAAAAATTAAAATTAAAATATTATATTATTTAAAAGATTAAATATGTTTTTGGTCCCTCTAGTATTATCAAATTTTGTTTTGATCCCTAAAAAAATGGTGTGTTATTTTGTTCCTACAAAATAATTATGCATGTAGTTTTAGTCTCTACTGTTAAACCAATGGGTATTTTTGAATGACCTTTATGCAACATTTTTTGGGAGTATAAGACCTTGCTTGAAGTGCTTTTTTCTTTGTATGGGATTAAGGAAGTGGTGTAGAGTGGAGACAAAGATAAGAATTTGGACCTGGATGGTTTTAATTTGGATTTATTTAAGGTTTGTTGGGATTTTCTTAAAGAAGATTTATTCATGTTTGTTAAGGAGTGGAGACAAAGATAAGAATCTCGTTTCTTTCTCTCATTCCAAAAGGTGATAACCTTTGAGAGATTGACGATTTTAGTCTGATATGTCTTATTGGTAGCCTCTATAGGATTCTCTCCAAGATTTTGGCTAATAGAATCATGAATATCATGTGTAATTTGCTTTCAAAGTCACAAACCGCTTTCTTGGCAGGCAGGCAAATGTTGGACGACATCCTTGTGGTAAATAAGGTGTTGGATTTTGCTGAGCGTAATAAGGAGGAATGTTTGCTCGTGATGGTTGACTTTGCAAAGGTGTACTAATGCATCTCTTTAGAGCGGGTGGGATTTGGACCTAGGTGGATGCTTTGGATGAATGGGTTGGTTTTCAACAAATTTATGTCAATTATTGTGAACGGTTGTCCGATACATGATTTTTTCGTGGGAAGAAGGTTTCGGCAAGGAAATTATCTTTCTCCCTTTTTGTTTATGCTTTCTACATAAGGTCTTACAGGGCTGATGTGGAATGTTATGAATTTGGGACATTTTAGTGGATTTAAGATTGGTGATTCAGTCTAGTTTAAGTTGTTATAGTTTGCAGACGACACAATGGTTTTATTTGATGGAAAGTGGGAAAATTTGTGGAGTTTGAAAGCTATTCTAAGGGGATTCCAGTTGGCGTTTGGTCTCTATCCTAATCTGAATAAAAGCAGGGTGTTTGGTGTTAATGTTAAAGCTGTTTTTTCCAGGAAGCTTCTTCTTTTCTTACGTGGAAGGTTAGATCCATTCTATAACACCCTTCTACCCCACAAACAATTATAGAAAAATATTTCATATTAGCAGAGTAAAATTAATGAGAAATGGGTCATATATAATCAAAACATTATTAGTAATCGTTGCCTTGTCCCGTAACACGGGTCATACATTCATTACTAACATAATAATAGACAACTATGCAGCGGCATCATACATATATTTCAAGTCAATAAAAATGTTTCATAAAGAAATACATCCAAGTCAAAATAACATCAACAATGTGAAAATTCCAACATAAACCAAAAGAACGCAAGGTTCGCAAACTATTCCCAAACCGATGTTACATGACACATAGCAGGACAACTCTTAAACACTACTAAAACGATAAAAATAAACGCTTCAAGACTACATCCTCCAGCACCGCAAATCTACTCTTGGTTATCTGCAAGTTACCCACATAAGAGGCAATGTTTCCAAGTAGGCAGGGTGAGAAATCATAAACCATTATAATAGTATATTGACATTGAAAATAAACAGAACAAACAACAACATCGTCATGACATCATCAACAAATCTTCACAACACAGTCACATTTTCATCATTCATATGCATTGTCAACTAGAATGAAATACAAAGAATGCATGTGGTACTGATCTCCATAGATGGACACTGGCCATCAACCCTCCAAAAGGAGCATAACATAATCAACATGTCACTTCAATCCACATAATGGGGTTAAAGCTACCAAATGGACCTAAGTCCAAACATAATATGTTATGAAATGCAATGATGCTAAATTTCCTCAATTCACCAAGTTCAACATGTGCATCATTCATTTCATGTTTATCAATAATAATCATACAATCATGTTTTATCGTCAATACATCAACAAAAAAACAAGACAACAAAGATTGGCAAGAGAAACGCCAAGAAAACATCGAAAATAACTAACACAATCGCCTGACACATTCGCCCGTGTACCCTATCACGACCCATGTCATAAGGCTTGGACTTAAAACCAAAATAGAAGAAAATGAGCAAAATAAAGTGTGCTGACACGGGTGCCCGTGTCGCGTGACACGGCTCGTGTCAGGAGCGCTGAACCTCAAAATTTTCATTTGCCCATTACAGAGGGTTGACACGGGTGCCCGTGTCGTGTAACACAACCTGTGTCAGGAAACGAAGATCCAAATGTTTCTACAGAATTTCCTGCTATGACCCAAACCCCAATAATCTAATTTTTTCCAGTTTTCAAGTACGAAAATGCCTCAAATAGACCACCATTTACACATCCATCAATATATATCACCCTATTTCATTTTATCTCATCAAGCATACACTCATAACTCAATCTATAAAATCAAACACAACAACTAACCATAATTCACAAAAACCTAATCTATCCATAAACCAAATCCTATAAAATCATAATAAACCGTGAAAACTCCCCATACCTTAGAGAAAATCTGTATCTTTTCCTTATTTTTCCAAGATTTCCTAGCAAATCTTCAAGATCCTAGGGCTTTTCTCCTCATATTCTCTTCTTCAGAGTTCTTCCTCACAAAACACGATAAGTTAGAAAATTGATCGGTTTTCCCTTCTTTAGACAAATATCACAGTTTATGAACTTCTAATTTTATCCTTACTCCTTTTCCTTTATGACCACCTTAACTTTTTCTTATTGTTTTTAATAATAATAATGAAATTTTGGGATCAGATATTTGATGTCAAACCAGATGTTTAAACACTTGAAATACTAAACAAAAATTAATGAGCTAGTAAATTAAATAACACAGGAAATTGTTAACCCAGTTCAGTGTATCTCCACACTTACATCTGGGGGCTACCAAGCCAGGAAGGAAATCCAATATAAGTAATATTAATTATGGAGTTAAACCAATCAGTTTAATCCTTCACTTAATATCTACCCAAGGCAATTTCTACCTAAGACTCAACTTAGATATGAGTACCTACTCACTCCCCCTCAATCACACAGTGATCTTTACAATGATTAATAAATTTGAAGTCACACTTCAGACACACCAGCTTGATCTTACTTAAAAGTTTCAATCAAGACACAATTCACTTTTTGCTTAAAAGCTCATAAAGTGACTAACAATTAAAACCTGCTTATAACTAGCTTCACTAACACCCTTGACAGTCTTCTAAAATTCGTGTTCTTTTCTTGAGTGTTTCAGTTCCTTAAATAGATGCTTGGTTTGTGGGCTTTTTGCAAATTATCCAGACTTTGATAAATCCCACAGTCATCTCCTTGAATTAAGGTGAGTTAGTTTGTTATCTCCTTGAATCAAGGTGAGTTAGTTTTTCTGTTTCCTTTACACTGGAATCAGATAACTAAGCTTCCTAAAGATGCGCCTTGGAGTGCTTATCTTTTTACAATTAATTCCAGATATTTTCTCCTGAATATAATCACTTATGTTACGCATCATTTAATTCAGATAGCAGGTTTGCGATGTCACAACATCTGGTGTGACATCCTGATGTCTTGAACTAAGTTCATAACTTTTACTTTGTTTGTCAATGTCACAACATCTGGTGTGACATCCTGAACTAAGTTCATAACTTCTTGTTTGTCAAAAATTCTGCCAATTCTTAACATCTACAAATAATAATAATAGTTTAAATAATACACTAATTATTCATTTTATTAAAATTATTTTAAAAATATTCTCTCTTGATCCAATATTCTCCAAAAATCACTAAAACCTCTTAATTCTTTCTAAAATAAATAAATAAATGATTAATTTAGATTTTTAGGGTGTTACAACTCTCCCCTACTTAAAGAATTTTTTGTCCTAAAAAATTTCCTGAAGTAAACAGAGACGGATACGACTCTTTCATCTGATTTTCACGCTCCCAAGTCCAACTCTCACCAGCTGGTCCGCCCCACAATACCTTCACTAAAGTAGTCTTTTTACCTCGTAGTTGCTTCAATTCTCGACCATCAATTCTCACAGGCAAAGCTTCAATTGTCAGGTTATCCTTTACCTGGACATCATCCATTTGGATCACATGCGACGGATCCGGAATGTACTTCCTCAATTGTGACACGTGAAACACATCATATAAATTCGTAAGTGATTGTGGTAAAGCCACCCGATAGGCAACCCTTCCTATACTCTACATAATCTGATATGGACCAACAAAACAAAGAGTGAGCTTTTTAGACTTCAAAGCTCAGCCCACACCCGTCATTGGAGTAACTCTTGAAAACACGTGATCTCCCTCATGGAATTCAAGTGCTTTTCTTCTCTTATCATGGCAACTCTTCTGTTGAATCTGCGACGTTTTCATCATTTCCTAAATCATCTTAATCTTCTCAATTGTCTCTTGAACAATCTCAAGTCCGAGTACAAAACTCCCTCCTAACTCATACCAACACAATGGAGTTCGACATCGTTTAACATACAACGCTTCATACGGAGTCATCCCAATACTAGCATTAAAATTGTTGTTGTATGTAAACTCAATCAACGACAAGTGATTATCCTAAGATCCTTCTTGGTCCAACACACAAGCCCTCAACAAATCTTATAAAGATTGGATTGTTCTTACTGTCTGACCATCTGTCTGCGGATGATAAGCAAAACTCATCCTCAACTTAGTACCCAAAGCATCTTGTTAACTCTTCCAAATTCTAGACGTAAACCTCAGTTCTCTATCTGAAAAAATACTCAAAGGTAATCTAAGAAACCCTACAATCTCCTCAATATACATCTCAGCTAACCTCCGCATAGAATGATTAATCATCATCGGTAAGAAATGCACTGACTTAGTTAATCTATCCGATAATCACCCAAACTGAATCGTTACCTTATACAGTCTTCATTAACCTAGTCACAAAATCCATGGAAATGTTATCCCATTTCCATTCAGGAATATTCAATGGCTGCATCATACCTGAAGGCTTCTTATGTTCGATCTTTGACTTATGTCAAGTCAAACATGCATACACAAATTCTACAATATCTCTTTTCATACCTGGCCACCAAAACAATTTACGTAGATCCTGATACTTCTTCGTAGCACCAGGATGAATACTCAGTCGACTTCGATTTCCTTCTTCCAAAATACTTTTTTTTTAATTCCAGGAATGTCTGGAATACACACTTTATCTTGAAACCTCAAAACTCTATCTTCATCAATTCGGAACTCACCTCTATTACCTTGATTAACCAGCATCAACTGATCAACTAATTTCAAATCGAAAATCTGACCCTTATGAATTTCTTCCAAAATTCCACCAGTCGGCTTCAATATTCCCAATTTCACACTATCTGCAGTTGTCCCGCACAACAAACTCATGTCTCTGAACTGCTCAATCATTTTAAGTTCTCTCACCATGAGCATCGAAGTATGTGTAAACACCCCAAATTTTCCCTCACTTTTTCTCACACCTTGGCTTGTGATCTTTCATTTTTTTAAGTATAAGCATACCATCTCATATTGCATATTTGTTTCACTGCATAGTTCCATTTTCATCTGCATCTAGGGTTTGTGATATAAGCAATCCAAGAATCAATCTGAGCCATCCAAATGGTATTGAAGCTTTACAAGAGGGTCCATATGTGTTCTATGATCATAATAGGCTCCCCAAAGTTCATGAAAGTCAAAAGATCACAAAGCATGGCAAAGGCATAGAGACAGAGCTAGGGTTTTCCTGCACAGATGACCAAAATTAGGGTTTTGGTTTCAGAGGCCTTAACTCCAAATTTTTTGGTCATTCTTGTTTCTAATGTTCTTAATATGTTATAAGGATCTTGTGTACCAAGTTTGGTGAAGAAATTCATTGTGGAAGTCATCTGATCATTGGGTAACTTCTTGAGCAAGTAAAGTCAAAATCAGGGCATCTGAGACCCCCAACAAGGGTACCAAAGGGTCATCATCATCATTTTGAGTCTATATGATCTTTATTTGATCATAGAAGTGTTTGTAAGTTCACAAAGTTGAAGAATTTTGGGCCAAATACAAACTTGCCATTTTTGGAAATGACTTGTAATGGAAAATTTCCATTTTGGGAAAGATTTTTAACCTCCTCTTTCATGACCAAAAATGCTTCAAATGAAAATTTATTGGGCATGAAAGTTGTAGATTATGTCTTTCCCTTTTCAAAAAGTACTAGAATATGTCTTGATTCATCCTAGAACTCAAGATATGGCCTTTCAAAGTTGGCAAAAATCCTATAATTTTCAAGTTCATGCAAAAGAGGATTTTTTTGCAAATTCAAGTTTCAAGCCATTTCATGACCTCTAATTGATTGCTAGGCATCATACAAACATAGTGAAATGCACTTGAACCAAAATTGTGCCTTGAATTGAAGTTTCCAAAAGACATTTTCATGAAATTCTCAAAGAGGGAAAGTTGCAAAATGCTTGGAAACTCTTCATCCACTTGTGCCAGCTCATGTAATCTGATCCTATGGCCATACTTGATGCAAGCTGAGGCCAAGACATCCCTTTGAGCTGCTCTGACCCATGACATACCTCCAAGTACACAAAATTGACTTTTAGCAAAACCTGCCATACCAATCAAACTGAGCCACAACAACTCTTCTGACTAATCAAGACATCACATACAAGCCTCACGGACCTCATTTCATATCTTCTTGGAGCCTAAAACACAACACAAGTCAGATTGCACAAAAACTTGCAAAAACTTCATCTCTTCGATTCTCTCAACAAAAACCACAAACCTCAAAACTCTTTGCACCATTCAATCGTACGTATCCTCAGGATCATAAAGCAACCCTCACAATGACCTAAAAGCCTCTGAATCAAAAACACGATTTCTCACCTCTCAGAACTGAAACTCACAAAGGAGGCCATTTAAACTCTTGCAAAGCTTCTCAATAGCATTAGGGGACTCAAATGGGTTGGATTGCACAAGGAAGGAGCTCTGAAAGTCCATATTTGCAGTTCATCGTCTCAGGTAGTCACCAAGAACTTTTTATCCAAAAATCTCCTTTTAAGTTACAATATGACATTATAGGTTCCCCTGATCACTCTGATATGTTTACTTTTGAAAATGGATAAGTTTTAAGCATTTCATAGCATTGTGAAAGTTTTGTACAATTTTCCGTTTTGCTTCGATTCATGAATTTGATGAAAAATAAATGGAATTTGCTGTCGGATTCTTGTTCTTTGATGTCTAATGAGTGATTATGGAGAGTTTGAGTTGATTTCATGGTGTTTTGAGAGAGATAGGAAGAGTGAGCTGCCAGAGAAGATGACTAGAGGTCTTCTCCGGCCACCTGAAAGTCATTAAACCTTAATCTGTAATTAATTCCCCAGTTTAAATTTGGGCCCTTGGATCTTGATTCCCGCGTGCGTGGAGAGCCAGGATTAGTTCACTTAAACCCTAATCTTTAATTAATTTAATTAATTAGGTTTTAATTAGAAATTAGCCAGTTAGAATCCTGACCATAGGATTGCGCGCGTAGTTAAACCCCTCCCCCCCCAGGTTTAAATCCCAACCACTGGATCTGCATACTTCCATTTAATTGCATTTTTATTTCATTTTTCTTTATTTCTTTTGCTTATTTTATTTAAAGCAGTTAAAAATATCACAAAAATATAATCTTTTGCATTTCTGATCCAAATATTTTTCTCAACCCAAAAATGATTTTTATTTTATTTTTTGCATTAAAAAAGTATTTTTCAAATATTTAAATGTTATTTTTAATTCATTAATGGATTTTAATTAATTAAAAATACATTTAGGTTTCTAAAAATCACAAAAAAAAATTCATGAACCATTTCAATACATTTAGAAACATTTTCAAACTCATCATACAAATTTCTTTTTAGGTTTGATCATAATTTCACAAGTTTCTTTGAATTAGGGTTCTTAAAAATCACATTTTCTAACCCTAACTTGAAACATTCATTTCTGCATAACCATGATGAGTTTGAACTTGATTCTTTTTGCATTGTTTCACATATTGCATGTAGTTTATAGGTTACGTTTCTCATGAATTTATCTTGCATTTTAAATTTGATTTACATTTTCCCTTAAAATCACCCAAAAAACCCTAGCAAACTTAGAAAATTCATAACTTTCAATAGGATTAGCTTCTAACCTTCTCCTTTGCGTTTTGACCTTGTATGGGTTTAGGGTTTGATTGAGCTTGATTTAAATTTTTTATCATGTTGTATGCTTCTGTTTTGGTCATTTGTATCTCATACATTAATAAAACCCTAATTTCTCATGTTCATTTGCATTCACCTTTGCATATCATCATCATGTGAACTTGCCATGGCATTTCAAGCATTGGTATGACATCTTAGACATATTAGGACATGTTAGAACATTTCTTGATCATTTCTTCATTCATTTGCTATGCCTTGCATTCATTGCATTTCATAAACATCCACGTGTTTTCAAACTTCTAAGCATGCTTCCTTTGCATCTCATCTTTGTATGATCATTCATATGCATCTTGTATGACTTTGAATCATCTCATATTCCATTTTAATTGCATAATCACTTCTGAATTTGGTCTTTGCATATCATTTCATCTCATTTCCTTTTGCTTTATGTCTTATGCATTCATACTAACATTTTTAGGAACTTTTGGTAAGTTATTTGGGAGGTGGATTTTCCTTCACTTCCCACCTCTTCTTATCTCATTCATATGCATATTTACATGCCTTTGAAGTGAATCTAATTCACTTATGTTCCATCCTTCTTTCCTTCTTCCTTTCAAGTTACTTATTTTCCTTAGGAAGTAAGTAACGTGTTCTTCTTTCTCTTTCTCTCTTCATCTGCTTCTTCCATTGGTGGCATTGAAGATCCTTTCTCCTAAGCCAAACAAACCATAGTATATCCAAGAATGATAACTTTTAGGGTTGTGTATAGTCCCCCCTTTAGTCTTTTACCTTTGAGTCTCCTCGAGTCTCTCTTCTCATCTCAATAATCAGAGACTAAACTCTTAAAGCTTTAGGACTTTGAATTAGGGTTATGCATGTATCCTTCTCTTAGGATGGAGTGTATAACTTTAATCCTAAGTGTTAAACCTTTAATTTGTTTACCTCTTAATCAAATCACATTAATAATCACCAAGACTTTATCTTGTAACTTGGGCCTTACATTAGGGTTATATCTCTTCCTTGTGGTTAAGAGGGACTAACCCTAGTGTTTAATGGACAAGTCCCCCTCAAGTTGTCTTACAAACTTAAAATTCACTTCTTAATCTCATCCCTTAATTAAAACCCACTTAATAAAGGCTTGTTATATAATGAATTTAACCCCTAACCATGGATTAAGTTGAGGTATTTTCCTCAGCTTAAGTGTTCTCATCTGTTATCCTTCTATTAGGATGGTGTAATGAGTTCACTAATCTTTGATTAGAGATTAAACTCATTACTTAACACTAAACAAAAACCCAAAAACATCTAAATAATCATAAGTAATTTAATGATCTTAATCCTCCATCATCATGGTAATTAAGTTGAAATGCTTATCTCATACTTAAGTAGGCTCATTATCCCTAACCAGGGAGGATATAATGAGTTTACAACCTTTGATTTAGGCTTAAACTCATTAACTTATGCAAAACACCAAAAACAATAAAAAAAACTGAAAACACAAAAAAAAACAATAATCGTCTCCTTCAGGATTCTTTTCTCATCACACTCATTCACAAACGAGAACTTGCTTCTTCCATCTAATGCAAGACAATTAGCACTTGAGCCAGACGAGTCATACACTTGAGCATAGACAATCAAGCAATTCACAGTCAATTTTATTTTCAGTCTCTTTGAGTCGAACTACGGTGTTCTGACTTCCTCATTGCATGAGAGGATACGTAGGCATAACTTAACTGTTATCGAACAAAAGTCTCTGTGTCTTCCCCCTCTTTCAGCATTCTTTAAAAGCCTCAGTTCCTGAGCAATTCACCCTTTTTGCACTGACATCTGTACATTAATTCCTTAGCTTTTGCACATAGATAACACATACACTACCCCTTTAAACACAATCTTCTAAGCGTGGATCCCGTCGGGTACGACGGACAATTTGGGTGCTATTACCTTCCCAGGTTGTAACCAACCCCCTTTCTCAGTTTCTCTAGTTCACAACCGTCTTATCCATCTCTTTCTAGGTTTATGCAGCATTACCTTTCCTTCGGGATAAAAATGCCTTGCCGGCGACTCTATTCTATTCAGTTCATTTCGTTTTCTCTTTTCGCCGACCGCTCGCGTCTGCACCGGGATGCAAATCTTCGGGAGCGACAGCTTGACGACTCTGCTGGGGAGTGTTATCTTGCAACCAGGGCTTCTGGTTCTTTTTGTGGGTTTCTCCTAGCGCTTGTTTGATTTGTGTTTATGGGGGTGTTATGTGTTATATGTGCTTTTTGTTTATTGCTTTATTTATTGCTTTCTGTACATCATTATTTATTGCTTTCATTTACTATTTTTTATGCATTTCATACTATTGTCATGATGTCATTGTGCTGGATCTGTCGTTTGCCTTGATGGGAGGGATATTCAGTGAGTAAGGTTCCATACCGGGTGCATGAGTGACACATAGGATAGAGTGGCTTCATATTCTTTCCCATTCCATTTCGGTCTGGTGCGGGAATATGAAACACGGTTTAGACATGGGTTTCTTCTTGAGAACTTTGTGCTACAGATTTCCTTTAGTACTAGGGCTATCTGGGAAGCCTGCTAAGTCTGGATGACCTTTTTAGATGACCTTCAGCATCTGAGGTGAATTAGAGGAGGATCATTTATGATTAATGTAAACACTGTACCTCCGGGTTAGAAGTGTTTACACTTCTCATAACTGATCCAAGTCTGAGGATCCTTTTTCTAGAATAATACCTGTGAGGGAGTTGGGATGTTTACAAGTTTGCAGGAACCCTTGGTCTCATCATACCCTGTTACCAAATTTGTTTTAAGGTTACATCATTTTGGACTGATTCTATGAAACCCTGGACTTGTGACTCTTTATTTGAGTCCCCCACCTGGTTACTGGTTCTCTAGCCTCCATCTGGACTTATGAACACACATGGACCTTATCAAAGCAGATAACAAATCCAGCACCTGATCACAAACCCTTGCATATCATTCTGCATACATCATTTTGCATCATTTTAACATTTGTCTATTTGTTTTACAGGGTATCCACATCTTATCTTTGGTTTGGTTTTGACTGTTCATCTGCTCAGACATCTTCATCAGAGATTCCCTTCAGTACCTTCACCAGTTGTCTTCACCAGTGTTTCTCCTCAGTTATCTTCATCAGCATCCATTATCAGTATGGACCCATCCAGGAAGAGCAACATTACTTATCATTTCTTTGAGCCTTCCCTAGCATGCATAAGACAGATTCAGACACTCATCACTCCTGATCATGTCCCTTTATTAAGGGAACATTATGGTGGTATCATGGACATGATCATGGACTTGGATGCATCACAGAGGAGTATGATCCACACTTTCCTTCAGTTCTATGACCCTCCTCTCAGATGTTTTACCTTTCCAGACTTTCAATTGGGCCCTTTGTTAGAGGAATTTTCCATGTTGTTGGGTGTCCCCATCAAGAGAGGGATTCCTTTCAACCCTGAGATGACTGCTCCCAGGAATGAAGATATAGCTAAGTCTCTGTGTTTGGAAACCACCACCATTGATCAGAATATGACTACAAAGGCTGGAATTCCAGGCCTCCCTTTGGACTTCTTGATTACTCAGGCCACCAGTCATGCTGCAGCAAGGAAGTGGGAAACTGTTTGTGCTCTCTTGGCCCTTAGCATATATGGTATCATCTTGTTTGCAGACGAACCTAAGTTTGTAAGCAAGAATTATATCCATCTCTTCTTGCTGAATAATCCAGTTCCTACCTTGCTCGGGGATTTCTATTACTCAGTGCATCAAATAAATGAGAAGCAGAGGGGAAGATTAGTCAGATGTTGTGCACTTCTCTTCTACTGTTGGCTATTGAGGCACTTTCCAAAGTCAGAAACTTTCTTGAATCGTCATCAGCCAAGAAATTGGGCTAAGAGAATGATTGCTCTCACTTCAGAAGACATCAGGTGGTGCACTCAGAGCACCAAGGGCAGAGACATAATCACAAGCTATGGGCAGTATCCCAATGTACCTCTTATTGGAGTGAAGGGTTGCATCAACTACAATCCTTTGCTTTTAAAAAGACAACTAGGGTATGCCTTAGTACATCCACCAAGAGAGCAGGACTTGTCAGAAACCCTTTACTGTGACATTCAGAATAATCATGTTATCGTCCGACAAGCAGCTTGGGCTTGGGATAATATTCAGACAAAAGGGACTGTTATTCTTGGCAAGTGTAATAACATAGCTTCAGCTCAGTACATTGATTGGTCTTGTATCAGAGGACAGATCACCCGCATGCCATTTACCATGGAGGATGTGTCAGGGCCATCAGCATTAGAGCTTGTAGCTACAGTCAGCTTAGAGGAGTTTGAGAAGTTGAAAGAAAGGAATGCTCAGCTTTCTGAAGCTCTAAAGAAGACCCTCTGGGAGAAGAATGATAGTCGTCTGGACAATGAAAGGTTAGAGAAGCTCCGGATTGAGCATATGACCAAGATTGAGAAAACAGATGATTACATCAGAAGGGCCCGAGAAGGGGAGTTGGTATTGAAGAATGCTTGCAAAGAAGCCAAGACGCAGAAGGCCAGAGCTGACCACTACTTAGAAGAGAGTCAGGCTAGGTGGATTAGAATTACTGAAGCTCGTTCACAAGAAGATCAGAAGACCCATGCTAGGATAGAGCAGTTGGAAGCTAATGAGAAGAAGAGTCATGAAGCCTTGTTAGCAGCATAGAAGGAAATCTCTGAATTGAAACTCCGGGCGGGGTTGAAGAGATCAAAAGACCAAGACAAATATAAGAAACTGACAAGTGCCATTGCTACCAGGAACCTTCTTATAAGGACCTTCACAGAACATCCAGTTGGACCAGTGACTGATACTCTCCTGAAGGAAGTTAAAGAGGATGACTTTGGGCTGGATGTTTGATTTCTTTGTACTTGTACTTCATTTTGTTTGTACTTTTGTTGATTTTGTTGTATTTTGACCTATCATGGGATCTTGTTGTAATCATGAACTATGTATCTTTACATTTTGTAATATATGGTTTGTGTGTTATCCTTTGGGCTTAATCTCTCTTCAACATCATCATTCCTCGAGGTCTGGAAGTTCAAAACCAAAGAACCAAAAAGGATACCCTTGGAAGACAAATAGGCATACTGCATTGCATACTAACCTCATTTCTTTGTTTTGTAGGTATTTTTCTGTTGTTTGTTTTCTCACTTTGCTGTGGTTTCAGGAAACATTACTCGTAGGAGAGTCTTCCCCATCAACAGAGTTCACCGGTATCCTACAAGAAACAACTTTTCGAGCTTACAGATGGACCAGGTTCAGCAAGATTTGACTGACGTGAGAACTCAGATGGCTAATGAAAGAACTGAAATGAGGGCTCAGATGAACCAGTTCATGGCAGTAATGACTGGGTTGGCCCAAAGCCAAGAAAGATTAAGAGAGTTGGTCGAGCGGTAAACTCCTGAAGAAAATCACCCAGGTACATGGGGTACCAGCAACAATGATCATGTACAGCCACGTACTGACCCCCCGGAGTTTGGGCCTCATCTCAACCCTGAAGTTAATGCTATCAGGAATATCCAAGGTAATACTGGAGAACGGGCCTTGAAAGAGGACCCTCAGGAGGAACAGTTCACTGTAGTTGGAGCTGGAGATGAAATTTATGATCGTCGTCTGGACGAGATATCAGAAAAGCTGAGATCTATGGATTCCCAAAACTCTTCAGGATTTGATGTTATGGATATGGGGCTAGTGGAGGGAGTAAGAATTCCTCACAAATTCAAACCTCCCTACTTTGAAAGGTATAATGGAACATCTTGCCCTCGCACCCATATCCAATCCTTTCTGGGAAGATTGAAGGCTTACACTATGGATGAAAAGCTGTGGATGTTCTATTTTGAAGATAGCTTGACCGGTGCATTCCATGAGTGGTACTCTCATCTAACTAGGGCAACAATCATAAATTGGAAAGATTTGGCCGAGGCTTTCATACGCCAATATCAATACAATTTAGACATGGCTCCTAACAGAACTCTCCTAATGGGTATGTCACAATCCTCCAGAGAAAGCTTCAGAGAGTATGCTCAGAGATGGAGGCAATTAGCTACTGTTGTTCAACCTCCAATGTCAGAAAGAGAAATGGCAGATATGTTCATGAACACCCTACAGGGGACATACATTGATAGGTTGGCTGCTTTCTCTTCCACTAGCTTTGCTGACATGGTCATATCAGGAGAAAGAATTGAAAGTTTGTTAAAGATGGGCAAGATTTCTGATAACGGCGCCAGCTCCAGCAGCACAAGGAAACCTTTTGCAGGGCTTCGCAGGTCGGGTGAAACCAATTCAGTACACATGGGTAGAGGTAGGCCCCAGTATATGCCAAGATCAATAGTCATTGTCACAATTCCCACTCCATCACCTCAACAACAATACACTCCACAACCACAACATTTCCCTCGACAACAACATTTTCCTCAACAAAGGTCTTACAACAACAATAACAACCAACATCAACGTCCTTTCAAATAACCACAACTTTTGTTGGGTCGACCGTGGATTCACGCCGCTGGTGCAGTTACGTGGAACCTTCACCAGAAATTAAAATATGAGTGGGAAGGGAAAATTATCACAATCTGTGGTGAAGAGGACATTTTTGTTAGCCACCTAGCTACCTACAAATATATTGAGATGGATGATGAAATCCACGAGACCATGAGCCAAGGTTTCGAAGCACTGAATGTCAATGAGGCGACAACTGAAGTATTTGTTGCATCCCAAGATGATAGGATGGGTACTTCAATTGTCTCCTACCAACAAGCTCGGAAGGTTGTTGAAGATGGGAATGCCCAAGGCTGGGGCAAGCTGCTACCTTTGGAGAAGAAGGAGGACATATTTCGTTTGGGTTACAAACCATTCCGACAAGATCAAGCAGAGACTGCTAAGGAGCCCAAGTTCATAAGTAGGGGAATGCTGACCCCAGATGTCGTCAATAACGTGGAAGACGAGGCTGAAAGCAACCTCAACCTGGAGAGCTGGATTAGTCCAAGGATCCCGGGCCAACAAGTCCTTAACTGGTCTTCCCAGGAAATTATAAGAGTTACTCCTGCAGAGTAATTATTATTTCCTGTTTAAGCATGCATTAAGTCCTGCATCTTGCCCAAGGTGTCATGACTCATTTTGTAATAGGGCCATATTTGTATTTTGTGCAAATGGAATATCAATGAACAACGGACATCTTTTGCAAACAATTTCCTTTTTTGTTCACTGTCTTTTCATTTTTGTTAATTTTCGCACAAAACAATAAATGGCAATGTTTTAAAAATAAATAACTTCATTTTTTCTAAACAAGATTAAAATTAATCACTAAAAAGAACAAATCTCAACCCTTGCAGAGATAATCCTTCAGATTGCACCGACAACAACACTGCTATGACCTTGTATGACTTCGACAATCCAATTAATCAAGCAGATGAAGGGGTTGATGAAGACTATGAGTTGCCTGAAGAGTTGGCCAGGTTGTTGAAGCAAGAAGAAAAAGTGATTACTGCTCATCAGGAGGAAATTGAAACTGTTAATCTTGGTACCGAGGAAGATATGAAATAAGTGAAGATTGGGGCCAGTCTGCAAGCTCCGGTAAAAGAACAGCTTATCAGTATGCTGCAGGAATATGTCAATGTCTTTTCTTGGTCCTATTAAGATATGCCAGGTCTAGATACGAATATTGTCATGCACAGGCTACCATTGAAAGAAGATTCCCCTCCAGTGAAATAGAAGTTGCGCCGCACTCGCCCAAATATGGCCATGAAGATTAAGGAAGAAGTACAAAAACAGTGGGACGCCAGTTTCCTTGCTGTAACTAGTTATCCGCCGTGGGTTGCTAACATTGTACCCGTGCCTAATAAGGATGGCAAGGTGCGTATGTGTGTGGATTACCGGGATCTGAACAGAGCTAGCCCGAAGGATGATTTCCCATTACCTCACATTGATGTATTGGTAGACAACACAACTCAGTTCTCGGTATTTTCTTTCATGGACGGATTTTCTGGATACAATCAGATCAAGATGTCACCCGAAGACATGGAGAAAACAACTTTCATCACACCTTGGGGCACATTTGTTACAAGGTAATGCCATTTGGACTAAAGAACGTCGGTGCAACATATCAACGGGCTATGGTGACATTATTCCACGATATGATCCACAAAGAAATCGAATGCTATGTGGATGATATGATTGCCAAGTCCCTTACTGAAGAAGATCATCTGGTGAATCTGCTGAAGTTGTTTAAGCGTCTGAGGAAGTATCAGCTAAAATTGAACCCCAACAAATACACATTCGGGGTACGTTCCGATAAGCTGCTGGGTTTTATCGTAAGTGAAAAGGGAATTGAGGTTGATCCCGACAAAGTCAAAGCTATTCAGGAAATGCCTGCACCTAGGACTGAGAAAGAAGTTCGAGGGTTCTTAGGTAGATTGAACTATATCTCAAGGTTCATATCTCACCTCACTGCAACCTGTGAACCCCTGTTCAAGCTGTTAAGAAAGGAACAAACAGTCAAGTGGAACGATGATTGTCAGAACGCTTTTGACAAGATCAAGGAGTACCTATAAGAACCTCCAATTCTGATACCTCCAATTGAAGGAAGACCTCTAATCATGTACCTGATAGTATTAGAGGGGTCAATGGGGTGTGTGTTGGGCCAGCATGACGAGTCTGGTCGAAAAGAGTATTCAATATACTACCTAAGCAAAAAGTTTACCAACTATGAACAACGTTATTCACTGCTCGAGAAAACTTGTTGTGCTTTAGCGTGGGCTGCTCGCCGACTAAGACAGTATATGCTGACTCACACCACCTTGTTGATCTCAAAAATGGACCACGTCAAGTACATATTTGAGAAGCCAGCACTTACTGGAAGGGTTGCAAGATGGCAAATGATTCTAATAGAATATGACATTCAGTACACCTCTCAGAAAGCCATTAAGGGCAGTGTATTGTTTAATTATCTGGCTGAGCAACCCATTGATGATTACCAGCCCATGAGATTTGACTTCCTAGATGAAGACATCATGTTCTTGAAAGCAAAAGATTGTGAAGAGCCAGTTCACACTAAAGGGCCTGATCCAGAAGAGGCATGGACTATGATGTTTGATGGGGATGTCAATATGAACGGTCGGGGAGTTGGTGCAGTGCTCATTACACTAAAGGAGTTCATACGCCTTTCTCGACAAAACTCACTTTTGCCTGCACTAACAACGAAGCGGAATACGAAGCTTGTATTATGGGTCTTGAGGAGGCCATTGACCTCAGGATCAAAACCCTGAATGTATTCGGAGATTCAACTTTGGTAATCAATCAGACCAACGACAAATGGTACGCTCATCAGGAGCATCTGATTCCATACCGTGATTATATGAGGAGATTGTTGACTTTCTTCACAACAGTCAAGCTTGAATACATCCCTCGAGACGAGAATCAGTTTGAAGACGCTTTAGCTACCATTTCCTCCATGATCAAAGTTCAAGTTTCTAATTATGTGCCTCGGATTTTGGTATCCAGACTCGACCGACCAGCATATGTATTCTCTGTAGACACTGATATTGACAACAAACCTTGGTACCACGACATCAAATGCTTCTTAGAGAATTAGACATACCCACCTGGGGCATCATCCAATGATAAGAAGACGTTAAGAAGGCTGGCCGGCAGTTTCTTCCTCAATGCTGATGGTTTATTATACAAGCGAAACTTTGACATTGTCCTACTTAGATGTGTTGATAAGAAGGAAGCGGACCTACTGATGCACGAAGTACACAAAGGTTCTTTCGGCACCCATGTCGGAGGACATGCAATGGCAAAGAAGTTGTTAAGATCGGGTTACTACTGGATCACAAAGGATGCAGACTATTGTGCCTATGCCAGAAAATGTCACAAGTGCCAGATCTACACGGATAAAGTGCATGTGCCTCCGAATCCTTTAAACGTAATGTGTTCACCTTGGCCCTTTGCCATGTGGGGCATTGACATGATTGGAAAGATTGAACCAACTGCTTCAAATGGCCACAGATTCATCCTGGTAGCCATTGATTACTTCACCAAATGGGTTGAAGCAGCTTCACATACAAACGTCACCAGACAAGTGGTAGCCAGATTTCTGAAAAGAGACATCATTTGTCGATATGGAGTTCCCGAGAGAATCATTACTGATAATGGTTCCAATTTGAACAACAAAATGATGGTTGAGTTATGCCGGGACTTCAAAATTCAACATCACAACTCTTATCCTTACAAGCCAAAGATGAATGACGTTGTTGAGGCTGCTAACAAGAATATCAAGAAGATTGTGCAGAAGATGGTAGTTACATACAAAGACTGGCATGAGATGCTACCATTTGCTTTACATGGGTACCGAACCTCAATCAAAACATCTACTGGGGCAACGCCTTATCAGCTTGTGTATGGTGTGGAAGTTGTCCTACCTGTTGAAGTTAAGCTACCCTCCTTAAGGGTAATGATGGATGTGAAACTGGATGAAGCAGAATGGGTCCGGTCTTGGTACAATCAACTGAATATGATTGAAGAGAAAATATTAGTTGTCATCTATCATGGACAGTTATATCAGAAGTGAATGAAGAAAGCCTTCGATCAGAAAGTCAGACCTCGGGAATACCAAGTGGGAGAGCTTGTTCTGAAGATAATCCTTCCTCCTTATACAGACCACAGGGGCAAGTGGACACCAAACTATGAAGGTCCCTACTGTAAACACCCCAAATTTGCCCTCACTTATTCACACCATGGCTTGTGATCATCTCATATGCATAAACACAATCATATCACCTCATATCTCATTTTGATTCACTGCATAGCTTTCAAGGCATCTGCATCTAGGGTTTGTGATCTGAGCAATCCCAAAGCATCTTGAGCCATTCCAAAGGCCACCAATCAACTCAAAGGGGTCCATGTGTCTTCTTATGTCATATTCCATCTCCTCAAAGTCAAAAAATGCAGAGGAATCACAAGAACTAGGGTTTGAGTGGATGCAGAGCCAGGATGAACTGCACAGTTGACTGAAAATTAGGGTTTTGGTTTCAGAGGCCATAACTCCAATTTTTTTGGTCATCCTTGTTTCCATTGATCTCTATATGGTATAGGGAGTATGCATATCAATTTTCATGAAGAAATTCCATGGGGAAGTCATCTGATCAAGAGTTGACTTTTCAAGCAAGTCAGCGCAAAATCAGGGCATCTGAGGCCCCCAATGACCCAACCAATGGGTGATCTTCATCATTTTGAGTGTATATGATTTTTATTTGATCATGGAAGAAGGTTGAAGTTGGTAGAAATCAAGAATTTAGGGTTTTTGCAAATGTTGACTTTTTGGGCATAGTTGACTTTTCAAGAATGCATCATTTTAGGTCACTTTTCAAGCCTTGATTCATGATCCAAAAATGCTTCAAATGGAAAAACTTTGGTCATGAAAGTTGTAGATCTCATCTTTCCCTTTTCAAAAAGTACAAGAGCATGATCTAACTCTTCTTGGATCAAAAGTTATGGCAATGCAAAGTTGGCAAAAATCATTAATTTTCAAGTTGTGCACCAAATGAGAATTTTGCAAAATCATGTACCAAGTCAAATTACAACCTCTAATCCACTTCAAACCAGCATGTAAACATTCTCTAAGTTACAAAAATCAGATTTGAACTAAGTTTGCCCATGGTTTCATGTATGGTTATGCAAAGGATCACATGTGAAACATAAGCTAACCAAGTTGCAAAACTCATGATCATGCTTTACCAACTTGCTGCCTTGGATGCTGGACCAAGCTGACTCTTTCCCCTCATTTTGCTGCGCATAGCCCATGCCTTGTACTTGCCTAGCACATCACCATACTTGCCTTACACAAAAGTTGACCTTTTTGCAAAAGTTGCCTCACCTATCATAGCAGGCCATGTCACATCACAAAGCCAATCAGATTTGTTTATTGAATCAACTTGCAAGCTAAACATATCACAAGCCAAGGCTGAAGCATCCACATTCATCACTTACACAAAAACACTCCCATTTGCATCTTGCTTCGAATTCCTCTCCACAGCAAGCAAACACTCAAACCTTTTCTTCCATTCAACTCACCCTGCCTCATAGATCACAAACCACCCAAAGTGCAAGCCTGAAACAACCTGAAAACTCCATTACCATTCTTCACTCTCATTCTGCAGATTCATTCGAATCTCCTTCCACAAGCCACAAACAACCAAACAAACCTTGCAAAGCTTCTCTATACATCCTCAGGATCACAAACCATCATCCACCAGGGCCTGAATCCTCCAGAATCGCCATTGCCATTTTTGACTGAACTGAAGCAGAAGCTTTCGAAACTCATCATCAAGCCAACTTAAACTCCATTTGAGCATTCAAACATCATCAAGGGGTCCTAAGGAGTAGTTTGCACTTAAAGAAAAGGCCAGAAAGTTCCTAAACTGAAAGCTTCAAATCTCAGGTAGCTCGAAAATAATTTTTCCAGAAATCCTTTTTCTTGTTACAAACTTGTTCTTCATGTCTTGCTGATCATTCTGGTACCATTGGTTTTGAAAATGGCTTTGTTTTAAGAGTTTAATTTGGTTCTGAAGCTTGCGTGCCCTAGAACTTTCTTTCTTCGATTCAGCTTGTTTATGAAACATAAATTTGTTTTGAGAGAGGGGTTTAGTTCGTGAGAGGAAGGAGATCATTTCCCAATTCATAGATTTTGTTTTTGTTACGTTTTGAGAGGTTTGGAGATTTTTCAGGTGAGGTGCTGGCCGGAGAAGACGACCGGAGGTCTTCTCCGGCCACCTGAATGTGATTAGGGCTTAATCCAGTCATTAATGCTAGTTTGAATTTGAGCCATCAGATGCGTTGAACTTGTTGACCTCCCGCGCGTGTGGACGGTTCAGATTGATCATTAGAAACCCTAATTGCGTTTAATTAATTCATAAACCTGATTAACCAAGTTTGAATTTGAGCCCTTAGATGACGCGCGTAGTCAACCAGGCTTCTCCCAGACTCAATCCTGGCCCCTCATTTGTTTGACTTTTCATTTTATTTGATTTTAATTTATTTTTATTTCAATTAACTTGCACATTTATTTTAAAATAGTTAAAAATTCATAAAAATCATGAAACTTTTTCCTTAAGGTTTTATTAATTTTTATGACACAAAAATATTTTTATTTTATTTTTTATCATTAAAAAAGTATTTTTAAATATTTAAAAGATTATTTTTAATTGATTAATGAGAATTAATTGATTAAAAATACTTTTAGGTATTTAAAAATTACAAAAAAATTCATGAATTGTTCTAAGACATTTAGAAACATTGTCCAACCTTCAAACCAAATTTCTTTTTTGATCTTGATGCATTTTAAGAATTTTTCATTGAATTAAATCATTTTTTATGCATTATTTTGATCACATGTTTGAAAATTCATTTCTGCCTATTGGTGAAGGTTGAGACATTGATTCTTTTTGCATTGTTTTCTATTTAGCATGTACTTTCAAAGATAAAAAGGCCATGGTTTGATCTTGCATTTCCTAATTGATTGGCATTTCTTTTGTTAAGAACCCTAAAAAACCCCAATAACTTTGAAAATTCATAACTTGAGTTTGGTTGAAAGTTGAGAGCTCCCCTTTGGGCAGTGGTTTATTATAGGTCTAGGGTTTCTTTGGGTACCATTTTCCATTTTTTATGTTGAGGTTTGCTTCTGTTTTTGGTTTGTGTTTGATGTTTGATTCATGAACCCTAATTTGGGCTTTCATTTGCATTCCTCTTGCATTCTCTTGCATAACATGACTTGTCATTGCATTTTGTGCATTCTTGTGATTCATTTGACATCTTAAGACATATATGAAACATGTTTGATCATTGCATTGCATATTTGCCATGTCATTTGTCTTGTATGCTTCATAACATTTCATGATTGTTCATGCTTCTTAGCTTGCATCATTTGCATTCATAATCTTGTATGAGCATCCCCATGTCTTGCCTCATGTTTGCAGCACTTCATGACATCATAATCACCATATGCATGCTTCTGGTTTTGCTTATCATCATGTCATCTCATCTTATTTGGCATTGCATTACATTTCTTTCTAATATTTCAGGTGGTAAGTAAACTTGGGAAGTGAATTTGCCTTCACTTTTCATAACTTTTCTTCTCATCTCTTTTGCATACCATGCTGCATTTATACATGTGTTTGAGTTTGAGCTTGCTCATGCTTGCTTCTCCCACTTTCTTTCTTCAAGTGACTTGACTTCTTGAATGAAGCAAGTCACTTTGCTTCTCTTGATCCTGTTCATCTGCTTCCTGGTAGTCTTTGAAGATTGTCCTTGAAAACCTCACAAACCTTAGGAACAACCAAGCATGACAATGATTAGGGTTTTGATTAGTCCCCCATTTAGTTTCACCTTTGTGTCTCTTTGAGTCTTCTCTTCTCACCTCATAATCAGGGACTAAACCCTAAAGGCTTTAAGGCTTTGTGATTAAGCTTATGCCTGCATCCTTCTCTTAGGATGGAATGTATAACTTTAATCCTAAGTGTTAAACCCTTAATGTGTTGAAATCTCTTAATCAATTCACATAATAATCATCAAGACATCACACTTGTAACTTGGGCCTTGCATTAGGGTTCTAATTCTTCCTTAAATGGTTAAGAAGGACTAACCCTAGTGTTAATGGACAAGTCCCCCTCAAGTTGTCTTACAAATCATAAAAATCACTTCATCATCATACCATTAAATAAAATCCACTTAATCAAAGGCTTGTTTTGTCATGGGTTTAATCCCTGATCATGGATTAAGTTGAGGAGCTTTCCTCAGCTTAAACATTCTCATCTATTATCCTTCTATTAGGATGGTGTAATGAGTCTGTTTAATCCCTGATTATGGCTTAATCTCATTGCTCAACACTAAACAAAAAACACCAAAAACATCTAAGTAATCACAAGTAGGTTAATGATCTTAATCCTACACCAAAGGTGATTAAGTGTGAGAATCTGACTTCACACTTAAGGTATTCTCATTACCCCTAATCAGAGGGATGATGTGATGAGTTTACTAACCCATTGGTTTAGGCTTAAGCTCATTATCTTATGGCAAACTCCAAAAAGCAATAAAAGACTGAAAACTCAAAAAACAAACAATAATCGTCTCCTCCGGGATTCTTTTCTCACCTCATTCACTCACAATCGAGAACTTGCTTCTTCCGTCTAATGCAAGACAGTTAGCACCTGAGCCAGACAGGTCATGCACTTGAGCATTGACAAGCAAGCAGTTCACAAGTCAATTCATCTTTCAGTCTCTTTGGGTCGAACTACGGTGTTCTGACTTCCTCATTGCACGAGAGGATACGTAGGCATAACTTAACAGTTATCGAACAAAAGTCTCTGTACATTCCCCCTCCTTCTAGCCTCCTTCTTTTAGCCTCATAATCCTGAGCAATTCATTCTCATTCTTACACTGACACATCATTTATATATATCACACTTCACTTTCTTTTACACCGACACCTGTACATTCTTTTCCAGCTCATTTATACACAAATTGCACTGACACTACCCCTTTAAAACACAAATCTTTTAAGCGTGGATCCCGTCGAGTACGACGGACAATCTGGGTGCTAATACCTTCCCAGGTTGTAACCAACCCCCTTTCTCAGTCTCTCTGGTTCGCAACCGTCTTATCCATCTTTTTCTAGGTTTATGCAGCATTACCTTTCCTCCGGGATAAAAATGCCTAGCTGGCGACTCTTTTCATCCTCCAGTGGGTTCACGGCTGTGTGTTCTCACTGTTCCCTTCGCCGACCGTTCGCGTCTGTACCTTCATATGACCCGGGTGTCACTTGTCGGGAGCGACAGCTTGGCGACTCTGCTGGGGACCCTTATATTGCAACCAGGGCTTCTGGTTCTTTTTGTGGGTTCCTCCTAGCGCTTGATTGATTTGTGTTTATTAGGGGTGTTATGTGCTATTTGTGTTTGTATATTTGCTTTATTTACTGCTTTCTGTACAGCTTTATTTATTGCTTATTTTACAGTTTTTCATATATCATACTGTCATTGCTGCTGGCTGGATCTGGTTTTCCTTTGGTGGGTGGGGTTTTATTGAGAGCTGAGGTCCTATACCTGGGACCTGAGTGACACCTAGGCTAGAGTGAATCATATTCTTTCCCATTCCATTTCGGTCTGGTGCGGGAATATGAAACACGGTTCAGATATGGGTTTCTTCTTGAGAACTCTGTGTTGCGGATTTCCTGCAATGCTAGGGCTATCTGGGAAGCCTGCTAAGTCTGGATGACCTTTTAGTATTGACCTTCAGAAACTGAGGTGAATTAGAGGAGGAATTGTTATGGTTATTGTAAACACTGTACCTCCGGGTTAGAAGTGTTTACACTTCTCATAATTGATCCAAGTCTGAGGATCCTTGTTCTAGATCACTACCTGTGAGGGGGTTGGGCTGTTTACAGGTTTGCAGGTACCTTGACCTCAGAGTACCCTGTTACTTTGACTTTGTTAAGAGTACTCCATGTTGGACAGTTCTTGTGATTCTAAAACCCTGGACGTGTGGCTCTTTATTTGAGTCCCCCTACCCTGGTTACTGGATTTACAGACCTCCTTCTGGAATTCTTGAACACACATGGATCTATACCAAGGCAGTTAATCAGATCCAGCTCAGTCACAGACCCTTGCATTTCATCTGCATTCATACTCATTGCATCATATTAACATGTGCTTATTTGTGTTTCAGGGTATCCACCTTCATCTGGTTTTGGTTTTGACCCCATCTGCAGTTTTGACCTGTCTCCACCAGCACTTGCTTCAGCTTGTCAGCCATATACTTCAGTTACTTGCAATAGCCAGCCAGTGGCCCACTTCTCAGCATCTTCATCAGCACTTACTCTGCTCAGTCTTCAGTACTCATGGCTCCAAAGAAAAGCAACATCACCTATCATTTCTTCCAACCAGACTTATCAGACATCAGGAGGATCCAAACCCTGATCACCCCAGAGCACATACCTTTGTTCAGGGAGCATTATGGAGATATACTTGACTTGGTCAGGGATCTGGATCCATCTCAGAGGAGTTTGATCCACACCTGCATTCAGTTCTATGACCCCCCATTGAGGTGCTTCACCTTTCAAGACTTTCAGTTGGGGCCTCTCTTAGAAGAATACTCATCTTTGATTGGATTTCCTATCAAGAGGGAAATCCCTTTCAACCCTGAAATGGTCTTTCCCAGCAATAGAGAGATAGCAAAAGCTTTACACCTGGAGCCTGCTTTGATTGAGCAGCATATGACCTCTAAAGCTGGGATCCCTGGTTTTCATCTGGACTTCCTGATTTCTCAAGCTAGTCTGAAGGCCTCCCTGGGGGAGTGGAAAGCTGTTTGTGCTTTGTTGGCTTTAAGTTATATGGAATTGTGTTGTTTGCAGATGAGCCTCGATTCATCAGCAAGAATGCAATCCATTTGTTCATCCTGAAGAACCCAGTGCCAACCTTGTTAGGAGATCTTTACTACTCAGTGCATCAGAGGAATGAGAAGCAGAGGGGTAAGTTAGTGAGGTGTTGTGCCCCATTATTCCATGCTTGGCTTCTCAGGCATCTACCCAGGACAGATGCATTTCTAAATCCTCATCAGCAAAGCAACTGGGCTAAAAGGCTCACTGTCCTGACTTCAGCAGACATCAGATGGTGTACTCAAAGCACCAAGGGCAGAGATATAATCACCAGCTGTGGGCACTTTCCCAATGTGCCCTTAGTAGGAGTTAAGGGAAGTATCAATTACAACCCTCTGCTGTTCAGGAGGCAATTAGGCTATGCACTGGTCCATGCTCCTAGGGTACAGGATTTGGTGGAGACCCTCTACTGTGAGAACAAGATCAGTTTAGCTGTTGTTAGGCAGGCTGCCTGGGCCTGGGATCACATCCAAACCAAGGGAATCACCATTTTGGGGAAGTGCAACAATGTGGCATCAGCCCAATATCATGAGTGGTCCTATGCCAGGGCCCAATTCTCTGGATTGCCCTTCACCATAGAAGACATGCCTGAGTCATCTTCAGCACCCCCTGCTACTATCAGTTTGGAAGAGTTTGAAAGCTTGAAGGAAAGAAATGAGAAGTTAACTCAAGCCTTGCAGAAGACCCTCCGGGAGAGGAGTGGAGGTGTGAGGGAGATTGAAAGATTGGAGAAATTGAGAGTAGAACACTTGACTAAGATTGAGAAGTCTGGGGATTATATCAACAAGTCTAAAGCTGGTGAACAGATTCTGAAGAACGCTTGTAAAGAAGCCCAGTCCCAAAGAGCAAGAACAGACTTGTATTTGAAAGAGAGTCAGGCCAGATGGGTTCGGATCACTGAGGCCCGTACTCTAGAAGACAAGAGAGTTCAGAACAAGATGGAGCAGATGGAAAAAGCCCTGGCAGCAGCCCAGGAGGAAATATCAGAACTAAAGATCAAAGCTGGAGTGAAGAAGTCCAAGGACCAAAGTCAGAACAAGAAGTTGGCTGCAGCTGTTGCAACAAGAAACCTTCTCATCAGGAATCTTACGGAGCGCCCGGCTAATCCTGTGACCGAAGCACTTCTTAAGGAAGTTCGTGAGGATGAGTTTGGCCTTGGAGTTTGATCATTTGTTTGTTGTTGTTCCTATTCCATGTACTTTTGCTTTTCTTTTGTGATGTATTTTGACCCTTCTTAGGGCTTGTGTTGTAAAATGAACAATTTGTATTATTTCACCTTTGTAATATATTTGTGTTGGTTTCCATCTGAGTTCACTTCGAGGGCAACTTCAACAGCATCATCTTCAAGGGTCTGGAAGGGTCAAAACTGAAGGCCAAACCGGATACCTTGAGAGCAAATAAGCATAACTGCATTGCATGCTAACCCTTTGTTTGTTTTGTAGGGTTTTGTTTTATTGTAACTAACCTCTGTTGTGATATTCAGGAATTATTGCTCGCCGCCGGGTATTTCCTCTCAACAGGCCACACATGTACCCAACTAGAAACAACCTTCCGGGAATCCAGATGGATCAGATGCAACAAGACCTTACGGAGGTCAGAAACCAGATGGCCAACGAAAGGTTGGAGATGAGAACCCAGATAACGCAGTTCATGGAAGTGATGAACAACTTAGCTCAAAGCCAGGAGAGGCTCAGGGCTTTGGTAGAAGGGAGGAATCAAGATGAACCTCATGTGGGGACTGCAGGCACAAGTAATAATGAAAGGGTGCAACCACATGCTACCCCCCCTGTGTTTGGTCCACATCTACATCCTGAGACCAACATTCCTGTAAACATTCAAGGAACAGCCACAGCGGGAAGAGTACTTCAAGAAGATCCTCAGGAGGACCAATTTACAGTCATGGGTGCTGGAGAGGAAACTTATGATAGGAGGTTGGAAGAAATAGCTGAGAAGTTAAGGTCCTTAGAATCTCAAAATTCTTTGGGTTTTGACGTGATGGATATGGGCTTAGTAGACGGGGTTAGGATTCCCCACAAGTTCAAGCCTCCATGTTTTGAAAAGTATAATGGGACTTCCTGTCCCCGAACCCATCTGCAATCTTTTCTCGGAAGATTAAAAGCTTATACCATGGACGAGAAATTGTGGATGTTCTACTTCGAAGATAGTTTGACTGGAGCTTCCAGGGAATGGTATTCCCATCTGACAAGAGCAACTGTAAGATGCTGGAAGGACCTGGCAGAGGCCTTCATCAGACAGTATCAGTATAATCTGGATATGGCACCCAATAGGACCCTCCTAATGGGGATGTCACAATCATCCAGGGAGAGCTTCAGAGAATATGCTCAAAGATGGAGACAGCTTGCTGCTGCTGTCCAGCCACCAATGTCCGAAAGAGAAATGGCTGATATGTTCATGAATACCCTGCAAGGAACCTATATTGATAGGCTAGCTGCCTTCTCCTCCACCAGCTTTGCAGATGTTGTTATAGCCGGGGAGAGAATTGAAAGCCTATTGAAAATGGGTAAAATTTCTGATAATGGTGCTAGTTCGTCCAGTGGTACAAGAAAGCCTTTTGCAGGCCCGAGAAGAACTGGCGAGACCAATGCCATCCATTCAAGCAGGGGTAGGCCCCAATATGTTCCAAGATCAATAGCAGCAGTCACTATCCCTGCTCCAGCTCATCCTCAGCCCGTCTATCAACCTCCGCAACAAAATTTCCAACAACAACCTCAGTATCAACAAAATCAATACCCTCCAAGGAACTACAACAACAACAACACCAACAACAATCAACAGAGGCCATTCCAACAGAGGCCCTCCCAAGCTAACCGAGTGATCGACCCAATCCCAATGCCATATGCTGCCTTGTTGCCACAACTTCTGAAACTCAACCTGGTTGAGCTAAGAACGTTGGCACCTCCGGATCCCAACAGTCTACCAAGAAACTATGACTCCAATGCTAGGTGTGCTTTTCATTCAAACGCACCTGGCCACAGTACGGAAAAATGCAGGGCTCTGCATATGAAGGTACAAGACTTGGTAGACTCCAAGGCTCTGAATTTTGCACCGCCGCCCAATGTCAATAAAAATCCAATGCCACACCATGGTGGTCCCCGAATTAATGCTATTGAAGAAGACCAACCGTCTTATTTGATAACTAGTATGGATCAGATCAGGACACCATTGGTGGAAATCAAAGCTCAGCTCCGTGAAAGCAATATATTTCCGGGGTGTGAACTAGGGTGCCCATACTGCAATATTTCATGGAATGGGTGTGAAGACCTGAGGAATGGCATTGACAGCCTTATTCAGAGTGGCCTACTCCAGATCACTACATCATTTCCTGCAAATCCGACAACGTCATCAGCAACGGTTTCAGACCCTCCTACAACTGCAGCAACTATTGTTCCCGACAATTCACCAGCACCACCAACAAGTACTTCACCTGTCCTTCCAAATGATCAATTTTCAACAGTTTCTCCTGCTACAACTTCAGCTTCATTCCATTTCGACTCTCCATCAACAACAACAACAGTCCTTCCAACAGAACCTCCTACAACACCAGCAATCAATCATGAAGATGTCTCCACTGTTACCATATTCTACGATCCTGAAAATAATTCTGCTTATCATTCAGAAGGTGCTGCTCCCACTAGAGCACCAGTTACAATCTTTTATGATCCACAAACAATTACAGTCCCTTCAGCAGCAGCAATCAGTCCAGTCACCGTCACGGTGCCTGGACCTGTACCATATGAAAGCAATAGGGCCATCCCTTGGCACTATGGCTCTGACTTGTATTGCGAGGGAAAAAGAATCACTCTTGAAACATCAGCACCTGCACCACAAGTAGATAATGTGGGGGGAGGCGGAGGCTTCACTCGAAGCGGACGTCTCTTTGCTTCACAAGTTCAAAGACCCACGGCCGAAGCAGAAGCTGCTGCCAAGGCAAAGGGAAAAGGCCCGGTGCAGGAAGATCCAGCTGCCAAAGAAACCCTGAAGACTCCATTTGATCAGGAAGTTGATGAGTTTATGCGGATCATCAAAAAGAGTGACTACAAAATTGTGGATCAGCTTCACCAGACGCCATCCAAAATCTCTATCCTCTCACTGCTTATGTGCTCCGAAGCCCATCGGAATGCATTACTTAAAGTCTTGCACGCAACTTACGTGCCTGAGGAGATTACTGTCAACCAATTGGAAACCGTGGTTGGAAATGTTACTGCTAGCAATGGGCTAGGGTTTACCAATTCTGACCTGACAGTGGATTGCCGCAATCACAACAAAGCCTTGCACATAACCGTGGAATGCAAAGGAGCTGTCCTTTCTCATGTGCTGGTGGATACAGGTTCATCCCTGAATGTCTTACCAAAGAAGGCTCTGGTGAAGTTAGAATATGATGGATTGGCATTGAGACCCAGCAACCTGGTGGTGCGAGCCTTTGATGGTTCGAAGAGATCGGTTCTGGGAGAGATCGAGCTGCCTGTGACAATTGGCCCACAGACCTTTAAAACTATCTTTTATGTGATGGACATTCAGCCCGCCTACAGCTGTTTGTTGGGTAGACCCTGGATTCACGCCGCCGGCGCTATAACGTCTACCCTTCACCAAAAGTTAAAATTTGAGTGGGAAGGCCAAGTTGTCACTATCTGTGGAGAGGAGGACATTTTTGTCAGCCACCTGGCTACCTACAAATACATTGAAATGGATGGGGAGATCCATGAAACAATGAGCCAGGGGTTTGAGGCCTTGAATGTGAATGAAGCATCTGCTGTATCTGGTACTCCAATGTCGTCTTACCAACAAGCCCGGAAGGTTGTTGAAGAAGGAACTGCCCTAGGCTGGGGCAAGATTTTAGCTGTGGAGGAGAAGAAGGACAAATTTGGGTTGGGTTACAGACCAACTCAACATCAAGCAAAGGCTGCTGCAGAGCCTGGTTTTGTCAGTGGGGGGATGCTTACCCCCGATGCTATCAACTGTCTGGAAGACGAGCTGGAAGAGGAGCGCAATCTGGAGAATTGGATTCGTCCAAAGATCCCGGGGAGCAGTGTCTCAAACTGGTCTTCCCAGGAAATTATAAGAGTTACTCGATCAGAGTAATTATTATTTCCTGTATTTTTTATAGCATGCATCAAAGTCTTGCATCTTGCCCAAGATGACAAGACTCATTTTGTAATCAGGGCCATCTGTACTTTTGTGCAAACAAGATTAAATTAATGAAATATCAGACATCTTTTTGCAAACGAGTCTTTTTCTTTTTCTGCTCACTGTTTTTCCATTTTTCTTTTTGTACAAAAATAAATGGCGGTGTTTTCAAAATGATAACTTCATTTCACTTTTTCTAAAGCAAGATTAAAATCGATCACTAAAATGAACCAACTAAACCCTTGCAGAGAGTGCCATCCTGACAGCACCGACAACAGCACGGCGATGACATCGTATGACTTTGACAATCCAATCAATCAAGCTGATGAAGGGGTTGATGAAGAATATGAGCTTCCTGAAGAGCTAGCCAGATTGTTGAGGCAAGAGGAAAAGGTCATTACTCCTCACCAGGAGGAGGTTGAAGTGATTAATCTTGGTACGGAGAAAAATGTCAAAGAAGTTAGAATCGGGGCCTGCCTGCAAGACTCAGTGAAGAGACAGCTGATAGATCTGCTTCAAGAGTATGTTGATGTGTTCGCTTGGTCGTATCAGGACATGCCAGGGTTGGATACCGACATTGTTGTGCACAAGCTGCCTTTGAGAGAAGAATGCCCACCGGTCAAACAGAAGCTGCGCCGAACTCGCCCAGACATGGCTATGAAAATCAAGGAAGAGGTACAGAAGCAATGGGACGCCGGGTTCCTTGCTGTGACTAGCTATCCGCCGTGGGTTGCTAATATAGTACCTGTGCCTAAGAAGGATGGCAAAGTAAGAATGTGTGTTGATTACCGGGATCTGAATAGAGCCAGCCCGAAAGATGATTTCCCATTACCTCACATTGATGTATTGGTGGATAACACGGCTCAGTTCTCGGTATTCTCCTTCATGGACGGATTTTCAGGATATAATCAGATCAAGATGTCACCTGAAGACATGGAGAAGACAACATTCATCACACCTTGGGGCACGTTCTGTTACAAAGTGATGCCATTCGGACTGAAGAATGCTGGTGCCACATATCAACGGGCTATGGTGACATTATTCCACGATATGATCCATAAGGAAATCGAGTGTTATGTGGATGACATGATTGCCAAGTCCCTTACAGAGGAAGATCACCTGGTAAATCTACTGAAGTTGTTCAAGCGTCTGAGGAAGTACCAATTGAAGCTAAACCCCAATAAATGCACATTCGGGGTGCGATCCGGTAAGCTGCTGGGCTTTATTGTAAGCGAGAAGGGGATTGAAGTTGACCCTGATAAAGTCAAAGCCATCCAAGAGATGCCTGCACCGAAAACAGAGAAAGAGGTTCGAGGGTTCTTAGGTCGATTGAACTACATCTCACGGTTCATATCTCATCTCACAGCAACCTGTGAACCCTTGTTCAAGCTGTTAAGAAAAGAACAAACGGTCAGGTGGAACGAAGATTGCCAGAAGGCTTTTGACAAGATCAAGGAATATTTACAAGAACCTCCGATCCTTATGCCGCCAGTCGAAGGAAGACCTCTGATTATGTACTTGACGGTATTAGAAGAGTCAATGGGGTGTGTACTAGGTCAGCATGACGAGTCTGGTCGAAAAGAGTATGCAATATACTACCTAAGCAAAAAGTTTACCGACTGTGAACAGCGTTATTCACTGCTCGAGAAAACTTGCTGTGCTTTAGCGTGGGCTGCTCGCCGACTGAGACAGTATATGTTGACCCACACTACTTTATTGATATCCAAGATGGACCCAGTTAAGTACATTTTCGAGAAGCCAGCTCTTACCGGACGGGTTGCAAGATGGCAGATGATTCTTACAGAATACGACATACAGTACACATCTCAGAAAGCCATCAAAGGCAGTGTACTATCTGAATATCTTGCTGAGCAACCCATTGATGATTACCAGCCTATGAGGTTTGACTTCCCTGATGAAGACATCATGTTCATAAAAGCAAAAGATCACGAAGAGCCTATTCACACTGAAGGGCCTGACCCAGAAGAAGAATGGACTATGATGTTTGATGGGGCTGTTAACATGAATGGCCGTGGTGTTGGTGCAGTACTTATTACACCCAAAGGAGTTCACATGCCTTTCTCGGCAAAACTCACTTTCAACTGCACTAACAACGAAGCTGAATACGAAGCTTGCATTATGGGTCTTGAGGAAGCCATTGACCTCAGGATCAAGACATTGACCGTATTCGGAGATTCAGCTTTGGTAGTTAATCAGACCAACGGAAAATGGTACACTCACCAGGATCATCTGATACCTTACAGGGATTATACAAGGAGGTTATTGACTTTCTTCACAACAGTCAAGCTTGAGTATATCCCTCGGGACGAGAATCAGTTTGCAGATGCTCTTGCTACCATTTCGTCCATGATCAAAGTTCAAGCTGCTAACTTTGTACCTCAGATTTCAGTATCGAGACTTGACAGGCCAGCATACGTATTTGCAGCAGATATTGCTAAAGATGATAAGCCTTGGTTTCATGACATTAAGTGCTTCTTGGAGGATCAGACATACCCACCTGGGGCATCTTCCAATGATAAGAAGACTTTAAGAAGGCTTGCTGGAAGTTTCTTTCTGAACGCTGATGGGTCTTTATACAAAAGGAACTTTGATATGGTACTCCTCAGATGCGTCGACAAGACAGAAGCAGATTTATTGATGCATGAAGTGCACGAAGGCTCCTTTGGTACCCATGCTGGAGGACATGCCATGGCTAAAAAGTTGTTAAGATCAGGCTATTACTGGATCACAATGGATGCAGACTGTTGTGCCTACGCCAGGAAATGCCACAAATGCCAGATCTACGCAGATAAAGTGCATGTACCTCTGAATCCTTTGAACATCATGTCTTCACCATGGCCCTTTGCCATGTGGGGCATCGACATGATTGGCAAGATTGAGCCAACTGCTTCAAACGGCCACAGATTCATCCTGGTCGCCATCGACTATTTCACTAAGTGGGTTGAAGCAGCCTCATATGCAAACGTCACAAGGCAAGTGGTAGCCAGATTTCTGAAAAGGGATATCATCTGTCGGTATGGAGTTCCCGAGCGAATCATTACTGATAATGGTTCCAATCTCAACAACAAGATGATGGCTGAATTATGCCGGGACTTCAAGATCCAACATCACAATTCTTCTCCTTACAGGCCAAAGATGAACGGCGCTGTTGAGGCAGCAAACAAGAATATTAAGAAGATTGTGCAGAAGATGGTAGTCACTTACAAAGACTGGCACGAAATGCTACCGTTTGCCTTGCATGGGTATCGCACATCAGTCAGGACGTCCACTGGGGCAACACCGTATCAGCTTGTGTATGGCATGGAAGCAGTCCTACCTGTTGAAGTTGAATTGCCCTCTCTACGGGTATTGATGGATGTTAAACTGAACGAAGCAGAGTGGGTTAGGTCCCGATACGAGCAACTGAGTCTGATCGAAGAGAAAAGATTGGCTGCAATCTGTCATGGGCAGTTATATCAGAAGAGAATGAAGAAAGTCTTCGATCAGAAAGTCAGGCACCGAGAGTACCAAGTGGGAGATCTTGTGCTGAAAAGAATCCTCCCTCCTCATACAGACCACAGGGGCAAATGGACTCCAAATTATGAAGGACCATTCGTCGTAAAGAAAGTTTTCTCTGGTGGAGCACTGATGCTCAGCACCATGGATGGTGAAGATTTCCCGTCCCCTGTGAATTCAGATGCAGTTAAAAAATACTTCGCATAAAAAGACCCGCTGGACACAAAAACAGAATGTAAGTCCAGGCAAAAATAGGGCATCCCGGCGAGTCAAAAACAGAATAAAAGACTCGGGCAAAAATAAGGGAAAATAAACAAAAGAATGTACACCCGCTGAGTTGAAAAGCCGCATTGGACAGCTCAGGCAAAAATGGGTATCCCGATGGATTGAAAACCCGAAAGGGCGATCCATGCAAAATAAGGGAATAAGCGAACAACTGCATTCTGAATTCGTCTGTATCACCCACAACTTGGTAAGCTCCAAAGGATCAAGCTTCAATCAGAATCAACTCTCTCCAGAAAGCAAAACGAGAAGAACGTCATTGTCATACGAGTCATAGCAGAAGAGGAAGCTCCTCGAAGCGTCGTCAGCATCGCCAGCACTTTATTTCTCAATTTGTAACAGTCTCCTCATTTCAGGAGATATGTTTCTTTGACTGTATCTCGCCAATTCAGGGCACACGAATTAATAAAATCAGAATTTTCAGTCATGTTTCGTTTTACATTTTTGTTTTGCAAAGAGTTGTCTGATATCTCTAAAATACAATTGCATAAGTACAGATGCCTTTCTCTAAAAATAAAAACACATGCTCACAGGGAATATACTTACTCTCGAAAGTACTTAACTCCTATGACGGAATCCAGTGAAGGATACCTCGGGACCTTTTTGTGCGTTTCTTTATCTTTGCAGGATTGCAGGTATCCAGAACGCAGCCTGGGGCATGCAAGTTACGTCTCAGCAAACTGGAATCATTATCAACTCACATGGCACTGGGAGATGCCCATTTCCCCAGCAAAGTTGCCAAATCAAGATATCAGCATCCGAAATGCTCTATCCCCAGCTGAGTTGCTTCTCGTTGCTATCCCCAGCTGAGTTGCCTCTCATAATTCCCCAGCTGAGTTGGCCACTTATTACTTATCCCCATCAGAATGGGCGGGTATCACAGAAGGTGCCCATATCCCCGGCGGAGTCAAGAAGTCACCGTAACAGAATTTCTAGGGAGGTCTTTCAGTGATGCCTCTCATAATTCCCCAGCCGAGTGGTCATCTCGCCCTCAGCCGAGTACAAAAATCAGGGAATCATCTCCCCACAGAGCCCCAGCCTCTGTCCAGAAGAGCAGCGCACGACGAAGATCACAACAGAGTGAAGAAAGCTTCTGCAAACCCCAGCTGGGTCCCGTATTATAAGGATATGACAATCAGTGACCTATATCCCCAGGCAAATATCATCATTAGGTCTACCAATGATCTCATCCCCAGCTGGGATGTCTTCCTCAGCAGATCGACCAGAGATCTTCGCAGCAACGGGATCCGAACCCCGGATCTTTGCTTCTTTGCATAATCATAGCATTCGCATCATATTATACCCTCAGAGCGTAGCATTCCGTCTAATACGGAGCATTACGGCAGAAATCAAACGCATAGCATAATCATAAGCCATGTTCTGAATAAACACTTGTAAATAATAACCATTCATCAGAATACAGAATGCTCCCACAAAAATCCCCCAGAGTCCCAGCAAAAGCAGTTGCCTCATATTCACAAACACTACCATATGCACCCTTTGATACCCGTCCGTATCATCACTCCCCAGTAAAGTCGCCTGAACACTCTCTACAAACAAGATCACCCGTATTACCGATACTTCATGACACCCGTCCGTGTCATATCACCAGCAGAAAGCCAAAGACATCCTCTTTGCACTCACACATATACTTATAAACACTTTCCTGACACCCGTCCGTGTCATATCCCCAGCGCAGTCGCCTAGACTTTGTATAGCAGATACTTGTTCATATTACACTTTTCTTGCTTGGCACTCGTCCGTGTCACTCTCCCCATCAGTTAAACACTTATCTATACATCGTACTCGCTACTCATGGTACACTTGTACAGATACTCGTCCGTATCTTATATACACCAGTTATATCCCCGCAGATTCAACAATAGTCCTTGTTCTTTGTTAACCAGTTGGTACTCGTCCGTACCATCATCTCAGAACATTGCGCCTAGTGTTTGTTTCTACATGATACTCGTCCGTATCATAGTCTTAAGGATGCTCGTCCGCATCTTTAATCCATACACCGTGTCAAACACTCGTGTCTTCTTGAATATAGATACTCGTCCGTGTCTACTATTCCCCAGAAGAGTCCCTTCAGATGCAACACTCGTCTGTGTTCCTTGTTAACCCATTGGTACTCGTCCGTACCATCATCCCAGAACATTGCGTCTAGTGTTTGTTTCTGCGCGATACTCGTCCGTATCATAGTCTTAAGGATGCTCGTCCGCATCTTTAATCTATACGCAAATACCAAACACTTATACTTTCCTTTCTTGGTTGTGAACGCTCGTCCGTGTTCACTATCCCCAGCAGATCACCAACAAACTTTCTCTTATCTAACACTCGTCCTGTGTTATGATAACCTTGAGAGCAGCCGTACCCTGCTGAGTGGTCGTCCTCCACTTCTTGATGGTCGTCCTCCATCATGCTCATCCGATGGCCGTCCCCATCGTTGATTTTTAGCAGCCGTCCCCTGCTAGGTGGTCGTCCTCCACCTTTTGATGATCGTCCTTCATCATTTTATCCAATGGCCGTCCCCATTGTTGATTTTGGTTATCTGGCATTCGTCCTATGTCATGACAAACCCTGAGAGCAGCCGTCCCCTGCTGAGTGGTCGTCCTCCACTTCCTGATGGTCGTCCTCCATCATGCTCGTCCGATGGCCGTCCCCATCGTTGACCTTTTCTATCCGATGGCCGTCCCCATCGTTGATATTTTCGGCAGCCGTACCCTGCCAGGTGGTCGTCCTCCACCTTTGATGGCCGTCCCCATCATATTTCTTTTATTCCCCACAGAGCAGCCGTCCCCTGCTAGGTGATCGTCCTTCACCTTTGATGGCCGTACCCCATCATCTGTTTATTTCATTTATTCTTTAACCCGATGGCCGTCCCCGTCGTGTTCCCTTTTCCTTTTTAGCCCGATGGCCGTCCCCGTCGTGGTCCCTTTTCCTTTTTAGCCCGATGGCCGTCCCCATCGTTGTTTATTTTGCTTTATGAACTTGATGGCCGTCCCCGTCATGTTTCAATTGATTCCCAGAGAATGCTACAGCTTTATCTTGATGGCCGTCCCCATCATAATATTTTATTTTCCCCAGCTAGTCGGCCGTTCCCCGTCTTAGCTTTACTTTTATCCCTAGCATGTCGGTCGTCCCCGTCATTGCTTTATTTTACACACTTTTCCCAGCATGTCGGCCGTCCCCGTCGTTGCTCTTTACCCAGCAGTCGTCCTCTGCTCGACGGTTATCCTCCGTCGCCTACACTTTACAATATACTTTATTTGCTTTTACAATCTATATCCCTTTTCTTCTTCATTCTGTGAGTGCAAATTTCGGTCTGTCTTTGGTATTCAACCACAAGTTATCTTGTTTGCATGTTAAGCCGTAGCTTACATCCTGCACAGCTAACTCATGCTTGAATAGGGGCAGCTGTAAACACCCCAAATTTGCCCTCACTTATTCACACCATGGCTTGTGATCATCTCATATGCATAAACACAATCATATCACCTCATATCTCATTTTGATTCACTGCATAGCTTTCAAGGCATCTGCATCTAGGGTTTGTGATCTGAGCAATCCCAAAGCATCTTGAGCCATTCCAAAGGCCACCAATCAACTCAAAGGGGTCCATGTGTCTTCTTATGTCATATTCCATCTCCTCAAAGTCAAAAAATGCAGAGGAATCACAAGAACTAGGGTTTGAGTGGATGCAGAGCCAGGATGAACTGCACAGTTGACTGAAAATTAGGGTTTTGGTTTCAGAGGCCATAACTCCAATTTTTTTGGTCATCCTTGTTTCCATTGATCTCTATATGGTATAGGGAGTATGCATATCAATTTTCATGAAGAAATTCCATGGGGAAGTCATCTGATCAAGAGTTGACTTTTCAAGCAAGTCAGCGCAAAATCAGGGCATCTGAGGCCCCCAATGACCCAACCAATGGGTGATCTTCATCATTTTGAGTGTATATGATTTTTATTTGATCATGGAAGAAGGTTGAAGTTGGTAGAAATCAAGAATTTAGGGTTTTTGCAAATGTTGACTTTTTGGGCATAGTTGACTTTTCAAGAATGCATCATTTTAGGTCACTTTTCAAGCCTTGATTCATGATCCAAAAATGCTTCAAATGGAAAAACTTTGGTCATGAAAGTTGTAGATCTCATCTTTCCCTTTTCAAAAAGTACAAGAGCATGATCTAACTCTTCTTGGATCAAAAGTTATGGCAATGCAAAGTTGGCAAAAATCATTAATTTTCAAGTTGTGCACCAAATGAGAATTTTGCAAAATCATGTACCAAGTCAAATTACAACCTCTAATCCACTTCAAACCAGCATGTAAACATTCTCTAAGTTACAAAAATCAGATTTGAACTAAGTTTGCCCATGGTTTCATGTATGGTTATGCAAAGGATCACATGTGAAACATAAGCTAACCAAGTTGCAAAACTCATGATCATGCTTTACCAACTTGCTGCCTTGGATGCTGGACCAAGCTGACTCTTTCCCCTCATTTTGCTGCGCATAGCCCATGCCTTGTACTTGCCTAGCACATCACCATACTTGCCTTACACAAAATTTGACCTTTTTGCAAAAGTTGCCTCACCTATCATAGCAGGCCATGTCACATCACAAAGCCAATCAGATTTGTTTATTGAATCAACTTGCAAGCTAAACATATCACAAGCCAAGGCTGAAGCATCCACATTCATCACTTACACAAAAACACTCCCATTTGCATCTTGCTTCGAATTCCTCTCCACAGCAAGCAAACACTCAAACCTTTTCTTCCATTCAACTCACCCTGCCTCATAGATCACAAACCACCCAAAGTGCAAGCCTGAAACAACCTGAAAACTCCATTACCATTCTTCACTCTCATTCTGCAGATTCATTCGAATCTCCTTCCACAAGCCACAAACAACCAAACAAACCTTGCAAAGCTTCTCTATACATCCTCAGGATCACAAACCATCATCCACCAGGGCCTGAATCCTCCAGAATCGCCATTGCCATTTTTGACTGAACTGAAGCAGAAGCTTTCGAAACTCATCATCAAGCCAACTTAAACTCCATTTGAGCATTCAAACATCATCAAGGGGTCCTAAGGAGTAGTTTGCACTTAAAGAAAAGGCCAGAAAGTTCCTAAACTGAAAGCTTCAAATCTCAGGTAGCTCGAAAATAATTTTTCCAGAAATCCTTTTTCTTGTTACAAACTTGTTCTTCATGTCTTGCTGATCATTCTGGTACCATTGGTTTTGAAAATGGCTTTGTTTTAAGAGTTTAATTTGGTTCTGAAGCTTGCGTGCCCTAGAACTTTCTTTCTTCGATTCAGCTTGTTTATGAAACATAAATTTGTTTTGAGAGAGGGGTTTAGTTCGTGAGAGGAAGGAGATCATTTCCCAATTCATAGATTTTGTTTTTGTTACGTTTTGAGAGGTTTGGAGATTTTTCAGGTGAGGTGCTGGCCGGAGAAGACGACCGGAGGTCTTCTCCGGCCACCTGAATGTGATTAGGGCTTAATCCAGTCATTAATGCTAGTTTGAATTTGAGCCATCAGATGCGTTGAACTTGTTGACCTCCCGCGCGTGTGGACGGTTCAGATTGATCATTAGAAACCCTAATTGCGTTTAATTAATTCATAAACCTGATTAACCAAGTTTGAATTTGAGCCCTTAGATGACGCGCGTAGTCAACCAGGCTTCTCCCAGACTCAATCCTGGCCCCTCATTTGTTTGACTTTTCATTTTATTTGATTTTAATTTATTTTTATTTCAATTAACTTGCACATTTATTTTAAAATAGTTAAAAATTCATAAAAATCATGAAACTTTTTCCTTAAGGTTTTATTAATTTTTATGACACAAAAATATTTTTATTTTATTTTTTATCATTAAAAAAGTATTTTTAAATATTTAAAAGATTATTTTTAATTGATTAATGAGAATTAATTGATTAAAAATACTTTTAGGTATTTAAAAATTACAAAAAAATTCATGAATTGTTCTAAGACATTTAGAAACATTGTCCAACCTTCAAACCAAATTTCTTTTTTGATCTTGATGCATTTTAAGAATTTTTCATTGAATTAAATCATTTTTTATGCATTATTTTGATCACATGTTTGAAAATTCATTTCTGCCTATTGGTGAAGGTTGAGACATTGATTCTTTTTGCATTGTTTTCTATTTAGCATGTACTTTCAAAGATAAAAAGGCCATGGTTTGATCTTGCATTTCCTAATTGATTGGCATTTCTTTTGTTAAGAACCCTAAAAAACCCCAATAACTTTGAAAATTCATAACTTGAGTTTGGTTGAAAGTTGAGAGCTCCCCTTTGGGCAGTGGTTTATTATAGGTCTAGGGTTTCTTTGGGTACCATTTTCCATTTTTTATGTTGAGGTTTGCTTCTGTTTTTGGTTTGTGTTTGATGTTTGATTCATGAACCCTAATTTGGGCTTTCATTTGCATTCCTCTTGCATTCTCTTGCATAACATGACTTGTCATTGCATTTTGTGCATTCTTGTGATTCATTTGACATCTTAAGACATATATGAAACATGTTTGATCATTGCATTGCATATTTGCCATGTCATTTGTCTTGTATGCTTCATAACATTTCATGATTGTTCATGCTTCTTAGCTTGCATCATTTGCATTCATAATCTTGTATGAGCATCCCCATGTCTTGCCTCATGTTTGCAGCACTTCATGACATCATAATCACCATATGCATGCTTCTGGTTTTGCTTATCATCATGTCATCTCATCTTATTTGGCATTGCATTACATTTCTTTCTAATATTTCAGGTGGTAAGTAAACTTGGGAAGTGAATTTGCCTTCACTTTTCATAACTTTTCTTCTCATCTCTTTTGCATACCATGCTGCATTTATACATGTGTTTGAGTTTGAGCTTGCTCATGCTTGCTTCTCCCACTTTCTTTCTTCAAGTGACTTGACTTCTTGAATGAAGCAAGTCACTTTGCTTCTCTTGATCCTGTTCATCTGCTTCCTGGTAGTCTTTGAAGATTGTCCTTGAAAACCTCACAAACCTTAGGAACAACCAAGCATGACAATGATTAGGGTTTTGATTAGTCCCCCATTTAGTTTCACCTTTGTGTCTCTTTGAGTCTTCTCTTCTCACCTCATAATCAGGGACTAAACCCTAAAGGCTTTAAGGCTTTGTGATTAAGCTTATGCCTGCATCCTTCTCTTAGGATGGAGTGTATAACTTTAATCCTAAGTGTTAAACCCTTAATGTGTTGAAATCTCTTAATCAATTCACATAATAATCATCAAGACATCACACTTGTAACTTGGGCCTTGCATTAGGGTTCTAATTCTTCCTTAAATGGTTAAGAAGGACTAACCCTAGTGTTAATGGACAAGTCCCCCTCAAGTTGTCTTACAAATCATAAAAATCACTTCATCATCATACCATTAAATAAAATCCACTTAATCAAAGGCTTGTTTTGTCATGGGTTTAATCCCTGATCATGGATTAAGTTGAGGAGCTTTCCTCAGCTTAAACATTCTCATCTATTATCCTTCTATTAGGATGGTGTAATGAGTCTGTTTAATCCCTGATTATGGCTTAATCTCATTGCTCAACACTAAACAAAAAACACCAAAAACATCTAAGTAATCACAAGTAGGTTAATGATCTTAATCCTACACCAAAGGTGATTAAGTGTGAGAATCTGACTTCACACTTAAGGTATTCTCATTACCCCTAATCAGAGGGATGATGTGATGAGTTTACTAACCCATTGGTTTAGGCTTAAGCTCATTATCTTATGGCAAACTCCAAAAAGCAATAAAAGACTGAAAACTCAAAAAACAAACAATAATCGTCTCCTCCGGGATTCTTTTCTCACCTCATTCACTCACAATCGAGAACTTGCTTCTTCCGTCTAATGCAAGACAGTTAGCACCTGAGCCAGACAGGTCATGCACTTGAGCATTGACAAGCAAGCAGTTCACAAGTCAATTCATCTTTCAGTCTCTTTGGGTCGAACTACGGTGTTCTGACTTCCTCATTGCACGAGAGGATACGTAGGCATAACTTAACAGTTATCGAACAAAAGTCTCTGTACATTCCCCCTCCTTCTAGCCTCCTTCTTTTAGCCTCATAATCCTGAGCAATTCATTCTCATTCTTACACTGACACATCATTTATATATATCACACTTCACTTTCTTTTACACCGACACCTGTACATTCTTTTCCAGCTCATTTATACACAAATTGCACTGACACTACCCCTTTAAAACACAAATCTTTTAAGCGTGGATCCCGTCGAGTACGACGGACAATCTGGGTGCTAATACCTTCCCAGGTTGTAACCAACCCCCTTTCTCAGTCTCTCTGGTTCGCAACCGTCTTATCCATCTTTTTCTAGGTTTATGCAGCATTACCTTTCCTCCGGGATAAAAATGCCTAGCTGGCGACTCTTTTCATCCTCCAGTGGGTTCACGGCTGTGTGTTCTCACTGTTCCCTTCGCCGACCGTTCGCGTCTGTACCTTCATATGACCCGGGTGTCACTTGTCGGGAGCGACACCTACGTAATAACCAAAGTCTTCTCAGGTGGAGCACTGATGCTCGCAACCATGGATGGTGAAGACTTCCCGTCTCCTGTGAATTCGGATGCGGTTAAAAAATACTTCGCATAAAAAGACCCGCTGGACATAAAAACAGAATGTAAGTCCAGGAAAAAATAGGGCATCCCGACGAGTCAAAAACAGAATAAAAGACTCGGGCAAAAATAAGGGAAAGAATAAAAAAAGCGTACACCCGCTGAGTTGAAAAGGCGCATTGGACAGCTCAGGCAAAAAATGGGTATCCCGGTGGATTGAAAACCCGAAAGGGCGATCCACGCAAAATCAGGGAATAAGCGAACAACCGCATTCTGAATTCGTCTGTATCACTCATAACATGGCAAGCTTCGAAAGGATAAAGCACCGGTCAGAACCAACCTTCTTCAGAAAGCAAGATAAAGAAGAACGTCAAGGTCATACAAGTCATAGCAAAGGAAGCTCACTAGATCGTCATCTTCAACATTGCCAACACTTTTATTTTCTCAATTTACAGCAATCTCCTCCTTTCGGGGAATTTGCTTCTTTGACTGTACTTGCCTATTCAGGGCACCCAAATCAATAAAATCAAAATATTCAGTCACACTTTGTTTTTACCGTTTGTTTTTGTTTGCAAAATGTCCAGATTTCGTAATACAACATTTTCCTGAAACTTATAGGCCATTTTATAACAAAGTTCTTGCAGGAAATTTGAATTCTTAAGCAAATCTAATTCCTATGATGAAATCCGGTTAAGGATGCCCCGGGACACTTGTGTGTTTTCCTCTGTCTTAACAGGTTGTAGGTACTCAAGGCAGACAATATTTCGCAACATGGGGCATATCAAGCAATACATCCCCAACATATTACTTCCCAGAAGTTATCTCCTCCCCAAGCAGGACCTCTCGAGCATTTCCTGACAGACTCTTCCACAACAAGGTGGTCAAGGAATTTTCTTTTCCCCGCCAGAGATACCAGATTTCTCTCATCCTCAGCAGATTTGGTGGAATTGATTCTCCACAGAATTGCCTCCCCAGAAGAGCAATACCTAAAACACGTCCCCAACGGAGTTGGTAAAACTTCCTCACCCCCATAAGGAGCTCCCCCTCCGGGCAGATCAATCAATGATCTCTTCCCCCAGCTGAGTTCTCTCTCCAAATATATCAGCCATAGATCTTTATCCCGGCAGGATCCGAGTCTCGGATCGAGCTTCTCACTTGCATAAACATAGCATTCACATCATATTTCCCAAAATAAGCGTAGCATTCCGTCTAATATGGAGCATTACGGTAAAAATCAAACATTTGCATGATCATAAGCCGAGTTCGAGCCAGTCACCTGCAAATATTATCATCATTTCATCAACAATATACAAAACTCATATCCCCTGCAGATAAAAGCCAAAGCACCCCCTTTGCACTCTCAAGTACAGATACTTGTTCATAACATGCTCTTCTCGACACTCATCCGTGTCATCTTATCCCCCCGCAGGTCGCCAGAATACCTTTTGCACTCTCAAATACAAACATTGCTCATAACTTATACATATTCCTTTTGACACTCGTCCGTGTCATACTTCCCCAACAAATAAAACACTCATCTATGTCCCTTGCCCAATCTTTCGACACTCGTCCGTGTTACTTCACTAGCAGGTCATACTTGTACATACCTATACAGAAATCTTTGATACTCGTCTGTATCTTGTATATATCACCTCCCTAGCAGATCAACACTCGTCTGTGTTCCTTGATTAACCGATTGATACTCGTCTGTATCATCATCCTTAAACATGTGTCATCATTTGTTTTTACCGATACTCGTCCGTATCATGGTCCTAAGGATGCTCGTCCGCATTTTTAATCTATACACACCGTCAAACACTTGTACCTTTTATTTAAAAAGTGTAAGCACTCGTCCGTGTTTACCATTCCCCAGTAAGTCGCCAACAAAACAATTTTCTTCTATCCGACATTCGTCCTATGTTGTGATACTTCCGGAAGCCGTCCCCTGCTAGGTGATCGTCCTTCACCTTTGGATGACCGTCTCTCATCCATTCCCCAGTGGAATTCCTATGTTATGATATTTCCGACAGTCGTCCCCTGCCAGGTGATTGTCCTTCACCTTTTGATGACCGTCCCTCATCATTTATTCGATGGCCATCCCCATTGTTGATCTTTCTTATCCGACATTCGTCCTATGTCGCGATAATCCCTAGGAGCAGCCGTACCCTGCTAGGTGATCGTCCTTCACCTCTTGATGATCTTCCTTCATCATGCTTATCTGATGGTCGTCCCCATCGTTGACCTTATCTATCTGACATTCTTCCTATGTCGAGATAAAGAGCAGGTCGTCCCCTTCTAGGTGATCGTCCTTCACCTCTGATGACCGTCCCTCATCAAATATTTCATTTATTCTTTAGCCCGATGATCGTCCCCATCGTTGTTTACTTTAATTTCCAAGCCTGATGGTCGTACCCATCCATGCTTGTCTAAATCCCCAAAGAATTTTATTTTATTACCCGATGGCCGTCCCCATCGTGATCTCTTTATTTCCCTGGCTTGTCGGTCGTCCCCGTCATTACTTTGCTTACCGTTTTACCCCCAGCAGTCATCCTCTGCTCGATGGTCGTCCTCCATCACTTTCATTTGATAATCATACTATACTACCTTTTACAATTTATATCCCTTTTCTTCTTATCCCCAGCGAGTTCAAATTTCGGACTGTCTTTGGTATTCAACCACAAGTTATCTTGTTTGTCTGTTAAGCCATGCGCTTACATCCTGCACAGGTAACTCATGCTTGAATAGGGGCAGCTGTAAACACCCCAAATTTGCCATCAATTTTTCTCACACCTTGGCTTGTGATATTTCATTTTTGTTTTAGTATAAGCATACCATCTCATATTGCATATTTGTTTCACTGCATAGTTCCATTTTCATCTACATCTAGGGTTTGTAATCTGAGTAATCCAAGAATCAATATGAGCCATCCCAATGGTCTTAAAGCTTTCCAAGAGGGTCCATGTGTGTTCTATGATCATAATAGGCTCCCCAAAGTTCATGAAAGTCAAGAGATCACAAAGCATGGCAAAGGCATAGAGGCAGAGCTAGGGTTTTCCTACACAGATGACCAAAATTAGGGTTTTGGTTTCAGAGGCCTTAACTCCAAATTTTTTGGTCATTCTTGTTTCTAATGTTCTTAATATGTTATAAGGATCATGTGTACCAAGTTTTATGAAGAAATTCATTATGGAAGTCATCTGATCATTGGGTAACTTCTTGAGCAAGTAAAGTCAAAATCAGGGCATCTGAGGCCCCCAACAAGGGTACCAAAGGGTCATCATCATCATTTTGAGTCTCTATGATCTTTATTTTATCTTAGAAGTGTTTGGAATTTCACAAAGTTGAAGAATTTTGGGCCAAATACAAACTTGCCATTTTTGGAAATGACTTGTAATGGAAACTTTCCATTTTGGGAAAGATTTTCAACCTCCTCTTTCACGACCAAAAATGCTTCAAATGAAAAATTCTTGGGCATGAAAGTTGTAGATTATTTCTTTCCCTTTTCAAAAAGTACTAGAACATGTCTTGATTCATCCTAGAACTCAAGATATGGCCTTTCAAAGTTGGCAAAAATCCTATAATTTTCAAGTTCATGCCAAAGAGGATTTTTTTGCAAATTCAAGTTTCAAGCCATTTCATGACCTCTAATTGATTGCTAGGCATCATACAAACATAGTGCAATGCATTTGAACCAAACTTGTGCCTTGAATTGCAAGTTTCCACAAGACATTTTCATGAAATTCTCAAAGAGGGAAAGTTGCAAAATGCTTGGAAACTCTTCATCCACTTGTGCTAGCTCGTGTAATCTGATCCTATGGCCATCCTTGATGCAAGCTGAGGCCAAGACACCCCTTTGAGCTGCTCTGACCCGTGCCATACCTCCAAGTACACAAAATTGACTTCTTGCAAAACCTCTCATACCAATCAAACTGAGCCACAACAACTCTTCTGACCAATCAAGACATCACATACAAGCCTCATGGACCTCATTTCATATCTTCTTGGAGCCTAAAACACAACACGAGTCAGATTGCAAAAAAACTTGCAAAAACTTCATCTCTTCGATTCTCTCAACAAAAACCACAAACCTCAAAACTCTTTGCACCATTCAATCATACACATCCTCAGGATCACAAAGCAACCCTCACAATGACCTAAAAGCCTCTGAATCAAAAACATGATTTCTCACCTCTCAGAACTGAAACTCACAAAGGAGGCCATTTAAACTCTTGCAAAGCTTCTCAATAGCATCAGGGGACTCAAAGGGGTTGGATTGCACAAGGAAAGAGCTCTGAAAGTCCATATTTGCAGTTCATCGTCTCAGGTAGTCACCAAGAACTTTTTTTCCAGAAATCTTCTTTTAAGTTACAATATGACTCTATAGGTTCCCCTGATCACTCTGATATGTTTACTTTTGAAAATGGTTAAGTTTTAAGCATTTCATAGCATTCTGAAAATTTTATACAAATTTCCATTTTGCTTCGATTCATGAATTTGATGAAAAATAAATGGAATTTGTTGCTGGATTCTTTTTCTTTGAATCCTGACCATAGGATTGCGCGCGTAGTTAAACCCCTCCCCCCAGGTTTAAATCCCAACCACCGGATCTTCATACTTCCATTTAATTGCATTTTTATTTCATTTTTCTTTATTTCATTTGCTCATTTTATTTAAAATAGTTAAAAACATCACAAAAATATAATCTTTTGCATTTCTGATCCAAAATTTTTCTCAATCCAAAAATGATTTTTATTTTATTTTTTGCATTAAAAAAGTATTTTTAAAATATTTAAATGTTATATTTAATTAATTAATGGACCATTTCAATACATTTAGAAACATTTTCAAACTCGTCATACAAATTTCTTTTTAGGTTTGATCATAATTTCACAATTTTATTTGAATTAGGGTTCTTAAAAATCACATTTTCTAACCCTAACTTGAAAATTCATTTCTGCCTAACCATGATGAGTTTCAACTTGATTCTTTTTGCATTGTTTCACATATTTCATGTTCTTTCTAGGTTACTTTTCTCATGAATTTATCTTGCATTTTCCCTTAAAATCACCCAAAAAACCCTGGCAAACTTACAAAATTCATAACTTTAAATAGGATTAGCTTCTGACCTTCTCCTTTGGGTTTTGACCTTGTATGGGTTTAGGGTTTGATTGAGCTTGATTTAATTTTTTTTATCATATTGTATGCTTCTATTTTGGTCATTTGCATCTCATACATTCATAAAACCCTAATTTTCTCATGTTCATTTGCATTCACCTTTGCATATCATCATCGTGTGAACTTTCCTTAGAATTTCAAGCATTGGTATGACATCTTAGACATCTTAGGACATGTTAGAACATTGTTTGATCATTTATTCATTCATTTTCTATGCCTTGCATTCATTGCATTTCATAAACATCCATGTGTTTTCAAACTTCTAAGCATGCTTCCTTTGCATCTCATCTTTGTATGATCATTCATATGCATCTTGTATGACTTTGCATCATCTCATATACCATTTTAATTGCATAATCACTTCTGACTTTGGTCTTTGCATCTCATTTCATATCATTTCCTTTTGCTTTATGTCTTATGCATTCATACTAACATTTTCAGGAACTTTTGGTAAGTTATTTGGGAGGTGGATTTGCCTTCACTTCCCAACTCTTCTTATCTCATTCATATGCATATTTACATGCCTTTGAAGTGAACCTAATTCACTTATGTTCCATCCTTCTTTACTTCTTTCTTTCAAGTTACTTATCTTCCTTAGGAAGTAAGTAACTTGTTCTTCTTTCTCTTTCTCTCTTCATCTGCTTCTTCCATTGGTGGCCTTGAAGATCCTTTCTCCTAAGCCAAACAAACCATAGGATATCTATCATACCCTGATTTTTGACCCTAAGATTTTTCGCATCTCATCTGCATCTTGCATACGAACAAGATCACGCACTGGTTTGTTTTTCCCTTTCAGTTGCGGTTTTCTGTCTCGCATGGGATCACCGTTGTCTTTAATTACTTTATTTGTTTATGTTTACTAACTGTCGCTCCCACCGAATGACACAGGGCCAGAAGGGATACAGACGCGAACGGTCGGGGAAAAGAGAAATGATAGGTGAAGTGAAAAGAGTCTCCAGCTAGGCATTTTTATCCCGAAGGAAAGGTAATGCTGCATAAACCTAAGAAAAGATGGATAAGATGGTCGCGAACCAGAGAAACTGAGAAAGGGGGTTGGTTACAACCTGGGAAGGTATTAGCACCCAGATTTTCCGTCGTACTAGACGGGATCCACGCTTGAAAGTTTGTGTTTAAAGGGGTAGTGTTTGTGCTATCTGTGTGCATAAGCTGGAAAAGAATGTATAGGTGTCAGTGCAAAAGAGATGTGAAGTGAATTGCTCAGGAATGAGGCTTAAAGAATGATGCTGGAAGAGGGGGAAAACAAAGAGACTTTTGTTCGATAACAGTTAAGTTATGCCTACGTATCCTCTCGTGCAATGAGCAAGTCAGAACACCGTAGTTCGACTCAAGGAGACTGAAAGATAAAATGACTGATGAACTGCTTGCTTGTCTATGCTCAAGTGTATGGCCTGTCTGGCTCAGGTGTAAACTGTCTTGCATTAGACGGGAGAAGCGAGTTCTCGTTCGTGAGTGAAGATGATGAGAAAAGAATCCCGGAGGAGACGATTATTGCTTTGTTTTTGTGTTTTCAATCTTTTATTGCTTTTTTTGTGTTTGTCATAAGAAAATGAGCTTAAGCCTAAACCAAGGGTTAGTAAACTCATCACATCCTCCCTCTGATTAGGGGTAATGAGAATACCTTAAGTATGAAGTAAACACCTCACACTTAATCACCATGATGTAGGATTAAAATCATTAACCTACTTGCATTTATTTAGATGTTTTTGGTGTTTTTGTTTAGTGTTAAGTAATGAGTTTAAGCCATAATCAAGGATTTAATAGACCCATTACACCATCCTAATAGAAGGATAATAGATGAGAACATTTAAGCTGAGGAAGGCTCCTCAACTTAATCCATGATTAAGGATTAATCTCATGACAAAACAAAGCCTTTATTGAAGTGGATTTTAGTTAATGGTAAGATCAAGAAATGGATTTTATGGTTTGTAAGACAACTTGAGGGGGACTTGTCCATTAACACTAGGGTTAGTCCTTCTTAACCAATTAAGGAAGAATTAGAACCCTAATGCAAGGCTCAGGTTACAAGCTTATTGTCTTAGTGATTATTAGATGAATTAATTAAAGGATTTAAACACATTAAGGGTTTAACACTTAGGATTAGAATTATACACTCCATCCTAATAGAAGGATACAAGCATAACCTTAATCACAAAGCCTTAAAACCTTTAAGGTTTAGTCCCTGATTAAGAGATGTGAGGAGAGACTCAAAAGATAACACAAAGGTAAAACTAATGGGGGGACTAATCAAACCCTAAATATTATCATGCTTGGGTGTTCCTAGGGTTTATGAGGCTTGCAAGAAGTCTTCAAGAGAAGCCACCAAGGAAGAAGCAGATGAAAGGAGGAGAAGTAGAAGAAACAAGTCAACTTACTTCACTTAAGAAGATAAGTTGCTTGAAGAAAGAAAGTGAGGAAGGAACATGAATGAGCAAGCTCACTCTAAGACAAAAGCAAAATGCAGCAATGAATGCATAAGAGAGATGAGAAGAGATTGTGAGAAGTGAAGGCAAATTCACTTCTCAAAGTACTTACCACCTGAAAAGTTAGTAAAAGGAAATGAAATGAAATGAATGCAAGGATGCAAACCAAAACCAGAAGCATAAACATGATGTTAATGATGCAAAGATATGATGCAAAGGTGTGTCAAGTGCAATGGATGATCATAAAAGTGATGAGAATGCAAATGAAGCATGAAAGGAGGCATGAAAGTTCATGAATGCACATGAAATGAAATGAATGCATAACATGGAAAATGGATGAAGAAATGATCAATAATGATTCTAATGTGTCCTATGATGTCTTAGATGTCATGTGAATGTATGAAATGTCATGGCAAGTTCATGTATGAATGTTTATGCAAGATGTATGCAAAGGAAGATACAAAATTAGGGTTTACATGCAACTTGGAATGAAAAACTCAAAAACAGAAGCAAATGGTAAGATAAAAAATTGAAAATGCACTCAAAGGAACCCTAAACCTATACTAGGTTACCATCCAAAGGGGGAGGTCAGAAGCTAAACCTAGAAGGAGTTATGAATTTCCTAAGTTTCTAGGGTTTTTCTGGGTGATCTTCAATGCAAAATGCCAAATAAATTGAAAATGAAAGATAAAAAAGAAACAAAAATGTTTTTGGGTGCTAGAAGCCATGCATAGAACAATGCAAAAATAACCATTCACAAACTCAACTTGGTTTAAAAGTTATGAATTTTTGAAGTTAGGGTTAGAAAATGAACAATTTTAGAACCCTAATTCATTGAAAAAGGCCAAAGCATGATCAAAAACCAAAAAGAAATTTGTATGGTGAGTTTGTAAATGTTTCTAAATGTCCAAGAATGTTCTCTGAATTTTTTTGTGATTTTTAAATACTTAAATGTATTTTTAATTAATTAATTTCCATTAATTAATTAAATAAAACATTTAAATGATTTAAAAATACTTTTTAAATGCAAAAAATGAAAATAAAAATATTCTTGGTTTCTGAAAATTAATAAAATGTTTGATAAAAAATTTCAGAATTTTTTGATGATTTTTACTATTTTTAAAAATTCGTGCAAAATAAAATGAGAAAAATGAAATAAAATTAAAATAAATGGAAAGTATGCAAAATGGAGAGACAGGATTGATTCTGGGTTTGAATCTGTTGACCTGGCGCCACATCCAATGGCCCATATTCAAACTGACTTAATCCTATTTAATTAATTATTAAATCCTGATTAAATGTTAATGAAGAGATCCTGGCCACACAACACACGCGGGAAGCCCTAATCTAACGACCCAGATTCAAATGAAACCCTAAACCTAATTAAAACCCTAATTACTTTCAGGTCACCGGAGAAGAGCTCCGGTCGTCTTCTCCGGTGACACTCTCCCCTGAAAATTTTCATCTCACTTCCTAGGTCATTTCTGGAGCTCTAAAGCTCCAGATTGACTCCTTTCACCCTCCTAAGATCAAATCCACCCTCAAAAACAATTTATTTTCACTCAATCTCAGGATTCGAAGCCATGAACAAAAATGGTGAAACTTTCAGACAAGCAATACATTCTCAATTCTTCATCATTTTCAAAAATAACAAGTTCATTGCACTCAGGGGAACATGCTTAGCCATTTAATAACTTAAAATAAAGGTTCTAGAAAAATTATTTCGCATGGCTACCTGAGATGAAGCTTTCAACCCTAGAGCTTTCTGATTGCTTTCTTGGTCCAAAGTGCCTCCAATGACCTCCCTGAAGAAGCTTTGATGCTTAGAGAGCTTTGAGGAAGGTTGGTTTGTGAGTTTGTGCTCAACTGGTCAGAAAATCGTGTTTTGTTTGTGAGGTGTTCTTGGCTGTTTTGGTGGGTGGTTTGTGATCAGTGATGGATTTGGAGATGAATGGTGGAAGAAGTTTGAAGTTTTGTTAAGTGTGTTGAGAGTTTCGAAAGAAAATGCAAGTGGGGTGATTTTTGTGAACTAGGGAAATGCTGAGGATTCAGGCTGAGTTCTTGTGTGTTATGGCTTGCATAAAGTCCACATATCAAGCTGTGATAGGTCTGTGGAGTTGGTGTGGGCTATGTTGATTGGTATGGGTGAAAATGCAAAAAGTCAAGGTTGGTTGTACTTTGAGGTATGGGCTGGTTCAGGCATGGTACAATGGGGTGTCTGGTGCAGCAAGGATCAAGGATGGCCATAGAAATCACTTTGAGGCAATTCAACATGTTTGTGAAATGTTATGGGAGGTTTTGCAAATTTGACAAAGTTTGGCCCTTTGAAGATTTCTTTATGTGCAAGTCATGGAATTTTGAAATTCTTTGGGCAATTCTGAGTTTTAGGCATTGCATAATGTTTGTATGATGATTAGAAGTCAATTTTAAGTCACAAAATGAATTGGCAAGAGGTTTTGCAAAAATCCCTCTTTGGCATGAAACTTGAAATTATGTGATTTTTGCCAACTTTGACAAGCCATAACTTGAGTTCCAAAATGAATTAGACCTTGTTCTTATACTTTTTGAAAAAGGAATGATCCAATCTACAACTTTCATGACCAATAATTTTTCATTTGAAGCATTTTTGGTTGACAAAAAAGGAGGTTGAAAAACTTTCCCAAAATGGAAAGTTTACATTACAAGTCATTTCCATTTTTGGCAACTTTTGGTTTATCCCACTTTTCTTCAAATTTGTGAACTTATAAGCACTTCAATGATCAAATAAAGACCATATAACTTCAATTTGATGAAAAATCCACTTTGGGTCCATGTTGGGGGGCCTCAGATGCCCTGATTTTGCTTTGACTTGCTCAAGAAGTTACCTAGTGATCAGATGACTTCCACAATGAATTTCTTCATCAAACATGGTATGTATGATCCTTATAACATATTGAGACCAATAGAAACATGAATGACCAAAAAACATTGGAGTTATGGCCTTTGAAACCAAAACCCTAATTTTAGGTCATATGTGCAGTTTAAACCCTAATTTTTGGAGTTATGGCCTTTGAATCCAAAAAAAAAATATTTTTGTTTCCTTTTGCTAACCTTTTTTTTCAGGAAGAGGAGCCATGTGAAAATACCCAAAAAATAGCAGTCCTACAGCTCGAACGAAATTTCACAGAAAAAGTCGAAGTGAATCCGCAGATAATTCAAATTTTTATCTGATCAAGGATTTCCTGAGTTAATTGATTCATTTAAAGAATTTCCAAGGATCATGTGTTCATTTCTTCGACGAACTACAAGAATCGGGTCGCCAAAACCAAGCAATCACATTTGAACAAAATATTCAAATTTTAGATTGGTTAACCGGTTAACCAAATACGTTAACTGGTTAACCAGTGCGAAATTTGAATATTTTATTCAAATTCAGCACCATTTGATCATTGATTTAATTGGAATATTCTAGATCCATTGATTTCTGATTTCTCTACATCACTTTGATCATTTCCTACCATAAACCCTCACTAATCACCACTCTTTTCCATTTCCCACCAAAATTCCAATTACCAAACCTAAATTCAAATTACCAAAGCAAACTCCATTCCACCAAATTTCCATACCTAAGGCCTTTAAATAGGACCACAATTTCATTCATTTGACAAGCTTTAGAGAGCCAAATTCACCTTGTAAAAATTTCTACAAGCTTTTGATAGCCACAAAAACTCTTGCAAACTACTTCCCCAACACCAAAATTCTCAAAAGCTCACTTTCTTTCTTTTGAAGTTATCAAGAATTCACATTGAATTCTTGATTAACTTGAGCTAAAACTTTATCATTTCATTCTCTTGTTCATCAATTGCAGTAGATCTAGCTTGGTTTGGTTCAATTTGAAGAAAAGCTTTTGGTAATTCCTCTTCTTCCACAAACCCATACTCACCATCAACCATTCAAGATGTAGATCTTTGGTTCCTTTGATTCTAGATCCTTTGGATCTTTATTTGTTGTTTGATTGCAGGGATTCCACTGTATTTTGGTTTTAAAATTCGTGCAAATTCAGATCATGATCATTAAACGTTTTGAGAGAATTTTGAAAATGGATCATGCTGATTTTCTGCATTTTTTCTGCTGTTGCTTCAGCGTTAACCGGTTAACCATATGCGTTAACCGGTTAACGCAAGTCAGAATTAACTTCTTGGCTTGTTTTAAGCCTCTTTGTTTGGTTCCTCTTTCTTCTCCTTCTTCCTCCTTTTATTTTTTACCTTGAGAAGCATTTTTGGGAGATATTTATCTTTAATTTTAATGGACTTTGGGTGTTGATTAGAGTAGTTAATGTTCATTAATTCAAAACTACCTTTAAGTGGATTATTTAATCCATTTAAGGTACTTTGCATTAGTGATACATTTTCATGCTTGAATCCACCAAAATGAGTTATTGAACTTAAAGATGTAAGAGTACCATAAATGTAACTCAATTTGGTTTTCATCTTTAGTTTTGTGCGGTATCGCGTCCGGATAACGATTTACATATCGATTATTTCGCATGCATTAGCACTAACATTATGCACCTTAATTAGTGGTGGCCGGCCTCATTTGTAGGGTAATTACTTCGTAAATTACTCGGTGATTTCTTAACATAGACCTAAATGTGTCCCGACTTCGGAATAAAAATCTAATTGGGTACTTGCACTTTCGTGGACCGGATTTCTCGTTGATCGTGTAATCCCAAAGTGGTTAATCATATTGCATCAAGAATCGAGACTTATGAATGTTTGATGCGTAGGTGCTTTGGGTTTCCCAATCGCCTTTCAAATTTCATTGAATTCGATTCGGTTTGCCTTGATTAATCGCTATAGTGTAAGATGCTAAGCGGATCCGGTTGCCTTCGATTTTGGTCACTTTTTCTTCTTGGTTGTGGTTGATTAAGTTCATCATACCATTTATTATGTAAATATTATTATACTATTATTACTATTAATATTTTAGATTCTTGCATTTTTATTTCTTTTGTTACTAACATTTAATTTCTTGCACTTTTATTGCCTTTCTTCTATTTTTCTTTACTCATCTATATCATGTTTATTATTTGCTCTTATTATTGTTGATTGATTTTCTATTTGTCCATTTGGACACAAAAACATTAATAAAGGATTAAACCTCTAAAAAACTTGTGACTTTAATTTGTGGACTTTTGGTTACTATCCTTAGCATTTGGAGTGGAGATTTGGACTTAGATTCTTAGGACACCTCCTTTGCTTTGATCTTCGAAAAGTTGGATTTAGCCTTTATTTGGCCATTTGCTAGCTTATAAGGATGGAACTCTTATGCTCATAATTTGGAATGTCATCAAGTTGGTTAGATCTTTCTTCCCTTATCTCTTTATTTTATTTTTTTAGGATAGTCCCTTCATCTCTTCCCACTTCTTAAATTTTCAAATTTTCTCCCTATTTTCAAATCCTCTTTGTTTTCAAACTTCAAACATTTTCGCAATGAAACCTTGACTTAGGTCAAGCGGTTTTACCTTTTCATTTCGCTTCTTAATAAATGCTAAACCACATAAGCATATCGAAACTTTCCTTTCAAAAATACTTTAAAAAATTCAAAACTCATTCAATTGTTTTTGTGCCCTCGTACACTTTTCTTTTTAACCATTTTCACATGTTTAGATATGATTCATTCTTTCTAGCGGAATTATTCTCTAAAGAATGACGACTTACCTTTACATTTTAAAATCAATTCAACACATTATTCTTTTCACATTTTATACCACGAACTACGAGGTTTTGATCTCGCATTGCACTTAGTGGGTACGTAGGCATGAGACAATCGTCTCTTCAAACACAAAAATATTAAAAAATAATTCTTTTCTCATCCCTCCTGTTGCACCCCAAAATTTTCCCTCCACAAGACAAGACATTGTGTACTAAGAGGTTCACAAGGTTCACAAAGTTCACAAGACATCTCATGAGGTTCACAAGGTTCACAAAGTTCACAATCAGTCAGAAAGTTTGACAATTCCCTCAGACAATGCATCCTCCTAAGCAAGGCATCTTAAACTAGGGTTTTGACTTTCATCAGGCTAAATGGACTTCCAAGACTTCAAGTGAGCTTCATAGCATCCTATATGTGTTCAAGAATCCCCATGTCAAGTTTCAAGACTTTCCCAAAAGATTTGCTCAGTCAGATGATCAGATAGGTTAAAATCAGTCAAAGTAGTTAAAGAGTCAAACTGAGGTCAACTGTGGTCAAACCAAAGTCAAACTTCATGATTTTTTTCCAACATCAAGTATATGAGGTAAAATTCATCATTTTATCAAGGGTTGATCATGATTCATCAAGGAGATTTCAGATCATCAAGAATCAGGAATTTCTAAATTAGGGTTTTCATAGGAAAAGTCAATTGAACTTTGACCAGCCATAACTTTCACATGCTTCATCAAATATTTTCCATCCAAATCTCATTTTGAAGGAAATTGAATTCTCTACAACTTTGTGTCTCACAAGACAAGCCCAAAAATGCTCCATTTGGAAGGTATGAGCTAAGACATTATAGGTCCTTTTAAAAGTCAACAAAAAGTCAACAACTTCCAAAGAGCATAACTTGAGAATGGTAAAAGATATGGACATGAGACCAAAGAGGTTGGTTAGAGGACTCTTTAAGCTTTCCAAAATGTCCAAGAACATCTTCATAGAATTAAAATTGAAGGATTTGTGCCCTTGCAAAGTTGGGAAATTTTTGAGAGGTTTATGAAGCAAATGGGGTCTTAAAACCATAATTCACCAAATGGGCTTGCTTTTTTGTGATCCAATTAGTTCCATGACATCATGCACGAAATTAAATTAATTTATTCATAATTTTATTCATTTTATTTTTATTTATTATGATTTTTTATGTTAAAAATCATTTTAAATTCAAATAAAATAAAAAATAATGGATATTTAAATTGATTTGGTTTCTAGAAAGTCTTAAATCATATTTGGACTTGATTGATACAAAAATAATAAGGATCATACCAAAATAGCAAGGCTAGATCAAGATATTTCAAAATTTAAGAGCTAATCTTTTTCAATCTCCCAAAGATCAAATATCCACAAATTTGTTAAAGATTTTGACCTAATTCATTCACCCATATATAAACAACATGATGCCAAGCACTATTCACGAATTTCCAGCCTCTTACACATTGTTCAAACTTCACAAAAACCATTCAAAACTCAAATTCGGTTTTCTCATTACAAAGCATTTTAAGGTATTTTAAGAACATAGGAAGGATCCTTGGACATCACTGATCATGTATCAATACTCATATGCATCCCAAACCTCATGAATGGCTTAAACCGAATCAAACTTTTAACACTTTTATGAATTTTTTGTTCTCATATATATATGCAATATAAATTGAATTTGATCATGGTTTTGTGTTTATGACAAGCTCGTGATTGTTTCTGGGAAATTTAATTTGATTTTTGGTACAGGTTTGAAGAATCACCATTGCTAGGGTTTTTCGGCCAATTTTAGGGTTCAATGATTTAACAAATATAAATTATTTCTAAAGACATAGAATGGTTGCAAATGTCATTAGGAATTCAATGGTGTTCTTAATTTTGTGAAATTTTGCTGTTTGGTTAGAGTTTGATATTCGCATGTTTACCTATGAACAAAAATCGCAGGAAAATTCGTGGATGAATTCGCAGGTAAATGCGAAGGTCAGGAGGTAGAAGATGAAGTTGCCTGGCGCCAAAATCCATTTTGAAAAATTGATTTAAAATATTATGTGTTGTTTATGGATGTATGTTAAAAGCGTCGTAGTGGCTCAGTTGGTTTGCGCGTATGGCTGGTGAATGAATGGTCCTGGGATCAAAACCTCCCCAGGCCATTTTGCTTTGTTTTATTTTTTTTGAGAATTTGCGCAGGATAAGCAACAAAAGGATTGCTGCCTGATTGGTATTCACAAGCGCGCACGCAGTCCAGTGGAAGGCAGGCTGGTCTAAGGGTGTTGAAGCCTAGGGCGTGGGTTCAATCTCTGCCCCAGGTAAGTTTCAGTTTTTTTTGTTTTGTTTTATTTACTTGTTTTGTTAATTATTTATTGTTAATAATCATGTTTAATATATATATTTAAATAATTCTAGGAAAATAATATGTAAATATTTTATATTTTCTAAAAAACCTCTAAAATTATTTTCTAAATTCTAAACCTAGTTTTTATTTATTTATTATATACTTAAATCAAAATATGTATATATTTATTATTAAATTAATATTGTAAATTAAATTAGAAACCCTAATATTTTATATATATATATATATATATATATATATATATATATATATATATATATATATATATATATATATATATATAATTCTAACCCTAATTTCTAAAAAAACCTAATTTCTTTTAAAACTTTAATTTCTTACTTTAATTATTTTTGTTTAAATATTATACTTAATAAATATTTCTAATATATATAATTAAATCATTAATCGTGTTTTATTTTGTAAATAAATTATTATATCCTTATTATTTTATTTTCATCTTAAAAATTCTTTAAAAGTTGTTTGTTTAAATCTAAAAAATATTTAATTGAGTTATATATATATTTTATATTATTACTAACCTTTTCTTCTTATTATTATCACTAACCTTTTATTTTAATTGTTTATTTTATTATATAATTATTATTTAATTTGCTTTTATTATAATGTAACTCTACAAGCTATGTAATAGTCGTAGTATTTTACTGTTTATTTATTTATAAATATATTGCTATGGTTAGTAAAATAGGGAGTGATAACATGTTTGTATTTTAAAATTAATTTAGATCACTAATTATAAGATAAATATATGAACTTATACACGCACACACGTAAGTCGATCTTTGATCGCCATCTCACTTCTTAAGGTTATCCCTCATGTTGCCTAAATAAAAAGGTCAAGTAAGGTGTCTTAAAGCAAGGTCCCTTCTCCTAAAAATATCATCTAGTCCCTTTACGATTATAAGATCAAGTCCCTTCGATGTTGCCTTCGTGAATGATCTTGTCCCTTTCGAATAAAAGATGATAAGTCCCTTCGTATTGCTAAGACACCTTACAGTTGCCTAATCACATATGACCCTTCACATGTCCCATACAACATCCAAGGTAATGACTACCTATTCCTTAATAATAGGGATAGTCTTACCATTGAAAGAAAATTTAAGAACAGAAAAGATTCAAATTAGGGTAGGTTCCTCTTAAGTACTTGCTCACTCATTCAAAAAAAAAAAACATTTCATAAACACTTCACATTTTCAAACAATTTTCAAAACAAAGTCTTTATATATATCTGTACAAGGATCATTATAAAGTACTTAAGAAAATTTTTAATCACACACTGCACTTCTCAAAACATTTTAAAGTGAGCTAAGTAACTAAGAGCCCATGGATAACCATGGATGTAAAGGGTGCTAACACCTTCCCTTTACATAACCTACCCCCCGAACCCAAAAATCTTTTAAGGTCTTTCCTGTTCTTTTATGCCCTTTCCTTTGGATAAAATAAAAGTCGGTGGCGACTCTTGCTATCCACAACATTTAACTAAAGTCAGTTCTCCCGCCGTGTTACAGAACTGGCGAATCTGCTGGGGATTTAATAAAAGAGGGGTACCCTTAAGAATTAGATCACTTTAAAATTGTTTGCCTTGTTTGCTTTATACTTATCTGTTGGGTGCTCTTATGTGTGAAAGATCCTAACCCGAATCTAGTGTACCTTAGGTAAATAGCAATAGACCAAGGAAACTATACGGCGTATACCGATATGGTTGATCTGGTGGCCATAGTTAGTGTGACTTCTTGGTTGGTGCTTATGTTCCTTAAGTCAAGTTGAGGATAATATGAGGCTGCCATATGTTGTCAATGCACTAACTAACTTTTAGAACCCTAGTCATCCCATCTTGGCCTTTAGAAAAGTAGTGAGATAACCGGCTTTGGTGCAGACTGAAGTTGGTTGATACTCGATACTACGCTCATTGAGATTCTAAACTTGGAGGTTTTTGGTTGGCAAGTAAGTTGCCTACTGAACAACCACCCTTGTGAAGGATCAATGATATTGAGATCCCTTAGAACCTGGTTACTTTGTAGGACAGGATGAACCAACTAAACTTCAGGGGAGGGTACTTACCTTTGAACCTCATGCAAGCCTTCAAACCTAGGGCTATTGTGTGACTTGTTTGTGTGTGCCACATGTTTGTGATTGAACATAACATCGTAACATCATCATGCATCATAAGCATAGCATTTTCACTAACTGTCGTACCTCAGAAAATACGATCCTCGCGAATGCGGTCGCGACTGGGCTGACTTGAGAGTCGCCACCTAATTTTGATTTATTCCCAAAGAGGGAAAGGGAAAATATAGATAAAACCCGGGAAGAAAGGATAAAGACAAGGTCATCGTAACCATTGTCGGGGTTCGGTAGTCGGTTATGCAGGGGGAAGGTATTAGCACCCCCTACATCCATCGTACTCGATGGGAACCTTCTAAGTTGTCACGCGCGAAAGTATGTCTATGCCTAATGAATTACTTGCTAAAAGAGGAAAAGGATTTAAGTTTTATTATCTTTCTTTAGGAGTCGAATTGCACTAAAGGCTATGGGTAGTTTATTCCGAACCAACAAATCAAGTGTCTTGCGACGGAATAATCGGAGCGAATAACGAGAGCTCGTAATCCTCCTTTCTACCACTTAAGGCTCCTGGCGTACAATTTCTCTCATATTGTTAAAGTGTTTTAATGCCTAAGACCACTTGACGTTGGATCAAGGGTTTGGATTTGAAGAAACATTTTGGTAGGTCGATTGCGAGGCATAAAGCGATCGCGAAGGGTGAGTGCAAAATGGAGGTTAAGGGTTAAGTGGTTACGTGAGAACGATTCCTAATACTATGCTAAAGTGGAGCCGTTGGAGCTCGAATTAAACCGGAAGCGTCAAAAATATAGCTCTTTAACTATCTTAGAATCAATTCACAGTTAGAATCATCCTATGAGAAGTCACGCATTACTTTTATAATCAAATAATTATTTAAATAAAAGAAATGCGATAAAAATAATAATTAGTCTCATATTGATTTAAATAACATCGATTTGTTGAAATCGAATATTTAAATTATTTGTTATATCATCGACCATAAAAATAAAATAAAGTCGCAATAATAATAAAATAATAGTTTGGCCTCATATTTAATTTAAATAACGTCGATTTATTTGAAATCGAATATTTAAATATTTATTCATCGGCCAAAATAAAATAAATTGAGATAATGAGAAATAATAAGAAAAGTAAAAGTGTGGCCTCAAATTAGGGGATAACGTCGATTTATTAGAAATCGAATATCACCATTTATCATTGGTCGATTAAATAATAAAGTCGATAAATAAAATGGATCTAAAATTAATTAGAAAACCAATAAAATAATAGAAAACGGTCCCATATCAATTTGGACAATGCCGATAAATCGAATGTCACAAATCGGATAATAATATCATAGACCAAATAATAAATCAATCAATATATTGATAAAATAATAATAAAGAGAAATCGGCCTCAAATTGATTTAGACAACGTCGCGTAATGGAATGTCGATAAATCATATTTTTATCATAGGCCCCAAAATAATAAATATAAAATAACGGATAAAAATAATGAATCGGTCTCAATTTAATGGATAACGTCGATTAATAATCGAATATCACATTTTATCATTAACCGAATAAATCGAATAATCGATTATAATAATAGCGAAAAATAAAGAAAATGGCCTCATGCCGGTATCGATAACGTCGAATCAAAAAATGATTGAATGTCGATACCATAATTATATCATCGGCCTTAATAAAAATAAACAAGAGATTTATTAACAAACTTTTCTTTTAAGACAATTTTTTATATCAAAGAGATAAACAAAAATAAAAAAACATAATATTTTTATCAAGAAAATAGCAAAAAGAAAGAACATGGGTTGTCTGAACTTTAAGATGGGGCGCAGGCCCACCGGTGTAAACCCACATCCAACTGAATTTGGGTCATTAGGATCCAACAAAACCATCATTGATGGATGACCCGCATGGAAAACTGATGAAATTTTGTTTTCTGAAAATTAAACATAAAACATAAACCAAATCCTTGTTGTCTTCTTCAGACCTCTTACCGAAAGCATGAACGATTTTCAACTCAGTGATACCAACCTCGTCGTATCATTAAACAACCAAAACAAAAAAACAGAGAAACCATCACATGGAAACAACAAATCCGGAAGAACCTTAACCCCCAATCTGAAAACCCTAAGAATACCAACTTCGTCGTACTCATCGCAATCACATCATATAGTAATCAACTCAGAGTAAATAAACGACAAAGAACTCAAGGAGATACCGATTGAAATGCGTCGAAGCTCAACGAAAAGGCATGAGCTCTTTCTATGCTTGGGTGTTCGTCTAAATCCGCTTCTTCTTCCTTGCCTTCGTCGTGATTTATCGCTACTCAGGTAGGGTTTAGTTCGAGTTTAATTGGGTTTCTATGTAAGGCTCAATCAACAGCTCAAAAATGAGCTTTAAGTAGAGGTTTTCTGGGGATAATTTCACAGATTGATATTAAGGTTTTTCAGGTGTTTTTCTCCTTCTCTTTGTGTGCGGCCTCCTTTTTTCAATGATTGAGGGGGTTTTATTGGAGAAATTAGGGTTGAGGTGGTGTGAGGATCCGAGAGAAATTCATTGCCCATCATGTGTAGGATCTGTGAGGTGTGAGCTGTGAAATCATCAATCCGTTAGAGGGAATCTTCAGGTGATTTCGTAGGATTGTGTGGTCCCGATTATTTGGTGAGTCATAGAACTTGTTTGTTTTTAGTGATTTGGACAATCTTCTGGAAACAAAGTGGTCCCTGCTGAGTTTTAATTTCACCGTCTACTTTTACTGCCGTTAAAATCATGAAATCACTGCTGCATAAACTCTGTGTAATTGTTGTTTACTTTCTTGCCTTTGACTTTTTGCTTGGATTATTTTTGTGATGAGCAGAGTTTGGAAGCTAGGCATACGAAGCTCGCGTTGACGCAATACTTGGAGAAGCTGGAGTTGAAGAAATATTCAGATGAGAAGAGACAATGGAAACTTGGTTGTGGATGAAGAATCCGGTTTTGATATGACTGTTAATGCATTTGGCAAGTTTTATTCATGGATTGTTCGCCTTCGAAAGTTCAAGATACTAGCTTCTGCATATGTTTTTTTTTTACTTATTTGAACTTGGCACGTTAGAACCACAGCTGGGAATTATCAATTTACACTTGCACCATGAATTCTCAATTGGCATTTGGTACCTGCATAGATGAAGTTTGGCTGCTGCAAATGCTTGACGGCAAAGTCGTACGCATGCCAGGTTTGGCTATAATCATGGATTTTTATGCCCTGATTTGGATCCACTCTTGATGTATACTGATATGACAGGTTTTCTTGTGTGCAGTTGGTTGCAGGCATTTCTAGGCATGGTGCTCTTCACTTGTTCTTTCAAGTCTGACATCTCTGGAATATTTTTTTGAAACAAAGTAATATGTAATGAATTTTTTTGAAACAAAGTCTTAAATCTCAAAACAATTTGCAACTATCCTGACTTGAATTGTCTTCATGCTAGGATTCTAATAATCAAGTTAAAATTGTGTGACAGGTTTCATTCATAAGACTCATGTGCCAAAGCTTCCTTAACCAAAAAACAGAAGATGGTGTGATGGATAACTTAGGCATGATTGTCTTGGAGAAAACATGATCATGATCTTGAAGAGATGAAAGCTGGTGTATAGGAATGACCTCATGAATATTTTAAGACTTTGCTTGTTCATGTGGTTGTAACTTGCTTTGACTTGTACACTAATTTTGCATGATCTTGCAGGTTTTGAAGAGCTGAATGAGGAAATTGGTGAGACTTAATATGAAGAAGTTGGTGAGGGAATTGTCATGAAGGTATTGTTTTCTTTTGTTTACTGATGACAAGTCTCATGCCATTGGAATTAGGAGTCTGCAAGTAAGAGAAACAGAGCTCAATAGAACACTAGCATGATATTAGTGATAGCGGTAGCTTTGGAAGGTAGCTTGGAGAAGGATCATTCTGAATAGTATAGGCTTGTACTACTCTGTTTCTTTCACATCTTATACCTACAAATGTTTGGATGTGGAATTTGTATGGCTGGTCTGTCATGAGGTAACCGCAAGTTTCGTTGATGTCAATGGTTGGATGCCTTGCATTTTAGATTGCAATTTGGTGCTGATTCTGTCTGTTCTCTGTAGGTTTTGAAAAGTCATGGAGTATCACATAGGTATGCTTTCGTCATCTTCCGCATTGAGGTACCTATTTCTTTGTGGTCTTTTGTATGTTGCCATTTGTGTGTATTGAGAATCATCATACATCTTAACATTGTACAACTGCTACTGTCATGACCTTCATGGCTTTTAAATGATCCCTAGTTTTCTAGTTATGATTATTGCATTTCAAATTGAGCAATCACAACATGTGGAAAGTTGTTTATATATGGATCCGCCTTTGGCTTAATACTTGTTGGTTTATGACTGACGGTAATACACTCTTATGCAGGCATTCTGTAGCAAACTTGGATATGGATGGCGAGGACTTTGCAAAATAATCGTGTCGTTGTCTTGAAATAACTTGTATAAACATTAACAACCATCAGCTTCAAATAAGTATTGTATCTTGTAATCACAATCTGCAACTTTATGTCTGCTATAGAAACCTAGTCTTCATTTTTGTTCAAGACCGACCTTTTTCAAATTCTCTACATTTGTATTATTGTAACTGCTTGTAATGTGATGATTTGACATAATAAATGAGACTTGTTATAATCTTGGGCATTTGATTCAAATTGAAACAAGAGTACCGCTAACGCAGTAATTGTACAAGTAAAACAATCCCTCAGTTAATCCTACATCCTGTAACCGTTCAACTCCCAACATGCCATGAATTTAATGATCACTTTAATCTAGGCTTAGCACCTTATAGTACAACAAACATGGCTAGCTTAGCAACTAGCTTGTAATCCCTTTGAGACAAATGATCATGACCTGGACTCAAACAAATAATCTTGGACACAACCTATGTCACAATTCAAAATCTCGAGCTTAAATTGCATTAATGGTACATTTTCTAAATAGGAGCCCAAGTGAATTTTATTCATGCCTCTATTCAAAAATATTGGGAATGGCCCAAATAAAATTGATCTGCATCACTTGATAATTCTCAAATCTCTGACACATTTGAATTCAATTCAACTTGATCTTGACAAACTTGATTGAACTATAGCCAATCTTTGATGATAAAAATAATAAAACAAAATGAAACTAACAATCCATATATATTCTTCTTCTTTTTTTGAATTTTTCTGAATAACAATAGCTATTAATGAAACTACAAATAATATTAAAAAAAATTATATGAATAGGACAAATTTGGGGTATGACAGATGCCCCTATCTAATTGCCTTGAACCCGAGAAAGTGAACTATTGCAAAGCGTTCGATTCTCTAGGGTAAAAGTCAATTAGATATAAGAAAATCCAAAATTTGTCCGATGCAGAATGCAATGCGATGATGAAACATGAGATGCATGTATGGATACCATTGCTAGGGATGAATGTATAAGACATAAAGTCTATGGAGAATGATGAAATGATAAGAATCTACTGAAAACAGTAATGTAGGAAAAGTGGCTGGGGATACAAGATATTTCTGAAAATTTGTATGGACAACAGAGAATAATCAGGAATACTTGAGATGAGAGAAATAGACCAATAGAAAGGTACATCCAGAAAAATCTATGGATGCACAAACACCAAATTTGGAAATCAACGCCCGAAACATCTAGAAGAATACTAGATGTGGAATGAGGCCAAATTATGAAAGTATTCAACTTGAAATAGAGATTCTCTCCGAATTTCTCAATGGGATGAACCGGAGAGAGAGAGATTAGGATAAAACCCTTAATACGGTTGTTAGAAGAACGCACTTTGAAATTTCTCAAAGGGATTAACCGGAGTGAGAACTTCGAAGGAGACAAATAGCTTCTCAATGGGAAAAACCGGATTGAGACAGTTGAAGGAAATAAGAATTTCTCAATGGGAACAACCGGATAGAGAAATTAGAAAGAAACAAGTAACTTCTCAATGGGAACAACCAGAGTGAGAAAGTTAAAAGAAATAAGAGCTTCTCAATGGGATTAACCAGAGTGAGAACTTAGAAAGAAACAAATAGCTTCTCAATGGGAACAACCAGAGTGAGAAAGTTAAAAGAAATAAGAGCTTCTCAATGGGATTAACCAGAGTGAGAACTTAGAAAGAAACAAATAGCTGTCATACCCCAAATTTGTCATACATGTTTAATCATTTTCATCTTACTAATTATTAATCAAAATCCCAAAAAAATGTATGTTTGTTGTCTTACTGGGTGATTTAAGATTAAGTATTGCAAGGATGAAACAAATTTTGTCAAGGCTATCAAGATAGGAGGTTCACATTGAAGAGCGGGTTTATCATAATTCAAGTGTATACGTGTGAAGGAATTTTCAATTGCACAGTGTAGCTTGTGCTAAGATTGTTATTTGATCAAGAAATAGTTCACATCATTTAAAATGGTCTAAACTTACATTGAAAAAGTTCCAAGGCGATGCGTGGGAATTCTTTTTTTTTATGATTCCTAAAACTAAGGATTGTCATGAGAAGTCATCTTAAGGATTAATTGAATTTTGATTCATATTTTGGATTGTGATGTCGAGAAATCATCACTTGGTTTTACAGCAAAATTATTCGAGAGATTATCACTTCACAATTCTAGCATGAGATTTAAATACCATTTAAGGATAATTCAAGTAATTGTTCTTACGAGACAAGCTCAAGTTTCATTCCAAAGGATCATTTACAAGAGGTATAGTCCATTTACATCACTTTGCTAAAATAAAAATAAGATCAAGGCTCAACCAACCAATGCAATACACATCTCCTAGTCAATCTACTAAATGTCACACAACAAGAAGTTGCATCCATATTCAAATCATGACACCAATTGCGACAATTCATGAGAAATAATAAAGGTGTTTCATGTCTTCAAAGTTCAAGAAATAATACAAATTGTTTAATGTTGAATCATAAAAAAAAGAAGAAAAAGGGTATGCTAGAACTTCTACAAGTATCGTGAAGTAAAAGCTAAGCTTTTCTAGAAATCTGTGAGAACTTGGTTCCTTGTGCCAAGTGGCCTCCGAGATACGCATGACATGGAGTGAATGCGTGCGTTTAGAAAAATGTCAGAAAGAAAGCAGCATGAAAGCAGGGTCATCAAAACACCATCAATAAGGTTCTTGTGATTACCATGAAAGTTCAATTAAACCATAGCCCAAAAAATATCCTTTACTCCATGACTTCGCGACCAAACCGCCAGGATTCTTCCCCCTCAAGCAAAGTCTCCTCATGTCACAAAACAAAGAATAGACAGAATCAGTGCTAAATTATAATCCAAAATGCAAGGCATCAAATCATTGACGTCAACGAAACTTGCGGTTACCTCATGACAAACCAAAAGCCCTCGCATTTTGTCGCCATTATATGAAAGGAAGGCTCAATGAGGGTGATAGGTGCAAGTTCTCCATGACACTGTTTCGGAAACAAAATCCAAGCCATGTGATGATTGTCCATATGAATACCAACTCTCCATGTATCCTTGTTCCAATTTAGTTTCTAATTGGCTCTTGTACTAGAGTTCATGATTGTTTGTTTTTTGCACCTGTCTTCTAGAAGCCTAGCATCATAGAAAATCATAAACCAAAATCAGAAATGTTCACACGATAGCAAGGATGATTACAATTCGTTCAAAGAGTCGTCACAAACATGGCAAGAACAATGGACATTAGATTATGCAGAATCATTGATACACACAAAGGAAGAAGTTGACCTGAGCATCGATATTCGAAGCGTGGATTTATGCAGCAACAGCAAAATCCTGGGGTTTTGCTCATCCAGTTGATGGATCTACATATAGTTACAGTCAGCTACCCGCCACTGTTTATAGCCAACCAACACGGGAAGGTCTCACTAATTGTAGCTCACAGGCAGACTCGTAAAAATGTCCGACCTGCCATACAAAAGTGAAAAGAGGATTACACTCAAGTGAAACATAAAAGTTACAACAATAACATGTCCTGTTTGCGCAAGCATTAAGGATGAGTGTAGTAAAAGTTCATTGAGAATTAGGCAAGGTAGATACCAATGAGAATCATGGCGCATGAAATTCAAATGAGTATCAGTTACATATGAAAAAAGAGCAACCAGACAGAAGAAGAAAGTCAGGGGATTTAATGCATGATACCATAATTCGAGGCACTGATTCGAGTTCGGCACAAGAAAGATGCTTCATCCCAGCTTTCTTCATGAGCCAATGAAGCTGATTCATAACAAAGTCTTGTTACATCGGAAAAATGAGTGACAGCATAGTTTAAGGAGTCTTGGAATCTACACAAATGGAGTCATGACCATAAGAATGTTATGTTAGTAAGCATCATCTGCAGCAGTAAAATAACAAGTTTACAACGCATACTAAGAGCCTACAAATGGAGGAATTCAGAAAATAGTACGCAAGCAAACCTTTCCAAGTTCCAGCTATCTTCACACCATGGCTGAGTTTCAAGCCAACTCAAGTCATTCCTACATGATTTGTATCCATGCCATCTCTTGTAAGCCAAGCCAAGCCGGACTATCTCGCAAATCCTACGAGCAATCTCAACAAGTCTCTTCAAACTTGGAAGACAGACCCAATGCAGACTGTAAGTTGTATTGCTTATCGCCATCGATGGTAAGAGGGGTCCGCGTACCATCTACAACTTCCTTCTTCAACTGCTTCAGAATTCAAACTTTCATTTACTTGCAGCAGCCTGTCTAATGCAAGAAAAGCAGTCGTCGCCCATTTGGGAACCTGGTCTTCCTCCCCTTGATCAAGACTTGAATCCCACTGAAAGAGAACGTCTGACACAATTTTGATGAAGCCATGGCCTCGTTAAAAATTAAAGAAAGAACGTGAAACAGTGCAGCCAGCATAGTATCATTTCCATGACTAGAAACCAAAGCCACAAAACCTGTAATAACAGACACATTAGGAAAGAAATAATTGATCAAAGCCAATGCCCAAAATCTGTCATATCAGGAGCACAACAAGTCATTATTGCACGAAACTTAAACCAAATGATCGTGTCAATTCCAAGTTTGTATCAGAATGTTTCTCTTTGTATGTTTGTCATGTAAAAATTCTTCATTTTTTCAAGCCTCATGTTTATCCAGCCTCATACTCAGCTCTTTGCTTCAAGGTGTAGCAGGACAGCTTATTTGACATCGTCATCGTCAAGGTATCGCGTTGAAATGTTCCAACTGCAAGCATAGTCAAGCTTAAGTCAAGCAATAAGTCAGAAAAAGAATTAAATTGTCAGTCACAACAGAAGTCATTAGCAGTAAAAGTAAAATTACAGCAGTGAAAATCGTATGGGACCACCTCTTCTAGAGAAATTTCCAGCTAACACTACAGACAAAGATTGAGTCACCCTCAGCTGGTCCCCACACAATCCCATAGAATTCCACTCAGAGATTCTTTCTAACAGAATAAGAAATCCCAGCTCACAAGTTCACACGATTATCCTCACCGTTATTCTCAAAATTCCAGAACCACCCTCACTGAGATCACTCTATAAAACCTCAATCATTGACACTGAAAAGGGAGCAGCTACACAAATATTTGGAGAAGGCGCAAACAATATACGCTATTCTCCCCTACTCCCATTCTTCAACCCGCCGTTCCTTCTTCACAAAGAGAAACCCTAAACAAAGCTCAAGCACAGAAAACCCTAGCTACACCAAAAAACACAAAACCAGAAAAACCAGAGAGTGAGATGAAATGAGATTCAAACCGCATAAACCTCTCATGCTTAATCCATAAACCAACTACCCACTCTAAACTGTTTGTCAAACCAAATACAGAGAGAAAGAATCGCATAACTGAGAAAGATTCGAGTTAAATCGCGAGAAATCACCAACCGTTAATCTGAGTGTAGATGTTTAAGAATTGGCAGAATTTTTGACCAAACAAGAAATGTTAAATTCAGTTCAGAATGTCCTATCAGATGTTGGGACATTATCAAACAGAGTATGTGAATTTATTTCAGGATGTCTCATCAGATGTTGGGACATTATGTGAATAAATTAAGTTCAGTTTTTCAGGATGTCCCAACAGATGTTGAGACATCTCAGACCTGCTACCAGAATTAATTAATGATTAACTGATCAGAGATATTTAAGGAGAAGTATCTGGAATTAATTAATGATGGATAAAAACAGAACAAGGCGCATCTGTAGGGTGTTTTATATTGAAGATTCAGATTAAAACAGAAGACCTAATGCACCTAGAATATAGGAAGTAACAAACCCTAAATTCAAGGTGACAGCTGCTGCACATTAGGGCTGGATCATTCTACAGAAAGCCCAAAATTCAGATATCTATTTAAACAACAGAAACTCATAGAATTGAGTACGAATTTGAGAAGACCAAATAGGGTGTCTAGAGTTTTAATAGCAGGTTGTTTTTATTGTACCACTTTATGAGCTTTTAAGCAAAAGTGCATTTGTGACTTGATTGAAACTGTGAAGTAAGATCAAGTTGTATTGTTTGAAGGATGTCTTCAATTTCTGTAAACTTGTAAACTTGATCACTGTGTGATTGAGGGGGAGTGAGTAGGGTACTCTTATCTAAGTGAGTCTTAGGTAGAAATTGCATTGGGTAAGTATTAAGTGATAGATTAAACAGGGTGGTTTAAGTCTAGAATTAATATTACTAATAGTGGATTTCCTCCTGGCTTGGTAGCCTCCAGATGTAGGTGTGGTTATACACTGAACTGGGTTAACAAACTTCTGTGTTGTTTACTTTTCTTGCTGTTTAAGTTTTGGTTAAATTTGTCAAATGTCCTATTAAGTGTTGGGACATCTCTTAGGACATCTCATACCTGATCACAGAATTTCACTGAGAAAAACCGAACGAGCTGTGAATCCGCAAGATCAAAACACCAAAAGACACCGAGCTTGAGTGAGATAATACTGTGAAAACATTTGAGAGTGAGCCGTCAACTGAAAGTCAATCACAAACCATATCGGGAGGTCGGCGAATTCGAGCGAGAGATTGGAGAAGCTGATTTCGAACTCGCACAAGCAGAAGAAACTGAAACCATTTCTCGGAAAAGGAGAAGATGTTCGTTGATTTGAAAAGGTCGTGGTGAAACCGGTGTTGATTGACAGCGGCGTGAACAAAGGTAAAGCTGGTGGTAAAAGCGTTCCCTGTTCTGATATTAGGTCTTTATCTATTTCCTTTTACACTTTGATTTTTTATCAGAGAAAGAGATTTGATATACTGCTTCTTCTTAGTTTTGTTTTGACCGATGAGTTTTTTTTTTTTTATTTAAAATCTTATGTTATTTATTATTTTATGGATAATTTTCTGAGATGGGTTTTGCCCATTCGTTTTTGCTAGATAGACTTTATCTTCATTTAGTGTCTCCTCTCTTTTATTTAGACTTTCTTATTTTTTAGATTCATTCTTATTGATTTATTATTTTTGGGTCAATGATATAACCGCGTTTCCTTGATATTCGGTTTACCGACGTTATCGGAATCGTTATGAGACCATTTTGTCTATATTAATTCGTAAGTATTTTATATATTCATTTTTATTATTTATATTCATTTTATTAGGGCCAATGAAATAATTATGACCTTTTGATATTCGATTCTAAATCGGCGTTATCAAGGTTGTTATGAGGCCATTTTCAATTTTATTATTCATTATTATTTAATCGATTATTCGATTTATTCGGTTAATGATAAAAATGAGATATTCGATTATTAAATCGACGTTATCCATTAAATTGAGACCGATTCATTATTTTTATCCGTTATTCTATCTTATTATTTTGGGCCTATGATAAAAATATGGTTTATTGACATTCCAATTAGTGGCGTTGTCTAAACCAATTTGAGGCCGACTTTTCCTTATTTATTGTTTCATCGATTTATTGGTTTGTTTATATTTATTATTTGGTCTATGATATTATTATCCGGTTTGTGACATTCGATTTTATCGACGTTGTCCAAATTGATATGAGACCGTTTCCTATTATTTCTTATGGTTTCTAATTAATTTTAGATCCATTATTATTTACCGACTTTATTATTATTTGGCCAATGATAAATGGTGATATTCGATTTCTAATAAATCGACGTTATCCCCTAATTTGAGGCCACACTTTTATTTTTCTTATTATTTCTCATTATCTCAATTTATTTTATTCCGGCCGATGAATAAATATTTAAATATTCGATTTCAAATAAATCGACGTTATTTAAATTAAATATGAGGCCAAACTATTATTTTATTATTATTTCGACTTTATTTTTATTTTTATGGTCGAGGATATAACAAACGATCTAAATGTTCGATTTCGACAAATCGTTATCATTTAGATTACTATGAGACAAATTCTATTCTTTTTTTTATCGTATTTTTTTCTATTTAAATAATTATTTGATTATAAAGTAATGCTCGACTTCTCATAGAATGATTCTAACTTTGAATCGATTCTAAGATAGTTAAAGAGCTAAATTTCGACGCTTTCGGTTTAATTCGAGCTCCAACGGCTCCACCTTAGCTTAGTATTAGGAATTGTTCTTGCGTAACCATTTAACCCTTAACCTCCATTTTGCACTCATCCTTCGCGATCGCTTTATGCCTCGCAATCGACCTACCAAAATGTTTCTTTAAATCCAAACCCTTGATCCAACGTCAAGTGGTCTTAGGTAATAAAATATTTTAATAATATGAGAAAAATTGTACGCCACGAGCCTTAAGTGGTAGAAAGGAGGATTACGAGCTTTCGTTATTCGCTCCGATTATTCCGTCGCAAGACACTCGGCTTGTTGGTTCGGAATAAACTATCCATAGTCTTTAGTGCAATTCGACTCCTAAAGAAAGCATAATAAAACTTAATTCCTTTTCCTCTTTAGCAAGTAATTCATTAGGCATAGACATTCATTTCGCGCGTGACAACTTAGAAGGTTCCCATCGGGTACGATGGATGTAGGGGGTGCTAATACCTTCCCCCTGCATAACCGACTTCCGAACCCCGACAATGGTTACGATGACCTTGTCTTTATCCTTTCTTCCCGGGTTTTATCTATATTTTCCCTTTCCCTCTTTGGGAATAAATAAAATTAGGTGGCGACTCTCAAGTCAGCCCAGCCGTGACCGCATTCGCGAGGATCATATTTTTCGAGGTACGACAATAGCTTCTCAATGGGAACAACCAGAGTGAGAAAGTTAAAAGAAATAAATTGAATTTCTCAATGGGAACAACCGGAGAGAGAAACTCAAGAAAACAAATTGAATTTCTCAATGGGAACAACCGGAGAGAGAAACTAAAAGAAATATAGGAATTTCTCAATGGGAACAACCGGAGTGAGAAATTAGAAAAGATTGTATTGAACTTTCCCGATGGGATTAACCGAAAAGAGAAATCTGAAGAAAAAATGAATTTCTCAATGGGAACAACCTGAATGAGAAACTTGAAAGTAGTAATAACTTCTCAATGGGAATAACCGGAGTGAGAAAGTTGGTTCCAGGAATAATATTTGATGAAAGACAGTGTGACAGACACGACTGCTTTGGTAGGTGCCAATTGAGTTAGACTTTGACTTTTGGTGATTGCCAATGGAAATTGGACTTTAAGGGTGCCAAACAAAGTTGGACTTTGACCACAAGGTAAGATGACAAGACCTCGGGAAATGCATATGAGCACCAAGTAAACTTAGAGCTATGCTTGATATGAAATTGTATGATGTAAATGGTCAATGCTTGCGATGCAAATGCTAAGACCACGGGATAAGACTCTTTTGGAGAGGTGCGGCTGAAGTAGCTGATTCCACAACACAGTGAACTTTTGCCAACTATAACCTTTGAAAGATGTCTTGAACACAACTTCAACCATTCTTGTACGAAGTATCAAGATGCTGTTCTTTTTAGGAAGGAGTGATAAGCTTTGCTTGGGGTATTGCTTAACGTAGACTGCCCCATGCTGAATGATTCTGAAGTGACTGTTTGATTGGTCACTTGAAATGCTTGCCCCAACATGAGTCTTGGAAGAGAAATTCTTTGAATAGCGAAGTCTTTGACTGCGAGGTGCCCCTGATATGATCACTGATCAAGTTTCTCAATTCAAAATTCCTCGATGATGAGTGCTTACTTGCAAATAAAATATCCATTCAACAATGTTAATTTTAATGCAATGCTCAAACACAAATTGTGAAATCAAAATCAATATTGGAATGATATTGGTGTAAAGAAAATGAAATACTGGCAAGAATGCACTGTTTATTAAGTCATGCAAAGTGCAAAGTGAAAGATAATGCAAATTCAAAGACAATGCAAAAGGTAAGATACCAAAGCGAATGATTGGCAAATCTCACGGGGAGTCAGCTTACACAACCTTGATGTGATATGCTTTCAAAACAAACCTAACTTCAATTAGGTCTTTTAAAGGGTTGTAACGTGGCTTGGTTCACGGTTTATAAACAAAGGATATAAGGCTCAAAATTTAATTTTTACCCAACCCAATCTCCGTGATGATCTTCAGTCCTACGCTCAATTAATTCAACCTATACATTCAGGTTATTTGTAATTGCACTGACGATGATGACCCAGAAGCCAAAGGATTATTGGATGGAAGTCATTGCTTATTCACAACATTTTGTTGGTTTATTTGATGAGGATTTTGGATCAACTCATCCTTGTATTTGTTGAGGGTTTTTGGTGACCTCTTTTGATTTGATTCTTATTATCCCTAACTTTTGCCTGGACTGTATCTTTGAAATTTTCAGTCCACCGGGATGCTTTTACTTTTGCCTAAGTCACCTTTTGGGTGTTGACTTAGCGACTTTTTCATTTTTGATTTGGACAATGACCACCATTAACTTCTTCCACAATTACTTGATGTGAAGGAAAATTTGGGCCTGAAAATTGAATGCATATTCGAATTAATTGAGACCTACCCTGTCCTGGGTTAATATTGTGGTTTTTTTGTGTAGAAAGAAACTCCAACTTCTAGGCTCAAAGGGGGTTGACAATGGATTAACTTCCTTATTTCTCCAGTGTTTGGGAGTTGAAACAATGCCTGTATATCATCAGCAAGGTTTTATTTTGAAAGCATACCATTCAATAATTTGGGTATCTCGTTTTCGTCATCCTCCCTCCAATCATTGCTTATACAATAGATGAATAAGAGAAACAATGGTATATATTGTTTGGAATTTTCGAAAATGAAAAGCATAAATAATGCGCAAATATGAAGGTGAATGAATTGATTCAAAACATGCGATGCTCATTTCATTAACATTAACATTAGAGAATAAACAAAGTCTTTAAACAAGTACACATAATACAAACAAGGAAATTAAAACTGAAGAGAAACAAGGCCTAATGTCTAATCAGTAGCAAGGATGAGCTTTCCCGTCTGATCCACTGGCTTTAGGTAGTAACTTGCGATTCTTCGACCAAATCTTCAGCCACTTTGCTTTGGCATGGGATCTATTTCAACCCTGGGAACCTTTCTCGGTGTAAAGGTGAGCAAGTCTCCCCTGACCAAGTCCTGAACTCGAGCTTGGAAAGCGTAACAGTTTTCAATATCATGACCTGCAGCTCCTTCATGGAATGGGCAATGAAGATCGGTCCTAAATCCAGGTGGAAGAGGATTTGGAGGATTGAGAGGTCTAGTAGTAACAAGACCCTTTTTGAACAGTTCAGGGAAAACCTCAGCATATTTCATGGGAATAGGATCAATAGGAGCCCTAGGTCGGGGCGTGCGAGTCTGATTCTGACCCACATTCCTTTGTGGAGGAGCTCGAGCTGGTGGAGCATTAACCATAGGAGCAACTGCGGCTACTTGGGCTTCACCATACTGTTGTTGCCTGTAGTAAGGTCTTCTTTCAGTGTTGACAACATGAGTATCACCCTCTTTCTTCTTCTGAAAGTTCCCGGAGGACTTTTTCGCAACATTAGAAGCTTTGGCACTTCCAAACTTGCCCTTTCTAATTCCTTCCTCTAGTCGTTCTCCAATAGTGACTAGGTCAGCAAAACTAGATGATACACTGCCAATCATCCTTTCCCAGTAAAGAGGTTGAAGAGTGTCCATGAACAGACCAGTCAGCTCTTTCTCTGCCAAGGGAGGCTCAACTTGAGCAGCTAGTTCTCTCCAACGCTGAGCATACTCCTTGAATGATTCCTTTTCTTTCTGAGACATGTTTTGAAGCTGACGGCGGTCAGGTGCCATGTCCAGATTGTATTTGTATTGTTTTAGGAATGCATCAAGCAAATCCTGCCAGCATTGGATACGGCTTTTCTCGAGTCCCATATACCATTTCAAAGATGCTCCACTCAAACTATCTTGGAAGCAATGGATGAGCAGTTTGTCTTTGTCAGCATGAGCGGCCATTTTGCGGCAGTACATGATCATGTGGCTCTTTGGGCAAGTATCTCCCTTGTATTTTTCAAATATTGGCATTTTGAACTTGTCTGGCATAACCAAATTCGAAACCAAGCACATATCTGATGCAGCAGCGTTGAAGACATCAAATCCTTCGACAACTCTTATCCTCTTTTCCAAAGTCATACATTGTTCCCTAACATCCTCAAAATTCCCAGCCTCACCTTGTACCGATGATGGTGGATTATGTACGAAGGGAGGATTCACATAAGCAGTTTGGGCAACAGTATGCACATTGGGTTGAGAGTCAGTGAACACTCCAGGTTCGAAAAAAGTGGATGTACCAGTCATCTGAGTAGTCACAAATGGCGGAGTATAACCCGGTGGCAATCCAAATTCTGGCCATGTGCTAGCGGGTCTTGAAGACTCTGCGTTAATGACGAAACTACTATCTTCAGAGGTGACAGTCTTCTGAGCTAGAGTATCCTTAGTTGCCAAGATTTGGAGCATATCCATAATCTTGCTCACACTGCTCTTCAAGTCATCAATGTCTTCCCTGACTCGCTTGTCGTGTTCTTCTTGTTCGGCCATTCTTCTTCTTTCGTGGGCCCTAGTTCTGTATCTGCGTGGAGGAATCAGCTTGACGGGTACTCAACAACTCTGAAGACGAGAACGAATGAACATGAGCGACTATGAATGAAAAATGAATGCAAATGTGAATGCAATGATATGCAAATAAAATATGAAAACATGTTAAACATAAAGTCAAGGTATCATAAGTACAAAGGTACGGATGGAGGATACTCGGATCAAGAACTCACTGGGTAGACTCTAAAGTTTTAGGGGTCCCAAAGTTAACAATCCCTATGGTTGTTCACCACACACGCCAGAAGCATGACGGTTGATTGACTCCACCATGTGAATCTCTTTTGGGTGAGATCTTCGTATCGAGCCACGCGAGAGGAAAGGCTCTCGGTGCCCCATACTACGCGATCATCGACACGAGGTTTAAAACAAAGTCTCAGAGTTACGGACCTTCCTCAATTGTTTGATGCACGTTGTAAACACCCCAAATTTGCCCTCACCCATTCACACCATGGCTTGTGATCATCTCATATGCATAAATACAATCATATCATCTCATATCTCATTTTTTTGATTCACTGCATAGCTTTCAAGCCATCTGTACCTAGGGTTTGTGATCTGAGCAAATCCAAGAGCCTCTTGAGCCATTCCAAAGGCCACCAATCAATTCAAAGGGGTCCATGTGTGTTCTTATATCATATTCCATCTCCTCAAAGTCAAAATTGCAAAGGAATCACAAGAACTAGGGTTTGAGTGGATGCAGAGCCAGGTTGAGCTGCACAGTTGACTGAAAATTAGGGTTTTGGTTTCAGAGGCCATAACCCCAAATTTTTTGGTCATTCTTGTTTCCATTGATCTCTATATGGTATGGGGAGTATGCATATCAATTTTCATGAAGAAATTCCATGGGGAAGTCATCTGATCAAGAGTTGACTTTTCAGACAAGTCAGTGCAAAATCAGGGCATCTGAGGCCCCCAATGACCCAACCAATGGGTGATCTTCATCATTTTGAGTGTATATGATCTTTATTTGATCATGGAAGAAGGTTGAAGTTCACAAAAATCAAGAATTTAGGGTTTTTGCAAATGTTGACTTTTTGGGCATAGTTGACTTTTCAAGAATGCATCATTTTAGGTCATTTTTCAAGCCTTGATTCATGATTCAAAAAGGCTTCAAATGGAAAAACTTTGGTCATGAAAGTTGTAGATCTCATCTTTCCCTTTTCAAAAAGTACAAGAACATGATCAAACTCTTCTTGGATCAAAAGTTATGGCAATGCAAAGTTGGCTAAAATCATTAATTTTCAAGGCATGCCTCATTTGGAAATTTTGCAAAGTCTTGGGCCAATGCATATTGCAGCCTCTAATTCATTTCAAACCATTACACAAACTTTCCCTAAGTCACAAAAATCAGATTTGAACCAAGATCACATGTGTTTAGTTCATGTAACAAGGCATTTTTTATCATGTGAACCAAAATGTCACAAGTTGCAAAACTCATGATCATGCCTTCACCAACTTGCTGCCTTGAATGCTGGACCAAGCTGACATTTCCCCCTCATCTTGCTGCGCATAGCCCATGCCTTGTACCAAGCTAGCACCTCACCATACTTTCTCTTACACAAGAGTTGACAAATTGCAAAAGTTGCCTCACCTATCCATAAAGCACATGTCAAATCAACTGACCAATGAGAGAGAGTTATGTGGACAATTTGCAAGCAAAACATAAGGGCAAGCAAGGCTGAAACCATCTCATTCCACACATTCACAAAAACACTCCCATTTGCAACTTGTTTCGAATTCCTCTCCACAGCTTGCAAACACTCAAACCTTTTTCTCCATTCAACTCACCATGTATCATTGAGTAGAAACCACCAAGAATCCAAGCCTGAAACAACCTGAACATCTCACTGCCATTTCTCACTTCAGTTTGCAGTTCCATTCGAATCTTCCATCCTAGCTCACAAACAGCCAAACAAGCCTTGCAGACCTTCTCCACATATCATTTGGACCTCAAACAACCATTCACCATGGCCTGAAACCTCCAGAAACACCATTGCCATTTCTGATCAAGCTTGAGCAGAAGCTTTCGAAACTCACTATCCAGCCAACTTAAACTCCTTTTGAGCATTCAAGCATATTCTGGGGGCCAAATGGAGTGGATTGCACAAGGAGAGGTGGCCAGAAAGTTCTCAAACTGAAAGCTTCGAATCTCAGGTAGCCTGAAATTTATTTTTCCAGAAATCATTTCTCTTGTTACAAACTTGTTCTATGTGATTCACTGATCATCCTGATGTTCTTAGTTTTTGAAATGGTTTTGATTTGAGTGTTTAATTCGTTTCTGAAGCTTGCGTGCCCTAGAACTTGTTCCTTTCGATTCAGCTTATTTAGGAAATATAAATTTGTTTTGAGAGAGGGGTTTGGTTCGTGAGAGGATGGAGATCATTTCCCAGGTCTTAGATTTTGTTTTTGTTACGTTTTGAGAGGTTTTGAGGTTTCTCAGGTGAGAGCTGGCCGGAGAAGACGACCGGAAGTCTTCTCCGGCAGCCTGAAAGTCATTAATCACTAATTAGGGTTAGGGCACCAACTTTGAACCTGGGCCTTTAGATCTTGTTTCCCGCGCGTGAATGGAAGGCCTGGATCATGTCATTAAGTTTTAATTATGTTTTAATATTTAATTAATCAGGATTAGGTTAGTTTGAATTTGAGCCCTTGGATGACGCGCGTAGTCAACCATCCCCTCCCCAGAATCAATCTCAGCCACCCTTTCATTTGACTTTTATTTATTTTAATTTTTAATTCATTTTCTTTCATTTAAATTGCATAATTAATTTAAAATAGCAAAAAATTCTTAAAAATTATGAAACTTTTTCTTAAAAGTTTTATTAATTTTTAAGACCCAAAAATATTTTTATTTTATTTTTTATCATTAAAAAAGTATTTTTAAATATTTAAGAGATTATTTTTAATTGATTAATGAGAATTAATTAATTAAAAATACTTTTAGGTATTTAAAAATTACAAAAAAATTCATGAAATGTTCTAGGACATTTAGAAACATTGTCCAACCTTCAAACCAAATTTCTTTTTTGATCTTGATGCATTTTAAGAATTTTTCATTAAATTAAATTATTTTTTATGCATTATTTTGATCATGGATTCAAAAATTCATTTCTGCCTATTGGTGAAGGTTGAGACATTGATTCTTCTTGCATTGTTTTCCATTTTGCATGTAGTTTCTAGGATAAAATGGCCATGATTTGATCTTGCATTTTCCAATTGTTTGGCATTTCTTTTGTTAGGAACCCTAAAAAACCCTAATAACTTAGAAAATTCATATCTTGAGTTTGGTTAAGAGTTGAGAGTTCCCCTTTGGGCAGTGGTTCATTATAGGTTTAGGGTTTCTTTGGGTAGCATTTTCCATTTTTTATCTTAGGGTTTGTTTCTGTTTTGAGTTTTTGTTTGATGCTTGATTCATAAACCCTAATTTGGGCTTTCTCTTGCATCCTTCTTGCATTCTCTTACATAACATGACTTGTCTTTGCATTTTGTGCATGCTTATGTTCCATTTGACATCTCAAGACATATAGGAAGCATGTTTGATCATTGCATCACATATTTGCTATGCCATTTGCCTTGTATGCTTCATAACTTTCCATGCTTGTTCATGCTCCTTAGCTTGCATCATTTGCATCCATGATCTTGTATGAACATCCCCATGCTTTGTTTCATGTTTGCAGCACCTCATAACATCATCATCATCATCAACATGCTTCTGGTTTTGCTTAGCATCATACCATTTCATCTCATATTGCATTGCATTGCATTGCATTCTCTTTTCTAACTTTTCAGGTGGTAAGTGACTTTGAGAAGTGAATTTGCCTTCACTTCTCATAACTTTTCTTTTCATCTCTCTTGCATCCATTGCTGCATTTTTGCTTGTGTATGAGATTGAGCTTGCTCATTCTTGTTCTTCTTACTTTCTTTCTTCAAGTGACTTGACTTCTTGAATGAAGCAAGTCACTTTGCTTCTCTTGATCTTGTTCATCTGCTTCCTGGTGGCTCCTTTGAAGATTGTTCCTGAAAACCTCACAAACCTTAGGACCAACCAAGCATGATAATGAATTAGGGTTTTGATTAGTCTCCCCTCATAGTTTTTGCCTTTGTGTCTCTCTTTGAGTCCTCTCTTCTCATCTCATAATCAGGGACTAAACCCTAAAGGCTTTAAGACTTTGTGATTAAGTTTATGCCTGCATCCTTCTCTTAGGATGGAGTGTATAACTTTAATCCTAAGTGTTAAACCCTTAAGGTGTTTAACTCCTTTAATCAATTCACTCAATAAGTATCAAGACATCACACTTGTAACTTGGGCCTTGCATTAGGGTTCTAATTCTTCCTTAAGTGGTTAAGAAGGACTAACCCTAGTGTTAATGGACAAGTCCCCCTCAAGTTGTCTTACAAATCATAAAAATCACTTCATCATCATACCATTAAATAAAATCCACTTAATCAAAGGCTTGTTTTGTCATGAGTTTAATGCCTAATCATGGGTTAAGCTGAGGAGCCTTCCTCAGCTTAAGCACTCTCATCTATTATCCTTCTTTTAGGATAGTGTAATGGGTCTGTTTAATCCCTGATTATGGCTTAACCTCATTACTCAACACTAAACAAAAACCACAAAAACATCTAAATAATCACAAGTAGGTTAATGATCTTAATCCTACATCAAAGGTGATTAAGTGTGAGAATCTGACTTCACACTTAAGGTATCCTCATTACCCCTAATCAGAGGGAAGATGTGATGAGTTTACTAAATCCATTGGTTTAGGCTCAAGCTCATTAACTTATGACAAATTCAAAAACAATAAAAGGCTGAAAACACAAAAACAAACAATAATCGTCTCCTTCGGGATTCTTTTCTCATCATCTTCACTCACAATCGAGAACTTGCTTCTTCCGTCTAATGCAAGACAGTTTGCATCTGTGCCAGACAGATCATACACTTGAGCATAGGCAAGCAAGCAGTTCGCAAGTCAATTCACCTTTCAGTCTCTTTGGGTCGAACTACGGTGTTCTGACTTCCTCATTGCACGAGAGGATACGTAGGCATAACTTAACAGTTATCGAACAAAAGTCTCTGTATATTCCCCCTCTTTCCAGCATCTTTCTCTTAGCCTCATTCTCATGGGCATTTCATTCTTGTTCTCACACTGACACATCACATATCACACTTCACACTTCTTTTACACTGACACTTGTACATTCTTTTCCAGCTCTTTTATACACAGATTGCACTGACACTACCCCTTTAAAACACAAACCTTTTAAGCGTGGATCCCGTCGAGTACGACGGACAATCTGGGTGCTAATACCTTCCCAGGTTGTAACCAACCCCCTTTCTCAGTCTCTCTGGTTCGCAAACCGTCTTATCCATCTCTTTCTAGGTTTATGCAGCATTACCTTTCCTCCGGGATAAAAATGCCTAGCTGGCGACTCTATTCATCTCCAGTGAGTTCACGGCTGTGTGTTCTCACTGTTCCCTCTCACCGACCGTTCGCGTCTGTACCTTCATCTGAACCGGTTTCATTTGTCGGGAGCGACACACGTGTCAATTTTATATATTCTTGACAGTCAATCAACTCCATTGAGTAAGTCTATTCCAAGTGAGGTTTTCGTATCGAGCCACGCGAGGGCGAACCCTGGTGCCCCATACTACGCAACCATCAACCGATGTTTTAACCAAAAGGTTCTAAAGGTCCTCAGAGTTTATGACCCTAATGCAAACAACTGAGCACACACGCCAAGGACTTGACGGTTGTCAGTATTCTCATTAGAATCTACTCCAAGTGAGGTTTTCGTATCGACAACCAATGAGAGTGGTTCTCTCAGGAGCCCATACTACACAACCTCGCTAACTTATGTTTGCACTCGAAAGCCCGGGTATAAAGCCTTTCACTCAAGCTTCTAAATATCGATCCAAGAACCACAAGGTATAATATGAAAAATGATAAAGAAAGCAGTAAAACATAAACAAGTAAGACATAAAGGTAAGCATACAAACAAGCGTGAAGCAACCTAGATTAGGCTTGACTCGCATAGGGGTGAACCAGTCCCCAGCAGAGTCGCCAGCTGTCGTACCTTTGAAAATACGATCCTCGCGAATACGGTCGCGGTTGGGCTGACTTGAGAGTCGCCACCTAATTTTGATTTATTCCCAAAGAGGGAAAGGGAAAATATATATAAAACTCGGGAAGAAAGGATAAAGACAAGGTCATTGTAACCATTGTCGGGGTTCGGTAGTCGGTTATGCAGGGGGAAGGTATTAGCACCCCCTACATCCATCGTACTCGATGGGAACCTTCTAAGTTGTCACGCGCGAAAGTATGTCTATGCCTAATGAATTACTTGCTAAAAGAGGAAAAGGATTTAAGTTTTATTATCTTTCTTTAGGAGTCGAATTGCACTAAAGGCTATGGGTAGTTTATTCCGAACCAACAAATTAAGCGTCTTGCGATGGAATAATCGGAGCGAATAACGAGAGCTCGTAATCCTCCTTTCTACCACTTAAGGCTCGTGGCGTACAATTTCTCTCATATTGTTAAAGTGTTTTAATGCCTAAGACCACTTGACGTTGGATCAAGGGTTTGGATTTGAAGAAACATTTTGGTAGGTCGATTGCGAGGCATAAAGCGATCGCGAAGGGTGAGTGCAAAATGGAGGTTAAGGGTTAAGTGGTTACGTGAGAACGATTCCTAATACTATGCTAAAGTGGAGCCGTTGGAGCTCGAATTAAACCGGAAGCGTAAAAAATATAGCTCTTTAACTATCTTAGAATCAATTCACAGTTAGAATCATCCTATGAGAAGTCGAGCATTACTTTTATAATCAAATAATTATTTAAATAAAAGAAATGCGATAAAAATAATAATTAGTCTCATATTGATTTAAATAACATCGATTTGTTGAAATCGAATATTTAAATCGTTTGTTATATCATCGACCATAAAAATAAAATAAAGTCGCAATAATAATAAAATAATAGTTTGGCCTCATATTTAATTTAAATAACGTCGATTTATTTGAAATCGAATATTTAAATATTTATTCATCGGCCAAAATAAAATAAATTGAGATAATGAGAAATAATAAGAAAAGTAAAAGTGTGGCCTCAAATTAGGGGATAACGTCGATTTATTAGAAATCGAATATCACCATTTATCATTGGTCGATTAAATAATAAAGTCGATAAATAAAATGGATCTAAAATTAATTAGAAAACCAATAAAATAATAGAAAACGGTCCCATATCAATTTGGACAACGCCGATAAATCGAATGTCACAAATCGGATAATAATATCATAGACCAAATAATAAATAAATCAATAAATTGATAAAATAATAATAAAGAGAAATCGGCCTCAAATTGATTTAGACAACGTCGCGTAATGGAATGTCGATAAATCATATTTTTATCATAGGCCCCAAAATAATAAATATAAAATAACGGATAAAAATAATGAATCGGTCTCAATTTAATGGATAACGTCGATTAATAATCGAATATCACATTTTATCATTAACCGAATAAATCGAATAATCGATTATAATAATAGCGAAAAATAAAGAAAATGGCCTCATACCGGTATCGATAACGTCGAATCAAAAAATGATTGAATGTCGATACCATAATTATATCATCGGTCTTAATAAAACTAAACAAGAGATTTATTAACAAACTTTTCTTTTAAAACAATTTTTTATATCAAAGAGATAAACAAAAATAAAAAAAAACATAATATTTTTATCAAGAAAATAGCAAAAAGAAAGAACATGGGTTGTCTGAACTTTAAGATGGGGCGCAGGCCCACCGGTGTAAACCCACATCCAACTGAATTTGGGTCATTAGGATCCAACAAAACCATCATTGATGGATGACCCGCATGGAAAACTGATGAAATTTTGTTTTCTGAAAATTAAACATAAAACATAAACCAAATCCTTGTTGTCTTCTTCAGACCTCTTACCGAAAGCATGAACGATTTTCAACTCAGTGATACCAACCTCGTTGTATCATTAAACAACCAAAACAAAAAAACAGAGAAACCATCACATGGCAACAACAAATCTGGAAGAACCTTAACCCCCAATATGAAAACCCTAAGAATACCAACTTCGTCGTACTCATCGCAATCACATCATATAGTAATCAACTCAGAGTAAATAAACGACAAAGAACTCAAGGAGATACTGATTGAAATTCGTCGAAGCTCAACGAAAAGGTATGATCTCTTTCTATGCTTGGGTGTTCGTCTAAATCCGCTTCTTCTTCCTTGCCTTCGTCGTGATTTATCGTTACTCAGGTAGGGTTTAGTTCGAGTTTAATTGGGTTTCTATGTAAGGCTCAATCAACAGCTCAAAAATGAGCTTTAAGTAGAGGTTTTCTGGGGATAATTTCACAGATTGATATTAAGGTTTTTCAGGTGTTTTTCTCCTTCTCTTTGTGTGCAGCCTCCTTTTTTCAATGATTGAGGGGGTTTTATTGGAGAAATTAGGGTTGAGGTGGTGTGAGGATCCGAGAGAAATTCATTACCCATCATGTGTAGGATCTGTGAGGTGTGAGCTGTGAAATCATCAATCCGTTAGAGGGAATCTTCAGGTGATTTCGTAGGATTGTGTGGTCCCGATTATTTGGTGAGTCATAGAACTTGTTTGTTTTTAGTGATTTGGACAATCTTCTGGAAACAAAGTGGTCCCTGCTGAGTTTTAATTTCACCGTCTACTTTTACTGCCGTTAAAATCATGAAATCACTGCTGCATAAACTCTGTGTAATTGTTGTTTACTTTCTTGCCCTTGACTTTTTGCTTGGATTATTTTTGTGATGAGAAGAGTTTGGAAGCTAGGCATACGAAGCTCGCGTTGACGCAATACTTGGAGAAGCTGGAGTTGAAGAAATATTCAGATGAGAAGAGACAATGGAAACTTGGTTGTGGATGAAGAATCCGGTTTTGATATGACTGTTAATGCATTTGGCAAGTTTTATTCATGGATTGTTCGCCTTCGAAAGTTCAAGATACTAGCTTCTGCATATGTTTTTTTTTGCTTATTTGAACTTGGCATGTTTGAACCACAGCTGGGAATTATCAATTTACACTTGCACCATGAATTCTCAATTGGCATTTGGTACCTGCATAGATGAAGTTTGGCTGCTGCAAATGCTTGACGGCAAAGTCGTACGCATGCCAGGTTTGGATATAATCATGGATTTTTATGCCCTGATTTGGATCCACTCTTGATGTATACTGATATGACAGGTTTTCTTGTGTGCAGCTGGTTGCAGGCATTTCTAGGCATGGTGCTCTTCACTTGTTCTTTCAAGTCTGACATCTCTGGAATATTTTTTTGAAACAAAGTAATATGTAATGAATTTTTTTGAAACAAAGTCTTAAATCTCAAAACAATTTGCAACTATCCTGACTTGAATTGTCTTCATGCTAGGATTCTAATATTCAAGTTAAAATTGTGTGACAGGTTTCATTCATAAGACTCATGTGCCAAAGCTTCCTTAACCAAAAAACAGAAGATGGTGTGATGGATAACTTAGGCATGATTGTCTTGGAGAAAACATGATCATGATCTTGAAGAGATGAAGGCTAGTGTATAGGAATGACCTCATGAATATTTTAAGACTTTGCTTGTTCATGTGGTTGCAACTTGCTTTGACTTGTACACTAATTTTGCATGATCTTGCAGGTTTTGAAGAGCTGAATGAGGAAATTGGTGAGACTTAATATGAAGAAGTTGGTGAGGGAACTGTCATGAAGGTATTGTTTTCTTTTGTTTACTGATGACAAGTCTCATGCCATTGGAATTAGGAGTCTGCAAGTAAGAGAAACAGAGCTCAATAGAACACTAGCATGATATTAGTGATAGCGGTAGCTTTGGAAGGTAGCTTGGAGAAGGATCATTCTGAATAATATAGGCTTGTCCTACTCTGTTTCTTTCACATCTTATACCTGCAAATGTTTGAATGTGGAATTTGTATGGCTGGTTTGTCATGAGGTAACCGCAAGTTTCGTTGATGTCTGTAAACACCCCAAATTTGCCCTCACCCATTCACACCATGGCTTGTGATCATTTCATATACATAATCACAATCATAGCATCTCATATTACCTTTTTGATTCACTGCATAGATTCAAAGTCATCTGCATCTAGGGTTTGTGATCTGAGCAATCCAAGAGCTTCTTGAGCCACTCCAAAGGTCATCAATCACTTCAAAGGGGTCCATGTATGTTCAAACATCATATTGTATCCTCTCAAAGTCAAAAATGTCAAAAATCACAAGAATTGAGAATGGTATGGAAGCAGAGCCAGGCTTGACTGCACAGATGACCTAAAATTAGGGTTTTGGTTTTAGAGGCCATAACTCCAAATTTTTTGGTCATTCTTGTTTCTATTGGTCTCTATATGGTATAGGGAGTATGCATATCAATTTTCATGAAGAAATTCCATGGGGAAGTCATCTGATCAAGAGTTGACTTTTCAAGCAAGTCAGTGCAAAATCAGGGCATCTGAGGCCCCCAATGACCCAACCAAGGGGTATTCTTCATCATTTTGATTGTATATGATCTTTATTTGATCATAGAAGAGGTTGGAAGTTCACAAAATTGAAGAATTTCAAGTCTTTTGCAAAGTTGACTTTTTGGGAAAGTTTGACTTTTAATGAAATTGCCATTTTGGGAAACTTTTTCAACCCTTGCTTTTTGATTCAAAAATGCTTCAAATGGAAAAACTTTGGTCACAAAAGTTGTAGAATAGGTCTTTCCCTTTTCAAAAAGTACAAGAACATGACCTAATTCATTTTGGATCAAAAGTTATGGCTCACCAAAGTTGGCAAAAATCACAAAATTTCAAAGTTTCTACCAAAGAGGCATTTTGCAAAATGACTTGATCAAGTGTTCTAAAGCTACCAAATGGACTTCTAAACTTCACAACATGATTACATAACCTCTAAAAGTCAGATTGCACCAAAGAATTATCTCATTTCATGCTTTGAAACTCAAGAATTCACAAAGGGGCCAAAACTTGTGAAATTTGCAAAACATATCATAAACTTTATGCAACTTGCTGAATCATCTCAAATCAAGTTCCATGGTTCTCCCTAAACACAGCTGAACACAACCATGCTCCTGTCCTAGCCTGCCACTTGCCCATACCTCCAAGTACAACTTGCTTTACTTTTTGCAACTTGGGCCATACCTATCACAAAAGCACACATCACTTCTTCTGACCAATCACTATAGTTTATGCAAATCAAAAGCAAGCAAAAGCATACAAAACACAAGCCTGAAGCACTCTCTAAGACAAAATTCTCATTTTCCACTCCATTTGCAAGAGCCTTCGAAACTCTCAGCACAAGCTTCAAACACCCAAGCCAACTTCACAAACAATCTCACCATGCTCCATAGAACACAAACCAACCCTTAAAACAGCCTGAAAGCCACTGAATCAAGGATACGATTTATGCCCCCCTTTGAACAGAATTCAAGAAAACTCTCAAACCAGCCATTACAAACTTCAAACAAACCTTGCAAGCTTCTTAGGAGGATCAGTGGAGTAGATTTGAGCTAAAGAAGCAGCCTGAAAGCTCTGGAATCGAAAGCTCCATCTCAGGTATCATCCAAAAACATTTTTCCAGAACTTGTGTCTTGAGTTACAAACTGATTCTATGTGATGTGCTGATCATTTTAAGCTTTGAATCATTGAAAATGGTTGCGTATGTAGAATGTATTTGATCTCTGAAATTTTGGTTGTGTTTTCCGTTTTGATTCGTGTTTCATGATTCAGTGAAAATGAATGGATTTTGGGGTGGGATTTAGGTTTAGTGATGATTAATGATTGATTCTGGAGAGTTTGGCATGATTTCATGGCATATTGAGAGAGATTGAGAGATGACCTAGCCGGAGAAGACGACCGAAACAGTGTTCCGGTCGCCTGAATGTGATTAGGGCAGAATTAGGGCTTAATCATTTAATTAGCGAATTTGAATCTCAGCCCTTGGATGTGGAGCCAAGTCTCTTCCCGCGCGTGTGAGTTCAAACCCTGGCCATTGATTATGTTGACTTTTCCATTTTCAGATTAATTTCATTTTATTTTTTCATTTTAATTCATTTGTTTTCTCCATTTTATAAAAAATAGTAAAACAATTTTAAAAATTCTGAAATTTTTTGTACAAACTTTTATTTAATTTCAGAAACCAAAAAAATTTTTATTTTTATTTTTTGCATTTAAAAATATTTTTAAATCATTTAAAAGTTTATTTTTAATTAATTAATGAGAATTAATTAATTAAAAATCCTTTTAAGTATTTAAAAATCACCAAAAAATTCATGAAACCTTTAAAATCATTTAGAAACATTGTCCAACCCTCAAACCAAATTTCTTTTTTGATCTTGATGCATTTTGATAATTTTCCATGGAATTAATTCATTTTCAAAGCATTATTTTGATCCAAACTTCAAAAAATCATTTCTGCCTAACCATTGAGAGTTGGACTTTGATTCTTTTTGCTTTGTGTTTAGCATATCATGTAGTTTGTAAGATTAAATTGGCATGATTTGATCTTTCATTTTCAATTTGTTTGGCATTTTTCTTGTTAAGGTACCCTAAAACCCTAGAAATTTTAGGAAATTCATAACTCTAATTAGGTTAAGAGTTGGAACCTCTCCTTTGGGCAGTAAGTTTGTGTAGGGTTAGGGTTCCTTTGATTGCATTTTCAATTTTTTATCTTGATGTTTGCTTCTGGTTTTGTTTTTTGTTTGATGTATTAATCATAAACCCTAATTTGGGCTTCCATATGCATCCATCTTGCATTTGCTTGCATACCTTGACTTGCCATAGCATTTTGTGCATCCATTTGATTCATTTGACATCTTAAGACATATTGTAAACATGTTTGATCATTGCATCTTTCATTTACCATGTTGTATGTCACTTGCATTCCATAACTTTTCATGTATGATCATGTTTCTTAACTTGCTTCATTTGCATCCATAAGTTTGTATGATCATCCCCATGTGTTGTTTCATGTTTGCATCATCCCATAGCATCATTATCATCATGTATATGCTTCTGGTTTTGGTTTGTACCATGTCATTTCATCTCATTTTGCATTGCATTGCATTCCTTCACTAACTTTTCAGGTAGTAAGTTAACTTTGAGAAGTGAATTTGCCTTCACTTCTCACAACTTCTTTTCATCTCCCTTATGCATCATTGCTGCATTTTATCTTGTGTTTGAGATTGAGCTTGCTCTTTCTTCTTCTTCTTACTTTCTTTCCTCAAGTGACTTGACTTCTTGAATGAAGCAAGTTACTTTGCCTTCTCTTTGCTCCTTTCATCTGCTTCCTGGTGGTTCCTCTGAAGATCTTTCTTGTAAACCTCACAAACCTTAGGAACAACCAAGCATGACAATAATTAGGGTTTTGATTAGTCCCCCACTTAGTTTTCACCTTTGTGTCTCTTTGAGTCTTCTCTTCTCACCTCATAATCAGGGACTAAACCATAAAGGTTTTAAGGCTTTGTGATTAAGCTTATGCCTGCATCCTTCTATTAGGATGGAGTGTATAACTTTAATCCTAAGTGTTAAACCCTTAATGTGTTTAAATCTTTTAATCAACTCACTTAATAATCATCCAGACATCAAGCTTGTAACTTGGGCCTTGCATTAGGGTTCTAATTCTTCCTTAATTGGTTAAGAAGGACTAACCCTAGTGTTAATGGACAAGTCCCCCTCAAGTTGTCTTACAAACCCTAAAAATCACTTCATCATCTAATCATTAAATAAAATCCACTTAATCAAAGGCTTTGTTTTGTCATGGGTTTAATCCCTAGTCATGGATTAAGTTGAGGAGCATTCCTCAACTTAAACATTCTCATCTATTATCCTTCTATTAGGATGGTGTAATGAGTCTGTTTAATTCCCTGATTATGGCTTAATCTCATTACTTAACACTAAACAAAAACCACAAAAACATCTAAAATAATCACAAGTAGGTTAATGATCTTAACCCTGCATCAAAGGTGATTAAGTGTGAGAAGCTGACTTCACACTTAAGGTATTCTCATTACCCCTAATCAGAGGGAAGATGTGATGAGTTTACTAAATCCATTGGTTCAAGCTTAAGCTCATTAACTTATGACAAATCTCCAAAAGCAATAAAAGACTGAAAGCACTCAAAACAAACAATAATCGTCTCCTCCGGGATTCTTTTCTCATCTCATTCACTCATAAACGAGAACTTGCTTCTTCCGTCTAATGCAAGACAGTTAGCACCTGAGCCAGACAGGTCATACACTTGAGCATTGACAAGTAAGCAGTTCACAAGTCAATTCATCTTTCAGTCTCTTTGGGTCGAACTACGGTGTTCTGACTTCCTCATTGCACGAGAGGATACGTAGGCATAACTTAACAGTTATCGAACAAAAGTCTCTGTATATTCCCCCTCTTTCCAGCATTATTCTTTAAGCCTCATGATCATGAGCTCTTCATTCTTGTTCTTACACTAACACTTCACATATCTCACTTCACTTCCTTTTTACACTGACACTTGCATTCTTTCCAGCTTTGATACACAAATTGTACTGACACTACCCCTTTAAACACAAATCTTTTTAAGCGTGGATCCCGTCGAGTACGACGGACAATCTGGGTGCTAATACCTTCCCAGGTTGTAACCAACCCCCTTTCTCAGTCTCTCTGGTTCGCAACCGTCTTATCCATCTTTCCAGGTCTATGCAGCATTACCTTTCCTCCGGGATAAAAATGTCTGGCTGGCGACTCTTTTCATTCCTTGTGAGTTCACTCCTATGTGTTCTCACACCCTCCCTTCGCTGACCGTTCGCGTCTGTACCCTATTTGACCCGGCTTCATTTAGTGGGAGCGACAATGTCAATGGTTGGATGCCTTGCATTTTAGATTGCAATTTGGTGCTGATTTTGTCTGTTCTCTGTAGGTTTTGAAAAGTCATGGAGTATCACATAGGTATGCTTTCGTCATCTTCCGCATTGAGGTACCTGTTTCTTTGTGGTCTTTTGTATGTTGCCATTTGTGTGTATTGAGAATCATCATACATCTTAACATTGTACAACTGCTACTGTCATGACCTTCATGGCTTTTAAATGATCCCTAGTTTTCTAGTTATGATTATTGCATTTCAAATTGAGCAATCACAACATGTGGAAAGTTGTTTATATATGGATCCGCCTTTGGCTTAATACTTGTTGGTTTATGACTGTCGGTAATACACTCTTATGCAGGCATTCTGTAGCAAACTTGGATATGGATGGCGAGGACTTTGCAAAATAATCGTGTCGTTGTCTTGAAATAACTTGTATAAACATTAACAACCATCAGCTTCAAATAAGTATTGTATCTTGTAATCACAATCTGCAACTTTATGTCTGCTATAGAAACCTAGTCTTCTTTTTTGTTCAAGACCGACCTTTTTCAAATTCTCTACATTTGTATTATTGTAACTGCTTGTAATGTGATGATTTGACATAATAAATGAGACTTGTTATAATCTTGGGCATTTGATTCAAATTGAAACAAGAGTACCGCTAACGCAGTAATTGTACAAGTAAAACAATCCCTCAGTTAATCCTACATCCTGTAACCGTTCAACTCCCAACCTGCCATGAATTTAATGATCACTTTAATCTAGGCTTAGCACCTTATAGTACAACAAACATGGCTAGCTTAGCAACTAGCTTGTAATCCCTTTGAGACAAATGATCATGACCTGGACTCAAACAAATAATCTTGGACACAACCTATGTCACAATTCAAAATCTCGAGCTTAAATTGCATTAATGGTACATTTTCTAAATAGGAGCCCAAGTGAATTTTGTTCATGCCTCTATTCAAAAATATTGGGAATGGCCCAAATAAAATTGATCTGCATCACTTGATAATTCTCAAATCTCTGACACATTTGAATTCAATTCAACTTGATCTTGACAAACTTGATTGAACTATAGCCAATCTTTGATGATAAAAATAATAAAACAAAATGAAACTAACAATCCATATATATTCTTCTTCTTTTTTTGAATTTTTCTGAATAACAATAGCTATTAATGAAACTACAAATAATATTAAAAAAATTATATGAATAGGACAAATTTTGGGTATGACACTAACCATTTCAAGGACCAAAGGATTTATCTTTGTTCTTTGTTGCAGGTCATGGCTTCTACTCGTAGGAATACTATCAGGATCAACTTTGTAGGAATACCTCCTAAGCTTAAGGAATTGGTCTCTCAAGTTTCTGAAAACTCTCAGTTCATCAAGAGGCATGGTCACTTATTGGATCTAGTCACTTCAGGGTTCAATGAAGACATGATGAGTGTTCTGTTTCAGTTCTTTGACCTTAAACATCACTGCTTTACATTCCCTGACTATCAATTGGTTCCTACAATGGAAGAGTTCTCCAAACTTCTGGGTATACCTATCCTTGATCAGAGACCCTTCACAGGCTTGGAGAAGGAACCTAAACCTGAAGTCATTGCTGCAGCCCTACATCTGAAGAAGTCAGACATTGTCCTAGAAACAAGGAGTGGAGTTAAGGGTATTCTTGCTAAGGTATTAATGGAGAAAGCTCAAGTGTTCTTGAAGGCTATGAGCTATGATGCTTTTGAGGAGATCTTAGACTTGTTGATTTGTGTTTACGGGGGTGTTATGTGCTATTTGTGTTTGTATATTTGTTTTATTGCTTTATGTATAGTTGTTTTATTGCTTTCTTTATAGCTTTACATATATCATACTGTCATACTATGCTGGCTGGATCTGGTTTTGTTGCTTTGGTGGGTGGGGTTCTATTGAGAGTTTAAGGTCCTATACCAGGGACCTGAGTGACACCTAGGCTAGAGTGGTTCATGTTCTTTCCCATTCCATTTCGGTCTGGTGCGGGAATATGAAACACGGTTCAGATATGGGTTTCTTCTTGAGAACTCTGTGCTACAGATTTCCTGTAGTGCTAGGGCTATCTGGGAAGCCTACTAAGTCTGGATGACCTTTTAGTATTGACCTTCAGAAACTGAGGTGAATTAGAGGAGGATCTTTTATGGTTATTGTAAACACTGTACCTCCGGGTTAGAAGTGTTTACACTTCTCATAACTGATCCAAGTCTAAGGATCCTTGTTTTAGAACATCACCTGTGAGGGGGGTGGGATGTTTACAGGTTTGCAGGTACCCTTGACCTCATCATACCCTGTTACTATGTTTTGATTAAGAGTACTCCATTTTGGAACAGTTTGAAATTCTGTGATCAGGTATGAGATGTCCTAAGAGATGTCCCAACACTTAATAGGACATTTGACAAATTTAACCAAAACTTAAACAGCAAGAAAAGTAAACAACATAGAAGTTTGTTAACCCAGTTCAGTGTATAACCACACCTACATCTGGAGGCTACCAAGCCAGGAGGAAATCCACTATTAGTAATATTAATTCTAGACTTAAACCACCCTGTTTAATCTATCACTTAATACTTACCCAATGCAATTTCTACCTAAGACACACTTAGATAAGAGTACCCTACTCACTCCCCCTCAATCACACAGTGATCAAGTTTACAAGTTTACAGAAATTGAAGACATCCTTCAAACAATACAGCTTGATCTTACTTCACAGTTTCAATCAAGTCACAAATGCACTTTTGCTTAAAAGCTCATAAAGTGGTACAATTAAAACAACCTGCTATTAAAACACTAGACACCCTATTTGGTCTTCTCAAATTCGTGCTCAATTCTATGAGTTTCTGTTGCTTAAATAGGTATCTAAATTTTGGGCTTTCTGTAGAATGATCCAGCCCTAATGTGCAGCAACTGTCACCTTGAATTTAGGGTTTGTTACCTCCTATATTCTAGGTGATTTAGGTCTTCTGTTTTAATCTGAATCTTCAATATAAAACACCCTACAGATGCGCCTTGTTCTGTTTTTATCCATCATTAATTAATTCCAGATACTTCTCCTTAAATATCTCTGATCAGTTAATCATTAATTAATTCTGGTAGCAGGTCTGAGATGTCTCAACATCTGTTGGGACATCCTGAAAAACTGAACTAATTTATTCACACAATGTCCCAACATCTGATGAGACATCCTGAAATAAATTCACATACTCTGTTTGATAATGTCCCAACATCTGATAGGACATTCTGAACTGAATTTAACATTTCTTGTTTGGTCAAAAATTCTGCCAATTCTTAAACATCTACAAACTCCCCCTTTGGCTAATTTTTGGCTAACATCTTTTCTGGTTTACAGAGTGCAGCAGAAGTTCTTTTTATCAGAGTATATCATTACTTTTCTGTTGATTCTTATTTGAGATTACTCCCCCTCAAACAAATATGTGTCCAGTCTTGTTGCAACAGAAATACACACTGATTCAGTTCAGACAGAAACAAACAGATTTCATTCAAAAATTAAACAGCAGTACAAATTTGTTGTTGTTCTCCCCCTTGGTAGACACAAAATTAGGGGCCAAAGACACTATTACACATACATTGCTGTCATTACATTTGCCTCACATACATTGATCACTCAGATTCATCACTCTCAGTTTCCTCCTCAACTTCTGTCTCTTCATCAGCTTCTGTTTCTTCATCAGCAGCACTGTCTTCATCAGAGTTTGCTTTCTGTTCTTCTTCATTCTCCAACCTTTGAATTATTTCCTCAAGCTTCTGCTTTCTAGCTTCAAGCTCTTTGCAGGTGCTTTTGAGTTCAGCAATTAAAGTCTTCTTGGAGATGGGATTCTTAGCAGTTGAGGGACCAGCAGATGTCCCAGAAGGTGCTTCAACATCTGCAGCATGGTGACTTAGGAATAATTTGTAGTGAAAAGCCAGGGGGCTCTCTCTCTTGCAGACTGTGTCCTTCTCATTTAAAATCCCAGGGTATTGACTTAGAACAATACCACACAGCAATGATGGAAAATCTATTGGCAGCTTTGTTGCAGTAGAGATGGCATGCTTCATAGTCTGATCAAAAATATATGCTCCATAATCCATCTTGGTTTGAGTTCCCACAGCATAGATGAATCTGGCCAGACCAGTTGAGATTGAAGAAGTGTGGTTGGTAGGCACCCAGTTAGCAGTTCCAATCCTGTTAAGCATGGCATACTTTCTGGTAAGCATGCTCACAGATAGCTTTCCCTTTACAGGCCATGCCTTGACCTGGTTTGCAGTGATCACTTTACAGATTTGATTATCTGTCTTGCCTAGCTCATTGGGTCCATCTGTTTCTCTTCCTAGGTATTGATTTATTATTTGAGGTGAGAACTCAACACACTTACCTCTCACAAACACTTTTCTGAACTCTGAGGACTTACCATTTGAGCAATCCTCCTGAAGATTCACAATGAACTCTTTGACAAGAAGTTCATAGCAGGGAGAGAACTCTGAGACTGTCTTGAATAGTCCTGCAGCAGAGATGAGGTCAATGAGTTCTGTGCACTCAAGTGCATTGTTGCTCAGTTCTCTTTCCAGGGCAACCCTTCTTTGGTACACATACTTCCATCTGTTGACACTAGAGATAAGATGGAATGATATGTTGTCCAAGGGAGCTTCTGGAACAGCAGTTGAAGCTCTTGCTGGTGTTGGTCTTTTCTTGGGAGGAGATGTTGGGACATCTGATTCAACATCTGAATCTGATGGTGTGGCAGCTTTTCTCTTCTGGGATTGAACTTTGCTCCAGGGTTTTGTTGGACCAAAGGTAGCTTTAGCTTTGCCTTTCTTTGGACTAGCCTTCTTCTTCTCAGGGATGACAGGTTCAGCTTGCATCTTTCCTTTCCTGGACCTTAGCCTTTTGGCTATGCTTGGTTTGACAGATGCTATGATTTCTGCATCAGAGTCCTGCTCCAGATTGACTACTGGAGGAGATTGAGCAGTCTCCTCTTCAGCTTGTTGATCAGCAGGAATTTGACCTTCATTTGAGTCTTTAGCCTGTTCCACAGAAACTTCTTTATCACTTTCACTTGAGGCCTCTTTCTGGTCCTCAGTCTGTTCAGTATCAGCATCAGATGAGTTTGCTTTCTCATCTGCAGATGTTCCAACATTCATTGGGACATCTTGTTCTGCAGGAATGTCTTCTGCAGTTTGAGCTGGTTCTTCTTGAGGTGCAGGAATGGTGTTCAAAGGAACAGAGATCCCTCTCACCACTCTTTGTTCAGAAAAAACTTGGTTGACAATCTCCTTGATGGAATCATCAACATATTTGGAGTATTTTGAGGACATGTTAGCAGGAGAGGGAATGCCTTTAGCTTTGCTTCTGATTTGATCTTTACATCTCTTTGGTGTTCTTGCCTTTTTAGTGTGAGAGGCGCTTCCCCTGAGCTCGTCCAATGGTGTTGATGGCATTGGCACAACAGAGATTGGAGTGGCATGAACCACGTCTTCCTTGTTGAGAATTTCCTCAGTAGTTTTAGGGTTTTGAGACATTGTAGAGGAAGATTGATGAACAGCTTTAGGGTTTTTGATTTCTGAAGGATTGAGAGTTAATGTGATTCGCTTGTGATGATATGATGAGAATCTTGATAGCTTCTTATAAGTAGTTACTAAATAAGTAGCCGTTACAGTCCAAATGATTAGGAGTGGAATTCCCAAGGATCTTGTCCAGACTAGCTTTGCCATCTGGAACATATGCCATGCAATGTCATATGACATGTTGGCACATCTCATTAACTGCTAAATATCACATAAACAGATTCCAATTTTGCCCCTTAAGTTCTCAAATTGTGTAGCATCCAATGCTTTGGTAAAGATATCAGCTAATTGCAGATCTGTAGCAACATGCTCCAATGAAATCACCTTCTCTTCTACAAGATCTCTGATGAAATGATGTCTGATATCAATATGCTTTGTCCTGCTATGTTGAATAGGATTCTTTGATATGTTGATTGCACTTAAATTGTCACAGTACAATGCCATGACATCCTGTGGGACATTGTACTCAGTGAGCATCTGCTTCATCCAAACCAACTGAGAACAACTGCTACCTGCTGCTATATACTCAGCTTCAGCTGTAGATAATGATACACAATTCTGTTTCTTACTGAACCAAGAAATCAGATTGTTTCCTAGAAAGAAGCATCCTCCTGAAGTGCTTTTTCTGTCATCAGCACTTCCTGCCCAATCAGCATCACAAAAGCCAGTGAGAATTGGTTTGCAACCATGAAAGTACATTATGCCATAGTCACAAGTACCATTAACATATTTAAGGATTCTCTTGACTTGATTAAGATGACTGACTTTTGGATCAGCTTGATATCTTGCACAAACTCCTACTGCAAAAGCAATGTCTGGTCTACTAGCAGTCAAGTATAACAAGCTTCCAATCATGCTTCTGTATAAGCTTTGATCTACATTCTCACCCTTTTCATCTTTAGTCAGCTTCAAATGTGTGGGGGCAGGAGTTCTCTTGTGAGCAGCATTTTCCATTCCAAATTTTTTGACTATGTTCTTGGAATACTTGCTTTGTGAGATGAACATTGAGTCTTCCATTTGCAGCCCAAGAAAGTAGGTTAATTCACCTACTAGACTCATTTCAAATTCAGATTCCATCTGCTTGACAAAATGTTTGACCATCTTATCAGACATCCCACCAAACACAATGTCATCAACATATATTTGTGCAATCATGACATTTCCTTCTTCATCTTTAACAAACAGGGTTTTATCAATCCCACCTTTTCTGTATCCTTGCTTGATAAGAAATGTGGTCAGTCTTTCATACCATGCCCTTGGAGCTTGCTTCAGACCATAAAGTGCTTTCTTTAATTTGTATACATGATTTGGACAGCTTGGATCAACAAATCCTTTAGGCTGTTCTACATATACCTCTTCATTAAGATAACCATTAAGAAAGGCACTTTTCACATCCATTTGAAATAGCTTGAACTTTAAGATACAAGAAATTCCCAACAGTAGTCTTATTGATTCAAGCCTTGCTACTGGTGCAAAGGTTTCATCAAAGTCTACCCCTTCAATTTGAGTGTATCCTTGAGCCACAAGTCTAGCTTTGTTCTTTGTAACAATTCCTTGTTCATTTGACTTGTTCTTATACACCCATTTTGTACCAATCACATTTATGTCATCAGGTCTAGGAACAAGATTCCACACTTCATTCCTTGTGAATTGACCTAATTCCTCTTGCATAGCACAAATCCAGTATTCATCAGTGAGAGCTTCCTTGACATTTTTAGGTTCTATTTTGGAAACAAAACAAGAACCTGAAATCACTTCTCTTGATCTAGTGCTTACACCTCTGTTGGGATCACCAATTATTAAGTCTTTGGGATGATCCTTCTGTATTCTGATGGAGGGAGGTTTGCTTGAATCTTCTGACCTTGTATCATTTTGAGTGAAGTTATATTGATCATTCTTTTCTTCAGCTTCAATCTTGATATCAGCAGATGTTCCAACATCTTCTGGGACATCTGTAGAAGCATCATCAATTATCACATTTATGGACTCCATGATAACCTTTGTTCTGTAATTAAATACTCTATATGCTCTGCTGTTTATAGAGTATCCAAGGAAAATCCCTTCATCACTTTTAGGATCCATTTTTCTCCTTTGCTCCCTATCTGCCAGAATATAGCATTTACTTCCAAACACATGAAAGTACTTCACAGTGGGTTTTCTGCCCTTCCAAACTTCATATATTGTGGACAAGGTTCCTTTTCTCAAGGTAACTCTGTTATGGATGTAGCAGGCAGTGTTCATAGCTTCAGCCCAGAAATACAGAGGTAACTTTTTAGCATGGATCATAGCTCTTGCTGATTCTTGAATAGTTCTATTCTTTCTTTCAACAATCCCATTCTGTTGAGGAGTGATAGGAGAATAATATTCATGATTGATTCCTTCTGAAGAGCAGAAATCTAAGAACTTTTGATTCTCAAATTCCTTTCCATGATCACTTCTAATTCTGATCACACAGCTGGATTTTTCCCTTTGTAATCTTTGACATAATTCTTTGAATACATCAAATACATCTGACTTTTCTTTGATAAAATTTATCCATGTATATCTTGAAAAGTCATCAACCACCACATAAGCATACCTCTTACCACCAAGACTTTCAACCTGCATAGGTCCCATAAGATCCATATGTAGAAGTTCCAAAACTTTGGAAGTTGTCAGATGTTGGAGCTTTGGATGGGACATCTTGGTTTGCTTGCCTATTTGACATTCACCACATATTTTGCCATCATCAATCTTCAGTTTAGGAATACCTCTTACAGCATCCATAGATATGATCTTCTTTATGCCTCTGAAATGAAGATGACCTAGTCTTTGATGCCACAGTTTCACTTCTTCTTCTTTAGCTAGAGAGCAGGTTGAAGTGAGACTGAGATTTTGGGATTCCCACATGTAACAGTTGTCTTTAGATCTGGCTCCTTTCATGACAACCTCTTGTTCTTTGTTAGTCACTATACATTCAGATTTGGTAAAGTTTACACTGTATCCTTGATCACATAGTTGACTTATGCTGATCAGGTTAGCAGTTAAACCTTTAACTAGCAGCACATCATCTAGTCTTGGAACATCTTGACAATTCAAGGTTCCAACTCCCTTGATTTCTCCTTTAGCTCCATCTCCAAAGGTAACATACCTGGATGAATGTGATTTTAAGTTTACTAGCAAATTCTTCAATCCAGTCATGTGTCTTGAGCATCCACTGTCAAAGTACCAGTCTTCTTTAGCTGATACTCTCAGAGATGTATGTGCTATGTAAGCAGTACTTTTCTTTGACCATATGAGTTGAGATTTCTTTTGATGCCTCTGCCCTGTGTGTTGTTCAGCTGATCTCAAAGCTTGATTGTTGATCTGGTTCTTGGGTATGTGGCTTTGATCAGTCTGAATGTCAGCTTTTGGTCTCCAAACCTTCTTGATGACCTCTGTCTTCTGCTTAGGAGGTTGCTGATTTCTTTGATGTCTATGCAGCACTTTCTTGGTACCTTCTACTTTCTGTTTGGAAGGTTGCTGATACATCTGATTTGGATATCCATGTAGCTTATAACAGTGAGGTTTGATATGTCCAAATCTTCCACAGTGATGGCATCTCCATCTTTGATACTTCTTCTTCATTTTGTTCTTTCCAGAATGTTGAGACATCTGTTGGAACATTATGTTTGTCTTTGTGTTCTGATGTTGGAGCATCTGTTGGGACATCTTGTTTGACTGTGTAGTTTTTGAAGTAGTTTTGCTAGAGCTGGCTTCATCTCTGTTATATCCCAGTCCACTTTTGTCCCCTGAATGTTTATTATTGCTGAGAATAACATCCAGTGTGTTTGAGCTGCTGTTCAACATTCTAACAGATTTGGACATATGTTCCAACTTAGAGTTGAGAAGGCTTATTTCACTTTTTAAGGTGTCAATGATCTCCTGATCATTTGCTTTGTCATCTTCTAATGCCTCCTTCTGTTTCTTTAGCTTTATAACTTCACTGCATATTTCAGAGCTTCTTTTGTATAGATCTTTGAATGCTTGCTCAAGTTATTCATAAGTAAGTTCTCCACAACTGGAATCACTATCATATTCACACAGTCCAGCTAAAGCAGTAATATGCTTAGCTGATTCTTCTTCTGAATCTCCTGAGTCTTCATCAGACCAGGTCACAGAGAGTCCTTTCTTTTGCCTCTTTAAGTAGGTAGGACATTCAAACTTGATGTGTCCATATCCTTCACATTCATGGCATTTGACTCCTTTATCTTGACTGGTCTTTTCAGCATACTTTAATCTTTTGTTAGCATCATAAGGTCTTTTGTTCTCAGAGTTTGTGTTTCTTCCACTAGGTTTGGATTTTCCTTCCATTCCTCTGAGAATCTGTTTGAATTGTCTTCCAATCAAGGCAAGGTTTTCTGATAAGCTTTTATCATTTGCTGATTCATCATCTTCTTCTTCATCTGTATTTGACACCAAGGCTATGCTTTTGTTCTTTTTGACATTTGTGTCATTCATTCCCATCTCAAAAGTTTAAAGAGAACCAATGAGTTCTTCAACTTTCATGGAGCATATGTCTTGAGCTTCTTCTATTGCAGTGACTTTCATGTCAAATCTTTTTGGTAAAGATCTGAGAATCTTTCTTACAAGCTTTTCATCAGTCATCTTTTCTCCCAAAGCTCCAGATGTATTGGCTATATCCAAGATGTTCATATAGAACTCATGAATTGATTCATCTTCCTTCATTCTCAAGTTTTCAAACTTGGTGGTGAGGAGTTGAAGTCTTGACATTTTTACTTTTGATGTTCCTTCATGAGTTGTTTTGAGAGTATCCCAAACATCTTTGGCCAGCTCACAATGATGCACAAGTCTGAAAATGTTTCTATCAATGCCATTGAATAAAGCATTTAAGGCTTTTGAGTTGCCTAGTGCTGAGTCTTCTTCCTCCTTACTCCATTCTTCTTCAGGTTTCAGCACTTTTGATCCATCTTTGGTGTCTTGGACAGGATGATCCCATCCAACATTAACTGCTCTCCATGCCCTGTTGTCAAGTGACCTTAAGAATGCAATCATTCTTGACTTCCAGTAGTCATAATTAGATCCATCCAGTATAGGTGGTCTATTTACTGACCCTAAATCTCTGTCCATGTTACAGAATTTGTATTCCCTAGATCTCACCCAGTATAAACAGGCAGGGTGCCTGCTCTGATGCCAATTGAAATTCTGTGATCAGGTATGAGATGTCCTAAGAGATGTCCCAATACTTAATAGGACATTTGACAAATTTAACCAAAACTTAAACAGCAAGAAAAGTAAACAACACAGAAGTTTGTTAACCCAGTTCAGTGTATAACCACACCTACATCTGGAGGCTACCAAGCCAGGAGGAAATCCACTATTAGTAATATTAATTCTAGACTTAAACCACCCTGTTTAATCTATCACTTAATACTTACCCAATGCAATTTCTACCTAAGACACACTTAGATAAGAGTACCCTACTCACTCCCCCTCAATCACACAGTGATCAAGTTTACAAGTTTACAGAAATTGAAGACATCCTTCAAACAATACAGCTTGATCTTACTTCACAGTTTCAATCAAGTCACAAATGCACTTTTGCTTAAAAGCTCATAAAGTGGTACAATTAAAACAACCTGCTATTAAAACACTAGACACCCTATTTGGTCTTCTCAAATTCGTGCTCAATTCTATGAGTTTCTGTTGCTTAAATAGGTATCTAAATTTTGGGCTTTCTGTAGAATGATCCAGCCCTAATGTGCAGCAGCTGTCACCTTGAATTTAGGGTTTGTTACCTCCTATATTCTAGGTGATTTAGGTCTTCTGTTTTAATCTGAATCTTCAATATAAAACACCCTACAGATGCGCCTTGTTCTGTTTTTATCCATCATTAATTAATTCCAGATACTTCTCCTTAAATATCTCTGATCAGTTAATCATTAATTAATTCTGGTAGCAGGTCTGAGATGTCTCAACATCTGTTGGGACATCCTGAAAAACTGAACTAATTTATTCACACAATGTCCCAACATCTGATGAGACATCCTAAAATAAATTCACATACTCTGTTTGATAATGTCCCAACATCTGATAGGACATTCTGAACTGAATTTAACATTTCTTGTTTGGTCAAAAATTCTGCCAATTCTTAAACATCTACACAGTTCTTGTGACTTTTAAACCTGGACATGTGACTCTTTATTTGAGTCCCCCACCTTGGTTACTGGACTTATGAACCTCCATCTGGATTTCTTGAATATATATGGACCCATATCAAGGCAGTTAATCAGATCCAGCTCAGTCACAAACCCTTGCATATCATTTGCATACATCATCATTGCATCATTTTAACATTTGCTTATTTGTTTTTCAGGGTATCCACATCATATATTTTGGCTTGGTTTTAACCCCTTCATCAGCATAGACCTATCTTCATCAGTACTTACTTCAGTTATCAGCTACCTGCTTCAGTCACCTGCATCACCAGTCTCAGCCTGTCAGTGGCCCATCTTCAGTGTTATTCTCAGCATCTGTCTCAGCTCTTCCTCAGCAACATGGCACCCAAGAAGAGTAACATCTCATATCATTTCTTTGAGCCTGAGTTGGCTAGCATCAGGAAGATTCAGACCCTGATTACTCCAGACCATATACCACTATTCAGAGAACATTATGGAGGAATCCTTGATGTGGTTATGGATTTGGACCCTTCACAGAGGAGATTGATTCATACTTGCCTGCAGTTCTATGATCCCCCTCTGAGGTGCTTCACCTTTCAGGATTTTCAGTTGGGACCCTTGTTGGAAGAGTATTCATCACTGATTGGTGTACCTGTCAGGGGTGGAGTCCCCTTCAACCCTGAGATGACTTTCCCTAGTAATGAAGAGGTAGCAAAGGCATTATATCTGGAACCAGTTCTAATTGGGCAGAACATGACTACCAAAGCTGGAATCTCTGGTCTACATCTGGATTTCTTGACCTCTCAGGCTACCCTGAAGGCTTATTTGGGAGAGTGGAAGGCAGTCTGTGCATTATTAGCCCTTAGCATATATGGGGTTATATTATTTGCAGATGAGCCTAAGTTTATTAGCAAGAATGCAATCCATCTTTTCATTCTGAGGAACCCAGTTCCCACCTTATTGGGAGATCTCTACTACTCTGTCCACCAAAGGAATGAAAAGCAAAGAGGAAGATTGGTAAGGTGCTGTGCTCCCTTGTTCCATACTTGGCTGCTCAAACATTTTCCAAAGACTGATGCCTTCTTGAACCCTCACCAGCAAAGGAACTGGGCTAGGAGACTTGTTGCTTTAACCTCAGATGATATCAGGTGGTGCACTCAGAGTACCAAGGGCAGAGACATCATTACTAGTTGTGGGCAATTTCCCAATGTGCCTCTAATAGGAGTGAAGGGTTGCATCAACTACAACCCTCTGCTATTCAAAAGACAACTGGGCTATGCATTAGTCCACCCTCCTAGAATACAGGACCTAGCTGAGACCCTTTATTGTGAGATCAAGCCTAATCTGGTTGTTGTCAGGCAAGCATCCTGGGCTTGGGACAATGTCTAGACTAAAGGAGTAACCATTCTTGGGAAATGCAACAATGTGGCCTCAGCTCAGTACTATGAGTGGTCTCATGCCAGGGCTCAAATTTCTGGGATGCCCTTCACCCTTGAAGATGTGCCTGGACCTTCCACAGCACCACCCCCAGCTACTGTCAGCTTAGAGGAGTTTGAGAAATTGAAAGAGAGGAATGAGAATCTGACTCAGGCTCTACAGAAGACCCTCTGGGAGAGGAGTGATGGTCGGCTGGACATTGAGAGGTTAGAAAAGCTAAAGGTGGAGCATCTAGCTAAGATTGAGAAGTCAGAAGACTATATCAAGAAGTCAAGGGCTGGAGAACAGATTTTGAAGAATGCCTGCAAAGAGGCCCAATTCCAAAGAGCTAGGACTGATTTGTATCTTAAGGAGAGTCAAGCTAGGTGGGTCAGGATCACCGAAGCTCGTACTCAGGAGGATAAAAGGACTCAGGACAAAATTGAGCAGTTGGAGGCTAGTGCAAAGGAGCAGCAGGAAGCCCTGTTAGCAGCCCAGAGAGAGATCTCAAAGTTGAATATTAGAGCTGGTGTGAAGAGGTCAAAGGACCAGAGCCGACACAAGAAGCTAACTGCAGCTATTGCCACCAGGAATCTTCTCATCAGGAATCTCACAGAGCATCCAGCTGACCCTGTGACTGAAGCACTTCTAAAGGAAGTTCAGGAGGATGAGTTTGGTCTTAGTGTCTGACTTTTGCTTGTTGTTGCTTTCATTTCATGTACTTTTCTTTATGTTGTATTTTTGATCCCTCGGAGGGCATGTATTGTAAAAAGAAACAAACTATGTATCATTTACTTTTTGTAATATATGTGTTGGTTTGTTTTATCTGAATTCTTCAAGCAACATCACAAGCATCTTCCTCAAGGTTCTGGAAAGGTCAAAACCAAGTGCCAAGCCGGATACCTTGGAAATAAATAAGCATGCTGCATTGCATACTAACCTCTTGTTTTGTTTTGTAGGTTTGTTTTATTGTTACTAACTCTGTTGTGACTTCAGGAACTATTGCTCGACGACGGGTGTTCCCACTCAACCGTCTACACAGATATCCAACCCGCAACAACCTTCCGGGTATACAAATGGACCAAGTACAGCAGGACCTTACAGAGGTCAGGACCCAAATGGCCAATGAGAGACTAGAAATGAGGAATCAGATGACTCAGTTTATGGAGGTGATGAATAATATGGCTCAAAGCCAAGAGAGATTAAGATCACTGGTAGAGAGGCAAAATCAGGAAGACCCCCATCTAGGGACTGCTAGGACAAGTAATAATGAGAGAGTTCAACCCCATGTTAATCCTCCAGTCTATGGACCCCACCTTCATCCTGAGATCAACATCCCTGTTAATGTGCAAGGGACTGCCACTACAGGCAGAGTGCTGCAAGAAGACCCCCAGGAAGATCAATTTACAGTGATGGGAGCCGGGGAGGAAGCCTATGACAGAAGGCTAGATGAGATTGCTGAGAAATTAAGATCCCTGGAGTCTCAAAACTCCTTGGGTTTTGATGTCATGGACATGGGTCTAGTGGACGGGGTCAGGATTCCCCACAAATTTAAACCTCCATGTTTTGAGAAATACAACGGAACTTCCTGTCCCCGAACCCATTTACAGTCCTTTCTGGGGAGGCTGAAGGCATATACCATGGATGAAAAGCTATGGATGTTTTATTTTGAAGATAGCTTAACAGGAGCTTCAAGGGAATGGTACTCCCACTTAACTAGAGCAACCATTAGATGATGGAAGGACTTGGCTGAGGCCTTCATTAGACAATACCAGTACAACTTGGATATGGCTCCCAACAGGACCCTCCTGATGGGGATGTCTCAATCATCCAGGGAAAGCTTCCGGGAGTATGCTCAGAGGTGGAGACAGCTTGCTGCTGCTGTCCAGCCACCCATGTCAGAGAGGGAGATGGATGATATGTTTATGAACACCCTCCAAGGGACATACATTGATAGGCTAGCTGCCTTTTCTTCCACTAGCTTTGCTGACGTGGTCATAGCCGGGGAAAGAATTGAGAGCCTATTAAAGATGGGTAAGATTTATGACAACGGTGCAAGCTCGTCCAGCAACCCAAGAAAGCCTTTTGTAGGCCCAAGAAGAACTGGTGAGACTAATGCTATCTGTAAACACCCAAAATTTGCCCTCACCCATTTCACCATGGTTTGTGATCATTCTCATATGCATAAACACAATCATATCACTTCATATCTCAATTTTGAGTCACTGCATTGGTTCTAAGTCATCTGCACCTGGGGTTTGTGATCTGAGCAATCCAAGAGCCCCTTGAGCCACCCCAGAGGCAACCAATCACTTCAAAGGGACCCATATGTGTTCAAGTATCATATTACATCCTCTCAAAGTCAAAATTCCAAAGAATCACAAGAACTAGGGTTTGGATGGATGCAGAGCCAGGCTTGACTGCACAGTTGACCTAAAAATTAGGGTTTTGGTTTCAGAGGCCATAACTCCAATTTTTTTGTTCATTCTTGTTTTCATTGGTCTCTATATGGTATAGGGAGTATGCATATCAATTTTCATGAAGAAATTCCATGGGGAAGTCATCTGATCAAGGGTTGACTTTCTGGACAAGTCAGTGCAAAATCAGGGCATCTGAGGCCCCCAATGACCCAACCAATGGGTGATCTTCATCATTTTGAGTGTATATGATCTTTATTTGATCATGGAAGAAGGTTGAAGTTCATAGAAATCAAGAATTTGGAAGTTTTGCAAATGTTGACTTTTTGGGCATAGTTGACTTTTCAAGAATGCTTCATTTTAGGTCATTTTTCAAGCCTTGATTCTTGATCCAAAAATGCTTCAAATGGAAAAACTTTGGTCATGAAAGTTGTAGATTACATCTTTCCCTTTTCAAAAAGTACAAGAACATGATCAAACTCTTCTTGGATCAAAAGTTATGGTGTGACAAAGTTGGTAAAAATCATTGATTTTCAAGATGTGCACCAAATGAGAATTTTGCAAAACCATGAACCAATGCCATTTTTAACCTCTAATTCACTTCAAAACATTACACAAACATCCTATGAGCCTTAAAAAATCAGAATTGGACCAAGTTTCCCCATGGTTTGGTTTGTGTAACAAGACTTTCTCACATGTGAACCAAAGTTACAACAAGTTGCAAAACTCATGATCATGCTTCCTACAACTTGCAGCCTTGGATGCTGAGCTTTGCTAGGCCTCTCCCTCACCCTTGCTGCGCCAGCCCATGCCTTGTACTTTCCTAGACCATGAGCCATACTTCTCTTACACATTATTTGACTTTTTGCAAAAGTTAACTTACCAATCAATAAAGGGCATGTCTTGTCAACTGACCAATGAGAGAGAGTTATGTGGACAATTTGCAAGCAAGACATAACACAAGTCAAGGCTGAAACACACACATTGAACACATTCACAAAAACACACCAAGTTGCAAGTTGCTTCGAATCTGCCTCCACAGCTTGCAAACACTCACACCATCTTCATCATTCATCTCACCTTGCTCCATAGACCACAAAGCACCAAGAACACAAGCCTGAAACAGCCAGAACATCCCACTGCCATTTCTCACCTCATTTTGCAGTTTCATTCGAAACTCTCACCATAGCTCACAAACATACAAACAAACACTCCAGACCTTCTCCATTCATCCTCAGGATCACAAACAACCATTCACAGGGGCTTGAAATCACCAGAATCATCATAGCCATTTCTGACCAAGCTTGAGCAGGAGCTTTCGAATCTCATTATCGAGCCAACACAAACTCCTTTTGAGCATTCAAACATCTTCTGGGGATCAAGTGGAGTGGTTTACACTGAAAGAAGAGGCCAGAAAGTCATCTAGGTGAAAGCTCCAAATCTCAGGTAGCTTGAAAATTATTTTTCCAGAAATCATTTTTCTTGTTACAAACTTGTTCTATGTGATTCACTGATTATCCTGATGTTCTTAGTTTTTGAAATGGCTTTGATTTGAGTATTTAATTTGTCTCTGAAGCTTGCGTGCCCTAGTTTTTATTTCTTTCGATTCAGCTTGTTTAGGAAGAAGAAATTTGTTTTGGGAGAGGGGTTTGATTCGTGAGGAGTTGGAGATCATTTCCCAGTTCTTAGTTTTCATTTTTGATACGATTTGAGGGGTTTGGGGATTTTTCAGGGAGAGAGCTCGCCGGAGAAGACGACCGGAGGTCTTCTCCGGCAGCCTGAATGTAATTAGGGCAGGGAGTCATTAATTAGTGAACTTCAAATCTGGACCTTTAGATGATGTTTCCCGCGCGCTTGTGGACGGTGCAGATGGGTCATTAAACCCTAATTTCGTTTAATTAAGTTAATCACAATTAATTAAGTCAGCCTTGAACCACAGCCATTGGATCACGCGCGTTTTGAAATTTTGAACCTGGGCCTTAGATTGAGCTGACCTCCAGTCTTGTTGACTTGCGTGCTGGGCCCTTGGATCTCTCTGCCTTCAATCACAGCCACTCATGCTGCATACTTTTTATTTTTATTTTATTTTTCTTTTAATTAACTTGCATAATTTATTAAAAATAGTTAAAAATACATAAAAATTATGAAACTTTTTCCTCTGAGTTTTATTAATTTTTATGACACAAAAATATTTTTATTTTATTTTTTATCATTTAAAAAGTATTTTTAAATATTTAAAATATTATTTTTAATTGATTAATGGAAATTAATTGATTAAAAATACTTTTAGGCATTTAAAAATTACAAAAAAATTCATGAAATGTTCTAAGACATTTAGAAACATTGTCCAACCTTCAAACAAAATTTCTTTTTTGATCTTGATGCATTTTAAGAATTTTTCATTGAATTAAATCATTTTTTATGCATTATTTTGATCATAAGTTCAAAAATTCATTTCTGCCTATCTAGGAAGGTTTGGATATTGGTTCTTTTTGTGTTGCATTCTATTTGACATGTAGTTTCTAGGATAAAAAGGCCATGAATTGTTCTTGCATTTTCAAATTGTTTGGCATTTCTTTTGTTAAGAACCCTAAAAAACCCTAATAACTTAGAAAATTCATAACTTGAGTTTGGTTGAGAGTTGAGAGCTCCCCTTTGGACCTTGATTTAGTATAGGTTTAGGGTTTCCTTGAATGTCATTTTCCATTTTTTATCCTAGGGTTTGCTTCTGTTTTTGAGTTTTGTTTGATGTTTGCTTCATTAACCCTAATTTGGGCTCTCTTTTGCATCCTTCTTGCATTCTCTTGCATAACATGACTTGACTTTGCATTTTGTGCATTCTTGTGTTTCACTTGACATCTTAAGACATGTAGGAAGCATGTTTGATCATTGCATTACATGTTTGCCATGTCATTTGCCTTGTATGCTTCATAACTTTTCATGTGTATCCATGCTTCTAAGCTTGCATCATTTGCATCCATGACCTTGTATGAACATCTCCATATGCTGCCTCATGTGCATAGCATCTCATAGCATCATTATCATCATCAACATGCTTCTGGTTTTGTTTAGCATCATACCATTTCATCCCATCTAGCATTGCATTGCATTTCTTTCTAACATTTCAGGTGGTAAGTAAACTTGAGAAGTGAATTTGCCTTCACTTCTCATAACTTTTCTTTTCATCTCTCTTGCATCCATTGCTGCATTTCTATATGTGCTTGAGTTTGAGCTTGCTCATTCTTCTTCCTCCCACTTTCTTTCTTCAAGTGACTTGACTTCTTGAATGAAGCAAGTCACTTTGCTTCTCTTGATCTTATTCATCTGCTTCCTGGTGGCTCTTCTGAGGATTGTTCTTGAAAACCTCACAAACCTTAGGATCAACCAAGCATGACAATGAATTAGGGTTTTGATTAGTCTCCCCTCCTAGTTTTACCTTTGTGTCTCTCTTTGAGTCCTCTCTTCTCACCTCATAATCAGGGACTAAACCCTAAAGGCTTTAAGGCTTTATGATTAGGGTTATGCCTGCATCCTTCTCTTAGGATGGAGTGTATAACTTTAATCCTAAGTGTTAAACCCTTTATGTGTTTAAATCCCTTAATCAATCCATTTAATAATCATCAAGACATCACACTTGTAACTTGGGCCTTGCATTAGGGTTCTAATTCTTCCTTAAGTGGTTAAGAAGGACTAACCCTAGTGTTAATGGACAAGTCCCCCTCAAGTTGTCTTACAAATCATAAAATTCACTTCATCATCATATCATTAAGTAAAATCCACTTAACCAAAGGCTTGTTTTGTCATGAGTTTAATCCCTAATCATGGATTAAGTTGAGGAATTTTCCTCAGCTTAAACATTCTCATCTATTATCCTTCTATTAGGATGGTGTAATGAGTCTGTTTAATCCTTGATTATGGCTTAATCTCATTACTCAACACTAAACAAAAACCACAAAAACATCTAAATAATCACAAGTGGGTTAATGATCTTAATCCTACACCAAAGGTGATTAAGTGTGAGAAGCTGACTTCACACTTAAGGTATCCTCATTACCCCTAATCAGAGGGAAGATGTGATGAGTTTATTAAATCCATTGGTTTAGGCTTAAACTCATTAACTTATGACAAACTTTCAAAAGCAATAAAAGACTGAAAACTCAACAACAAACAATAATCGTCTCCTCCGGGATTCTTTTCTCATCTCATTCACTCATAAACGAGAACTTGCTTCTTCCGTCTAATGCAAGACAGTTTGCATCTGTGCCAGACAGATCATACACTTGAGCATAGGCAAGTAAGCAGTTCACAAGTCAATTCACCTTTTAGTCTCTTTGGGTCGAACTACGGTGTTCTGACTTCCTCATTGCACGAGAGGATACGTAGGCATAACTTAACAGTTATCGAACAAAAGTCTCTGTACATTCCCCCTCCTTCTAGCATCATTCTTTTGGCCTCATGATCTTGAGCATTTCACTCCTTCCTTACACTGACACTTTCATACTTCATATCACTTATACACTATACACTGACACCTGTACATTCTTTTCCAGCTATTTTGTACACAGATTGCACTGACACTACCCCTTTAAAACACAAATCTTTTAAGCGTGGATCCCGTCGAGTACGACGGACAATCTGGGTGCTAATACCTTCCCAGGTTGTAACCAACCCCCTTTCTCAGTCTCTCTAGTTCGCAACCGTCTTATCCATCTCTTTTCTAGGTCTATGCAGCATTGCCTTTCCTCCGGGATAAAAATGCCTAGCTGGCGACTCTATTCATCTCCAGTGAGTTCACGGCTGTGTGTTCTCATTGTTCCCTTCGCCGACCGTTCGCGCTTGTACCGGGATGCAAATCTTCGGGAGCGACAGCTTGGCGACTCTGCTGGGGACCCTTATACTGCAACCAGGGCTTCTGGTTCTTTTTGTGGGTTCCTCCTAGCGCTTGATTGATTTGTGTTTACTGGGGTGTTATGTGCTTGTTTGTGCTTGTATTTATCTTATGTACAGTTATTTTACTGCTTTCTTTATTGCATTTATATATATCATACTGTCATTTGTTGCTGGCTGGATCTGGTTTTTGCTTTGGTGGGTGGGGTTCTATTGAGAGTTGAGATCCTATACCTGGGATCTGAGTGACACCTAGGCTAGAGTGAATCATATTCTTTCCCATTCCATTTCGGTCTGGTGCGGGAATATGAAACACGGTTCAGATATGGGTTTCTTCTTGAGAACTCTGTGTTGCAGATTTCCTGCAGTGCTAGGGCTATCTGGGAAGCCTGCTAAGTATGGATGACCTTTTAGTATTGACCTTCAGAAACTGAGGTGAATTAGAGGAGGAACTTTTATGGTTATTGTAAACACTGTACCTCCGGGTTAGAAGTGTTTACACTTCTCATAACTGATCCAAGTATGAGGATCCTTGTTTTAGAACACCACCTGTGAGGGGGTTGGGCTGTTTACAGGTTTGCAGGTACCTTGACCTCAGAAGACCCTGTTACTTTGACTTTGTTAAGAATGCTCCATGTTGGGTAGTTCTTGTGATTCTAAAACCATGGACATGTGGCTCTTTATTTGGGTCCCCCACCTTGGTTACTGGATTTATAGACCTCCACCTGGATTTCCTGAACACACATGGATTTATATCAGGGCATTTTAATCAGATCCAGCTCGGTCACAAACCCTTGCATGTCATCTGCATACATACTCATTGCATCATATTAACATTTGCTTATTTGTGTTTCAGGGTATCCACCTTCATCTGGTTTTGGTTTTGACCCCATCTGCATCATTGACTTATTTCCACCAGCACTTGTTTCAGCTTGTCAGCCATATATTTCAGTCACCAGCACCAGCCAATCAGTGGCTCTCTCCTTCAGCATTGTCATCAGCACCCTACTCAGTCTTCAGTGTCATGGCTCCAAAGAAAAGCAACATCACTTACCATTTCTTCCAGCCAGACTTATCAGACATCAGGAGGATCCAAACCCTAATCACTCCAGATCACATACCCTTGTTCAGGGAGGATTATGGAGATATACTTGACTTGGTTGTGGATCTGGACCCATCACAAAGGAGCCTCATCCACACTTGCATTCAGTTCTATGATCCCCCACTGAGATGTTTCACCTTTCAAGACTTTCAGTTGGGCCCTCTTTTAGAAGAATACTCATCATTGGTTGGTATGCCAATCAGGAGAGAAATCCCTTTCAATCCTGAGATGGTTTTCCCAGGCAATGGAGAAGTAGCAAAAGCTTTGCATCTGGAACCTGTTTTGGTTGAGCAGCATATGACCTCTAAAGCTGGGATCCCTGGATTTCATCTGGACTTCTTAATTTCTCAAGCTAGTCTGAAAGCTTCCCTGGGGGAATGGAAAGTTGTTTGTGCTCTGTTGGCCCTAAGTGTATATGGAATTGTGTTGTTTGCAGATGAGCCTCGATTCATTAGCAAGAATGCAATCCATCTGTTCATCCTGAAAAACCCAGTGCCAACTTTATTGGGGGACCTCTACTATTCAGTGCATCAGAGGAATGAAAAACAGAGGGGAAGATTAGTGAGGATTTGTGCTCAATTATTTCATACTTGGCTTCTCAGGCATCTACCCAGGACAGATGCATTCCTAAACCCTCATCAGCAGAGCAACTGGGCTAAGAGACTCACTGTTCTAACTTCAGCAGATATCAGATGGTGCACTCAGAGCACCAAGGGCAGGGATATCATCACCAGCTGTGGACATTTCCCCAATGTGCCTTTAATAGGAGTTAAGGGAAGTATCAATTACAACCCTCTGCTGTTCAGGAGGCAACTGGGCTATGCACTGGTCCATACTCCTATGGCACATGACCTAGTGGAGACTCTCTATTGTGAGAACAAGATCAGTTTGACTGTTGTTAGGCAGGCTGCCTGGGCCTGGGATCATGTTCAAACCAAGGGGGTCACTGTTCTGGGGAAGTGTAATAATGTGGCATCAGCACAATATTATGAGTGGTCCCGTGCCAGGGCTCAATTCTCTGGAATGCCCTTTACCATAGAAGACATGCCTGAGTCATCTTCAGCACCACCCCCTGCCACTGTCAGTTTGGAGGAGTATGAGAGCTTGAAGGAGAGGAATGAGAAGCTAACCCAGGCTTTACAGAAGACTCTCCGGGAGAGGAGTGAAGGTATGAGGGAGATCGAAAGATTGGAGAAGTTGAGAATAGAGCATCTGACCAAGATTGAGAAGTCTGGAGATTATATCAACAAATCTAAAGCTGGTGAACAGATTCTGAAGAATGCTTGTAAAGAGGCCCAGTTCCAGAGAGCAAGGACAGACTTGTATTTGAAAGAGAGTCAGGCCAGGTGGGTCCGGATTACTGAGGCCCGTACTCTAGAAGACAAGAGAGTTCAGGACAAGATGGAGCAGACGGAAAAAGCCCTGGCAGCAGCCCAGAAGGAAATATCAGAGCTAGAAATCAGAGCTGGAGTGAAGAGGTCTAAGGACCAAAGTCAGAACAAGAAGTTGACTGCAGCTGTTACAACAAGAAACCTCCTCATCAGGAATCTCACGGAGCGTCCAGCTGATCCTGTGACCGAAGCACTTCTCAAGGAAGTTCGTGAGGATGAGTTCGGACTTGGTGTTTGACCATTTGTTTGTTGTTATTTCTATTCCATGTACTTTTGCTTTCCTTTTTGTGATGTATTTTGACTCCCTGAGGGGGCTTGTGTTGTAAAATGAACAAGTTGTATTATTTCACCTTCTGTAATATATTTGTGTTAGTTTTGTTCCATCCAAGTTTACTTCAGAAGCAACATCAACAAGGGTCTGGAAGGGTCAAAACTGAAGGCCAAACCGGATACCTTGAGAACAAATAAGCATAACTGCATTGCATGCTAACCCTTTGTTTGTTTTGTAGGTTTTTGTTTTGTTGTTGCTAACCTCTGTTGTGATGCTCAGGAATTATTGCTCGTCGCCGGGTATTTCCCCTCAACCGTCCGCACCGTTATCCAACCCGAAACAACCTTCCGGGAATTCAGATGGATCAGATGCAACAGGACCTTACGGAGGTCCGAAACCAGATGGCCAACGAAAGGTTGGAGATGAGAACTCAGATAACACAGTTCATGGAAGTGATGAACAACTTAGCTCAAAGCCAGGAGAGGCTCAGAGCTTTGGTAGAAGGGAGGAATCAAGAGGAGCCCCATGTGGGAACTGCTGGCACAAGTAACAACGAGAGGGTCCAACCTCATGTCAATCCCCCAGTTTTTGGACCCCATATCCACCCAGAGGCCAACATCCCTGTCAACATACAAGGGACTGCCACAGCAGGAAGGGTACTACAGGAAGACCCTCAAGAAGACCAATTCACAGTAATGGGCGCGGGTGAAGAAGCTTATGATAGGAGATTGGATGAAATAGCTGAGAAGTTGAGGTCCTTAGAATCTCAAAACTCTTTGGGCTTTGACGTCATGGACATGGGTTTGGTAGACGGGGTTAGGATCCCCCACAAGTTCAAGCCTCCATGTTTTGAAAAGTATAATGGGACTTCTTGTCCTCGGACCCATCTGCAATCTTTTCTCGGGAGATTAAAAGCTTATACCATGGACGAGAAATTGTGGATGTTCTATTTTGAAGATAGCTTGACTGGAGCGTCGAGAGAATGGTACTCTCACTTGACAAGGGCAACTATTAGATGCTGGAAGGACTTGGCAGAGGCCTTCATCAGACAGTATCAGTACAACTTAGACATGGCACCCAACAGAACCCTCCTAATGGGAATGTCACAGTCTTCAAGAGAGAGTTTCCGAGAATACGCACAGAGATGGAGGCAACTGGCTGCTGCTGTTCAACCGCCTATGTCTGAACGGGAAATGGCAGATATGTTCATGAATACCCTTCAGGGAGCCTATATTGACAGATTGGATGCTTTCTCTTCCACTAGCTTCGCAGATGTTGTCATAGCTGGGGAGAGAATTGAAAGCTTGTTAAAAATGGGAAAGATCTCAGACAACGGTGCAAGCTCGTCCAGTAGTACAAGAAAGCCTTTTGCAGGCCCGAGAAGAACTGGCGAGACCAATGCCATCCACACCAACAGGGGCAGGCCCCAATATGCTCAAAGGTCAATAGTAGCAGTCACCATTCCTGCTCCAACACATCCTCAACCCGTCTATCAACCTCCTCAGCAAAACTATCAGCCGCAACCTCAGTACCATCAGCAAAATCAGTATCCTCCAAGAAATTACAACAACAGCAACAACAACAATAACCAGCAAAGGCCATTCCAACAGAGGCCATCTCAAGCTAACAGAGTGATCGATCTGATCCCCATGCCATATGCTACATTGCTGCCACAACTTCTGAAACTCAACCTAGTTGAGCTAAGAACGTTGGCACCTCCGGATCCCAACAGTCTACCAAGGAACTATGACTCCAATGCTAGGTGTGCTTTTCATTCAAACGCACCTGGCCACAGTACAGAAAAGTGCAGAGCTCTGCATATGAAGGTACAAGACCTGGTAGACTCGAAGGCTCTGAATTTCGCACCACCACCCAATGTCAATAAAAACCCCATGCCAAACCATGGTGGTCCCCGGATAAACGCTATTGAAGAAGACAAGCCGTCTTATTTAATAACCAGTGTGGGACAGATCAGGACACCGTTGGTGGAAATCAAGGCTCAGCTCTTGGAATGTCAGATGTTCCCGGGGTGTGAGTTAGGCTGTGCTTACTGCAATATCTCGGTAAATGGGTGCGATAATCTAAGAGATGGCATAGATGGCCTTATTCAGAGTGGCCTGCTACAGATCACTACATCATTTCCAACAAACCCAGCAACTTCATCAGCAACGGTCTCAGAACCTCCTACAACTGCAGCAACTATTGTTCCTGACAATTCTTCGGTTTCATCAACAAGTACTTCATCCATCATCTCAACTGATCAGTTTACAACAAATTTTCCTGCTACAACTTCAGCTTCACTCCATTTTGAATCTCCTACAACAACAACATCCGTACTTCCAACGATGTCTCCTACAACTCCAGCAATCAATCATGAAGATGTCTCTACTGTCACCATATTTTATGATCCTGAGAATAACTCTGCCTACCATTCAGAAGGTGCTGCTCCCACCAGAGCACCAGTTACAATCTTTTATGATCCACAAACAGTTACAGCCCCTGCAGCAGCAGCAATCAGTCCAGTCACTGTCACGGTGCCTGGACCAGTACCGTATGAAAGCAATAGGGCCATCCCTTGGCACTATGGCTCCGACGTGTACTGCGAAGGAAAAAGAATCACTCTTGAAACATCAGCACCTGCACCACAAGTAGATAATGTGGGGGGAGGCGGAGGTTTCACTCGAAGCGGACGTCTCTTCGCCCCACAAGTTCAAAGACCCACTGCCGAAGCAGAAGCTGCTGCCAAGGCAAAAGGGAAAGGCCCGGTGCAGGAAGATCCAGCTGCCAAAGAAGCCCTGAAGACTCCATTCGATCAGGAAGTTGATGAGTTTATGCGAATCATCAAAAAGAGCGATTATAAAGTTGTGGATCAGCTTCACCAGACGCCATCCAAAATCTCTATCCTCTCACTGCTCATGTGCTCCGAAGCCCATCGGAATGCACTACTTAAAGTCCTGCACGCAGCTTACGTGCCTGAGGAGATTACTGTCAACCAATTGGAAACCGTGGTTGGAAATGTTACTGCTAGCAATGGGCTAGGGTTTACCAATTCTGACCTGACAGTGGATGGCCGCAACCACAACAAAGCCTTGCATATAACCATGGAATGCAAAGGAGCTGTCCTTTCTCATGTGCTGGTGGACACAGGTTCTTCCCTGAATGTCTTACCAAAGAAGGCCCTGGTGAAACTAGAATACGATGGGTTGGCATTGAGACCCAGCAGCCTGGTGGTGAGAGCCTTTGATGGTTCGAAGAGATCGGTTCTGGGAGAGATTGAGCTACCTGTGACAATTGGCCCACAGACCTTTAAAACTACCTTTTATGTGATGGACATTCAGCCCGCCTACAGCTGTTTGTTGGGTAGACCCTGGATTCACGCCGCCGGCGCAATAACGTCTACCCTTCACCAAAAGTTAAAATTTGAGTGGGAAGGCCAAGTTGTCACAATCTGTGGAGAGGAGGACATTTTTGTCAGCCACCTGGCAACCTATAAGTACATTGAAATGGATGGAGAGATCCACGAAACAATGAGCCAGGGGTTTGAAGCTTTGAATGTGAATGAAGCGTCTGCTGTATCTGGTACTCCGATGTCATCTTACCAACAAGCCCGGAAGGTTGTTGAGGAAGGAACCGCCCTGGGCTGGGGCAAGGTTTTAGCTGTGGAGGAGAAGAAAGACAAATTTGGGTTGGGTTACAGACCAACTCAACATCAAGCAAAGGCTGCTGGAGAGCCAGGTTTTGTCAGTGGGGGGATGCTCACCCCCGATGCTATCAACTGTCTGGAAGACGAGCTGGAAAAGGAGCGCAATCTGGAGAATTGGATTCGTCCAAAGATCCCGGGGAGCAGTGTCTCGAACTGGTCTTCCCAGGAAATTATAAGAGTTACTCATGCAGAGTAATTATTATTTCCTGTATTTTATTAGCATGCATCAAAGTCTTGCATCTTGCCCAAGATGACAAGACTCATTTTGTAATCAGGGCCATCTGTGCTTTTGTGCAAACAAGATTAAATTAATGAAATATCAGACATCTTTTTGCAAACGAGTCTTTTTCTTTTCTGCTCACTGTTTTTCCATTTTTCTTTTTGTACAAAAAAATAAATGGCGGTGTTTTCAAAATGACAACTTCATTTCACTTTTCTAAATAAGACTAAAATCAGATCACTAAAATGAACAACTTAACCCTTGCAGAGAGTGCCACCCTGACAGCACCGACAACAGCTCGGCTATGACATCGTATGACTTTGACAATCCAATCAATCAAGCTGATGAAGGGGTTGATGAAGAATATGAGCTTCCTGAAGAGCTAGCCAGGTTGTTAAGACAGGAGGAAAAGGTTATTACTCCTCACCAGGAGGAGGTTGAAGTGATCAATCTTGGTACAGAGGAAAACGTGAAAGAGGTTAAAATCGGGGCCTGCCTGCAAGACTCAGTGAAGAAGCAACTGGTTGATCTACTTCAAGAGTATGTGGATGTGTTTGCTTGGTTGTATCAAGACATGCCAGGGTTGGATACCGACATTGTTGTGCACAAGCTGCCCTTGAGAGAAGAATGCCCTCCAGTCAAACAGAAGCTGCGCCGTACTCGTCCAGACATGGCTATGAAAATCAAGGAGGAGGTACAAAAGCAATGGGACGCCGGATTCCTTGCTGTGACTAGTTACCCGCCGTGGGTTGCTAATATAGTACCTGTGCCTAAGAAGGACGGCAAAGTAAGAATGTGTGTTGATTACCGGGACCTGAACAGAGCCAGCCCGAAAGATGATTTCCCTCTACCTCACATTGATGTATTGGTTGATAATACGGCTCAGTTCTCGGTATTCTCCTTCATGGATGGATTTTCAGGATACAACCAGATCAAGATGTCGCCTGAAGACATGGAGAAGACAACATTCATCACACCCTGGGGCACGTTCTGTTACAAAGTGATGCCATTCGGACTGAAGAATGCTGGTGCCACATATCAGCGGGCTATGGTGACATTATTCCACGATATGATCCACAAAGAGATTGAATGTTATGTGGATGATATGATCGCCAAGTCCCTTACTGAAGAAGATCATCTGGTGAATCTGCTCAAGTTGTTCAAACGTCTGAGAAAGTACCAACTGAAGTTGAACCCCAACAAATGCACATTCGGGGTGAGATCTGGTAAGCTGCTGGGTTTTATTGTAAGCGAGAAAGGGATTGAAGTTGACCCTGATAAAGTCAAAGCTATTCAAGATATGCCTGCACCGAAAACTGAAAAAGAAGTTCGAGGGTTCTTAGGTCGATTGAACTACATTTCACGGTTCATATCTCACCTTACTGCAACTTGTGAACCCTTGTTCAAGCTGTTAAGAAAGGAACAGACGGTCAGGTGGAACGAAGATTGCCAGAAGGCTTTTGACAAGATCAAGGAATATCTACAAGAACCTCCAATCCTCATGCCTCCAGTTGAAGGAAGACCTCTGATCATGTACTTGACAGTATTAGAAGAGTCAATGGGGTGTGTGCTGGGCCAGCATGACGAGTCTGGTCGAAAAGAGTATGCAATATACTACCTAAGCAAAAAGTTTACCGACTGTGAACAACGTTATTTGATGCGTGTTTTTCGCAAGTGTACGAACGCGTCAGAGTAATATAAAAGATTGTCGAATCCACAGAGACCAAGTGTCAATCTATCGTACTTGTTGTTATGGTGTGTATCTAAGGCAACTAAATATAGGGGTTTTAAGAAGGGTGCAATGGTAAATAAAATAATAATTTTAAACAATAAACAAAGACAGGCTCGAATGTAATTCACATAATCAATTGATAATCCGGTACTTGTTAATGGAACTACTTATGGGCAATGTTTTCTACTTTGAAAAGAACTAATTTAACAGGAACTGTCGCTTTCGCGTATTCAGAACCGAGTTGTACTCTCTAATCAACCCCTCCTATTGTCACGGATAAAAAGGTGCGTACTGCGTTAGAGTAGTAAACCTATTTTTAAGAAATATAGTGTCTTAACTAAGTTGAAAAGTATCTTAACCTGGATTTCTTAGCAAAAAGAGGTTCTCACGAACCAGACTCTAAACTTCTTTAACGCGTTCAAAAGTCGTTTTAAAATCTCCTTTCTTTTTAATCTAAGAACTCCTAATGAACTAGACAAAGCGCTTTTGGCTGTTTTTGAAATAGTTAGAAACAATTAAACTTAAATTGAAAGATAAAATAGCCCTTAAGTGCTTCCACGAACAATTGTACGGATTACTGGTTTAATTACGATCCTTACATTCTAACCTTTATGGAATTAGTTAGACATGATAAAGTAAATATTCTTTTTATAATTTTTCATAAAAGTAATTTAAAGCGAGTGCGGAAAGTAAACGAAGTAAAGTGCGAGTGCGGGAAATAAACAACGTAAATGTGCGAGTGCAGGAAATAAACAACGTAAATGTGCGAGTGCAGGAAATAAACAACGTAAATGTGCGAGTGCGGGAAATAAACAAAGTAAATGTGCGAGTGCGGGAAATAAACAAAATAAAAGCGAGGCAGAAATAAATAAAAGTAAAGTACGAACTTGAATTAAAATGGCGGCAGGATTAACTTCCTCCAGAGTGCTCCAAAACTCGATCGCACAGACGTATACAGACTCGATCACTCGATTGCAGTATCACCCCGATGTGGAATGATAACTGCTTTGAAACTGATATATGCCTAGAGAAATCTAATTCTGGATGAAGAAAAACGAAAAACTAAAGTCCTATTTATAGGAAAACTAAAAGCATGAAAAGACCGGGATGCCCCTCCACTAAAAAGTGGAGGTTACTGAATTTTGCCTTGTGGCGCCCGCCACAAGGCCATGGCGCCCGCCATAGGACTAATGGGCAATGAAAGAGTGGGGATCATGGGTCTTGGAGGTTGAGGAGTGGTCTTGAGACGTGGCCACGTCATGGCTAACCCCATGGCGCCCGCCACGGTGGGTGCCGCAAGTGCAAAATGCTGAATTTCTAGGTTTTCGTCCGTTTTCACTCCTTTTTCGCTCCTTTTCTCGATTCAAGCCCCGATTATTATAAAAACCTGAAAACATAAGAAAACAAAGTAATAACATAACAAAACAACAATAAAAGCTAAGAATGCATGCGAAATCGGAGTCAAAAATACGGTGAATTTTAGTGTGATCAAATTCTCCCACACTTAAACCTTTGCTTGTCCTCAAGCAAACATTAAAGCTTAAGAAAATATGGTGTCAACACGTGTCTTTTGGGCTAAAGGGATTCTAAGTTCAAGTCAGGATGCAGTGACAGATACTAACTAAGTGAACCAAGGGTACCATAGTAACACAAACACAAACTTCAATCCTATATTAACCACTCCATATCATCCCACGATACCTAGGCCTATCTTCTCATCTTTTTGTGTCCTTTTCATTCAGGCGCAATCACATTAAGCCCGTTATCCGTACATGCTTCATAGTAGAGTGACCGGTTAGTGATTCTGATCCATAACATAAGGTTTCTGGCACATAAGCATGTGTAAACCTGTTTTTATTTCGCCTAAATGTAGCTGCGGGGGATCAGATCGTAATCCGCCCTACCAAGTTCAGTGCCAGATACCTCTGAACCAACTAACAATAGGTGACTTGCAATTTTTTTCTTTTTGTGGCAAAAATTTTTTCTTCTCTTTTTTCAGTTTAAATGACTTTGTGAGGGTCACCTATACCAGAGTTTGCCTTTTTTTTTTTTTTATTAGCACTGGATCATTCACTTATATTCATCGACCCCCTACGTAGAGCATGCTTAGGCCGGAGCTGACTGCTAAAATAAACTACTTAGGACAATTTTTAATGATAATAAAGGTCATGGTGGTGGGGTTTAGGAGTGATTCCTATATTCAAGAGGTCTATGGTGCTAAAATGGTTCTGATGTTTCAAAAAGTTGACCTAAGTCACCACATCCTAATCTAAACCTGTCTCAAAGCCCAAAAAACATGTGAAACAACATTGTTTTCTTTTTAAAATTTTTCTGGTAAGGCTAAGGAAATGGGAAAAAATGAAGATGAACTAAAAAGACACTATACTGGTGACTCGTCAGACTCATGCATTATCTAAGAAAAATAAATTACTGAAAAGGGAAATAACTGAAAGGAAGTAATTAACTAAAAAGGGAAATGACAGAAAGCAATAAAATCCCCTCCCACACTTAAATCGAACATTGTCCCCAATGTTTCGAAATAAGATAAGGGGGGTAACCTGGAAAAAGACTACTGAGGAGGGGCACTGGTGCCTTCGCCGTCCTGATGTGATGGTCTGGAACGACGGGATCTACTACGATGCTGGTCCCTCCGATCGAGTCGTGATGATAAAGTAGCCTGAGCACCCCGGACCTCTCGAAGGTTACCTAAGATGGAACCTTGAGTGGCCTCTACAAGCTGGTAGTGCCGGCGGTTGAACTCTCTCTGACGGTTCTGCTCTAATGAGATATCGTTCAAGGTACGACAAACGTTGCTATAAGCACGATCCGAAACCAATCGCGATTGTTGCATGAAGCTCATGTTGTCCGTCAGTTGTTGTGAAATATTAGAGGGAAGGCCATCTCGCCTTTCCTCTCTAGTTTTCATAGCACGCCACATCTCCTCAGTGACATAGAATCCAAGAGCAGCACCTGCAACAGGGTTAGAGGAAGATGGTGCGGCGTGTGACTGTAAAAGTATTTTTGTTCCTTTTTTTTATTTTTATTATTTTTTTATTATATATATTTTTTTTATTGGGTATAAAATAAAAGAAAAAGAAAAAAATGAGATTAGTGCATGAAATAATATATATGGTGAAATCAAAGTGCATGAAAAAGAAAATGTAATAGATGCAATAATGTATGGAGATGCGAAAAATAAAATAAAGCATATAAAAGGGAAATTAAATACTAGGGTAGTGCTGTCAGTGTAGAATGAGTCATGTGGTAGGCTTCTTTTCCTGGCTTGATCCACGAATCTCAGCTATCTCCCTCCAAAGCTCTTCAATCGCCTGATATAGAGCATCGGCCTCTGAGGCATGAGTGAGATCAGAAACCTGCATCTGTAACTCCAAGTCTGCCACTTCCTGCTTGAGCAGGGCAGTCTCCTTGCGGAGCTCATAAATCTGTGTTTGTAGGTCAGGTGGCTGCAGAGACATATTGTTAGACATAACAGTGATTCGGGGAGTAAGAGGTGTAGGAGTGTACTCAGTGGCGGGAGGCGATTTTGGCTCTTCGACAGTCTCTCCATAACCCTCTAGAGCATAACTCCAATTTTCAGGATCATGGACACTGGTCATCAGCGGATCTGGTAATGTAAAATAGTGTATCGCTTCGTCGTCGACCAGCAATCTAAACATGTTGGGCTCAAAAGAAGCCTTCCTCATCAGTCCTCTATCAAGACAAAAATCAATATCCAGGGTGGTGTAGCAGCAGAAGGTCTTGAGGTGCAATAATTTGCGAGACAGACCCAATGCAGTAGCTATCTGTGTAACAATCCCACCGACATGGATGATTCCTACGGATGATCTGGCGACACTAGCCAAGCCCTTCAACAGAAAGTTGCCACAAGCAACAGGGCGAGACTGAGTCGCACAAAATAGTAGGAAAATCTCCTCTTCACTTAGCAGGGTTTCTGTATCTGGCAAACCTAGGAAAGAATGTGCTAGAATCATCTGGAAGTACCTCAATGCAGGGTTGTGGATTACCTGAGAAAACTGGGTAGAAGGATCTTGGCTCCCTCCGCCTGATATTTTAGTCCAAAACTTTTCCACTTCTCTGCTCATAAAATACCCCATCGGTGTCTCTGGAATAGCATCAAGAGTAGTTTGGAAACCTAGCAAATCACCAAACTCTTTGTGAGAGAATGAGTAGTCAATCCCGAACAACCTGAAAACAGCGAGTCCATCGGGTCCAGCCCAAGGGTCATGATGAAACGAGCTGAGGAACTCAAGAGTCAAGTTCCTATAAGTGTTGTTCCTGTCGTCAAACTGGTCCCAGTGGAGTTGATGGCATAAAAATCTGACGCTTGGCTCTATCCCCAAGGCATCCATGCAGTCATGGTCAGGGTACCTGGTAGGAGCCATAGGGCGTCTCATGTGGACATAGTAACGCTCTCTCTGTGCGTCGTCTCTAAAGGCCACGTGCATGTCATCAGGGTTCTGCATTCTGTACAAGGTTAGCAAACAAGTCCTGAAAGCACATAAAACATTCAATCGTTAGTCCTGACATAATTATAATATAAACTAATTGAAATAAAATAAAAATAAAAAGTACATAAATAAGAAAACCATGGGTTGCCTCCCATGCAGCGCTTGTTTAACGTCATTAGCTCGACGACCGATTTTTAAACATCATTGGAAGGATATGGTGGATCACTCAGAGTATGGTAGGTGTATGTTGTTGGGATGTCACCTCCTTCGTAGGGCTTCAACCTCTGTCCATTGACGATGAACGGTTTACATGTCTGGTTCTTGATTTCAATAGCACCGGATCTTAGGATCTTAGATACTTCGAAAGGGCCAGTCCATCTCGAACGAAGCTTACCTGGAAAAAGTCGTAACCTAGAATCGAACAGGAGAACAGGATCGCCTATTTTGAAGTCTCTTCTTATGATTCTTTTGTCATGCCAAGCTTTTGTTCTTTCTTTGTATATGATGGCATTTTCGTAGGCAGATTGTCTGAGCTCTTCTAATTTGTGGATATCAAGGATACGTTTCTCACCAGTAGTCAAGTAATCCAAATTCAAAGTTTTGATGGCCCAATAGGCCTTATGCTCTAACTCAAAAGGTAAATGACATGATTTCCCATAAACTAGTTGGTAGGGGGTTGTTCCTATAGGGGTTTTGAAAACGGTTATGTAGGCCCATTTATCAAGCCATCTCACATATCCCTCACCTTTTCTTTTCTTCCTTCTGTAGGTTGGCTCATTCCTTTGAACTTGTGGTGGTGGTTCTGGATCTATGCTAAGTATTAGCTTTTCAAATTTGAGCTTAGTCATTTCATTCACCATCTCAAAGGTTAGCCTTACCCTCTTAACACTAATGATTCCCCTAGTTTCATGGTCCTCAATTTTTCTCTTTTTATGTTGGAGCTCGAATAAGGGTACATTGGTGCGGGTATATTTTAATACTTCCACGTATGTTTTGGATCGGGATTCTACCTTATCTTCCACAAAACATTGCGGGAAAGGAAATGGTGGGATATATGGAGGGGTAACAACAATAGTTGCTTCATTCTCTGCCTTTATGACACCTTTCCTTTCGGATGGTTTCAATGGATTTTTCTCTACTCTATTCTCACCACAACTCTCGTTATGCTCATTATCCCTCTCCTTAGGATTTTCGATATGTTCCTCACTACTAGTTGTTATAACATATGCATTCTCCTCAGGAGGTGGTCCTATAGGTGTTTGTGCAAGAAGGAAGATTTGAGTCCCCAATGCCTTAGTGCTATTCACGAGGGAATCGACCTTAGTGTTTAATTGCCTAAGGGTTTCACAAGTATCGAGATGTTGTCTTCTAAACTCTTTATTATCGAGGGTTTGTGTTACCATAAAGCGCCTTATCATAGATTCTATCCTAGAATTAGTTGTGGTTTCAATGAAATCCTCCACTAACCTTTCGAGGCTTGAATTAACAGATTCTAGCGGTTCCTCAAAATTTTGTGAGTGGTGATTTGGGTGAGAATAAGTTAGTGGTGCATAGAAATTCTCCCTTTGTATTTCGAGGTTGGACATATGTGATTCACGTGATCCCCCGAAATACTGGGAGTGATGATTGTAGAATTTATTTGAGTGAAACATAGTGATTTTTTTATTTTTTTATTTGTTGTAAAAGCCTTAGTCTATACGGTATAACTACAGGGTACGAAATTTGACGAAATTGGTCCCCGGCAACGGCGCCAAAAACTTGATGCGTGTTTTTCGCAAGTGTACGAACGCGTCAGAGTAATATAAAAGATTGTCGAATCCACAGAGACCAAGTGTCAATCTATCGTACTTGTTGTTATGGTGTGTATCTAAGGCAACTAAATATAGGGGTTTTAAGAAGGGTGCAATGGTAAATAAAATAATAATTTTAAACAATAAACAAAGACAGGCTCGAATGTAATTCACATAATCAATTGATAATCCGGTACTTGTTAATGGAACTACTTATGGGCAATGTTTTCTACTTTGAAAAGAACTAATTTAACAGGAACTGTCGCTTTCGCGTATTCAGAACCGAGTTGTACTCTCTAATCAACCCCTCCTATTGTCACGGATAAAAAGGTGCGTACTGCGTTAGAGTAGTAAACCTATTTTTAAGAAATATAGTGTCTTAACTAAGTTGAAAAGTATCTTAACCTGGATTTCTTAGCAAAAAGAGGTTCTCACGAACCAGACTCTAAACTTCTTTAACGCGTTCAAAAGTCGTTTTAAAATCTCCTTTCTTTTTAATCTAAGAACTCCTAATGAACTAGACAAAGCGCTTTTGGCTGTTTTTGAAATAGTTAGAAACAATTAAACTTAAATTGAAAGATAAAATAGCCCTTAAGTGCTTCCACGAACAATTGTACGGATTACTGGTTTAATTACGATCCTTACATTCTAACCTTTATGGAATTAGTTAGACATGATAAAGTAAATATTCTTTTTATAATTTTTCATAAAAGTAATTTAAAGCGAGTGCGGAAAGTAAACGAAGTAAAGTGCGAGTGCGGGAAATAAACAACGTAAATGTGCGAGTGCAGGAAATAAACAACGTAAATGTGCGAGTGCAGGAAATAAACAACGTAAATGTGCGAGTGCGGGAAATAAACAAAGTAAATGTGCGAGTGCGGGAAATAAACAAAATAAAAGCGAGGCAGAAATAAATAAAAGTAAAGTACGAACTTGAATTAAAATGGCGGCAGGATTAACTTCCTCCAGAGTGCTCCAAAACTCGATCGCACAGACGTATACAGACTCGATCACTCGATTGCAGTATCACCCCGATGTGGAATGATAACTGCTTTGAAACTGATATATGCCTAGAGAAATCTAATTTTGGATGAAGAAAAACGAAAAACTAAAGTCCTATTTATAGGAAAACTAAAAGCATGAAAAGACCGGGATGCCCCTCCACTAAAAAGTGGAGGTTACTGAATTTTGCCTTGTGGCGCCCACCACAAGGCCATGGCGCCCGCCATAGGACTAATGGGCAATGAAAGAGTGGGGATCATGGGTCTTGGAGGTTGAGGAGTGGTCTTGAGACGTGGCCACGTCATGGCTAACCCCATGGCGCCCGCCACGGTGGGTGCCGCAAGTGCAAAATGCTGAATTTCTAGGTTTTCGTCCGTTTTCACTCCTTTTTCGCTCCTTTTCTCGATTCAAGCCCCGATTATTATAAAAACCTGAAAACATAAGAAAACAAAGTAATAACATAACAAAACAACAATAAAAGCTAAGAATGCATGCGAAATCGGAGTCAAAAATACGGTGAATTTTAGTGTGATCAATTATTCACTGCTCGAGAAAACTTGCTTTGCTTTAGCGTGGGCTGCTCGCCGACTGAGGCAGTATATGTTGACCCACACTACCTTGTTAATCTCAAAAATGGATCCAGTTAAGTACATTTTCGAGAAGCCAGCTCTTACCGGACGGGTTGCAAGATGGCAGATGATTCTCACAGAATACGACATCCAGTACACTTCTCAGAAAGCCATCAAGGGCAGTGTACTATCTGAATATCTTGCTGAGCAACCCATTGATGACTGCCAGCCTATGAGATTTGATTTCCCTGATGAAGACATCATGTTCATTAAATCAAAAGATCGCGAAGAACCTATTCATACTGAAGGGCCTGACCCGGAAGAAGAGTGGACTATGATGTTTGACGGGGCTGTTAACATGAATGGTCGTGGTGTTGGTGCAGTACTCATTACACCCAAAGGAGTTCACATGCCTTTCTCGGCAAAACTCACTTTCAACTGCACTAACAACGAAGCTGAATACGAAGCTTGCATTATGGGTCTTGAGGAAGCCATCGACCTCAGGATCAAGACATTGACCGTATTCGGAGATTCAGCTTTGGTAGTTAATCAAACCAACGGGAAATGGTACACCCACCAGGATCATCTGATACCTTACAGGGATTATACGAGAAGGTTACTGACTTTCTTCACAACAGTCAAACTTGAGTATATCCCTCGGGACGAGAATCAGTTTGCAGATGCTCTTGCTACCATTTCTTCCATGATCAAAGTTCAAGCTGCTAACGTTGTACCTCAGATTTCAGTGTCCAGACTCGACAGGCCAGCATATGTATTTGCAGCAGATGTTGTCAAAGATGATAAGCCTTGGTTCCATGACATTAAGTGCTTCTTGGAGGATCAAACATACCCACCTGGGGCATCTTCCAATGATAAGAAGACTTTGAGAAGGCTTGCTGGAAGTTTCTTTCTGAACACTGATGGGTCGTTATATAAGCGGAACTTTGATATGGTACTCCTCAGATGTGTTGACAAGACGGAAGCAGATTTGTTGATGCATGAAGTGCATGAAGGCTCTTTTGGTACCCATGCTGGAGGGCATGCCATGGCTAAGAAATTGCTAAGATCAGGCTATTACTGGATCACGATGGATGCAGACTGCTGTGCTTACGCCAGAAAGTGTCATAAATGCCAGATCTATGCAGATAAGGTGCATGTGCCTCCCAATCCCCTAAGCATCATGTCTTCACCATGGCCCTTTGCCATGTGGGGCATTGATATGATCGGCAAGATTGATCCAACTGCTTCGAATGGCCACAGATTCATCCTGGTCGCCATCGACTATTTCACCAAGTGGGTCGAAGCAGCTTCCTATGCCAACGTTACAAGACAAGTGGTAGCCAGATTTCTGAAGAGAGACATCGTCTGTCGATATGGAGTTCCCGAGCGAATCATTACTGATAATGGTTCCAACTTGAACAACAAGATGATGGCTGAATTATGCCGGGACTTCAAAATCCAACATCACAATTCTTCTCCTTACAGGCCAAAGATGAATGGCGCTGTTGAGGCAGCAAATAAAAATATCAAGAAGATTGTGCAGAAGATGGTAGTCACCTACAAAGACTGGCATGAAATGCTACCGTTTGCCTTGCATGGGTACCGCACGTCAATCAGAACATCCACTGGGGCAACACCGTATCAGCTTGTGTATGGTATGGAAGCAGTCCTACCTGTTGAAGTTGAATTACCCTCTCTACGGGTACTAATGGATGTTAAACTGAACGAAGCAGAATGGGTCCGATCCCGATTCGAACAACTGAGTCTGATCGAAGAGAAAAGATTGGCTGAAATCTGTCACGGGCAGTTATATCAGAAGAGAATGAAGAAGGCCTTCGATCAGAAAGTCAGGCACCGAAAGTACCAAGTAGGGGACCTTGTGTTGAAAAGAATCCTCCCTCCTCATACAGACCACAGGGGCAAATGGACTCCAAATTATGAAGGACCATTCGTCGTAAAGAAAGTTTTCTCTGGTGGAGCACTGATGCTCAGCACCATGGATGGTGAAGATTTCCCGTCCCCTGTAAATTCAGATGCAGTTAAAAAATACTTCGCATAAAATGACCCGCTGGACATAAAGACAGAATGTAAGTCCAGGCAAAAATAGGGCATCCCGGCGAGTCAAAAACAGAATAAAAGACTCGGGCAAAAATAAGGGAAAGAAAATGAAAAATGTACACCCGCTGAGTTGAAAAGCCGCATTGGACAACTCAGGCAAAAATGGGTATCCCGATGGATTGAAAACCCGAAAGGGCGATCCATGCAAAATAAGGGAATAAGCGAACAACTGCATTCTGAATTCGTCTGTATCACTTGCAACTTGGAAAGCTTCAAAATCAAGCTTCAATCAGAATCAGCCTTCTTCAGAAAGCAAGACGAGAAGAACGTCATTGTCATACGAGTCGTAGCAGAAGAGGAAGCTCCTTTGAAGGCGTCGCCAACACTGCCAGCATTTTGTTTCTCAATTTGTAACAATCTCCTCATTTCAGGAGATATGTTTCTTTGACTGTATCTTGCCAATTCAGGGCACATAAATTAATAAAATCAGATTTTCAGTCATGTTTCGTTTTTTACATTTATGTTTTGCAAAGAATTGTCTGATATTTCTAAAATACAATTGCATAAGTACAGATGCCTTTCTCTAAAAATAAAAGCACATGCTTACAGGGAATATACTTACTCTCGAAAGTACTTATCTCCTATGACGGAATCCAGTAAAGGATACCTCGGGACCATTTGCGCGTTTCCTTATCTTTGCAGGATTGCAGGTATCCAGAACGCAACTTGGGGCATATAAGCTACGGTCCAGCAAGCTGGCAAATCAACAAACAGGCTTAACACTCAAGATGTTTTCTCCCCAGCCGAGTTTCCTCTCATTACTCTCCCCAGCTGAGTTACCAACAACATTCCCCAGCTGTAGTACCAACCACTATTCCTCCGCAAGATGCAAGAATCAGGGAATCATCTCCCCACAGAGCTTCAAGCCTCTATTCAGAAGAGCAACGCACGAAGAAGTCACAACAGGGAGGGAGAAAGCTTCTGCAAACCCCAGCTGGGTCCCGTATTATAAGGATATGTCAATCAGTGACCTATATCCCCAAACAGATACATCATTAGATTTACCAATGATCTCATCCCCAGCTGGGATGTTCACTTCAAGCAGATCAACCAGAGATCTTCGCAGCAACGGGATCCGAATCCCAGATCGGTGCCTCTTTGCATAATCATAGCATTCGCATCATACTATCCCCTCAGAGCGTAGCATTCCGTCTAATACGGAGCATTACGGCAAAAATCAAACGCATAGCATAATCATAAGTCATGTTCTGAATTAACACTTGTGAATAATAACCGTTCATCATCATTGTACAGAAATCCCCACCAGAGTCCCAGCAAAAAAACAGTTGCCTCATATTCACAAATACCACCATATACACCCTTTGATACACGTCCGTATCATCACTCCCCAGTAAAGTCGTCTGAACACTCTTTATAACAAAAGCACCCGCATTACAGATACTTCTTGACACCCGTCCGTGTCGAATCACCAGCAGAAAGCCAAAGACATCCTCTTTGCACGCACACATACCTTATATACACTTTCCTGACACCCGTCCGTGCCATATCCTCAGCGCAGTCGCCTAGACTTTGTATAGCAGATACTTGTTCATATTACACTCTCCTCCTTTTGACACTCGTCCGTGTCGCTCTCCCCAGCAGATAAACGCTCATCTATACATTACTCATACTTACTACTCATGTTACACTTATACAGATACTCGTATGTATCTTGTATACACCATTTATATCCCCACAGATTCGACAGTAGTCCTCGTTCTTTGTTAACCAGTTGGTACTCGCCCGTATCATCATCTCAGAACATTGCGTCTAATGTTTGTTTCTACATGATACTCGTCCGTATCATACTCTTAAGGATGCTCGTCCGCATCTTTAATCCATACACCGTGTCAAACACTTATGTCTTCTTGAATATAGATACTCGTCTTTGTCTACTATTCCCTGAAGGTTTCTTTCAGATACAACACTTGTCCGTGTTCTTTGTTAACCGGTTGATACCCGTCCGTATCATCATCTCTGAACACGTGTCAGTTTGTTTCTACCTGATACTCGTCTGTATCATAGTCTTAAGGATGCTCGTCCGCATCTTTAATCTATACACTAACATCTAAACACTTGTACCTTTTGTTTCTTGGATATAAACACTCGTCCGTGTTTACTTCTCCCCAGTAGATCGCCAACAAAGCAAATTTTCCTTTTTTATCTAACACTCGTCCTGTGTTATGATAACCCTGAGAGCAGCCGTACCCTGCTGAGTGGTCGTCCTCCACTTCTTGATGGTCGTCCTCCATCATGCTCATCCGATGGTCGTCCCCATCGTTGATATTTAGCAGCCGTCCCCTGCTAGGTGGTCGTCCTCCACCTTTTGATGATCGTCCTTCATCATTTTATCCAATGGCCGTCCCCATTGTTGATTTTGGTTATCTGGCATTCGTCCTATGTCATGAGAAACCTCGAGAGCAGCCGTACCCTGCTGAGTGGTCGTCCTCCACCTTTGATGGCCGTCCCCATCATAATTCCTTTATTACCCAACAGAGCAGCCGTCCCCTGCTAGGTGATCGTCCTTCACCTTTGATGGCCGTACCCCATCAGCTGTTTATTTCATTTATTCTTTAACCCGATGGCCGTCCCCGTCGTGGTCCCTTTTCCTTTTCTTTTAGCCCGATGGCCGTCCCCATCGTTGGTTACCTTGCTTTATGAACTTGATGGCCGTCCCCGTCATGTTTCATTAACTCCCAGAAAATTTTACAGCTTTATACTGATGGCCGTCCCCATCATATTTTGATTTCCCCCAGCTAGTCGGCCGTCCCCGTCTTGGCTTTACCTTTTATCCCCAGCATGTCGGCCGTCCCCGTCATTGCTTTACTTCACATACTTTTCCCATGCATGTCGGTCGTCCCCGTCATTTCCCTATCATCCACTTTACGATATACTTTATCTTCTTTTACAATCCATATCCCTTTTCTTCTTCTTTTTGTGAGTGCAAATTTTGGACTGTCTTTGGTATTCAACCACAAGTTATCTTGTTTGCCTGTTAAGCCGTCGCTTACATCCTGCACAGCTAACTCATGTTTGAATAGGGGCAGCTGTAAACACCCCAAATTTGCCCTCACCCATTTCACCATGGTTTGTGATCATTCTCATATGCATAAACACAATCATATCACTTCATATCTCAATTTTGAGTCACTGCATTGGTTCTAAGTCATCTGCACCTGGGGTTTGTGATCTGAGCAATCCAAGAGCCCCTTGAGCCACCCCAGAGGCAACCAATCACTTCAAAGGGACCCATATGTGTTCAAGTATCATATTACATCCTCTCAAAGTCAAAATTCCAAAGAATCACAAGAACTAGGGTTTGGATGGATGCAGAGCCAGGCTTGACTGCACAGTTGACCTAAAAATTAGGGTTTTGGTTTCAGAGGCCATAACTCCAATTTTTTTGGTCATTCTTGTTTTCATTGGTCTCTATATGGTATAGGGAGTATGCATATCAATTTTCATGAAGAAATTCCATGGGGAAGTCATCTGATCAAGGGTTGACTTTCTGGACAAGTCAGTGCAAAATCAGGGCATCTGAGGCCCCCAATGACCCAACCAATGGGTGATCTTCATCATTTTGAGTGTATATTATCTTTATTTGATCATGGAAGAAGGTTGAAGTTCATAGAAATCAAGAATTTGGAAGTTTTGCAAATGTTGACTTTTTGGGCATAGTTGACTTTTCAAGAATGCTTCATTTTAGGTCATTTTTCAAGCCTTGATTCTTGATCCAAAAATGCTTCAAATGGAAAAACTTTGGTCATGAAAGTTGTAGATTACATCTTTCCCTTTTCAAAAAGTACAAGAACATGATTAAACTCTTCTTGGATCAAAAGTTATGGTGTGACAAAGTTGGCAAAAATCATTGATTTTCAAGATGTGCACCAAATGAGAATTTTGCAAAACCATGAACCAATGCCATTTTTAACCTCTAATTCACTTCAAACCATTACACAAACATCCTATGAGCCTTAAAAAATCAGAATTGGACCAAGTTTCCCCATGGTTTGGTTTGTGTAACAAGACTTTCTCACATGTGAACCAAAGTTACAACAAGTTGCAAAACTCATGATCATGCTTCCTACAACTTGCAGCCTTGGATGCTGAGATTTGCTAGGCCTCTCCCTCACCCTTGCTGCGCCAGCCCATGCCTTGTACTTGCCTAGACCATGAGCCATACTTCTCTTACACATTATTTGACTTTTTGCAAAAGTTAACTTACCAATCAATAAAGGGCATGTCTTGTCAACTGACCAATGAGAGAGAGTTATGTGGACAATTTGCAAGCAAGACATAACACAAGGCAAGGCTGAAACACACACATTGAACACATTCACAAAAACACACCAAGTTGCAAGTTGCTTCGAATCTGCCTCCACAGCTTGCAAACACTCACACCATCTTCATCATTCATCTCACCTTGCTCCATAGACCACAAAGCACCAAGAACACAAGCCTGAAACAGCCAGAACATCCCACTGCCATTTCTCACCTCATTTTGCAGTTTCATTCGAAACTCTCACCATAGCTCACAAACATACAAACAAACACTCCAGACCTTCTCCATTCATCCTCAGGATCACAAACAACCATTCACAGGGGCTTGAAATCACCAGAATCATCATAGCCATTTCTGACCAAGCTTGAGCAGGAGCTTTCGAATCTCATTATCGAGCCAACACAAACTCCTTTTGAGCATTCAAACATCTTCTGGGGATCAAGTGGAGTGGTTTACACTGAAAGAAGAGGCCAGAAAGTCATCTAGGTGAAAGCTCCAAATCTCAGGTAGCTTGAAAATTATTTTTCCAGAAATCATTTTTCTTGTTACAAACTTGTTCTATGTGATTCACTGATTATCCTGATGTTCTTAGTTTTTGAAATGGCTTTGATTTGAGTATTTAATTTGTCTCTGAAGCTTGCGTGCCCTAGTTTTTATTTCTTTCGATTCAGCTTGTTTAGGAAGAAGAAATTTGTTTTGGGAGAGGGGTTTGATTCGTGAGGAGTTGGAGATCATTTCCCAGTTCTTAGTTTTCATTTTTGATACGATTTGAGGGGTTTGGGGATTTTTCAGGGAGAGAGCTCGCCGGAGAAGACGACCGGAGGTCTTCTCCGGCAGCCTGAATGTAATTAGGGCAGGGAGTCATTAATTAGTGAACTTCAAATCTGGACCTTTAGATGATGTTTCCCGCGCGCTTGTGGACGGTGCAGATGGGTCATTAAACCCTAATTTCGTTTAATTAAGTTAATCACAATTAATTAAGTCAGCCTTGAACCACAGCCATTGGATCACGCGCGTTTTGAAATTTTGAACCTGGGCCTTAGATTGAGCTGACCTCCAGTCTTGTTGACTTGCGTGCTGGGCCCTTGGATCTCTCTGCCTTCAATCACAGCCACTCATGCTGCATACTTTTTATTTTTATTTTATTTTTCTTTTAATTAACTTGCATAATTTATTAAAAATAGTTAAAAATACATAAAAATTATGAAACTTTTTCCTCTGAGTTTTATTAATTTTTATGACACAAAAATATTTTTATTTTATTTTTTATCATTTAAAAAGTATTTTTAAATATTTAAAAGATTATTTTTAATTGATTAATGGAAATTAATTGATTAAAAATACTTTTAGGCATTTAAAAATTACAAAAAAATTCATGAAATGTTCTAAGACATTTAGAAACATTGTCCAACCTTCAAACAAAATTTCTTTTTTGATCTTGATGCATTTTAAGAATTTTTCATTGAATTAAATCATTTTTTATGCATTATTTTGATCATAAGTTCAAAAATTCATTTCTGCCTATCTAGGAAGGTTTGGATATTGGTTATTTTTGTGTTGCATTCTATTTGACATGTAGTTTCTAGGATAAAAAGGCCATGAATTGTTCTTGCATTTTCAAATTGTTTGGCATTTCTTTTGTTAAGAACCCTAAAAAACCCTAATAACTTAGAAAATTCATAACTTGAGTTTGGTTGAGAGTTGAGAGCTCCCCTTTGGACCTTGATTTAGTATAGGTTTAGGGTTTCCTTGAATGTCATTTTCCATTTTTTATCCTAGGGTTTGCTTCTGTTTTTGAGTTTTGTTTGATGTTTGCTTCATTAACCCTAATTTGGGCTCTCTTTTGCATCCTTCTTGCATTCTCTTGCATAACATGACTTGACTTTGCATTTTGTGCATTCTTGTGTTTCACTTGACATCTTAAGACATGTAGGAAGCATGTTTGATCATTGCATTACATGTTTGCCATGTCATTTGCCTTGTATGCTTCATAACTTTTCATGTGTATCCATGCTTCTAAGCTTGCATCATTTGCATCCATGACCTTGTATGAACATCTCCATATGCTGCCTCATGTGCATAGCATCTCATAGCATCATTATCATCATCAACATGCTTCTGGTTTTGTTTAGCATCATACCATTTCATCCCATCTAGCATTGCATTGCATTTCTTTCTAACATTTCAGGTGGTAAGTAAACTTGAGAAGTGAATTTGCCTTCACTTCTCATAACTTTTCTTTTCATCTCTCTTGCATCCATTGCTGCATTTCTATATGTGCTTGAGTTTGAGCTTGCTCATTCTTCTTCCTCCCACTTTCTTTCTTCAAGTGACTTGACTTCTTGAATGAAGCAAGTCACTTTGCTTCTCTTGATCTTATTCATCTGCTTCCTGGTGGCTCTTCTGAGGATTGTTCTTGAAAACCTCACAAACCATAGGATCAACCAAGCATGACAATGAATTAGGGTTTTGATTAGTCTCCCCTCCTAGTTTTACCTTTGTGTCTCTCTTTGAGTCCTCTCTTCTCACCTCATAATCAGGGACTAAACCCTAAAGGCTTTAAGGCTTTATGATTAGGGTTATGCCTGCATCCTTCTCTTAGGATGGAGTGTATAACTTTAATCCTAAGTGTTAAACCCTTTATGTGTTTAAATCCCTTAATCAATCCATTTAATAATCATCAAGACATCACACTTGTAACTTGGGCCTTGCATTAGGGTTCTAATTCTTCCTTAAGTGGTTAAGAAGGACTAACCCTAGTGTTAATGGACAAGTCCCCCTCAAGTTGTCTTACAAATCATAAAATTCACTTCATCATCATATCATTAAGTAAAATCCACTTAACCAAAGGCTTGTTTTGTCATGAGTTTAATCCCTAATCATGGATTAAGTTGAGGAATTTTCCTCAGCTTAAACATTCTCATCTATTATCCTTCTATTAGGATGGTGTAATGAGTCTGTTTAATCCTTGATTATGGCTTAATCTCATTACTCAACACTAAACAAAAACCACAAAAACATCTAAATAATCACAAGTGGGTTAATGATCTTAATCCTACACCAAAGGTGATTAAGTGTGAGAAGCTGACTTCACACTTAAGGTATCCTCATTACCCCTAATCAGAGGGAAGATGTGATGAGTTTATTAAATCCATTGGTTTAGGCTTAAACTCATTAACTTATGACAAACTTTCAAAAGCAATAAAAGACTGAAAACTCAACAACAAACAATAATCGTCTCCTCCGGGATTCTTTTCTCATCTCATTCACTCATAAACGAGAACTTGCTTCTTCCGTCTAATGCAAGACAGTTTGCATCTGTGCCAGACAGATCATACACTTGAGCATAGGCAAGTAAGCAGTTCACAAGTCAATTCACCTTTTAGTCTCTTTGGGTCGAACTACGGTGTTCTGACTTCCTCATTGCACGAGAGGATACGTAGGCATAACTTAACAGTTATCAAACAAAAGTCTCTGTACATTCCCCCTCCTTCTAGCATCATTCTTTTGGCCTCATGATCTTGAGCATTTCACTCCTTCCTTACACTGACACTTTCATACTTCATATCACTTATACACTATACACTGACACCTGTACATTCTTTTCCAGCTATTTTGTACACAGATTGCACTGACACTACCCCTTTAAAACACAAATCTTTTAAGCGTGGATCCCGTCGAGTACGACGGACAATCTGGGTGCTAATACCTTCCCAGGTTGTAACCAACCCCCTTTCTCAGTCTCTCTGGTTCGCAACCGTCTTATCCATCTCTTTTCTAGGTCTATGCAGCATTGCCTTTCCTCCGGGATAAAAATGCCTAGCTGGCGACTCTATTCATCTCCAGTGAGTTCACGGCTGTGTGTTCTCATTGTTCCCTTCGCCGACCGTTCGCGCTTGTACCGGGATGCAAATCTTCGGGAGCGACACTATCCACGCCGGTAGGGGCAGACCCCAATATGTTCATAGGTCTGTGGCAGCAATCACCATTCCCGCTCCAATTCATCCTCAACTAGCTTATCAACCACAACAACAAAATTACCAGCAACAAACTCAGTACCCTCCTCAGAGAAATTATAACAACAACAATGCCAGCAACAACAATCAGCAAAGACCGTTCCAACAGAGACCTTCTCAGGCCAATAGGGTGATCGATCCGATCCCTATGCCCTATGCCACACTATTGCCACAACTCCTGAAACTCAACCTGGTTAAGCTAAGGACATTGGCACCTCCAGATCCTTCCAGTCTGCCCAGAAATTATGATGCCAGCGCCAGATGTGCTTTTCACTCAAATGCACCTGGCCACAGTACAGAGAAGTGCAGGGCTTTGCACATGAAAGTATAGGATTTAGTGGATTCCAAAGCCCTAAACTTTGCACCACCACCAAATGTTAACAAGAACCCTATGCCAAACCACGGAGGACCCAGAATCAATGCTATTGAAGAAGACAAGCCGTCTTACTTGATAACCAGTGTGGGTCAGATTTGGACACCCTTGGTAGAGATTAAAGCTCAACTCCTTGAATGTCAAATGTTCCCGGGATGTGAGCTAGGGTGTGCTTATTGCAACATTTCGGTGAATGGATGTGATAACTTGAGGGATGGCATAGATGGTCTCATCCAGAGTGGCCTGCTTCAAATCACAACATCAATACCTACCAATCCAGCAATCCCCTTAACAACGGTTCCCGAGTCTTCTACAACTGCAACAACTATTGTTCCAAACAACTCTTCAGTTTCATCAGCAAATGCTTCATCGGTTACTTTAGAGGACCAAATATCAACAAACATCCCTTCTACAACTTCAGCACCCCTTCATTCAGAATCTCCTACAACAATAACATCCATCCATTCCACAGTACCTCCTACAACATCAGCAGCAAACAATGAAAGTGTCTCAACAGTTACAATTTATTATGATCCTGCCAATGATTCTGCCTACAACTCACAAAATGCCACTCCTATCAGAGCACCAGTCACAATATATTATGATCCACATACTATCATGGTCCCTTCTGCAGCTGCCATCAGTCCAGTCACTATCACAGTGCCGGGGCCAGTACCTTATGAAAGCAGTAATGCCATCCCTTGGCATTACGGCTCCGATCTATACTGCGAAGGACAGAAAATCACTCTCGAATCATCAACTTCTTCACCACAAATAGACAATGTGGGGGGAGGCGGAGCCTTCACTCGGAGCGGACATCTCTTTGCCCCGCAAATTCCAAGACCCATGGCCGAAGCAGAAGCCGCTGCAAAGGCAAAAGGGAAGAGCATGGTGCAAGAAGAACAAGTTGTTAAAGAAGCTTTGAAAACACCTTTTGATCAAGAAGTTGATGAATTCATGAGAATCATCAAGAAAAGTGATTACAAGATAGTGGACCAGCTTCACCAGACGCCTTCCAAGATCTCTATTCTATCATTGCTTATGTGCTCCGAGGCTCATCGGAACGCACTACTAAAAGTCTTGCACGCAGCTTATGTGCCAGAAGAGATTACCGTCAATCAGTTGGAAGCTGTAGTTGGAAATGTTAACGCTAGTCATGGACTAGGATTTACCAACACTGATTTAACGACGGAAGGCCGCAATCACAACAAGGCTTTGCACATTACCATGGAGTGTAAGGGTGCAGTTCTTTCACATGTACTAGTAGACACAGGGTCATCCCTCAATGTCTTACCTAAAAAAGCCCTTGTGAAGCTGGAGTATGAAGGATTGGCATTACGTCCCAGCAACTTGGTGGTGAGAGCCTTTGACGGTTCTAAGAGATCAGTTCTAGGAGAAATTGAGTTGCCTATAACGATTGGCCCACAAACTTTCAAAACGACCTTCTTCGTGATGGATATACAGCCTGCCTACAGCTGTCTATTGGGTAGGCCATGGATACACGCCGCTGGCGCCGTGACTTCAACCCTTTACCAGAAGTTAAAATTCGAGTGGGAAGGCCAAGTCGTTACTATTTGTGGAGAGGAAGATATTTTTGTTAGGCATCTGGCTACATACAAATACATTGAGATGGATGGGGAGATCCACGAAACGATGAGTCAAGGGTTTGAGGCCCTGAATGTTAATGAAACATCTGCTGTACTTGGGACTTCCATGACATCCTACCAGCAAGCCCGGAGGGTTGTGGAAGAAGGGAATGCTCAAGGCTGGGGCAAACTGTTTCCTGTGGAGAAGAAAGAAGATAGATTTGGGTTGGGTTACAAACCAACTCAACAAGATCAAGCAGAGGCTGCTGGGAAGCCCAACTTTGTTAGTGGGGGGATGCTCACCCCTGATGCTGTCAACAACTTGGAAGATGAGTCGGAAGATGAGCGCAACCTGGAAAGCTGGATTCTTCCAAAGATCCCGGGGAGCCGTATCTCAAACTGGTCTTCCCAGGAAATTATAAGGGTTACTCCTGCAAAGTAATTATTATTTCCTGTATATTTTAAGCATGTATCAAGTCTTGCATCTTTCCCAAGATGACAAGACTCATTTTGTAATCGGGCCATCTGTAATTTTTGTGCAAACGAGATCAATCAATGATAATCAGACATCTTTTGCAAATGAGTCTTTTTTCTTTTCCGCTCACTGTTTTTCCATTTTTCTTTTTGTACAAAAAATAAAATGGCAATGTTTTCAAAATGACAACTTTATTTCACTTTTCTAAACAAGATTAAAATCAATCACTAAAATGAACAAACTGAACCCTTGCAGAGAGTGCCTTCCAGACAGCACCGACAACAGCACGGCTATGACTTCGTATGACTCTGACAATCCGATCTATCAAGCTGATGAAGGGGTTGAAGAAGATTACGAGCTTCCTGAAGAGCTAGCCAGGTTATTGAGACAAGAGGAGAAGGTTATCACTCCTCATCAGGAGGAGGTCGAAACGATCAATCTTGGTACGGATGAAGACGTGAAAGAGGTTAAGATCGGGGCCTGCTTACAAGACTCAGTGAAGAAACAACTGATTGACCTACTTCAAGAATATGTGGATGTGTTTGCTTGGTCTTATCAGGATATGCCAGGATTGGACACCGACAATGTTATGCACAAGCTGCCTTTAAGAGAAGAATGCCTACCGGTTAAACAGAAACTGCGCCGTACTCGCCTAGACATGGCAATGAAGATTAAGGAAGAGGTGCAAAAGCAGTGGGACGCCGGGTTCCTTGCTGTAACTAGCTATCCACCGTGGGTTGCTAATATAGTACCTGTGCCTAAGAAAGACGGCAAAGTAAGGATGTGTGTTGACTACCGGGATCTGAACAGAGCCAGCCCGAAAGATGACTTCCCATTACCTCACATCGATGTATTGGTTGATAATACGGCTCAGTTCTCGGTATTCTCCTTCATGGACGGATTTTCAGGATACAATCAGATTAAAATGTCACCTGAAGACATGGAGAAGACAACTTTCATTACACCCTGGGGCACCTTCTGTTACAAGGTGATGCCATTCGGACTGAAGAATGCTGGTGCAACATATCAACGGGCTATGGTGACATTATTCCACGATATGATCCATAAAGAAATCGAATGTTATGTGGATGACATTATTGTCAAGTCCCTCACAGAAGAAGACCACTTGGTAAACCTGCTGAAACTATTCAAGCGTCTGAGGAAGTACCAACTGAAGTTGAACCCCAACAAGTGCACATTCGGGGTGCAATCCGGTAAGCTGCTGGGTTTTATTGTAAGCGAGAAAGGGATTGAGGTTGACCCTGATAAAGTCAAAGCCATTCAAGAAATGCCTGCACTGAAGTCTGAAAAAGAAGTTCGAGGGTTTCTAGGTAGATTGAACTACATCTCAAGGTTCATATCTCATCTTACAGCAACCTGTGAACCCTTGTTCAAGCTGTTAAGAAAAGAACAGACGGTCAGGTGGAACGAAGACTGCCAGAGGGCTTTTGACAAGATCAAAGAATACATGCAAGAGCCTCCAATCCTTATGCCTCCAGTTGAAGGAAGACCTCTGATAATGTACTTGACAGTATTAGAAGAGTCAATGGGGTGTGTGCTGGGCCAGCATGACGAGTCTGGTCGAAAAGAGTATGCGATATACTACCTGAGCAAAAAGTTTACCGACTGTGAACAACGTTATTCACTGCTCGAGAAAACTTGTTGTGCTTTAGCGTGGGCTGCTCGCCGACTGAGACAGTATATGTTGACCCACACTACTTTATTGATTTCAAAGATGGACCCAGTTAAGTACATTTTTGAGAAGCCAGCTCTTACTGGACGGGTTGCAAGATGGCAAATGATTCTCACGGAATATGACATTCAGTACACATCTCAGAAGGCCATCAAGGGCAGTGTATTGTCTGAATATCTTGCTGAGCAACCTATTGATGATTACCAGCCTATGAGATTTGACTTCCCTGATGAAGACATCATGTTCATAAAAGCAAAAGATCATGAAGAGCCTATTCACACTGAAGGGCCTGACCCGGAAGAAGAGTGGACTATGATGTTTGATGGGGTTGTTAATATGAATGGTCGTGGTGTTGGTGCAGTACTCATTACACCTAAAGGAGTTCACATGCCTTTCTCGGCAAAGCTCACCTTTAACTGCACTTACAACGAAGCTGAATACGAAGCTTGCATTATGGGTCTTGAGGAAGCCATTGACCTCAGGATCAAGACATTGACTGTATTCGGAGATTCAGCTCTGGTAGTTAATCAAACCAATGGCAAATGGTACACGCACCAGGATCATCTGATACCTTACAGGGATTATACAAGGAGGTTATTGACTTTCTTCACAACGGTCAAGATTGAATATATCCCTCGGGACGAGAATCAGTTTGCAGATGCTCTGGCTACCATTTCATCTATGATCAAAGTTCAAGCTGCCAACTTTGTACCGCAGATTTCAGTGTCCAGACTTGACAGACCAGCCTATGTATTTGCAGCAGATATTGTCAAAGATGATAAGCCTTGGTTCCATGACATTAAGTGCTTCTTGGAGGATCAAACATACCCATCTGGGGCATCTTCCAATGATAAGAAGACTTTGAGAAGGCTTGCTGGTAGTTTCTTTCTGAACACTGATGGTTCCCTGTACAAGAGAAACTTTGATATGGTACTCCTCAGATGCGTTGATAGGGCAGAAGCAGACTTGTTAATGCACGAGGTGCACGAAGGATCCTTTGGTACCCATGCAGGAGGGCATGCCATGGCTATGAAATTGCTAAGATCAGGTTATTACTGGATCACAATGGATGCAGACTGTTGTGCCTTCGCCAGAAAATGCCATAAATGCCAGATTTATGAGGATAAGGTGCATGTGCCTCCCAATCCTTTGAATATAATGTCTTCACCCTGGCCCTTTGCCATGTGGGGCATTGATATGATTGGCAAGATTGAACCGACTGCTTCGAATGGACACAGATTCATCCTGGTGGCCATTGACTACTTCACCAAGTGGGTCGAAGCAGCTTCTTATGCCAATGTTACAAGACAAGTGGTAGCCCGATTCCTGAAGAGAGATATCATCTGTCGGTATGGAGTGCCCGAGCGAATCATTACTGATAATGGTTCCAACTTAAACAACAAAATGATGGCTGAGCTATGCCAGGACTTCAAGATCCAACACCACAATTCTTCTCCTTACAGGCCAAAGATGAATGGCGCTGTTGAGGCGGATAATAAGAATATCAAGAAGATTGTGCAGAAGATGGTAGTCACCTACAAAGACTGGCATGAAATGCTACCATTGGCCTTGCATGGGTACCGCACATCAATCAGAACATCCACTAGGGCAACACCGTATCAGCTTGTGTATGGTATGGAAGCAGTCCTACCGGTTGAAGTTGAACTACCCTCCCTACGGGTACTGATGGATGTTAAGCTGAACGAAGCAGAGTGGGTTCGGTCCCGATACGAACAACTGAGTCTGATTGAAGAAAAGAGATTGGCTGCAATCTGTCATGGGCAGTTGTATCAGAAAAGAATGAAGAGAGCCTTCGATCAGAAAGTCAGGCACCGAGAGTACCAAGTAGGAGATCTTGTGCTGAAGAGAATCCTCCCTCCTCATACAGACCACAGGGGCAAGTGGACCCCAAACTATGAAGGACCATTCGTAGTAAAGAAAGTCTTCTCCGGTGGAGCACTAATGCTCAGCACCATGGATGGTGAAGATTTCCCGTCCCCTGTGAATTCAGATGCAGTTAAAAAATACTTCGCATAAAAAATGACCCGCTGGACATAAAAACAGAATGAAAGTCCAGGCAAAAACAGGGCATCCCGGCGAGTCAAAAACAGAATAAAGGACTTGGGCAAAAATAAGGGAAATAAATATAAAAAATGTGTACACCCACTGAGTTGAAAAGCCGCATTGGACAACTCAGGCAAAAATGGGTATCCCGATGGATTGAAAACCCGAAAGGGCGATCCATGCAAAATAAGGGAATAAGCGAACAACTGCATTTTGAATTCGTCTGTATCGCCTACAACTTGGTAAGCCTCGGAGGATCAAGCTTCTATTGGAATCAGCCTTCTTCAGAGAGCAAGACGAGAAGAACGTCAGATGTCATACGAGTCATAGCAAAGGGAAGCTCCTTAAAGCGTCGTCAACATTGCCAGCATTTTGTTTCTCAATTTGTAACAATCTCCTCATTCCAGAGGATATGTTTCTTTGACTGTATCTTGCCAATTCAGGGCACATGAATTAATAAAAACAGATTTTCAGTCAAGTTTCACCTCGTACACTTCATTTTATTTGCAAAAATGTCTGATGTCTTAAAGAAAACTGATTGCATGAATACAGATGTTTATCTTCAAAAATAAAAAAACTACGTGCTTGCGGGAAATATACTTACTCTCGGGAGTGTCTCACTCCTATGACGGAATCCGGTAAGGGATACCTCGGGACTACTTGTGCGTTTCTCTGTCTTTTCAGGATTGCAGGCATTCAAAGCACAACATGAGGCATGAAAGTTTCATCCCAGCAAGCTGGCCAATCAACACTCACTCAGTCTTAGCACCCAAGTGCTCGCTCCCCAGCTGAGTTACCACTTGCTATTTTCTCCCCAGCCGAGGTGCCAATAATTCTTCCTCAGCTAAGCACAAAAGCCAGGGAACTATCTCCCCACAGAGTCTCAGCCTCTATCCAGAAGAGCAGCACCCGAAGGGATCACGACAGAGTGACGAAAGCTTCTACAAACCCCAGTTGGGTCCTTTATTTACTGGAATAGGTCTATCATTGACCCATTTCCCCAAGCAGAATCATCTCATCAGATCTACCAACGATCTCATCCCCAGCTGGGATGTTCACTTCAAACAGATCAGCCAGAGATCTTCGCGGCATCGGGATCCGAATCCCGGATCGGTATCTTTTGCAAAATCATGGCATTCGCATCATATTCACCCCACAAAGCGTAGCATTCCGTTTAACATGGAGAATTACGGCAAAAATCAAACATTTAGCATAATCATAAGTCATGGTCTGAATCAAGCACTTGTGAATAATGACAACCCGCCAACAGTATATGGAATGCTCCCCAGATTCCCCAGCAGAGAGCTAAGGCATTTCCACTAACAAATACAAATACTTCCTGGCACCCGTCCGTGTCATATCCCCATCAGAAAGCCAAAGTATCCCCTTTGCACTCGCAGATATATATATATATAATTTCCTTGACATCCGTCCTTGTCACTTTCCCCAGCACAGTAACATAAACACTTTGTATATCAGATACTTGTTTATACTATACTCTTCTCCTTTTGACACTCGTCCGTGTCACCCTCTCCAGCAGGTTGAACACTCATATATACACCACTCATACTTATGTTACTTATACAGATACTCGTCCGTATTCTGTATACACCATTTATATCCCCGCAGATTCAACACTAGTCCGTGTTCTTTGTTAACCCGTTGGTACTCGTCCGTATCACCATCTTAGAGCATGCGTCAAGCGTTTGTTTCTACCTGATACTCGTCCGTATCATAGTCCTAAGGATGCTCGTCCGCATCTTTAATCCATACACTGTGTCAAACACTCTTGTCTTCTTGAATTTAGACACTCGTCTGTGTCTAACTTTTCCCCAGAAGAGTCTCCTCAGAATCAACACTCGTCCGTGTTCCCTGTTAACCAGTTGATACTCGTCCGTATCATCATCTCTGAACACGTGTCGGTATTTGTTTCTACCTGATACTCGTCCGTATCATAGTCTTAAGGATGCTCGTCCGCATCTTTAATCTATACACATCTAAACACTTATACCTTTTATTTCTTGGATATAAACACTCGTTCGTGTTTACTATTCCCTAGTAAAGTCGCCCGAGCTTTTCTTTACAAACAAACACTTATACCTTTCATTTCTTGGATGTAAACACTCGTTCGTGTTTACTATTCCCCGCAAAGCAAATTTCCTTTTTTATCTGACATTCGTCCTATGTCATGATGAACCCTGAGAGCAGCCGTACCCTGCTAGGTGGTCGTCCTCCACCTCTTGATGGTCGTCCTCCATCATGCTCATCCGATGGCCGTCCCCATCGTTGACCTTTTTGTCCGACATTCGTCCTATGTCGTGATATTTAGCAGCCGTCCCCTGCTAGGTGATCGTCCTTCACCCTTTGATGATCGTCCTTCATCATTTTATCAAATGGCCGTCCCCATTGTAAATTTTGGTTATCTGGCGTTCGTCCTACGTCATGATAAACCTTGAGAGCAGTCGTCCCCTGCTAGGTGGTCGTCCTCCACCTCTTGATGGTCGTCCTCCATCATGCTCATCCGATGGCCGTCCCCATCGTTGACCTTTTATCCGGCATTCATCCTATGTCGAGATATTTTCGGCAGCCGTACCCTGCCAGGTGGTCGTCCTCCACCTTAGATGACCGTCCCTCATCTTAACCCTTACAGAGCAGCCGTCCCCTGCTAAGTGATCGTCCTTCACCTTTGATGACCGTACCTCATCATCTGTTTATTTCATTTATTCTTTAACCCGATGGCCGTCCCCGTCGTGGTCCCTTTTCTTTTAGCCCGATGGCCGTCCCCATCGTTGGTTACTTTACTTTATGAACTTGATGGCCGTCCCCATCATTTTATTATTACTCCCCAGAGAATCTTACAGCTTTACTTGATGGTCGTCCCCATCATAACCCCTTTTGTCCCCAGCATGTCGGCCGTCCCCGTCACTGCTCTATTTCCCGCACTTTTCCCAGCATGTCGGTCGTCCCCGTCATTGCTCTTTCCCTAGGTTTGGCTATAATCATGAATTCTCAATTGGCATTTGGTACCTGCATAGATGAAGTTTGGCTGCTGCAAATGCTTGACGGCAAAGTCGTACGCATGCCAGGTTTGGCTATAATCATGGATTTTTATGCCCTGATTTGGATCCACTCTTGATGTATACTGATATGACAGGTTTTCTTGTGTGCAGCTGGTTGCAGGCATTTCTAGGCATGGTGCTCTTCACTTGTTCTTTCAAGTCTGACATCTATGGAATATTTTTTTGAAACAAAGTAATATGTAATGAATTTTTTTGAAACAAAGTCTTAAATCTCAAAACAATTTGCAACTATCCTGACTGTAATTGTCTTCATGCTAGGATTCTAATATTCAAGTTAAAATTGTGTGACAGGTTTCATTCATAAGACTCATGTGCCAAAGCTTCCTTAACCAAAAAACAGAAGATGGTGTGATGGATAACTTAGGCATGATTGTCTTGGAGAAAACATGATCATGATCTTGAAGAGATGAAGGCTGGTGTATAGGAATGACCTCATGAATATTTTAAGACTTTGCTTGTTCATGTGGTTGCAACTTGCTTTGACTTGTACACTAATTTTGCATGATCTTGCAGGTTTTGAAGAGCTGAATGAGGAAATTGGTGAGACTTAATATGAAGAAGTTGGTGAGGGAACTGTCATGAAGGTATTGTTTTCTTTTGTTTACTGATGACAAGTCTCATGCCATTGGAATTAGGAGTCTGCAAGTAAGAGAAACAGAGCTCAATAGAACACTAGCATGATATTAGTGATAGCGGTAGCTTTGGAAGGTAGCTTGGAGAAGGATCATTCTGAATAGTATAGGCTTGTCCTACTCTGTTTCTTTCACATCTTATACCTGCAAATGTTTGGATGTGGAATTTGTATGGCTGGTTTGTCATGAGGTAACCGCAAGTTTCGTTGATGTCTGTAAACACCCCAAATTTGCCCTCACCCATTCACACCATGGCTTGTGATCATTTCATATACATAATCACAATCATAGCATCTCATATTACCTTTTTGATTCACTGCATAGATTCAAAGTCATCTGCATCTAGGGTTTGTGATCTGAGCAATCCAAGAGCTTCTTGAGCCACTCCAAAGGTCATCAATCACTTCAAAGGGGTCCATGTATGTTCAAACATCATATTGTATCCTCTCAAAGTCAAAAATTTCAAAAATCACAAGAATTGAGAATGGTATGGAAGCAGAGCCAGGCTTGACTGCACAGATGACCTAAAATTAGGGTTTTGGTTTCAGAGGCCATAACTCCAAATTTTTTGGTCATTCTTGTTTCTATTGGTCTCTATATGGTATAGGGAGTATGCATATCAATTTTCATGAAGAAATTCCATGGGGAAGTCATCTGATCAAGAGTTGACTTTTCAAGCAAGTCAGTGCAAAATCAGGGCATCTGAGGCCCCCAATGACCCAACCAAGGGGTATTCTTCATCATTTTGATTGTATATGATCTTTATTTGATCATAGAAGAGGTTGGAAGTTCACAAAATTGAAGAATTTCAAGTCTTTTGCAAAGTTGACTTTTTGGGAAAGTTTGACTTTTAATGAAATTGCCATTTTGGGAAACCTTTTCAACCCTTGCTTTTTGATTCAAAAATGCTTCAAATGGAAAAACTTTGGTCACAAAAGTTGTAGAATAGGTCTTTCCCTTTTCAAAAAGTACAAGAACATGACCTAATTCATTTTGGATCAAAAGTTATGGCTCACCAAAGTTGGCAAAAATCACAAAATTTCAAAGTTTCTACCAAAGAGGCATTTTGCAAAATGACTTGATCAAGTGTTCTAAAGCTACCAAATGGACTTCTAAACTTCACAACATGATTAAATAACCTCTAAAAGTCAAATTGCACCAAAGAATTATCTCATTTCATGCTTTGAAACTCAAGAATTCACAAAGGGGCCAAAACTTGTGAAATTTGCAAAACATATCATAAACTTTATGCAACTTGCTGAATCATCTCAAATCAAGTTCCATGGTTCTCCCTAAACATAGCTGAACACAACCATGCTCCTGTCCTAGCCTGCCACTTGCCCATACCTCCAAGTACAACTTGCTTGACTTTTTGCAACTTGGGCCATACCTATCACAAAAGCACACATCACTTCTTCTGACCAATCACTATAGTTTATGCAAATCAAAAGCAAGCAAAAGCATACAAAACACAAGCCTGAAGCACTCTCTAAGACAACATTCTCATTTTCCACTCCATTTGCAAGAGCCTTCGAAACTCTCAGCACAAGCTTCAAACACCCAAGCCAACTTCACAAACAATCTCACCATGCTCCATTGAACACAAACCAACCCTTAAAATAGCCTGAAAGCCACTGAATCAAGGATACGATTTATGCCCCCCTTTGAACAGAATTCAAGCAAACTCTCAAACCAGCCATTACAAACTTCAAACAAACCTTGCAAGCTTCTTAGGAGGATCAGTGGAGTAGATTTGAGTTAAAGAAGCATCCTGAAAGCTCTGGAATCGAAAGCTCCATCTCAGGTATCATCCAAAAACATTTTTCCAGAACTTGTGTCTTGAGTTACAAACTGATTCTATGTGATGTGCTGATCATTTTAAGCTTTGAATCATTGAAAATGGTTGCGTATGTAGGATGTATTTGATCTCTGAAATTTTGGTTGTGTTTTCCGTTTTGATTCGTGTTTCATGATTCAGTGAAAATGAATGGATTTTGGGGTGGGATTTAGGTTTAGTGATGATTAATGATTGATTCTGGAGAGTTTGGCATGATTTCATGGCATATTGAGAGAGATTGAGAGATGACCTAGCCGGAGAAGACGACCGGAACAGTGTTCCGGTCGCCTGAATGTGATTAGGGCAGAATTAGGGCTTAATCATTTAATTAGCGAATTTGAATCTCAGCCCTTGGATGTGGCGCCAAGTCTCTTCCCGCGCGTGTGAGTTCAAACCCTGGCCATTGATTATGTTGACTTTTCCATTTTCAGATTAATTTCATTTTATTTTTTCATTTTAATTCATTTGTTTTCTCCATTTTATAAAAAATAGTAAAACAATTTTAAAAATTCTGAAATTTTTTGTACAAACTTTTATTTAATTTCAGAAACCAAAAACATTTTTATTTTTATTTTTTGCATTTAAAAATATTTTTAAATCATTTAAAAGTTTATTTTTAATTAATTAATGAGAATTAATTAATTAAAAATCCTTTTAAGTATTTAAAAATCACCAAAAAATTCATGAAACCTTTAAAATCATTTAGAAACATTGTCCAACCATCAAACCAAATTTCTTTTTTGATCTTGATGCATTTTGATAATTTTCCATGGAATTAATTCATTTTCAAAGCATTATTTTGATCCAAACTTCAAAAAATCATTTCTGCCTAACCATTGAGAGTTGGACTTTGATTCTTTTTGCTTTGTGTTTAGCATATCATGTAGTTTGTAAGATTAAATTGGCATGATTTGATCTTTCATTTTCAATTTGTTTGTCATTTTTCTTGTTAAGGTACCCTAAAACCCTAGAAATTTTAGGAAATTCATAACTCTAATTAGGTTAAGAGTTGGAACCTCTCCTTTGGGCAGTAAGTTTGTGTAGGGTTAGGGTTCCTTTGATTGCATTTTCAATTTTTTATCTTGATGTTTGCTTCTGGTTTTGGTTTTTGTTTGATGTATTAATCATAAACCCTAATTTGGGCTTCCATATGCATCCATCTTGCATTTGCTTGCATACCTTGACTTGCCATAGCATTTTGTGCATCCATTTGATTCATTTGACATCTTAAGACATATTGTAAACATGTTTGATCATTGCATCTTTCATTTACCATGTTGTATGTCACTTGCATTCCATAACTTTTCATGTATGATCATGTTTCTTAACTTACTTCATTTGCATCCATAAATTTGTATGATCATCCCCATGTGTTGTTTCATGTTTGCATCATCCCATAGCATCATTATCATCATGTATATGCTTCTGGTTTTGGTTTGTACCATGTCATTTCATCTCATTTTGCATTGCATTGCATTCCTTCACTAACTTTTCAGGTGGTAAGTTAACTTTGAGAAGTGAATTTGCCTTCACTTCTCACAACTTCTTTTCATCTCCCTTATGCATCATTGCTGCATTTTATCTTGTGTTTGAGATTGAGCTTGCTCTTTCTTCTTCTTCTTACTTTCTTTCCTCAAGTGACTTGACTTCTTGAATGAAGCAAGTTACTTTGCCTTCTCTTTGCTCCTTTCATCTGCTTCCTGGTGGTTCCTCTGAAGATCTTTCTTGTAAACCTCACAAACCTTAGGAACAACCAAGCATGACAATAATTAGGGTTTTGATTAGTCCCCCACTTAGTTTTCACCTTTGTGTCTCTTTGAGTCTTCTCTTCTCACCTCATAATCAGGGACTAAACCATAAAGGTTTTAAGGCTTTGTGATTAAGCCTATGCCTGCATCCTTCTATTAGGATGGAGTGTATAACTTTAATCCTAAGTGTTAAACCCTTAATGTGTTTAAATCTTTTAATCAACTCACTTAATAATCATCAAGACATCAAGCTTGTAACTTGGGCCTTGCATTAGGGTTCTAATTCTTCCTTAATTGGTTAAGAAGGACTAACCCTAGTGTTAATGGACAAGTCCCCCTCAAGTTGTCTTACAAACCCTAAAAATCACTTCATCATCTAATCATTAAATAAAATCCACTTAATCAAAGGCTTTGTTTTGTCATGGGTTTAATCCCTAATCATGGATTAAGTTGAGGAGCATTCCTTAGCTTAAACATTCTCATCCATTATCCTTCTATTAGGATGGTGTAATGAGTCTGTTTAATCCCTGATTATGGCTTAATCTCATTACTTAACACTAAACAAAAACCACAAAAACATCTAAAATAATCACAAGTAGGTTAATGATCTTAACCCTGCATCAAAGGTGATTAAGTGTGAGAAGCTGACTTCACACTTAAGGTATTCTCATTACCCCTAATCAGAGGGAAGATGTGATGAGTTTACTAAATCCATTGGTTCAGGCTTAAGCTCATTAACTTATGACAAATCTCCAAAAGCAATAAAATACTGAAAGCACTCAAAACAAACAATAATCGTCTCCTCCGGGATTCTTTTCTCATCTCATTCACTCATAAACGAGAACTTGCTTCTTCCGTCTAATGCAAGACAGTTAGCACCTGAGCCAGACAGGTCATACACTTGAGCATTGACAAGTAAGCAGTTCAAAAGTCAATTCATCTTTCAGTCTCTTTGGGTCAAACTACGGTGTTCTGACTTCCTCATTGCACGAGAGGATACGTAGGCATAACTTAACAGTTATCGAACAAAAGTCTCTGTATATTCCCCCTCTTTCCAGCATTATTCTTTAAGCCTCATGATCATGAGCTCTTCATTCTTGTTCTTACACTAACACTTCACATATCTCACTTCACTTCCTTTTTACACTGACACTTGCATTCTTTCCAGCTTTGATACACAAATTGTACTGACACTACCCCTTTAAACACAAATCTTTTTAAGCGTGGATCCCGTCGAGTACGACGGACAATCTGGGTGCTAATACCTTCCCAGGTTGTAACAAACCCCCTTTCTCAGTCTCTCTGATTCGCAACCGTCTTATCCATCTTTCCAGGTCTATGCAGCATTACCTTTCCTCCGGGATAAAAATGCCTGGCTGGCGACTCTTTTCATTCCCTGTGAGTTCACTCCTGTGTGTTCTCACACCCTCCCTTCGCCGACCGTTCGCGTCTGTACCCTATTTGACCCGACTTCATTTAGTGGGAGCGACAATGTCAATGGTTGGATGCCTTGCATTTTAGATTGCAATTTGGTGCTGATTCTGTCTGTTCTCTGTAGGTTTTGAAAAGTCATAGAGTATCACATAGGTATGCTTTCGTCATCTTCCGCATTGAGGTACCTGTTTCTTTGTGGTCTTTTGTATGTTGCCATTTGTGTGTATTGAGAATCATCATACATCTTAACATTGTACAACTGCTACTGTCATGACCTTCATGGCTTTTAAATGATCCCTAGTTTTCTAGTTATGATTATTGCATTTCAAATTGAGCAATCACAACATGTGGAAAGTTATTTATATATGGATCCGCCTTTGGCTTAATACTTGTTGGTTTATGACTGACGGTAATACACTCTTATGCAGGCATTCTGTAGCAAACTTGGATATGGATGGCGAGGACTTTGCAAAATAATCGTGTCGTTGTCTTGAAATAACTTGTATAAACATTAACAACCATCAGCTTCAAATAAGTATTGTATCTTGTAATCACAATCTGCAACTTTATGTCTGCTATAGAAACCTAGTCTTCATTTTTGTTCAAGACCGACCTTTTTCAAATTCTCTACATTTGTATTATTGTAACTGCTTGTAATGTGATGATTTGACATAATAAATGAGACTTGTTATAATCTTGGGCATTTGATTCAAATTGAAACAAGAGTACCGCTAACGTAGTAATTGTACAAGTAAAACAATCCCTCAGTTAATCCTACATCCTGTAACCGTTCAACTCCCAACCTGCCATGAATTTAATGATCACTTTAATCTAGGCTTAGCACCTTATAGTACAACAAACATGGATAGCTTAGCAACTAGCTTGTAATCCCTTTGAGACAAATGATCATGACCTGGACTCAAACAAATAATCTTGGACACAACCTATGTCACAATTCAAAATCTCGAGCTTAAATTGCATTAATGGTACATTTTCTAAATAGGAGCCCAAGTGAATTTTGTTCATGCCTCTATTCAAAAATATTGGGAATGGCCCAAATAAAATTGATCTGCATCACTTGATAATTCTCAAATCTCTGACACATTTGAATTCAATTCAACTTGATCTTGACAAACTTGATTGAACTATAGCCAATCTTTGATGATAAAAATAATAAAACAAAATGAAACTAACAATCCATATATATTCTTCTTCTTTTTTTGAATTTTTCTGAATAACAATAGCTATTAATGAAACTACAAATAATATTAAAAAAAATTATATGAATAGGACAAATTTGGGGTATGACACTAACCATTTCAAGGACCAAAGGATTTATCTTTGTTCTTTGTTGCAGGTCATGGCTTCTACTCGTAGGAATACTATCAGGATCAACTTTGTAGGAATACCTCCTAAGCTTAAGGAATTGGTCTCTCAAGTTTCTGAAAACTCTCAGTTCATCAAGAGGCATGGTCACTTATTGGATCTAGTCACTTCAGGGTTCAATGAAGACATGATGAGTGTTCTGTTTCAGTTCTTTGACCTTAAACATCACTGCTTTACATTCCCTGACTATCAATTGGTTCCTACAATGGAAGAGTTCTCCAAACTTCTGGGTATACCTATCCTTGATCAGAGACCCTTCACAGGCTTGGAGAAGGAACCTAAACCTGAAGTCATTGTTGCAGCCCTACATCTGAAGAAGTCAGACATTGTCCTAGAAATAAGGAGTGGAGTTAAGGGTATTCTTGTTAAGGTATTAATGGAGAAAGCTCAAGTGTTCTTGAAGGCTATGAGCTATGATGCTTTTGAGGAGATCTTAGCCTTTTTGATTTATGGCTTAGTGTTGTTCCCCAATCCAGATCAGTTTATAGACGTTCATGCCATCAACATATTCCTGACTCATAACCCAGTGCCTACATTGCTTGGAGATATCTTACACTCTCTTCATACCCGTACTACAAAGGCACGAGGAACTCTGATGTGCTACATACCTTTGCTATCTAGGTGGTTTATTTCTCACCTTCCTCGATCAGTGATGAAGAATGAACAAAGGTTCAGGTGGTCCAAGAGGATTATGTCACTCTCTCATTCAGATATTCATTGGTGCTCTAAATCTATGGAGAATGTTACTATCATTGACCATTGTGGGAAGTTCCCTAATGTGCCACTCCTTGGCATAAGAGGGGGAATTACCTACAATCCTTCCTTAGCTTTACGACAGTTTGGCTACGCTCGGAGTGATGGTCCTCATGACATGTTGATTCAGGGTATTGTGTTCGACTACGACAACGATCTTCAAGGTTACCGTCAAAGGTTCATACGAGCATGGAGTAAAGTGAACAAGGTTGACAGCAAGACTCTGGAACCCAAGTACACTATTCCTATGGAAGCTTATCTCAGATGGGTGCGATCTCGTGCTCAGACTCTTATGATGCGGTATCCTGCCATCCTGCCAGTTACTATAGAGCCTGTTGCTGAAGGAGATACTTCTTATACCATCCTGTAACACGGTGGGAGAACTGACTTTAGTTAAATGTTGGGGATAGCAAGAGTCGCCACCGACTTTTATTTTATCCAAAAGGAAAGGACATAAAAGAACAGGAAAAACCTTCAAAAGATTTTGAGTTCGGGGGGTAGGTTATACAAAGGGAAGGTGTTAGCACCCTTTATATCCATGGTTATCCATGGGCTCTTAGTTACTTAGCTCACTTTAAATTGTTTTGAGAAAGGTGTAGTGTGTGTTTAAAAATTTTCTAAGTACTTTATGATGATCCTCGTATGGATGTATATAAAGACTTTGTTTTGAAAATTTGTTTGAAATGTGAAATGTAATGAAGTATTTTTTGAAGAAAAGTGAGCAAGTACTTAAGAGGAACCTACCCTATGTCAAGTCTTTACTGTTCTTATATATTCTTTCAATGGTAAGACTAGCCCTATTATTAAGGAATATGTAGTCATTACCTTGGATGTTTAAGGGACATGTGAAGGGTCATCTGTGATTAGGCAACTGTAAGGTGTATTTAGCAATACGAAGGGACTTATAATCTTTTATTCGAAAGGGACAAGATCATTCACGAAGGCAACATTCTAAGGGACTTGATCTTATAATTTGAAGGGACTTGATGATATTTTTAGAAGAAGGGACATTGCTTTATACACCTTACTTGACCTTTTTATTTAGGCAACATGAGAGGAATCCTTAAGAAGTGAGATGGTGATCCAAGATCGACTTACGTGTGTGCGTGTACAAGTTCAAATATTTATCTTATAATTAGTGATCTAAATTAATTTTAAGATACAAACATGTTTTCACTCCCTAATTTACTAACCATAGCAATTTAAATAAATAAACAATAAAAATACTACAACTATTACATAGCTTGTATAGTTACATTATAAGAAAATAATTTAAATAATAAGCATATAAATAAATAAATAAAAGATTAGTAATAAAAATAAATATAAGAGAAAAAGAGGTTAGCACAATAATATACAATATAGAAATCAATTAAATTTTTGTATATTTTTAGATAAACAAATTTTAAATAATTTTAAGATGTAAATAAAATAATAATAATTATTATATACTAATTTATTTACGTGAATAAACATGATTAATAATTCAATTATATATATATTAGAAATATTTATCAAGAATAATTAAAGATGAGAAATTAAAGTTGTAAAAGAAAATTAGGGTTTAGAAAATAAATTAGGGTTTAAAAATAATTAGGGTTTTATATATAAAAATATTAGGTTTTTTAATATACAATATCAATTTAATTATTAAATAATATATACATATATTAATTCAAATAAATGAAAATTAGTTTTAGAATTTAGAAAATAATTTTGTAGAAATTTTTTTAGAACATATAAGATATTTACATGTTAAGTTCCTAGAATTATCTAAATATATATATTAACATAATCATATTTAATAATAAAAATAATTAATAAAACAATTAAGCAAAACCATAATTAAAAAAATATTACCTGGGGCAGGGATTGAACCCATGCCCTAGGCCTTGCCACACTCTGGATGAACCAAGCTACCACTGGGCTGCGCACGCTGGCTGAACAATGAATGACTATTGTTTATTATATATTAAGTCTGCAAATACAAAGAAAATAAACAAAAAAAACGTTGAAGCTGGGACTCGAACCCCTGCCCTGGTCTTCACATGTGCGTACACTTACCACTACACCATCAACATCATTCAAGAATTATAATACAAATATAAATATATAATATATGTTCAAGTTTGAATTTTGAATTCGCGCCAGTCATCTTCTACCTTCAGACCTGCAAAATTTCCTGCGAATTTTGCTAGGGTTCTTGCTGCGAATTTTGTTTCCTAGGACATCCAGCGTTTTATCAAACATCAAGCAAACAACAAAATTTCATGAAATTGATGAGTGTGATACATTCCCTGAGGTCCATACAACACAACCATGTTTTCAGAATTCATTTATATTTGACAAATCGAGGAATCTTAAAATGGCCGAAGAACCCTAGCCATGGTGATTCTTCAATCTTGTACCTAAAATTGAATTAATTTATCCAGAAAGACTCCAAACATCATCACAAACACAAATATAAGATCAAATTCAAGGAATAATGTCAATATTATAAGAATCGAAAAATTCAAAAATTGAATGAACAATGATTCAGTTTGCATGAATGAGAGTGTTTTAGATGTTGTTTATGATCCAAATACGTTCAATGAACATCATAGAATATGTTGCAATGCTCAAAACTCATTGAAACTCTCTTTACCTTGGAATCCGAATGTGAATTTTGAAGTTATTTTCTGAAGTTTGAATTAGGTCAGAAAATTGCATCACACTTTGGATATTTGGATAGTTTGAGATTGAAAAAGATTAGCCTTTAAATTTTGAATATTCTTGATATAAGCTTGCTATTTTAGGATGATCTTCATAACTCTTGTATCAATCAAGTCCAAATAAACTTTATGACATTCTAGAAACAAAATAAATTTAAATCTTCATTATTTAATATTTTATTTGAATTTAAAATGATTTTTAATATAAAAAATCATAATAAATAAAAATAAAATGAATAAAATTATGAAAATATTAATTTAATTTCGTGCATGATGTCATGAAACCAATTGGATCACAAAAAAGTCACCCCATTTGAAGAATTATGGTTTTATGACCCCATTTACTTCATAACCCTCTCAAAGATTTCCCAACTTTGCAAGGGCAAAAATCCTTCAATTTTAATGCTATGAAGGTGTTCTTGGACATTTTGGAAAGCTTAAGGAGTCATATAACAAACCTCTTTGGTCTCATGTCCATATCCTTTACCATTATCAAGTTATGCTCTTTGGAAGTAGTTGACTTTTTGTTGACTTTTAAAAGGACCTATAATGTCTTAGCTCATACCTTCCAAATGAAGCATTTTTGGGCTTGGCTTGTGAGATACAAAGTTGTAGAGAATTCAATTTCCTTCAAAATGAGCTTTGGATGGAAAAAATTTGATGAAGCATGTGAAAGTTATGGCTGGTCAAAGTTCAGTTGACTTTTCCTATGAAAACCCTAATTTAGAAACTCCTGATTCTTGATGATTTGAAATCTCTTTGATGAATCATGATCAACCCTTGATCAAATGATGAATTTTACTTCATATACTTGATTTTGGCAAAAAATCATGAAGTTTGACTTTGGTTTGGCCACAGTTGACCTCAGTTTGACTTTTTAACTGCTTTGACTGATTTGAACCTATCTGATCATCTGACTGAGCAAATCTTTTGGGAAAGTCTTGAAACATGACATGGGGATTCTTGAACACATATAGGATGCTATAAAGCTCAATTAAAGTCTTGGAAGTCCATTTAGCCTGATGAAAGTCAAAACCCTAGTTTAAGATGCATTGCTTAGGAGGATGCATTGTCTGAGGGAATTGTCAAACTTGTCAACCAATTGTGAACCTTGTGAACCTTGTGATCCTCATGAGATGTCTTGTGAACCTTGTGAACCTTGTGAGCCTCTTAGTACACAATGACATGTCTTGTGGAGGGCAAATTTTTGGGTGCAACAGCTGTCCCTGTTCAATTTTCTGAAACCTGAGGGGTTAGATTGGTATATGTGCCAGTCGTGACCTGGAAGGTTGAAGGGGATTGAACACAAAAGCCCAAAAAATTACACTCACCGGTGCATAAAATAACACTGATGATAAGTTGTATATGCTTGAGTGGGCTTGAAGATGCCACTTGGAAGAATTGGAGATGGGCTTAGAGATGCCATCTGGAGATGGGCTTGGAGATGCCATCTAAAGTATCAGGATGTGATGATAGCTTTATGTTGATACTGGATATCAATACTAGGTCTTTGTATAGGCCGTCTCTGAATTATTTATGCAACATAGTTTGAACTGTTGAATAGACCAGTAGAAATAAATCTTCGTGACGATTATCTCTTCTAGGAATATCTTGGATTAGGGAATGGGTCTTTGTACAGACCGTTTGCCTACTCTCCAAGGTCAAAAGAATGTCAGGATTAATTCTTCTGAAAAATATCTTGAACCAGGGAATGGATCTTTTTACAGACCGTTTGCCTGCTATTCAAGGGCCAAAAGAACGTCAGGATTAGTTCTTCTGAAAAATATCTTGAACCAGGGAATGGATCTTTGTACAGATCGTTTGCCTACTATCCAAGGACAAAAGAAATATCAAGATTAAATCTTCGGAAAATATCCTGGACTAGGGAATGGATCTTCGTATAGACCGTTTTCCTACTATCCAAGGACAAAAGAAATATCAAGATTAAGTCTTCGGAATATATCCTGGACTAGGGAATGGATCTTCGTATAGACCGTTTGCCTACTATCCAAGGACAAAAGAAATATCAAGATTAAATCTTCGGAAAATATCCTGGACTAGGGAATGGATCTTCGTATAGACCGTTTGCCTACTATCCAAGGACAAAAGAAATATCAAGATTAAATCTTCTGAAAATATCCTGGACTAGGGAATGGATCTTCGTATAGACCGTTTACCTACTATCCAAGGACAAAAGAAATATCAAGATTAAATCTTATGAAAATATCCTGGATTAGGGAATGGATCTTTGTATAGACCGTTTGCCTACTATCCAAGGACAAAAGAAATATCAAGATTAAATCTTCTGAAAATATCCTGGATTAGGGAATGGATCTTCGTATAGACCGTTTGCCTACTATCCAAGGACATCTTGAGTAATGATTAAGTATCAGCACTAGACCTTCGTATAGACCGTTTCTGACCGGTTGTGAATTGTTGATAGTGTTTTATCTGCATATAACTATCCTGCAAAGAAAAAGTTAGTTCATGCAATATGTATGCATGTATAGCATGATGCATCTAAATAAATGTTATATGTATTATGGATATGCTATGGTATGATGTAAATGATGTATGTATGAATCATGCAGCCTGAGGCGTCTGGATATCTTTGTATAACAACTGCTGGCTAGGGAAAATAAATCCCGATTCATTACTGAAGAATATGAGGACCTCATTCCTGTTTCGTTTGATAGTATAGTATTTATAACCTCCCGTCTTCATTCGTCGTACTTCTATTGAAGGAATAAGTTCCTGAATATCCCGACTGAGGATAAAAGAGATGGACATAAATTCAAGGGGAGATGTAACTTGAAGTATCTATAAAGATAGATTTGCCCTGCTGGGGATTTATAGTTGTCTTGTGGGGATGAACTGGCGAAGCTTCGTTGAATTCCTACCTTCGTTCGTCCATAGTAAATACTATTACTGCATTTTATGCATTTCTGGTAAACATCAATCATATTCAAAAGCATACATACATTCAAACACAACCAATGGACATTTTCGTTTATGTAAAATAGGGTAAAAGTAAATCCGGATTCAAAAAGCATTTCCTACTTGAATAAAGAGGGAAAAGTAAAGTTGAACTCGAAAACAAAATCGTTTTAACATTGAGAGTGTATAACCAATTGGATTTAGAGCTCCTGAGATTCTTAACTTTCCTGAATACCTTCCCAGAAATCCTCATAGCTGGATCTGAAGACATGATACTGACACCATCTGATACTACTGGCATAGACAATTAATTTCCACAATGGCTTCTGCTGAGAATCCAATATCAAGGTAATACAATGAGAGGAACGTATCTTCAAATTGTGATGGACCATATACGCTCCGGGTATTAGATTTGAAAAGAGAGTATTGCCCCTTGGTTGAGGATGAATTATCCCATAACGGAAGTATCTGAATGTAGTTACCTCAAGAGAAATAAGCAGAATGCCCCACAATAATATGCCCCTGACATCATGAACTTCGTAATGTTACCCTTGGTAATTCAAATATATGAGGAAAGCTGCCCCTGGCTATTAAGCACTGTTGAATCTGGACCTGATTGCCCCGAATGAATTGAACAGTAACTTGGTATGCCCCCTTGATTGGGAAACAGTGACTATGCCCCTGGCATTATGAACTCTGTAATGTTACCCTTGGTAACTTAGATAAACAAGGAGATCTTCCCCTGGCTACTTAACATAGTTGAATCCTGTCCTGATTGCCCCAAATGAGTTAGGCAGTATCATGGCCTGCCCCCTTGATTGGGAGATAATGACTATGCCCCTTTGTATACATGGACTTTGATCCAGGAAGCAACTTTGTTTATTGGAAGGACTTTGGTTTATTGAACATTCATCCTGTAAGTTTCTCTGTTTATCAAACACTCAGGTATATGTAAACAAATATATTCAAAAATGCAATGCTTTTGTCTATCTTGAAGTTTTGAAAAAGAGTTATTTTAAAAAAGCAGTTTTTGCGAAAACTATGATATTAACTCAAGTTTTATAATAAGCCCTAAAGGAGTCAGGATACCTTTTTTTAGCAGTACGCTTTCAAACTAACCTTGCTTCAGTTAGGACTTTTAAAGGGTTGTAACGTGGTCTGGTTCACGGTTTAAGAAACAAAGGATAAAGGCTCAAATTTTATTTGTACCCAACCCAATCTCCATGATGTTCTTCATTCCTATGCTCAGTTAACTTATGCATTGAGGCTCAAAGGAGTTTGGAATTGTAACACTGACATTTGTGATGGTTCAAAAACCAAAAATTTATTTGAACATTCAGTCATCTTTCTTTGTTGAGGATTCATAGTGACCTCTTTTTTCTTTTGACTTTGTTATATCTTCTTTTTGCCTGAACTGTTTGTTTCAAAATTACAGTCAGCGGAATTTCTCAATTTTTTTACTAAGTCTCCTTCATAGGTTTTGACTTAGTGGGTTTTTCTTTTGCTGGATATTGACTGTCAGGTTTAATGATTACAGAGAACCATCATTAGTTGTGTACAACACAGATAATTGGCATATTTGAGTTAACCGAGTAACTACCCTGCCCCGGGTTATGAATAAGGGTTTTAATTTGTGCGAGAGTAAAAACTCCTACTTCATAGGCTCAAAAGGGTTGACTAGGGATTAACTTCCTTATATATCCACTGTTTAGGAATTGAAACAATGCTTGTACATCGTCAGCATAGTCTGTTCAAAAGCATACTGCCTAATATTATGGTATTGTTTTCGTCATCCTCCCTCTACAGGCTTATAGCTTTATCAGGAGTTAAATATCACAAAATAGAAATATGAAGCATAGTTCAAAATATAGTGAAACGAATGGATTTATTCAAGACAAACATATGCAATGCATTAATGAAAACAAAAGTTTGACATAATAGTAAGTGTTTAAACAAACAAAAGAAATTACAAATGAAAATTCAAATGTTCTCAAAGTCTCTTCCTCTAAACTTGTCACTCCAGTTATCTGGAAACTTTGATGCTTGATGGACGATAGAAGAACTCAACCTGGCCTTCTGGCGTAACCTCGAGTATTCCTTCGTCAATTAGGTCTTGAATCTTATTCTTCAATGCCCAACAGTTATTTGTGTCGTGTCCGGGACTGTCGGAGTGGTACATACACCTTGCTTTGGGATTATAGCGAGGAGAAGAGGTATTAGGATTTTTAGGAGAATTTTCCAAGGAAATCAGCTTCATCTCCAACAGGAATTGCAAAACTTGTGACATTGGTGTGCTGAACCGGAGGAACTATCTTCTACATTCCTTGTATCGAAGTGGATTAACCTTACAAGGCCTTCTTTCTTCCATTGAAGGATGATTTGTAGTAGCCTATCTCTTTCCTTCTTTTATCATTATCTTCCTTTCAACCAAGTCAACTTGTTTCAACGGAGGTTGACTAATGATTAGATCCCCGTCCCATTATGTCGAAGCTTATTGACAAAGCTTCTCATCTCTTCTTTCCCCTGGGCCAAACTCTGGATAAGAGCCATTTGGCCATTCATCTGGATCCTCATCTCTGCCATCTCAGCTTGTAGTTGTTTCGGCTGATCATCCTTATCGTCCTCAGGATTCTTCTTCTTCGTGTCCTTAGAGAGGAGTGCTTTCAACTCTTCTTGCCCCTTGGACAAATTCAGAATCACTTCTTGAAACTGAGCATTCTGAGCTTGAAGATCTTTGACAGATTGTTCGAGAGCCATTTCTGCTGAAATAAACAACGAGAAGATAAGATACTTGTTCATAAGAAACCTGTGATGCAATGACATGGTATGTAAATGCATATGCAATGTTTCTAAGGACCGCATGATTTCAATTTGTTTAAACAACCAGAAAGTAAACTTTTATTAGTAATCAATAAACTTGTTTGCCATTTGGCTTACAATAAAAAATGAAATGAATACAGATATGGGGTTTTAAGTCTCCCATGGACGTTTCCTCTTTATGTTGAGGTATGAGTTGAGATTCCACTCCTCGTGAAGTTGTTTTGTTAGCTCCAGGATTCTTTCTTGACTTGCTTTGTAATGGGTATCAAAAGTATCTCTTTGCTCCTTCAACTGGATCCAGGACCTCTGTAACTCTTCCATGTCAGTGGGCATGTGTGGATGAAGAATGATATAAGAAGTATCTCCTTTAGCAACAGGTTCCATGGTAACTGGCAGGATAGCAGGATATGACATCATAAGAGTCTGAGCACGAGATCGCACCCATCTGAGATAAGGTTCCATAGGAATAGTGTACTTGGGTTCCAGAGTCATGCTGTCAACCTTGTTCACTTTACCCCATGCTCGTACAAACCTTTGACGGTAACCTTGTAGATCATTGTCGTAGTCGAACACAATACCCTGAATAAGCATGTCATGAGGACCATTACTCTGAGCATAACCAAACTGACGTAGAGCTAAGGAAGGATTGTAGGTAATGCCCCCTCTTATGCCAAGGAGTGGCACATTAGGGAACTCCCCACAATGGTCAATGATAGTAACATTCTCCATAGATCTAGAGCACCAATGAATATTTGAATGAGAAAGTGACATAATCCTCTTAGACCACCTTAATCCTTGTTCATTCTTCATCACTGATCGAGGAAGTTGAGAAATAAACCACCTAGACAATAGAGGTATACAACACATCAGAGTTCCTCGTGCTTTCGTAGTACGAGTATGAAGAGAGTGTAAGATGTCTCCAAGTAATGTAGGCACTGGATTGCGAGTCAAAAATATGTTGATGGCGTGTACGTCTATGAACTGGTCTGGATTGGGGAACAACACTAAGCCATAGATCAATAAGGCTAAGATCTCCTCAAAAGCATCATAACTCATAACCTTCAGGAACACTTGAGCTTTCTCCATCAATACCTTAGCAAGGATACCGTTAACTCCACTCTTTGTCTCTAGGACAATGTCTGATTTCTTTAAATGTAGGGCTGCAACAATGACTTCAGGTTTAGGCTCTCTTTCCAAGTCTGTGAAGGGTCTCTGATCAAGTATAGGTATGCCCAGAAGCTTAGAGAACTCTTCTATTGTAGGAACCAACTGATAGTCGGGGAATGTGAAACATTAATGTTTAGGATCAAAGAACTGAAACAGAACACTCATCATGTCTTCATTGAACTCTGAAGTGACTAGATCCAATAGGTGACCATGCTTTTTGATGAACTGGGAGTTTTCAGAAACTTGAGAGACCAATTCCTTAAACTTAGGAGGTATTCCTACAAAGTTGATCCGGATAGTATTTCTACGAGCAAAAGCCATGACCTGCAACAAAGAACAAAGATAAATCCTTTGGTCCTTGAAATGGTTAGTGAAAATGCTATGCTTATGATGCATGATGATGCTGTGATGTTATGCTCAATCACAAACATGTGGCACACACAAACAAGTCACACAATAGCCCTAGGTTTAGAGGCTTGCATGAGGTTTAAAGGTAAGTACCCTCCCCTGAAGTTTAGATGGTTCATCCTGTCCTATAGAGTAACCAGGTTCTAAGGGATCTCAATATCATTGATCCTTCACAAGGGTGGTTGTTCAGTAGGCAACTTACTTGCCAACCAAAACCCTCCAAGTTTAAGATCTCAATGAGTGTAGCATCGAGTATCAACCAACTTCAGTCTTCACCAAAGTCGGTTATCTCACTACTTTCTAAAGGCCAAGATGGGATAACTAGGGTTCTAAAAGTTAGTTAGTGTATTGATAACATATGGCAGCCTTATATTATCCTCAACTTTACTTAAGGAATATAAGCACCAACCAAGAAGTCACACTAACTATGGCCACCAGATCAACCATATCGGTATACGTCGTACAGTTTCCTTGGTCTATTGCCATTTACCTAAGGTACACTAGATCTGGGTTAGGACCTTTCACACATAAGAGCAGCCAACAGATCCGTATAAAGCAAACAAGGCAAACAATTTTAAAGTGATCTAATTCCTAAGGGTACCCCTCTTTTATTAAATCCCCAGCAGAGCCGCCAGTTTTGTAACACGGTGGGAGAGCTGACTTTAGTTAAATGTTGCGGATAGCAAGAGTCGCCACCGACTTTTATTTTATGCAAAAGGAAAGGACATAAAAGAACAGGAAAAACCTTCAAGAGATTTTGAGTTCGGGGGGTAGGTTATACAAAGGGAAGGTGTTAGCACCCTTTATATCCATGGTTATCCATGGGCTCTTAGTTACTTAGCTCACTTTAAATTGTTTTGAGAAAGGTGTAGTGTGTGTTTAAAATTTTTCTAAGTACTTTATGATGATCCTCGTATGGATGTATATAAAGATTTTGTTTTGAAAATTTGTTTGAAATGTGAAATGTAATGAAGTATTTTTTGAAGAAAAGTGAGCAAGTACTTAAGAGGAACCTACCCTATGTCAAGTCTTTACTATTATTATATGTTCTTTCAATGGTAAGACTAGCCCTATTATTAAGGAATAGGTAGTCATTACCTTGGATGTTTAAGGGACGTGTGAAGGGTCATCTGTGATTAGGCAACTGTAAGGTGTATTTAGCAATACGAAGGGACTTATCATCTTTTATTCGAAAGGGACAAGATCATTCATGAAGGCAACATTCGAAGGGACTTGATCTTATAATTTGAAGGGACTTGATGATATTTTTAGAAAAAGGGACATTGCTTTATACACCTTACTTGACCTTTTTATTTAGGCAACATGAGAGGAATCCTTAAGAAGTGAGATGGCGATCCAAGATCGACTTACGTGTGTGCGTGTACAAGTTCAAATATCTATCTTATAATTAGTGATCTAAATTAATTTTAAGATACAAACATGTTTTCACTCCCTAATTTACTAACCATAGCAATTTAAATAAATAAACAATAAAAATACTACAACTATTACACTGGGCTGCGCACGCTGGCTGAACAATGAATGACTATTGTTTATTATATATTAAGCCTGCAAATACAAAGAAAATAAACAAAAAAAACGTTGAAGTTGGGACTCGAACCCCTGCCCTGGTCTTCACATGCGCGTACACTTACCACTACACCATCAGCATCATTCAAGAATTATAATACAAATATAAATATATAATATATGTTCAAGTTTGAATTTTGAATTCGCGCCAGTCATCTTCTACCTTCAGACCTGCGAAATTTCCACCGAATTTTGCTAGGGTTCTTGCTGCGAATTTTGTTTCCTAGGACATCCTGCGTTTTATCAAACATCAAGCAAACAACAAAATTTCATGAAATTGATGAGTGCGATACATTCCCTGAGGTCCATACAACACAACCATGTTTTCAGAATTCATTTATATTTTACAAATCGAGGAACCCTAAAATGGCCGAAGAACCCTAGCCATGGTGATTCTTCAATCTTGTACCTAAAATTGAATTAATTTATCCAGAAAGACTCCAAACATCATCACAAACACAAATATAAGATCAAATTCAAGGAATAATGTCAATATTATAAGAATCGAAAAATTCAAAAATTGAATGAACATTGATTCGGTTTGCATGAATGAGAGTGTTTTAGATGTTGTTTATGATCCAAATACGTTCAATGAACATCATAGAACATGTTGCAATGCTCAAAACTCATTGAAACTCTCTCTACCTTGGAATCCGAATGTGAATTTTGAAGTGATTTTGTGAAGTTTGAAACTGGTCTTAGAGGCTGCCAATTCCTGTTCTCTTGCTTGCTAAAGGTTGTATATATATGATACAATTGAATTAGGTCAGAAAATTGCATCACACTTTGGATATTTGGATAGTTTGAGATTGAAAAAGATTAGCCTTTAAATTTTGAATATTCTTGATATAAGCTTGCTATTTTAGGATGATCTTCATAACTCTTGTATCAATCAAGTCCAAATAAACTTTATGACATTCTAGAAACAAAATAAATTTAAATCTTCATTATTTAATATTTTATTTGAATTTAAAATGATTTTTAATATAAAAAATCATAATAAATAAAAATAAAATGAATAAAATTATGAAAATATTAATTTAATTTCGTGCATGATGTCATGAAACCAATTGGGTCACCAAAAAGTTAGCCCATTTGAAGAATTATGGTTTTAAGACCCCATTTACTTCACAAACCTCTCAAAAATTTCCCAACTTTGCAAGGGCACAAATCCTTCAATTTTAATGCTATGAAGGTGTTCTTGAACATTTTGGAAAGCTTAAGGAGTCCTCTAACCAACCTCCTGATTCTTGATGATCTGAAATCTCTTTGATGAATCATGATCAACCCTTGATCAAATGATGAATTTTACTTCATATACTTGATTTTGGCAAAAAATCATGAAGTTTGACTTTGGTGTGGCCACAGTTGACCTCAGTTTGACTTTTTAACTGCTTTGACTGATTTTAACCTATCTGATCATCTGACTGAGAAAATTTTTTGGGGAAGTCTTGAAACTTGACATGGGGATTATTGAACACATATAGGATGCTATGAAGCTCACTTAAAGTCTTGGAAGTCCATTTAGCCTGATGAAAGTCAAAACCCTAGTTTAAGATGCATTGCTTAGGAGGATGCATTGTCTAAGGGAATTGTCAAACTTGTCAACCAATTGTGAACCTTGTGAACCTTGTGATCCTCATGAGATGTCTTGTGAACCTTGTGAGCCTCTTAGTACACAATGACTTGTCTTGTGGAGGGCAAATTTTGGGGTGAAACACATCCTTCACCCAGACATGCCCACTGACATGGAAGATTTACAGAGGTCCTGGATCCAGTTGAAGGAGCAAAGAGATACTTTTGAGACTCATTACAAAGCAAGTCAAGAAAGAATCCTGGAGTTAACAAAGCAACTTCACGAGGAGCGGAATCTCAACTCATACCTCAACACAAAGAGGAAACGTCCATGGGAGACTTAAAACCCCATTTTTTTTGTACTCATTTCATTTTCATTGGAAGCCCAAGGGGCAAAACAAATTTATTACTAATAAAAGTTTACTTTTTGGTTGTTTAAACAAATTTAAATCCTGCGGTCCTTAAAAACATTGCATATGCATTTATACACCATATCATTGCATCACAGGTTTCTTATGTACAAGTATCTTATCTTCTCGCTGTTTATTTCAGCAACAATGGCTCTTGAACAAATAGTCAAAGATCTCCAGGCACAGAATGCACAATTCCAAGAGCTGATCCTGAACTTGTCCAAGGGGGAGGATGAATTGAAGACTCTGCTGGCCAAGAAGACTAAGAAGACTAGAAGGTCAGAAGGCCTTATCAATATAGGAAGAAGGTTCAGAGGTCCTGTCAAGACCAAGGAACAGGTTGAAGATTATGAGTCTGAAGAGTCTGAGAAAGAGGGAGGCAGTCTCCATAATACTATGGGGGATTCTGATTCTGAAGCAAATTACTATCATGATCCTAATGAAGATAAGTTCAAGATGCTGGTTGATAGAATGAATGCTATGGAATTGCAGAAGTCTTCTGGTCTGGATTTTGAAGATCTGAGTTTGATATCTGGAGTGGTTATACCCATTGGTTTCAAGGTCCCTACATTTGTAGTATATGATGGTGTTTCCTGCCCCAAGCTGCATCTGAGGTCCTATGTCCGGAGGATCCAACCCCATACTGCTGATAAGAAGCTGTGGATTCATTTCTTCCAAGAAAGCTTGCCTGGAGCTCAATTGGAATGGTACTATCAATTGGAGAGTGTCAACATCCGTGATTGGAATGATCTTGCTGAGGCCTTCTATAGGCAATACCAGTACAATGTTGATTTAACCCCAACCCGCATGCAATTACAAAGCATGTCAATGGGTGCTAAAGAGAATTTCAAGGAGTATGCGCAGAAGTGGAGAGACTTGGCTGGTATAGTACAACCTCTTCTGACTGACAGGGAGTTAGTGGATATGTTTATGAGTACGCTGAATGGTCATTTTTATAGTCATCTCATTGGAAGCTCATCATCTGGTTTCACTGAGCTGATAATGACAGGAGAGCGTGTGGAAAGTGGCATAAGAAGTGGAAAGATACAGGTGGGTGCCTCTTCATCAAATGCTGCAAAGAAGCCCCCTAGTGGGAAGAAGGAGTCAAATGTTGTTTATGGTCAACCTGGTCGTAATAGGAGTCACCAATCTGTGAGTGCAGTTCACATCTCCAATCCTACTCCTGCAGCACCAGAGCCACCACAGGGCAATCAGCAGAGGCCTAGAAGACAGTTCACCAAGATCAACATGTCACTGGCTCAAGCCTTGCAACACTTGTTGAAAGGGGAACTCATTACTTTGAAGGACCCTCCTTAGAATCCTAATGTTACCTCTCCTAGGTACAATCCTAATGCACGGTGTGCATATCATTCTAATTGTCAGGGACATGATACCAACAATTGCTGGATATTGAAGAACAAGATTCAAGATATGATTTATGCTGGAGAGATTGAGTTTGACCCTCCTGGTACTCCAAATGTGATTACTGCTCCTATGCCAAATCATGAGAAGACTGTCAATGCTATTGATGAAGTTTCACATATTTCCTCAGTTGCAGATGTGACTACACCATTATCTGTTATAAAGAAGAATTTGGTACAAGCTGGGTTCTTTCCAGGTTGTAATGAAGATTGTTTTTATTGTGCTTATAAACCTGACAACTGCTGGAAGTTGAAGGATGGTATTCAACGCCTCATGGACAATTACACCATATTGTTTGAAAGGACACCTTATATGGAGAGTATGGTGGAACATATAACTCAAGGTGCGAAGGTTGAAGAGGTGGATATGGTTGATAAAGTTCCAGTGAGGATTACTTCCAAGGGCCCTGTCAAAATCACTCATAAGGGTCCAATTAAGATTACTGCTGAAGGCCCTGTGAGGACTGTTGCTGAAGCTAGAGTGGCTCATATGATTATTACCACTCCTGGTCCTATTCCGTATACTTCTGATAAAGCTATACCCTGGAACTACGGTTCTGATGTTTATATTCATGGTGTTAAGCAGGAACCTTTAACTGATGCTGCTGATGAAAACCTGGATGTTGATAATATTGCTGGATCTAGTAAGATCACAAGAAGTGGAAGAATTTTCTCTCCTCCGGCTACCTCCAAGAATACAGTTACTCCAACTACTACCTCCACTGATGATGCTCGGGGCAAAGGTCCTGTTATTGAACCTGTGCAAGCTGAGGCACCAACTGCTGATAATCTTTCTAAGCAGATGGAAGAAGTACTGAAGATCATTCGCAAGAGTGATTATGATGTTGTTGATCAATTGGGGCATACTCCCTCCAAGATTTCCATGTTTTCTTTATTATTGTGTTCTGAGGCTCATGCTAAGGCCTTGATTAAATTCTTGAAGACTGCTCATGTACCAAATGAGATTTCTGTAGATCAGTTTGAAAACTGTGTTGCACACCTGACCTATGATAATGGGTTGGGCTTTTCCGATGCTGACTTAACTCATGCCAAGAGAAATTATAATAGAGCTTTACATATCTCTATTGAATGTAGGGGCACTACCCTGTCACATGTGTTGATAGACAATGGTTCTTCACTGAATGTACTGCCTAAAGAGGTTCTGAACAAGCTTAGTCCTGAAGATGCTGTGTTGAGACCAAGTAATATAGTGGTAAAGGCCTTTGATGGTTCGAGAAGAGTGGTGCATGGAGAAATAGATCTCCCAATCAAAGTAGGTTCTCAGGTATTCAATTCAACCTTCTACGTAATGGATATTTGTCCTTCGTACTCTTGTTTTCTTGGGCGCCCCTGGATCCATGGGGCAGGTGCTGTGACTTCTACTCTACATCAGAAGTTGAGATATCCAGTAAAGGGAAAAGTTGTCACTGTTTACAGAGAGGAAGAATATATAGTCAGTCATGTGAATACTTTCAAGTATGTTGACGTGTAAGGTGAATATGTTGAAACTCCTTGCCAGACATTTGAAGTAGTTCCTTGGGTTGTTCCTGCTGCTGAAGCTCCTCCTGTTGTCAAAAGAGTTCATGTGGTCACCAGAGTACCTCCTACAATGGCCTCCCTTAAAGATGCTAAAGTTGTGGTTGAAGAAGGTGGTTGTACTATTTGGGGTCAACTTCCTGACATTCCTTACAAGTCTGACAAGATTGGTTTGAGTTTCACTGCAGAGTCCCAGAAGGTTGTTCGTCGTGCTCATGTTGTTCGTATCACCAATCAAGGGATTATGAAAGATCAGATCAATATTGTGGGTGACTATGATGAAGACTACAACCTGGACGCTTGGATTTTTCCTACTGTGGGTGATGGGCTCAATAATTGGAAGGCTGAAGATGTTATTCCTATCTCCTTTAGTCAGGAGTAAATACTATTACTGTGTTGTTACTTTTAAGTTTTTAATTTTTGAACAATTAAACTCTTAAGCCTTGTGCCTTACCCGGGGCACAATGGTATGCTTGTTTCGGGATGTCATTTCATTTGCATACTTCATTCAATAAAAATCAGTGGACGTTTCGTTTTCGTAAATATTGTGTTCCTTGTCTTTCTTTTATTTTATTTTTGTTTTATCAGCTATGTGTTCTTACACACACCCACATCACTAAAATGCAGATCCTCATCCACTCTGGATCCTGTTGATAACAGTTCTACTATTGCCAATTATAATTTCGAGAATCCGATCTATCAAGCTGAAGATGGAAAGGAGGAAGATTGTGAAGTACCTGTAGAGCTTGCTAGGTTGTTACAACAAGAGGAGAAAGCTATACAGCCACATGAAGAGCCAATCGAAGTTGTGAATCTGGGAACTGAAGAAAACAGGAAAGAGGTCAAGATAGGGGTTGAATTAGAGGATGGTGTTAAGAGAAAATTAATTCAAATGTTACATGATTATGTGGAGATCTTTGCTTGGTCCTATGAAGATATGCCAGGGTTGGATACAGACATTGTGGTTCACCGTTTACCGGTAAAAGAAGATTGTCGTCCAAAGAAGCAGAAGGTTCTTCGCATGCGTCCTGAAATGTCAGAGAAGATTAAAGCAGAGGTGATGAAACAGTTTGATGCAGGGTTCTTAGCTGTGACTTCTTATCCACAATGGGTTGCAAATGTGGTACCGGTACCAAAGAAAGATGGTAAGGTACGTATGTGTGTAGATTACAGGGATTTGAACAAGGCCAGCCCCAAAGATGACTTTCCACTTCCTCATATTGATGTTCTGGTAGACAACACTGCTCAGCATAAAGTATTCTCTTTCATGGATGGTTTCTCTGGTTACAACCAAATCAAGATGGCACCTGAAGATATGGAGAAGACTACCTTTGTTACACAGTGGGGCACTTTTTGTTATAAAGTGATGCCATTTGGTTTGAAAACTGTCGGGGCAACATATCTGCGTGCTATGGTGGCTTTGTTTCACGACATGATTCATCATGAGATAGAGGTGTATGTGGATGATATGATAGCCAGGTCCCAGAATGAAGAGCAACACCTTGATCATCTGCATAAGTTGTTTGAGAGGTTGAAGAAGTACAAGTTGAGATTGAACTCAAACAAGTGTACTTTTGGAGTTAGGTCTGGTAAACTCTTGGGTTTCATTGTCAGTGGAAAAGGTATTGAAGTAGACCCTGCAAAAGTAAAAGCTATACAAGAAATGCCAGTTCCCCTGTACTGAGAAGGAAGTTAGAGGTTTCTTGGGACGATTGAATTACATTGCAAGATTCATTTCCCAATTAACTGCTACCTGTGAGCCAATCTTCAAGTTGTTGAAGAAAGATCAGGTAATGGAATGGAATGATGAGTGCCAGACAGCTTTTGATGAAATCAAGAGATATATTCTAGAACCTCCAATCTTGATGCCACCAGTTGATGGAAGACCCTTAATTATGTACTTAACAGTGTTAGAAAACTCAATGGGGTGTGTGTTGGGGCAACATGACGAGTCTGGTCGAAAAGAGCAGGCAATATACTACCTTAGCAAAACGTTTACCGACTGTGAAACAAGATACTCACTGCTCGAGAAAACTTTCTACGCTTTCGCATGGGCTGCTCGCCGACTAAGACAATATATGTTGACTCATACTACCTTATTGATTTCGAAGATGGATCCAATCAAGTATATATTCGAGAAACCTGCTCTCTCTGAACGAATAGCAAGATGGCAAATGATCTTGACAGAATATGATATACAGTATACTACTCAGAAGGCCATTAAAGGAAGTGTTGTAGCTGATCATTTGGCTCATCAAGCAGTGGATGATTATCAGTCAATGAGTTTTGAGTTCCCTGATGAAGACATTATGATTATTACCAAAGAACCTGGACAATATGACGGACCTGAACAAGGATCCGGATGGACTATGGTTTTTGATGGAGCTTCTAATGCACTTGGTAATGGTGTTGGTGTTGTGATCATTTCCCCCGAAGGTTGTTATACCCCGATTACTGCAAGACTTTGTTTCTATTGTACCAATAATATGGCTGAGTATGAGGCATGTATCTTGGGTATTAAAGCTGCCATTGATATGAAGATTCAGTTCCTGGACGTGTATGGAGATTCATCCCTGGTAGTAAGTCAGATTAAAGGAGATTGGGATACCAAGCATGATAATCGCATTCCTTACAGAGAACATGTGTTGTCTTTGATCCCATTTTTTAAAGAGATTACCTTTGGAAATATTCCACGAAGAGAAAATCAGTTGGCAGATGCATTAGCCACCATGGCATCTATGTTTGAGATTAGCTGGGATGATGAAGCTCCCAAGATTACTATTGATAGATTTGAGAAGCCTACATATTGCAATGAGATTGACACTGAAGAAGCAGAGGAGAAGCCTTGGTTCTATGAAGTAAAAAGATATCTTGAAGCTCAGGAGTTCCCTGAAGGGGCATCTGTCAAGGATAAAAAGTTTCTAAGGAGGTTTTCTGCTAAATTCTTTTTGAGTAATGGAATTCTGTACAAACGCAATCATGATTCAACTTTGCTTCGTTGTATGGATAAGAAGGAAGCAATAGAGATTATGGAAGACATGCATGATGGGATCTTTGGCACTCATTCTAGTGGTCATACCATGGCAAAGAAGATATTGAGAGCAGGTTACTATTGGTCCACCATGGAAGCTGACTGCTATCAACATTCCTGGACATGTCACAAGTGTCAAATTTATGCTGATAAAGTGCATATACCTCCATCACCATTGAATGTGTTGACTGCTCCTTGGCCTTTTGCCATGTGGGGCATTGATATGATTGGTGAGATCAAGCCTACTGCTTCTAATGGACATCGTTTCATCCTGGTTGCTATTGATTACTTTACGAAGTGGGTAGAGGCAGCTTCATTTTCATCTGTTACTAAGAATGTGGTGGCTCGATTCATTAAGAATAATCTCATATGTAGGTATGGCATCCCTGAAAGGATCATTACTGACAATGGCTCTAATCTGAACAACACTATGATTATTGATCTTTGCACGCAGTTCAAGATTAAGCATCACAACTCTTCTCCGTATCGTCCGAAGATGAATGGGGCAGTAGAAGCTGCTAATAAGAACATTAAGAAGATTCTACAGAAGATGACTGTTACTTATAAGGATTGGCATGAGATGTTACCATTTGCTCTTCATGGCTATCGTACTACAATAAGTACTTCAACAGGGGCAACCCCATTCTCCTTAGTCTATGGTATGGAAGCAGTTCTGCCCATTGAAGTTCAGATACCCTCCTTGAGAATCATGAAGGATGCAAGCTTGGATGAAGATGAGTGGATTCAGACTCGACTTGACCAGATAAATTTGATTGATGAGAAGAGGTTAGCAACTGTTTGCCATGGCCAGATGTACCAGAAACGGATGATCAAAGCTTTTAATAAGAAGGTTAAGCCAAAGGTATATCAGGATGGTGACTTGGTGATTAAGCATATCATATTACCACAGGGTGATCCTAGGGGCAAGTGGACTCCTACATATGAAGGACCATTTGTGGTCAGAATAGTATTCTCAGGAGGTGCCATGATGCTTACTACTATGGATGGTGAAGACTTTCCACATCCTGTAAACACAGACATAGTTAAAAAATACTACGCATAAAAAAGAGACCCGCTAGGTTGACTGGCCTAGGCAAAAATAAGGGCATCCCGGCGAACCAAAAGGGTTCGGGCAAAAATTAGGGATATATATAAAAAAAAATGTACACCCGGCAAGTCGAAAACCTGAAAAGGCGGCTTGGGCAAAAAAGGGTATCCCGGTGGATTGAAAACCTGAAAGGGCAATCCAGGAAAAAGTTAGGGATTAAAGCGTATGACTATGTCTCGTTTGGATCACTCTTATAACCTCAACTGATGGTGCTACCTAAACTCAAGCTCTAACAGATAAAGATCAATCTAATCGTTTCCGTTTCAACAGCAGAAGATGAGATACTTGAAGATAATGGCAATAATAGAATTGAAACTCAATAGGATTATTTCCCACATAGCTGATTTTCCTTGTTTTGTAAAAATTTTACGACGAATTCCTCTTACTAGGATTTCTATCTCCTTGTACAAACTTGCCTATGTATAGGTCACTTTGTGATATAAATAAAATTTCATCTTTGAATCCAGATTTACTTTTACCCTATTTACATAAGCGAAACGTCCATTGGTTGTGTTCGAATGTATGTATGCTTTTGAATATGATTGATGTTTACCAGAAATGCATAAAATGCTTGAATATGATTGATGTTTACCAGAAATGCATAAAAATGCAGTAATAGTATTTACTAAGGACGAACAAGGGAAGGAATTTAACGAAGCTTCGCTGGTTCATCCCCACAAGACAATTACAAATCCCCAGTAGGGCAAATCCATCTTCATAAATACTTCGAGTTACATCTCCCCTTGAATTTATGTCCATCTCTTTTATCCTCAGTCGGGATACTCAGGATCTTATTCCTTCAATAGAAGCACGACGAACGAAGACGGGAGGTTATAAATACTATACTATCAAACGAGACGGGAACGAGTTCCTCGTATTCTTCAGCAACGAATCGGGATTTATTTTCCCTAGACAACAGTTGTTATACAAAGATATCCAGACGCTTTAGGCTGCATGATTCATACATACATCATTTACATCATACCATAACATACATATCCATAAATGCATAATAAGTTTACTTAGGTGCATCATACTATGCATGCATACATATTGCATAAACTAACATTCTCCTTGCAGGAAAGTTATATGCAGATAAAACAACATCAACAATTCACAACAGGTCAGAAATGATCCATACATTACTCAAGATGTCCTCGGAGAGTAGGCAAATGGTCTGTAAAAAGATCCATTCCCTAATCCAAGATATTTCCAGAAGATTTCATCTATCTGGTCTTGAATAGCAGGCAAACAATCTGTATAAAGATCCATTCCCTGGTTGAAAATATTTTTCAGAAGAACTAATCCTGACGTTCTTTTGGCCCTTGAATAGCAGGCAAACGGTCTGTACAAAGATCCATTCCCTGGTTCAAGATATTTTTCAGAAGAACTAATCCTGACGTTCTTTTGGCCCTTGAATAACAGGAAAACGGTCTGTACAAAGATCCATTCCCTGGTTCAAGATATTTTTCAGAAGAACTAATCCTGACGTTCTTTTGGCCCTTGAATAGCAGGAAAACGATCTGTACAAAGATCCATTCCCTGGTTCAAGATATTTTTCGGAAGAACTAATCCTGACGTTCTTTTGGCCCTTGAATAGCAGGCAAATGGTATGTACAAAGATCCATTCCCTGGTTCAAGATATTTTTCAGAAGAACTAATCCTGACGGTCTTTTGACCTTGGAGAGTAGGCAAACGGTCTATACAAAGATCCATTCCCTAATCCAAGATATTTCCAGCAAAGATAATCGTCACGAAGATTTATTTCTACTGGTCTATTCAACAATTCAAACTATGTTGCATAAACGATTCAGAGACGACCTATACGAATACCTAGTACTGATATCCAATATCAACATAAAGACATCATCACACCCTGATACTTTAGATGGCATCTCTAATCCCATCTCCAGTTCTTCCAAGTAGCATCTTCAAGCCCACTCCAGCATATACAACTAATCATCAGTATTATTTTACGCACTGGTGAGTGCAAATTTTTGGGCTTTTGTGTTCAATCCCCTTCAACCTTCCAGGTCACGACTGGCACATATACCAATCTAACCCCCCAGGTTTCAGGAAATTGAACAGGGGCAGCTGTTGAACCCCAAAATTTGCCCTCCACAAGACAAGACATTGTGTACTAAGAGTTTCACAAGGTTCACAAATTTCACAAGACATCTCATGAGGTTCACAAGGTTCACAAAGTTCACAATCAGTCAGAAAGTTTGACAATTCCCTCAGACAATGCATCCTCCTAAGCAGGGCATCTTAAACTAGGGTTTTGACTTTCATCAGGCTAAATGGACTTCCAAGACTTCAAGTGAGCTTCATAGCATCCTATATGTGTTCAAGAATCCCCATGTCAAGTTTCAAGACTTTCCCAAAAGATTTGCTCAGTCAGATGATCAGATAGGTTAAAATCAGTCAAAGTAGTTAAAAAGTCAAACTGAGGTCAACTGTGATCAAACCAAAGTCAAACTTCATGATTTTTTGCCAACATCAATTATATGAGGTAAAATTCATCATTTTATCAAGGGTTGATCATGATTCATCAAGGAGATTTCAGATCATCAAGAATCAGGAGTTTCTAAATTAGGGTTTTCACAGGAAAAGTCAACTGAACTTTGACCAGCCATAACTTTCACATGCTTCATCAAAAAATTTCCATCCAAGGCTCATTCTGAAGGAAATTGAATTCTCTACAACTTTGTGTCTCACAAGCCAAGCCCAAAAATGCTCCATTTGGAAGGTATGAGCTAAGACATTATAGGTCCTTTTAAAAGTCAACAACTTCCAAAGAGCATAACTTGAGAATGGTAAAAGATATGGACATGAGACCAAAGAGGTTGGTTAGAGGACTCTTTAAGATTTCCAAAATGTCCAAGAACATCTTCATAGCATTAAAATTGAAGGATTTGTTCCCTTGCAAAGTTGGGAAATGTTTTAGAGGTTTATGAAGCAAATGGGGTCTTAAAACCATAATTCACCAAATGGGCTTGTTTTTTTGTGATCCAATTAGTTCCATGACATCATGCACGAAATTAAATTAATTTATTGATAATTTTATTCATTTTATTTTTATTTATTATGATTTTTTATGTTAAAAATCATTTTAAATTCAAATAAAATATAAAATAATGGATATTTAAATTGATTTGGTTTCTAGAAAGTCTTAAATCATATTTGGACTTGATTGATACAAGAATAATGAGGATCATACCAAAATAGCAAGGCTAGATCAAGATATTTCAAAATTTAAGAGCTAATCTTTTTCAATCTCCCAAAGATCAAATATCCACAAATTTGTTAAAGATTTTGACCTAATTCATTCACCCATATATAAACAACATGATGCCAAGCACTATTCACGAATTTCCAGCCTCTTACACATTGTTCAAACTTCACAAAAACCATTCAAAACTCAAATTCGGTTTTCTCATTACAAAGCATTTTAAGGTATTTTAAGAACATAGGAAGGATCCTTGGACATCACTGATCATGTATCAATACTCATATGCATCCCAAACCTCATGAATGGCTTAAACCGAATCAAACTTTTAACACTTTTATGAATTTTTCGTTCTCATATATTATATATATATATATATATATATATATATATATATATATATATATATATATATGCAATATAAATTGAATTTGATCATGGTTTTGTGTTTATGACAAGCTCGTGATTGTTTCTGGGCAATTTAATTTGATTTTTGGTACAGGTTTGAAGAATCACCATTGCTAGGGTTTTTCGGCCAATTTTAGGGTTCAATGATTTAACAATTATAAATTATTTCTAAAGACATAGAATGGTTGCAAATGTCATTAGGAATTCAATGGTGTTCTTAATTTTGTGAAATTTTGCTGTTTGGTTAGAGTTTGATATTCGCAGGTTTACCTATGAACAAAAATTGTAGGAAAATTCGTGGATGAATTCGCAGGTAAATGCGAAGGTCAGGAGGTAGAAGATGAAGTTACCTGGCGCCAAAATCCATTTTGAAAAATTGATTTAAAATATTATGTTTTGTTTATGGATGTATGTTAAAAGCGTCGTAGTGGCTCAGTTGGTTTGCGCGTATGGCTGGTGAATGAATGGTCCTGGGATCAAAACCTCTCCAGGCCATTTTGCTTTGTTTTATTTTTTTGAGAATTTGCGCAGGATAAGCAACAAAAGGATTGCTGCCTGATTGGTATTCACAAGCGCGCACGCAGTCCAGTGGAAGGCAGGTTGGTCTAAGGGTGTTGAAGCCTAGGGCGTGGGTTCAATCCCTGCCCCAGGTAAGTTTCAGTTTTTGTTTTGTTTTGTTTTATTTACTTGTTTTGTTAATTATTTTATTGTTAATAATCATGTTTAATATATATATTCAAATAATTCTAGGAAAATAATATGTAAATATTTTATATTTTCTAAAAAACCTCTAAAATTATTTTCTAAATTCTAAACCTAGTTTTTATTTATTTATTATATACTTAAATCAAAATATGTATATATTTATTAATAAATTAATATTGTAAATTAAATTAGAAACCCTAATATTTTTTATATATATAATTCTAACCCTAATTTCTAAAAAAACATAATTTCTTTTAAAACTTTAATTTCTTACTTTAATTATTTTTGTTTAAATATTATACTTAATAAATATTTCTAATATATATAATTAAATCATTAATCATGTTTTATTTTGTAAATAAATTATTATATCCTTATTATTTTATTTTCATCTTAAAAATTCTTTAAAAGTTGTTTGTTTAAATCTAAAAAATATTTAATTGAGTTATATATATATATATATATATATATATATATATATATATATATATATATATATATATATATATATATATATATATATATATATATATATATATATATGTATATATATATATATATATGTATATATATATATATATATATATATATATATATATATATATATATATATATATATATATGTATATATATATATATATATATATGTATATATATATATATATATATATATATATATATATATATATATATATATATATATATATATATATATATATATATATATATATATGTATATTATTACTAACATTTTCTTCTTATTATTATCACTAACCTTTTATTTTAATTGTTTATTTTATTATATAATTATTATTTAATTTGCTTTTATTATAATGTAACTGTACAAGCTATGTAATAGTCGTAGTATTTTACTGTTTATTTATTTATAAATATATTGCCATGGTTAGTAAAATAGGGAGTGATAACATGTTTGTATTTTAAAATTAATTTAGATCACTAATTATAAGATAAATATATGAACTTATACACGCACACACGCAAGTCGATCTTTGATCGCCATCTCACTTCTTAAGGTTATCCCTCATGTTGCCTAAATAAAAAGGTCAAGTAAGGTGTCTTAAAGCAAGGTCCCTTCTCCTAAAAATATCATTTAGTCCCTTTACGATTATAAGATCAAGTCTCTTCGATGTTGCCTTCGTTTATGATCTTGTCCCTTTCGAATAAAAGATGATAAGTCCCTTCTTATTGCTAAGACACCTTACAGTTGCCTAATCACAGATGACCCTTCACATGTCCCATACAACATCCAAGGTAATGACTACCTATTCCTTAATAATAGGGATAGTCTTACCATTGAAAGAACATTAAATAACATAAAAGATTTAAATTAGGGTAGGTTCCTCTTAAGTACTTGCTCACTCATTCAAAAAAAAAACATTTCATAAACACTTCACATTTTCAAACAATTTTCAAAACAAAGTCTTTATATATATCCGTACAAGGATCATTATAAAGTACTTAAGAAAATTTTTAATCACACACTACACTTCTCAAAACATTTTAAAGTGAGCTAAGTAACTAAGAGCCCATGGATAACCATGAATGTAAAGGGTGCTAACACCTTCCCTTTACATAACCTACCCCCCGAACCCAAAAATCTTTTAAGGTCTTTCCTGTTCTTTTATGCCATTTCCTTTGGATAAAATAAAAGTCGATGGCGACTCTTGCTATCCGCAACATTTAACTAAAGTCAGTTCTCCCACCGTGTTACACCTTCACTTACATTTTACAAACCATTTTCAAACCAAAAAAGCAATAAATATTTCAAAGGGTTCCCGTGGAGTACCACAGACATTTTGGGTGCCTAAAACCTTCCCTTTGTGTAACCTATCCCCTTACCCGTTTCTCTGTTGTGTTTCTTTAGCTTTTTTGCTTTTAGATTCATTAGGTTTTATTCGCTATTTTTCCCTTTTCCATTTGGAATAACATAAAAGCGCGGTGGCGACTCTGTTTACCTTGAGTTAAGTTAGATAATAGCTTACACTCATGATTTTACCGCTACAGAAAAATATCCAAGCATGATAACTTTTAGGGTTGTGTATAGTCCCCCCTTTAGTCTTTTACCTTTGAGTCTCCTTGAGTCTCTCTTTTCATCTCAATAATCAGAGACTAAACTCTTAAAGCTTTAGGACTTTGAATTAGGGTTATGCCTGTATCCTTCTTTTAGGATGGAGTGTATAACTTTAATCCTAAGTGTTAAACCTTTAATTTGTTTACACCTCTTAATCAAATCACATTAATAATCACCAAGACTTTATCTTGTAAGTTGGGCCTTACATTAGGGTTCTATCTCTTCCTTGTGGTTAAGAGGGACTAATCCTAGTGTTTAATGTTCAAGTCCCCCTCAAGTTGTCTTACAAACTTAAAATTCACTTCTTAATCCCATCCCTTAATTAAAACCCACTTAATAAAGGCTTGTTATATAATGAATTTAACCCCTAACCATGGATTAAGTTGAGGTATTTTCTTCAGCTTAAGTGTTCTCATTTATTATCCTTCTATTAGGATGGTGTAATGAGTTCACTAATCTGTGATTAGAGATTAAACTCATTACTTAACACTAAACAAAAACCCAAAAACATCTAAATAATCACAAGTAATTTAATGATCTTAATCCTCCATCATCATGGTAATTAAGTTGAGATGCTTATCTCATACTTAAGTAGGCTCATTATCCCTAATCAGGGAGGATATAATGAGTTTACAACCTTTGATTTAGGCTTAAGCTCATTAACTTATGCAAAACACCAAAAACAATTAAAAAAAACTGAAAACACAAAAACAAACAATAATCGTCTCCTTCAGGATTCTTTTCTCATCACACTCATTCAGAAACGAGAACTTGCTTCTTCCGTCTAATGCAAGACAGTTAGCAATTGAGCCAGATGAGTCATACACTTGAGCATAGACAAGCAAGAAATTCATAGTCAATTTTATTTTCAGTCTCTTTGAGTCGAACTACGGTGTTCTGACTTCCTCATTGCACGAGAGGATACGTAGGCCTAACTTAATTGTTATCGAACAAAAGTCTCTGTGTCTTCCCCCTCTTTCAGCATTCTTTAAAAGCCTTAGTTCCTGAGCAATTAACCCTTTTTGCACTGACACATGTACATTCATTCCTTAGCTTTTGCACACAGATAGGACATACACTACCCCTTTAAACACAATCTTATAAGCGTGGATCCCGTCGGGTACGACGGACAATCTGGGTGCTAATACCTTCCCAGGTTGTAACCAACCCTCTTTCTCAGTTTCTCTGGTTCACAACCGTCTTATCCATCTCTTTCTAGGTTTATGTAGCATTACCTTTCCTTCGGGATAAAAATTCCTAGCTGGCGACTCTATTCTATTCAGTTCATTTCATTTTCTCTTTTCGCCTACCGTTCGCGTTTGCACCGGGATGAAATCTTCGGGAGCGACAACTTGGTGACTCCGTTGGGGAGTGTTATTTTGCAACCAGGGCTTCTGGTTCTTTTTGTGGGTTTCTCCTAGCGCTTGTTTAATTTGTGTTTATGGGGGTGTTATGTGTTATATGTGCTTTTTGTTTATTGCTTTATTTATTGCTTTCTGTACAAATTTATTTATTGCTTTCATTTACTGTTTTTTATGCATTTCATACTATTCTCATCATGTCATTGTGATGTATCTGTCGTTTGCCTTGGTGGGAGGGATATTCAGTGAGTAAGGTTCCATACCGGGAGCCTGAGTGACATATAGGATAGAGTGGCTTCATATTCTTTCCCATTCCATTTCGGTCCGGTGCGGGAATATGAAACACGGTTCAGACATGGGTTTCTTCTTGAGAACTCTGTGCTACAGATTTCCTGTAGTACTAGGGCTATCTGGGAAGCCTGCTAAGTCTGGATGACCTTTTTAGATGACCTTCAGCATCTGAGGTGAATTAGAGGAGGATCCTTTTATGATTAATGTAAACAATGTACCTCTGGGTTAGAAGTGTTTACACTTCTCATAACTAATCCAAGTCTGAGGATCCTTGTTCGAGAACAATACCTGTGAGGGGGTTGGGATGTTTACAGGTTTGCAGGAAAGGGTTTCTGACAGGTCCTGCTCACTTGGTGGATGTACTAAGGCATACAGACTTGGATCAGTTATGGGATATTTACGGATTATTCTGAATGTCACAGTAAAGGGTTTCTGACAAGTCCTTCTCTCTTGGTGGATGTACTAAGGCATACCCTAGCTGTCTTTTGAAAAGCAAAGGATTATAGTTGATGCAACCCTTCACTCCAATAAGAGGTACATTGGGATACTTCCCACAGCTTGTGATTATGTCTCTGCCCTTGGACCGATTCTATGAAACCCTGGACTTGTGACTCTTTATTTGAGTCCCCCACCTGGTTACTGATTCTCTAGCCTCCATCTGGACTTATGAACACACATGGACCTTATCAAAGAAGATAACAGATCCAACACCTGATCACAAACCCTTGCATATCATTTTTCATACATCATTTTGCATCATTTTAACATTTGTCTATTTGTTTTACATGGTATCCACATCTTATCTTTGGTTTGGTTTTGACTGTTTATCTGCTCAGACATCTTCATCAGAGTTGTCTTCACCAGTGTTTCTCCTCAGTTATCTTCATCAGCATCCATTATCAGTATGGACCCATCCAGGAAGAGCAACATTACTTATCATTTCTTTGAGCCTTCCCTAGCAAGCATAAGACAGATTCAGACACTCATCACTCCTGATCATGTCCCTTTATTCAGGGAACATTATGGTGGTATCATGGACATGATCATGGACTTGGATGAATCATAGAGGATTATGATCCACACTTGCCTTCACTTCTATGACCCTCCTCTCAGATGTTTTACCTTTCCAGACTTTCAGTCGGGCCCTTTGTTAGAGGAATTTACCATGTTGTTGGGTGTCCCCATCAAGAGAGGGATTCCTTTCAACCCTGAGATGACTTCTCCCAGGAATGAAGATATAGCTAAGGCTCTGTGTTTGGAAACCACCATCATTGATCAGAATATGACTACAAAGGCTAGAATCCCAGGCCTCCATTTGGACTTCTTGATTACTCAGGCCACCAGTCATGCTGCAGCAGGGAAGTGGGAAACTGTTTGTGCTCTCTTGGCCCTTAGCATATATGGTATCATCTTGTTTGTAGACGAAACTAAGTTTGTAAGCAAGAATGCTATCCATCTCTTCTTGCTGAAGAATCCAGTTCCTACCTTGCTCGGGGATTTCTATTACTCAGTGCATCAGAGAAATGAGAAGCAGAGGGGAAGATTAGTCAGATGTTGTGCACCTCTCTTCTACTGTTGGCTATTGAGGCACTTTCCAAAGTCAGAAAATTTCTTGAATCCTCATCAGTCAAGAAATTGGGCTAAGAGAATGATTGCTCTCACTTCAGAAGACATCAGATGGTGCACTCAGAGCACCAATGGCAGGGACATAATTCCAAGTTGTGGGCAGTATCCCAATGTACCTCTTATTGGAGTGAATGGTTGCATCAACTACAATCCTTTTCTTTTCAAAATACAACTAGGGTATGCCTTAGTACATCCACCAAGAGAGCAGGACTTGTCAGAAACCCTTTACTGTGACATTCAGAATAATCATGTTATCGTCCGACAAGCAGCTTGGGCTTGGGATAATATTCAGACAAAAGGGACTGCTATTCTTGGCAAGTGTAATAACATAGCTTCAGCTCAGTACATTGATTGGTCTTGTATTAGAGGACAGATCACCCGCATGCCATTTACCCTGGAGGATGTGCCAGGGCCATCAGCAGTAGAGCCTGTAGCTACAGTCAGCTTAGAGGAGTTTGAGAAGTTGAAAGAAAGGAATGCTCAGTTTTCTGAAGCTCTAAAGAAGACCCTCTAGGAGAGGAATGATAGTCGTCTGGACAATGAAAGGTTAGAGAAGCTCCGGATCGAGCATATGACCAAGATTGAGAAAACAGATGATTACATCAGAAGGGCCCGAGCAGGGGAGTTGGTATTGAAGAATGCTTGCAAAGAAGCCAAGATTCAGAAGTCCAGAGTTGAGCACTACTTGGAAGTGAGTCAAGCTAGGTGGATCAGAATTACTGAAGCTCGTTCACAGGAAGATTAGAAAACCCATGCTAGGATAGAGCAGTTGGAAGCTAATGAGAAGAAGAGTCAGGAAGCCTTGTTAGCAGCACAAAAGGAAATCTCTGAATTGAAACTATGGGCGGGGTTGAAGAGATCAAAAGACCAAGACAAATATAAGAAACTGACAAGTGCCATTGCTACCAGGAACCTTCTTATCAGGACCATCACAGAACATCCAGTTGAACCAGTGACTGATGCTCTCCTGAAGGAAGTTAAAGAGGATGACTTTGGGCTGGATGTTTGATTTCTTTGTATTTGTACTTCATTTTGTTGTATTTTGACCCATCATGGGAACTCGTTGTAATCATGAACTATGTATCTTTACATTTTGTAATATATGGTTTGTGTGTTATCCTTTGGGCTTCATCTCTCGTCAACATCATCATTGCTCGAGGTCTGGAAGGTCTAAACCAAAGAACCAAATTAGATACCCTTGGAAGACAAATAGGTATACTGCATTACATACTAACCTCATTTCTTTGTTTTGTAGGTATTTTTCTGTTGTTTGTTTTCTCACTTTGCTGTGGTTTCAGGAAACATTACTCGTAGGAGAGTCTTCCCCATCAACAGAGTTCACCGGTATCCTACAAGAAACAACCTTCCGAGCTTACAGATGGACCAGGTTCAACAAGATTTGACTGACGTGAGAACTCAGATGGCTAATGAAAGAACTGAAATGTGGGCTCAGATGAACCAGTTCATGCAGTAATGACTGGGTTGGCCCAAAGCCAAGAAAGATTAAGAGAGTTGGTCGAGCGGAAAACTCCTGAAGAAAATCACCCAGGTACAGGGGGTACCAGCAACAATGATCATGTACAGCCATGTACTGACCCCCGGGAGTTTGGGCCTCATCTCAACCCCTGAAGTTAATGCTATTAGGAATACCCAAGGTAATACTGGAGGATGGGCCTTGCAAGAGGACCCTTAGGAGGAATAGTTCACTGTAGTTGGAGCTGGAGATGAAATCTATGATCGTCGTCTGGACGAGATAGCAGAAAAGTTGAGATCTCTGAAGTCCCAAAACTCTTTAGCATTTGATCTTATGGATATGGGGCTAGTGGAGAGAGTAAAAATTCTTCACAAATTCAAACCTCCCTGCTTTGAAAGGTATAATGGAAAATCTTACCCTCGCACCCATCTTCAATCCTTTCTGGGAAGATTGAAGGCTTACACTATGGATGAAAAGATGTGGATGTTCTATTTTAAAGATAGCTTGACCGGGGCATTCTGTGAGTGGTACTCTCATCTAACTAGGGCAATAGTCATAAATTGGAAAGATTTGGCCGAGGCTTTCATACGCCAATATCAATACAATTTAGACATGGCTCCTAACAGAACTCTCCTAATGGGTATGTCACAATCCTCCAGAGAAAGCTTCAGAGAGTATTCTCAGAGATGGAGGAAATTAGCTGCTGTTGTTCAACCTCCAATGTCAGAAAGAGAAATGGAAGATATGTTCATGAACACCCTACAGGGGACATACATTGATAGGCTGGCTGCTTTCTCTTCCACTAGCTTTGCTGACGTGGTCATAACAGGAGAAAGAATTGAAAGTTTGTTACGGGTGAAACCAATTCAGTACACATGGGTAGAGGTAGGCCCTAGTATATGCCAAGATCAATAGCCGTTGTCACAATTCCCACTCCATCACCTCAACAACAATACACTCCACAACTACAACATTTCCCTCAGCAACAACATTTTCCTCAACAAAGGTCTTACAACAACAATAACAACCAACAACAACGTCCTTTCCAGCAAAGGCCATCTCAACTCAACAGGGTAATCGATCCTATACCGATGCCCTATGCCACTTTACCACCACAACTTTTGAAGCTTAATCTTGTTGAATTAAGGACTCTGGCTCCACCAGATCCTCAAAACCTTCCAAGAAATTACGACGTCAATGCCAGATGTGCCTTCCATTCCAATGCACCTGGCCATACCACAGAAAAGTGCAGAGCTTTGCACATGAAGGTCCAAGATCTAGTTGATTCAAAGGCGTTAAACTTTGCACCTCCTCCTAATGTCACAAAGAATCCTATGCCTAGCCACGTTGGGCCCAGGATAAATGCAATTGAGGAGGATCAACCCATGAACCTAATTGAAGATACTGCAAGTATTCAAACACCTTTGGCAGAGGTTAAAGCCCAGCTTTTAAAATGCCAGGTGTTCCCAGGTTGTGAGGCCTGCTGTGAATCTTGAAAAGTTTCCGCCAATGGTTGTGCAAGTTTAAAAAGTGGCATCAATGGCCTTATCAGAGAAGGTATCTTGCAGATAACATCAACGGTTTCTACAAAATCATCATTTCCTCCTACAGTACCAACAAACACCCCTCTTACAACTTCAAAAAAAATTGTTCCGACAGAATCTGCTACAAAGTCAACAATCATCTCCTCTACCACTTCAAAAAACATTAGTTCAACCGCATCCTCTTTTACAACGACAACAACCATTAATAATGACGTCTCCACAGTCACCATATATCATGTTGTATGCTTCTGTTTTGGTCATTTGCATCTCATACATTTATAAAACCCTAATTTCTCATGTTCATTTGCATTCACCTTTGCATTTCATCATCATGTGAACTTGCCATGGAATTTCACGCATTGGTATGACATCTTAGACATCTTAGGACATGTTAGAACATTTCTTGATCATTTCTTCATTCATTTGCTATGCCTTGCATTCATTGCATTTCATAAACATCCATGTGTTTTCAAACTTCTAAGCATGCTTCCTTTGCATCTCATCTTTGTATGATCATTCATATACATCTTGTATGACTTTGCATCATCTCATATGCCATTTTCATTGCATAATCACTTCTGACTTTGGTCTTTGCATCTCATTTCCTTTTTCTTTATGTCTTATGCATTCATACTAACATTTTCAGAAACTTTTGGTAAGTTATTTGGGAGGTGGATTTGCCTTCACTTCCCACCTCTTCTTATCTCATTCATATGCATATTTACATGCCTTTGAAGTGAATCTAATTCACTTATGTTCCATCCTTCTTTCCTTCTTTCTTTCAAGTTACTTATCTTCCTCAGGAAGTAAGTAACTTGTTCTTCTTTCTCTTTCTCTCTTCATCTGCTTCTTCCATTGGTGGCCTTGAAGATCCTTTCTCCTAAGATAAACAAACCATAGGATATTCAATCATGATAACTTTTAGGGTTGTGTATAGTCCCCCCTTTAGTCTTTTACCTTTAAGTCTCCTTGAGTCTCTCTTCTCATCTCAATAATCAGAGACTAAACTCTTAAAGCTTTAGTACTTTGAATTAGGGTTATGCTTGTATCCTTCTCTTAGGATGGAGTGTATAACTTTAATCCTAAGTGTTAAACTTTTAATTTGTTTACACCTCTTAATCAAATCACATTAATAATCACCAAGACTTTATCTTGTAAGTTGGGCCTTACATTAGGGTTCTATCTCTTCCTTGTGGTTAAGAGGGACTAACCCTAGTGTTTAATGGACAAGTCCCCCTCAAGTTGTCTTACAAACTTAAAATTCACTTCTTAATTTCATCCCTTAATTAAAACCCACTTAATAAAGGCTTGTTATATAATGAATTTAACCCCTAACCATGGATTAAGTTGAGGTATTTTCCTTAGCTTAAGTGTTCTCATCTATTATCCTTCTATTAGGATGGTGTAATGAGTTCACTAATTTGTTATTAGAGATTAAACTCATTACTTAACACTAAACAAAAACCCAAAAACATCTAAATAATCATAAGTAATTTAATGATCTTAATCCTCCATCATCATGGTAATTAAGTTGAGATGCTTATCTCATACTTAAGTAGGCTCATTATCCCTAATCAGGGAGGATATAATGAGTTTACAATCTTTGATTTAGGCTTAGCTCATTAACTTATGCAAAACACCAAAAATAATAAAAAAAACTGAAAACACAAAAACAAACAATAATCGTCTCTTTCAGGATTCTTTTCTCATCACACTCACTCACAAACGAGAACTTGCTTCTTTCGTCTAATGCAAGACAGTTAGCACTCGAGCCAGACGAGTCATACACTTGAGCATAGACAAGCAAGCAATTCACAGTCAATTTTATTTTCAGTCTCTTTGAGTCGAACTACGGTGTTCTGAATTCCTCATTGCACGAGAGGATACTTAGGCATAAATTAACTATTATCGAACAAAAGTCTCTGTGTCTTCCCCCTCTTTCAGCATTCTTTAAAAGCCTCAGTTCCTGAGCAATTCACCTTTTTTGCACTGACACTTGTACATTCGTTCCTTAGCTTTTGCACATAGATATCACATACACTACCCCTTTAAACACAATCTTGTAAGTGTGGATCCCGTCGGGTACGACGGACAATCTGGGTGCTAATACCTTCCCAGATTGTAACCAACCCCCTTTCTCAGTTTCTCTGGTTCGCAACCGTCTTATCCATCTCTTTCTAGGTTTATGCAGCATTACCTTTCCTTCGGGATAAAAATGCCTAGCTGGCGACTCTATTCTATTAAGTTCATTTCGTTTTCTCTTTTCACCGACCGTTCGCGTCTGCACCGGGATGCAAATCTTCGGGAGCGACAATATGTAATGACTTTCTACTCACAACATTAGCCGCTACATTTTCCTTACCAGGATGGTAATTCAAATTGAACTCAAAATCCTGTAACAATTCTAGCCACCTTCTCTGCCTCATATTTAACTCTTTTTGATTGAACAAGTATTTCAGAATTTTATGATCACTGAATACTTCAAATTTCAAACCAAATAAATAATGCATCAAAATCTTCAGCACAAATACCACATCAACCAACTCTATGTCGTGCGTAGGATAATTCCTCTCATGAACTCTTAATTTTCTAGAAGCATAAACAACTACTTTATTATTTTGCATCAAAACTCCACCAAGACCCATCTTCTAAGTGTCACACTAAACCACAAACGACTCATTCGGATCTGGAAAGACGAACACCAGAGTAGTCTTCAACTTTTTCTTTAGTTCCACAAAACTTTCCTTACAAACAACATCCCACATATACGCTTGACCCTTTCGAGTCAATTGCATCAACGACAACACCAACTTAGAAAAACCCTCAATAAACTTACGATGATAACTAGCTAATCCAAGAAAACTATGAATCTCAGTAGAAGACTTTAGAGTCTCCCACTGTAACACCGCATTAATCTTCAAAGGATCCATAGAAATTCCACCACTTGAAATTACATGGCCGGGGAAACTCACTTCCTTCAACCAGATCTCACATTATGATAGCTTAGCATACAATTTCTTTTCCCTCAATATTCCAACATAATCTTCAAATGTTCTGCATGCTCTTCTTCTGACTCAGAATATACCAAGATATCATCTATGAAAACCACCACAAATTTATTAAGATTCTCATGAAATATCATGTTCATATATTCCATGAACACACCAGGCACATTAGAAACTCCAAACGGCACCACAGTATACTCATAATGACCGTACCTTGTCCTGAAAGTTGTCTTTGAAATATCATCAGCTTTAACTCGAATCTGATGATAACTAGACCTCATATCAATCTTACTGAGCACATAAGCACCTATAAGTTGATCCATCAAGTCATCAATCCTCGGAAGTGGATACTTATTCTTGATAGTCACCTTATTCAACTTTCGATAATCGACATACAATCTTATGTTACCATATTTCTCCTTAACAAGCAACATCGAAGCACCCCACGGAGAAACACTAGGTCGAATGAACTTCTTCTCCAATAATTCTTCTAATTGTTTCTTCAACTCACTCAACTCCGAAGCAGACATACGATAAGGAGCCATCGACACCAGACTCGTACCTGGTATTAAGTCCACAACAAACTCAATTTCATGTTCTGGAGGTAAATCGCTTATATCTTCCAGGAATACATATGGAAACTCAAATTACCGTAAATTCAACACTGACGGCTTCACAATCAACTTGCAATGATTCAAACACCACAAACATCAATGTTTCATCCATTAGAAGTTCATCCACTTGCTTAGCAGATAGGAACATTAATTCGCCATTGTAACACGGTGGGAGAACTGACTTTCAGTTAAATGTTGCGGATAACAAGAGTCGCCACCGACTTTTATTTTATCCAAAAGGAAAGGACATAAAAGAACAGGAAAGACCTTAAAAAGATTTTGAGTTCGGGGGGTAGGTTATACAAAGGGAAGGTGTTAGCACCCTTTATATCCATGGTTATCCATGGGCTCTTAGTTACTTAGCTCACTTTAAATTGTTTTGGAAAAGTGTAGTGTGTGATTAAAAATTTCTAAGTACTTTATAATGATCCTCGTATGGATGTATATAAAGACTTTGTTTTTGAAAATTTGTTTGAAATGTGAAGTATAATGAAGTATTTTGAGGAAAAGTGAGCAAGTACTTAAGAGGAACCTACCCTATGCTAAATCTTTACAGTTCTTATATGTTCTTTCAATGGTAAGACTATCCCTATTATTAAGGAATAGGTAGTCATTACCTTGGATGTGGTAAGGGACATGTGAAGGGACATTTGTGTTTAGGCAACTGTAAGGTGTCTTAGCAATACGAAGGGACTTATCATCTTTTATTCGAAGGGACAAGATCATTTACCGTAGGCAACATCTAAGGGACTTGATCTTATAATCTTAAAAGGGACTTGATGATATTTTATGAAAAGGGACTTTGCTTTAAGACACCTTACTTGACCTTATAATTAGGCAACATGAGGAGTAACCTTAGAAAGTGTAGGATGGCGATCAAAGATCGACTTACGTGTGTGAGTGTCCATATTCATATATTTATCTTATTAAATTAGTTATTCTAAATTAATTTTAATTTACAAACATGTTATCACTCCCTATAGTTACTAACCATGGCAAGAATATTTATAAACAATAGAACAATAATAAACTACGACTATTACAAGGCTTTCGCAATTACATTATAATAGAAATAATAAATAATAAATAAATAAAATATAATTAAAATGGTTAGTAAATAAAAGTAATCATAAGAGGAAGAGGTTAGCACAAATATACAAAAATATGTAGAATTTAAGAGAATATTTTTAAGCTAAATAAATAATTTTGAAGAATTTTCAAGAAAATAAGGTAATAATAATAATAAACAATTATAATAATAATTTACAAAAAAAAAACATGATTAATTATTTAGTTATATATTAGAAAAATTTATTAAGTTTAATATTTAAAGTTAAATACAATAATTAAGGTGAGAAATTAGGGTTAGAAATTAGGGTTACATATTTTAGAAAATATAATTAGGGTTTACATATTTAATTAAAATACTAAGTGGTTTATTTACAAAATAAAATATATAGAATAATAATATAAACATAAAATAAAAACAAATTATATTTTGAGAAAATAATATATTGATTTTAAAAAAAATAATATAAAGTTTCTTTATTCTATGAAAACATATTATACTATTATTTAAAATTAATTTATGTGAAAATACAATTTATATAATTAAATAAATAAGAAAAAGAAAATAAAGAAATTAGGTTTAAAAAAATGGGGAGGCCTGAATTTCAACCCAGGACCTCCCTTATACCTGAATGAGACATTGCCACTGGGCTGCGCACGCAGCTGGTGATGTAGAACCACCAAACAACCATCATATGATAAAGCAGTTGAAATAATTGAGAAAAGATAAAAAATGCTGAGGGCTGGACTCGAACCCACGCCCTGATGCCTATAACCATCAACCCTTCACCAACTGAGCCAAGCGCGTTATCTGATAATAGACTAACAAACGTATATTATAAAAACAAGTTAAAATTTGAATTTAAAATTCGCGCCAGGCTTCTTCGTCTTCAACCTCCTGACTTGCGAAATTACCTGCGAATTTATCCACCATATTTCCTGCGAATTCACCTGCGTATGAAACCTGCCAATCTCATACCTTCATCAATATGCAATGATTCATCAAATTAATTACATGGTTGTGATCCCCAACCTTCATACAGTTCATTTATGGTCTTAAAATAAATTTATATAGTCTAAATCGAAGAACCCTAAATATGGTTCAAGAACCCTAACAATGGTCGTTTTCGGTTTAGGTCCTTATTCTTCAATTTCTTTGCCCAGAAAGTATCTAAACATCATCACTAACACAAATATGTAGTTAGAATTCATTATAATTGCATAAATAATCTAAATCGGAAAAAATAAGAATATGAACAATGTGGATTCAGTTCATGCTATATCTCATGATTTGGATGATGTAAATGATTCAATTAGGTTCATTGATCATCAAGGAACACGTTGCAACCTTTAGAATTCTTTGAAACCTCCTGCAAATCAAAAACTGAATCTCTCCTCTTGCTTGAATTTTTGAAGTTTGAATGTGTTGTTTGAGGCTGCAAATTCATCCCTTTGTGCTTGTTGTGTGCTCATGTATATATAAGGATGTAATTAGGTCAAAAAGAATGGGCTTTGGATCATGAAAATTGATTGCTTGATTATGAAGAAATCTCTCATTCAAAAATGTCAAAAAAATCCAATATATTCTTACTATCTTGGTCTAGTACGAATTTGGATGTGAACAATTAGTCTTGAATGGTGTTTATGACCTTCTAGAATCATAATCTCTTCCAAATATATGATTTTCATATTTTATTTTAATTTAATTTGTATTTTAATGAATAAAATTCAAATAAATACCAAATAAAATATAAAAAATCAGAAAATGCATGGGCTGGGTCGTGCTTGATGACATTATGAAGATTGGATGGCAATTTGGTGGGCTCATTTAGCAAAATTTGGTTTTAAGGCCTCATTTGCTTCATAAACTTCCCAAAAATTTCCCAACTTTGCAAGGGCACAAATCCTTAAATTTTAATGCTATGAAGGTGTTCTTTGACATTTTAGAAAGCTTAGAGAGTATTCTAACCAACCTCTTTGGTATCATGTCCATATCTTTTACCATTCTTAAGTTATGCTCTTTGGAAGTTGTTGACTTTTTGTTGACTTTTAAAAGGACCTATAATGTCTTAGCTTATATCTTCCAAATGAAGCATTTTTGGGCTTGGCTTGTGAGACACAAAGTTGTAGAGAATTCAATTTCCTTCAAAATGAGCTTTGGATGGAAAAATTTGATGAAGCATGTGGAAGTTATGGATGGTCAAAGTTCAGTTGACTTTTTCCTATGAAAACCCTAATTTAGAAACTCCTGATTCTTGATGATTTGAAATCTCCTTGATGAATCATGATCAACCCTTGATCAAATGATGAATTTTAATTCATATACTTGATGTTGGCAAAAAATCATGAAGTTTGACTTTGGTTTGACCACAGTTGACCTTTGTTTGACTTTTTGACTACTTTGACTGATTTTAGCCTGTTTGATCATCTGACTGAGCAAACCTTTGGGAAAAGTCTTGAAACTTGACATGGGGATTATTTCACATATATATGATGCTATGAAGCTCACTTGAAATCTTGGAAGTCCATTTAGCCTGATGGAAGTCAAAACCCTAGTTTTGGATGCCTTGCTTAGGAGGATGCATTGTCTGAGGGAATTGTCAAACTTTCTGACTAATTGTGAACCTTGTGAACCTCATGAGATGTCTTGTGAACCTTGTGAACCTTGTGAACCTCTTGGGACACCTTAGTACACAATGTCTTGTCTTGGTGGGGGCAAATTTTGGGGTGCAACAACCATTCTCTCCTAACTCAAGAAACTCCACAGTCTTACTATAACAATTAATATGAACATAGTTGAATTCCAATCAATTAATAGCAAGGATAACATTGATCTGGTGCAAAGGTAAGCATACAAAATCAATCACAAAATTCTTCTCAAAGATAGGCAAAGGGCACTTCAAGCAAACAATCATAATAGTTACAAAACCATTAGCCGAAGTCTCTATTATCATATTACCATTCATATTAGACAATTTCAAACCCAATATAGTATCACACTTAAGGGAGATAAATGAATTTGTAGCTCCAATATCAATAATAACAATCAACTCAACATTGTAGTAAAACAAGTACCTCAAATCAAGTTGTCCATCCTGGGAACTTCTGAACCAGCCAAACCAAACACTCTTCCATTAGTATGGGTAGCAGTGGCAGTTTTCTTTGGTTTCTAGTATTGAGTACTTATATGTCCATGTTCACCATAATTGAAACATGTCGGAACCTCATTCGGATAATCACTAATTATATGCCCCGTCTTACCACATCGGTAACATCTCAGAATCTTGTTGGTGCACACACCAGCCTTGTGACCTGAGTCTCCACACTTATAACACTTAGTAGGTCCATTAACGACTCCCCTACTTGGATTTTTCTCATCTGATACCTTTTATCTCCCTTTGTCACTTGGAGTCACATAAGGTTTCCCTCTAAATTGACCCTTGTATTTCTTCTCACTCAGTTGTTTATAGTGAGAAGATCGAGCTCGACCATCCTCATCATAGATTTGAATCTTATCCACCAACTTCGCATACCTACAAATCTGTTGGCATCAGATCCTCAGCTTAATATCTGGTCTCAATCCATTCTCAAACTTGAGACACTTAGAAAGTTCAACATCTGCATGGTTGTAGTGAGGATAAAACTTCACGAGCCTCTCAAATTTGGCAGCATACTTTACTACACTTATATTTACTTGCTTCAATTCAAGGAACTCCACTTTTATCTTACCACGAGCACCTTCAGGAAAATACTTCTTAAGGAACTATACCTTAAACACAGTCTAAGTCATCATAGTACCAGCATCCTCCAAACGCTGACGAGTATTATCCCACCAGTCCTCAGACAACATATGGGTACCAAATTGTACCTTTTGTGCATTGGCACATGCCATCACCCTAAAAATATTCTCAATCGCTTTAAGCTATTTTTGCGCGCTCTCCGGGTCATGAGTGCCTTCAATAATCGACTGGTTATTCCTCCAAAACTTCTCTAAAGCACGCTCATCATGAGCATTATTTCAAGTCGTAGTTTGAGAAAAAGCTACAATATCATGAGCAAGAGCACGCGTGTTGTTTCCAGCCAATCTGTATAATAATAACCACATCAGAAAATAAAATAATCGTTAATAAGTAACGACTAACAACATACTGACAACAACAAAACTTGGTCGGACATACCGACCTGCTCTGATACCACTAATGTAATACCCTTCTACCCCACAAACAATTATAGAAAAATATTTCATATTATCATAGTAAAATCAATGAGAAATGGGTCACATATAATCAAAACATTATTGGTAATCATTGTCCTATCCCGTAACACAGGTTGTACATTCATTATTAACTAATAGACAACTATGCAGCAAAACATTATTGGTAATCATTGTGCCTTAAAAATAAAATCAACAATGTGAAACATTCCAACATAAACCAAAAGAACGCGAGGTTCGCAAACTATTTCGAACCTGATGTTACATGATACAGAGTAGGACACCTCTTAAGCACTACTAAAACGATAAAAAGAAACGCTCCAAGACTACATCCTCCATTAATGCAAATCTACTCTTGGTTATTTTTAGTTTACCCACATAAGAGGCAACATTTCCAAGCAGGCAGGGTGAGAAATCACAATCAATTATAATAATATATTGATATGGAAAATAAACATAACAAAAAACAACATCGTCATGGCATCATCAACAAATCTTCACAACACAGTCACATTTTCATCATTCATATGCAATGTCAACTAGAATGAAATACAAAGAATGCATGTGATATTGATCTCCATGGATGGACACTGGCCATCAACCCTAAAAAAGGAGTTGTTGTACCCCAAACTTTTCCCTCACATATTCAAGACAATATGTCTAAAATAGGTCTCCTAATGGTCACAAGATTCACAATTGCTCAAAAGGGATTCAAGGTTTCATCAAACAAAGCCTCATTCTAAGAAATGAATCTTAAACTAGGGTTTTGATTTTCCCAAGGTAAATAGGACTTTTAAAGCCTCAAGTGGAATTCATGATATCCCACACACTTCAAATAATCCTTATGTCAAGTTTCAAGACTTTCCTCACAAGTTTGGTTAGTCAGATGCTCAGATAGTCAAAAATCAATTAACTTGGTCAACAAGTCAACTGTGGTCAACACAGAGTCAAACTTCAAGATTTTGGTCAACATCAAGATTATGAGGTGAAATCCATAATTTGATCAAGTGTTAATCATGATTCATCAAGGAAACCTCAGAATCATCAAGAATCAGGAGTTACTAAATTAGGGTTTTGTGTAGGAAAAGTCAACTATACTTTGACCAGCCATAAATTTCTGATACTTCATCAAAAATTTCCCATACAAAGCTCATTTTGAAGTAAATTCAATTCCCTACAACTTTGTGTCTCACAAGCCAAGGCCAAACATGCTTCATTTGAAAGATATGAGCCAAGACATTACAGGTCCTTTTAAAAGTCAACAAAAAGTCAACTTTTTCAAAAGCTCATAACATAAAAATGGAAGATCAAATGGTCATGGTATCAAAAGGAATAGTTAGAGGATATTCTAATCTTTTCAAAAATTCTTAGAACACATACATGGGATAAAAATTGAGAGAGTTATGCATTGTTGAAGTTGGACAATTTTGAGGAGGTGTATGAAGCAAAAATAGCCAAAACTCAAGTTTCTCCTAAATTGGCCCATATTTTTCCAACCCAAACTCAATTATAAGATCATGCACGATCCATAGATCATAATATCTGATTTTTTATATTTATTTTATATTATATTGGATTTATTTTATTTAAATTCAATTTTAATTAAAATAAAAATTGGAAAATCAAATATTTGATCTTAGGTCTATTTTGGGATCAAATATTTGATGTTTATGATGATTGTAAGTGTCCAAATTCGTACAAGACCAAACAAGTTTGATTTAATCTCATATATTGATCAAATTAGAAACATTTTTTCTTCACCCTCAAGTAACTTCAAAATCCATCACAAAGGCCCAAAACTTGACTTAATTTCCATCTACTATAAACATACAACAAGAATACATGCAAAAAGGTACTTCAAAATTTTCAAGAAAAGTGACAAAACCGGTTTCATACTTCCAGCTGTTTTCAAAGGGTTTTGAAGGTTGCAATAGCTTCCCTGAAGCATTCTGAACATGAATGCATCATCACCATCATCAAAAGCATGTGAAATCATACAAACCGAATTCATATTCTTGCTGGTTTTTGATTTTTCCGATTTACATGATTTATGCATAAGTAATTGATTTTGATTGCATAATATTGTTTATTTGATTGTGTAGATGGTTTCTGGATAATTGGATTTGAGTTTCGATGCAGGAATCATAGAATGCCATTGTTAGGGTTCGAAAGCTCAAAATTGGGGATTACGACTAAACGCAATTTCACATGAAATTGATGAATTAATTGGACCTAGAAGATTTCTCTTGATTGATTTGTGTTATTGGAACAAGTTTATTTCATGTATTATGATATTTTCAATTTGCAGGATGTGTAGTGACGGACAAAAACCATCACTACAAGCTTTAGCTACGGACAAGCCGTGGGTAAAACCTAAATGGACGGACCAGCGAAGAAGAAGGTCCCTGCGTGCGCATTTCAATTTCAAAAATCTGTTTTATTTTATAATTAATTTGTTTTGTTTGTTGTCACGTAGGAAGCAGATGGCCTAGTGGAAAGGCGTGAACACCGAAAGGGGGAGGTCCTGGGATCGAACCAGGCCTCCACCCTTATCTTTTTGAACATTTTTCTCCTTTTCTTTTTCTTTTTGATTTATTTGTTTATTATTATTTATTAATTCTAATTTACTATAATTAACTAATTAATTAACCTACTAACTATTTTTTTCTAAACAATTTCATAAAAAACTTTTTAATCATTTTCTTTAATAATATATTAAATTTATTTTTCATAAATACAAATTTAGTTTTTTTTATTATTAATTTTGTGATTAATTTATAATTAGCTTAATAATTAGGGTTTAAATGATATTAACTTTAATTTCGATTCTTTTCTAACCCTAATTTTTTTTATATAATCCTAAAACTTATTTTTTTTCAAATAAAATTTTAATTAATTAATCTCTTTATTAATTTTCGCATTATTGTATAATTAATGTAATAATGTTTATCTTCCCACATTTTTCTTTAATTATGTAATTGCTCCCGATTTGTAATAGCTAATTAGGGTTTCATTTATGTACTTTACTTTCTGCAATCCCCTAAAAATCAAATGTATCCCCCTCCCCAAGATGTAATAGTCTAGGTCTTTATTTTTTTATTTTTTTTGCTAAATATAAACTGCGTGGTTAGTAAACCTAGGGTGTGGAAAAAATGTATGCAAAAATAATTGGATCTAGCCCACTAACTTCTAAGATAAATATCTGAAATTAATATTCACACACGTAAGTTGATCGTCATACGATTGCCATCTGCACCCCTAGGGTTTCCCTTCTTGGTTTCCTTACAAATTATGGTCAAGTCCCTCGAACGTGGGGGTATCTTAGTAAAGTTGCCTACGAATAAAATCATCAAGTCCCTTCAGATAAAAGATCATAGTCCCTTCGAGTTTCCTACGAACAAATGATCCAGTCACTCGATGACCCTACGGAAATGATGATAGTCCCTTCGAATTACTAAGATACCCCTACAAGGTTGCCTTCTATGACCATACGATGACCCTACGCCCGTCCCTGTAAACATCTAAGGTAAAGACTACTTACTCACTAATAGTAAGGACAATCCTACCCCTAAAGGAAAGAAATAACAAGAAAGACCTTACAAACTTAGGGTATGTAGTGCTTAAGTGCTTGCTCACTTCTTTTTCAAAATACTTTTTACACGCCACTTTTTTCAAATACTTTCAAAGTAAACACTTTGTATACATCCATACGAGGATCATTACAATGTTAAAGATTTTTGAAATATTTTTCTAAATACACCACCATTATTTTTCAAACAAAATTAAAGTGAGCTAAGCAATTAAGAGCTCATGGATAACCATGGATACAAAGGGGGCTAACACATTCCCTTTGTATAACTTACCCCCGAACTTAAATCTTCTTAAAGGTCTTTCCTGTTCTTTTATTCCTTTTCTTTATTGGAGAAAATAAAATTCGATGGCGACTCTTTCTATCTTCAACATAGTTTTTGGAAATAAAAACGCCCAAGTCAATTATCCCACCCTAAAACTCCAATGTTTTTCAGTTTTCAAGTACGAAAATGCCTCAAATAGACCACCATTTACACATACATCAATACATACCATCCTCTTTCATTCTATCTCATCAAACATACACTCACAACTCAATTTATACCATCAAACACAACAACTATTCACAATTCACAAAAACCTAATCTATTCATAAACCAAATCCTATAAAATCATAATAAACCGTGAAAACTCCCCATACCTTAGAGAAAATCCTAGCTTTTCCTTATTTCTCAAAGATTTCATAGCAAATCTTCAAGATCCTAAGGCTTTTCTCCTCATCTTCTCTTCTTCAGAGTTCTTTCTCACAAAACACAGTAAGTTAGAAAATTGATTGGTGTTTCCTTCTTTAGACAAATATCTCAGTTTATGAACTTCCAATTCTATCCTTAATTACTCATTTTCCTTTATGACCACCTTGCCCTTTCCTTATTATTTTTAATAATAATAATAATAATAATAATAATCTAAATAATACACTAATTATTCATTCTATTAAAATTATTTTAAAAATATTCTCTCTTGATCCAATATTCTCCAAAATTTACTAAAACCTCTTAATTCTTTCTAAAATAAATAAATAAATGATTACTTTAGATTTTTGGGCGTTACACATTTTGTTTCTGTTCTTGGGCAAGCCGGTAGGGGAAAATCATCGTAGAAGAACAAATTGGAATCTTATTATTTCTAAGATCTGGCAGAGACTCTCAGTTTGGCACAATAAGTCCTTAATGTTGGAAGGCAAGGTAACGATGTTGAATGTTGTTTTGGCTAACATTCTGATTTATTTATTTTTATTTTTTCAAGGCCCCTAAAGTGGTTATGCAGAATTTATTATCTATTCAACGGAGATTCCTTTGGGGGTTGGGGTTGATGAAGTTAAGAAGGTTTGTTGGATAAGTTGGGATGTTATTTGTAAGTATAAAAAGGATGGGGGCTTGGTGTGAAGCATATCGGGAGGTTTAATATCGCGCTGCTCAGTAAATGGAATTGGCATATCTTGGTTGAGAAAGACAATTTGTGGTTTGATCTCTTAGATGTTAGGTATAGGAATCTGAGCTACAACATTCTTTCAAACCCAAATTATCATAAGGAGGTTTTGCGTAAACAATCATTATTGTGGAGAGGCATTAGTGGCATTGGATCAGATTTTAATCCGGATCTTAACTGGTTTAAGGAGGCCGTTAGCGGGAAAGTTAGTGATAGTGATATAATCGATTTTTGGTAGCATAATTTGATAGGATCAAAACCTCTTGCTATTGTTTTTCCTAAGTTGTTTTAGAGCTTGGTAGCAGGCTCTGTCAAGATTAAATCGAGGGGTGATTGGAACAATGTCAATTGATTGTGGAAGTTATCGGACAATATTATTTAATCTTATTGTGCAGGCTAAAGAGCAACTCTCGGAGTTGTAACAATTTTGGAGAAGGTCATCCTAAGAAGTTAGGGGCGGATTCGTTTGTTTGGAAATTGGATGTCAGCAGTTTCTCTAAGGCTAGTAGTTACAAGCGGATAATTTCAATCAACGAGGAGGGTTCAATTACTGAGGCTTTGGTCCTAAAAGGATTATTAAATATTTGGAGATTGAAGGCGCCAATTAAAATTTAGCTTTTTGGTTGACGATGCTTGTTAAATAAGTTGCCTACTAAGCTGAATTTATTAAGAAGAGACATCAATTTGGGTAACTCTATTTGTCCATTTTGCATTAATGCTGATGAAACTCTCTTTCATCTTTTTTATTCTTGTGAGTATTTAGGAGCGTTTCTGTTGTTGGCTTGGCATCGACCATTTTGGGGAGCAGCTTTATTTAGTCTCTATGTTTTTGTATTTTAAGAACTTATGTACTATAAAATTATGTGTTGAGTTTCATCGTTATCTTTGGCTAGCAGTTTGTTGGGTTTTGTGGGCGTCTAAGAACTCTATCATCTTTGATGAAGGGGGATTGAAGGAGATGGATATTTTGGAGCTTATAAATCCTTGTCTACGAAGTGGCTTTTGGCTAAGTACTATGGGTCGGTCGATGTGAATTCGTTTGTGTGAAAAACCAACCCTTCTCTCTTTTTAGTCGGGTGGTGGATTTTTTTTTTTGCTGTGTTGATTTGTGTTGTGAGGGTTGAGTATCTCTTGTGCTATTCATTTTATACAAATTGCTTTTTCTTATTAAAAAAATTGCCTATAAAGATAAAGGTGTAATTATAAAATTTGAAACATAGCAGTAACAACAATTTGTGATTAAAAAAAACAACATTTTTCAATTTAAATACTCAAATAATAACCAATGTTTTTTTTATTAATCAAAATATTCTTATTTCAAAAGAAAAATTTTAAGTTAAAAGGAAATGTCATTGGTATTAACAAATGCACTAAAAAATACACCTAAATGTCATACTCTCTGACGCATGCAATGCCATTATTTCATTACCCCTGACGTATGTATTGTTGGCCTAAGGGGAAATGTTACTCCCCATGTCATTGTAATGCACTAATTTATTACCTATAAATATTCAAAGATGCATGAAAATAAATTAAATATCGATTTTACATATATCATTTTTATAAAATCAAAGTAGGTATACTTTTTGTGCCATTTAATATCTCATATTATTATAATAAAAAACTTCAATAATACTTCCAGAAAAAACAGACAAACAACTTTTGACATGTCATAAATGGTGTGTGCAATCCATTTCCATCACCATCAATGATAAAATGGATCAAAAATAAATCAATGCACTATGGCGTTAGGGGAAGAGGCACCCTTTAGGCCAACAATGCATGCGTCACGGGTAATGACGCAAAGGTATTGCATGTGTCAGAGAGTATGATGTCATTGTGCATTTTTTAAAGTATGTGTCAGTACCAGTGGCGCCTCCTCTTAATTGTGAATTTTTTTATTTGAGACATGAGTATTTTGGTTAATTAATAAAGAATGTTGGTTATTTGAGTATTTAAATTAAAATGTTACTGTTGCGGCTTGAAAATTACAGACTCACCATCATCCTTTATTCGTTCTTAAGGAACATGGAAATAATGATAAAACTTAATAACTAAGGGTGAGAGGAAGTTATTAGGTACCCCTCACCTCCATTGTACTAAATGAGATCCTCCTCTAAATCTATGGTTTTTTATAATTGTACTCGCTAGAGTGCTATGTATCCTCATGTTGGATGAAGAGCACTATAGTTGTTGTAAAAGAATGTTTGTGTGTTTGTTATTTTTATCCCTTGAAAAGTTCTCAGTGCACCGGGGAGGAGAAGTGTGATTTTGAAAAATGCCTCAATTCACAAGGAAATAGGACTTAATGTTTAAGTGGGTTGAGTTGGTTTTAATCCCTTGATTAATTTACGAAAATATAATATTTATTTTTAGAAAATAAACCCATAAAAATATTATAGGATTATAAAATATTAAAAGGTTAATTATATAAAATCAAATATGATATCCTTTATTCTTGATTTTGTATCCCTAAAACCCTACAATTTTCCTAGAAATATATCCCATAATTATCCCAAAATTATCCTATATGTTAACCCTGATCCCTTGATTAATTAACATTCCTAATTAATCATATTTTGTTCTTATTTATTATTTATATTAAAGGGGAAATACTAATCATTAAAAAAACTAATTAATACCTTCATTATGCATAATTATTCTAGAATTAAGCCTAACATTTGTTTAAATATCTAATTATGTATTTATATTTTACTTCCATGTTGATTGTAATTATCTTATTTTTTTGTTGCTAATCCCATATTATCCTTAAATATGTTAATTATCCTAATTAATTTAAGTTATAATCTCAAGTAATAAACATGATAAAACATGCTAATTAAAACTTAATTATCTTAATTAGACGAATTAAAATAGTTATCTAAAGTATAAACCTAATTAAAATAATATAATTAAAAATAATAATAAAAGGGTTGTGAGGTGTAAGTTCAAATGAATTAGTAATTGACTTGACAGGGAGGTGTGTGGATAGCAATTGATTAAGCTCAATCTAAATTAAACCTAATCCTAAATGAGTAAAATAAATAAATAATAATAATAAGGTTAAATTACAGTTTTGGTCCTCAGTTTTATCAAACTCACGGTTTTAAACACACATTTTGTTTTTAAATAATTTTAGTCTCCTATTCTAATTTTGATTCACTATTCATATACTGCATGGATTGTTCATGTACGGATCATGCACTGTTCATGAACAATACATGAACAATTAACATTTTTTGGATCCAAAATTAGGATGGGACCTAAAAGTGTTTATAAATAAAATGGAGGATTAAAACCGTGAGTATGGTAAAATAGGGGGATCAAAACTGTAAATTAACCTAATAACAATAATAATAATAATAATAATACAAAATTCTGAATGATACAAAATGTATGTTCTCTTGGTAATTTGTTCTTCCAATGTGAAGTTTTGAAAGGCATTTGGAAGAGGGTGCTGAGCTGGCAGAATATAGCCCATGAGCCTCAGGCTTGGGACTGGAATATGGAAATGAATTGGATGATAAAACTAAGTAGGTGCAAAGGGTAGAGAGTCCAAATTACAAAGGCGACTTTGGCGGAAACTGTGTATGTTTGCTGGAGATATAGAAATGATAGAGTATACAACAGTAGTCAAAGTATATGAAGGATGGAGGATAGTATTATTGAGAATATAATGAATAGAGTTTGGATCGCAGCTAGACTTATGGAGCATGTTGCTCTTCTTCTTATGTAATTGGTGATTGTCTATGTTGGTTTTGAGTTGGACCCTAGGGGTCGCTGTGTACAGTTTGTTTTTGGTAAATATAAATTCTTATTTCCAAAAAAAATAAATAAAATAATAATAATAATAAAGAAAAAACATCAACAATACGGGAAAGGGGTCAGACCGGAGCTTGATGGCTTCGATTCGGTTAGGTGGGTGGCAGCCCCGGGGGCGGTTTTTTCGATTGGTAGCTTTCGAGAAATTTCCGGTATTCTTAAAATTCCTTTTGGTCCTTTAAATGCTTTCTTTGACTCGTTCAAATTTATTTGGAAATCGGAGGTCCCTTTTAAGGCAAAATGCTTCGGTTGGAGATGTTTTCTTAATAGAATTCCAACTAAATTTTCCTTATCTTCTAGAGGTTGCTCCTTTGAGAATGGTAACTTTTCTTGTGTTCTTTGTAGCAACTTTTCAAAAACGGTTGACCATTTATTGTTGTTTTGTGGTGTATCTAAGTTGGTTTGGAAGAAAGTCGCAGAGTGGTTGGATTGGTGGAATTTGAATCTAATAATCTTAAAGAGAGTTTTCTTTTGTGAAGAAATTTTGTTTTGAGGAAAAAGGTTAAGAAAGACAAGGAATGGTTTGTTTGGCTTGCAACTTGTTGGTATTTATGGTTGTTAAGGAATTCGATTATTTTTAGAAATGGATCTTGGAATGTTTTGGATGCGGTTTGGGGTATTAAAGTTATGGTTTGAAGATGGTCGTTCATTGAGAAGATTACTCATCCCAATTGTAACTTTTATGAATTTTGCAAATTTCCATTATTTATCTTAAGGTTTAATTGGAGTGTACTTTTCTTTTCCGAGTTTTGTCTCGTTTTGTAAACAAGTTCGAGAATCCTTAGTTCTCCTTATTAATATATCTTGCTTATAAAAAAAATACGGGAAAAGGGTAGTTCGTCTACCTCCCTCAATTTTCCAATGACTTGTTTCTGAATTAATCTCTTTTAGTCAAAATTGAAAAAAAACACTCTTCCTCTATCTCCACATTTAATCGTCTCTCTCATCCCTCATTCTTCTATTTTTATGAAAACATTTCTTCTTTTACCTCTTCATTCTCATCCCTTTCTCAAATTCAAATCGCATAAAATAATAACCTACAAACCAAAAAACGACAACAATCCAAATAAAGAAAAAAAAACAAACAACAAAACACAAAGAAAGCTATCGGATCTAAAGTCAGAGTCATGTTGTGGTGGAGGATTCGGATCAGAGGTATGGCTTCGGTGGCGGCGTTGCGTTTGAGAATGCTTGCATCTTTGTTTTTCAAAATAGTTGTCTCCTGGAAAACCTCTTGACCTGCCATTTAGAATACATAGTGCTTATTTATAAATGAAATACCTCCCCCCTTTGGTGGTCGTTGTAACACCTCATTTCTACCCGATAATTATCGATAAAATCAGAGTAATAGAAATTCAACTAAATCAAACAAATAAGATGCCACATTTCAACTTTAAAACATATTCATTAAATTTCATGAAACATGGATACATAACACTTTAACTCGGATGAAACTATAATAACAACTTTTATTCATTCTTTGAAACAAAACAATTTTCATAACTAAACAACGGATTCACAATTATTCCACTAAATACAATTTATATCATCTTGTTCAACTTAGGAAACTTAATAACAACATATTTTAATGGAAACAACTTGAAACAACAACACCATAATAAAATCCAACAACACAACATATAAGCGTCAATCCCCCGAGTGTTACGTATCAGAGCATCGACATCGACTCGAACTAATGAAGATAAACAATCTTCCTTCAAGCTAACCTGCACGTTACCAACATAGAGGTAACATTCAAAAAGAAGGGGTGAAATATCAAATAATATAAACAAGAGTATGATAATTAATACGTTAGATAGAATCATACAATTTCACTGCTATCCAACAACAACAACTTAATAATCACCCACAATTTAACACCAATTTTATCAACTTATTACATACATCAACATTTACGACACAATCAACATAATCAATGTCAATTTCATCAACATAATCAACTTCATCAACATTATCTATATAATCAACTTCATCAACATAAGCAACATAATCAACTTCATCAACATAGGCAACATAATCAACTTCATCAACGTAATTAACATTAACAACAACAACTTAATCAACATAATAAACTTCATTAACATAAGCAACATAATCAACTTCATCAACGTAATCAAGATAAACAACATCAACATAAATAATGCAACATAAGATGCGACTCAACTATGCATATGCATGTGGTATCATTGGAGTAAAACTCCCAACTTAAAATATGTCAGGTTATCGAGACATTTACAAGGCATAAGCCTTCAACATAATAATTTTGTCAATCCAGACCAACGTGGTGAGCATCCGCTCCAACTTAGAAATGCAATGTATGCCATGATACAAACGACACAACACATAACAATAACCAACTCAGACTAACATACAACAAACAACTCAGAACAACACAACAACTTTTTATTCAACACAAATTCAACCTTGGTCATAGGCCTACGACTTATATATAGCAACGTTGGTCATTCGACCTACAACTTTAATACTAACATTAGTCATTCGACCTACCACTTTTATATCAATATTGGTCATTCGACATACAACTTAATTATGCCCATAAATCGGGAAAAAACAAAATACTCAACGGTACTAGAAAATACACACATTCAACACGAATTCAACAAAATAAATCGAATGAAATCACCTACTAATTATTACGAACTACCTCGATAATTTTCAACAAAACACTGACTCTGACATCTTACACTGACACCATAAAACCTCATTAGATCCTAGTTACTTTTAATTCCAGGACTTGAAACCATTTTTAAAATAAAGTACACAGTAATAACTTTCCAACGCTTCGAAGGACGTACGAATCGGACTCCCGGAACTCACGTTACGAATTTTCAAAATTTCAAAAAAATAAGCACTAACCTAGCTATGGGTTTGATCACTTTTTTGCCCAAAAACCCATCCAAAACTTCGATTTAATTCACGAGACTCTTATTTTAACTTAGTTTTACCTATTAGAACTCATTGGTAGTATAAAAACTAATATTCACGATGATAAATTTCGCACCAAAATTTCATATTTTCACTATTCCTAACGCAAAACAGAAATTCTTCACATTATTCTCATAAAAACACTACATTATAATTCAATCGACACAGATTAATCATTCTACGACTCATTCAATAACGGTAATCAATTTTGTTATTCAACCAAACAACACAACATACTGACAGTAACAATAACATAACAAATTTTCATAACAGATTCATACGAAGATCAACAACAGCATAGCACACGAAAATACAACAGTAAATCATACGAATCCCGATCCTATATACAGATTATTCTAATACCGGTTATATAATTCGAACCTCACCCTTACGTTGGATTAAAGTCAGCTCGAATTATCTCTTAAAAATTTCTGCGAAAATCAGATCTTGAAGTACTCTAGTTTTCCCTTGTTCTTCCCTCTAAGACTTATTCTTGCTCTAATTGTCGTTAGGACTAATTCTCACATAAAAACCCTCATTAATCCTTATTTTCCTCTTTTACTCTTTCTCACCCAATATTCATAATAATAATAATAATAATAATAATAATAATAATAATAATAATAATAATAATAATAATAATAATAATTGGTCTACTAAAATCTTAATGGACCTACTACACAATACCTCCAATTTTGCTATTTCTAACACAACAACCAAGCCCACTTAAGTAAATAGTATTATAACTTCTAATTTTATTCTACAATTAAACCAACTTAATATCAACTTAGCAACTTAAATCACTGCAACACAATATCAACCAATAAATCACGAATAATAAATTTCACCCCACTAAATCGATTAATTATCCGATTATCAACATATTGGCTCAAACAACAAATTCAATGTATTCAACAAATCTTTGGAAAATGTTCAATATTTTCAATTACTCAATCCAAATCTTGTTGGAGCATTTGATTTTTTAGAAATCAAATCTTGTTCAACGATGCTATTTTCGATCCGGAGTCTATCTTTGATAGGATTGTCTTATATTTGTGGTTATTGTTACCAAAGAGGATTAAACATTTTCCAAGTTGCTCTTTTTACTATTGGTTCAATCATCCTACTGAATTTTTGTGATTTTATAAAGTTTCATTAGGTTTTGAATTATCTTATTGTTGGATTTTGTTTAGCGGATTTGAGTACCCATAGTACTCCTTTTAATATACTGTTTTTGATTTTATATATATTCTCTTTTTCCATTATAAAATTCACAACCCCACCACGGTATTTTCTTTAATCTCACGCTAACGAGAGCTTAACCCATAATTCCTGTTACATTATTCTTCTTCATTAAGAAACCTTAATCCAATTTTTTTAATTATATAATCTTAAATTGATAAAAGTGAGTAATTTGAATGAGTACTTTGAGTCTTAAGAATAGTTTGTCAGTCCACTACGAAAATGTACCACATCAATAAATATTCAAGTGATACAATAAAAATATTTTGAATTTTCCAAGTTAAATTTATAGTATTTACAACTATAGGAACTAATATTCAAGTGACCATATTTTTAAGGATCAACTGTACAATAAAACCAAATATTTATTGAAAAACTTAAAAACAAGCAAGCACATAGGAGGACTAGTTGAATCTTAACCTAATATTGATTTTCTATATTTAAATACATATAGTATAGTTGGCTAAATAATGTTGGCCTAATATTTGAAGTAATTGACTAGTTAGGAGCAATAGCTAGAGAAAAATTGTGGCCTACATTTTGGTGCCTTTCCGTCCGGGCAAACATGGTAGTGCCTCATTAATTGAGATTAAAATAAATAAGGCCCTAGTATAAATAAATCGTGGAAGCCATCCCAAATAAAGGTTACGCGTCTTGAAATTTTAAATAAAAGTACTTCTTAAAAAATTTAGGGTTAAATATGTTTTTGGTCCCTACAAATATCTCATTTTTTGAAATTGGTCCCTCTAAATATTTTCTTCAAACATTGGTCCTCTAAAACTTTTCCGTTTCGAAATCTAGTCCCTCCCGTTAATTTGAACTAACGGAAGGTGACGTGGCATGCCAAGTGTGAATTGTTTTTTTCAAACGTGTAACTTAGGTGGCAAATCCTCCCAACCTCAATCCCCACTACCCACTACATCTTCTTCTCTGGACCCTAATCCTCACTACCACTTCATCTTCTTCTCTGAACCCTAATCCCCACTACCCATTTCATCAATCCCCCTTACGGACTGCTCAAAGTGAAGGTTTTGGTGATCCTCGAATGGCTTCGCTTTTTATTAAAGAGACTCAAGTTGTTGGGTTTGAGTCATCAAGAGATGAATTGAAGTGATCAAGTTTCAAAAGTGGGTGTTGATGGGAAAAATTGGGTTCAGATGCATAGTTGGGAAAAATTACCCTCTTCTCAAACTTTTATACCCGAATACAAGAATCCTGGAAGTTGGGAAAATGTAGTTTGTGACCATTCATTTCGTCCATTTCGGCCATTGACACAAATTGAGGAAGCTGGAACGGTAAATTCTTGAGATCTCATGAAGCTTTTTAATATTATTTTGCTCATAAACTCTAGCTTCTTATTTTATGACTTTCTCAATTCTGAGTACTAGCTTTTAGGTAAATGTTGATTTTGTCTGAAAATACTCGACCTCTTTTCCCCTCATCTAGCTTTTCTGTTGAATCTGTTCATGAAATTTTATTTCAACTTGCTAGTATAATGTTTGCCATGACTGTTTGCATTAGATTTCAATTTGTGGGCTAGTTCAACAGTTACTTACATCGGTGTTAACTTTATTCATCTTTTTTCCCCATCTTTTCCGCCTTTTTTATTTCTTCAAATTTCATATGTATATGCAACACACAAATGTCTCTATGATCTGAAGTCCATTTTTTTCGTTCTGATTCATACTGCAGGTTGGACAATTGAGAGAGGTAATATATGTTGAGGAAGCAGAATTAGAATTGTTTTTGGAGGTGGAGCGTGGGCTGGTAAGATTTATATTATGAAGTTGTATATTATTTTGATGCCGTGATACAAATCATTCAAGCATAGTCCTGTTGACTAACTACATTATTGTTTAGGATTTACACCCCATTGCACCACTCAAGAAGAGAGACAATGATATATTACTTTTTTTCAATCTATATGATTCTGAAGAAGAGGAGATACGGTACTGAATAATTTCTTGTGATTTAAACTTATGTTGCCTTAATTGACACCAATGTATCCCTTTGATGGCAGATATGTTGGAAGGCTTTTTGTGAATCCATCTGATAAGCTATCAGAAATCTTAACAAGGTTAAATAAATTGGCTGGTTATGATCCTGATGAAGAGATTGACTTTTATGAGGTTGGTTTGTGTTTTCTGATTTATAATTTATCAGTTGTACAACTTCATAAAAATTTAAAATTGTTGTGCATCCTTGCATACTCAGAAGCCATATGCTTTGTTATTAAGTTTGTGCAGAAAATTGATTTAGAAACAAATTGATTTAACTCAAATTGAACCTTTTTAATTTTCTTTTCAGCTTTCTTTTTCTCTCTGGGCCAAAGAATCTAAATATGAAGAACCATTGGAGAAGCAAAACAAGAACATTATAGCTGAAGAAATGAATGCTATGATAGATGAGAATGTCATTGCTGCAATTGACAGAGTTTTATCAGAAGGGATTACCATTTCAATACAATCTCAGCATTCTGTCCTAGGACAAGAAATCTCACTGTCATTACCTGAGCAACTTCTTCAGGAATTGAGTGATATTGTCTTCAAAGAAGATTTGGTTGAAAAATTTAAAAAAGGTCTCACTCCTGAAACTGACTTCAACTTAGTCATGGAAAAAATTGACGCCTATGATGACCTCTTTTCCTCTCGCCAATACGTCTGGTGATGAAGCAGATGAGACGAGATTGTATGCGTCTGGTGATGAAGCTAAAAACAGTATACAGAATAATCTTCCACAAATGGGTTGTATGGACAAATGGGTTTTTGTGTGTAACAATATTCTGTATTTATACTTTGAATAAAATTCTGTATTTATACTTTGATTAGCCTCTAATATATACTTGGAAATTTTTCATGGCCTACCACTACTAGATTGAATAAAATATCCTTGCAGTTGCACATATGATACAATTTCTGGTGCATGTCAGCCACCTTAGCAAAAAGTATAAATTAATGTGTCCAAAAAAGTCAAAGATTAAAAGCTCGCAGGGTTCAGAATCTTCAATCTTGTCTAAATTACGAGCACGCGACTTATTTCTGCAATTAAACTCCTTATTTATGCAGATTGCACACTTTTCCTATGTGTATTAATTTCTGAAGAGCAGCTTTAGCTTCTTCTAATGTTTCAACACTTTGTCCTTCATCAAATGATATCCTCTGAATGTTGAACTGCATTACAAGACATTAAACGATACTAAGAAAAACAGCAGCTGTAAAAATTAGATAGGCAAACTAACAGTTGTAATAATGAAAGCTTACCTGGGCACCTTGACGAACCCTAATATCAGTCCCTTTGCTGTCTATAGATATGAGTGCTGCATCATCTACCTCAATCTCATTAGATAGTAGTTTCTTTAGGGGCTTTGAGAATATGGCATTAAGTTCCTATTGTTTCAAAAATAAAACCAAACAATGAAGTGTTATAACTCTGAAAGAGATAATAGACCCTGTTTGAATAAACAACTTATTTGCAGCTAATAGCACAACTAATGTCACACATAATGTAGATTAATAATTTTGTCATACATAATGACTTAATTTTGTCAACTTTTAGTTATTCTTTATTTTTGTGTATATCTATGCCGGATCATTAATTGTCATTTGGATTTGAATTTTCATTATAATCATAGCACATGTTTATGGTAGTAGTAAGATAGGTTGAATGAGTGTAGTGGGAAAGTAAGAGTAGAGTACCCACTGAAGAGAAGATGCAATGGGAAAAGTTCATAAGAAAAGAATGGGAAATGGGAAGGCTGTAACATGGATGGCTATTACATGTTGTGTGAAGTTACCAGAAAGGGTGATGGTAAAAATCAATGCTTTTAAAAACTATATATAACCACAAAATTTAACAATAAAAATCTATTTTGTAAACTAAATATTTTGATCAAACCAAAAAGAAATAAATAGTATATGTCTTAAAATTTTCACTGTATCCTCTGAAACCATCACTAGATTCTTATCAATTTTCAACATAACTTGCTTAAATCAAACTTAATCAAAACAAACTACCAAAAATCAGAATCATATGCTAAAAAAACATCACAAATAAAGTTATAATTTTCAGCAAAAAAACAAACAAAAAGAAAAATTCTTAAAACAATTTCATGCTGAATTATATATTTGCAGAATTGCTTCGGTGTACGTGGTCCACCACCGTGGAATTTTTCTCAGTCACTGTCACACTGTTTTGAGGATTAGGGTTAGAAGAGGAAGAAGAGGCGTAAAATTGGATGAAAGTGATGAAGTTGGTAGTGGGGATTAGGGTTAGAAGAAGATGAGAAGATAAGTGAAACCACATAATTTTACACGTCTAGAAAAAAATTCAATTTGGCATGCCACATCACTTACCTTTACTTGCCACATCAGCCTCCGTTAGTTCAAACTAACGGGAGGGACTACATTTCGAAACGGAAAACTTTGGAAGGACCAATGTTTGAAGAAAATATTTAGAGGGACCAATTTCAAAAAATGAGATATTTGTAGGGACCAAAAACATATTTAACCCAAAAATTTAATTATATTATATAGAGAATAAGTGGTTGCGAAGGATTATGGTAGATTTGGGATTCTAATGTAGTGAGAAAATGATTCATCCGAAATGTTAGTATTTCAACGCTCAAGTTAGTATGCGAGAAAGAAAAATAAAAGAAAGTTGAGTTTAAAAATTGTGTATCTGAATTCTTTGTGCTCATTTGTTATATAGCTAGGCGTGTGATGTAGAGAGTCATTCGGTGTATCTTGGGTTTGGATTGTATGTACTCTTCCATAGGGTAGTTCTCATGCGTTGTGAATACTTCAAATGAATTATATTTCCCTCTAAATTGTCGACTGATGGTTGATCCGGTCGGCCCATAACAGTTCCCAAAGCTCTTGCTTTTGTGTAGTAGAGATAAGGTTTGTTGTATTTTTCTGACCTGTCTACCACTCTTTCATCTGTTTTGGAAATCCAAAAAGAAGACATTACAATTTCTTGCAAATTCTCCCTTTTAAAGTGTTTCATGATTTAAGTCTTTTTGGAGGTACAATCATAATGACCCTTGGGAAGTGAAACACTTGAGTGTTACGTGTATGCAACTTGAGACATTGATAGGGTTAATTTCCCTCAGCTTGCCATCACACGATCTTGAAAAAGTCAATTTCTCATTTCTTTCAGGTGTTTTTCATGCTTCATTGTTATTCCATCTCCTTCCCTGCACTTTTGAGAGAATAGTATCCACCACGAGTTAGAAGTTGAAAGAACATGTTCGTGCTTCTTGGGCGGATCCTATATATTCTTCAACTGCTTCTATCTTCGCTCGAGAGGGTAATCTTGATAGAACATTTTCTGGATGTTGGTCCATCTTCAGATTGAGGGTTCTTAACCATGACGAAAATGAAAGAATCTGCAATGAGTATGATGATTGTGCATTCCTTTCTATGAGTATACTTTTTTATATTATGGGTCTCAAACTACCCTTCAATGTCTTCGAAGTGGAAGTCCTTAAAAATATGATGGTTTCTCTGAAGCAACTTCACCCTACAAGTTGGATGTATGTCAATTTTTTCCAATATTGGTGTGAATATTTAAATGGGAGACCTTCTTTGACCCTTTTTTTTCCACCTCTTCAAAGTTCAACGCAATATCGCGATTCAGACACAAAGTTGTCGTTTATATCACCTGGTGCCAACTATTCGTAGTTTTGGGGATTTCTTAGAGAACTTTAAGAATTCCGAAGATTGTTTCTTCCTGGTTACCCCCCCCCCCCTCTGCCTACAGGCCCACATAACGATTTGCGTCGTCGGGGATAAAGTGGATAACTGATGCACTGACTAGTTTCTCAAAATTTTGAGCGAGGATCATTTTGTGATATGAAATGAGATGTACTTCTAAAAAATGGGGACAACATTTCTCAGGAAGAGATATATTTGAATAAGAGAGTGATGGGTTTCATCAAATATCAAGGTTATCCTAGGGGCGTTATTCGTCAGGACGAAGATTCATGATAACACTTGAAATACTTCATTGACACTCGGCTACTGATGGATGCCCATACTCGGAAAAAAGGAAGATTATTTTTCGTATGTCCCGAATGTCCTTGTCTTTTTCTTTATTAACTTGCATATTTATAATATGTTTGCTTTGTTGACAATTGTCCGCAGATTCAATGAAGGATGAAAATGCGCTTCTCCTTTTAAGGTAGGGAATTTAGCCAGCGGAAACTACAACGAGCTCTTCAACTAATACAAGGTGGATCGATGATTTTTCACCCCTGAAATCCTCTAGGAATATTGCTACTTTGACTGCTTTCTAGTGGCCATTGAGCGCACCGGGTCCTTCGGGTTTTGCACAAATGATGGGTTCAGGTCTCCGTCCTTTTAAAGAACATTGAGTGTTTCCCTTAAAAGAAGATTGTTCCTACATAGCCAACCTGACCGAGCATGCTCCCGAGGAAGAATTGGTGACTCTGGCGTGTTATACTAGTCATTCCTCTATTGCTCTAGCCATTATGGGTTTGGTTTCTAGGAGGCTCTCACGGCTGACCAATAAATCAAAAAGAAGCTTCGACTAGAGAGAAACATTCGTATTATATTGCACCAATGGGATACATACCTACAAGAAATATAGAAAGTTTTTTCTTCTCTTACCAGAGCATGTGATACTTTACGCCCTGTCAGTCTCCCTGGTTCCTTTCCCGATCAGATAACTCTTTTAGTGAGAACTGCAGTGAGGAAGGACAAGTGTCTAGCTTCTACCCGGGCTACTTTGATATATACTTATGTGTCTCTTTTAGAATTTCAAAGAGATCTAGAGTCACAGGATATTGAGAATGCTTCATTAGCTCAACGTTTATCCGAGTGTTCTACTACTAGCCTGATAGTTATTTTAGAGTCCTTTGAGAATGCCTTGCAGCAAGTGGAGTACTTTCACCATCCTCTGCATATTTCAAGGGAGCGAGTTCAATCATATCAGACTCTTAATGATGGTAAGATCATATCTCTTATGGGTTATCCTTTCACCATTTTCTATAGCAATGTTTGAGGAAACGTACAATTCCAATTAAATAAACATGTATTGTTTTACCTATTTATTGTATATGTGATTAATGACCTGCACCATGATCTGGGGTTTATTCAAACTTACAAGGTCTTACCTAGAAGTTTATTGGACGTCTTTATGACTGTTACCGACCAAAGGTTGGTTCCACTTCCCTTGTCCAAGTGAAAACTTGATTTGAGGTCGACGTGTGGCCAACCCACCATGGCCTCTAGAGGGTATAACTACTAAAGGGGGTTGACTTTCATTTCTATTTTAGTGGTTTTGTCACTTTCATTGTCTGTGTGTGTGGCTGCTTTACATTCTATGATTTGATTGTTTTGGTCGCACATGCATGGAGTTTGAAATAGCACCTATGAGTCTTTAAGTTAGGGCATCGATCTGTTCGACCATACCATGCACCGTACCATGAAAGTGATAATTTTAATGAAATGCATATGACAGTTTTGAAATCCAAGTTGTTACACTGAAATGATGGTGTGACATATAGTGAATGACTCACTGATCAATATGTCACATTGATATCATCACAAGTGGTAAGCAAATCTTTAGTGGTCAGCTTTGACGCGATCTTACCGTAGTATTCTTTCAAAATAACCTTGTTTCAATTAGGTATTTTGAAGGTTGTAACATGGCATGGTTCACGGTTTGAGATAAAAGGATTTATGGCTCAAAGATTATTTTAACCCACCCATTCTCCTTGATGTTCTCCAGTCCTACGTTCAGCTAATTCGACACGAGTGTTCATTTTTCAAAAGTTTTTTTTGAATGGTAAAAGTGATAGTTAAGGAATCAACGAGGTTTTTTGGAGTGACAATCACTTGCCTTTTGCTTTGTCATTTGTGGTCACACGAATTTGTTCTCATTGAGAATTTTTTTATCCTTTGCTTTTCCTTTGTTTTTGATTTCCCTAACTTTTTTCTGGACTGATTTTTGAGTTTGCAGTCTACCAGGATGCCCTAGTTTTTGCCTAAGTCACTTGTTTTTAAGTTTTCGACTTAGCGGGTTTTTCTCTTTTTCCTCGTTTTTTATTTATTTATTTTTGTTGAAGAAATCATATGATACTTAGTTTGTTTTGCTCGAAAGGGGTTGTGACTGCCTCGTTCCTTCCGTTGGTGCCGGACAAACATTGTGGATCTTGAGGTACGACCTTTTTTTAGGGATAAGGTATGACTTGATCCTCGAATGAGACACTCCTTTTTTTTCCCTTTTCGAAATTTGAACGCATGGTCAAATTAACTAAAGACTACCCTGTCCCAGGTTAAGATTGAGGATTTTTGTATTTGAAAGAAACTTCGACTTCTAGGCTTAACAGGGTTGACGAGGGATTATCTTCCTTATATTGTCGATGTTCAAAGGTCATGGACTCTCTTCCATACAAGAGAGTTTCTTTGAAGTGAGCATGTGTTCTGGGAAAAGCGCATAACAACAACAACGCTTGATTTTCATCATCGATCTTCACATCAATATTTTCAAGATCAAGAATCAACTTGTTTAACATACCCAATTGCTTAACCAACACTTTATCTTCACTCATCTTGAATGAAGACAATGCTTGCTTCAGGTAGAGTCAATTCACCAACGATTTGGTCATGTACAAATCTTCAAGTTTCAACCATAACCCTGACGTCGTCATCTCCTTTGATACCTATCGGAGAACCTTATCACCAAGGCTCAACAATATTGCGTTGTGTGCTTTCTCAATCATGGTTGTCTTTTCCACTTCCGTTAACACAACATTCATGGTCGTCTCTCTCTTCAATGCTTCCAAAGCAACCATGATGAACAAGTAGGGCTTTCATCTTCAAGCGCCACATACCGAAATCGTTTACTCCAGTGAACTTTTCAATTTCATACTTTGTTGAAGGCATCTTCTACACGCTCACCACACCAATTTGTTGTGAATCAGATACCTTAGAAACAAAGTATAATAGATTTCTTTATGATAAAAAAACCCACAAGATTTAGGGTAACCAAGGATAACAACAAGGATTGGTTATAAACTTTTATTCTTTCCTTTCTCTTGAAACAAGATTACAAGTATACAAGAATAACAAATAACCTCTCTCACTTTGGAATTAGGGTTTTATCTTCCTATTTTCCCTTATATAAAAGATGAGAGACTATTATGCTATTTATAAGAAAACTAACATACTAACCTAATGAGCTTTTTAACAATTACCCATTACAAGCTAACTTAGGGTACAAACTAACTTAAACAATTGGATCCATAACACAATGCCCAATTAAACAATAGCATGTGAGCGGACTTCAACGACATACTATTCATACTAGGGTTTGTTTTAATTTTCCACATAGAAACACACCTTTCACCAAGAAGACGTCAAATGAAAGCTTAAAGACCTACCTCCCATAAAGGAGGAAATAGTAAGGACACCATATCTAGTAGATAAATATCACACTGGAGAGTCGATGCATCCGAGATAAGTTCTCATCGTCGCTTGTTCAAATGAGCCAAATTAACCAAACAAAAATCTGCACACCTATATCACCTTTCTTATGATTACAAACATCAATCCATTTTATCCAAAAGAACTTAAAAGACACCTATAGTTTTGATCCCTAATTTTACCTCATTCACGAAACTAAAATTTCTATTCTAAATTGAAATATTGTTGGCCTCCTCCAACTTTTTTGCAATGAATACTGCTCACATATCAATACCAATTGATATGTCTCATATTTTTAACTTCAATAATTTTAAAAAAATGATTTGATACGTTTCACAAAATGACAAGTCATTTAAAAATGAATTTGTCATTAATTTAAAGTAAAAACCATATTTTTAACTTTAACAATGATATGAAGTAAAAACTATATTTTTAACTTCAACAATGATATGATATGCTTCACAAATGACAAATCATTTAAAAATGGACTTGTCATTAATTTGAAGTAAGGAGAATCAAAATTGTTTAAATTTAAAATACATAATTAGTTTTGTTATAGTTAGCTAAAATAAAGGAATTAAAAATGTAACAAAATTTAAATTTTGTTAAACACTACAAATTCAACAAATTAACTTACATGTTTTCAATTATCAATTACTTTGCTAACTATCACAACCTAAATAGTTTTGAATAAGTCTCCTCCATAGGGTAGACTCACTCACCAAACTTAGTGGACTTAAACCTAAGATCAATAAAACTCTAAGAATAGATGGACCCTATTCACTTTACTTCCATTGCTCCTCTCTCTTTCAACACTCTTTCTCATGCATGTAGATAACTATAAGTCTCTCATAGATAATAACAGCAACATACAAGAGTTAGAGAAGCTAGATTGATTGAACTCAAACATGAACAAGTATAATAAAGCATATCTGAAACTATTTAGAAGAAGTTCTAAATCTAATCATAAGAAGAGATTCTCCAAGAAATCTAAAGTTGCAGCAGTTATTATCACCACTATGGTTGCTCTTTTTTGCTTAGTAGCTGGTTTTTGTTACTTTGCACCTTCCAATAATGTGAGTTTTCATGCATTATCATAGCATGCAAAATATCATTCTTGTTGAATTATTTATAAAACTGTAATTTCTCAAGAAACTAATATGGCAATTATTTTTGAAGTATATACTTTCAGGTGATTCGGTTCGAAATCAAAACCCTTCATCCATCCACACAAACATACAAAAAGAACAAGAATTTCCACTTATATGCACTAAAAGGAACAAGACTGAGACACAAACATGTCCAAGAGACTACTATCCTAGAAAACATAACCCGAAAAATCGAAATAACAATGTTTGTCCGTCGTACTTTAGATGGATCCATGAAGATCTAAAGCCATGGAAAGATAAAGGGATCACAAAGGAAATGTTGGAAGGAGGAAGAAGAACAGCAAACTTTAAGGCTGTGATTGTGGATGGAAAATTGTATGTGGAGAAGTATATGAAATCATTTCACACAAGAGATGTGTTCACTTTGTGGAGTATTGTGCAACTGTTAAGGTTGTATCCTGGCAAGTTACCGGATTTAGAACTAATGTTCGATTGCGAAGATAGGCCTGTTATTCGGTCGGATGAGTTTCAAGGTGCGAATGCTTCACCGCCACCTTTGTTTGGATATTGTTCAGATCAATGGAGCTTGGATATTGTCTTTCCTGATTGGTCTTTTTGGGGATGGTAATTGCACTATATATTTTTGCATTGGCTGATAAATATTTCTCCTATTAATGTTATTTATGTAAAATAGGGCTGAGATAAATATAAAGCCATGGAATGGAATCATGAAAGATATAAAAGAAGGAATTGAAAAGACCAAGTGGAAGGATAGAGTACCTTATGCTTATTGGAAAGGAAACCCTACAGTTGCTGCAACTAGGAATGATCTTCTGTCATGCAATGTTACATCAGAAAATGATTGGAAGAATCACATATACATACAAGTATTTTTCAATCAGTTTTGTTTTATATGTTTTTCTTGCAATTCACATCAAAGGAATGTTAACTCATTGTGTTTATGTTTGTGTCTAGGACTGGGCAAAAGAAACCAATGAAGGTTACAAAGAATCCAACTTAGCAAACCAATGCACCCATAGGTACAAGATATACATAGAAGGAATTGCTTGGTCTGTCAGTGAAAAATATATTTTGGCATGTGATTCCATGACATTATATGTAAGACCCAATTACTATGATTTTTTCATGAGAGGCATGGTTCCATTACAACACTATTGGCCTATTAGAGACAATTCAAAATGCACATCTCTTAAGTTTGCTGTGGAATGGGGCAACAATCATACTGATAAGGCACAAGCAATAGGAAAGGCTGCTAGCAAATTCATGCAAGAGGACTTAGCCATGAACAACATATATGATTACATGTTTCATCTTCTTGATGGATATGCAAAGCTTTTGAGGTTCAAACCAACTATACCTTTAGGAGCTGAAGAACTTTGTTCTGAAACTATGGCATGTGATTATGATGGTACACATAGAAAGTTCATGGAAGAGTCAATGGTGATGTTTCCTAGTGATTCAAATCTATGCATTATTCCTCCTCCATATGATTCTTTGACAATACAAGAAGTTTTAGAGAGAAAAGATAATTCAATAAGACAAGTAGAAATTTGGGAAGATGAATATTGGCAAAATAAAAATAATGGACAATAGTATTGGTTAAGTTGTTATTTTATTTGGGAATAAATATATTTTTAATTATATTTAATTTATGTATTACTTTATAATCTCTAATTTACAAAATTCTCAACTTTATCTCACATGGTTAAGGGGTTTTACCTTGGTTTGTTGGACGAGGTGAAAAAGAGTGTCATGGAAAACGCATCACATTTTCCCTCGATTGAAACACTAACTTTTAAGAAAATTTTATTGATCATGAGTTCAATCACTAGAATCTATATTTTTGAACTTTTAAAGTGCGCATAATTTTACCTATCGATTTCTTTTATTACTCGAGGTGAAAAGTTTGGATTCACCTCAGTAAAACTATTGTTTTTTTCAATATTTCAGAATTTTCATTTTGAGTTGTATATATGCACATTTCGTGATAGAATTTTTATTCATATGTTGTGACACAACTAATATACACATGTTTTCAACAAGCAGTAAACATGGCAGGCAACAAATATACCAATTTTGGACATAAATCCATATGCACAATTTGGACAGAAAGCTATGTACATATTTTTGACATAAACCTATTTGCACATGTTTTCAACAAGGCAACACATATTCAAGCCAAAATAATATATATATATATATATATATATATATATATATATATATATATATATATATATATATATATATATATATATATATATATATATATATATATATATATATATATATATATATATATATATATATATATATATATATATATATATATATATATATATATATATATATATATTTGTTTACCTCCAAAATTGGTAAACAACCGCTGATCCTCTAAAGATACCAAAAATACCCTCAGTTACTCGCAGGATCGACCAGATTGATCATAGGACATGTGCTAAGAAAAAGGATTGTGATTTTGGTATATCACGTTTTTGGGGAAAAAAAGAAGAGTCTTGAATCTTTCAACAAGATTCAGATTTTGTTTTAAAAAGTAAAATAAAGTAAAGGCAAAGGCTTTCAAAATAAATCAAAGTAAAGATAAGGCTTGGAATTTTAAAGGAAAGTAAAGGCAAGGCGAGAAATGTTAAATTGTTGAAAATGTAAAGGGGCTGGAATTGTAAAAGAAACGCAGTAAATTGCTGAAAAGATAAATGACTTTGAAATGTAAATTGCTTTAAAATAAAGGTTTGTAAATGATAAATGGCTTCAAAAGTAAATAACTTGAAGATAAATTTGACATTAAAGATAAATTGGTGGTGTTTCAATTACGTACATTCTCACTTCACTCGTTTCTCTACACGCGGATACTTTGAGTATACGGAGTTACTAGTACATATGATTTCCACACACTTATTCTAACACTAGACTAAGCTATTTATATACATTACAAAGTAACCGCTCTCGACGGTTTCTATTACAAATATCCTAAGATGGTGACACTTGTCCCACTATATTCTGAAGAAGCTTCGTCTCGAGCCACTTGTCCTTGTCTTTGAATTGAAAACTCCACATTTTCCCTCCAAGATTGAATGTGCAAGAACCTTGGTAACTTCCACCTTCGTCGAACATACGCTTGGTCGAATTCCTCCAACACTTAGAAAATATTTCAAACTCAGAATTTCACTAAGTATGAAACTTGTAGATAGGTTCCTTCGACTTTCATCCTTTAGTTAGTTAGGTCGAAACCTTATTTTTAGCTTATCACAAGAAAAGTGTTTTACTAAGCCAAAATAACCTTATTAATTGCTAGCGTCGAAATTTAGGGATAACAAATTGCCCCCCAAAAATGTTATTTTCGACCATCTCGATGAAAAAATCATTTTTTGATATTCATCTTTTCGACACCAATGGTGGCAGACTTCTGAGTCTAACGGTTACTAACTGCAAGTGCACAATCTATCACGTAGTAATAAAAGATATCGATCCCACAGAGACTCGATAATCAACCTAGTGTTGTCGGGCGTTGTTATGTTTAGCTAGGGCGAGCGATGTTTTTAGTTTTAAAAGGTTAATAATTAATTAAATTAATGATAAAATTATCGGTACGTAATTGATTTCGCCTTCGCGAATTCAATAGAGGGTGGGCTTGTTAAGGTTTATTAAGTTATCTCTATGTAGAAACTCTCGTTTAAAAGTCGTTGACTCACACTTTCGTGGTATTGCCTATTACTATACTACTAAGTTCAATTGAGCGCTCTCGCTGTGTCAATTCAAGTTAGAAATACTTTTTGGAAACCTAAAGGTTCTAATTGGTTTTAAAGCACTTCCGTTGTGTTTAAAACTAATGCCTGATTTCAGCTATCTGATTAGAATCTCACACTCCCGTGGTCTTAATCCTAATCTTTTATACTCTCTTACTCTCGTAACGAAAGTTAATTAAAATAAGAAATCGAAACCAGATTATAACTTAATTTAAGGTTTTATCCTAATTCTATCGAATTCGTTCCGGTTAGATAATTACATACCGATTAACGGTTTAGCCATACATATTAAATAAAGAAAGATAAAATGGGAAAAATACATAATATAAATTAATGCGGTAATAAATAAACGATTAAGCATTAAAATTAGAAACCTGGTTGCAATGTTCTTGATCAACCAAACTTCGAAACTTGAAACGAAAACAATAATATAGTGGCTGAAAACAACAAAAATGGTGATAGTTTCCTAATGATGGAAACTATCACTAAGGTTTGGTAAAGGAAAATAAAAACGAACTAATACTGAAAATAAATGGCGAACTTCGAACCAAAGAAAAAATGCAGAAATTGGACTGATCGAAACTCTCTCATGCAAATGGCAGAGAGCTCTATTTATAGGCAGTGGCATAGGGTTTATTGAGAAATTATTGGCTTGGACTTCGATTGGGCTTGGGTCTGAGTTGCATGGACTGAGTTGATTAAGGTGGAGGAAACTTCTCGGGCTTGAACGAAAAAATCTCATAACGGCTCTTTCATTTGACTTCTGTTTCGTATGTTACGTATTTTAGGTTTTTTTGGAATAAAGACTTGAGACGATCGTTCTGTATTTGAAACAAACAACTTGGCTTTGTGTTGGGCAACTTGGATGTGATACGCCCAACTTGAATGTGATACGCCCAACTTGAAGTTGAGACGGTCGCCACACAGTTGAATTGTGCAGAAGTGCATTTTCTTGTTATTTTCCTTCTGTTTTTCCACGTTTCTTGTCTAATAAGTTTCCTTTTGTACTTTTGCCTCCAAAAGTCCTGTTTGATCAAATATCTACAAAAAAATACAATTCACGCGTAATATTATCCAAAATAGATAAATTAACATGTCAAACAATCGAAAATCGTATTAAATAATCGATATGAATTCGAGTTATCAGCCAGCATAGGTCAGACAAAAGCATGGTTGAAACCACCTACTCCACGTTCTAAAATTGTTGTGATTTTTCGCCCACACGCATGACGTCATGTCAAAATGGAAAAAATCCCAAAAGTCCCATCAGTCATTTCTACGGCTTTCTGATCATGATTTTTTCTTGAAACAATGCGCTAATGTCTTTTCCATTAACTGCTTCCTCAACGCGTCAGATCTCAAGTGCCACGTGTCCCACCACTTTACGTCCCCATAAAGTGGTTAGACTTCACAACTTCTCATTGCCTATGTCTATAAATACCTTCTTCAGCAAACAAAGAAACTTTTCCCAAACTCTTTGCGAATTCATCTCTTTCTTGCTAAAGTCTTCTCCTTTCTTTCTAAGAACCCTAGAAAAACTCCATTTTCTCCTTCAACAATGGCGTCCTCTAAGACTAACGTTTCTCAGAAGAAGGTTCAGAAATCCAAAACTTTCCATTTCGAACAAAATCTTCCACCATTCAACAACATTTCTGAACCAAAAACCATAAAAAAATCCTCAATTCGCACCTGAACCCTTGAACAACGAAACAAGGAGCTTGTACCGATCTCAGGTAATGATTCTCTTCCTTGTAAATGATTGCCCTTTTGTTGTATCTGGTCCATTGGCTATTATACATAGCACAGATGAAAAATTGAAAAAGTTCTTCCCTTGCTACCGAAAAACTCAACCTTTAGGGCATAAGCACTTCCCTAAATCTGACGATTCTTCTTCTGCCCCACCTCCTCTTAATGAACTGGATTTGAAGTACCTCTATGATGGTACCAGGCTGGTCAGAGTTGTCATCCAGTTTGCTGAGTTTGATCTATGGTTAGCTAGGTTAGAGAAAACTAAGGCTGACCACTGGAAAAGCATAAGGATATATGATATTTTAATGTTGACAAAGACGCACGTACCCTACTGCTTAAACCTCTTGGCTGCCTCTTTGTATTTCTAGGACTGCATCCACTATACCTTTCATCTTCCTTGTGAGATGATTACTCCCACTCTTTTTGGCATAGCCGTTATCACAGAGCTTCGACCTGATGGTCTCATTATGACCCTGCCATTAACGCTGAAGACACACTGGCTTCAACACCTCCAAACTGACATACACCCTCTTCCTCGGGCATCATTCCAAACCAAATGAAGAGGTGGTTTATGATATTTTGAAAATTTAAAATTTTGTACGTGTCGTGATTTTTTTTTAAATATAGAGTCTTCTGATCAATATAATATCTATATAACTTTGTTATAAAAATCGATTTATTCAAATGAGATATCCAATTTAATCTGATTTAGTAATGAAATTCAACAAATGATCAAATATCATCATCTGTTTGATAAGGTGTTCGGTTATTAAAATATTGCTTAACCTTTTTAGTTTTATTTTAATAAATTAACATTAATACTTTATCCTTTGAATTATTTTATTCAAACTCCTTAAATTATATACATTAAATAATATAATTTCTAATATTAATAATTTTATTGATTAAAATGTCATAAATTTATAAATTAAAGTATAAATAAAATAAGAGATCACGATGTTTAAAAAGAATAAAATAGTTTTTTTTACGTGGCTAAGCTAGAATGTTTTTAAAACAACGTCAATGGTTTAAATGTTATTACAAGGGCAAAACAAATCTATTAAATTAAATGATCTGAATGTTATTATTTATTCCAATTATTTTTTATTTCATTTTAAAAATAAAATAAAAAATAATAATTCTTATGCAAGACAAATTAATGAATGAGTCTATTAAAATAAAGGGGGAGGTTGTGACGCTTAGTAGGATTAAGTTACACAGTATCAAGAAATTCTAACAAACAATAAGGAACAATTTAATAACAAACTAGTTTTGATTAAAAACCAGTTTGAACCGGTTTAGAAACCAAATTGAAACCATTTTGCAGTTTAAATTGGTTTTTATAAAAAATAGTTTGGTTTTTAAACTAGAACCAATAAAATGGATTGGTTCTTGTAATTTGGTAACCATGCACATCCCTTCATCCAGTTAAATCATGCTAGTAGCATGATTCATGCAACAAAACCATTGACGATAAGAAGAAGACTAATCACGCTTTAACCTGTTCAGCACGTGGCCTCCATAATCCCAGCCTGTACTTGTGTGCATGTTTCAATATTAGCTTCCTCTGCAACAAAACAAAAAAAGCATAAACGAGTTTCAGAAAGTTTATCGGTTGTTATTTTACAGGAATCATAGATGCTGGTCCTATAGTCATATACCTGCATATCAAACATGGGCATAAGCCTTGCCGGATGAAAATGATAGTACATCAAACACATTGATCCAAAAACCATGTGGATCTATTAGAACTATGAAAGTTCATGATAGAAAGGGTGAGGATAAGAAGAAGATGAAGATTGAGAGAGAAGAGAAAATCATGCAAGATATTCTAACATGTGTGAGAATTGTATTCACCATCAGAGTTTTCTTACATCAATGCATTCACATATATAGTGAAGCTTTCATGATTGTTAGTTACTAACTAACTTCATACTATGTATAACAACCCTAACCATCACTTTTAACTAACTCAATATATCTATCTCTAATAGTATCATATTCTTGAAGCAAGTTAGGACAAGTCTAATGGCTAAATGAAAAAAGATATTTCAATTCCCAAAACCCCAAATTTTATTCAGAAGCTGAAAATTGCCCTATTCACAAAAGAGTACAAAATTTGGCAAATTTCCAAGTGCCATGCTAAGGAAAATGCACTTCTAAATTGTACTTATGTAAATAAACACGATAATGGCTTACATGTTTGCAAGGAATACCGAGCTTCTTGAGTTTGAGGGTTCTAGTAACAAGAAGCTTCTGGAAGTCACCAATTTCTGAATCGAGCTTAGCGACATGAGATTCGACTCCGCTTCCAATTCCGTTTAGAAATTCCGGAATTCCAACCTTGACTGCAAATTGTAACATAAACCATAGATGAGTATAAAGAAAATGAAAAAGTGCTAAGAATGGGGAAAGAAGATGAAGTTTTACCGACGTAGGGTGATGATTTGGAGAAAGATCTAGAAGAAGAGTAAGATGAAGAATGCGGGAGTGTGGAGATGAAATTAACACTTCCGGTTCTTATGACTCTTTGTAACTGCGACAATAACGTTGCCATATTGCTTTCGATTATCAATGTGATGTCGGTTTTGGTCGGAGGCTCGAACGGGGTTGACCGGACGAGAAGGCAATCGGACGAGACGGGGCAAGGGTACCTGGAATTGTTGTGTTTGAAGAAAGGGTGTTTCTGAAAACAAATGAAAAAACAACAAGAATGAGTATAAGAGATTAAAGAAAAACAAAAACAATAGACAATCAACACTATAAATTTTATTTAATAGTTGCTGCCGTATATCTTATTGATGTTATAATCATTATATTTTTATTATATAAATAATACTCAATATGTATTATTAACATAAATAGATTATTATCCAAACATTACATAAATTAAGCTAACAACATCAACAATGGAATGACACCCCATAACAAATAAGATAATATCAGTTCAAAAGTAAATGGATGAATTCTTAACAGAATTGAAAAGTAATGAACTCAAATCAAAAAATTAACCAGATCAATAATATACTCCCTCCGTCCTATAATGAGTGATATAGTTGACTTTTCATACAGATTAAGAAAAAAGAATAAATGAAAGAGAGAGTGATATTTTTACTAAAGTACCCTTATCATGTATTGAGAATTATGAAAGTAATATTAATTAGAGGGTCAAATTGGAAAAGATATCTTGAAAATTGAAATTGATCATTTATTTTGAAATACCATTTTATTCCAAATAGGTCACTCATTGTGAGACGAAGGGACTAATAGCAACAACAAGATCTGGTATTGGAATCAACAAAATCAAAGTTGAAAATATCACTAAACGTGATCAACAATTTTTTGTTGTTGTTCTCTTGGAACATCTTTAATAGTAACAACTAAAATGATAACACAAAATAATTTTATGCGGGACCAAATTGACATGTAAGATTTAAACAATTCAAAATTAATGTAAGAAGTTTTTATTTTAAAATAGGTTCTTTATAAAGAATCCAAACTTGATCCCACATGAAATAAACCGAACCTTATTTGAAAATGAAAAATAATGCACAATTCTTGAATAATGAAAATTGATAGATACATTGAAATACTCAGGAAATAATTCTAAAAGAGGTGAGTTTTAATCAAAGAAAATACTTGTTATTTATATGACAATTTAAATCTTTTGAATCAAGACATAACTCTTAATAACCATATGATAAGGTGTAAATTAAATGGAAAAGATGCAAAGAGTAGATACCATGAAAAGTTGCAATGCATAAAAGTATTTTTCTAAAATTTACCTATGTCAATCGATTGAGATGGATGTTTTGAAACGTTTGAAAAAATTTAAAACTTACCAGTGACCATCGATTGCTCATCTCATACAATCAACCAGTGGATATCCGTGCGAGCACGGGTCCCGGTCGTTTATTCGTATTTGTTTAAAAATAAATTCTAATTTATTTAAAAAAAATAAAATAAAAAATAAAAAGATTTTCATAAAATGATTTTCATAAAACATTTTATTTGAAAATGAGAAAAAGCATAACGAAAAATATTAATAAACATTATATTCTTTACCGTATAAAAATATTTGAAGAAACAATTAATTTTTGTTTGTTAGTAAATACACAAATTATATTACATCAAATTTTATCTATATTAATATCATTCAATATTAAGAACAATAATATGATTGATAAATTAATATCGTTAAATATTTGGAACAATAACATTATTGATAAATTAATTTTATTAAATATTTGGAACAATTAAAGTTATATTTGTTTATAAGAATAATATTTTTTCCTTATATATAAATAAATTAATCAACAATGTATTTTTTTCCGTATATATAAATAAATTAATCAACAATGTATTTTTTTCGTATATATAAATAAATTAATCAACAAATTATTTTTTCTTGTATTAAATTTGTAATGATTGATTTCATAATTGATAATATTTAATTTTAATTTTATATTTGAATTCAAAGAAATAAAAAAAAAATCAAAATATTATAGAAAAAAAATACAATTTTTTTTTATAAATTAAATAAAAATAAATTTAATTGTAAAAATAGAAAATAGAGAAAATAATATAAAGATAAATATATAAGTTAATAAAAATAAATATTTAAATGAAATAAATATTTTTTAAATAAAAAAATGTATAAATCAGAACCTGTGTTAAACCAGAACTTGTGTAAAATTTTTATCAGTTTGTTATAAATATTTTTTTTATTTAATAAATAAATATTATCAACATAAAAGATTTTCATATTTAAAAAATTATTAGATTTACTTTTTTTTTGTTAAGTAATTAATTAAATTAATTGAACAAATTTTAAGAACTAAATTTTACAATAAATCTTACAAAGTTTTTTTACAGAATATAATAAACATTATAATGAAATAAAAAATTCATCCAAAAATAATCCACCCCACGTTCCATTATAATTAAATAAAAGACTGAAATAAAAATCACCCACGTTCACAATTAGTTAATTAAACAAAAAAATTGAAGCATCTAATTCCATAATCTCATGTAATTTAATTTCTATTAAAACAACATTAACAAAAAAGAATATATGTTTTTTTTCAAAGTCAAACAATTAAAATATCAAAAAAGAATCAAGTTCAAAAAAAAAAATTTTAAAATTGGGATTTCAATAGACATTAAAATTTCTTGAAATACAATCAACATATATAAAATATCAATGTACAAACCATAAATTTAAATAGTAAATAATAAAAAATTGAATGACAACAGAATTAATCAAATTAATTAACATTTATTAGTTACTAACCTCCTACCAACCAATTCCACTAACTTATAATTTCAATCATTTTGGTATAAGTATATTGCTGTCAGTTTCAGAGTAAACACAAATCGATATTAAATACAATTCCAAATTCATATAGTGAATTGGTGATAATCTGCCAAGAACTATTGTTCTATAACTTATGAATTGGTTTACCCATGATTATGCAGTCACTGACTCCAAAGTCCTTCATAGATAACAATTAGCATAGTCGGCTCTTCCAAACACCTCTCGACATGCTTCCTAGTCGGGTATCCTCTCATGATGTTGCACTTGTAATATCCCGTAAAGAAACCAAAGAAAACATTACAATCTGTTTCCGCATAAACTTTTAGTTTACATTCACCTTCATCTTATAGGTAATAATGGGAAAATAATCAAACAAAAATGTTATAGAATCTTAGAAGAACCTTCACAAATGAATCCAACTATATGCCCCCTTGGTCTCCACCCATTCACAATTCTTTCCAAAACATTTTTAATTGAGATTTTACAATGATGTGGGCGCACTTTTGTGAATGTTCTACGAAATATATCGCTGAAATGAACCTGCAGAAGTGGAGAAGTTTATTCTATCAACAACTAATAAAAAAAGGATGAAGTCTATAACATCATCAACATATATACCTTCCATAATGTAATTCTGAAAAGAACATTACTTGTATCAAGCAAATAAAGTGATTGGTCTAACTCTTTTAAGGAATCCGAGATAGCGTTGGCCATTTCAGAGTCTTGATCTGTAGGAAAGAAGATAGACGTTTCTTTGAATAAAAAATCAAACTCTTCCAGACATTCTCATCCCTTGCAAGAGCCCTTTCATTCCCCAAAATCCATAAACAATGGCTAACAATGATTAAAAAACAGTAGAAGCTTTTCAATAAACATATAACATTTCTGTAAAACAAAATAAAAACCATAGGAAAAGTAAGAGTGTAAGAACTACCTAGCCCTTGTAAGAGCTACATTTGTTCTTTGTGGAGACGAAACAAACTGTTGAGAAGTCCTACGATTGGTTCTTACAGTAGATAATATAATAATAGCTTGTTCACCACCTTGGAATCCATCGATTAATTTCATATTCACCCTGAATCCATCGAAGTTGCTAATATCATTACACTTTTCAAGTTTCTCTTGGATCATGAGGACTTGTCCAACATATGGAGAAACTATTCCAATGGAGAGTTTCTCCTGTTTAGGAATCCAAGCTGAAATTAATATAAAATTTCAGTCATATAAAAATTTTCAATCTGTCAAATTGTGTGCAATAGCATCAAAATGGACAAACCTTTGTGCAAATTCTTAAGTATCGTCATGACAACAGCGACTGCAGCCATGTTCTTATAACTTCTTCCATCGTCGTCAAACTCTTCCCTTCCCCCGCTACATTTATAAAAGAATAGGGACCAAACATTGGCCCGAGAAGATATTGCATCGTGTAGTTTCTTTAACATTCGGCGCATCATTAATTTTGCTACTATAGAAATATGAAATTTGGAAAGAAGCTTATATCAGGATGCATCCTATGTTACATGTTGAGAAGATTTTTCGGACTACCCAATAAGCTCAACCTCTCGAATAAGCTTCTTCCAAAACCTGCTTCAATGCAAACCTTACAAAAAGAGAAATCACAAATAAAAACTTAAAGTTGATTAAAGATGAAGAATTCATTAATAGAGAAATATGTTTTATTATATGTTTACATTACTACAGACCATGGAAGGAAGCTTACACTCGTCATCGACAAGAATGACATGGATTATTCCTGGTAGTCGTAGAGGTATGATGGATTCACACTCTTTAAGTTGCGCTGCTTCATCGATCACCAAAAGGTTCATTGGCTTCATAGAAATTATGTGCAGCCTAAATGACGTAGCAGTTGTACAAAATATTATCGATGATTTTTCAAAACAAAAGTCTCTAAATAGTGTACTGAAATAAAATAGTTATATATAATTTCTTAACTTGGTCCTTAATATCAGTTTTCTTAAATCTAAGTTACTGACATTTCCATAAAGTTTAGTTAAAACTTAAGAGTACATATTTTCTAAAACTTAGTCTAAACACATCTGTGCTTCAGAAGGCTGCTGCCAAGTCCAGAGAATTTGAGGCCACCTATCGATGCACATAATGCTACTTCTAATTCAATACCTGACATTGTTTGAAATGTGAAGCCAATGGTTATAGAGGGAAACTTTATCGTGTTTATCGTGTTTAATCACCTGCAGTCAAAGATAAGCAAATACCAGAGTTTCCAGCATTGTTAGAGATAGACACATCCATACTAAAGTGTATTTTAACAACATTCATACACAACATGGATAGAATAAATACACTACTTATTATTTGCAATCCAGAAATCAAAAAAGCATAATCGTCCAAGAAACTAGGAGCTTTAAGGAGTGATTCTGAAACTGTGTTGTAGTCTGCGAGTCTCTTCAATATAAAGTTGATTCCTAATGAAGGATGATGTTCTATCTGCTATTCTCAAGTACTCATTTGGATGGAATATGGACAACCAAAAGGAGGAGAAAAATAAATATGTAATCAATGACTTAACAGAAAAGAGTTTAGTTAAGTGTTCCCCCAACAACCTCACCTACAATTTTTTCATACTTTCCAAAGCAAGGATTATGATTACCAGTATAAAATTGTACACTTATGGAGACATTAGTTAAAAAACATCTTGCAGAAGCAACCTAATAAGAGAACTGTCTTCCGTCTTTTTAAATACAAATAGATACTAAGATAAAATAAAATATCAAAGGTTCTCTAACTACGCCAGCAGATTAATCGAGGAAAAAACTTACTTCAGTGCCAACAACATGGAAGTTGAATTTGATCCCTTCAGCTTCACCCTTAAGAATCTTATAAACCCTAGCAAAAGATGAGATTTCCAGTCCATTCCAGGATACAATAACCTAGAAGCATAGGATATGTTATCTTGAGAGTGGCGAGCATAGATAAAAAGTTTAGGATTTGGCTCCTCTAAAGTGAAAAGAGTAAAATGAGAAAATCAATGGTTTATATTTCAACATACCCTATATATGCATGTAATATAATATTAACCATTGATTTGTTCATCAACAATTATATTACTCACTTATCACTCTAAAGTGAGTTGCTCACTTTAGAGGAGCCATATTAAAAAGTTCAAACCTAAGTCATTATAAGTGGATCCTAAATAAAAAGAATGCTCACAGGAAATACCTTATACCTTATAATCCAAATGTGGCTTTGGGCGCCTCAACCTTACTTCAAACAACTTACGCCTGCATTCTCCAAGAATTTCTTGATATGTCTCAACTGACAAACCATATTCTTGATATGTCTTAACCCATGGCAGTTCTATCAACAACAGACTAAGCATTTTGGTTAAGCACATACCCTATAGTTCTTCAAAGCTTGAGAAACACCTTCTTGCACGATTCTCTAAGCAAGTCTGTATCAATGACATAAATAGGGCAATAAGCATAACATATGATCACAACTTCCTCTAACAAATTCCCCTGCACCATTGTCATCTTCATCCACCTGGAAGAATTTAAGCAAGTAATTAGCCAGTTTCACAACAAAAATCGAAAGTAATAAGTAATAATCCGCAAGTAATTAGCAATCGAGACTAAAGATAGTATAATATCGCGTCACCAGATAGGGATCCCTCATTGCCCCATTGTGATTAGTTCTCCTTTCCTGTTTCAAAGACTCTACAAAATGATGAAGCAAAATTTAGCAACAGCAAAAGATAAAACAAATTAAACAATAACACAGTTGAGAAGAGATGTATGTACCTGGTAAATCTGACTTGGATGCAAATAATTTCTTACGCGATTTCGAGGTCCAATCAAATAAGTGGAAAAAACTACCTCCACTTTTAGTCCCTTCTTTTTCAACTCCCATTTTTCAAACTCAGTAAACCACAAACTGATCCAGTCTAAACCAAGAAAATCAATTCAATACAGTTAACAAAAGATCATTTTCTGCATCCCTAAATCTCATTCTAAGAAAAACCTAAGATCCACCTTAAAATTCTTCACTTCGCTTCATAACTCCTAATATGCTTATCTATAATCAAGTAGACACAAATCTAAAGTTCCATTGCATAAATCTAAGCTAAAATCAAACGTATAGTAATCCTAATTATAAGCTTATTAAACTAAAAGCAATACTTGTCTACTGTAATACCTCAAAATTTGTCCTCATTCTTTTTTACCTTAACTGGCTTATCGCTACGCATTCATCTGTATGTCTCACTAGGTCATTAACATCATAATAGTGCATTTCATGGATTCATAGGGCATGTGACCAAGGCCCTGGAAAATTAGGGTTTTGTGTCACGTCAAATGCGGTTGTTCAGTTGTGTTTCGATTCAGATGGGAGTTTGACTTAATTTTGGTCAAACTATCAAAAGATCATTGCAACTACAAGATGTTTTGGACCACTGGACTATTTCTTAGACATTGCATATTCAAAGTTCGTGTTGTCGTGTGCCGAGATTCATCAGTTTATCGAACAGTGTTTTGTGTGAAGTTTGGTTCGAGTCTTCAGTTTATCAGTGATTCATCTGGATTCGAATGGTCATGGCATGTTTCAGACGATTCAAAGGGGTGTGACTAATCTGGAAAATTATTCAGTGGCTCAGAAGTGGTCGTATTCATAGACTTGTGGAAAGAATTCAAAATAGACTTTGGGCTAAAATCAAGATTTCATTCATTGCTTTGTTCTCATTGTTATGAACCACTCCTGATTATTCCATTCCATTTTTATCCTTTTACTTCAATATGTTTCCATCAGTTCATTGTTAGTTTCTTTTATTCACCCCATCCATTTAATTATCTAAATCCATTTTTTACCAAATTCATTTACCTATCCCTACCATAAGTCATTTTGTTGAATTCAAATCTCATTTCCAAAACTCCTATGTTTGTTTAGACCAAAACCCATTTATATTTTTCAAACCAAGACCATTTATTAGTTCATATCATATTCGTTTCATTTTCGAAATTCACAAAACTTTCTTAGACAATTTCGTCCTTCTTTTTAAAATGAGAAAAAGAATATATTAATATATCAAGCCACCTGTTGGTGTTCGAAAATGTGAGTAACAGTCAAAGGAAGCAATAACCCAAATAAGGTTATTCTATTATGTCACTAGTACACAACATTGATGCTCAACGGTGACCCCAAAAAAAAAGGAAAAAAAGAATGGTAATAACATATTTATATCAAAAATAAGCATACAGCACACTGGATCCCTTAGTTTACAGAAAATTACAAGATAAGAGAAATACTTGAAAATTCAGTTACAAACTATAACCCTTAACCGGAAAAAAAAACTTCCGGATAGCTTCAGATTTATCACCTTTCTTCTATTTGCTTCTTCTCGTCTTCATCACCCACACCAGATTCAGCACCAACCTCTTCATAATCCTTTTCCAGAGCAGCAAGATCCTCATGAGCTTTAGAAAATTCACCTTCTTCCATACCCTCACCCACAGACCAAGGAACCAAAGCACGTTCGACAGACCTGAGATCAAATTTGTGATCTAATGCGACTAAACACCTCAGCTACATTAGTAGAGTTTGAAATCATGCAAACAACTCTCGGGACCTTAGCGAGGTCACCCTCAGGAACAACAGAGGGTGCTTGGTAGTTAATACCACACTTGAAACCAGTAGGGCACCAATCAACAAACTCAATGGTCCTCTTTGTTTCGATGGTTCCAACAACAGCATTCACATCTTTGGGAGCAACTTCACCAAGGTACATCAGATGACAAGCCCTGAATTTTCCATGGTGAGGATCACATTTGGCCATCATGGAGGATGGCTCAAAAGCAGTGTTGGTAATTTCAGTAACTGAAAGCTGATGGGGCGAAGACGCGATATGTGTCTAGCGGTATCTGAACTGCAAGCGCACAGCCTATCGAAGTAATATAAAAGATTGTCGAACCCACAGGGACTTTGTAATCACTCTAGTGCTAGAAGGTCTGCTAGTTTAGCTAAGGTGGATATTTGTCACGATTATGGTTTTAAGGATTAAAAACGGGAATTAAATTTAGTTTAAGGAAATAATGAGAAGGCGGTCGGTATGTAATTATATTAACCTATGCGTGTCAATCTAACCTAAGCTTATAAAGATGGTTCACTTAAATGATTCTGTAGAGATTACCAGTTTAAAAACCCTCGACTCACACTCTCGTGGTCTTATCTCAGATCTTACTCCTAAAGCCCTATGCCTGCTCTCGCTAGCCCATAAGTGTTTAGAAAATAATTTTTGAAAACTTAATAAGTCTAATTCATTTTAAAGCGCTCTCGCTGTATTTAAATCAAATGTCTAGCTTTAGCTATCCGGTTAAAATCTCACACTCTCGTGGTCTCGACCTAACCTATTTCACTTTTCTTACTCTCGTAACAAAAAGATTAATTTTAATTATAAAAAGCCACAGCCAGAATATAAGTTCTTAATTATTTTTAGCTTAGATTCGATTTAACCGTTTTGGTTTGGTTTATTACATACCGACTAATTAATTTAGCTACTCATTTTTATTATACCAACAGACAGATGCAGAAATAAATAAATAGATATTAAAGCATACATTATATAATAATAATAATATCTTAACATAAATAAATAAATGAATTCAATATAAATTGCAAAAAATAAAAACCTGGATAAATTATTTCTTAAACTCCTTCTTCCACAGATTGGCAAGCTCGGAGTGTCGGAATCGGAATCGAAATACAATGACAAATTCGGAGGCTAAAAAGAAATTAATTGAAATAATAATTTCCTAATGTTGGAAATTGTTATTGAATTGGGTTGGAAATAGAAAGCAGAAAAATACAGCAAGAACAAAGCTGGAAAAAAATAAAAAGGTTCAAGAAAAAATACGGCAGAGCTTCCGCGAAAAAATCAATAAAATACTCCATCCTTTTTAATTTGCATCTTAGGTATTTATAGCAGTGGAAATTGGCAGTTGAATTGGTAAGCGTGGGCTTCGTTCCGTAATGAGAAAATCCAGCAAAAAAGTAGCGTACTGGGTTGCTTCAGTTGAGGAAAAATAGGAGTCGTCAAAGACTCGTTGCACGTCTTCATGAATAACTTCAAATAAATTAAACACACTTTCCTTGTCACGTTCGTGACATGGGCATAACAGTCAGATTCTTCAATTCAAGCGCGTCACGATCGTGATAAGGTTGTGACGATCGTGAGACCTCAAAGTAGCGTGTCACGGTCGTGAGGAAGTTGTGACGACCGTGAGTGCAACAAAAAATGCAGACTTAGCAGAATTGTTATCTTCATCTTCTTTTCATGCTAGATTTGGTTCATTTGATCTTTTTCTCATAGTTTGGCTCTAGACATGTTATACCTGCAATGTGACATAAAAAACTCGAACAATCGGGAGTTAATAGGATCAATGTGAGATAAAACGGACTTAAAACGTAGTAATAAAGTGATACGATTTCTCGTTATCAAAGTCCCCCAAACTTAAACCTTTGCTTGTCCTCAAGCAAATAGTCGATTGAAAAATGATCGGATAATTTTTTCATCAGACACATACACATAACAAACCGTACGAGAAATCATTTAGTTAGATAAACCGGTACTAGAATAGAACACTAATGATACACTAATGACACAAGAAACAAGCTAAGTCGTTGACTTCCCATTAAACGAAACATTCGGTAATTGCGTTATGATTCTACCTAGAGTCCTTCGTTCTTATTTCACCCGGTTTCGTTCTAGCGCAATCACATTAAGCCCTTTGCCTTAGCACGCACGTAGTGGAGTAGCCGGTTAGTTACTTTGATCCTTTATAAGCACGGGGTCTGGTACACGAATGTGGCAACCCCTTACATATTATCCAGATTGGAGGTTGCAGGGGATCGAGTCGTAGCACGCCCTACCAAGTTCAGAACCAGGTGCCTCTGAACCAACCAGCAATGGACTCCTTCTTATATTTCTCATTTCTTATATGCGACAATGTACTTTGGTGCAATTTCCTTTTTTATGGCATCGAGACATGAAGGATCGTTTATAGATTAGGCATCAAACACTTATGTTCATCGGCTCCCCACGTGGTTTGTGTTCAGACGGTGCTGACTGCTAGTATAAACTACTAGGGGTTACTTTAGAACTGGGACTTAAGGTGTAGTCGTAATAATTATCGAAATGGAATGCTTAAGTAGGGAGTCTAAGGTGTCAAGACTGTATTGATCTTGTTGGATCTTTCTCAGCTTCCTAACTACGATTTCATAGGTAAGTCGAGTAATGCGAAGATAAAGCAAAAAAAAAATTTCGGTATGGCTAAATAAAGCGGGGAAGAATTGAAACTGAAGAAATAGCATAAATATTACTTTGTTTAATTGAAAATGCGGAAAGGGAAATACAATGAAATGGAAAATGCAGAAAGGGAAAGGTACCTCTCCCACACTATATCAGACATTGTCCTCAATGTTGTGATATAATAGTGGGGAAATACATTACAAAAAAAAATGCAAAAACAAAAAATAATCTAATGCTGCTGACGACCACGGCCTCGGCTTCTGGTGCGGGAGTGTCTGGTAGGAGTGGCTTCCTCATCAGAACCAGTGGTGGTGAGAGCGGTGACATCTATATGCAAAGCTTCCAACTCGCTGAAAATCTCTCCTAGCTTTTCATCTGTTGTCCTCTGGTTACTGACAACAGTTGCAAGGAGTGCATCGTATTGCTCTTTCTGCCTACGCTCAAGTGCGACATTCATCTGATTCTGCTGATGAATGGCATGGAGGATTTCTTCAAGGGTGATGTCAGCTGAAGGTGGCTGCCTGGTGGAGGACTCAGGGATGTCCTGAACTGGCTCAGCAGCATCCATCGCATCCTGCATCTCGTCCACAGGTGCATCAGGCTGCTCGTCAATAATCGGAACATGGCCTGCGACATCTGGCAATCCAAATAGCCAATTGGCTCTGTTTGAGGGATCAATGCGGTTCCTGCAAGGCAAAGTGATATGATGATAGATGGTGCCTTGGATCACAGGGTTGAACCTACCATCCTCTCGCTGAGAGATCATATGAGCTGATTTGCAGTAGTTCAAGGTAAGCAACTCCGGTGCTCTATGAGGCAGATGAGTGAGGTGGTCACCAAGCTCCAGCTGTATGGCAAGGGTAGTGACAATCCCACCAATTTAGAAGGGAGTGGCGCCTCTATGTGCTATAGACTGAATGTGGGCCAAAAGGAACAGAGCGACATTGATGCGTTCTTCATTCAAGGCACAATGCAAGAATAAGAGCTCTTTGGAATTGAGCTTGTGGTTGCTCTCTCTTGCAAAGATTACGTTGCATATGATACGATGGAAATACCGTATTGCTGGATTATGGATATGAGTGGCATTCAGACTCTGGTAGGCGGAAGCACGGCTGTTTGTGATGTTGTTCCACAAAGTGAAAGCTGCTTCATTAAAGTTGTCGGGCATGCGGAGGTGAGCACCGTCGCCGTGACTGAAGCCTAACAGTTCAGCGACTCTGGTTTGAGTGATTTGGAACTCTCTTCCAAGCATTCAGAATTTTGCAATGCCGGTGAGTTGACTCGTTGATCCGGGTGGTGTGATATATTGAAACGAACTTAGAAACTCCAAGGTGAGGTTTTCAAATGTCGGTTGCGGTTGACTGCATAAGTCCCACAAGCCAACATGCTCAAGCAGTAGCTTCACTCCATCGAGCAATCCTAACTCCCTCAAGCAATCGAGGTCGACGTACCGAGTAGGTTGGATACCTCGGGTTTGAAACCTTACAAACTTCTCTCTCTGTGCTTCTCCTTGTTCTCCATCTCTAAACTGAATATTTTCCATTGCATGCAAATGAGGTTTATGTGAGATAGGTGTTTGAGGTTTGGTGAGAAAATGTGAAGAAATTGATCGGATTATAATGGAATGAAGTGAATGTGTGGAGTTGGGGTTAAATGAGAAGGTTGAACGGATTAATGGAATTGATTTGAGGGTAATGGGTGGTTACGGGAGAAGAAGAGGTAATGGGAGGTTAGAGTTTTGTGAAAATATAAGTGGGGTTTGCGAAGAAGAACGACCTCTGTAACTTCAGAGTTCGTGAATTAGGGTTGTCACGGTCGTGAGGGGGGTCTTACGGTCGTGACGCGCTAAATAGCTCGTTACGATCGTGAGGGGGTGGTGACGACCGTGATGATCACAAAATATGGAATTTTCATAGAATGGATTACCTCAGTTCAGTTCAATTGTAATTCTTATCACTTTCAATATTTAATTCCAACATAACACATAACAGTGGATCAATATATATATAAGCAGTGGATTTCATCACACGAAAATTCACAAAATATCCAGCAATTCAAAGGTATCAGTAAATAATGAAAAGCGTGTTAATTGATTAAATTGGAAAATTGCATAAATTGAAGTACTTTGCTTTTGACATAATAGAAAGAAATTTTACAGTGATAAAAATAAACTACGAAATGTTGCAAAATGTCAAAACTAACTAGAAACAAAAGCAAAAAGTAAGATAAATTAAATTACTACAGCATTATCAAAGTTGCTTCTTCAAATCTTCAAGTGCGGAGTTTATATGATAGAATTGTTCACAAGTTATGTCAGTTAAACCTATAACGTCCAATCACATGCTTTTAACTTCATCTTTAACAACATTAATATCAGCTTGGTAAACTTCAAGAGTGTTCAGAATTTTCTTTAAGCTGTCAGCATATCCTACTTGATTTATTTCAGGGATTTCAATAACTTCATCAGTGTGGTCGATGTCATGGTAACCAGGAGGTGTCTCAGGGTCACTTTCTACATCAGTCATTATGTCATCCCTAATTTGGTAGGATTATGGTGTTTCAGGTGTTGATGGATAGTCAGGAGGGGTAAGCTCATAAAGCCAATTATCTCTATTGTGAACACTGACTTTAGCATGGTTCGGTAATGTGAACAGGTTTACGGTTTCATTTCTAATTAGGTACTCGTACGGTGGTTGTCCTAAGTTTCTTATAATTTGACGGTTAAAGCAGAAGTTCAGATTCATAGGGCGGACAGTACCTAAACGGTTGCACTTGTGTAATTGGTATCTAAGTCCGAGGGCATCAGCAATCATGGTGACCAAGCCTCCTACCAATATTGGTAGATCAGGTTCCTCTTGGATGCGGGTAAAGGTTTGCATCATGAATGGTACAGCATTAACGGGTTTTCCATCGGTCAAACAGGACATTATGAATATCTCATCTTTAGATACTCCAGTGAGGTTCTCTTCCTTTCCAAAGAAGGTGTGGGCAAGGATCTTATGAAAATAGCGGATAACAGGGTTGTGTATTTCATCATTGTTCATGTTATCCGGCTCAGGGTGGTAATTTCCGGTTAAGGTTCCCCAAAAGAAGTCTAGCTCAATATCCATTAATTCTACCTGGGTGGTAGTAAAGGCAAAAGGTCCACTAGGGAATCCTAGTAGGTCAGCTAGTTCCTTATGGTTAAAGTCATATTCGATACCGAATAGTCGGAAACTAATAAATCCTTTCCTTAATCCAAATTCGCGCTCGGGTAAGTAAACTAAGGAGCTTAAAAACTCAAGGGTGAGCTCGCGGTAAGTTACAAACTTATGTTTTATGAGAGCATTCTCCCATCCAAGTTAGTTAAACAGGTATAGGATGCTATCATGTATGCCTAAAGTTTCCATAGTCTGTTCATCATAGTACAGAGTCAAATCCATTTGTCTCTATGATAATTCCTCAAATTTCATTCTTTGGTTTCTACCTCTAAATTTGGTTTCCATAAAGTTTCTTGGTTGGTTAGCCATAGTTAGTGTTAAAGTGGAGGAAACAAATCAGGGGGAAAAGGAAAGGTAGAAAAGACTTTAGAAAATCTGTAGCAAAGTAAATTTAAAAGTGATTTAGAAAATGAAAATTAAAATAAAGAAAATAAGAAAATAAATGCATAAATAAAGTCAATAATAATAATAATGAAATAAAACAATAAAATGATAAAATGGGTTGCCTCCCACTAAGCACTGTTTTTATCGTCATAAGCCTGACGTAATGCTTAGGCGTAGATTAATCAGGGAAGTTAGTGGACAACTCTAAAAGCTTTAAACTATTCGCATAATCTCTATTTTCAATATTATGGTAATGTTTTAATCGTTGTCTGTTTACTGTGAACGGTTCACTATTCCTACCCTTAATTTCTATTGCTCCGCTCGGGAACACTCTAGTTATTTCAAAGGGTCCTGACCATCTAGATTTTAGTTTTCCAGGAAAGAGCCTAAGTCTTGAATTAAAGAGGAGTACAACGTCTCCCACACTAAATTCTTTCCTAGATAGGCGTTTATCGTGCCATTGCTTGGTTCTTTCTTTATATATCTTAGCATTCTCATAAGCGTCTAACCTTAATTCTTCTAATTCATTAATGTCGAGGATTCGTTTTTCTCCAGCAGCATTGTAGTTTATATTGAGTGTTTTAATCGCCCAATATGCTTTGTGTTCTAGTTCTACCGGGAGATGACAAGTTTTCCCATACACTAGTTTGAAAGGTGTAGTTCATATGGGTGTCTTGTAGGCTGTCCTATAAGCCCATAAAGCTTCATTAAGTTTAGATGACCAATCTTTCCTAGATATGGCGATAGTCTTTTCTAAAATTTGTTTTATTTCTCTGTTCGAGACTTTGACCTGTCCACTTGTTTGTGGATGATATGGTGTTGCTACACGATGTATGACTCCATACTTAGATAGTAATTTGTCAAATATTTTCGAAATGAAATGCGAGCCACCGTCACTAATGATAAGTCTAGGCACACCAAATCTTGGAAAGATTACATTCTTGAAAAGCTTAATTACTACTTGTGTGTCATTTGTAGGAGAAGCTATAGCCTCAATCCATTTTGAAACATAATCAACAGCTACGAGTATGTACTTATTACCGAAGGATGATGGGAATGGTCCCATGAAATCTATTCCCCAGACGTCAAAGACTTTTACTTCTAATATTCCTCTTTGAGGCATTTCATCTCTTCTTGAAATATTACCGGTGTGTTGACACCGATCGCAATTTATAACAGCGATGTGGACATCTTTCCATAGATTAGGACAAAATAGGTCGGCTTGTAAGATTTTTGCACAAGTCTTGGAAGTGCTTGCATGTCCACCATAAGGAGATGAATGATAATGAACGATGACATCTTCTATTTCTTCTTCGGGAATACATCGACGAAAGATTCCGTCAGGCCCTCTTTTAAACAATAATGGTTCGTCCCAATAGTAATGCTTGAGATTGTGGAAGAATTTCTTTTTCTGCTGATAGGTTAAGTCAGGTGGAAGGGCTCCTGCAGCTAAGTAGTTGACAATGTCAGCGTACCATGGAAGTCCTACGGTTGTTTGGATTGTTTCCACGATTTTTGGTCCAACTATGTCTAACTTAACTGGGTCGCTTCCTATTTGTGCTATCAACTGTTCATACGGAAAATCATCGTTAATCGGCACTTGTTCGGGTTTAATACCTTCTATTCTAGATAAATGGTCTGCTACGATGTTTTCAGTACCTTTCTTATCTTTGATTTCGAGATCAAACTCTTGTAAGAGTAAAATCCATCTCAAGAGTCTTGGTTTAGCATCTTTCTTGGTTAATAGATATCTGATAGCAGCGTGGTCTGTGTAGATGATTATTTTTGCTCCTACTAGGTAGGAACGGAATTTATCAAGCGCGAAGACAACTGCTAACAATTCTTTTTCAATAGTGGTGTAGTTCATCTGAGCAGAATCTAAGGTTCTACTGGCATAGTAAATTGCGTGAAGTTTCTTGTCCTTCCTTTGTCCTAGAACTGCGCCTACAGCATAGTCACTCGCATCGCACATGATTTCGAAAGGTAATCTCCAGTCAGGTGGTTGCATGATTGGTGCGGTGATGAGGGCTGTTTTTAAAGTTTCGAATGCTTTAAGACAATCTTTATTGAATATGAACTCAACGTCTTTCATTAATAAACCGGTAAGAGGTTTAGTGATTTTCGAGAAATCTTTGATGAATCGTCGGTAGAAACCGACGTGTCCTAAAAAGCTTCGTATTTCTCGAACGGTCTTAGGGGGTTGAAGATCTTTTATGACTTCTATCTTAGCTTTATCAACTTCAATTCCCTTATCAGATATAACGTGTCCTAGTACGATTCCTTCCCTGACCATAAAATGGCATTTCTCCCAGTTAAGCACGAGGTTTACTTTTACACATCTTTCTAATACTATTTCTAAATTCGATAGACATCCTTCAAAACTTTGCCCGCATACAGAGAAGTCGTCCATGAACACTTCCATGATGTTATCTATGAAATCTGCGAAGATTGACATCATACATCTTTGAAAGGTTGCAGGAGCGTTGCATAATCCAAAGGGCATTCGTCTATAAGCGAACGTTCCATAAGGGCATGTGAATGTAGTCTTCTCTTGATCATCTGGGTGAATCAGGATTTGTAAAAATCCTGAGTAACCATCTAGATAACAGAAGTACGAGTGTTTGGCTAATCGTTCTAACATTTGATCTATAAAAGGTAGTGGGAAATGATCTTTTCGAGTGGCTTTGTTTAGTTTACGATAATCGATGCACACTCTATGTCCGGTCACTACTCTTTGTGATATCGATTCGCCTTTAGCGTTTTTCACAACAGTGATACCTCCTTTCTTTGGTACTACATGTACTGGACTAACCCATTGACTATCAGAGATTGGATATATTATTCCAGCGTCTAGTAGTTTCTTAACTTCTTCTTTTACTACAGTGCTAAGGATTGGGTTAATTCTTCTTTGAGATTCTCTGGAGGTTTTACAATCTTCTTCTAGCATAATACGATGCATACAGATTGAAGGACATATTCCTTTGAGATCATATATGTTATATCCTAATGCAGTTGGGTATTTCTTTAAGACATCTAAAAGTTTCTTTGTTTCAATTGTTCCTAAACTGGAATTGATTATAACTGGTCGTGTACATTCAGTGTCTAGGAATTCGTATCTTAGGTTCTTAGGTAAGGTTTTTAACTCTAATGTAGGTTTATTCTTACTTGGCATGGGATCCGGTGTAAGTGCTAAACTTTCGCTTAGACTATCATCCTGATACGGTTCACGCCAATTGTCATCTTCGAAAATCGGAGGAATTTGAATTTTCATAATTTCAGAATAAGTAGTTTCTTTCATTTCCATCTCTCTTACACATTCGTCAATTACATCCAATAAATAGCATGTGTCCTCTATAGCTGGTGATTGTAAGAATTGTGTTAAAATAAATTAAACTTTCTCTTTACCTACTTCAAAGGTTAGCTTTCCTTTCTTTACGTCTATAATAGCTCCGGCGGTAGCTAAGAATGGTCTTCCTAGTATGATAGGTGTAGTGGAGTCTTCAGAGATGTCCATGATTATGAAATCAGTAGGAATGTAGAATTGTCCTATACGTACTGAGACATTTTCTAGTATGCCTACAGGATATTTAATAGAGCGGTCGACTAGTTGAACAGACATTTTAGTTGGTCTTAGGTCTCCCATGTCTAGCCTTTTGCAAATTGTTAAGGGCATAACACTGATACTGGCTCCTAAATCGCATAGAGCTTTGTCAATGACGAATTTTCCAATTACACAGGGTATAGAGAAACTACCTGGATCTTTTAACTTAGGAGGCATATTGTTTTGAATTATTGCGCTACACTCAGCAGTAAGTGTAACGGTTCCGTTATCCTCTATCTTCTTCTTATTGGATAAGATTTCCTTTAGAAATTTAGCATACGAGGGCATTTGAGTGATAGCTTCTGTAAACGGAATAGTAATATTCAACTGTTTCAGAAGTTCAACAAATTTCTTAAACTGGCCCATCGTCTTGGAATTGGTTAATCTCTGAGGGTACGAAATTGGTGGTTTATAAGGTGGTGGAGGCACATAAGGCTTTTCTTTCTCCATTGCATCTTGATTATTATCTTCCTTTTCTTCTGGTTCATTCTCCTTTTCAGTCGGCTTATCTTGCTTTTGGTATATGGTTGGATTGTCAAGTCTTGGATCGGCAGGTCCGTCAAGTTCCTTGCCACTTCTTAGTATCACAGCATTGGCCTGTCCTTTTGGATTAGGTTGGGGTTGTCCAGGAAATACTCCAGCTGGTGCTGCGGTAGGTGCCTGTTGTTGAGCTACTTGTGAAATCTGAGTTTCAAGCATTTTGTTATGTGTAGCTAACGCATCTACCTTGCTCACTAATTGCTTAATCTGCTCACCAGTGTGTATGTTTTGATTTAAAAATTCCTTGTTTGTCTGAGATTGGGTAGCTATGAAGTTCTCCATCATTAACTCAAGGTTTGATTTTCTAGGAACATTAGGAGCAGTCTTTTGATATCCTGGTGGTGTAGCTGGTGCTTGACCTGGTGCGTATAAAGCATTGTTATTCTTATAAGAGAAGTTCAGATGATTCTTCCAACCTGGGTTGTATGTGTTCGAGTACGGGTTTCCTTGAGCATAATTCACTTGATCTGTGGGAATTCCTACTAATAGTTGACAATCAGGGACAGCATGTCCTGGAACTCCACATAACTCACAGTTAGGTGTTACCGCAGCCACGGTGGTTGTTGGTGTTATGGCCAAGTTGTCGATCTTTTGGTTAAGTTGGTCAAACTTTGCATTGACTTGGTCCATACTACTCACTTCGTACATACCTCCTTTTGTTGGTTTCTCAGTTGCGACTCTCTCGCTTCCCCATTGATAATGATTTTGAGCCATACTCTCGATAAGTGCATAAGCATCATTATATTCTTTGTCCATTAGTGTGCCGCCTGCGGCAGCGTCAATCGTCATTCTTGTGTTGTACAAGAGTCCATTGTAGAAAGTATGGATGACCATCCATTCTACTAATCCGTGATGTGGACAAAGTCTCAGCATATCTTTGTAGCGTTCCCAAGCTTCGAAAAGTGACTCGTTTTCCTTTTGCTTAAATCCGTTGATTTGAGCTCTTAGCATAGCTGTCTTGCTAGGTGGGAAATATCTTGTCAAGAAGACTCTCTTTAGTTCCTCCCACGTAGTTACTGAATTTGAGGGTAGAGATTGAAGCCAGGCTCTCGCTCTGTCTCGAAGTGAGAAAGGAAAAATGCGTAATCTAATAGCTTCTTGGCTAACTCCATTAGCTTTTACAGTATCTGCGTACTGCACAAATATCGAAAGATGAAGGTTCGGATCCTCGGTAGGATTTCCGGCGAATTGGTTTTGTTGCACGGTTGATATCAGCGAAGGTTTCAATTCGAAATCGTTTCGGTTGATAGCTGGTGCAGCAATGCTGGAATGCGACTCAGCTTGTGAAGGACTAGAGTAATAATTTAGTGGATGATTTGGTTCTTCAGCCATCTCTGTGTCCTTCGGTGTTCCAACTGGTTTAGGTGGATCAACTTGAAGATCTGGAATGTTGTATTTTCGTTGGTATTCGAATATTCGTCTTCTTAAATGTAAGAAGCGTTCTAATTCTTGGACTGGAGGTTGCAAGTCTTCGCCTTGAGAGCGAGTACTTGGCATACACTCGGTAAATTAGATTAGGAAAAATAAGTTGTTACCTTAGTCTAGACAGTGCTACTCTAATAGTGCACTAGTGACTAAATCAAGGTCCCCGACAACGGCGCCAAAAACTTGATGGGGCGAAGACGCGATATGTGTCTAGCGGTATCTGAACTGCAAGCGCACAGCCTATCGAAGTAATATAAAAGATTGTCGAACCCACAGGGACTTTGTAATCACTCTAGTGCTAGAAGGTCTGCTAGTTTAGCTAAGGTGGATATTTGTCACGATTATGGTTTTAAGGATTAAAAACGGGAATTAAATTTAGTTTAAGGAAATAATGAGAAGGCGGTCGGTATGTAATTATATTAACCTATGCGGGTCAATCTAACCTAAGCTTATAAAGATGGTTCACTTAAATGATTCTGTAGAGATTACCAGTTTAAAAACCCTCGACTCACACTCTCGTGGTCTTATCTTAGATCTTACTCCTAAAGCCCTATGCCTGCTCTCGCTAGCCCATAAGTGTTTAGAAAATAATTTTTGAAAACTTAATAAGTCTAATTCATTTTAAAGCGCTCTCGTTGTATTTAAATCAAATGCCTAGCTTTAGCTATCCGGTTAAAATCTCACACTCTCGTGGTCTTGACCTAACCTATTTCACTTTTCTTACTCTCGTAACAAAAAGATTAATTTTAATTATAAAAAGCCACAGCCAGAATATAAGTTCTTAATTATTTTTAGCTTAGATTCGATTTAACCGTTTTGGTTTGGTTTATTACATACCGACTAATTAATTTAGCTACTCATTTTTATTATACCAACAGACAGATGCAGAAATAAATAAATAGATATTAAAGCATACATTATATAATAATAATAATATCTTAACATAAATAAATAAATGAATTCAATATAAATTGCAAAAAATAAAAACCTGGATAAATTATTTCTTAAACTCCTTCTTCCACAGATTGGCAAGCTCGGAGTGTTGGAATCAGAGTCGAAATACAATGACAAATTCGGAGGCTAAAAAGAAATTAATTGAAATAACAATTTCCTAATGTTGGAAATTGTTATTGAATTGGGTTGGAAATAGAAAGCAGAAAAATACAGCAAGAACAAAGCTGGAAAAAAATAAAAGGGTTCAAGAAAAAATACGGCAGAGCTTCCGCGAAAAAATCAATAAAATACTCCGTCCTTTTTAATTTGCATCTTAGGTATTTATAGCAGTGGAAATTGGCAGTGGAAATTGGTAAGTGTGGGCTTCGTTCCGTAATGAAAAAATCCAGCAAAAAAGTAGCGTACTGGGTTGCTTCAGTTGAGGAAAAATAGGAGTTGTCAAAGACTCGTTGCACATCTTCATGAATAACTTCAAATAAATTAAACACACTTTCCTTGTCACGTTCGTGACATGGGCGTAACAGTCAGATTCTTCAATTCAAGCGCGTCACGATCGTGACAAGGTTGTGACGATCGTGAGACCTCAAAGTAGCGTGTCACGGTCGTGAGGAAGTTGTGACGACCGTGAGTGCAACAAAAAATGCAGACTTAGCAGAATTGTTCTCTTCATCTTCTTTTCATGCTAGATTTGGTTCATTTGATCTTTTTCTCATAGTTTGGCTCTAGACATGTTATACCTGCAATGTGACATAAAAAACTCGAACAATCGGGAGTTAATAGGATCAATGTGCGATAAAACGGACTTAAAACGTAGTAATAAAGTGATACGATTTCTCGTTATCAAAAGCTGCTCATGTTAAGCCTTTTCAGCTGAGATAACCTGCATCATGTAAATACATTCAACGAAAATCAAAACTAACTTCCAAAAAGAAAAATCAGTTACATTCACAACAAACCTTCAACAGAAAACCTTCAATCACAAAATTCATCAAATCTCTGATAAACACCTCTCTTCATCAACTCTTCATTTTCCCGCACCATCATCAAAGTCACGATTCATCATTTAATCTCAAACAAACTCAAACTCAGAAAATCTTTAATCTCCAATCAACTTCCAATCTCCACCATTCATTAACTTTAAGCCTGCATTTCCATAACAACCAAAAGCCAGTGAACACTCAAAGATGGAAAACAGGGGATTATAACTCAAAACAGAATAAAAAACGAGCTATAACTGAATTCTAACAAACTTTATAACTGAAATCACAACAAATTTTTACCTGGAAGATTCTAGAACCATCCTCAAGCCATCTTCTATAAGAACAAAATCCCCTCCTTCACCGAAAACTTCTCCAATCTTTCCCAATCATTTTTCAATCTTCTTCTTACACCACAATCCTCTTCAACCATTTTTTTCTCTTCTCCAATCCAATCCTTCAACCATTTCTCTCCTTCACCTTCAATCAGTTCCTGGGCCATTCTTCTTCTCCCACACAACTCTAATTCTTCAGCCTCATCAATCTCAATCTCCCTCACATTCTCTTCTGCCTCCATAGCTTCATCCATTACAAACAATTCTTCTCCTTCATTCTTCTTCAGCTCAGATTTTGTTCTTCAAAAAAGAAAAACAACAATCTTCTTCTTTATATCTTCTCCCTCGATCCGCATCTCTCTCCTTCTGCCATAACCTCTTCAAATCCAAAGGACTCTCAACATCAAGATTACTGCTATTTTAATAGCCAACACAAAAAAAAATCGAATCAAAAGCGATTCGAACTCATACAAGAAACAGAGGAAGAATAACCAATTCGGAACCACAAGCAAGAGCAGAGAAAGATAAGGTGAAAGCAGTAGGCATACCTGGACAGAATTTCGAGCCGTTCATCTCGGTGATATCGATGCATCCACGGTTGAATCTTCGTTGGGAAGACGACTTGAGTCGTCATTAATCTCACAGCTAGCGAAAACGACATCAACGTGAAAGCTCCAATTCAAGGTACATGTTCGTGTTGTGTATGAATTTGTTGACGAGTTAGGTTCGATAGTTTTTTTTTGTGGTTTGGTTTTGGATTGAGCGCGAACGAAGTTGTATTAGGGTAATTGATGAGATTTAACTTCGGATTTGGGGAGAAAGAGGATTAGGTCAAGACTAGGGTTCTGGAATGAAGATTGATTAGGTGGATGCTTGGTCCAGTTAGGAGAGGCTGAAGATGACGGCGGTGAGGGAAAGGAAGAGCAAGTGGAGAAGAGAAAAAGGTGAAGCGGCGGAGGAAGGAGACCTAGGGTTTCTGTGTTGGCTCGTCCGACCCTTTTGAGTTCCAAGTTCTGTGTTGCTAATTGTGATTATATTTAATTATTCATGGAATCATAAGATTGTTTTTGGAATTAAAAGTAAATTAAGGGCATTAAAATTCAGTTTAATCATAATTAAGCACCGTTTGAGATTTTAATGAGATAAGATTAGAGTTTTTGGAGGTTCCCCAGCCACACCGGCGATGACACTTGTCACCGTCCGGTAGGCTCTTCTTTCTTCTGCTATTTGCACCACGTTTTAGGCCCATAGAGAAAATAATCTCAAAAGAATACTATCAGCACCTCCCTAGGCTTCCAGCGATTGGGCTTAAGTTATCTTTGCTATTCGGACCTCCCATCCTAAGCCCATCATGAAAAACAACTAAAAAAAACCACTTCCTGCACTCCCCTCATTCTTGTGTTTTGGGCTTAACCCATTCTCTATTTACACTCCCTTTTAGAGGCCCAATAGAAAAACAACCTAAAAATAATGCTTTCTGAACCCCCCTTCATTAGTTTCTTTAGGATTTCATTTTAGTTAATGTAGTTTCAAAATAAATCAAATAAAAATAGGAAAATGCTTAGGAAAATTCCCAAAAAAAATCAAGTAGGTCATTGATTCAATTTAGAAATGTTTGGCATTTTATTTTTCTGAATTTACATTATTTTTGAATTAATTCTGATTTTTTTCATGTAAGTAGTTTTTAGTGAATTTCCTTCAACTGTACATAAATTTGTCGATTTTGTTTTTAGTCTTCCAGTAACATTTTTGGTCCACTCTTTTTGCCATAGTTAGAGGACTCATATTAGTACTTAGCATAATTTTAGTAGATTTTTTAGGGCATTTCATCCCATGTTTTAGTAGCTTAATCCTTAGAAAATAATGGTTAATCCTTAGGTAGAATTAATTGATTTTTAGGTATAGCAAAATTTTTATTTTTTAGGATTCTTTTTAACACAATGTTATAAGTAGTTTTAGGACCCTATAGAATTAATACCATAATTTTTCCAGAACTTTTACTATTTTTAGGGTATTAATCTTTAGGCTTTGTTACATGTAAATTCCCATTAGTTTAGGTTAGAATATTAGGAGTTCATAAAAAATAGTTTTAATTAGATTTAATCTTAGGGTTTAATATGGATTTAGACTAGTTTAGTTTCTGATTTTTTTAGAATGAAAAGATTAGGTAATGCCCTTAGTTATAGGACTTAGGCTTATGATTCATACTAATTAGACTTAGAATAAATTTAGACTATTTTAGGTTTATGCCTTTAATTGTTTTGTTTGGAATTTTATTTCTTATATTCAATTTTTGTTGCTTTGTTATATTGATTGATATTTCACTTGTATAGGTTCCATTGGCTTTAGAATCAACTTATCTTCCTTAGGAAGTAAGTTGCATTCTAGTAGTTCTAAGTTCCTTTCTCCATTAAGTTTAGAAACCTCATTAACCATAGGATCTCATTTGTAAATAAACAAATAAACTTAGGGTTGTGTCTTAGTCCCCTTAGATTTTGTCCTTTTGCAATTTGAGTCCTTCTTTCTCATCTTCAAACAAAATCCAAAAACACTTAACAAATAAATGAAAGGATTCCTTGTGTATAGCCTTATTCCATGAGGCACTTGCACTCATTCCATCTTGGAGTGGTGTAAGCTTGTCTATCATGATGTACAAGTCTCATCAAGGAATTGTTTCATAAAACAAACAAATTCAAAACACTTCTCTTAAAAGACAAAAACAAATAACAAGCGACTTTCCTGCGGGAATTCTCTTCTCATCTCATTCACTCATAACGCGAACTCACGACGACTTGTCTCGCATGCAAGACGGTAAACGCACTCGTACCAGACGAGCCTGCAACACCTGAGCATAGAAATACGTAGTTCAAGCTATAAAAAGCACAAACAAATAGTTCCCGCCTTAGTTAGGCAAACTACGTCGACTCTGATCCTCATTATCCCGATGCGGTACGTAGGCAGCGGGGTAGGGCCCGTTCGAGCACATTCTTTATTTTCCCTACATTTTCCCCATTCTTTCTTTTTGTTCTCTTTTTCAACTCCTTTCTCATTTCTATTTTCATTCCAGTAGCAGTTTTATTCAGCAGTTTTATTTTCTCACCCTTTGAAACAAAACAAGCAAGCGTGGATCCCGTCGGGTACGGCAGACGATTTGGGGTGCTAGTACCTTCCCAGGTCGTAACTGACTCCCGAACCCCGACATTTGGTTCGCAGGACCTTGTCCTTTCCTTCTTCCTCAGGTTTGTGCAGCATTACCTTTCCCGTCTCTTCGGGATAAAAATGCCTGGCTGGCGACTCTACCTTTTCCGCGCCACTTTCGTGTTTGTACTAGGATGAAAATCCCGGGAGCGACAGCTGGCGACTCTGCTGGGGATCGAACCCAGAATCTCTAGTTTCCCTTGTAGAGTCAATCCTAGCGCCTGTTTAGTTTTGTTTCTTTGGGTGTTTATCTGTTTGTTGCTGTGAGCTTTAGTTTAGCTTTACTATTTCTATTTACAGTTTTTTACTTTACAGCTTTACTTTACCGTATTTATTTACTGCTTTCAGTATTTATTTTCCATGCATCATATTATACTGGACTGTCTGGCTGTGCTGGTTTTCATTTTTTCTGTGGGATGGGGTTACTGTGAGATGAGCTCGTAACCGGGGCTCGAGTGCACCCTAGGACTTATAGTGGTTCCACTTTGGCTTCATGGCATCTTGCTATGTTGGTAGTAGTGAGTTCCACACCTTGACTTGCGACCTTCTCGGGAATGTATTGATACCGAAATCTTTCTGGGTTAATACGCTACCTTGATAGTTATGTGCAGTCAGGGGACCGATCATTGAGAACCTTTGTGGAAACATACCTCTCCAGTGATGACAGTGGCAGACCACATTTGTTGGCAAACCCACTCGCATCCGAGGGCCCACTGGGAACTCGCATAGGATGGCTTGGTTCTCTCATAGGAATCCAGTCAAGGCAAACTGTTCGTATGACGGTAGTATTGTACCCTTCGGGATGAATGTACTATTGTTTCTCGATTCAGTGCTTGAAGTTGAGGACCTATGAGGGATGCTTGTTTTTTCGGACTCAGCTGAGACCTCCCTGAGTAGTACATAATGCCAAACCGATTCCCTGATTTGGTCATAAGCCATTTCTCGGAAATGGTGAACGTATTATTGCTATTCGACATCGAGATTTCGTGATGTTTGACCCGAGTAGCACACCTGTGAGATTGGGAGGGGTTTACAGGTTTGCAGGAACCCTAAAACTTCAACATACCCATGTACGCCAGCATACTTCAGTGATATGATCTTGTTCTGCTAGTTATGGATTCTGAAGTCATAAACTCCTGATCAAAGATACTTGTGATGATATTGTAGCCTTGCACAGACACTTGATTACCTGATTCACTACACAGACACATCACTGATCACATGCCTGTTGCATACATAACATCATGGAATTTTATCATACATGTTCGGTTATTTCCAAAGATCCCATGTTTGAACCATGTCATTATATGTTCCTATATCCAAACTGGAATCGAAGCAAGTGGATCCCTTGGAAATAATCGAACATGGCATTTGCATGCATCCTTACTCTCATTACAGGTGTCTGGGGACAAATTCTTATCCTGATTCGGTTACTCTTCAGAATGGCCAATTTGAATCACAATCATCAAGAGATGGACATGGAGCAATGCCGAGCAGAAATAGCTGAAATGAAAATCCGAATGGAACAACTCTCGGAGGACATGCAGACCTTGTGCCATGAACACATGCTATTGATAGAGAAAGTTTACCAACTGAAGAAACAAGATAACCAGACTAGGGAAGCCCCAAAGCTCCAAGAAGGGCACCATCTCCCTTTTATTGCTGCAGAAGTTGTTGGTCCTCCCAGTTCAGTGATTTTGTTCCAAGATCAGGAAGCGTTTCGTGGAAACTCTCCTCAACTTTGGGATCCTAAGCCTCTCAATTTGCATACACTTCCAGTTCATCAAAGGGAAGGTAAAGGCAAAAGCTGCAGACAAATGCCAAAGACGTCTGAAGCCAAGTTTGATTTGATTCCGGTGTCATATGCGCAGTTGCTTATTTGTTTGCTCGAACTTAATCTGGTTGAACTTGTCACCGTAACAGCCACACCCAAAAAGCTTCCTCCAGATTTTGACGCCAATGCCAGGTGTGTTTTCCATTCTGGGGCAGCTGGTCATCATGTGGAAAACTGTAAAAGGCTCAAACATCAAGTTCAAGAGCTCATTGATGTAAAGGTAATCGAGTTCGCACCGATCAGCGGGGATGTGTCAAAGGATTTCATATCACTAGGAGGAACTTCTCCTTTCCTTACCACAAGAATTATCCCCAATCAGGGGTGTGTGCCTCTGATTTGGGTCGTAAAGACATCGCGCCAGTCACCTTTACCCATTCACCGATCCGATATAAAGAAGAAAGTGCAGAAGAACTTTAGGTGTTCGAATTCATCTCAGCATCAGAACTATCAACAATAAGGGAGACTAAAGCTCAAGCAGGCTGAAGAAGTGTTTACTCCTAGTCAAGTGTGTAAACACCCCAAATTTGCCCTCACCCATTCACACCATGGCTTGTGATCTTTTCATATGCATAAGTTCAATCATAGCATCTCATACCACATTTTTGATTCACTGCATTGCTTCTAAGTCATCTGCATCTAGGGTTTGTGATTTGAGCTATCCCTGAGCCATTTGAGCCACTCCAAAGGTCTTCAATCACTTCAAAGGGGTCCATGTATGTTCAAGCATCATATTATATCCTCTCAAGGTCAAGGAAGTCAAAGAATCACAAGAACTGAGAATGGCATGGAAGCAGAGCCAAGTTTAACTGCACAGATGGCCTAGAATTAGGGTTTTGGTTTCAAAGGCCATAACTCCAATTTTTTTGGTCATTATTGTTTCTATTGGTCTCTATATGTTATAAGGATCATGCATATCAATTTCCATGAAGAAATTCCATGGGGAAGGCATCTAATCAAGAGTTGACTTCTTGAGCAAGTCAGTGCAAAATCAGGGCATCTGAGGCCCCCAATGATCCAACCAAAGGGTGTTCTTCATCATTTTGAATGTATATGATCTTTATTTGATCATAGAAGATGTTAGAAGTTCACAAAATTGAAGAATTTCAAGCCATTTGCAAAGTTGCTTTTTTGGGAAAATGACTTGTAATGAAAACTTGCCATTTTGGGAAAGTTTTTCAAACCTTTCTTTTTGATTAAAAAATGCTTCTAATGAGAAAACTTTGGTCATGAAAGTTGTAGAATGGATCATTCCCTTTTCAAAAAGTACAAGAACTCATTCTAATTCATTTTGGATCAAAAGATATGGCTTGTCAAAGTTGAGGAAAATCACATAATTTCAAGTTTTGCAACAAAGGCAAAGTTGCAAAACCTCTTGCCAAGGCAAATTGTAACTTCAAATGGACTTCTAACCTTTGAAGAAACATAAACCAATGCCTAAAGATCAAAATGCATCAAAGATTTGTCCATTTTCATGACTTATGCTTCAAGTAATGTCAAAAGGGCCAAAAGATCACAAAGTTGCAAAACATCTCACAAACCCTAATCCACTTGCTAATTGGCTTCAAAACTGATCCCATGGCTCTCCTCAATCCTTGCTGCGCAGGACACCCCTTTGTCCTTGGCCTACCATTGACCCATACCTCTCTTACACCTAGACTTGACTTTTTGCAAAAGGGGCCATACCAATCAAGCTAGGCCACACCAACTCCTCTGACCTATCCAAGTGTGATACATGTACCAAATGAGACTCAACACATAACACACACAAGCCTGATCTCTCTCATAAGCCATAGTTCACAAAAATCCTCCATATTGCATTTTCTATCGAATCCCTTAACTCAGCCATCCATTCCTCAAATTTCTTCCACCATCCATCTCACAACACTCCACTGATCATCCCTGGCCCATCAAAGCAGCCCAAAACCCCCTGAAACTCAAACACGATTTCTCTCCCTCTCTGAACAGAACTCCATCAATCTCACAAACCAGCCAAAATAAACCCCAAACAAGCTTTGCAAACACTTGAGGGAGGTCAGTAGAGGTGATTGGAAGCAAGGAACTGGTCAAAAAGCTCCTGGATTGAAAGCTTCAACTCAGGTAGCCACTGAAATTCATTTTTTCCAGAAGCTTTGTTTTAAGTTATTAAATGGTTAAGTTTGATCCCCTGAGTTCAATGAACTTTTTATTTTTGAAAATGATGAAGAAATGAGTGTGTATGGCTTGTCTGAAATTTCTGCCATTTTTGAACCTTGCTTCGAATCTTGTTAATGGTGAGAAATAAATTCCATTTGAGGGCAGGGATGAGTTTAGGGAGGTGAGAGGAAGTGATCTGGAGCTTTAGAGCTCCAGAAATGGCCTAGGGAGTGATTTGAGAAATTCTCAGGGGAGATGTGGCCGGAGAAGATGACCGGAGGTCATTTCCGGCCACCTAAAAGTGATTAAATGCTAATTAGGGTTAGGGCACCAGGTTTGAATGTAGGTCATTGGATGAGTGTTCCCGCGCGCATTTGAGTGGTCTGGATCTTGTGTTTAATTTTAATTATGTGATTAATATTTAATTAAGTCAGATTAAGGGAGTTTGAACCTGGGCCGTCCAGATGCGCGCCCAGTCAAACGTTCCAAGCCCAGAATGAATCTTGGCCCCTCCTTTGGCATACTTCTCCCATTTTAATTTTAATTTCATTTATTTTGTATTTTATTTATACGAATTATTAAAATTAGCAAAAATCATTTAAAAATTATGAAATTTTTTTTCAAAGATTTCATTATTTTTTAAAACCCAAAAATATTTTTATTTTTATTTTTTGCATAAAAAATCATTTTTAAATCATTTAAATGTTTGTTTTTAATTAGTTAATGGAAATTAATTAATTAAAAATGCATTTAGGTATTTAAAAATCACAAAAAAAATCAAATTGCATTTAGAAACATTTAGAAACATTGTAAAACTCTCAAACCAAATTTCTTTTTTGTTCTTGATGCCTTTTGATCATTTTCATTGGAATTAATTTCATTTTAAGGCAATATTTTGGTTCAAACTTTAAAAAATTCATTATGCCTCACCCTTAAGAGTTTGGCAATGATTCTTTTTGCATTGCATCCCACATAGCATGTAGTTTATAGGATAAAATTGGTTTGAATTGATCTTGCATTTTCATTTTGTTTTGCATTTTTCTTGATGAGGTACCCCAAAACCCTAGCCAATTTAGGAAATTCATAACTTGCACTAGGTTGAGAGTTGGATCCCCTCCTTTGGGAAGTGAGCTTGTATAGGTTTAGGGTATCTTTGATTGCATTTTCAATTTTTATATCATACCATATGATTCTGATTTTGAATTTTGCTTTGAGTGTTGATCATAAACCCTAATTTGTGCCTTCCTTTGCATCCATTTCTCATTTGCTTGCATCCAATTACTTGCCATGACATTTTGTGCATCCACATGATTCATGATACATCTTAGGACATATTAGAATCATGTTTGATCATTGCATCTTTCATTTGCCATGTTATATGTCTATTGCATTTCATAACTTTTCATGTACATTTATGGTTCAAAGCATGCTTCATATGCATCCATGTCCTTGTATGATCATTCTCATGTCTTACCTCATGTTTGTATCATCTCTTAGCATCATTAACATCATGTTTATGCTTCTGACTTTGGTTTACATCATGACATTGCATCTCATTTGCATTTCATTTCATTTCTTGAGCTAACTTTGCAGGTGGTAAGTTGTTTTGAGAAGTGAATTTGCCTTCACTTCTCACAATCTCTTCTTATCCCTCTTGCATTCATTGCTGCATTTTACCTTTGTATTAGAGTGAGCTTGCTCATTCATGTTCTTTCCCACTTTCTTTCTTCAAGCAACTTGTCTTCTTAAATGAAGCAAGTTGTCTTGCTTCTCTCTGCTTCTTGCTCCTTTCATCTGCTTCCTCCCTGGTGGTTTCTCTGAAGAACTTTTTGCAAGCCTCATAAACCCTAGGAATAACCAAGCATGATAATAATTAGGGTTTGTTTAGTCCCCCTTAGACTCTTTCCTTTGTGTCATCTTTGAGTCTTCTCTTCTCATCTCATAATCAAGGACTAAACCCTAAAGGTTTTAAGGCTTTGTGATTAAGCTTATGCCTGCATCCTTCTATTAGGATGGAGTGTATAACTTTAATCCTAAGTGTTAGACCCTTAATGTGTTTAAACCCTTTAATCAATCCATCTTAATAATCACTAAGACATCAAGCCTGTAACTTGGGCCTTGCATTAGGGTTCTAATTCTTCCTTAATTGGTTAAGAAGGACTAACCCTAGTGTTAATGGACAAGTCCCCCTCAAGTTGTCTTACCAACCATAAAACTCACTTCTTAATCTTATCATTAACTAAAATCCACTTTAATAAAGGCTTTGTTTTGTCATGAGGTTAATCCCTAATCATGGATTAAGTTGAGGTATCTTCTTCAGCTTAAATGTTCTCATCTATCATCCTTCTATTAGGATGGTGTAATGAGTCCATTAAATCCTTGATTATGGCTTAAACTCATTACTTAACACTAAACAAAAACAACAAAAACATCTAAGTAATCACAAGTAGGTTAATGATCTTAATCCTACATCATGATGATTAAATGTGAAGTGCTTACTTCATACTTAAGGTATTCTCATTACCCCTAATCAGAGGGAAGATGTGATGAGTCTACTAACCCTTTGGTTTAGGCTTAAGCTCATTAACTTATGACAAATCCAAAAGCAATAAAAGACTGAAAACACAAAAACAAACAATAATCGTCTCCTTCGGGATTCTTTTCTCATCATCTTCACTCACAAACGAGAACTCGCTTCTTCCGTCTAATGCAAGACAGTTTGCACCTGAGCCAGACAGGTCATACACTTGAGCATATGCAAGTAAGTAGTTCATCAGTCAATTTATCTTTCAGTCTCTTTGGATCGAACTACGGTGTTCTGACTTCCTCATTGCACGAGAGGATACGTAGGCATAACTTAACAAGTTATCGAACAAAAGTCTCTATATATTCCCCCTCCTTCCAGCTTTATTCTTTAAGCCTCATAGTATTGAGCATTTCATTCTTGTTCTCACACTGAAACTTCACTTATACACTTCACACTTCTTTTACATTGACACTTGTATTCTTTCCAGCTTTGATACACAAATAGCACTGACACTCCCCCTTTAAAACACAAATCTTTTAAGCGTGGATCCCGTCGAGTACGGCGGACAATCTGGGTGCTAATACCTTCCCAGGTTGTAACCAACCCCCTTTCTCAGTCTCTCTGGTTCGCAACCGTCTTGTCCATGTTTTCCTAGGTTTATGCAGCATTACCTTTCCTCCGGGATAAAAATTCCTAGATGGCGACTCTATTTCTTTCTCCTTTCGCCGACCGTTCGCGTCTGTACCCCTCTTGACCAGGTGTCATTTGGTGGGAGCGACAGCTTGGCGACTCTGCTGGGGACCCTTTCACTGTAACCAGGGCTTCTGGTTCTTTTTGTGGGTTCCTCCTAGCGCTTGTTTGATTTGTGTTTATTGGGGTGTTATGTGCTAATTGTGTTTTTGCTTTATTTGTTGCTTTATGTACATTATTGTTTATTGCTTTCTTTACAGTTTTATACATCATACTGTCATACTATCATTGCTGGATCTGTTCTTCTGTCTTGGTGGGTGGGGTTCTACTGAGAGTTTAAGGTCCTATACCTGAGACCTGAGTGACACTTAGGCTAGAGTGGTTCATGTTCTTTCCCATTCCATTTCGGTTTGGTGCGGGAATATGAAACACGGTTCAGATGTGGGTTTCTTCTTGAGAACTCTGTGCTACAGATTTCCTGTAGTGCTAGGGCTATCTGGGAAGCCTGCTAAGTCTGGATGACCTTTACTATGACCTTCAGAAACTGAGGTGAATTAAAGGAGGATCTTTTATGGTTATTGTAAACACTGTACCTCCGGGTTAGAAGTGTTTACACTTCTCATAACTGATCCAAGTCTGAGGGTCCTTGTTTTAGAACACCACCTGTGAGGGGGTTGGGCTGTTTACAGGTTTGCAGGTACCATTGGCCACATCATACCCTGTTACTATTTGGTTTAAGAGTACCTCACTTTGGACAGTTCTTGTGATTTAAACCATGGACATGTGACTCTTTATTTGAGTCCCCCTACCTTGGTTACTGGATTTCTAAACCTCCATCTGGACTTCTTGAACATACATGGACTTATATCAAGACAGTTGATCAGATCCAGCTTGATCACAAACCCTTGCATATCATCTGCATACTCATCATTTGCATCATTTAACATTTGTTTATTTGTTTTTCAGGGTATCCACATTATATTCTGGCTTGGTTTTGACCCCTTCATCTGCTTAGACCTCTGTTCATCAGTTACCTGCTTCAGCTACCTTCATCACCAGCATCAGCCTATCAGTGGCTCATCTCCAGTATTGATTTTGATCTTCATCAGCACTTGTCTTCAGCTCTTCATCAGCACTCATGGCTTCACCCAGGAAAAGCAACATTTCATATCACTTCTTTGAGCCTGTGTTGACTGGTATCAAGCAGGTCCAGTCACTTATCACTCCAGACCACATCCCATTATTCAGAGAGCAGTATGGAGGTACCTTTGATATGGTTATGGACCTGGATCCTTCTCAGAGGAGTATGATTCACACCTACTTACAGTTCTATGACCCTCCTCTGAGATGCTTCACTTTCCAAAACTTTCAGCTAGGACCTTTGCTGGAGGAGTTTTCATCGTTGATTGGAGTACCTGTCAGGGGTGGTGTCCCCTTCAACCCAGAGATGACTTCTCCCAGCAATGAAGAAGTGGCAAAAGCACTGTACCTAGAGCCTGCTTTGATTGAGCAAAACATGACAACAAAAGCTGGGATCCCTGGCTTACACTTAGATTTCTTGATTTCTCAGGCCATCCTGAAGGCCTCTTTGGGAGAATGGAGGGCAGTCTGTGCACTGTTAGCCCTCAGTATATATGGGGTTATACTATTTGCAGATGAGCCCAAATTTTATCAGCAAGAATGCCATTCATCTATTCCTTTTGAGGAACCCAGTACCCACATTGCTGGGAGATTACTATTATTCTATTCATCAAAGAAATGAGAAGAAAAGAGGGAAGTTGGTGAGATGTTGTGCTCCTCTGTTTCATACCTGGCTACTCAAACACTTACCTAAGACTGATGCCTTCCTGAATCCTCACCAACAGAAGAATTGGGCTAAGAGGCTCATTTCTTTGACTTCAGATGATATCAGATGGTGCACCCAGAGCACCAAAGGCAAGGACATAATCACTAGCTGTGGGCAGTACCCAAATGTGCCTCTAGTAGGAGTGAAGGGTTGCATCAACTACAATCCTTTGCTGTTTAAGAGACAATTGGGCTATGCTTTGGTCCACCCTCCTAGAGTGCAAGATTTAGCTGAAACCCTGTATTGTGAGATAAATCCTAATCTAGCTGTTGTCAGACAAGCACTGGGCTTGGGACAATATCCAGACCAAAGGGATGACTATTCTTGGGAGGTGCAATAATGTGGCTTCAGCTCAGTACTATGAATGGTCTCATGCTAGAGCTCAGATTTCTGGGATGCCTTTCACCATTGAAGACACACCTGGACCATCAACAGTATAGCCAGCAGCCACTGTCAGCCTGGAAGAATTTGAGAAGCTGAAGGAAAGGAATGAGAATCTGTCTCAAGCTCTGAAGAAGACCCTCTGGGAGAGGAGTGATGGTCGTCTGGACATTGAGAGGTTGGAGAAGCTTAGGGTGGAGCATCTGGCCAAGATTGAGAAAACAGAGGACTACATCAAGAAATCAAGAGTTGGGGAGCAAATATTGAAGAATGCCTGTAAGGAGGCCAAGCTTCAGAAATCTAGGACTGAACTCTATCTACAGGAAAGTCAGGCTAGGTGGGTCAGGATCACTGAAGCTCGTACTCAGGAAGATAAGAGAACTCAAGCCAGGATTGAGCAATTAGAGGCCATTGAAAAGAAGCAACAGGAAGCTCTGCTGGCTGCCCAAAAGGAGATTTCAGAGTTGAAGCTTAGGGCTGGTTTGAAGAGGTTAAAGGACCAAGATAGGCACAAGAAGTTGACCACTGCTATTGCCACTAGGAACCTCCTCATCAGGACCATTACAGAACATCCATCTGGTCCTGTAACTGAGGCACTTTTGAAGGAGGTTAAAGAGGATGAGTTTGGACTAGATGTTTGACTCTTTGATTGTTGTTATTTCCATTTGATGTACTTTTCTTTTGTGTTGTATGTTGACCCTTCAGGGGCATATGTTGTAACAACAGACTATGTATTATTCATCTTTTGTAATATATTTCAGTTTGTTTCCATTTGGGTTTTCTTTTCTCGAAGCAACATCAAAGCATCTTCCTCGAGGTCTGGAAAGGTCAAAACCAAGAGCCAAGCCGGATGCCTTGGAAAGCAAATAAGCATACTGCATTGCATGCTAACTTTTTGTTTTGTTTTGTAGGTTTTGTTTTTATTTTGTTTGTTTCTAACTCTGTTGTGGTTCAAGAAATATTGCTCGCAGAAGAGTGTTCCCTGTCAACCGTGCACACCGGTATCCTACTCGCAACAACCTTCCGGGTATTATCATGGAGCAAGTACAGCAGGACCTGACTGAGGTCAGAACCCAGATGGCTAACGAAAGAGTGGAGATGAGAAACCAAATGGCCCAATTCATGACAGTGATGACTGGCTTGGCTCAGAGCCAAGAGAGGTTAAGGGCATTGGTAGAAAGACAAACTCCCGAGGAACCTCATCCCGGAACTGGAGGAACTAGCAACAATGAGAGGGGTCAGCCTCATGTTAACCCACCTGTATTTGGACCACATCTAGATCCAGAAGTCAACATCCCGGGTAATGTGCAAGGAAATACTGTTGGGGGGAGGATCTTACAAGAAGACCCCCAAGAGGAGCAATTCACTGTTATGGGAGCTGGGGATGAAGTCTATGATAGGAGGTTTGATGAAATTGCTGAGAAATTGAGATCCTTGGAGTCTCAAAACTCCTTGGGTTTTGATGTAATGGATATGGGGTTAGTGGATGGGGTAAGGATTCCCCACAAGTTTAAACCCCCGTGCTTCGAGAAGTACAATGGAACTTCCTGTCCACGAACTCACCTACAATCCTTTCTGGGGAGACTTAAGGCATATACCATGGATGAAAAACTGTGGATGTTTTACTTTGAAGACAGTTTGACTGGGGCTTCCAGGGAGTGGTATTCACATTTAACCAGAGCTACTATCAGATGCTGGAAGGACCTAGCTGAGGCCTTCATCAGACAATACCAATACAATCTGGACATGGCTCCTAACAGGACCCTCCTAATGGGAATGTCTCAATCCTCCAGAGAAAGCTTCAGGGAATATGCCCAGAGGTGGAGACAGCTTGCTGCTGCTGTCCAGCCACCCATGTCGGAAAGAGAAATGGCCGACATGTTTATGAACACTCTGCAAGGAACATATATTGATAGGCTAGCTGCCTTTTCTTCCACCAGCTTCGCAGACGTAGTTATAGCTGGAGAAAGGATTGAAAGCCTTTTGAAAATGGGCAAAATTTCTGATAATGGTGCAAGCTCGTCCAGTAATCCCAAGAAGCCTTTTGTGGGACCTCGAAGGACCGGTGAGACAAATGCCATTCATGCCAGTAGAGGCAGATCTCAGTATGTCCACAGATCAGTAGCAGCTGTCACTATTCCAGCACCGATTCCTCAGCAACCAGCATATCAACAACAACAACAACAACCACATTATCAACAACAAGTTCAGTATCCGCCACAGAGAGCCTACAACAACAATAACAACAATCAACAGCAAAGACCCTTTCAATAAAGACCATCACAGGCAAATAGGGTGATTGATCCTATCCCTATGCCTTATGCTGCCTTATTGCCACAACTCCTGAAGCTTAACTTGGTTGAGTTAAGGACATTGGCACCACCAGATCCCTCCAATCTCCCTAAGAATTACGATGTCAACGCCAGGTGTGCTTTCCATTCCAATGCACCAGGCCACAATACTGAGAAATGCAGGGCATTGCAAATGAAAGTTCAAGATCTGGTGGATTCTAAAGCCCTCAACATCGCACCTCCTCCAAATGTCAACAGAAATCCTATGCCTAATCATGGTGGGCCGAGGATTAATGCCATCGAGGAAGACAAACCATCTACTCTGATCACCAGTGTTGCACAAATTCGAACACCTTTGGTCGAAATTAAAGCTCAGCTTCTAGAATGCCAGGTGTTCCCCGGGTGTGAACTCGGTTGTGGGTATTGCAACATTGCTGTCAACGGGTGCGATAATTTGAGAAGCGGTATAGATAGACTTATCAAGGATGGTATCCTTCAGATCTCAACAACGGCGCCTACAAATCCAGCAATTCCTTTGACAACAATTCCCGAGTCTCCTACAACAACAACAACAATCATTCCAACCGATTCATCAATATCATCAACAATGGCTTCATCCATCACTTCAACGAGTCAAGTTTCGACAACCATTTCTTCTACAACATCAGCATCCTTTTTATCAGCAGAATCTTCTACAACGCCAACAAAAATTAATGAAGATGTCTCAGCAGTCACCATTTAATATGATCCATCAGATGTTCCTGTCAGCAACAACTTTCAGCAACAAGCAGTGGCACCTCCTGCCAGATCACCAGTGACAATTTACTACAATCCGCACACCATTTCAAGAGGAAAGAGTGTGGTATTTGAAGAGCCAGCTGTCAAAGAAACTCAGAGGACGTCTTTTGAGCAAGATGTAGATGAGTTCATGAGAATCATAAAGAGAAGTGATTACAAAGTGGTGGATCAGCTTCACCAAACTCCCTCAAAAATCTCCATATTATCCCTGTTGATGTGTTCTGAAGCTCACAGGAATGCACTATTGAAGGTCCTGCACGCAGCATACGTGCCAGAGGAGATCACAATTAATCAGCTAGAAACCGTTGTGGCAAACGTCAATACCAGTCATGGACTGGGCTTTACCAATGCTGATTTAACGACTGAGGGACGTAACCACAACAAGGCTTTACATATCACCTTAGAATGCAAAGGTGCTGTTCTATCCCATGTACTGGTGGACACTGGGTCCTCACTCAATGTTCTACCAAAGAAAGCCTTAGTGAAGCTGGAATATGATGGTTTGGCACTGCGTCCAAGTAATTTGGTGGTGAGTGTCGCTCCCGAAGATTTGCATCCCGGTACAAGCGCGAACGGTCGGCGAAGGGAACAATGAGAACACACAGCCGTGAACTCACTGGAGATGAATAGAGTCGCCAGCTAGGCATTTTTATCCCGGAGGAAAGGCAATGCTGCATAGACCTAGAAAAGAGATGGATAAGACGGTTGCGAACCAGAGAGACTGAGAAAGGGGGTTGGTTACAACCTGGGAAGGTATTAGCACCCAGATTGTCCGTCGTACTCGACGGGATCCACGCTTAAAAGATTTGTGTTTTAAAGGGGTAGTGTCAGTGCAATCTGTGTACAAAATAGCTGGAAAAGAATGTACAGGTGTCAGTGTATAGTGTATAAGTGATATGAAGTATGAAAGTGTCAGTGTAAGGAAGGAGTGAAATGCTCAAGATCATGAGGCCAAAAGAATGATGCTAGAAGGAGGGGGAATGTACAGAGACTTTTGTTCGATAACTGTTAAGTTATGCCTACGTATCCTCTCGTGCAATGAGGAAGTCAGAACACCGTAGTTCGACCCAAAGAGACTAAAAGGTGAATTGACTTGTGAACTGCTTACTTGCCTATGCTCAAGTGTATGATCTGTCTGGCACAGATGCAAACTGTCTTGCATTAGACGGAAGAAGCAAGTTCTCGTTTATGAGTGAATGAGATGAGAAAAGAATCCCGGAGGAGACGATTATTGTTTGTTGTTGAGTTTTCAGTCTTTTATTGCTTTTGAAAGTTTGTCATAAGTTAATGAGTTTAAGCCTAAACCAATGGATTTAATAAACTCATCACATCTTCCCTCTGATTAGGGGTAATGAGGATACCTTAAGTGTGAAGTCAGCTTCTCACACTTAATCACCTTTGGTGTAGGATTAAGATCATTAACCCACTTGTGATTATTTAGATGTTTTTGTGGTTTTTGTTTAGTGTTGAGTAATGAGATTAAGCCATAATCAAGGATTAAACAGACTCATTACACCATCCTAATAGAAGGATAATAGATGAGAATGTTTAAGCTGAGGAAAATTCCTCAACTTAATCCATGATTAGGGATTAAACTCATGACAAAACAAGCCTTTGGTTAAGTGGATTTTACTTAATGATATGATGATGAAGTGAATTTTATGATTTGTAAGACAACTTGAGGGGGACTTGTCCATTAACACTAGGGTTAGTCCTTCTTAACCACTTAAGGAAGAATTAGAACCCTAATGCAAGGCCCAAGTTACAAGTGTGATGTCTTGATGATTATTAAATGGATTGATTAAGGGATTTAAACACATAAAGGGTTTAACACTTAGGATTAAAGTTATACACTCCATCCTAAGAGAAGGATGCAGGCATAACCCTAATCATAAAGCCTTAAAGCCTTTAGGGTTTAGTCCCTGATTATGAGGTGAGAAGAGAGGACTCAAAGAGAGACACAAAGGTAAAACTAGGAGGGGAGACTAATCAAAACCCTAATTCATTGTCATGCTTGGTTGATCCTAAGGTTTGTGAGGTTTTCAAGAACAATCCTCAGAAGAGCCACCAGGAAGCAGATGAATAAGATCAAGAGAAGCAAAGTGACTTGCTTCATTCAAGAAGTCAAGTCACTTGAAGAAAGAAAGTGGGAGGAAGAAGAATGAGCAAGCTCAAACTCAAGCACATATAGAAATGCAGCAATGGATGCAAGAGATATGAAAAGAAAAGTTATGAGAAGTGAAGGCAAATTCACTTCTCAAGTTTACTTACCACCTGAAATGTTAGAAAGAAATGCAATGCAATGCTAGATGGGATGAAATGGTATGATGCTAAACAAAACCAGAAGCATGTTGATGATAATAATGATTCTATGAGATGCTATGCACATGAGGCAGCATATGGAGATGTTCATACAAGGTCATGGATGCAAATGATGCAAGCTTAGAAGCATGGATACACATGAAAAGTTATGAAGCATACAAGGCAAATGACATGGCAAACATGTAATGCAATGATCAAACATGCTTCCTACATGTCTTAAGATGTCAAGTGAAACACAAGAATGCACAAAATGCAAAGTCAAGTCATGTTATGCAAGAGAATGCAAGAAGGATGCAAAAGAGAGCCCAAATTAGGGTTAATGAAGCAAACATCAAACAAAACTCAAAAACAGAAGCAAACCCTAGGATAAAAAATGGAAAATGACATTCAAGGAAACCCTAAACCTATACTAAATCAAGGTCCAAAGGGGAGCTCTCAACTCTCAACCAAACTCAAGTTATGAATTTTCTAAGTTATTAGGGTTTTTTAGGGTTCTTAACAAAAGAAATGCCAAACAATTTGAAAATGCAAGAACAATTCATGGCCTTTTTATCCTAGAAACTACATGTCAAATAGAATGCAACACAAAAAGAACCAATATCCAAACCTTCCTAGATAGGCAGAAATGAATTTTTGAACTTATGATCAAAATAATGCATAAAAAATGATTTAATTCAATGAAAAATTCTTAAAATGCATCAAGATCAAAAAAGAAATTTTGTTTGAAGGTTGGACAATGTTTCTAAATGTCTTAGAACATTTCATGAATTTTTTTGTAATTTTTAAATGCCTAAAAGTATTTTTAATCAATTAATTTCCATTAATCAATTAAAAATAATCTTTTAAATATTTAAAAATACTTTTTAAATGATAAAAAATAAAATAAAAATATTTTTGTGTCATAAAAATTAATAAAACTCAGAGGAAAAAGTTTCATAATTTTTATGTATTTTTAACTATTTTTAATAAATTATGCAAGTTAATTAAAAGAAAAATAAAATAAAAATAAAAAGTATGCAGCATGAGTGGCTGTGATTGAAGGCAGAGAGATCCAAGGGCCCAGCACGCAAGTCAACAAGACTGGAGGTCAGCTCAATCTAAGGCCCAGGTTCAAAATTTCAAAACGCGCGTGATCCAATGACTGTGGTTCAAGGCTGACTTAATTAATTGTGATTAACTTAATTAAACGAAATTAGGGTTTAATGACCCATCTGCACCGTCCACAAGCGCGCGGGAAACATCATCTAAAGGTCCAGATTTGAAGTTCACTAATTAATGACTCCCTGCCCTAATTACATTCAGGCTGCCGGAGAAGACCTCCGGTCGTCTTCTCCGGCGAGCTCTCTCCCTGAAAAATCCCCAAACCCCTCAAATCGTATCAAAAATGAAAACTAAGAACTGGGAAATGATCTCCAACTCCTCACGAATCAAACCCCTCTCCCAAAACAAATTTCTTCTTCCTAAACAAGCTGAATCGAAAGAAATAAAAACTAGGGCACGCAAGCTTCAGAGACAAATTAAATACTCAAATCAAAGCCATTTCAAAAACTAAGAACATCAGGATAATCAGTGAATCACATAGAACAAGTTTGTAACAAGAAAAATGATTTCTGGAAAAATAATTTTCAAGCTACCTGAGATTTGGAGCTTTCACCTAGATGACTTTCTGGCCTCTTCTTTCAGTGTAAACCACTCCACTTGATCCCCAGAAGATGTTTGAATGCTCAAAAGGAGTTTGTGTTGGCTCGATAATGAGATTCGAAAGCTCCTGCTCAAGCTTGGTCAGAAATGGCTATGATGATTCTGGTGATTTCAAGCCCCTGTGAATGGTTGTTTGTGATCCTGAGGATGAATGGAGAAGGTCTGGAGTGTTTGTTTGTATGTTTGTGAGCTATGGTGAGAGTTTCGAATGAAACTGCAAAATGAGGTGAGAAATGGCAGTGGGATGTTCTGGCTGTTTCAGGCTTGTGTTCTTGGTGCTTTGTGGTCTATGGAGCAAGGTGAGATGAATGATGAAGATGGTGTGAGTGTTTGCAAGCTGTGGAGGAAGATTCGAAGCAACTTGCAACTTGGTGTGTTTTTGTGAATGTGTTCAATGTGTGTGTTTCAGCCTTGCCTTGTGTTATGTCTTGCTTGCAAATTGTCCACATAACTCTCTCTCATTGGTCAGTTGACAAGACATGCCCTTTATTGATTGGTAAGTTAACTTTTGCAAAAAGTCAAATAATGTGTAAGAGAAGTATGGCTCATGGTCTAGGCAAGTACAAGGCATGGGCTGGCGCAGCAAGGGTGAGGGAGAGGCCTAGCAAAGCTCAGCATCCAAGGCTGCAAGTTGTAGGAAGCATGATCATGAGTTTTGCAACTTGTTGTAACTTTGGTTCACATGTGAGAAAGTCTTGTTACACAAACCAAACCATGGGGAAACTTGGTCCAATTCTGATTTTTTAAGGCTCATAGGATGTTTGTGTAATGGTTTGAAGTGAATTAGAGGTTAAAAATGGCATTGGTTCATGGTTTTGCAAAATTCTCATTTGGTGCACATCTTGAAAATCAATGATTTTTGCCAACTTTGTCACACCATAACTTTTGATCCAAGAAGAGTTTGATCATGTTCTTGTACTTTTTGAAAAGGGAAAGATGTAATCTACAACTTTCATGACCAAAGTTTTTCCATTTGAAGCATTTTTGGATCAAGAATCAAGGCTTGAAAAATGACCTAAAATGAAGCATTCTTGAAAAGTCAACTATGCCCAAAAAGTCAACATTTGCAAAACTTCCAAATTCTTGATTTCTATGAACTTCAACCTTCTTCCATGATCAAATAAAGATCATATACACTCAAAATGATGAAGATCACCCATTGGTTGGGTCATTGGGGGCCTCAGATGCCCTGATTTTGCACTGACTTGTCCAGAAAGTCAACCCTTGATCAGATGACTTCCCCATGGAATTTCTTCATGAAAATTGATATGCATACTCCCTATACCATATAGAGACCAATGAAAACAAGAATGACCAAAAAAATTGGAGTTATGGCCTCTGAAACCAAAACCCTAATTTTTAGGTCAACTGTGCAGTCAAGCCTGGCTCTGCATCCATCCAAACCCTAGTTCTTGTGATTCTTTGGAATTTTGACTTTGAGAGGATGTAATATGATACTTGAACACATATGGGTCCCTTTGAAGTGATTGGTTGCCTCTGGGGTGGCTCAAGGGGCTCTTGGATTGCTCAGATCACAAACCCCAGGTGCAGATGACTTAGAACCAATGCAGTGACTCAAAATTGAGATATGAAGTGATATGATTGTGTTTATGCATATGAGAATGATCACAAACCATGGTGAAATGGGTGAGGGCAAATTTGGGGTGTTTACAGCTGCCCCTATTCAAACATGAGTTAGCTGTGCAGGATGTAAGCGACGGCTTAACAGGCAAACAAGATAACTTGTGGTTGAATACCAAAGACAGTCCAAAATTTGCACTCACAAAAAGAAGAAGAAAAGGGATATGGATTGTAAAAGAAGATAAAGTATATCGTAAAGTGGATGATAGGGCAATGACGGGGACGACCGACATGCATGGGAAAAGTATGTGAAGTAAAGCAATGACGGGGACGGCCGACATGCTGGGGATAAAAGGTAAAGCCAAGACGGGGACGGCCGACTAGCTGGGGAAAATCAAAATATGATGGGGACGGCCATCAGTATAAAGCTGTAAAATTTTCTGGGAGTTAATGAAACATGACGGGGACGGCCATCAAGTTCATAAAGCAAGGTAACCGACGATGGGGACGGCCATCGGGCTAAAAGAAAAGGAAAAGGGACCACGACGGGGACGGCCATCGGGTTAAAGAATAAATGAAATAAACAGCTGATGGGGTACGGCCATCAAAGGTGAAGGACGATCACCTAGCAGGGGACGACTGCTCTGTTGGGTAATAAAGGAATTATGATGGGGACGGCCATCAAAGGTGGAGGACGACCACTCAGCAGGGTACGGCTGCTCTCGAGGTTTCTCATGACATAGGACGAATGCCAGATAACCAAAATCAATAATGGGGACGGCCATTGGATAAAATGATGAAGGACGATCATCAAAAGGTGGAGGACGACCACCTAGCAGGGGACGGCTGCTAAATATCAACGATGGGGACGACCATCGGATGAGCATGATGGAGGACGACCATCAAGAAGTGGAGGACGACCACTCAGCAGGGTACGGCTGCTCTCAGGGTTATCATAACACAGGACGAGTGTTAGATAAAAAAGGAAAATTTGCTTTGTTGGCGATCTACTGGGGAGAAGTAAACACGGACGAGTGTTTATATCCAAGAAACAAAAGGTACAAGTGTTTAGATGTTAGTGTATAGATTAAAGATGCGGACGAGCATCCTTAAGACTATGATACGAACGAGTATCAGGTAGAAACAAACTGACACGTGTTCAGAGATGATGATACGGACGGGTATCAACCGGTTAACAAAGAACACGGACAAGTGTTGTATCTGAAAGAAACCTTCAGGGAATAGTAGACAAAGACGAGTATCTATATTCAAGAAGACATAAGTGTTTGACACGGTGTATGGATTAAAGATGCGGACGAGCATCCTTAAGAGTATGATACGGACGAGTATCATGTAGAAACAAACATTAGACGCAATGTTCTGAGATGATGATACGGGCGAGTACCAACTGGTTAACAAAGAACGAGGACTACTGTCGAATCTATGGGGATATAAATGGTGTATACAAGATACAGACGAGTATCTGTATAAGTGTAACATGAGTAGTAAGTATGAGTAATGTATAGATGAGCGTTTATCTGCTGGGGAGAGCGACACGGACGAGTGTCAAAAGGAGGAGAGTGTAATATGAACAAGTATCTGCTATACAAAGTCTAGGCGACTGCGCTGAGGATATGGCACGGACGGGTGTCAGGAAAGTGTATATAAGGTATGTGTGCGTGCAAAGAGGATGTCTTTGGCTTTCTGCTGGTGATTCGACACGGACGGGTGTCAAGAAGTATCTGTAATGCGGGTGCTTTTGTTATAAAGAGTGTTCAGACGACTTTACTGGGGAGTGATGATACGGACGTGTATCAAAGGGTGTATATGGTGGTATTTGTGAATATGAGGCAACTGTTTTTTTGCTGGGACTCTGGTGGGGATTTCTGTACAATGATGATGAACGGTTATTATTCACAAGTGTTAATTCAGAACATGACTTATGATTATGCTATGCGTTTGATTTTTGCCGTAATGCTCCGTATTAGACGGAATGCTACGCTCTGAGGGGATAGTATGATGCGAATGCTATGATTATGCAAAGAGGCACCGATCTGGGATTCGGATCCCGTTGCTGCGAAGATCTCTGGTTGATCTGCTTGAAGTGAACATCCCAGCTGGGGATGAGATCATTGGTAAATCTAATGATGTATCTGTTTGGGGATATAGGTCACTGATTGACATATCCTTATAATACGGGACCCAGCTGGGGTTTGCAGAAGCTTTCTCCCTCCCTGTTGTGACTTCTTCGTGCGTTGCTCTTCTGAATAGAGGCTTGAAGCTCTGTGGGGAGATGATTCCCTGATTCTTGCATCTTGCGGAGGAATAGTGGTTGGTACTACAGCTGGGGAATGTTGTTGGTAACTCAGCTGGGGAGAGTAATGAGAGGCAACTCGGCTGGGGAGAAAACATCTTGAGTGTTAAGCCTGTTTGTTGATTTGCCAGCTTGCTGGACCGTAGCTTATATGCCCCAAGTTGCGTTCTGGATACCTGCAATCCTGCAAAGATAAGGAAACGCGCAAATGGTCCCGAGGTATCCTTTACTGGATTCCGTCATAGGAGATAAGTACTTTCGAGAGTAAGTATATTCCCTGTAAGCATGTGCTTTTATTTTTAGAGAAAGGCATCTGTACTTATGCAATTGTATTTTAGAAATATCAGACAATTCTTTGCAAAACATAAATGTAAAAAACGAAACATGACTGAAAATCTGATTTTATTAATTTATGTGCCCTGAATTGGCAAGATACAGTCAAAGAAACATATCTCCTGAAATGAGGAGATTGTTACAAATTGAGAAACAAAATGCTGGCAGTGTTGGCGACGCCTTCAAAGGAGCTTCCTCTTCTGCTACGACTCGTATGACAATGACGTTCTTCTCGTCTTGCTTTCTGAAGAAGGCTGATTCTGATTGAAGCTTGATTTTGAAGCTTTCCAAGTTGCAAGTGATACAGACGAATTCAGAATGCAGTTGTTCGCTTATTCCCTTATTTTGCATGGATCGCCCTTTCGGGTTTTCAATCCATCGGGATACCCATTTTTGCCTGAGTTGTCCAATGCGGCTTTTCAACTCAGCGGGTGTACATTTTTCATTTTCTTTCCCTTATTTTTGCCCGAGTCTTTTATTCTGTTTTTGACTCGCCGGGATGCCCTATTTTTGCCTGGACTTACATTCTGTCTTTATGTCCAGCGGGTCATTTTATGCGAAGTATTTTTTAACTGCATCTGAATTTACAGGGGACGGGAAATCTTCACCATCCATGGTGCTGAGCATCAGTGCTCCACCAGAGAAAACTTTCTTTACGACGAATGGTCCTTCATAATTTGGAGTCCATTTGCCCCTGTGGTCTGTATGAGGAGGGAGGATTCTTTTCAACACAAGGTCCCCTACTTGGTACTTTCGGTGCCTGACTTTCTGATCGAAGGCCTTCTTCATTCTCTTCTGATATAACTGCCCGTGACAGATTGCAGCCAATCTTTTCTCTTCGATCAGACTCAGTTGTTCGAATCGGGATCGGACCCATTCTGCTTCGTTCAGTTTAACATCCATTAGTACCCGTAGAGAGGGTAATTCAACTTCAACAGGTAGGACTGCTTCCATACCATACACAAGCTGATACGGTGTTGCCCCAATGGATGTTCTGATTGACGTGCGGTACCCATGCAAGGCAAACGGTAGCATTTCATGCCAGTCTTTGTAGGTGACTACCATCTTCTGCACAATCTTCTTGATATTTTTATTTGCTGCCTCAACAGTGCCATTCATCTTTGGCCTGTAAGGAGAAGAATTGTGATGTTGGATTTTGAAGTCCCGGCATAATTCAGCCATCATCTTGTTGTTCAAGTTGGAACCATTATCAGTAATGATTCGCTCGGGAACTCCATATCGATAGACGATGTCTCTCTTCAGAAATCTGGCTACCACTTGTCTTGTAACGTTGGCATAGGAAGCTGCTTCGACCCACTTGGTGAAATAGTCGATGGCGACCAGGATGAATCTGTGGCCATTCGAAGCAGTTGGCTCAATCTTGCCGATCATATCAATGCCCCACATGGCAAAGGGCCATGGTGAAGACATGATGCTTAGGGGATTGGGAGGCACATGCACCTTATCTGCATAGATCTGGCATTTATGACACTTTCTGGCGTAAGCACAGCAGTCTGCATCCATCGTGATCCAGTAATAGCCTGATCTTAGCAATTTCTTAGCCATGGCATGCCCTCCAGCATGGGTACCAAAAGAGCCTTCATGCACTTCATGCATCAACAAATCTGCTTCCGTCTTGTCAACACATCTGAGGAGTACCATATCAAAGTTCCGCTTATATAACGACCCATCAGTGTTCAGAAAGAAACTTCCAGCAAGCCTTCTCAAAGTCTTCTTATCATTGGAAGATGCCCCAGGTGGGTATGTTTGATCCTCCAAGAAGCACTTAATGTCATGGAACCAAGGCTTATCATCTTTGACAACATCTGCTGCAAATACATATGCTGGCCTGTCGAGTCTGGACACTGAAATCTGAGGTACAACGTTAGCAGCTTGAACTTTGATCATGGAAGAAATGGTAGCAAGAGCATCTGCAAACTGATTCTCGTCCCGAGGGATATACTCAAGTTTGACTGTTGTGAAGAAAGTCAGTAACCTTCTCGTATAATCCCTGTAAGGTATCAGATGATCCTGGTGGGTGTACCATTTCCCGTTGGTTTGATTAACTACCAAAGCTGAATCTCCGAATACGGTCAATGTCTTGATCCTGAGGTCGATGGCTTCCTCAAGACCCATAATGCAAGCTTCGTATTCAGCTTCGTTGTTAGTGCAGTTGAAAGTGAGTTTTGCCGAGAAAGGCATGTGAACTCCTTTGGGTGTAATGAGTACTGCACCAACACCACGACCATTCATGTTAACAGCCCCGTCAAACATCATAGTCCACTCTTCTTCCGGGTCAGGCCCTTCAGTATGAATAGGTTCTTCGCGATCTTTTGATTTAATGAACATGATGTCTTCATCAGGGAAATCAAATCTCATAGGCTAGCAGTCATCAATGGGTTGCTCAGCAAGATATTCAGATAGTACACTGCCCTTGATGGCTTTCTGAGAAGTGTACTGGATGTCGTATTCTGTGAGAATCATCTGCCATCTTGCAACCCGTCCGGTAAGAGCTGGCTTCTCGAAAATGTACTTAACTGGATCCATTTTTGAGATTAACAAGGTAGTGTGGGTCAACATATACTGCCTCAGTCGGCGAGCAGCCCACGCTAAAGCACAGCAAGTTTTCTCGAGCAGTGAATAACGTTGTTCACAGTCGGTAAACTTTTTGCTTAGGTAGTATATTGCATACTCTTTTCGACCAGACTCGTCATGCTGGCCCAGCACATACCCCATTGACTCTTCTAATACTGTCAAGTACATGATCAGAGGTCTTCCTTCAACTGGAGGCATGAGGATTGGAGGTTCTTGTAGATATTCCTTGATCTTGTCAAAAGCCTTCTGGCAATCTTCGTTCCACCTGACCGTCTGTTCCTTTCTTAACAGCTTGAACAAGGGTTCACAAGTTGCAGTAAGGTGAGATATGAACCGTGAAATGTAGTTCAATCGACCTAAGAACCCTCGAACTTCTTTTTCAGTTTTCGGTGCAGGCATCTCTTGAATAGCTTTGACTTTATCAGGGTCAACTTCAATCCCTTTCTCGCTTACAATAAAACCCAGCAGCTTACCAGATCTCACCCCGAATGTGCATTTGTTGGGGTTCAACTTCAGTTGGTACTTCCTCAGACGTTTGAACAACTTGAGCAGATTCACCAGATGATCTTCTTCAGTAAGGGACTTGGCGATCATATCATCCACATAACATTCAATCTCTTTGTGGATCATATCGTGGAATAATGTCACCATAGCCCGCTGATATGTGGCACCAGCATTCTTCAGTCCGAATGGCATCACTTTGTAACAGAACGTGCCCCAGGGTGTGATGAATGTTGTCTTCTCCATGTCTTCAGGCGACATCTTGATCTGGTTGTATCCTGAAAATCCATCCATGAAGGAGAATACCGAGAACTGAGCCGTATTATCAACCAATACATCAATGTGAGGTAGAGGGAAATCATCTTTCGGGCTGGCTCTGTTCAGGTCCCGGTAATCAACACACATTCTTACTTTGCCGTCCTTCTTAGGCACAGGTACTATATTAGCAACCCACGGCGGGTAACTAGTCACAGCAAGGAATCCGGCGTCCCATTGCTTTTGTACCTCCTCCTTGATTTTCATAGCCATGTCTGGACGAGTACGGCGCAGCTTCTGTTTGACTGGAGGGCATTCTTCTCTCAAGGGCAGCTTGTGCACAACAATGTCGGTATCCAACCCTGGCATGTCTTGATACGACCAAGCAAACACATCCACATACTCTTGAAGTAGATCAACCAGTTGCTTCTTCACTGAGTCTTGCAGGCAGGCCCCGATTTTAACCTCTTTCACGTTTTCCTCTGTACCAAGATTGATCACTTCAACCTCCTCCTGGTGAGGAGTAATAACCTTTTCCTCCTGTCTTAACAACCTGGCTAGCTCTTCAGGAAGCTCATATTCTTCATCAACCCCTTCATCAGCTTGATTGATTGGATTGTCAAAGTCATACGATGTCATAGCCGAGCTGTTGTCGGTGCTGTCAGGGTGGCACTCTCTGCAAGGGTTAAGTTGTTCATTTTAGTGATCTGATTTTAGTCTTATTTAGAAAAGTGAAATGAAGTTGTCATTTTGAAAACACCGCCATTTATTTTTTTGTACAAAAAGAAAAATGGAAAAACAGTGAGCAGAAAAGAAAAAGACTCGTTTGCAAAAAGATGTCTGATATTTCATTAATTTAATCTTGTTTGCACAAAAGCACAGATGGCCCTGATTACAAAATGAGTCTTGTCATCTTGGGCAAGATGCAAGACTTTGATGCATGCTAATAAAATACAGGAAATAATAATTACTCTGCATGAGTAACTCTTATAATTTCCTGGGAAGACCAGTTCGAGACACTGCTCCCCGGGATCTTTGGACGAATCCAATTCTCCAGATTGCGCTCCTCTTCCAGCTCGTCTTCCAGACAGTTGATAGCATCGGGGGTGAGCATCCCCCCACTGACAAAACCTGGCTCTCCAGCAGCCTTTGCTTGATGTTGAGTTGGTCTGTAACCCAACCCAAATTTGTCTTTCTTCTCCTCCACAGCTAAAACCTTGCCCCAGCCCAGGGCGGTTCCTTCCTCAACAACCTTCCGGGCTTGTTGGTAAGATGACATCGGAGTACCAGATACAGCAGACGCTTCATTCACATTCAAAGCTTCAAACCCCTGGCTCATTGTTTCGTGGATCTCTCCATCCATTTCAATGTACTTATAGGTTGCCAGGTGGCTGACAAAAATGTCCTCCTCTCCACAGATTGTGACAACTTGGCCTTCCCACTCAAATTTTAACTTTTGGTGAAGGGTAGACGTTATTGCGCCGGCGGCGTGAATCCAGGGTCTACCCAACAAACAGCTGTAGGCGGGCTGAATGTCCATCACATAAAAGGTAGTTTTAAAGGTCTGTGGGCCAATTGTCACAGGTAGCTCAATCTCTCCCAGAACCGATCTCTTCGAACCATCAAAGGCTCTCACCACCAGGCTGCTGGGTCTCAATGCCAACCCATCGTATTCTAGTTTCACCAGGGCCTTCTTTGGTAAGACATTCAGGGAAGAACCTGTGTCCACCAGCACATGAGAAAGGACAGCTCCTTTGCATTCCATGGTTATGTGCAAGGCTTTGTTGTGGTTGCGGCCATCCACTGTCAGGTCAGAATTGGTAAACCCTAGCCCATTGCTAGCAGTAACATTTCCAACCACGGTTTCCAATTGGTTGACAGTAATCTCCTCAGGCACGTAAGCTGCGTGCAGGACTTTAAGTAGTGCATTCCGATGGGCTTCGGAGCACATGAGCAGTGAGAGGATAGAGATTTTGGATGGCGTCTGGTGAAGCTGATCCACAACTTTATAATCGCTCTTTTTGATGATTCGCATAAACTCATCAACTTCCTGATCGAATGGAGTCTTCAGGGCTTCTTTGGCAGCTGGATCTTCCTGCACCGGGCCTTTCCCTTTTGCCTTGGCAGCAGCTTCTGCTTCGGCAGTGGGTCTTTGAACTTGTGGGGCGAAGAGACGTCCGCTTCGAGTGAAGCCTCCGCCTCCCCCCACATTATCTACTTGTGGTGCAGGTGCTGATGTTTCAAGAGTGATTCTTTTTCCTTCGCAGTACACGTCGGAGCCATAGTGCCAAGGGATGGCCCTATTGCTTTCATACGGTACTGGTCCAGGCACCGTGACAGTGACTGGACTGATTGCTGCTGCTGCAGGGGCTGTAACTGTTTGTGGATCATAAAAGATTGTAACTGGTGCTCTGGTGGGAGCAGCACCTTCTGAATGGTAGGCAGAGTTATTCTCAGGATCATAAAATATGGTGACAGTAGAGACATCTTCATGATTGATTGCTGGAGTTGTAGGAGACATCGTTGGAAGTACGGATGTTGTTGTTGTAGGAGATTCAAAATGGAGTGAAGCTGAAGTTGTAGCAGGAAAATTTGTTGTAAACTGATCAGTTGAGATGATGGATGAAGTACTTGTTGATGAAACCGAAGAATTGTCAGGAACAATAGTTGCTGCAGTTGTAGGAGGTTCTGAGACCGTTGCTGATGAAGTTGCTGGGTTTGTTGGAAATGATGTAGTGATCTGTAGCAGGCCACTCTGAATAAGGCCATCTATGCCATCTCTTAGATTATCGCACCCATTTACCGAGATATTGCAGTAAGCACAGCCTAACTCACACCCCGGGAACATCTGACATTCCAAGAGCTGAGCCTTGATTTCCACCAACGGTGTCCTGATCTGTCCCACACTGGTTATTAAATAAGACGGCTTGTCTTCTTCAATAGCGTTTATCCGGGGACCACCATGGTTTGGCATGGGGTTTTTATTGACATTGGGTGGTGGTGCGAAATTCAGAGCCTTCGAGTCTACCAGGTCTTGTACCTTCATATGCAGAGCTCTGCACTTTTCTGTACTGTGGCCAGGTGCGTTTGAATGAAAAGCACACCTAGCATTGGAGTCATAGTTCCTTGGTAGACTGTTGGGATCCGGAGGTGCCAACGTTCTTAGCTCAACTAGGTTGAGTTTCAGAAGTTGTGGCAGCAATGTAGCATATGGCATGGGGATCGGATCGATCACTCTGTTAGCTTGAGATGGCCTCTGTTGGAATGGCCTTTGCTGGTTATTGTTGTTGTTGCTGTTGTTGTAATTTCTTGGAGGATACTGATTTTGCTGATGGTACTGAGGTTGCGGCTGATAGTTTTGCTGAGGAGGTTGATAGACGGGTTGAGGATGTGTTGGAGCAGGAATGGTGACTGCTGCTATTGACCTTTGAACATATTGGGGCCTGCCCCTGTTGGTGTGGATGGCATTGGTCTCGCCAGTTCTTCTCGGGCCTGCAAAAGGCTTTCTTGTACTACTGGACGAGCTTGCACCGTTGTCTGAGATCTTTCCCATTTTTAACAAGCTTTCAATTCTCTCCCCAGCTATGACAACATCTGCGAAGCTAGTGGAAGAGAAAGCAGCCAATCTGTCAATATAGGTTCCCTGAAGGGTATTCATGAACATATCTGCCATTTCCCGTTCAGACATAGGCGGTTGAACAGCAGCAGCCAGTTGCCTCCATCTCTGTGCGTATTCTCGGAAACTCTCTCTTGAAGACTGTGACATTCCCATTAGGAGGGTTCTGTTGGGTGCCATGTCTAAGTTGTACTGATACTGTCTGATGAAGGCCTCTGCCAAGTCCTTCCAGAATCTAATAGTTGCCCTTGTCAAGTGAGAGTACCATTCTCTCGACGCTCCAGTCAAGCTATCTTCAAAATAGAACATCCACAATTTCTCGTCCATGGTATAAGCTTTTAATCTCCCGAGAAAAGATTGCAGATGGGTCCGAGGACAAGAAGTCCCATTATACTTTTCAAAACATGGAGGCTTGAACTTGTGGGGGATCCTAACCCCGTCTACCAAACCCATGTCCATGACGTCAAAGCCCAAAGAGTTTTGAGATTCTAAGGACCTCAACTTCTCAGCTATTTCATCCAATCTCCTATCATAAGCTTCTTCACCCGCGCCCATTACTGTGAATTGGTCTTCTTGAGGGTCTTCCTGTAGTACCCTTCCTGCTGTGGCAGTCCCTTGTATGTTGACAGGGATGTTGGCCTCTGGGTGGATATGGGGTCCAAAAACTGGGGGACTGACATGAGGTTGGACCCTCTCGTTGTTACTTGTGCCAGCAGTTCCCACATGGGGCTCCTCTTGATTCCTCCCTTCTACCAAAGCTCTGAGCCTCTCCTGGCTTTGAGCTAAGTTGTTCATCACTTCCATGAACTGTGTTATCTGAGTTCTCATCTCCAACCTTTCGTTGGCCATCTGGTTTCGGACCTCCGTAAGGTCCTGCTGCATCTGATCCATCTGAATTCCCGGAAGGTTGTTTCGGGTTGGATAACGGTGCGGACGGTTGAGGGGAAATACCCGGCGACGAGCAATAATTCCTGAGCATCACAACAGAGGTTAGCAACAACAAAACAAAAACCTACAAAACAAACAAAGGGTTAGCATGCAATGCAGTTATGCTTATTTGTTCTCAAGGTATCCGGTTTGGCCTTCAGTTTTGACCCTTCCAGACCCTTGTTGATGTTGCTTCTGAAGTAAACTTGGATGGAACAAAACTAACACAAATATATTACAGAAGGTGAAATAATACAACTTGTTCATTTTACAACACAAGCCCCCTCAGGGAGTCAAAATACATCACAAAAAGGAAAGCAAAAGTACATGGAATAGAAATAACAACAAACAAATGGTCAAACACCAAGTCCGAACTCATCCTCACGAACTTCCTTGAGAAGTGCTTCAGTCACAGGATCAGCTGGACGCTCCGTGAGATTCCTGATGAGGAGGTTTCTTGTTGTAACAGCTGCAGTCAACTTCTTGTTCTGACTTTGGTCCTTAGACCTCTTCACTCCAGCTCTGATTTCTAGCTCTGATATTTCCTTCTGGGCTGCTGCCAGGGCTTTTTCCGTCTGCTCCATCTTGTCCTGAACTCTCTTGTCTTCTAGAGTACGGGCCTCAGTAATCCGGACCCACCTGGCCTGACTCTCTTTCAAATACAAGTCTGTCCTTGCTCTCTGGAACTGGGCCTCTTTACAAGCATTCTTCAGAATCTGTTCACCAGCTTTAGATTTGTTGATATAATCTCCAGACTTCTCAATCTTGGTCAGATGCTCTATTCTCAACTTCTCCAATCTTTCGATCTCCCTCATACCTTCACTCCTCTCCCGGAGAGTCTTCTGTAAAGCCTGGGTTAGCTTCTCATTCCTCTCCTTCAAGCTCTCATACTCCTCCAAACTGACAGTGGCAGGGGGTGGTGCTGAAGATGACTCAGGCATGTCTTCTATGGTAAAGGGCATTCCAGAGAATTGAGCCCTGGCACGGGACCACTCATAATATTGTGCTGATGCCACATTATTACACTTCCCCAGAACAGTGACCCCCTTGGTTTGAACATGATCCCAGGCCCAGGCAGCCTGCCTAACAACAGTCAAACTGATCTTGTTCTCACAATAGAGAGTCTCCACTAGGTCCTGTGCCCTAGGAGTATGGACCAGTGCATAGCCCAGTTGCCTCCTGAACAGCAGAGGGTTGTAATTGATACTTCCCTTAACTCCTATTAAAGGCACATTGGGGAAATGTCCACAGCTGGTGATGATATCCCTGCCCTTGGTGCTCTGAGTGCACCATCTGATATCTGCTGAAGTTAGAACAGTGAGTCTCTTAGCCCAGTTGCTCTGCTGATGAGGGTTTAGGAATGCATCTGTCCTGGGTAGATGCCTGAGAAGCCAAGTATGAAATAATGGAGCACAAATCCTCACTAATCTTCCCCTCTGTTTTTCATTCCTCTGATGCACTGAATAGTAGAGGTCCCCCAATAAAGTTGGCACTGGGTTTTTCAGGATGAACAGATGGATTGCATTCTTGCTAATGAATCGAGGCTCATCTACAAACAACACAATTCCATATACACTTAGGGCCAACAGAGCACAAACAGCTTTCCATTCCCCCAGGGAAGCTTTCAGACTAGCTTGAGAAATTAAGAAGTCCAGATGAAATCCAGGGATCCCAGCTTTAGAGGTCATATGCTGCTCAACCAAAACAGGTTCCAGATGCAAAGCTTTTGCTACTTCTCCATTGCCTGGGAAAACCATCTCAGGATTGAAAGGGATTTCTCTCCTGATTGGCATACCAACCAATGATGAGTATTCTTCTAAAAGAGGGCCCAACTGAAAGTCTTGAAAGGTGAAACATCTCAGTGGGGGATCATAGAACTGAATGCAAGTGTGGATGAGGCTCCTCTGTGATGGGTCCAGATCCACAACCAAGTCAAGTATATCTCCATAATCCTCCCTGAACAAGGGTATGTGATCTGGAGTGATTAGGGTTTGGATCCTCCTGATGTCTGATAAGTCTGGCTGGAAGAAATGGTAAGTGATGTTGCTTTTCTTTGGAGCCATGACACTGAAGACTGAGTAGGGTGCTGATGACAATGCTGAAGGAGAGAGCCACTGATTGGCTGGTGCTGGTGACTGAAATATATGGCTGACAAGCTGAAACAAGTGCTGGTGGAAATAAGTCAATGATGCAGATGGGGTCAAAACCAAAACCAGATGAAGGTGGATACCCTGAAACACAAATAAGCAAATGTTAATATGATGCAATGAGTATGTATGCAGATGACATGCAAGGGTTTGTGACCGAGCTGGATCTGATTAAAATGCCCTGATATAAATCCATGTGTGTTCAGGAAATCCAGGTGGAGGTCTATAAATCCAGTAACCAAGGTGGGGGACCCAAATAAAGAGCCACATGTCCAGGGTTTTAGAATCACAAGAACTACCCAACATGGAGCATTCTTAACAAAGTCAAAGTAACAGGGTCTTCTGAGGTCAAGGTACCTGCAAACCTGTAAACAGCCCAACCCCCTCACAGGTGGTGTTCTAAAACAAGGATCCTCAGACTTGGATCAGTTATGAGAAGTGTAAACACTTCTAACCCGGAGGTACAGTGTTTACAATAACCATAAAAGTTCCTCCTCTAATTCACCTCAGTTTCTGAAGGTCAATACTAAAAGGTCATCCAGACTTAGCAGGCTTCCCAGATAGCCCTAGCACTGCAGGAAATCTGCAACACAGAGTTCTCAAGAAGAAACCCATATCTGAACCGTGTTTCATATTCCCGCACCAGACCGAAATGGAATGGGAAAGAATATGATTCACTCTAGCCTAGGTGTCACTCAGATCCCAGGTATAGGATCTCAACTCTCAATAGAACCCCACCCACCAAAGCAAAAACCAGATCCAGCCAGCAACAAATGACAGTATGATATATATAAATGCAATAAAGAAAGCAGTAAAATAACTGTACATAAGATAAATACAAGCACAAACAAGCACATAACACCCCAGTAAACACAAATCAATCAAGCGCTAGGAGGAACCCACAAAAAGAACCAGAAGCCCTGGTTGCAGTATAAGGGTCCCCAGCAGAGTCGCCAAGCTGTCGCTCCCGAAGATTTGCATCCCGGTACAAGCGCGAACGGTCGGCGAAGGGAACAATGAGAACACACAGCCGTGAACTCACTGGAGATGAATAGAGTCGCCAGCTAGCCATTTTTATCCCGGAGGAAAGGCAATGCTGCATAGACCTAGAAAAGAGATGGATAAGACGGTTGCGAACCAGAGAGACTGAGAAAGGGGGTTGGTTACAACCTGGGAAGGTATTAGCACCCAGATTGTCCGTCGTACTCGACGGGATCCACGCTTAAAAGATTTGTGTTTTAAAGGGGTAGTGTCAGTGCAATCTGTGTACAAAATAGCTGGAAAAGAATGTACAGGTGTCAGTGTATAGTGTATAAGTGATATGAAGTATGAAAGTGTCAGTGTAAGGAAGGAGTGAAATGCTCAAGATCATGAGGCCAAAAGAATGATGCTAGAAGGAGGGGGAATGTACAGAGACTTTTGTTCGATAACTGTTAAGTTATGCCTACGTATCCTCTCGTGCAATGAGGAAGTCAGAACACCGTAGTTCGACCCAAAGAGACTAAAAGGTGAATTGACTTGTGAACTGCTTACTTGCCTATGCTCAAGTGTATGATCTGTCTGGCACAGATGCAAACTGTCTTGCATTAGACGGAAGAAGCAAGTTCTCGTTTATGAGTGAATGAGATGAGAAAAGAATCCCGGAGGAGACGATTATTGTTTGTTGTTGAGTTTTCAGTCTTTTATTGCTTTTGAAAGTTTGTCATAAGTTAATGAGTTTAAGCCTAAACCAATGGATTTAATAAACTCATCACATCTTCCCTCTGATTAGGGGTAATGAGGATACCTTAAGTGTGAAGTCAGCTTCTCACACTTAATCACCTTTGGTGTAGGATTAAGATCATTAACCCACTTGTGATTATTTAGATGTTTTTGTGGTTTTTGTTTAGTGTTGAGTAATGAGATTAAGCCATAATCAAGGATTAAACAGACTCATTACACCATCCTAATAGAAGGATAATAGATGAGAATGTTTAAGCTGAGGAAAATTCCTCAACTTAATCCATGATTAGGGATTAAACTCATGACAAAACAAGCCTTTGGTTAAGTGGATTTTACTTAATGATATGATGATGAAGTGAATTTTATGATTTGTAAGACAACTTGAGGGGGACTTGTCCATTAACACTAGGGTTAGTCCTTCTTAACCACTTAAGGAAGAATTAGAACCCTAATGCAAGGCCCAAGTTACAAGTGTGATGTCTTGATGATTATTAAATGGATTGATTAAGGGATTTAAACACATAAAGGGTTTAACACTTAGGATTAAAGTTATACACTCCATCCTAAGAGAAGGATGCAGGCATAACCCTAATCATAAAGCCTTAAAGCCTTTAGGGTTTAGTCCCTGATTATGAGGTGAGAAGAGAGGACTCAAAGAGAGACACAAAGGTAAAACTAGGAGGGGAGACTAATCAAAACCCTAATTCATTGTCATGCTTGGTTGATCCTAAGGTTTGTGAGGTTTTCAAGAACAATCCTCAGAAGAGCCACCAGGAAGCAGATGAATAAGATCAAGAGAAGCAAAGTGACTTGCTTCATTCAAGAAGTCAAGTCACTTGAAGAAAGAAAGTGGGAGGAAGAAGAATGAGCAAGCTCAAACTCAAGCACATATAGAAATGCAGCAATGGATGCAAGAGAGATGAAAAGAAAAGTTATGAGAAGTGAAGGCAAATTCACTTCTCAAGTTTACTTACCACCTGAAATGTTAGAAAGAAATGCAATGCAATGCTAGATGGGATGAAATGGTATGATGCTAAACAAAACCAGAAGCATGTTGATGATGATAATGATGCTATGAGATGCTATGCACATGAGGCAGCATATGGAGATGTTCATACAAGGTCATGGATGCAAATGATGCAAGCTTAGAAGCATGGATACACATGAAAAGTTATGAAGCATACAAGGCAAATGACATGGCAAACATGTAATGCAATGATCAAACATGCTTCCTACATGTCTTAAGATGTCAAGTGAAACACAAGAATGCACAAAATGCAAAGTCAAGTCATGTTATGCAAGAGAATACAAGAAGGATGCAAAAGAGAGCCCAAATTAGGGTTAATGAAGCAAACATCAAACAAAACTCAAAAACAGAAGCAAACCCTAGGATAAAAAATGGAAAATGACATTCAAGGAAACCCTAAACCTATACTAAATCAAGGTCCAAAGGGGAGCTCTCAACTCTCAACCAAACTCAAGTTATGAATTTTCTAAGTTATTAGGGTTTTTTAGGGTTCTTAACAAAAGAAATGCCAAACAATTTGAAAATGCAAGAATAATTCATGGCCTTTTTATCCTAGAAACTACATGTCAAATAGAATGCAACACAAAAAGAACCAATATCCAAACCTTCCTAGATAGGCAGAAATGAATTTTTGAACTTATGATCAAAATAATGCATAAAAAATGATTTAATTCAATGAAAAATTCTTAAAATGCATCAAGATCAAAAAAGAAATTTTGTTTGAAGGTTGGACAATGTTTCTAAATGTCTTAGAACATTTCATGAATTTTTTTGTAATTTTTAAATGCCTAAAAGTATTTTTAATCAATTAATTTCCATTAATCAATTAAAAATAATCTTTTAAATATTTAAAAATACTTTTTAAATGATAAAAAATAAAATAAAAATATTTTTGTGTCACAAAAATTAATAAAACTCAGAGGAAAAAGTTTCATAATTTTTATGTATTTTTAACTATTTTTAATAAATTATGCAAGTTAATTAAAAGAAAAATAAAATAAAAATAAAAAGTATGCAGCATGAGTGGCTGTGATTGAAGGCAGAGAGATCCAAGGGCCCAGCACGCAAGTCAACAAGACTGGAGGTCAGCTCAATCTAAGGCCCAGGTTCAAAATTTCAAAACGCGCGTGATCCAATGGCTGTGGTTCAAGGCTGACTTAATTAATTGTGATTAACTTAATTAAACGAAATTAGGGTTTAATGACCCATCTGCACCGTCCACAAGCGCGCGGGAAACATCATCTAAAGGTCCAGATTTGAAGTTCACTAATTAATGACTCCCTGCCCTAATTACATTCAGGCTGCCGGAGAAGACCTCCGGTCGTCTTCTCCGGCGAGCTCTCTCCCTGAAAAATCCCCAAACCCCTCAAATCGTATCAAAAATGAAAACTAAGAACTGGGAAATGATCTCCAACTCCTCACGAATCAAACCCCTCTCCCAAAACAAATTTCTTCTTCCTAAACAAGCTGAATCGAAAGAAATAAAAACTAGGGCACGCAAGCTTCAGAGACAAATTAAATACTCAAATCAAAGCCATTTCAAAAACTAAGAACATCAGGATAATCAGTGAATCACATAGAACAAGTTTGTAACAAGAAAAATGATTTCTGGAAAAATAATTTTCAAGCTACCTGAGATTTGGAGCTTTCACCTAGATGACTTTCTGGCCTCTTCTTTCAGTGTAAACCACTCCACTTGATCCCCAGAAGATGTTTGAATGCTCAAAAGGAGTTTGTGTTGGCTCGATAATGAGATTCGAAAGCTCCTGCTCAAGCTTGGTCAGAAATGGCTATGATGATTCTGGTGATTTCAAGCCCCTGTGAATGGTTGTTTGTGATCCTGAGGATGAATGGAGAAGGTCTGGAGTGTTTGTTTGTATGTTTGTGAGCTATGGTGAGAGTTTCAAATGAAACTGCAAAATGAGGTGAGAAATGGCAGTGGGATGTTCTGGCTGTTTCAGGCTTGTGTTCTTGGTGCTTTGTGGTCTATGGAGCAAGGTGAGATGAATGATGAAGATGGTGTGAGTGTTTGCAAGCTGTGGAGGAAGATTCGAAGCAACTTGCAACTTGGTGTGTTTTTGTGAATGTGTTCAATGTGTGTGTTTCAGCCTTGCCTTGTGTTATGTCTTGCTTGCAAATTGTCCACATAACTCTCTCTCATTGGTCAGTTGACAAGACATGCCCTTTATTGATTGGTAAGTTAACTTTTGCAAAAAGTCAAATAATGTGTAAGAGAAGTATGGCTCATGGTCTAGGCAAGTACAAGGCATGGGCTGGCGCAGCAAGGGTGAGGGAGAGGCCTAGCAAAGCTCAGCATCCAAGGCTGCAAGTTGTAGGAAGCATGATCATGAGTTTTGCAACTTGTTGTAACTTTGGTTCACATGTGAGAAAGTCTTGTTACACAAACCAAACCATGGGGAAACTTGGTCCAATTCTGATTTTTTAAGGCTCATAGGATGTTTGTGTAATGGTTTGAAGTGAATTAGAGGTTAAAAATGGCATTGGTTCATGGTTTTGCAAAATTCTCATTTGGTGCACATCTTGAAAATCAATGATTTTTGCCAACTTTGTCACACCATAACTTTTGATCCAAGAAGAGTTTGATCATGTTCTTGTACTTTTTGAAAAGGGAAAGATGTAATCTACAACTTTCATGACCAAAGTTTTTCCATTTGAAGCATTTTTGGATCAAGAATCAAGGCTTGAAAAATGACCTAAAATGAAGCATTCTTGAAAAGTCAACTATGCCCAAAAAGTCAACATTTGCAAAACTTCCAAATTATTGATTTCTATGAACTTCAACCTTCTTCCATGATCAAATAAAGATCATATACACTCAAAATGATGAAGATCACCCATTGGTTGGGTCATTAGGGGCCTCAGATGCCCTGATTTTGCACTGACTTGTCCAGAAAGTCAACCCTTGATCAGATGACTTCCCCATGGAATTTCTTCATGAAAATTGATATGCATACTCCCTATACCATATAGAGACCAATGAAAACAAGAATGACCAAAAAAATTGGAGTTATGGCCTCTGAAACCAAAACCCTAATTTTTAGGTCAACTGTGCAGTCAAGCCTGGCTCTGCATCCATCCAAACCCTAGTTCTTGTGATTCTTTGGAATTTTGACTTTGAGAGGATGTAATATGATACTTGAACACATATGGGTCCCTTTGAAGTGATTGGTTGCCTCTGGGGTGGCTCAAGGGGCTCTTGGATTGCTCAGATCACAAACCCCAGGTGCAGATGACTTAGAACCAATGCAGTGACTCAAAATTGAGATATGAAGTGATATGATTGTGTTTATGCATATGAGAATGATCACAAACCATGGTGAAATGGGTGAGGGCAAATTTGGGGTGTTTACAGTGAGAGCATTTGATGGCTCTAAAAGATCAGTGCTAGGGGAGATTGATCTGCCTGTGATGATTGGCCTGCAGACCTTCAAAATTACCTTCTATGTGATGGACATTCAGCCGGCCTACAGCTGTTTCTTGGGTAGACCTTGGATCCATGCCACTGGCGCTATTACGTCTACCCTTCAGCAGAAGTTGAAATTCGAGTGGGAAGGCCAGATCATCACCATCTGTGGGGAAGAAGACATCTTTGTTAGCCATCTGGCTACGTATAAGTACATTGAGATGGATGGAGAGATCCATGAAACCATGAGCCAGGGGTTTGAGGCCCTGAACATTAATAAAGCATCTGCTGTACTGGGAACCTCCATAACTTCGTATCAGCAAGCCCAGAAGGTTGTTGAAGAGGGTACTGCCCAAGGCTGGGGCAAGCTATTGCCCGTGGAAAAGAAGGAAGACAGATTTGGGTTGGGTTACAGACCAACTCAACAAGATCAATCAGAGGCTGCAAAAGGGCCCAATTTTGTCAGCGGGGGGATGCTCACCCCGGATGCAGTGAACAACTTGGAAGACGAGGAGGAAAGCGACCGCAACCTGGAGAGCTGGATACGTCCAAGGATCCCGGGGAGCCAAGTCCTTAACTGGTCTTCCCAGGAAATTATAAGGGTTACTCCTGCAGAGTAATTATTATTTCCTGTATTTTTAAGCATGCATCAAGTCTTGCATCTTGCCCAAGATGTCAAGACTCATTTTGTAATCGGGCCGTCTTGTAATTTTGTGCAAACAGATCAATCAATGAATATCAGACATCTTTTGCAAATGAGTCTTTTTCTTTTCCGCTCACTTGTTTTTCATTTTTTTCTTTTTGTACAAAAATAAAATGGCAATGTTTTCCAAAATGATAACTTCATTTCACTTTTTCTAAACAAGATTAAAATTGATCACTAAAATGAACAATATAAACCCTTGCAGAGAGTGCCTTTCAGACTGCACCGACAACAACACTGCTATGGCTTCGTATGACTTTGACAATCCAATTAATCAAGCTGATGAAGGGGTTGAAGAAGATTATGATCTTCCTGAAGAGTTAGCCAGGTTGTTAAGGCAAGAGGAGAAGGTTATCACTCCTCATCAGGAGGAGGTTGAAATAGTTAATCTTGGTACGAAAGAAGACGTAAAAGAGGTTAAGATCGGGGCCTGCCTACAAGATTCAGTAAAAGAGCAACTGATTGATATGCTTTGAGAGTATGTGGATGTGTTTGCTTGGTCTTATCAGGATATGCCAGGGCTGGACACCGATATTGTCATGCACAAGCTGCCCTTGAAAGAAGACTGCCCGCCGGTAAAACAGAAACTGCGCCGTACTCGCCCAGATATGGCAATGAAGATTAAAGAAGAGGTACAGAAACAGTGGGACGCCGGGTTCCTTGCTGTGACTAGCTATCCGCCGTGGGTTGCTAATATTGTACTTGTGCCTAAGAAGGATGGCAAGGTGAGGATGTGTGTGGACTACCGGGATCTGAATAGAGCCAGCCCGAAAGATGACTTCCCTTTACCTCACATTGATGTATTGGTTGATAATACGGCTCAGTTCTCGGTGTTCTCCTTCATGGACGGATTTTTAGGATATAATCAGATCAAGATGTCACCTGAAGACATGGAGAAGACAACTTTCATCACACCCTAGGGCATATTCTGTTATAAGGTGATGCCATTCGGACTGAAAAATGCTGGTGCAACCTATCAACGGGCTATGGTAACATTATTCCACGACATGATCCATAAAGAAATTGAATGTTATGTGGATGACATGATTGCTAAGTCCCTCACAGAAGAAGACCATCTGGTAAACCTGTTGAAGCTATTCAAGCGTCTGAGGAAATACCAATTGAAGTTAAACCCCAACAAATGTACATTCGGGGTGCGATCTGGTAAGCTGCTGGGATTTATTGTAAGTGAAAAAGGGATTGAAGTTGACCCTGATAAAGTTAAAGCCATTCAAGAAATGCCTGCACCGAAGTCAGAAAAAGAAATTCGGGGGTTCTTAGGTAGATTGAACTACATTTCACGGTTCATATCTCACCTTACTGCAACTTGTGAGCCTTTGTTCAAGCTGTTAAGAAAAGAACAAACGGTCAGGTGGAACGAAGACTGCCAAAGAGCTTTTGACAAAATCAAGGAATACTTACAAGAGCCTCCAATCCTTATGCCTCCAGTTGAAGGAAGACCTCTGATAATGTACTTAACAGTATTAGAAGATTCAATGGGGTGTGTGCTGGGCCAGCATGACGAGTCTGGTCGAAAAGAGTATGCAATATACTACCTAAGCAAAAAGTTTACCGACTGTGAACAACGTTATTCACTGCTCGAGAAAACTTGCTGTGCTTTAGCGTGGGCTGCTCGCCGACTAAGGAAGTATATGTTGACCCACACCACTTTATTGATCTCAAAGATGGACCTAGTTAAGTACATTTTTGAGAAGCCAACACTTACCGGACGGGTTGCAAGATGGCAAATGATCCTCACAGAATATGACATTCAGTACACATCCCAAAAGGCCATCTAAGGCAGTGTATTGTCTGATTATCTCGCTGAGCAACCCATTGATGATTACCAGCCTATGAGATTTGACTTCCCTGATGAAGACATCATGTTCATAAAAGCAAAAGATCATGAAGAGCCTGTTCACACTGAATGGCCTGACCCAGAAGAAGAATGGACTATGATGTTTGATGGGGCTGTTAATATGAATGGTCGTGGTGTTGGTGCAGTACTCATTACACCTAAAGGAGTTCACATGCCTTTCTCGACAAAGCTCACCTTTAACTGCACTAACAACGAAGCTGAATACGAAGCTTGTATTATGGGTCTCGAGGAAGCCATTGACCTCAGGATCAAGACTTTGACTGTGTTTGGAGATTCAACTATGGTAATTAATCAAACCAACGACAAATGGTACACCCACCAGGATCATCTGATACCTTATAGGGACTATACAAGAAGGTTATTGACTTTCTTCACAACGGTCAAGCTTGAGTATATCCCTCGAGATGAAAATCAGTTTGCAGATGCCCTGGCTACCATTTCATCCATGATCAAAGTTCAAACTGCCAATTTTGTGCCTCGGATTTCAGTGTCCAGACTTGACAGACCAGCATATGTATTTGCAGCAGATGTTGTCAAAGATGATAAGCCTTGGATCCATGACATTAAGTGCTTCTTGGAGGATCAAACATACCCATCTGGGGCATCTTCCAATGATAAGAAGACATTAAGAAGGCTAGCTGGTAGTTTCTTCCTGAATACTGACGGTTCCCTGTACAAGAGAAACTTTGATATGGTACTCCTCAGATGTGTTGATAAGACAGAAGCAGACTTGTTAATGCACGAAGTGCACGAAGGATCCTTTGGTACCCATGCTGGAGGACATGCAATGGCTAAAAAGTTGCTAAGATCAGGCTATTACTGGATCACGATGGATGCAGATTGTTGTGCCTACGCCAGAAAATGCCATAAATTCCAGATTTATGCAGATAAGGTGCATGTGCCTCCGAATCCTCTGAATGTGATGTCTTCACCCTGGCCCTTTGCCATGTGGGGCATTGATATGATTGGAAAGATTGAACCGACTGCTTCAAATGGCCACAGATTCATCCTGGTTGCAATAGACTATTTTACCAAGTGGGTTGAAGCAGCTTCCTATGCAAATGTTACCAGGCAAGTGGTAGCCCGATTTCTGAAGAGAGACATCATATGTCGGTATGGAGTGCCCGAGCGAATCATTACTGATAATGGTTCCAACTTGAACAATAAAATGATGGCAGAGCTATGCCGGGACTTCAAGATCCAACACCACAATTCTTCTCCTTACAGGCCAAAGATGAATGATGCTGTAGAGGCAGCTAACAAGAATATCAAGAAGATTATACAGAAGATGGTGGTCACCTATAAAGACTGGCATGAAATGCTACCATTTGCCTTGCATGGGTACCGAACGTCAATCAGTACATCCACCGGGACAACACCGTATCAGCTTGTGTATGGCATGGAGGCAGTCCTACCTGTTGAAGTTGAATTACCCTCCCTACGGGTACTGATGGATGTTAAGCTGAATGAAGCAGAATGGGTCCGATCCCGATACGAACAACTGAGTCTGATTGAAGAGAAGAGATTAGCTGCAATCTGTCACGGGCATCTGTATCAGAAAAGAATGAAGAAAGCCTTTGATCAGAAAGTCAGGCTCCGAGAGTACCAAGTAGGAGATCTTGTGCTGAAAAGACTCCTCCCTCCACATACAGACCACAGGGGCAAATGGACTCCGAATTACGATGGTCCATTCATAGTAAAGAAAGTTTTCTCCGGTGGAGCCCTGGTTCTCAGTATTATGGATGGAGAAGACTTCCTGTCTCCTGTGAATTCAGATGCAGTTAAAAAATACTTCGCATAAAATGACCCGCTGGACATAAAAACAAAATGTAAGTCCAGGCAAAATAGGGCATCCCGGCGAGTCAAAAACAAAATAAAAGACTCGGGCAAAAATAAGGGAATAAATAAAAAATGTACACCCGCTGAGTTGAAAAGCCACATTGGACAACTCAGGCAAAAAGGGGGTATCCCGATGGATTGAAAACCCGAAAGGGCGATCCATGCAAAATAAGGGAATGAGCGAACAACTGTATTCTGAATTCATCTGTATCACTTACAACTTGGTAAGCGTCGAAAGGTTCGAACGTCGGTCGGAACCAGCCTTCTTCAGAAAGCAAGACGAGAAGAACGTCAATGCCATACGAGTCATAGCAAAAGGGAAGCTCCTTGAAGCGTCATCAACATTTCCAACATCTTTTGTTTCTCAATTTGTAATGTTTCCCTCATTTCAGGGAATCCGTTTCTTTGACTGTATCTTGCCAATTCAAGGCACTCGAATTAATAAAATCAGATTTTCAATCACACACTATCTCGTACTCTTTTATTTGCAAAAATGTCCGATGTCATTAATTTATTGATTGCATAAATACAGATGTTTCTCTCCTAAAAATACGTGCTTGCAGGAAATATACTTACTCCTGGGAGTGTCTAAACTCCTATGATGGAATCCAGTACGGGATACCTCGGGATGCTTGTGCGTTTCTTTGTCTTTACATGATTGCAGGTGTTCAAAGCACAACGTGGGGCATGAAAGCCTCTCCCCAGCAAGCTGCCAAATCATTACGTATTCGGCACATCTAAGCACCGGAGGTGCTTTATCCCCAGCTGGGTTGCCAGCCATCATTCCTTCTCATACAAGTGCGAAGCCATGGTTGCTTTCTCCTCACCAGAGCTGTCGGACATCACTCCTCCAACATTTCCGGAGTGTTCATATCCCCAACTGAGTTATCAAATATCATCCTCAGTAGGATCCCCACGGAATTCTCTAGGAAGATCTTCCAGTGATCTTTCTTCTTCCCCAGCCAAGTGCCGACCCGGGAACTACCTCCCCACGGAGTTTCAACCTCTATCCAGAAGAGCAGCGCGTGAAGAAATCACAACAAAGTGAAGAAAGCTTCTACAAACCCCAGCTGGGTCCCTCATTACCGAGATAGGTCTATCAGTGACTTACTCCCCCATGCAGAGTCGTATATGTCAGATCTACCAATGATCTTATCCCCAGCTGGGATGTCCACTTCAAGCAGATCAGTCAGAGACCTTCGCAGCATTGGGACCCGAATCCTGGATCGTTATCTTTGCATAATCATAGCATTCGCATCATATTTTCCCACAGAGCGTAGCATTCCGTCTAATACGGAGCATTACGACAAAAATCAAACATATTGCATAAACATAAGCCATGTTCTGAATCAAACACTTGTGAATACTGACAATCCGTCAAACAATATGCAGAAAGCTCCCCAAATCCCCCGGCAGAGAGCCAAAGCAGATTCCTTAAAGATACAGATACTTCTTGACACCCGTCCGTGTCATATCCCCAGTAGAAAGCCAAAGCGCCCCCTTTGCACTCACAGATACACATATATACAATTCCTTGACACCCGTCCGTGTCACCTTCCCCAACATGGTTACCCAAGCACTTTGGAAACCACACACTTGTTTATATTACACTTTTCTCTTTTTGACACTCGTCCGTGTCACTCTCCCCAGCAAGTTGAGCACTCATCTGTACACCACTCATACTTGTTACTCCTGTTTTGTTCATACAGATACTCGTCCGTATCTTGTATACACCACTTATATCCCCTCAGATTCGACACTCGTCCGTGTTCTTTGTTAACCAGTTGGTACTCGTCTGTATCATCATCTCTGAACATGTGTAAGCATTTGTTTCTACCTGATACCCGTCCGTATCATAGTCTTAAGGATGCCCGTCCGCACCTTTCGTCTATACACAGTACCCAAACACTTATACTTTTCATTTCTTGGATATAAACACTCGTCCGTGTTTACTATTCCCCAGCAAAGTCCTCAGCAAAACTTCCTTTCTATCCGACATTCGTCCTATGTCGTGATATTTTCCGCAGCCGTACCCTGCTAGGTGATCGTCCTTCACCTCCTGATAATCGTCCTTCATCATTTTATCCGATGGCCGTCCCCATCGTTGATCTTGTTATCTGACATTCGTCCTATGTCATGATAAACTCTAAGAGCAGCCGTACCCTGATAGGTGATCGTCCTTCACCTCTTGATGATCGTCCTTCATCATGCTTATCCGATGGTCGTCCCCATCGTCGACTCTTTTTATCCGACATTCGTCCTATGTCGTGATACTTTTGGCAACCGTACCTTGCCAGGTGATCGTCCTTCATCTTAGATGACCGTCCTCATCTTATCCCCAACAGAGCAGCCGTCCCCTGCTAGGTGATCGTCCTTCACCTTTGATGACCGTACCTCATCATTTTATTTCATTTACCTATTATTCCCCAGAGAGTCTTATAGCTTTACTTGATGACCGTCCCCATCATAATCTCTTACATCCCCAGCTTGTCGGCCGTCCCCGTCATTGCTTTATTTCCTGCATTTTTCCTAGCATGTCGGTTGTCCCCGTCATTGCTCCATCCCCAGCAGTCGTCCTCTGCTCGACGGTCGTCCTCCGTCGCCCGCACCTTATAATTATACTTTATTTTCCTTTACAATCTATATCCCTTTTCTTCTTCATTCTGTCAGTGCAAATTTTGGACTGTCTTTGGTATTCAACCACAAGTTATCTTGTTTGCCTGTTAAGCCGTTGCTTACATCCTACACAGCTAACTCATGTTTGAATAGGGGCAGCTGTAAACACCCCAAATTTTCCCTCACCCATTTACACCATGGCTTGTGATCTTTTCATATGCATAAGTTCAATCATAGCATCTCATACCACATTTTTGATTCACTGCATTGCTTCTAAGTCATCTGCATCTAGGGTTTGTGATTTGAGCTATCCATGAGCCATTTGAGCCACTCCAAAGGTCTTAAATCACTTCAAAGGGGTCCATGTATGTTCAAGCATCATATTATATCCTCTCAAGGTCAAGGAAGTCAAAGAATCACAAGAACTGAGAATGGCATGGAAGCAGAGCCAGGTTTAACTGCACAGATGACCTAGAATTAGGGTTTTGGTTTCAAAGGCCATAACTCCAATTTTTTTGGTCATTATTGTTTCTATTGGTCTCTATATGTTATAATGATCATGCATATCAATTTCCATGAAGAAATTCCATGGGGAAGGCATCTAATCAAGAGTTGACTTCTTGAGCAAGTCAGTGCAAAATCAGGGCATCTGAGGCCCCCAATGATCCAACCAAAGGGTGTTCCTCATCATTTTGAATGTATATGATCTTTATTTGATCATAGAAGATGTTAGAAGTTCACAAAATTGAAGAATTTCAAGCCATTTGCAAAGTTGCTTTTTTGGGAAAATGACTTGTAATGAAAACTTGCCATTTTGGGAAAGTTTTTCAAACCTTTCTTTTTGATTCAAAAATGCTTCAAATGAGAAAACTTTGGTCATGAAAGTTGTAGAATGGATCATTCCCTTTTCAAAAAGTACAAGAACTCATTCTAATTCATTTTGGATAAAAAGATATGGCTTGTCAAAGTTGAGGAAAATCACATAATTTTTTCAAGTTTTGCACCAAAGAGGCAAAGTTGCAAAACCTCTTGCCAAGGCAAATTGTAACTTCAAATGGACTTCTAACCTTTGAACAAACATAAAACAATTCCTAAAGATCAGAATGCATCAAATATTTGTCCATTTTCATGACTTATGCTTCAAGTAATGTCAAAAGGGCCAAAAGATCACAAAGTTGCAAAACATCTCACAAACCCTAATCCACTTGCTAATTGGCTTCAAGACTGATCCCATGGCTCTCCTCAATCCTTGATGCGCAGGACACCCCTTTGTCCTTGGCCTACCATTGACCCATACCTCTCTTACACCTAGACTTGACTTTTTGCAAAAGGGGCCATACCAATCAAGCTAGGCCACACCAACTCCTCTGACCTATCCAAGTGTGATACATGTACCAAATGAGACTCAACACATAACACACACAAGCCTGATCTCTCTCATAAGCCATAGTTCACAAAAATCCTCCATCTTGCATTTTCTATCGAATCCCTTAACTCAGCCATCCATTCCTCAAATTTCTTCCACCATCCATCTCACAACACTCCACTGATCATCCCTGACCCATCAAAGCAGCCCAAAACCCCCTAAAACTCAAACACGATTTCTCTCCCTCTCTGAACAGAACTCCATCAATCTCACAAACCAGCCAAAATAAACCCCAAACAAGCTTTGCAAACACTTGAGGGAGGTCAGTAGAGGTGATTGGAAGCAAGGAACTGGTCAAAAAGCTCCTGGATTGAAAGCTTCAACTCAGGTAGCCACTGAAATTCATTTTTTCCAGAAGCTTTGTTTTAAGTTATTAAATGGTTAAGTTTGATCCCCTGAGTTCAATGAACTTTTTATTTTTGAAAATGATGAAGAAATGAGTGTGTATGGCTTGTCTGAAATTTCTGCCATTTTTGAACCTTGCTTCGAATCTTGTTAATGGTGAGAAATAAATTCCATTTGAGGGCAGGGATGAGTTTAGGGAGGTGAGAGGAAGTGATCTGGAGCTTTAGAGCTCCAGAAATGGCCTGGGGAGTGATTTGAGAAATTCTCAGGGGAGATGTGGCCGGAGAAGATGACCGGAGGGCATTTTCGGCCACCTAAAAGTGATTAAATGCTAATTAGGGTTAGGGCACCAGGTTTGAATGTAGGCCATTGGATGAGTGTTCCCGCGCGCATTTGAGTGGTCTGGATCTTGTGTTTAATTTTAATTATGTGATTAATATTTAATTAAGTCAGATTAAGGGAGTTTGAACCTGGGCCGTCCAGATGCGCGCCCAGTCAAACATTCCAAGCCCATAATGAATCCTGGCCCCTCCTTTGGCATAATTCTCCCATTTTAATTTTAATTTCATTTATTTTGTATTTTATTTATACGAATTGTTAAAATTAGCAAAAATCATTTAAAAATTATGAAAATTTTTGTCAAATATTTCATTATTTTTTAAAACCCAAAAATATTTTTATTTTTATTTTTTGCATAAAAAATCATTTTAAAATCATTTAAATGTTTATTTTTAATTATTTAATGGAAATTAATTAATTAAAAATGCATTTAGGTATTTAAAAATCACAAAAAAAATCACATTGAATTTAGAAACATTTAGAAACATTGTCAAACTCTCAAACCAAATTTCTTTTTTGTTCTTGATGCCTTTTGATCATTTTCATTGGAATTAATTTCATTTTAAGGCAATATTTTGGTTCAAACTTTAAAAAATTCATTCTACCTAACCCTTGAGAGTTTGGCAATGATTCTTTTTGAATTGCATCCCACATAGCATGTAGTTTATAGGATAAAATTGGTTTGAATTGATCTTGCATTTTCATTTTGTTTTGAATTTTTCTTGATGAGGTACCCCAAAACCCTAGCGAATTTAGGAAATTCATAACTTGCACTAGGTTGAGAGTTGGATCCCCTCCTTTGGGCAGTGAGCTTGTATAGGTTTAGGGTATCTTTGATTGCATTTTCAATTTTTTATCTTGCCATATGCTTCTGATTTTGAATTTTGCTTTGAGTGTTAATCATAAACCCTAATTTGTGCCTTCCTTTGCATCCATTTCTCATTTGCTTGCATCCAATAACTTGCCATGACATTTGTGCATACACATGATTCATGATACATCTTAGGACATATTAGAATCATGTTTGATCATTGCATCTTTCATTTGCCATGTTATATGTCTATTGCATTTCATAACTTTTCATGTACATTTATGGTTCAAAGCATGCTTCATATGCATCCATGTCCTTGTATGATCATTCTCATATCTTACCTCATGTTTTTATCATCTCTTAGCATCATTAACATCATGTTTATGCTTCTGACTTTGGTTTGCATCATGACATTGCATCTCATTTGCATTGCATTTCATTTCTTGAGCTAACTTTGCAGGTGGTAAGTTGTTTTGAGAAGTGAATTTGCCTTCACTTCTCACAATCTCTTCTTATCCCTCTTGCATTCATTGCTGCATTTTAACTTTGTATTAGAGTGAGCTTGCTCATTCATGTTCTTTCCCACTTTCTTTCTTCAAGCAACTTGTCTTCTTAAATGAAGCAAGTTGTCTTGCTTCTCTCTGTTTCTTGCTCCTTTCATCTGCTTCCTCCCTGGTGGTTTCTCTGAAGAACTTCTTGCAAGCCTCATAAACCCTAGGAATAACCAAGCATGATAATAATTAGGGTTTGTTTAGTCCCCCTTAGACTCTTTCCTTTTTTTCATCTTTGAGTCTTCTCTTCTCATCTCATAATCAAGGACTAAACCCTAAAGGTTTTAAGGCTTTGTGATTAAGCTTATGCCTGCATCCTTCTATTAGGATGGAGTGTATAACTTTAATCCTAAGTGTTAGACCCTTAATGTGTTTAAACCATTTAATCAATCCATCTTAATAATCACTAAGACATCAAGCCTGTAACTTGGGCCTTGTATTAGGGTTCTAATTCTTCCTTAATTGGTTAAGAAGGACTAACCCTAGTGTTAATGGACAAGTCCCCCTCAAGTTGTCTTACCAACCATAAAACTCACTTCTTAATCTTATCATTAACTAAAATCCACTTTAATAAAGGCCTTGTTTTGTCATGAGGTTAATCCCTAATCATGGATTAAGTTGAGGTATCTTCTTCAGCTTAAATGTTCTCATCTATCATCCTTCTATTAGGATGGTGTAATGAGTCCATTAAATCCTTGATTATGGCTTAAACTCATTACTTAACACTAAACAAAAACAACAAAAACATCTAAGTAATCACAAGTAGGTTAATGATCTTAATCCTACATCATGATGATTAAGTGTGAAGTGCTTACTTCATACTTAAGGTATTCTCATTACCCCTAATCAGAGGGAAGATGTGATGAGTCTACTAACCCTTTGGTTTAGGCTTAAGCTCATTAACTTATGGCAAATCCAAAAGCAATAAAAGAATGAAAACACAAAAACAAACAATAATCGTCTCCTCCGGGATTCTTTTCTCATCATTTTCACTCACTAACGAGAACTCGCTTCTTCCGTCTAATGCAAGACAGTTTGCACCTGAGCCAGATAGGTCATACACTTGAGCATAGGCAAGTAAGCAGTTCATCAGTCAATTTATCTTTCAGTCTCTTTGGGTCGAACTACGGTGTTCTGACTTCCTCATTGCACGAGAGGATACGTAGGCATAACTTAACAAGTTATCGAACAAAAGTCTCTGTATATTCCCTCTCCTTCCAGCTTTATTCTTTAAGCCTCATAGTATTGAGCATTTCATTCTTGTTCTCACACTGACACTTCACTTATACACTTCAAACTTCTTTTACACTGACACTTGCATTCTTTCCAGCTTTGATACACAAATAGCACTGACACTCCCCATTTAAAACAAAAATCTTTTAAGCGTGGATCCCTTCGAGTACGGCGGACAATCTAGGTGCTAATACCTTCCCAGATTGTAACCAACCCCCTTTCTCAGTCTCTCTGGTTCGCAACCGTCTTGTCCATGTTTTCCTAGGTTTATGCAACATTACCTTTCCTCCGGGATAAAAATGCCTAGCTGGCGACTCTATTTCTTTCTCCTTTCGCCGACCGTTTGCGTCTGTACCCCTCTTGACCAGGTGTCATTTGGTGGGAGCGACAAAGTGTTTGCCCGTTTGCTCGAGAGTTATTTGATTCAGCCAGGGAATGCCTTGCCAATGCCCTACCCCATTCCCCCAGATTATAATATGGATGTTAGGTGTGAATTCCATTCCGGAACATTCGGACATACCATCGACGAGTGCAAAGCCTTCAAGCACAATGTCCAATATCTAATTGATTCAGGGATCATTACACCAGAGGGGTACCGCAGGAGCTGAAGCCTCTTGATCTAGCTGGCCCGGCAGACTGCACGAAGCTCAAGTCAGAAGACGTAGATTTCCTTGATGCATGTGATTTGCTTTATTGTATTTCGAGATTACCTTCAGAGCTGTTGAAGGAATCTCTTTGTTTTTCTATTGTGGATTGTGCCATTTTCTTGTATTTCAGTATTAATGGCAAGTGATTGTATAAGTTTTCGCACGTTGGCGTATTTTTTTTTGTTTATAGAAGTTTTTAGGTGCGATTGCTTTAAATCTTCTATCCTGGCAATTTTATTTTGATGCTCAGCACTTTCTCCGCACGCACTCACAAAATTTATCTTATGATGTGGCTCTCTGTGGGGTGTCTGTCCCCCAATCTGAATGAAGTGGGATCAGTAACATGGCATTTTCATGCATATCATTTTTTTGCATACTGACAAGTTATCTGGATTTCCTAATTTATTTGACCATTTCAGGAGAAGTATCGACCATACCAGTACGCTACCCGAGTCAAATCATGAATACAGTACAAGCTGAGTTGAACGAGTTTCTCACTCAGATGGGGAGTTCATGGTAGCAATGCAGGGTATAGTGTAGGGGCAGCAAGAAATGAGAACCGCCATGCAGAGGCTTAATCGCCCACAGGTTGATCCTCTAATGATTACCTTGGACGCTCAAGGCAATCCGATCAACAACACTGTGTAACACGGTGGGAGAACTGACTTTTAGTTATGTTGCGGATAGCAAGAGTCGCCACCGACTTTTATTTTATCCAAAGGAAAGGCATAAAAGAACAGGAAAGACTTTAAGAGATTTTTTTGGGTCTGGGGGGTAGGTTATGTAAAGGGAAGGTGTTAGCACCCTTTACATCCATGGTTATCCATGGGCTCTTAGTTACTTAGCTCACTTTTGAATTGTTTTTGAAAGTGTAGTGTGTGAATAGAAAAATTTTCAGAATAGTTGATAATGATCCATGTACGGATGCGTAAAAACTTGTTTTTTGAAAATTTGTTTGAAATTGTGAAAAGAAAAGTTTTTGAAGTGAAGTGAGCAAGTACATAAGAGGAACCTACCCTAAAGTTTAAGTCTTTCTTGTTCTTTATCCTTTAAGTGGTAAGACTATCCCTACTATTAAGGAGTAGGTAGTCATTACCTTGGATGTAAGGGACATGTGAGGGACATCTGTTTTTATGAAGGCAACTGTGGGGTGTATTAAGCATATATGAGGGACTATCATCATTATTCGAAAAGGGACTCAATCTTTAAAGGCAACCATTAGGGACTTGATGATTTTTCTTTTTAAAGGGACTTGCTTTATACACCCCACTTGACCTTATGTTTTAGGCAACTTGAGGGATAACCTTAGAAAGTGAGACGGCGATTAAAAATCGACTTACGTATGTGAGTGTTCAATATTATTTATCTTTAATTAAAATGATCTAAATTTATTTTTACATAGAATACATGTTTTTGCACTCCCTATTTTACTAACCATAACAACATTTAAATATTTACAAAATTTACATCCGGGAAGCGATTACAACATAATTATAAAAATAATAAATAGCAAAAAATATAAATATATAACAAAATAGATATAATAAGCAAAAATAAATAAGTAAATAAAATAGGGGTTAGTGATAAATAATAATAAAATAGGGTTAGTAAGAATATTAAGAATAAATAAAGTTAGTGAAAATAAAATAATTAAATTTAATGAAATAATAATAATTAGAAAAAAATAGACAAGGTTAGAGAAATAACAATATAAGATAATAATAATAAACAAAAATAATGAATAATAATATAGTTAGTAACAAGAATTAAAGTAAATAGAAATAGAAAAATATTATAATGACATGAACCCAAAGTTATAAGAGAAAAAATTTTAAACATAATATAATTATAAATTTTAATTATTACAAATTTAATTATTTCTAAACATATATTAAAAGAAAAATAATTTGGATTATAAATATTTACAAATAAGTTATAATTATTTTTAAATAAACATGTATAATAATAATCACAAATTAAAAAATAAACAATTAGGTTTTTAAGAGGTATCTAGAAAATAAATTAGGGTTTTGTTTTTTTAGAAAATATTTTTAGGATTTAACATATAAAGTTATTTTAATTAATATACATACTATAATTTATTTACATGATTATAAAAATAATTTTCAGAAAAAAAGAAATATAGAATTTGAATTACATTGAACATTATTTTAATTATATTTATATACATATGATTTTAATAATTAAACAAAATAGAAAAATAGAAAAAATTGCAAAAAAGAGAGGAACTTACCTGGCTAGGATTTGATCCCATGTCCTCATGCTTGCCAGCAACAACAACAACCACCAGGCTACCACACGCACAAGCAAGAAAAAGGGGAGTGAAATTGGTTTTGTGTCTGGCTTTGAGAAATCTAGAAAATATTGAAAAAAACAAAAGGCCTGGGGTGGGACTTGAACCCAGGACCTTACAGATACACACATGCGCGCCTTACCACCTGGCTGGGAGAGCCTATCTGGTTGCAATCCAACAATAATACATAATATAATATGATTGTCAATTACATGAAAAATAAGGAAAAAAAGAATGGTGCAACCAGGTCTCGAACTGAGGTCCTCCTATGATACGCGTATACACTTTACCACCAGACCACTGCTGCATTTGTGAATTAACTTAACATTGATATAATAAAATATTAAAACAACATTTAAATATCAGAATGCGCGCCAAGCCAGTCATCTTCTTCCTCGCGCCCTTCGAAATCACCTGCGAACATTGCTGGGAATTTACCTGCGAATTCACCATGGCAGCAAAACCTACAAAAAATCAACAACCAACAAAACTGTACAATTTCACAAAATTAAACCCAGCATTATGATCCAGGCATTCACGCGATTAATCCTGTGTTCTTAGAATTCATTTAAGTTTCTTAAATCCAAAATCCCTAAACCTAGGTCCAAACCCTAACTATGGCGTTTTATGAATTAGCCACGGTTTCTCTGGTTTTTCTGCCCAGAAACATTCTATATCACATAACAAACAACATTAGCCAAGCAAAATCCATTTATATGCATTGAATTGATGTAATCGAAAAAGAGAAAAGCAAGAACAATTGTGGCTCGGGTTTAGCAATATGGAGCACATGGGATGCATATGAGTGATGCTTTAGCTTCAGTGATGATCAAAGAACACGTCTATGTTCTTAGTTTACCTTCTAGAGCCCTGGAAGATGGAATCCGAATCTCACTTTTTTGCTTGAATTTTTGAAATATGATCTTACCTTTGCAGCTGCTGGATTCGTGTATGAGGGCTAGGGTTGTGTTTAGTATATATATGTGAATCATTCTAGGTCAAAAAACTGATTAGTTGTATGGAAGATTTGATACTTGAAGATTGAAAAAGATGGTGTCATGAATTTCAAATATTGGCTCATGAAAGCTTGCTATTTTTGGATAAATCACATGATTTCTTTCTCTTTCAAATTCAATCAATATTGATGAGATTCTAGAAGCTCAATCTTCATCCAAAAATAGATTTTCATATTTTATATTTATTTAAAATGATTTTTATGAATTAAATCAAAAATAAATAAAAATAAAATAATAAAAATTCTGAATTTTGGTCATTTGGGTCGTGCATGATGATATGATATGGATTGGATCACAATTTAGCAAGCCCATTTGGAAGGAATTGGTTCTAGACCCCCATTTTCAATATAAACCATCACAAAATTTCCCAACTTTGCAAGGGCATATATCCCTCAATTTTAAAGGTATGAGGGTGTTCTTGGACTTTTTGGAAAGCATGAAGAGTCCTCTAAACAACCCCATTGGTTTCAGGTCCATATCATTTACCAATCTCAAGTTATGCCCTTTTGAAGTTGTTGACTTTTTGTTGACTTTTGAAATGACCTATAATGTCTTAGCTCACATCTTCCAAATTAAGCATTTTTGGGCTTAACTTGCAACATAAAAGTTGTAGAGAATTCAATTTCCTTCAAAATGAGCTTTGGATGGAGACTTGGTGATGAAGTATGTGAAAGTTATGGCTGGTCAAAGTTCAGTTGACTTTTACTAAGGAAACCCTAATTTAGAAACTCCTGATTATTGAGGATCTGGAATCTCCTTGATGAATCATGATCAACCCTTGATCAAATGATGAATTTTACTTCATATACTTGATGTTGGCAAAAAATCATGAAGTTTGACTTTGGTTTGACCACAGTTGACCTCAGTTTGACTTTTTAACTACATTGACTGATTTTGACTTATCTGATCATCTGACTGAGCAAACTTTTGAGAAAAGTCTTGAAACTTGTCATGGGGGTTCTTACACACATATAAGATGTTATGAAGATCACTTGAAGTATTGGAAGCTCATTTAGCCTGATTAAAGTCAAAACCCTAGTTTTGGATGCACTGCTTAGGAGGTGCATTGTCTGAGGGAATTGTCAACTCTTCTGACCAATTGTGAACTTTGTGAACCTTGTGAATCTTCATAAAGTGTCTTGTGATACTCATGGGAGGTATTGTGAAGCTTGTGAACCTTGTGAACCTCATGAAGTGGCTTTGTAGACCTCATGAACCTCAGGAAAGCTTTGTAATCATTGTGAAACTTGTGAACCTTGTGAACCTTCAAGAAGTAACTTGTAGACTTCATGAACCTCATGAAAGGTCTTGTAAATGTTGAGAAGCTTGTGAACCTTGTGAACCTTCAAGAAGTAACTTGTAGACTTCATGAACCTCATGAAAGGCCTTGTAAGTGTTGGGAAACTTGTGAACCTTCTTAGAACACAAAGTCTTGTATTGTGAGGGCAAATTTTGGGGTGCAACAGCTGCCCCTGTTCAATTTTCTGAAACCTGAGGGGTTAGATTGGTATATTTGCCAGTCATGACCTGGAAGGTTGAAGGGGATTGAACACAAAAGCCCAAAAATTTGCACTCACCAGTGCATTAGAGTGATACAGATGGCTAATTGAATATGATTGAGTGGGATTAAAGATGCCACTAGGGGAAAGTTCTTCAGACATATTTCTTGGAAGATAAAGCAGTCCAAAATATGGAGGTATAATGAAAGCTGTCAGGAGTCTGGAGCAGTCCTGAGGTATTGATGATATGCTTTCAGGAGACTGGAGTAATCCTGATGTAACAGCATGTCTTCATGAGGATAGAGCAATCAATAATGATAACTCTAAAGCAGTCTTGAAGTAATAATATGATTTCAGGAGGATAGAGCAATCAATAATGATAACTCTAAAGCAGTCTTGAAGTAATAATATGATTTCAGGAGGATAGAGCAATCAATAATGATAACTCTAAAGCAGTCTTGAAGTAATGATATGGTTTCAGGAGGATAGAGCAATCAATAATGATAACTCTAAAGCAGTCTTGAAGTAATGATATGGTTTCAGGAGGATAGAGCAATCAATAATGATAACTCTAAAGCAGTCTTGAAGTAATAATATGATTTCAGGAGGATAGAGCCATCAATAATGATAACCCTAAAGCAGTCTTGAAGTAATGATATGGTTTCAGGAGGATAGAGCAATCAATAATGATAACTCTAAAGCAGTCTTGAAGTAATGATATGATTTCAGGAGGATAGAGCCATCAATAATGATAACCCTAAAGCAGTCTTGAAGTAATGATATGGTTTCAGGAGGATAGAGCAATCAATAATGATAACTCTAAAGCAGTCTTGAAGTAATAAGAAGCTTATCAGGAGGATAAAGTAACCCTGAGGTGACGATAAAGCAGTCCCGAAGAAATAAGAAGCTTATCAGGAGGATAAAGCAGTCCTGATGATCATAAGTTTGTTTGTTGGATAATTAACCTGAAACAAGGTAGCTTTTGTATAATAATATTAGTTTATGCATTATGTATGCATGTATGATATGATGCACTTAAGTAATGTATTATGTATCTAAGTATATGTATGTTATGGTATGATGTAAATGATGTATGTATGATATGATACTGCCGGAAGCGCCTGGATATCTTTATATAACAACTGCTGGCCAGGGAAAATAAATCCCGATTTGTTGTTGAAGAATACAACCCTCCGTTTGCTGGGGATAATAGGGTATAGATAACCTCCCGTACGCTGGGGATAGTAAGGTATATATAACCTCCCGTTTGCTGGGGATAGTAAGGCATATATAACCTTCGTCTTCGTTTGATAGTAGGATACATATAACATCCCGTCTTCGTTCGTCGTACCCTTATTGGAAAGTAATTTCCCGAATATCCGTATGAGGATAAAAGAGATGGATATAAATTCCAGGGGAGATGTGACTTTATGAGCATAGATTCGTCCTACTGAGGGTTTGTAACTGTCTTGTTAGATGAACCAACGAAGCTTCGTTGAGATCCTTCCCTCGTTCGTCCTTAGTAAATACTATTACTGCATTTTCATGCATTTCTGGTAAACATCAATCATATTAAAAGCATACATGCATTTTTGGTAAACATTAATCATATTCAAAAGCATACATACATTCAAACACAACCAATGGACGTTTCGCTTATGTAAATAGGGTAAAAGTAAATCTGGATTCAAAAGATGGAATTTATTTATATCAAAAAGTGACCCATACACGGGTAAGTTTGTACAAGGAGACATAAACCCTAGTAAGAGGATCTTGTCATAAAGTTTTATAAAACAAAGAAAGTCAGCTATGTGGAAAACAATCCTATTGAGTTTCAATTCTACTATTGTCATTATCTTCAAGTATCTCATCTTCTGCTGTTGAGACGGAAATGATTGGATTGAGCTTTATCTGTTCGAGCTTGAGTAAGTAGTACAACTGGTTGCAGTTTCATAAGTGATCCAAACGAGACATAGTCATACGCTTTAATCCCTAACTTTTGCCTGGATTGCCCTTTCAGGTTTTCAATCCACCGGGATACCCTTTTTTGCCCAAGCCTCCTTTTCAGGTTTTCGACTTGCCGGGTGTACATCTTTTTATATATATCCCTAACTTTTGCCCAAACCCTTTTGGTTTGCCGGGATGCCCTTATTTTTGCCTAGGCCTGTCAACCTAGCGGGTCTCTTTTTTATGCGTAGTATTTTTTAACTATGTCTGCGTTTACGGGCTGTGGGAAGTCCTCACCATCCATTGTAGTCAGTATCATGGCACCTCCTGAGAACACTGTCTTGACTACAAATGGTCCTTCATATGTTGGAGTCCACTTGCCCCTAGGATCACCCTGTGGTAATATGATACGCTTGATTACCAAGTCACCAGCCTGATATACCTTTGGCTTAACCTTCTTGTTAAAAGCTTTGATCATTCGTTTCTGGTACATCTGGCCATGACAAACTGCTGCTAACCTCTTCTCATCAATCAAGTTTATCTGGTCTAGTCGAGTCTGAATCCATTCATCTTCATCCAAGCCTGCATCCTTCATAATTCTCAAGGAGGGAATCTGAACTTCAATGGGCAGAACTGCTTCCATACCATAGACTAAGGAGAACGGGGTTGCCCCTGTTGAAGTACGTATTGTAGTACGATAACCATGAAGAGCAAATGGTAACATCTCATGCCAATCCCTGTAAGTAACAGTCATCTTTTGCACAATCTTCTTAATGTTCTTATTAGCAGCTTCAACTGCCCCATTCATCTTTGGACGATACGGAGAAGAGTTGTGATGCTTAATCTTGAATTGCGTGCAGAGATCAGTAATCATAGTGTTGTTCAGATTAGAGCCATTGTCAGTGATAATCCTCTCAGGGATGCCATACCTACATATGAGATTATTCTTAATGAACCGAGCCACAACATTCTTGGTAACAGATGCAAATGAAGCTGCCTCCACCCATTTTGTGAAGTAATCAATAGCAACCAGGATGAAACGATGTCCATTAGAAGCAGTAGGTTTGATCTCCCCAATCATATCAATGCCCCACATGGCAAAGGGCCAAGGAGCAGTCAACACATTCAATGGTGATGGAGGTACATGGACTTTATCAGCATAAATTTGACATTTGTGACAAGTTCTGGAGTGTTGATAGCAATCAGCTTCCATGGTAGACCAATAGTATCCCGCTCTCAAAATCTTCTTTGCCATAGTATGACCACTAGAATGAGTGCCAAAGATCCCATCATGCATATCTTCCATAATCTCAATTGCTTCCTTCTTATCCACACAACGAAGCAAAGTTGAATCATGATTGCGCTTGTACAGAATGCCATTACTCAAAAAGAACTTAGCAGAAAACCTTCTCAGAAACTTCCTATCTTTGACAAATGCCCCTTCAGGGAACTCCTGAGCTTCAAGATATCTTTTCACTTCATAGAACCAAGGCTTCTCCTCTGCCCCTTCTGTGTCAATCTCATTGCAGTATGCAGGCTTTTCAAATCTATCAATAGTAATCTTGGGAGCTTCATCATCCCAACTGATCTCAAACATAGATGCCATGGTGGCTAATGCATCTGCTAACTGATTCTCTCTTCGTGGAATATGTCCAAAGGTAATCTCTTTGAAATGTGGGATCAAAGACAAAACATGCTCTCTGTAAGGAATGAGATTATCATGCTTGGTATCCCAATCTCCTTTAATCTGACTTACTACCAGGGCTGAATCTCCATACACATCAAGGAACTGAATCTTCATATCAATGGCAACTTTAATACCCAGGATACATGCCTCATACTCAGCCATGTTATTGGTGCAATAGAAACAAAGTCTGGCAGTAATAGGGGTATGGCAACCTTCAGGGGAACTAATCACAACACCAACACCATTACCAAGTGCATTGGAGGCACCATCAAAAACCATAGTCCATCGGGATCCTTGTTCAGGTCCGTCATATTGTCCAGGTTCTTTGGTAACAGTCATAATGTCTTCATCAGGGAACTCAAAACTCATTGACTGATAATCATCCACTGCTTGATGAGCCAAATGATCAGCCACAACACTTCCTTTAATGGCCTTCTGAGTAGTATACTGTATATCATATTCTGTCAAGATCATTTGCCATCTTGCAATTCTTCCGGAGAGAGCAGGTTTCTCAAATACGTACTTGATTGGATCCATCTTTGAAATCAACAAGGTAGTATGGGTCAACATATACTGTCTTAGTCGGCGAGCAGCCCATGCCAAAGCGTAACAAGTTTTCTCGAGCAGTGAGTATCTTGTTTCACAGTCGGTAAACCTTTTGCTAAGGTAGTATATTGCCTGCTCTTTTCGACCAGACTCGTCATGTTGCCCCAACACACACCCCATTGAGTTGTCTAATACTGTTAAGTACATAATCAAGGGTCTTCCATCAACTGGTGGCATCAAAATTGGTGGTTCTAGCAAATATCTCTTGATTTCATCAAAGGCAGTCTGGCACTCATCATTCCATTCCATCACCTGATGTTTCTTCAACAACTTGAAAATTGGCTCACAGATGGAAGTTAATTGGGAAATAAATCTTGCAATGTAGTTCAATCGTCCCAAGAAACCTCTAACTTCCTTCTCAGTATGGGGAGCTGGCATCTCTCGTATAGCTTTCACTTTTGCAGGATCCACTTCAATACCTTTTCCACTGACAATAAAACCCAGGAGCTTACCAGATCTAACTCCAAAAGTACATTTGTTTGGGTTCAATCTCAACTTGTATTTCTTCAACCTCTCAAACAACTTGTGCAGATGATCAAGATGTTGCTCTTCATTTTGAGACCTGGCTATCATATCATCCACGTATACTTCTATCTCATGATGAATCATATCATGAAACAAAGCCACCATAGCACGCTGATATGTTGCCCCTGCATTCTTCAAACCAAATGGCATTACCTTATAGCAAAAGGTGCCCCACTGTGTCACAAATGTTGTCTTCTCCATATCTTCAGGAGCCATCTTGATTTGATTGTAACCAGAGAAACCATCCATGAAAGAGAATATCTTATGCTGAGCAGTGTTGTCTACCAGAATATCAATATGAGGAAGTGGAAAATCATCTTTGGGGCTAGCCTTGTTTAAATCCCTGTAGTCCACACACATACACACCTTACCATCTTTCTTAGGAACCGGTACCACATTTGCAACCCACTGAGGATAAGAAGTCACTGCTAAGAACCCTGCATTGAACTGTTTCATTACCTCTGCTTTGATCTTTTCTGACATTTCAGGGCGCATACGACGAACCTTCTGCTTCTTTGGACGACAATCTTCTTTCACTGGTAAGCGGTGAACCACAATGTCTGTATCTAACCCTGGCATATCTTCATAAGACCAAGCAAAGATCTCCACATAGTCACGTAACATCTGAATCAACCTGCCCTTGACACTGTCCTCTAAATCAGCCCCTATCTTGACCTCTTTCCTGTTTTCTTCAGTTCCCAGATTCACAACTTCGACTGGCTCTTCATGTGGTTGTATAGCTTTCTCTTCTTGTTGTAACAACCTAGCAAGCTCTACAGGTATTTCACAATCGTCCTCATTTCCGTCTTCAGTTTGATAGATCGGATTCTCGAAATCATAATTGGCAATAGTAGAACTGTTATCAACAGGATCCAGAGTGGATGAGGATCTGCATTTTAGTGATGTGGGTGTGTGTAAGAACACATAGCTGACAAAACAAAAATAAAGGAAAAAGAAAGACAAGGAACACAATATTTACGAAAGCAAAACGTCCACTGATTTTATTGAATGAAGTATGCAAATGAAATGACAACCCGTAACAAGCACACCCTTGTGCCCCGGGTAAGGCACAAGGCTTAAAAGTTTTATTGTTCAAGAAATTACAAACTTAAAAGCAACAACACAGTAATAGTATTTACTCCTGACTAAAGGAGATAGGGATAACATCTTCAGCTTTCCAATTATTGAGTCCAGCACCCACAGTAGGAAAAATCCAAGCATCCAGATTGTAGTCTTCATCATAGTTTCCCACAGTATTGATCTGATCTTTCATAACCCCTTGATTGGTGATACGAACAGCACGAGCACGACGAACAGCCTTCTGGGACTCTGCAGTGAAACCCAAACCAAACTTGTCAGACTTGTATGGAATATCAGGAAGCTGACCCCAAATAGTACAACCACCTTCATCCACCACAGCTCTAGCGTCATTGAGGGAGGCCATTGCCATTGTTGGAGGTTTTCTGGTAACCACAGGAACTTTCTTCACAACAGGGGGAGCTACATAATCATTAACAACCCAGGGAACCACTTCAAATGTCTGACACAGAGTTTCAACATATTCACCCTCCACTTCCAGATACTTGAAAGTGTTTATATGGCTGACAAAGTATTCTTCTTCTCCATAGACGGTAACAACCTTTCCATTCACCGGATATCTCAACTTTTGGTGCAATGTAGAGGTCACAACACCTGCCCCATGGATCCAGGGACGACCAAGCAGACAAGAGTATGAAGGACGAATATCCATTACGTAAAATGTAGCAGTAAAAACCTGGGAGCCAACTTTGATTGGAAGATCAATTTCCCCGTGCACTACTCTTCTAGAACCATCAAAAGCTTTCACCACAATATTACTGGGTTTCAGCACAGCATCTTCAGGACTCAGCTTGTTAAGGACTTCCTTGGGCAACACATTCAGAGAGGAACCATTGTCTATCAGCACATGTGACAGGGTAGTGCCCCTGCATTCAATTGAAATATGCAAGGCCCTGTTATGATCCCTCTTGGCAGGGGTCAAATCAGCATCAGAAAATCCTAACCCATTATCATAGGTCAGGTGGGCAACACAATTCTCAAATTGGTCAACAGAAATAGCATTGGGCACATGAGCAGTCTTCAGAAACTTGATCAAGGACTTGGCATGAGCCTCAGAACATAGCAACAAGGACAGCATAGAAATCTTTGAGGGAGTATGCCCCAATTGATCAACAATGTCATAATCACTCTTGCGAATGATTTTCAATAATTCTTCCATCTGCTTAGAGAGATCATCAGCAGCTGGCACATCAGGAGATACAGGCTCAATAACAGGACCTTTTCCCCTAGTATCATTGGTGGTGGTTGCAGCAGGAGTAACTGCATTCTTGGAAGCAACTGGAGGAGAGAAGACTCTTCCACTACGAGTGATCTTGCTAGATCCAGCAATATTATCAATGTCAGCAGGCACATCAGGTAAAGGCTCCTGCTTAACACCATGGATGTAAACATCAGACCCATAGTGCCAAGGCACAGCTTTATCAGATGTATAAGGAATAGGACCAGGAGTAGTAATGACCATAGGAGCTACTCTGGCTTCAGCAACAACTTTCACGGGACCTTCAGCAGTAATCTTGATTGGACCCTGATGAGTGATTTTAATGGGACCCTTTGAAGTGATTCTTACCGGTACTTTGTCAACCATGTCAACCTCTTCAGTTTTCTTACCTTGAGTCAGATGATCCACCATACTCTCTACAGACGACGGAGTTCTTTCAAACACTATAGTATACTTGTCCATGAGGCGTTGAATTCCATCTCTCAATATGAAGCAACTATCCGGCTTATAGGTACAATACAAACAATCTTCACGACAACCTGGAAAGATTCCAGCTTGTACTAACCTCTTTTTGATAACAGACAATGGTGTGGTCAACTCCATAACTGAATAAACATGCAGATCTTCATCAATGGCATTGATAGTCTTCTCGTGATTTGGCATTGGAGCTGTAATCACATTTGGAGTACCCGGAGGGTCAAACTCAATCTCTCCAGCATCAATCATATCTTGAATTTTGTTCTTCAAGACCCAGCAGTTATTAGTATCATGTCCTGGACAGTTTGAATGATATGCACATCGTGCATTGGGATTGTACTTGGGAGAGGTAACATTAGGATTCTGAGGAGCCTCTTTCAAAGTAATAAGTTCAGCCTTCAACAAATGTTGCAATGCCTGAGCCATTGACATGTTGATCTTCGTGAACTGTCTTCTAGCCCTCTGTTGGTTGCCCTGAGGCTGCTCTGTTGTTACAGGAGTTGGATTTGAAATATGAACTGCACTAACAGACTGATGTCTTCTGTTACGATCAGGTTGACCATAAACAGCATTGGATTCTTTCTTCCCAGTGGGAGGCTTCTTTGCAGCACCTGATGAAGAAGTACCCACTTGGATCTTACCACTCTTGATACCATTCTCTACCCGCTCTCCTGTCATGATCAACTCAGTGAAGCCAAATGATGAGCTTCCAATGAGATGACTGTAAAACGGACCATTCAGCGTACACATGAACATATCAACCAATTCCCTGTCAGTTAAAGGGGGTTGAACTCTTCCAGCTAAGTCTCTCCACTTCTGAGCATACTCTTTAAAACTTTCTTTGGCACCCATGGACATGCTTTGCAGCTGCATGCGAGTGGGAGCTAAGTCAGCATTGTATTGATACTGCTTATAGAAAGCTTCAGCAAGATCATTCCAGTCTCTGATGTTGACACTCTCCAATTGATAATACCACTCCAATTGAGCTCCAGATAAGCTCTCTTGGAAAAAATGGATCCACAACTTCTTATCAGCAGTGTGGGGTTGAATCCTTCTGACGTAGGACCTCAAATGCAGCTTGGGACAGGAGACCCCATCATAAACAACAAAGGTAGGAACCTTGAAACCAATGGGTATCACAACCCCAGATATCAGACTCAAATCCTCAAAATCCAGCCCAGATGATTTCTGCAACTCCATAGCATCCATTCTATCCACCAGCATCTTGAATTTGTCTTCATTAGGCTCATGGTAGTAATCAGCCTCAGAATCAGAATCCCCCATTGTATGGTGGAGACTGCCTACCTCTTGCTCAGATTCCTCAGATTCATAGTCTTCAGCTGGTTCTTTGGTCTTGGCAAGACCTTTGAACCTTCTTCCCATGTTGATCAAACCGGCAGACCTTCTAGTCTTCTTAGTCTTCTTGGCCAGCAGTTCCTTCAATTCATCCTGCCCCTTGGACAGGTTCAAGATCAGCTCTTGGAACTGTGCATTTTGTGCCTGGAGATCCTTAACCGATTGTTCAAGAGCCATTGCTGAAATAAACAGCGAGAAGATGAGAAACCTGTGCACAAATATAAACCTGTGATGTAATGATATGGAATGTGAATGCGTATGCAATGTTTTCAAGGACCGCAGGATTTAAATTTGTTTAAACAAACAAGAAGGTAAACTTTTATTAGTAATAAATTTGTTTTGCCTCTTGGGCTTACAGGAAATGAAATGCAATAAATACAAGAGATGGGGTTTTAAGTCTCCCATGGACGTTTCCTCTTTGTGTTGAGGTATGAGTTGAGATTCCGCTCCTCGTGAAGTTGCTTTGTTAGTTCCAGGATTCTTTCTTGGCTTGCTTTGTAATGAGCCTCAAAAGTATCCCTTTGCTCCTTCAATTGGATCCAGGATCTCCGCAAGTCTTCCATGTCAGTAGGCATGTCTGGGTGAAGGATGGTATAAGCAGTATCTCCTTCAGCAACAGGTTCCATGGTAACTGGCAGGATGGCAGGATATGGCATCATGAGGGTCTGAGCACGAGATCGCACCCATCTGAGATAAGCTTCCATAGGAATAGTGTACTTAGGCTCCAGTGTCTTGCTGTCAACCTTGTTTACTTTTCCCCAGGCTCGTATGAATCTCTGACGGTAACTCTGAAGATCGTTGTCGTAGTCAAATATAATGCCCTGAATCAACATGTCATGTGGACCATCGCTCCAAGCGTAACCAAACTGTCGTAAAGCTAAAGAGGGGTTGTAGGTGATGCCTCCTCTTATGCCTAGAAGTGGCACATTAGGAAACTCCCCACAACGGTCAATGATGGTGACATTCTCCATAGATCTGGAGCACCAATGGATATCTGAATGAGAAAGTGACATGATCCTCTTGGACCATCTGAACCCTTGCTCATTCTTCATTACTGAGCGAGGAAGGTGAGAAATAAACCACCTAGAAAGCAAAGGTATGCAGCACATCAAAGTTCCTCTTGCCCTTGTAGTACAGGTGTGAAGAGAATGCAGAATATCTCCAAGCAATGTAGGCACTGGATTGTGACTCAGGAATATGTTGATGGCATGAACATCTATGAACTGATCTGGATTGGGGAACAATACTAAGCCGTATATCAGCAAGGCTAAGATCTCCTCAAAAGCATCATGACTCATGGCCTTCAAGAACATTTGAGCCTTCTCTATCAATACCTTGGCTAGAACACCCTTGACACCACTTCTCGTTTCTAGAACAATATCAGACTTCTTCAGATGTAGAGCTGCAGCAATAACCTCAGGTTTAAGCTCTTTTTCCAAGCCTGTGAATGGTTTCTGATCAAGAACAGGTATGCCCAGAAGTTTAGAGAAATCTTCCATGGTTGGAACCAGCTGATAGTCGGGGAATGTGAAGCAATGGTGCTTAGGATCAAAGAACTGAAACAGGACACTCATCATGTCTTCATTGAACCCTGAGATGACTAGATCCAATAGGTGACCATGTCTCTTGATGAACTGGGAATGATCAGATACTTGAGAAACCAACTCTTTAAGCTTAGCAGGTATGCCCACAAAGTTGATCCTGATAGTGTTTCTACGAGCTGAAGCCATGACCTGCGACAAAGAACAAAGATAAATCCTTTGGTCCTTGAAATGGTTAGGGAAAATGCTATGCTTATGATGCATGATGATGTCATGATGTTATGCTCAATCACAAACATGTGGCACACACAAACAAGTCACACAATTGCCCTAGGTTTAAAGGCTTGCATGAGGTTCAAAGGTAAGTACCCTCCCCTGAAGTTAGATGGTTCATCCTGTCCTATAAAGTAACCAGGTTCTAAGGGATCTCAATATCATTGATTCTTCACAAGGGTGGTTGTTCAGTGGGCAACTTACTTGCCAACCAAAACCCTCCAAGTTCAGAATCTCAATGAGCGTAGTATCGAGTGTCAACCAACTTCAGTCTGCACCAAAGCCGGTTACCTCACTACTTTCTAAAGGCCAAGATGAGTTAACTAGGGTTCTAAAAGTTAGTTAGTGCATTGACAACATATGGCAGCCTCATATTATCCTCAACTTGACTTAAGGAACATAAGCACCAACCAAGAAGTCGCACTAACTATGGCCACCAGATCAACCGTATCGATATACGTCGTACAGTTTCCTTGGTCTATTGCCATTTACCTAAGGTACACTAGATCCGGGTTAGGACCTTTCACACATAAGAGCACCCCAACAAGATAATATAAAGCAAACAAGGCAAACAATTCAAAGTGATCTTATTCCTAAGGGTACCCCTCTTAAACTACAAATCCTCAGCAGAGTCGCCAGTTCTGTAACACGGTGGGAGAACTGACTTTTAGTTATGTTGCGGATAGCAAGAGTCGCCACCGACTTTTATTTTATCCAAAGGAAAGGCATAAAAGAACAGGAAAGACCTTAAGAGATTTTTTTGGGTCCGGGGGGTAGGTTATGTAAAGGGAAGGTGTTAGCACCCTTTACATCCATGGTTATCCATGGGCTCTTAGTTACTTAGCTCACTTTTGAATTGTTTTTGAAAGTGTAGTGTGTGAATAGAAAAATTTTCAGAATAGTTGATAATGATCCATGTACGGATGCGTAAAAACTTGTTTTTTGAAAATTTGTTTGAAATTGTGAAAAGAAAAGTTTTTGAAGTGAAGTGAGCAAGTACATAAGAGGAACCTACCCTAAAGTTTAAGTCTTTCTTGTTCTTTATCCTTTAAGTGGTAAGACTATCCCTACTATTAAGGAGTAGGTAGTCATTACCTTGGATGTAAGGGACATGTGAGGGACATCTGTTTTTATGAAGGCAACTGTGGGGTGTATTAAGCATATATGAGGGACTATCATCATTATTCGAAAAGGGACTCAATCTTTAAAGGCAACCATTAGGGACTTGATGATTTTTCTTTTTAAAGGGACTTGCTTTATACACCCCACTTGACCTTATGTTTTAGGCAACTTGAGGGATAACCTTAGAAAGTGAGACGGCGATTAAAAATCGACTTACGTATGTGAGTGTTCAATATTATTTATCTTTAATTAAAATGATCTAAATTTATTTTTACATAGAATACATGTTTTTGCACTCCCTATTTTACTAACCATAACAACATTTAAATATTTACAAAATTTACATCCGGGAAGCGATTACAACATAATTATAAAAATAATAAATAGCAAAAAATATAAATATATAACAAAATAGATATAATAAGCAAAAATAAATAAGTAAATAAAATAGGGGTTAGTGATAAATAATAATAAAATAGGGTTAGTAAGAATATTAAGAATAAATAAAGTTAGTGAAAATAAAATAATTAAATTTAATGAAATAATAATAATTAGAAAAAAATAGACAAGGTTAGAGAAATAACAATATAAGATAATAATAATAAACAAAAATAATGAATAATAATATAGTTAGTAACAAGAATTAAAGTAAATAGAAATAGAAAAATATTATAATGACATGAACCCAAAGTTATAAGAGAAAAAATTTTAAACATAATATAATTATAAATTTTAATTATTACAAATTTAATTATTTCTAAACATATATTAAAAGAAAAATAATTTGGATTATAAATATTTACAAATAAGTTATAATTATTTTTAAATAAACATGTATAATAATAATCACAAATTAAAAAATAAACAATTAGGTTTTTAAGAGGTATCTAGAAAATAAATTAGGGTTTGTTTTTTTAGAAAATATTTTTAGGATTTAACATATAAAGTTATTTTAATTAATATACATACTATAATTTATTTACATGATTATAAAAATAATTTTCAGAAAAAAAGAAATATAGAATTTGAATTACATTGAACATTATTTTAATTATATTTATATACATATGATTTTAATAATTAAACAAAATAGAAAAATAGAAAAAATTGCAAAAAAGAGAGGAACTTACCTGGCTAGGATTTGATCCCATGTCCTCATGCTTGCCAGCAACAACAACAACCACCAGGCTACCACACGCACAAGCAAGAAAAAGGGGAGTGAAATTGGTTTTGTGTCTGGCTTTGAGAAATCCAGAAAATATTGAAAAAAACAAAAGGCCTGGGGTGGGACTTGAACCCAGGACCTTACAGATACACACATGCGCGCCTTACCACCTGGCTGGGAGAGCCTATCTGGTTGCAATCCAACAATAATACATAATATAATATGATTGTCAATTACATGAAAAATAAGGAAAAAAAGAATGGTGCAACCAGGTCTCGAACTGAGGTCCTCCTATGATACGCGTATACACTTTACCACCAGACCACTGCTGCATTTGTGAATTAACTTAACATTGATATAATAAAATATTAAAACAACATTTAAATATCAGAATGCGCGCCAAGCCAGTCATCTTCTTCCTCGCGCCCTTCGAAATCACCTGCGAACATTGCTGGGAATTTACCTGCGAATTCACCATGGCAGCAAAACCTACAAAAAATCAACAACCAACAAAACTGTACAATTTCACAAAATTAAACCCAGCATTATGATCCAGGCATTCACGCGATTAATCCTGTGTTCTTAGAATTCATTTAAGTTTCTTAAATCCAAAATCCCTAAACCTAGGTCCAAACCCTAACTATGGCGTTTTATGAATTAGCCACGGTTTCTCTGGTTTTTCTGCCCAGAAACATTCTATATCACATAACAAACAACATTAGCCAAGAAAAATCCATTTATATGCATTGAATTGATGTAATCGAAAAAGAGAAAAGCAAGAACAATTGTGGCTCGGGTTTAGCAATATGGAGCACATGGGATGCATATGAGTGATGCTTTAGCTTCAGTGATGATCAAAGAACACGTCTATGTTCTTAGTTTACCTTCTAGAGCCCTGGAAGATGGAATCCGAATCTCACTTTTTTGCTTGAATTTTTGAAATATGATCTTACCTTTGCAGCTGCTGGATTCGTGTATGAGGGCTAGGGTTGTGTTTAGTATATATATGTGAATCATTCTAGGTCAAAAAACTGATTAGTTGTATGGAAGATTTGATACTTGAAGATTGAAAAAGATGGTGTCATGAATTTCAAATATTGGCTCATGAAAGCTTGCTATTTTTGGATAAATCACATGATTTCTTTCTCTTTCAAATTCAATCAATATTGATGAGATTCTAGAAGCTCAATCTTCATCCAAAAATAGATTTTCATATTTTATATTTATTTAAAATGATTTTTATGAATTAAATCAAAAATAAATAAAAATAAAATAATAATAATTCTGAATTTTGGTCATTTGGGTCGTGCATGATGATATGATATGGATTGGATCACAATTTAGCAAGCCCATTTGGAAGGAATTGGTTCTAGACCCCCATTTTCAATATAAACCATCACAAAATTTCCCAACTTTGCAAGGGCATATCTCCCTCAATTTTAAAGGTATGATGGTGTTCTTGGACTTTTTGGAAAGCTTGAAGAGTCCTCTAAACAACCCCATTGGTTTCAGGTCCATATCATTTACCAATCTCAAGTTATGCCCTTTTGAAGTTGTTGACTTTTTGTTGACTTTTGAAATGACCTATAATGTCTTAGCTCACATCTTCCAAATGAAGCATTTTTGGGCTTAACTTGCAACATCAAAGTTGTAGAGAATTCAATTTCCTTCAAAATGAGCTTTGGATGGAGACTTGGTGATGAAGTATGTGAAAGTTATGGCTGGTCAAAGTTCAGTTGACTTTTACTGAGGAAACCCTAATTTAGAAACTCCTGATTATTGAGGATCTGGAATCTCCTTGATGAATCATGATCAACCCTTGATCAAATGATGAATTTTACTTCATATACTTGATGTTGGCAAAAAATCATGAAGTTTGACTTTGGTTTGACCACAGTTTGACTTTTTAACTGCATTGACTGATTTTGACTTATCTGATCATCTGACTGAGCAAACTTTTGAGAAAAGTCTTGAAACTTGTCATGGGGGTTATTACACACATATAAGATGTTATGAAGCTCACTTGAAGTATTGGAAGCTCATTTAGCCTGATTAAAGTCAAAACCCTAGTTTTGGATGCACTGCTTAGGAGGTGCATTGTCTGAGGGAATTGTCAACTCTTCTGACCAATTGTGAACTTTGTGAACCTTGTGAATCTTCATAAAGTGTCTTGTGATACTCATGGGAGGTATTGTGAAGCTTGTGAACCTTGTGAACCTCATGAAGTGGCTTTGTAGACCTCATGAACCTCAGGAAAGCTTTGTAATCATTGTGAAACTTGTGAACCTTGTGAACCTTCAAGAAGTAACTTGTAGACTTCATGAACCTCATGAAAGGTCTTGTAAATGTTGAGAAGCTTGTGAACCTTGTGAACCTTCAAGAAGTAACTTGTAGACTTCATGAACCTCATGAAAGGCCTTGTAAGTGTTGGGAAACTTGTGAACCTTCTTAGAACACAAAGTCTTGTATTGTGAGGGCAAATTTTGGGGTGCAACACACTGACATTCCACCTATGGAGAATAGGCCTCCTACTCCTGATGGCATTGGTCCAATTCATGTTCATGTAGCAGACCGACAGGAGGATTAATTTACTTTTCTCAATGAAGATATGGGATTTGGTTATAGGACCAATAACCAAGACTTCCAGATGCTAGCCGAGAAGGTAAAGGCTCTAGAATGCAAAGATACCCTTGGCATTGATGTTGTTGATATGGGGCTGGTTTCAGGGGTGGTCATCCCTCCAAAGTTCAGACCTCCTGTTTTCGACAAGTACAGTGGCAGATCTTTCCCGAAAACTCACTTGAAAGCCTTCTATCGCAAAATCGCTGCACATACGAAAGATGAGAAGCTTTGGATGTACCACTTCCAGGACAGCCTTTCTGGGGTTTCACTGGAGTGGTACACGAAACTGGAAAAGAACTTTGTCCGTAACTGGAAGGAACTTGGGGAAGCCTTTCTCAAGCAGTACCAGTATAACATTGACATGGCTCCCAGCCGAACCCAGCTTCAGAGCATGTCACAAAAGAACACCGAGAGCTTTAAGGAGTACGCGTAGAGGTGGCGCGAGGTCGTAACCAGAGTACAACCATCATTGAGGGAGAGAAAAATGATAGACCTATTCATGGATACCCTCCCGGGGCACTTCATAGAACGTTTAGCAGGCTGTTCAGCTAACGGTTTTTCTGATATCGTCTTGACTGGTGAAAGAATTGAAAATTGAATGAAGAGAGGAAAGATTTAGGGCAACAGTGCCTCTACTTCTGGAACCAAAAACCCGTTGTCCAATGAGCAAAAGAGGCAGTACGAAGAATCAGGGGCAGTTTGTGTTCAGCGAAAGAAGAGAAATCAAGGTTCGCGTTACCAGACAACATCCATGATCATCCCAAGTGCCACATGTTCACAACAGTAAAATCGTCGTCAGCGTAATCCTCAACAGGCTCAGCAGCAAAGGAGAGAAAGATTTTTTGACCCTTTGCCAATGTCTCACACTGATCTTCTCCAGCATTTGCTTCAGTTGAAGTTGGTTGGGCTTCGCAAGCTATCCCCACCTCCTTTTCCACTACTGGATGGATGGGATGCCAATGCCAACTGTGATTTTCATTCTGGGGCGCCAGGGCATCATATTGATAGGTGTAAAGCTTTTCACCACACGGTGCAGGACTTAATCGACTCGAAAGCTGTCAACTTTGCACCAAACATATAAGGGAGAGGACACTTTCCTTGATTTGAAGTCTTAAAACCAGAAGTATTCCAGATACTCTTATTTTTGGTAATGGTGCATCTTTGCAGTGCATTTTCATCCCTATTGAGGGGAACTACGTCGCTCTGATTCTTCATTGGTCTTGGGTCAATGGAGATACGTAGGCAGAAGATCGTCAGGTCTTTCTGAGCAACCTTAGGTGTCAACTTTACTTCTCAGCGCCAGAATAACTAGAAGATGTGAAATGATTGCCGTGTCGGACATGCGACCACTTACCTGGATACTACAAGTCCATGAAGGTTTATTGATCATGGGAAGTGCTCAAGACTGATTTAATCCAGAAGGAGTCAAGTCTCCTCAACGATGGCGATGCTCAGTTTCTTTACTGCAATTTCCTTTGTAGTTTCTATTGTTTGTTTAAACATTTGTATGCATGAGTGAAACTTATTTGTTTTTTGATGACAATAATAAAATGCATATGTTTTTCTTGAAGTAATCCATTCGTATTCACTTATAATTTTGTATGTGCATTGCAATACCGACGGTTGTGCTTTAACTCTATCATGGAGGATGACGAAATGAAAACGCAGAAATCTCTAATTGTGTGCTTTTGAGAAAGACCTTGTTGACGATGTACCGACATTGTTTCAAATCCTAAACACCGGAGATATAAGGGAGATAGACCCTCGCCAACCCATTTGAGCCTTGAAGTAGGAGTTTCTTTTCGCATGGAAAAAACCCTTGCGTTTAACCCAGGGGCAGGGTAGGTGCCAGTTAGTTTGACCGAGCATTCAAATTTCAAAAAGGGGTGCACATATGAGGATCCATTACCTTTCGTTGTACCAAATCAAGAGGTCCAATGACCAGGGACCATGGTGGTTATCCCAATCAAGAGGTCCAAATACCGGAAACCATAAAGGTTATTCTTCAACAACCAAGAAGTAAGACAGTCACGAACCTTGCAAAGCAATCAAGACAAGCAGTGTCATACGATTTGTTCAAAAAAAAGGGAATTGAAAAAAGAAATGAAAAAGCCCGCTAAGTCAAAACTTGAGAACAAACGACTTAGGCAAAAATTAGGGCATCCCGCTGGACTTCACAATCAAAGATTCACAAGAATCAGTCCAGGCAAAAGTTAGGGATAAGAAAAATAATGCAAAAGCGAAAGACGAAAAAGACTACACCAGAAAGATCCTTGAACAAGAACAAAGTCGCGTGATACGGGCACAAAAAGGCAAAGGGGTGACTGACTCCCACAACAACCTGATTGGTGCTTAACCGTTAGTGTAATTGGTTCCTTAACCATCACAAAACCTTTTTTGAGAGGTGAGCACTTGTAAAAGCTAGCTGAACATAGGATTGGAGAACATCAAGAAGAGGGGTGGGTACAAATAAACTTCGAGCCTATATCCTTTGTTTCTATAACCGTGAACCAGGCCACGATACAACCCTCAAAAGTCCCAACTGAAACAGGGTTATTTTTGAGAACGTACTACCACGAGACCGCGTTCCTGACTCCTATGAGCGGTGTTGAAAGATCCTTGTTGGTGTTGCATGTACATGTTTTCTATTATTCAAAAAAATTAATGTCGTATTCTAACCAATGATTCACTCACAAAGGTTTGCAACATCCTTTTACAGTAAAACTTCAAGATTAAAATGTGTGTTGCATTAGAATTTTCATTCTTAGAATAAACATTTTCTGCTTGCATATATTTGTTGGGCATCATAAAAATTCACATACGAAACTTCAGTCCAGAAGCTTAATCTTGCCAAGTTGAGAAGTCTGAAACTTCTGAAGGACAATCTATTGAGATGCACTTTTCCAAGAAACTCAATTGAGTAGGAACTTTCCCAACAGTCGTGGTAAGATCCAACTAATCTGGGGAAATCATGTCAAGCAATCTCTTCAAAATTCAGCCAAGCTGGGGCAATCACTTCGAGATTCAAATCTCTCAAAGAGCCATCGGGCGGAGGAATTATTCAAATTTCAACCAAACTGGGGTAGTTACTTCGAGATCCAATCTTGCAAAGAACAATTGGTATGTGAGTTTTCTTCAAAACACAGTCAATCATAGGTGATCACTTCAAGGATCGTACTGGGGCAGGCCACCCCAAGAGTGCTAGAAGTTACTTTCTCCTGAAGACGGTTAATCAGAAGCACCTATCCCAAGGTTCGAAATACTCGGACACACTATCTCACAATGATATGACCTTTTTCATGAATCCTCGCGAGGCAAATTCTTGCACAGACCATGCAGTCAGGGGCAATTATTTCGAGATCCGACGAATCTCTCCAAGAGTTTGAAGACACTGAGGCATTCTGTATGTCATGTTTTCTGTAAAATCCTCTTGAGAAATTTTCTTCCGATGGACCTTAATCTGAGGCGAGTCGAAAATTTCAAAGAACCATTGTTCACTCATGATTAGTTAGCATCCTATCAACCCAGAGACTAGAAGCAAAGTCATTGTCAGCACAATACTTAGAGAGTTGTTTCATCTGCGGACTTCATCGATCAAGATTCCTTAGCAAGTCTCATGGGAGGTTACTTCTTGAGAAGAAGGGTATCATCGTCTCTCATCACCAGCGTGAGACGCCTTACATCTCTCATTCCCAACATGAGAGGATTTATCTCTTATCCCCAGCAAATGGCAACTTGAGCACTTATCTTCAGCGGGAAGCTCTACCATTGACATCATCCGTCATCCCCAGTAGAGTTGGAAGTTGAAATTTCTCCCAAAAGGGTAGGAGAATGTGGGTGTCATCCCCAAGCAGAAGTGTCCCTTCAGACAGGGGCAATTCCCAGCAGTATAAGGAGTGTCTTTCCTCCCCAGCAATTGCTTCCTCAGTAATGTCATGCCTTTGGTTCCCAGCCAAGTCAAGAGGTTTCACTTCCCCAACAAAGTTCAACGGGTAGCGTACCTAGCAAGAAGGGTCCATCTCCAGCAGGGTCTTGGCGTTCCAATCTCAAAGTCCAATTTATTTTTGGCAATAACAGAAGTTCAGAGCCTATGTATCCTCAACAACATTCCCTGCAGGGTTGTCTTCTCCTCACAAGGACTAATCCGATCAATGCAGTGATCATCAGTTCCTCCCCAGTCAAGCCATCTGGGATATCTTGCAGTCTCCTTTTCCAGGAGATCCCTTTTGCATTTGCGTTTGCATTTAGTAATCATCATTACATTTGCATCCTCCAAAGCGTAGCATTTCCATCATCATGGAGCATTACGCCATAAATCCAAACATATGCATACCAGCATGGGCCAGTTTTGAGGTATATTACATAAGACCCGTTACATCTTCAATCAGACTGAAGTATTCCCCACAGAATGCAACTTCGTTTCCCAGGGTAGTTGCTTCTACCAAGTCTTGTTGTTATCCCCAAGTGAGTCTTGTTTCAGTATAACAATCTCATTTTTTTTTCGCGTCTCCGTTTAAGTACAATGGTCGCGTCTCGGGCTCTCGTTTAAGTACAACGATCACGTTCCTTTCGAGTATCCATTTAAGTACAATGGTCTCGTCTTTGAGTCTTGTTTCAGTACAACAGTCTCGTTTTTTTGCGTCTCCGTTTAAGTACAACGATCGCGTCTCGGGTTATCATTTAAGTACAATGATCCTGTTCCTTTTGGTCTCGTCTCAGTGCGATGATAATGGATCGATTGATACCATTTCCTAGTTAGATTGGTTGATCTTATCTGAGTCATGAATTGGTTGATATCATTTCTCTTCGAGTTATAGATCGGATGATATTACATTCTCGTTTTCTTGGTTATGGATCGGTTGATACCATCTCCATGTTAGATCGGTTGATCTTATTTGAGTCATGTATAGGTTGATATCATTTCTCTTCGAGTTGTAAATTGGATGATATTATATTCTCGCATTTCTTGGTTATGGATCGGTTGATACCATCTCCATGTTAGATCGGTTGATCTTATTTGAGTTATGAATCGGTTGATATCATTTCTCTTCGAGTTGTAAATCGGATGATATTACATTCTCGTTTTCTTGGTTATGGATCGGTTGATACCATCTCCATGTTAGATCGGTTGATCTTATTTGAGTTACGAATCGGTTGATATCATTTCTCTTCGAGTTGTAAATCGGATGATATTACATTCTCGCATTTCTTGGTTATGGATCGGTTGATACCATCTCCATGTTAGATCGGTTGATCTTATTTGAGTTATGAGTCGGTTGATATCATTTCTATTCGAGTTGTAAATCGGATGATATTAAATTCTCGCTTTCCGGGGTGGATCGGTTGATACCATCTCTGTGTTACATCGGTTGATCTTATTTGAGTCGCAAATCGGTTGATGTTGCGTTAAGCCATGTTCCGCCAACAAGCATCCTCGTGGCTTGGTCCTGCCCAGCAGTCGCGTGTGTTCTCTTTATGGCTTGGTCCTGCCCAGCAGTTGTATTGATTGAGTTTCATTCCGCTAATGGTCTCGTTAAAGCTCTGTTCCGCCAACAGGCATCCTCCGTGGTTTGGTTCTGCCCAGCGGTCACGTGTGTTTCTTTGTGACTTGGTCCTGCCCAGCAGTCACATTGATGAGTTTCTGTTTTGTTGATGGTTTCGTTAAGCCCTGTTTTGCCAACAGGCACCCTCGTTGTGACTTGTTTCGCTCTGCATTCACAATGCAGGTCATCGCATTGATCCCCTTACACCTGGTTCTATCTCCGTTACCTATTCAGAGGTCAAAACAAAAAATATATATAAATAAATGGGCAGATGGCATTTCTGTTATCCTGAGTTTAAATTTCCAGGTTTTATTCGAGTATTCAATCACTCCACACCTTGAACGTCTAAAAGTTGTTGCAATTATTCATTCAAGTCTGCAGATGATTGAATAGGGGCAGCTGTAATACCTCAAAATTTGCCCTCATTATTGTTTACCTTAACTGGCTTATCGCTACGCATTCATCTGCATGTCTCACTAGGTCATTAACATCATAATAGTGCATTTCATGGATTCATAGGGCATGTGACCAAGGCCCTGGAAAATTAGAGTTTTGTGCCACGTCAAATGCGGTTGTTCAGTTGTGTTTCGATTCAGATGGGAGTTTGACTTAATTTTGGTCAAACTATCAAAAGATCACTGCAACTGCAAGATTGTTTTGGACCACTGGACTATTTCTTAGACAGTGCATATTCAAAGTTCGTGTTGTCGTGTGCCGAGATTCATCAGTTTATCGAACAATGTTTTGTGTGAAGTTTGGTCCGAGTCTTCAGTTTATCAGTGATTCATCTGGATTCGAATGGTCATGGCATGTTTCAGACGATTCAAAGGGGTGTGACTAATTTGGAAAATTATTCAGTGGCTCAGAAGTGGTCGTATTCATAGACTTGTGGAAAGAATTCAAAATAGGCTTTGGGCTAAAATCAAGATTTCATTCATTGCTTTGTTCTCATTGTTATGAACCACTCCTGATTATTCCATTCCATTTTTATCCTTTTACTTCAATATGTTTCCATCAGTTCATTGTTAGTTTCTTTTATTCACCCCATCCATTTAATTATCTAAATCCATTTTTTACCAAATTCATTTACCTATCCCTACCATAAGTCATTTTGTTGAATTCAAATCTCATTTCCAAAACTCCTATGTTTGTTTAGAGCAAAACCCATTTATATTTTTCAAGCCAATACCATTTATTAGTTCATATCATATTCGTTTCATTTTCAAAATTCACAAAACTTTCTTAGTCAATTTCGTCCTTCTTTTTAAAATGAGAAAAATAATATATTAATATATCAAGCCACCTGTTGGTGTTCGAAAATGTGAGTAGCAGTCAAAGGAAGTAATAACCCAAATAAGGTTATTGTATTCTGTCACTAGTACACAACATTGATGCTCAACGGTGACCCCCCCAAAAAAAGGAAAAAAAGAATGGTAATAGCATATTTATATAAAAAATAAGCATACAGCACACTAGGTCACTTAGTTTACAGAAAATTACAAGATAAGAGAAAGACTTGAAAATCCAGTTACAAACTATAACTCTTAACCGAAAACAAACTTCCGGATAGCTTCAGATTTATCACCTTTCTTCTATTTGCTTCTTCTCCTCTTCATCACCCACACCAGATTCAGCACCAACCTCTTCATAATCCTTTTCCAGAGCAGCAAGATCCTCGTGAGCTTCAGAAAATTCACCTTTTTCCATACCCTTGCCCACATACCAAGGAACCAAAGCACGTTCGGCAGACCTGAGATCAAATTTGTGATCTAATGCGACTAAGCACCTCAGCTACACTGGTGGAGTTTGAAATCATGCAAACAGCTCTCGGGACCTTAGAGAGGTCACCTCCAGGAACAACAGAGGGTGTTTGGTAGTTAATACCACACATGAAACCAGTAGGGCACCAATCAACAAACTCAATGGTCCTCTTTGTTTCGATGGTTCCAACAGCAGCATTCACATCTTTGGGAGCAACTTCACCAAGGTACACAGAGGAAGAATAACCAATTCAGAACCACAAGCAAGAGCAGAGAAAGATAAGGTGAAAGCAGTAGGCATACCTGGACAAAATTTCGAGCCGTTCATCTCGGTGATATCGACGCATCCACGGTTGAATCTTCATTGGGAAGACGACTTGAGTCGTCATCAATCTCACAGCTAGCGGAAACGACATCAACGCGAAAGCTCCAATTCAAGGTACATGTTCGCGCTGTGTATGAATTTGTTGACGAGTTAGGTTCGAATAGTTTTTTTTGGTGGTTTGGTTTCGGATTGAGCGCGAACGAAGTTGCATTAGGGTAATTGATGAGATTTAACTTCGGATTTGGGGAGAAAGAGGATTAGGTCAAGACTAGGGTTCTGGAATGAAGATTGATTAGGTGGATGCTTGGTCCAGTTAGGAGAGGCTGAAGATGACGGCGGTGAGGGAAAGGAAGAGCAAGTGGAGAAGAGAAAAGGGTGAAGCGGCGGAGGAAGGAGACCTAGCGTTTCTGTGTTGGCTCGTCCGGCCCTTTTGAGTTCCAAGTTCTGTGTTTCTAATTGTGATTATATTTAATTATTCATGGAATCATAAGATTGTTTTTGGAATTAAAAGAAAATTAAGGGCATTAAAATTCAGTTTAATCATAATTAAGCACCATTTGAGATTTTAATGAGATAAGATTAGAGTTTTTGGAGGTTCCCCAGCCACACCGGCGGTGACACTTGTCACCGTCCGGTAGGCTCTTCTTTCTTCTGCTATTTGCACCACGTTTTAGGCCCATAGAGAAAACAATCTCAAAAGAATACTATCAGCACCTCCCTAGGCTTCCAGCGATTGGGCTTAAGTTATCTTTGCTATTCGGACCTCCCATCCTAAGCCCATCATGAAAAACAACTAAAAAAAACCACTTCCCGCACTCCCCCTCATTCCTGTGTTTTGGGCTTGACCCGTTCTCTATTTACACTCCCTTTTAGAGGCCCAATAGAAAAACATCCTAAAAATAATGCTTTCTGAACCCCCTTCATTAGTTTCTTTAGGATTTCATTTTAGTTAATGTAGTTTCAAAATAAATCAAATAAAAATAGGAAAATGCTTAGGAAAATTCCCAAAAAAAAGCAAGTAGGTCATTAATTCAATTTAGAAATGTTTGGCATTTTATTTTTCTGAATTTGCATTATTTTTGAATTAATTCTAATTTTTTCATGTAAGTAGTTTTTAGTGAATTTCCTTCAACTGTACATAAATTTGTCGATTTTGTTTTTAGTCTTCCAGTAACATTTTTGGTCCACTATTTTTGCCATAGTTAGAGGACTCATATTAGTACTTAGTATAATTTTAGTAGATTTTTTAGGGCATTTTATCCCATGTTTTAGTAGCTTAATCCTTAGAAAATAATGGTTAATCCTTAGGTAGAATTAATTGATTTTTAGGTATAGCAAAATTCTGATTTTTTAGGATTCTTTTTAACACAATGTTATAGGTAGTTTTAGGACCCTATAGAATTAATACCATAATTTTTCCAGAACTTTTACTATTTTTTAGGGTATTAATATTTAGGCTTTGTTACATGTAAATTCCCATTAGTTTAGGTTAGAATATTAGGAGTTCATAAAAAATAGTTTTAATTAGATTTAATCTTAGGGTTTAATATGGATTTAGACTAGTTTAGTTTCTGATTTTTTTAGAATGAAAATATTAGGTAATAACCTTAGTTATAGGACTTAGGCTTATGATTCATACTAATTAGACTTAGAATAAATTTAGACTATTTTAGGTTTATGCCTTTAATTGTTTTGTTTGGAATTTTATTTCTTATATTCAATTTTTGTTGCTTTGTTATATTGATTGATATTTCACTTGTATAGGTTCCCTTGGCTTTAGAATCAACTTATCTTCCTTAGGAAGTAAGTTGCATTCTAGTAGTTCTAAGTTCCTTTCTCCATTAAGTTTAGAAACCTCATTAACCATAGGATCTCACTTGTAAGTAAACAAATAAACTTAGGGTTGTGTCTTAGTCCCCTTAGATTTTGTCCTTTTGCAATTTGAGTCCTTCTTTCTCATCTTCAAACAAAATCCAAAAACACTTAACAAATAAATGAAAGGATTCCTTGTGTATAGCCTTATTCCATGAGACACTTGCACTTATTCCATCTTGGAGTGGTGTAAGCTTGTCTATCATGATGTACAAGTCTCATCAAGGAATTGTTTCATAAAACAAACAAATTCAAAACACTTCTCTTAAAAGACAAAAGCAAATAACAAGCGACTTTCCTGTGGGAATTCTCTTCTCATCTCATTCACTCATAACGCGAACTCGCGACGACTTGTCTCGCATGCAAGACGATAAACACACTCGTACCAGACAAGCCTGCAACACCTGAGCATAGACATACGCAGTTCAAGCTATAAAAAGCAAAAACAAATAGTTCCCGCCTTAGTTAGGCGAACTACGTCGACCCTGATCCTCATTATCCCGATGAGGTACGTAGGCAGCGGGGTAGGGCCCGTTCGAGCACATTCTTTATTTTCCCTACATTTTCCCTATTCTTTCTTTTTGTTCTCTTTTTCAACTCCTTTCTCATTTCTATTCTCATTCCAGTAGCAGTTTTATTCAGCAGCTTTATTTTCTCACCCTTTGAAACAAAACAAGCAAGCGTGGATCCCGTCGGGTACGGCGGACGATTTGGGGTGCTAGTACCTTCCCAGGTTGTAACCGACTCCCGAACCCTGATCTTTGGTTCGCAGGACCTTGTCCTTTCCTTCTTCCTCAGGTTTGTGCAACATTACCTTTCTCGTCTCTTCGGGATAAAAATGCCTGGCTGGCGACTCTACCTTTTTCGCGTCACTTTTGCGTTTGTACTAGGATGAAAATACCGGGAACGACATCTACCAAATGAATCTGATCCCAATGCTCATCAACCAAACAAAAATGTTAATGTGACCAAAATATAAACATACAAACTAAGCCCTCCAGCTCTTATCATCTAGAAGAAACTCAAAAGAATAAAGATAATTCTTCAGTTGTAGCTGCAAGATTGAAGGTACTTCATCACACCATCTCAAGAGGTTAATAGTGTGAGCACTTGGTATCTCGTCCACATCAGACATAATCAATAAGTCAACATCTGTAATACCAGCAGTGGAAGAGAAAAGATAGAAGAAGAAGAAGAAATGTGAGAGAAGGATAAGAAACTGAAAGAGCGTAGAGAGAGAAGTTCCCATTCCATTTGTTCCACAAACCAATGTTTTTGTGGTATTGGAAAGAACAAACCGCTTCTATGTCTAATCTCAGTCAGCATTGAATCGAAAAGTGTTTCCAAAAGGCAGATGGGTATTGTTCTCATTTATACTCAGCTCGATGTCTATTTCTACAACTTCTAACACAGACTATTTAGCAAGTAACTTTGAATCAGTAATAGCTACAACTGAATTATAGTCATCTGCTTTGTCTTGGATCTCACTCTCTTCGTTTCCCTTTTCTACAGCCTGACTGAGAAGTTTCTGCATTTTTTCTTCATTCCCGTGCAAATGGTGAACCATCAAATTCTATATAAATCGAATCAGATATGAAAAAATTAGAGAAGGGTAAAACTGATGAAAAATGCGACAGACCCGACATCTAATCCAATCGGTGAATCAAACTTATAACAGAATTGAGCTTATAGCAATGAGAGACCTTACAAAATCTATAGAACAACAAAGTTGGAAGGGAGAAAAACATTGGCCAACCAAATAATTATCCCAAAATCTAGACTTAATTATTGTGATCATATGTTACTATGTACAACAATAATGTCTAGAAAACAAAGAAGAACTGTAACAAAATAAAGTAAAAGAAACACCAACATATCAAGAAATCTAAGAAAAACGATTCACCTTTGATTACCTTATTAAGCTTCAATTTCGCACCGCTCTGCTTGTCGTACTGATTGACGGCGAAATTAGCGATTTCGATGACGTGAGGCTCGTTGAATATGCAAAACAACAAATATTGTCAAAATTAATCATGTGTTTTTGAATCAACAAATCAGTGAAGGACGATGTTGCAGATGAAGGAAGGACGCGGAAGAAGAGGGAGGGCGAAGAAAGAAGGAGAAGAGAGAGAGTCAAGGTTTTCTTCCATTGAAAAAAACAATTCACTTCCCAGTCTTTTCTCATCAAAAGCAGGCTTTTTACTTCTTCCCAATACCCAATGTCTTGTTACTGAAAAGTAAAATATTGTTTTGTTTGCAACTGAGAAACAAAAAATTGGCACAATAGTAGTGTATGTAGTATAATTACTTTAGTTATGTTGTAATCAATCCAAAATTTGGTTGCATTTAGTTAGAAATAGACATAAATTACCCTCATAATTTTGAAATTAGGTGATTTGAAGAAAGGTTAAAATGGGTTTAACTACAACCATTAGAATTCCTATATTATAGATTGTTAATCTGAATTTTTTGCAAATAAATATTATGACAATCAATTGATACTAACATGTAATTGATTGCCTTGCTTAAAAAATTGTTTTTCATTTTAAAGATTTTGCATAAATTTTCTAAGTACAAAATATAAAGTATGGTTTCTACAATAAAAGTGGGAAGAAAACTAAAATGTTCTAAGAAAAATAATTTTCATTTTATTTTTTTATGCCTTACAAAATTGAACAATACACTTGTACTATTTTTTATTAAATCCCAACCATCTAAGTGTCCTAATTTTATAGTACTAACAACATCATAGAAAATACATTAATTTTATCTCTAATCCTACTTAAAACAAAAATTTAACTTTATAAATTCACTGTATAACTAATATCTTAATTGACAATTGTTAATTAGGTTAGGAGGGTACTAACCCTATAAATCAGTAACTTAAAAAAAATATTGTCCAGATATATTAATTATTTAATATATTTAAAAAGTAAATTTTTTCTTATAAATAATACTAGAGGTAATAATTAATAATATATCAAAATATTAATTAAACTATTAAAACTAATACAATTTTCGTTAAGCCTTCTATTAGATTGACATCTCTTTTTGTCCTCTTCCTTCTTCTCTAAACTCATAACCATAACTTAAATGAGATGTCTAAAGATCAATCATATTGGATGCAAGAATCCAACTTATGTAATACAAGAATGTATCCCATAAGGCATCAGTTTTATTCAATATAATTAAAACTGGAAAGGACCATCTAATTCAACAGATTTGTTTGGGACCTGAGTCTATGTTCTATTCAATTAAGTTAATAAACCACATTGCATAAAATTCAGCTCAAACTAGTAATTTAGTTTTGTTGTGAATAAGATACCTTAGAAAAAAAGTATAATAGGTTTTTTTATGATCAAGAATACAAGAATAACCTCTCACTTTTGAATTAGGGTTTTATCTTCCTATTTTCCCTTATTGAAAAGATGAAAAACTAGTATGCAATTTATAAGAAAACTAACATACTAACCTAATGGGCTTTTTAACAATTACTCATTACAAGCTAACTTAAGGTATAAGCTAACTTACACAATTGGATCCATAACACAAGGCCCAATTTGACAACAACATGTGAGCGGACTTCGACAACATGTTAAACCTAGAGTTCGTTCCAATATCTCACAAATCTCCACCTTGGAACAAACTCAATAACAACAAGAAACAAACTAGTTTTCTTCATGCAGCTTTATCAATTGCATACAGTGGAAAAAATTGCAAATGGGCAACGTCTTGGTCATCATATTGGTAACATTATGATCTTTTGAAATCTTCAACACTTGGACTTCTCCATGCTCGATTACCCTTCTGACGAAATGCAACCTCACATCAATGTGCTTGGTTCTCTCATGATTGGCTGAGTTCTTCTATAGGTGTATTGCACTTTGACTATCACATTTAACAGTGGTACCTCAACCTTGAAGTTTCAACTCCTTTGCAAAACCTTCAAGCCACAATGCTTCCTTTACAACTTCAGTTAGGGCGATATACTCTGCTTCAGTGGTTGATAAGACAACAATCTTCTGAAGTGTTGCTTTTCAACTAATTGTTGTGCCAAACATAGTGAAAACATATCCAGAAATAGATTCTCTAAAATCCATACAACCTGCATAATCAGAGTCGATATATCCTTTGATTACTGCTTTACTATCTTCACCCAAGGCTCCACCATAAATTAGGACTATGCTCAGAGACCCATTTAGGTACCTTAGAATCCACTTAAATGCTTGCCAGTGAGCCCTTTTGGATTCGCCATGTACCTAATTACAAGAGTTACTGCATATGCTATATCATGTCTAGTATAAACCATATCATATATCAAAGAACATACTATATTAGCATATGGAGTGCTATCCATATAAGTTCTTTCAACATCAGTATTGGAACACTGATCTATACTCATCTTGAATTAAGGGTATGTCAGAGTTACACCGGGCTTTGAATTCAACATACCAAACTTTTCGAGAATCTTCTGTAGGTATGCCTCTTGAGATAAGCATAATTTCAACTTCTTTCTATCTCTTCGGATGTCAATCCTAAGAATCCTGGACGCAGCTCCCAGATCCTTCATATTGAATTCCTTATTTAGTTCAACCTTCACCCTCATTACATCTTTGACATTGTTGCTTGCTATTCAAATATTATTCACATAAAGCAATAAAATAACAAAATGAGTTACCAGGTCGAAATCGGAAGTAAACACAATGGTCGAATTGACTTCTAATGAAACTTATGCGTGCCACGAACTTGTCGAATCTCTTATTCCATTGTCGAGGAGATTGTTTCAGCCCATATAAAGATCTCTTTAGTTTGCACACACATTTTTCTTTCCCCTATTCGACATACCCTTCAGTTTTCCTCATCAAGATTGTTTCATCAAGATCACCATACAAGAATGCAGTCTTCACATCCATTTGTTCTAGTTTAAGGTCGAACTATGCCACCATGGCAAGCAACATTCGAATGGACCTGTGCTTCAAAACAGAAGAGAACACATCATTGAAGTCGACACCTTCTTTCTAAGTGAAACCCCTTGCAACCAACATTGCCTTGTATCTCTTCGACGCCACTCCTTTGATTCCCTCTTTAACTTTTAAAATCCATTTACAATTGACTAACCTGGCTCCAACAGGTTTTTCGATCACTTCCCATGTGTTTTTATCATGAAAAAATTTCATCTCATCATCCATGGCCTTCATCCATTCATTTGTATTTCGACTCTTCATAACTTCCGTATAGTCTCTAGGTTCGTCGTCTAGAACCTCACTTGTAGAGATTAAGGCATAAGTTATAAGATCTGCATAACCAAGTCTCTAAGGTGGCTTGATGACTCTTCTCGACCCGTCTCTTACCAGCAGGTAGTCATTATCAGTCTCCTCATCTTCGATAGCAGTTTCTACTTCTTCTTTGACTTCATTTGAGTCATGCAATTCCACATCATTATGCTCCACCTCAACATGAATTTCTCCCTGTTCCAGATCTTTGTTAACATCATCAGTTTTCTTGAAAACCATCTCATCTCATTGAAAACTACATCTCGACTGGTGATACACCTTCTGTGACTTGGTTCTAGGCACCACAACCTATAAGCTTTAACTCCTTCAGGGTATCCCATGATCATGCATTTCAGAACTATAGGTTTCTTTATGAAACAAAGTATAATAGGTTTCTTTATGATCAAGAAACCCACAAGGGTTAAGGTTTATGGTAACTAAGGATAATAACAAGGATTGGTTATAAATTGATATTATTTCTTTTCTCTTGAAACAAGATTACAAGTATACAAGAATAAAAAATAACCTATCTTACTTTTGAATTAGGGCTTTATCTTCCACCTTAGATAGCGCTTTTAGTCAAAGCGCTTTCTAAGCCCCACCTTAGACAACGCTTTTTGTTTAAAGTGCTGTCTAAGGTATACGAAAATTTTTATATAATTTTTTTAAACCCCAATTTATACCAGGTTTTTCAACCAGAATTTTGACTTGTTTTTGAACCAATTTTTTTCCAGAAAAATATCACAATTTGGATATTCAAAACAATCCAATTTGACCTATTTAAATGTACCAATTTATGAACCAAAATTATATATCCAAATGGATTGGAAATTCAAATATATATACTTACAAATGTACATATTACTTATACTACTTTTGCTACAAATGTACCAATTCAAACATATTACAAATAATTACTTATACTACTTTTGCATCCAACCAAAGCATTACTTCAAATCTACATAGGTCCTGAAACAACACAAAGATTGTAATTCAATTAAAAGAATACAATATTATAGTTACAAAGTTACACATTTAAATTCCCATCAATTAAAGTAAGAGTACAATATTATACCTGATAAAACACCTAGCTCTATAATGTATTGACATCATTCCTCTTTCATTTCTTCCATTTGATCTTTTGAATAATATGCACACTTGAATTCATCAAAGTACTACATAATAATATAACATAGTTTGATTTAGTTTCAACTATTTAATTATATGAGAGATATGTGTTAAATATTAAAATAACTCGTAAGTTAGAAATACATACATCGGATGGAATCTCTAATCAGCTCAAAGAAAGAGAATCTCTCATAAACCTTAACATGAAATATCCGCAATCTATTTAATTACATTGTTGAGGACACTACAGATGAAAAGAAAATATGGAAAAATCCTACGTTTTATCAAGTATCATCACTAATATAATAAAAAATGTGATAATTAATAATATACCGCCACTTTTATCCATGTAATGTTGTTGGCTCTCCTCTTTGATACTTGGACATCTCTTTGGGATCAAAAAGCTTGTATGATGCTAATAAAATATAAATGAATAATTAGAATAATTCACATAAATTAATAAATACACACAAGAATATTTAGAACAATCTCACTTACGTGTCAATCGTGTTCTTCATATCCGGGTATGTTGTCCAATCATTTCCTAACGAGTCAAGATAATATACAATTTCTCTAATAGGATTGATTGCGAGCAATAACCAATATCCACTGTATGATTAAACAAATGTTAGATATAAATTTTCTACACGACGTCAAAATACAAAATAACTATAATAGATGAATTTAGAATGAAAATCTAATCCGGTATTAAACGGTATAAAGAACAACTTTTCTGTATCTTTGTTGGCCATGAAGAGGTTAAGAATGTACACTATCACGTCATCTGATCTACTTAAGATTAAAGCTAAGTTGACGGACGCAGGGCTTAAGAATCCAAATCTTTGGTCCAATCCACTTGGGTGCATCACTTTATCATACAAAAACCTTAAATAAAAACATCATTAACATTAGACTATTAATTTGAAACATAAAGTAAATAAGTTGTTCAATTAATATAACAAAGTAGACCGGATATACCTCACGTATATATTGACAACACTGACGCCTATTTTTTCACGACCAAAAACTTGCATAAATTCTTCAATACCAACTGATTGTTCGTATTCAAAGTCAAAAATACATTCCTCCATATGTATAAAACAAACACCTCCGGTCGAAATATCTGTCAATTCTAGAAACGTCCGAAGGCACGACCTATACTTGGAGGTAGGTTTTTTCCTAGCCGCGGTCATCTTAGTACCAGCCTTTTTTGTTGTGTGGAGACATTGCTAATGTAACGCCCCGATTCAATATTTCCCAATTTTGTTGAGTCTTTTATTTTATTTGAGTGATGATTGTCTTATTTGTGAAATTGACATGAAAATATGATATGTTGATATGTTAATGTGATATGTTGGTATGATATGTGATTTTACCGTTTTGTGAATTTTCGGGTAGAAATTAGATTGGAGGATATTTTAGATATTTGCTAATTAGTAATAAATTAGAATTTGTGTAGAATTATTATTTTGTGAGAAAATGATATTTGGTGGAAAAGAGAAGAAATGAGTTAAGTGTAGAAATAGTTAGTAAGGGTTATAAGAGAGAAAAATAGAAAGAAAGATAGAAAGAAAAAGATATAAGAGTGGAAAGAAAAGAAAAGAGAGAATAGAAAGAAAAAGAGGAGAAAGAAAAGGAAGAGAAGAGAAAAGAGGAAAAGTTGGAAAATCATCAAAATTTCTCCTAGGAATCGAAACAATCGGGTAAGGGTGATAAACATTGTTATCTTAATCTTGTATGTGATTGTGTATGTGTTAGATTGTATAGGTTTTGTTTTGGTGAAGTTTAGAGAGAATGAAATGTTAGGGTTTTTGATGAAGATGTGGGAAATGATAGATTAATCGGTTAGAAGTTGTTATAATCAAAGTATGTTGTTGAATATATGTCATTGATCATGATTTTGGAGGTTTATTTGAGTTTTGGAGGGTTTTTAAAGGATTGTTGCACAACTGAGATTTCTGAAATCGCAGTGTTCGCTCAACGAGTTTTCCAGAGAATTTCTTACTCAGCGAGCCTGGAGGTTTTTGGGAAGTTTTGTGTTTTAACTCATAACTTTAGTTTCGGTTATTCGTTTTAGGCGTTCTTTATATCAATTCGAAGCTAAAAACGTGTAGAAACTAATGATGCTAAGAAATATAATTTTTAGCCGACTTTTGCCCGACTTTTCCGATAAAATGTAAATGAGTTAATTATGGAAATGTGGGTTTGATGTGATGTTGTGGCCGTTTGGCAAATGAATACATTGCTTGCATTGAATGCAAATGTATGTTAATTTAATAAGATGAGTGCATGATTACATTGTGAATACTGTATGCATTTTCAAGAATGTTGTGTGTCATTTTTCATGTGAAGCATAATGTATGCATTCTTGTGTTGCGAGATCCTTTATGAATCCGTTGTAGCATCGTGTGCTCATGTGAAGTGCGAGCGATGACTACAACACGATCGTGTGATCGTGTGGGGTGTGAGCGATCAGATTGTGTGCCCGTGTGGAGTGTGAACAATCCATAAACATTATGTGCCCGTGTGGGGTGTGATCAATGGGTGATTTATTCACATTGATTGTGTGCCCGTGTGAGGTGTGAGCAATCGGGTTGTGTGCCCATGTGGGGTGTGAGAAATCCATAAACATTGTGCGCCCATGTGGGGTGTGAGCAATGAGTGAACATCGTATGCCAGATGGGGAGTTACTTTAGGTAACGAGCGATGGTTCCAATTAGTTCCTGAGTGAACTTGATGATGGTTGAGTGAGTACCGCATTGTATTTGAATAGAGTCTTGAGTCGGTCTCTATGATTTGCATTTATTATCTGAATTGTGAATTGATGAAATAAACATGAATATATATATATATATATATATATATATATATATATATATATATATATATATATGTTTATATGGAGATGAATGTATGTATTGATGAAAACATACTTGAGTATATATGTATGTGTAGATATATATATATATATATATATATATATATATATATATATATATATATATATATATATATATATATATATATGTGTGTGTGTGTGTGTGTGTGTGTATGTGTGTGTGTGTGTGTATACATTGTAGCGTATATGTGTGAATAAACATGAATGATGTATGTTTATGTGATGTGAATGAAGTGGTGAAAGTATGCATGATAAGTATGCTTGAGGTTATGTATGTTGGAGATGATTTGTCGTGATTACATGTTTTATGTGTATTTTATATGTTGAGATATATAATTATATACAATGTTATTATGATAATGTTTCTCACCATTCTACTGTTTTATAATGCTCTATGAGGCATTGCAGAGTAGGTATCTGGAGGTCTTTTGTGAAGCTTGTCTTCATTCTTTTGGTCGGTCGGCTCTGATATGTAGCACCGTGTAGCTAGGATCGGCTTGATGCCTTTTGTGATACATTTTGTATATGTATTTTGGTGATGTTTGTTTATGTAAACATGAAATATTTGGTAAATCAAACTTGATGATATATATATATATATATATATATATATATATATATATATATATATATATATATATATATATATATATATATAAGTTTGATGTTGTTAATGTTAGTCTCCGCTGTTATTTGAATCTTTTGAATATGGGTGTAAGGAGGAAATCCTTTCTGTTGCGAGTTACCTCGTTTGTTGCATATCTTTAAATGAGCATATGTTGTATGTTTTAATTTCACTTTTGATGTGACATGCCTCTTTTATAACATGTTTAAACTATACTCTGATGAATTTTTATTATGTGTCTAAGTGATTTAATTGGTTATTTGGGGGTATAGAAAGGGGGTGTTACATTAAGTGGTATCAGAGCCAGTGTCGAGTCAATTGTGTCTGTCTTGTTGTTGTGATGATTTAACTTTTGTTTAATCTTGTTGTTGTCTTTGGGAATAATCAGAATATGGCTGGTAGAAATGACAATGTAATGACTGCTGCTTTGGAAGCAATGGCTAGAGCTGTGTAGGGAGCGCCGAATGTGAATGCTAACGATGAGTTCAGGAAGAATCAACCACCGGTCTTAAAGGTAAGAATTGATCCCGATAGTGTTCAAAATTGGTTGAAAGAGTTTGAAAGAATCTTCAGAGTCATGGACTGTGCTGAAGAGAGTAAGGTGAGGCTTGGTTCTCACATGCTAAAAGTAGAAGCCGATGATTGGTGGGTCGGTAGAATTCAAGCTCTCGAGGAAGAGGATGAAGAGATAACTTGGGATGTTTTTAGTGTTGAGTTCTTAGGGAAGTACTACCCTGAGAGTGTGAAAGGAAAGAAGGAGATGGAGTTCCTTGAACTGAAGCAAGGTAGTATGTCTGTGGTGAACTATACTGCTAAGTTTATGGAGTTGGTTCAGTTTCATCCTCATTATGTTGTTGCTACGACTGAGTTCTCAAAATGTATTAAGTATGAGAATGATTTGCGTCCTGAGATTAAGCAAGCTGTAGGATATCAGAGAATAAGAAGGTTTTCGGACTTGACAGAATGTTGTAGAATTTTTGAGGAAGATAACAAAGCTCGTTCTACACATTACAAGAGTTTGAATGAGAGGAAAGGAAATCAAAAAGCTATAAGTGGACCTTATGTGACACCCGCTGATAAGGGAAAACATAGGGGAAACTTTGATAAGAGATCTGGGGGAGGGAGTTCTGGTTCCGTTAAGTGTTATAAGTGTGGTGATTTGGGTCACAAGTCTTTTGAGTGTGGGAAGAACATAGTGAAATGTTCAAACTGTGGAAGACTTGGACATGCTACTACCGAGTGTAGAAGGAATGTTGTGAAGTGCTTCAATTGTGGAGAAGTGGGTCACATTAGTACTAATTATACTAAGCCGAAGCAAGCTCAAGCGGGCGGAAAGGTGTTTGCATATGCAGGGAAGGAAACTACTGGTGCAGACCGTTTAATTAAAGGTACATGCTTTATTAATAGTACACCTTTAGTTACTATTATTGATACGGGAGCGACTCATTCGTTTATTTCTCTTGAGTGTGCTAAGCGTTTGAAATTGTTTTTGTCTTCTTGGGGTGGTGAGATGGTTATTGAGACTCCTGCTTCAGGGTCGGTAACTACTTCTTTGGTGTGTGTAAGTTGTTCTTTGACCATGTATGGTAAAGATTTTGTTATGGACTTAGTTTGTTTCCTGTTGGAGGGTTTGGACGTAATCTTGGGTATGAACTGGTTGCAATTTAGTCGAGTTCATATATATTGTTATCATAAGTTAGTAAGGTTTCCTTCTTTGGATGGTGATGAAGATGAGAGTTTCCTATCCACGAAAGAGTTGAAGAAACTTTTAGTGGACGAAGCTCAATTGTTTGGTTTGTTAGCATTGTTGTCAGTGGAGAGAGAAGTGGAGCTCAGTGTGTTTCTAGTGGTGTGTGATTTTCCAGAAGTGTTTCCAGAGGATATTAAGGATGTACCACCGGAAAGAGAAGTTGAGTTTTCTATTGATTTAGTTCCGGGTACTAGACCGATTTCGATGGCACCGAATCGTATGTCAACTTAAGAGTTGGTAGAATTGAAGAAGCAATTGAATGACTTGTTGGACAAGAGATTTGTTAGGCCGAGTGTTTCTCCTTGGGGTGCTCCGATATTGTTGGTAAAGAAGAAGGATGGAAGTATGCAGTTATGTATTGATTATCGACAGTTGAACAAGGCGACAATTAAGAACAAGTATCTGCTTCCCAGGATCGATGATTTGATGGACCTATTGGTTAGTGCACGTGCTTTTAGTAAAATTGATTTGAGATCAGGATATCACCCGATTCAAGTGAAAGAAGAGGATATTCAAAAGACGACTTTTAGAACACGGTATGGTCATTACGAGTATTCTGTGATGCCATTCGGAGTTTCTAATGCGCCGGGCGTGTTTATGGAATACATGAATCGTATTTTTCATGAACAATTGGATCGTTTTGTGGTTGTGTTCATCGACGACATTTTGATTTATTCTAAGTCTCAAGAGGAACATGAAAATCATTTAAGGATTGTGTTACAGATTTTGAAAGAGAAGAAATTGTATGCTAAGTTGTCAAAGTGTGAGTTTTGGTTGTCGAAAGTAAGTTTTCTTGGACATGTTATTTCTGATGGTGGTATTAGTATGGATCCATCCAAGATTAATGCGGTAATACAATAGGAAGTTCCTAGATTGGTTACGGAGATTCGAAGCTTTTTAGGCTTGGTGGGTTATTATTGGAGGTTTATTGAAGGATTTTCAAAGTTGGCACTTCCGTTAACGCAATTGACTTGTAAGGGAAAGGCTTTCATTTGGGATATTCATTGTGAAGAGAGTTTCATGGAACTTAAGAGAAGGTTGACAATGGCTCCGATCTTGATTTTTCCAAATCCGACGGAACCATTTGTGGTGTTTTGTGATGCTTCATTGTTTGGGTTAGGTGGTGTTTTGATACAAGATGGAAAAGTTGTAGCTTATGCTTCAAGACAATTGAGAGTGCATGAAAAGAATTATCCTATTCATGATTTGGAATTAGCGGCTGTGGTGTTTGTTTTGAAAATTTGGAGGCATTATCTTTATGGTGCAAGATTCAAAGTTTTTAGTGATCACAAGAGTTTGAAGTATTTATTTGATCAAAATGAATTGAACATGAGACAAAGAAGATGGTTAGAGCTTTTGAAGGATTATGATTTTAGTTTGAATTACCATCTAGGTAAGGCAAATGTGGTAGTCGATGCTTTAAGTCGTAAGTTGTAACATATGTCCGCATTGATGATAAGAAAATGGGAACTTTTGTAGGATTTTAGAGACTTGAGTTTGGTTTGTGAGATGACACCGAGAAGTGTGAGACTTGGTATGCTACATGTTACGAATGATTTTCTTGCAACCGTGTGTGAAAAGAAAAAGTTGGATTTGAAGTTTGTTGATTTGATGATGAATGAGAATGAGGATTTCAAGGTTGATGATTTTGGAGTTTTGAGATTCCGTGGTCGTATTTGTATTCCCGATGATGTGGATTTGAAAAAGATGATATTAGAAGAAGGACATCAGAGTAATTTAAGTATTCATCCAGGAGCAAATAAGATGTATCAAGATTTGAAGAAGATCCGTTGGTGGTCCGGATTGAAGAGAGATGTAGCTCATTTTGTTTATGTGTGTTTCACTTGTCAGAAGTCTAAAGTGGAACATCAGAAGCCTAGTGGTTTGATGCAACCGTTGGATATTCCGGAATGGAAATGGGATAATATATCGATGGATTTTGTCACGGGATTTCCGAATATGCAAAGAGGTCATAATTCTATTTAGGTGATTGTTGATAGACTTACTAAATCTGCTCACTTTATTCCGATTGATATTAGTTATCCTTTGGAGAACTTAGCCGAGATTTATGTTTTTGTGATTGTGAAGTTGCATGGAGTTCCTAAGAGTATTGTATCAGATAGAGATCCTAGATTTACATCGAGGTTTTGGGAAAGTTTGCAAAAGGCTTTGGGTTCTAAGCTAAGATTGAGTTCGGCTTACCATCCGCAAACGGACGGTCAAACCGAGAGGACGATTCAATCGTTGGAGGATTTGTTGCGTGCTTGTATGCTAGAGCTAGGTGGTGTTTGGGATAGTTATTTAGCGTTGATTGAGTTCACATACAATAACAATTTTCATTCGAGTATAGGTATGGCACCATTTGAGGCTTTGTATGGTTGGAGATGTCGAACACCTTTGTGTTGGCATGAAACCGGTGAGAGAACGGTAGTTGGACCGAAGATGATACAACAGACGACGTAGAAAGTGAAGTTTATTCGAGAGAAGATGAGAGTTTCTCAAAGTAGGAAAAAGAGTTATCATGACAAGAGAAGGAAAGATCTTGAGTTTCAGGAAGGCGACCATGTGTTTTTGAGAGTTACACCGGTTACGGGTGTGGGTCGTGCTTTGAAGTCGAAGAAGTTGACTTCTCGTTTTATTGGTCCGTATCAGATTACTGCACGAGTTGGTGTTGTGGCGTACCGTGTGGCGTTGCCTCCGAATCTTTCAAATTTGCATGATGAGTTCCATGTTTCACAACTTTGGAAGTATGTTCCGGATCCATCACATGTTATTCCTATGAACGAGGTTGAAGTAAGAGATAACCTTACAGTGGAAGCTTTGCCAGTTAAGATTTTGGACCGTGCAATCAAGAAGCTAAGAGGAAAGGATATTACGCTTGTGAAAGTAGCGTGGGGAGGCGCTGCAGAAGGCAATATGACTTGGGAATTAGAGAGTGGGATGTGCGAGTCGTATCCAGAGTTGTTTGAATCAGGTAATATTTTCGAGGACGAAAATTTCTTAAGTGGGGGAGAGTTGTAACGCCCCAATTCGATATTTCCCAATTTTGTTGAGTCTTTTATTTTATTTGAGTGATGATTGTCTTATTTGTGAAATTGACATGATAATATGATATGTTGATATGCTAATGTGATATGTTGGTAAGATATGTGATTTTACCATTTTGTGATTTTTCGGGTAGAAATTAAATTGGAGGATATTTTAGACATTTGCTAATTAGTAATAAATTAGAATTTGTGTAGAATTATTATTTTGTGAGAAAATGATATTTGGTGGAAAAGAGAAGAAATGAGTTAAGTGTGGAAATAGTTAGTAAGGGTTATAAGAGAGAAAAATAGAAAGAAAGATAGAAGAAAGAAAAGGAAAAGAAGAGAAAAGAAGAGAAAAGAGGAAAAGTTGGAAAATCATCAAGATTGCTTCTAGGAATCGAAACAATCGGGTAAAGGTGATAAACATTGTTATCTCAATCTTGTATGTGATTGTGTATGTGTTAGATTGTATAGGTTTTGTTTTGGTGAAGTTTAGAGAGAATGAAATGTTAGAGTTTTTGATGAAGATGTGGGAAATGGTAGATTAATCGGTTAGAAGTTGGTATAATCAAAGTATGTTGTTGAATATATGTCATTGATCATGATTTTGGAGGTTTATTTGAGTTTTGGAGGGTTTTGAAAGGACTGTTGCGCAACTGAGATTTCTGAAATCGCAGTGTTCGCTCAGCGAGCAACACCTCGCTCAACGAGATTTCCAGAGAATTTCCCGCTCAGCGAGCAAGAAGGGTGGTCAGCGAGCCTAGAGGTTTTTGGGAAGTTTTGTGTTTTAATTCATAAATTTAGTTTCAGTTATTCGTTTTAGGCGTTCTTTATATCAATTCGAAGCTAAAAACATGTAGAAACTAATGATGCTAAGAAATATAATTTTTAGCCGACGTTTGCCCGACTTTTCCGATAAAACGTAAATGAGTTAATTATGGAAATGTGGGTTTGATGTGATATTGTGGCCGTTTGGCAAATGAATACATTGCTTGCATTGAATGCAAATGTATGCTAATTTAATAAGATGAGTGCATGATTATATTGTGAATAATGTATGTATTTTCAAGAATGTTGTGTGTCATTTTGTATGTGAAGTATAATGTATGCATTCTTGTGTTGCAGGATCCTTTATGAACCCGTTTTAGCATTGTGTGCTCATGTGGAGTGTGAGCAATGACTACAACACGATCGTGTGCCCGTGTGGAGTGTGAGCGATCAGATTGTGTGCCCATGTGGGGTGTGAGCAATCCATAAACATTGTGTGCCCGTGTGGGGTGTGAGCAATCGGGTTGTGTGCCCATGTGGGGTGTGAGCAATCCATAAATATTGTGTGCCCATGTGGGGTGTGAGCAATGGGTGGACATCGTATGCCCGACGGGGAGTTACTATAGGTAACGAGTGATGGTTCCAATTAGTTCCTGAGTGAACTTGATGATGATTGAGTCGGTACCGCAGAGCATTTGCATAGAGTCGTGAGTCGGTCTCTATGATTTATATTTATCATCTGAATTGTGAATTGATGAAATAAACATGAATATATATATATATATATATATATATATATATATATATATATATATATATATATATATATATATATATATATATATATATATATATATACATATATATGTTTATATGGAGATGAAAGTATGTATTGATGAAAACATACTTGAGTATATATGCATGTGTGAATATATATATATATATATATATATATATATATATATATATATATATATATATATATATATATATATATATATATATATATATATATATATATATATATATATATATAACATACTTGAGTATATATGCATGTGTGAATATATATATATATATATATATATATATATATATATATATATATATATATATATATATTGTGTGTGTATATACATTATTGCGTATATGTGTGAATAAACATGAATGATGTATGTTTATGTGATGTCAATGAAGTGGTGAAAGTATGCATGATAAGTATGCTTGAGGTTATGTATGTTGGAGATGATTTGTGGTGAGAACATGTTTTATGTGTATTTTATATGTTGAAATATATAATTATATACAATGTTATTATGATAATGTTTCTCACCCTTCTGCTGTTTTATGATGCTCTATGAGGCATTGCATAGTAGGTTGCTGAAGGTCTTTTTGTGAAGCCTTTCTTCATTCTTTTGGTCGGTCGACTCTGATATGTAGCACCGGGTAGCTAGGGTCGGCTTGATGGCTTTTGTGATACATTTTGTATATGTATTTTGGTGATGACTGTTTATGTAAACTTGAAATATTTGGTAAATCAAACTTTATGATATATATATATATATATATATATATATATATATATATATATATATATATATATATATATATATATATATATGAGTATATAAGTTTGATGTTGTTAATGTTAGTTTCCGCTGTTATTTGAATCTTTTGAATACGGGTGTAAGGATGAAATCCTTTCTGTTGCGAGTTACCCCGTTTGTTGCATATCTTTAAATGAGCAAGTGTTGTATGTTTTAATTTCACTTTTGATGTGACATGCCTCTTTTATACCATGTTTAAACTATACTCTGATGAATTTTTATTATGTGCCTAAGTGATTTAATTGGTTATTTTGAGGTATAGAAAGGGGGTGTTACAGCTAACCTCCTTATCATGAAGCTATATATCATATAAATAGTTAGATGAAGTATAAAATTAAGAATTTAACATATTCCATGCATAAATGTCATATAATTGTAATGTACCTGTTTTTTTGAAACAACAGACTCGGTAATGCCGCGGAATAGCCTTATCTTTTGATTTGGATCTTGTTGGAGTCTAATTAACATAACCAAGTACAAAATGTACGTAAAATGCGCGTAAAAAATTTGAATATACACATTAAGGTTAACAAAGGTTCATAATGGTTTTAGGCATACCTCATATCCTACGCTAATGAGGCTTGTCGGCCATGCAACAAATGAACCTAATGCTTGTTCCACCGTTGTTGCATCTGAAACATCGTCAGGATATAGTAATAATGCATTCGACTCAACTGCAATTTCATAAGGGCCAACAACTATGTGAAACTTTTATCCGACCATCCACTGCCCGCCTTTAAGTTGTACAACTTTAATACCGCAGACAGTCTTGAGAATTTAGTGCAACCTTTATACAACGGTTTCTCCGCATCGCTTAGCAACCTCTCAAACATTTCAGGACAATCATGAAGATCTTCTTCAAGTGCTTCTACAATCTCTTCAACTCGATCACAATCATATGTTTCCGTGTCTTTTTCGTCTGAAGCATATGTCGTATTACTTTTCCCACTCGGTTCAACATTCTCGTTAATTTTCTCACCATGAAATTTGCAACACTGATAACTTCGATCAATTCCATGCCTCAGTAAATGCGATTTCAATCCATCTGCGTCAACTTTACCAATATAACAAACACGCAAGCAAGGACATTTCATCCGTCTGGGGTTTTTAACGCGTTGAACAACAAACTTAACGAATTCCGCAACCCCATTCTCGTACTCTTTGGACAATCGATTGGCACATATCCATGTTTTATCCATGATTTTCCTACTTATTAAGGTAAACAAAGTAAGCCACACAATTTTTATCCATGTTATTCTACTATCGCACGCTATTCACAAATAAGCCACACATCTCAACCTAAACACAAATTTACAAGGATAGAACTAATAATCAGCACTTCTTTAATCTCAAACTAAACGTGTACTGACAAATCAAATTAAACGAGATTAAAAAAAATAAGCACTTTCTCAATCTCAAAAAGGGATTAAAATAATAAGCTATTTTCTAATAACAAAAAAGGGATCCATATTATTTTCAAACCAATATAATTTTTTGTATTTTTATGTATTGAGAATATCTTTTTCTATTAGTTTTATAATCTCAAAAGTTTCATGAATACCCTATATTGATACATATTCTAAGTTTTATGTCCAATATTGGAGAATAACTTACACTATTCTAGTTTTTTATGTATAGAATAGTGTAACTATATACAAAAAGAGCTTAAACTAATAAGCACTTCTACAACAATGTCAACTATATACAAAAAAAGCTTAAACTAATAAGCACTTCTACAACAATGTCAACTATATACAAAAAGAGCTTAAACTAATAAACACTTCTACAACAATGTCAACTATATACAAAAAGAGCTTAAACTAATAAGCACTTCTACAACAATGTCAACTACAACAATGTCAACTATATACAAAAAGAGCTTAAACTAAACAGAGATATATGGATTTCGTTCTTGCCCTAAACAGAGAAGAAACTTACCAAAAAATAAGACGGTGTACGGTGGAGGAAGGAGCACGACGACAACAGTACACTTCACAGAGGAGCACAGTGGTGGACGACGGTGGCGATTCAAGCTTCTGTTATGGCGAAAATGGCGTTCGCACGTTCGTTCGCAGAAGGATGGAAAGAAAGAAATGAAAATAGAAACAACGTATTTTTCATATAATTAGACCTTAGACAGCGCTTTGATGGAAAGCGCTGTCTAAGGGAGGCCTTAAACAACGCTTTTGAAAAGCGCTGTCTAAGGTCAACCTTAGACAACGCTTTTGATTTTATTTTATTTTAAAATTGAAAGCCTTTAGACAGCACTTTTGAAAAAGCGTTGTCTAAGATATACCTTAGACAACGCTTTCTAAAAGCGCTGTCTAAGGTCTATCTTAGACAACGCTTTTTCAAAAGCGCTGTCTAAGGTATGACTTTTAACAGCACTTTTATTATTTTTTTGGACTAGTTTCCGTGTTTTATTTTAATTTTAACTTATAGCAGGCTTTCTTTATAAAGCGCTGTCTAAGATGCGCTGTTAAATGTCATTTTTGGCATAGTGCTTAGGGTACAAACTAACTTAAACAATTTACTCTATAACATAAGGTTCAATTTAACAACAACATATTAGCAGACTTCGACGACATCCTAAACCTAGAGTTCGTCTCATAAGTTTTATGACAATTATCAATCATTGTCAACATTTACTGATGTAAAGATCTTTTTGGTGGATGATCTGTAAGTACCTCTATAAGGACTCTTTAAATCTTAAGATCTGTCGTGATTTTAGTGAGTACAACTCACCTAAACTCTTCGTAAAAGAAAAAATATTTCTCATTTTCTAACATCTCTGCGCATAGCCTCAACACATAGTAGTTGAATATACCATCCAAAAGTTGCTCAATCCAACATGTCCTCGTTTGTTGTTTGTGTGTTACTTGCACTACAAGCTACTATTATATTATGAAATATTCAAGTTACCAGGAGATATAATTTTAAATAGTGAACCGATATTCAAAATGAATATCCTTCAAGATTACAAATCAAAAGGCTCGGTCTGTTTTGTTTGACTGAAATCTTGATTAACACAATTTTAAGTTAGCACATGTGTTTAGCATTGGCATTGATGTTCAACAATCCAAGTCAAATTGAAGATTGCATGATTCTCGTTTGTTCTGTCCACAGTATAAGTAGTTTACACGTAAATGTATATTATGATATGCTATTTTAGAAAGGAAAAAGCAACACTAATTTATGTCATATTATTAACACTACTATCCTTAGAATTTCCTTATTGTATATCTGACAAAAATAATTTATTTTATTTTATTTTATTTTATCTTATTTATTATTTCTAGAGCATGCAAAATTGAATTAATCTAATTCAAATATATTTGAGAGGTTTTGAGCTTCTATATCTTAGAGATATATGAGTGACTAAATAAGACAATTTCTTTTAAAATACAAATATCATGTGATAAGATAAAATATATAGCAAGGGACGAGACAAAAAAATAAATTTTGTCCATTACTAAATCATGTGACAATTTTTTTATCCAAAACACAAATTATCAAAAAATATCAAAATAAAATTTGTAATATCTCTCTATTTAATTTTTTGATTTATAAATATAATATAAATATTTTATTTATTAATAAAATATATTATAATAAAAATATATTATTTTTGTTTGATGCATAGGCATATCAAATAAAGTAGAATAATTTTTTTCTTAATAATTTTTTTTTCTTATTATTATTATTTAATATTTTGATTCATGAATATCAATATTTTATATATTAATAAAAATATTATAGTAAAAATTATATTATTTAGTACATAGATATAAAATAGACAAAAAATTATCCAGTGTTTCGACCATCAAACATAGTATAAAATAAAAAAATTATCTTGTATTGTTTTGTACTGTCTAGTACTGTTCTGTCTAATACTTTTTATTTTACAAATCAAACGCGCCCATAAAGATAAATAATCGGTATGATCCATAGGTTTATTTAATCTTTTCAAGTGTTATATGAAGCAGAAATTTCATGATTTTTAAAAAACTTAGACTATACTATAAATGAAAAAAAAATGTAAACAAAAAGGGGGTAACACCTCTCCCATAAAAGAGAAGAATAATAAAAAAAGCAAAACTCAAAAACAAAATGAAAAAAATAAAATAAAATAAAGAGAAAACAAAATTCGGCAAAGCATAAAAAAATCTTAAAAGATTTGTACCAAGACTCAAAAGATCAAGTAAATTTGAAGTATTACAAATACAAGCTGTCTCAATTCGGAAAATCAAAGAAATAACAACAATAATCAAGCTTTATCCATTAAGGGGTCATTAAGTGGAGTCGGGCTCTAAAAATATTTCACGTATCCCACCATAAAAGATCCACTATAATATGATAAAAAAGACAAATTTTCAAAAACTTCTTTCAAAATAAAAAATATTGTTTCAATCTCTAGGCCTTTGGAACTTTTGTATATTAATTTATTCGGACAAGTGAAAACAACATCTGTCAATGGTAAAAGAAATACGGATTAATCATTGTAGATGACTACAATAGATGAATATGAGTAAAGTTCCTAAAACACAAGTATGAGTCACATTCTACATTTGCCACTTTTTGTTCCCAGATACAAATTAAAAAAAAAAACTTTAAAATTGTTAAATTTAAAAGTGATTATGGTGGAGAATTTGAAAACAAAAACTTTGAAAAACCTTTTGATGATAATGACTTTTCCCATGATTTCTCTTGCCATAAAACTCATCAACATTATGGAGTTGTAGAAAGGAAAAAAACAAACATTGCAAGAAATGACTAGGACCATGATCAATGAAACTAATGTTACAAAGCACTTCTAGGAAGAAGTAGTCAACATATCATATTAAATTCAGAATAGGATCTAAATAAGACTTATTCTGGTTAAGACTCCCTATGAAGTGTGGAAGAACAAAAAATGTAACATTTCAATGTTTTCATCCTTTTAGTTGCTCATATTTTATTTTAAATACTAAAGAGAACTTCAACAAGTTTGATTGCAAAACACAAAAATGTATCATGTTAGGATACTCTGAATACTCAAAAGGCTACAAAGTGTACAACACTGAAACATGAATTGTTGAGGAATCAATTCATGTTAAGTTCAATGATAAGATTGACCTTGAAAAGTGAAAGATAGTTAACAAGTTTTCAAATTTGGAGATTAGTTACTCAAACTCCGAAGGCAAGAAATCTAAAGTGAAAGACTCTGAAATAAATCAACACAAAATTGCTCAATCAGAATCAGAAGCTGCATGTTAACACACCAACACATATAAGGAAACATTGGTAGAGAGCTTCACATCCTGAGGAATTAATTTTGGGAGATAAGACAAAATCAATCAGAACTAGATCCTCATTCAAACCATCTAAAGAAATGCTTTTGGGTTTGGTGTCCATCATAGAACCTGTTTCCATTAATGAAGCACCTGTCACTACTACAAATAATACTTATAACGTCGAATGTGAAAGAGATGTAACCTTAGATACCAAGCCGACGTAACGAACGATGACATGAAAAGTTGTCACTTAACACCTCAGTTAATGAAAAACCGTGGGGTAAAGTTATATGATAATGGGTTCGAACCCCAACATATTTATTTTTTTATTTACACAAATAGTGTCTCAAACCTATCAGTTTATTTAAAAACTGTTATGGACTGGACCAACACAGTGTGCGTTGAGCAGAGGCCTAGTCGTCGGGCACAGACCATGGCCCAATATAAGGGGACGTGGGGAGAGCGTCTCCCCCACGTGCCCCACCTCACCCAACTATCATCATTATTTCCTGATATTTAGGGGAAGTTGGACCAAGGGCAAGACCATGTGCTGGATCTTATCTGCTCCTACGCAGTCCTTGGCAGTTCTTCCTTGGGCCTAGCTAATCCAGCTCATGAGAAGAACCTTGGCCCAGCATTGGGGGCACACACACACACATACACACACACACACACACACACACTATAAATACCTTCTTTCACCATAAGGTCGGGTACTTTATTCTATTCTGAACTATTTTTGTACTTGCACTCCGTAAAATCTTTCTCACTTTAGCATCGGAGTACCTTGCAGGTACACCCCCAGTTCACCACCGTAGTTGTTCATCACTAGAAGGTTCCTCCTGATCAGGTCAGATCAATGGCGCCGTTTGTGGGAACATAAAAGTTCTCCCCGTCTTTTGAAACAAAGGACCAAAACTTCACTCCGTTTCTCTCAACCGTACAGTATGACCAACGAACACGGTGACAACCGCGTCCATGGCCTTGTCAACTACACCACTGGTGGTGACGATGACCAGGTTGTCCACAAATCCGACGCACGGGACGGACAACCTGCCTCCCCGTCCCCTGAACTAGAGGCCAACGACGCTCCCACGACTTAGGTAGCAGCTGCCTTCGTGCCCATCCCAATACCAGCCGAAAGAGATGCCACGATCATAGCCATGACGAACACGTTTAACTTAATAAATCAAATTCTATTCCAATAGTAGGAGAGAATCATCGTGGTGGAAAATGAGCGTCGAGCCAATTCTCCTCGGCTTAGGCCCCGTCGATCATGCAGACCTTCTCCCCACAATTTTTTTAGGAGGGTATTAACTCATAGCCTACTTGCTCCTAAATTTTTTTTATCACTATACTTTGAAAACAAAAATAAAGCAAACACTTTTTTCCTTATAATGGGCACATAAAAGTATATTTCTCAAACACTTTGCAAACTCCCTTGAGGACTGAAACAAGAGAGAATGCAAAGTTCGGCTTACAATAGGCACCTTTTCAAATATTCTTCAAAGCATCACACACACACACACACACAATTTTCAAAAAGTAAAAGTGAGCAAGTAAGCTAAGAGCTCATGGATAACTATGGATACGAAGGGTGCTAACACCCTCCCTTCGTATGAATACCCCCCGAACCCAAAACTATTTTAAAGGTTTTTTTCTGTACTTTTTTCCTTTCCAAATAAGTTGGATAAAATAAAATACGGTGGTGACTCATGCTTAACCGCAACATTTCGCTCTGCGAAATAAAAATAAAAAGTAGAAAGTCCAGTTTGTAAAACCACTGTGATTACAATGGGCTCCCCGTCATCAGACAAAACGAAATTGTCCAACTGGTCCACACAAAGGGAGAGAGTAAAACTCAGAACATAAGCCACTAATTTATTATAGGCTTCAGTGTCCTCGGGTCCCAGGTTCGGGCTTCACAAAGAACTTATTCGTTGCCCAGTTAAAATGAGCCCACTGCCATTTAAGTTGAATAGTCGAGACAAGATGCTCCACGCCCCGGGCGTCCTGCTACTTGGCATAAATACTGTTCAAAGCACGCAGGGTGTTGGGTTTCACCGTATACCATTTGTTCTTGAAATTCCTGACAAAATCATGGTAAGTCTTGAAAAGCTTCACCGACTGCTTGAACGAGACCCATTTGTGTCTCTCGTTCGTGCTCTAACATTGCAGGTGGAAAACCCGGAAAAAGAGGGGCAACATGCAGCCGATTTCAAGATATTGGCACACCGGTTCGAACGTCCGAACGAATGTGATGACATTTGGATGAAGTTTGAAGGGGGCCTAGTCAAGCCTTCTGAAGACGCCCGCCTGAAATCTAGTAAAAGGAAGTCGGATCCCCGCCTCTCTAAAAGCGAATACGTACATAAGAAAGCCCGTCCCCCAAAAAGCCGAGCAAATCCATTGCTCAAGGAGGGGGCGTAGCACTCCCAATTCTGAGGATCCCTCAGTGCTAAGTCCTCCACGAAAGTATGGGCAATGCGAGCATCATGTACGAAGCGGGGGCCCGTTTTCGGAGGTTCTTCCCCGACTCAAGACATATCGGGCTCCCCGGAGGCAACATGCACACTCCTACCCGCATCACATTCCTGTTCGTCTCACTCCTCCTTGTCCACCTTTATGTCGATGTCATCCGCGGGGACATCCTCTCCTTTCTGTTGAGGATCCACATAACCTGAAAAGTAGAGGAAATCAGTGAATTCGACGTCGCATCAAATCCACCCTTCCACCGCAATTCAAGTGAAAGGGCGAGGGCCAGGGAAAGAAGCGCCCGACAATTCATCGCAAACCCAAAGAATGCCCGAGAAATTCATAATAAATTCTTAAGAATTCCCGGGACATTCATCAGAAATTCATGAGAATGCCCGAGACATTCATCAGAAATTCATGAGAATGTTCGGGACATTCATCGAAAATTCAAAATATTCCCGGGAAATTCATCAAAAATTCATAAGATTTCTTGGGGAAGTCATAGCCAATTCAAGGTGTGCCCAGGACATTCATCAGAATTTCCTTAAACGAAACCCGAGGAGGATCCTCCTCGGCTACTCCGATGGAAGAAACCACCATGGAAAAAACATATTAAACCTAATATTACCAGAAAGGGAAGGAGCTTACCTGACATATTAGTTGGTGAATAGATGATATGGTTGCAGTGACGACGATGATGCGTTTTTCGACGAGAAAGTAAGAGCGTCAGATGAACTTCTGAGGAGAATTGGAGAATGAAAATGAGAAATGAGGAGAAAATCACCTCAAATCCTTTTGTATCCCCCCGTATGGGAGGGCGTGCATAAGCCATTATTGCCTAGGCTGCCTAAATCCGCCTAGGAAGTCAGGAATTTAATGCACTGTGAGGCATAAAACGAAGCAGCACACATTAAATGCCATTATGGGAGGAAATGAAAAGACAGACACGTCACCCTTAGGAACTCCAAGGGCCACTATACTATTCCTCGAGATACAGGACGCGTACATCCTCGACATCGCAAAAACGTTAAGGAAGCCTCGAGCACAACTACCATCGAGCACGTGCATCCTCAACATCACAAAGACGCAAAAGAAGCCTCAAGCACGACTACCATCGAGCTTGTAATCCTCCTCGACAAATCGAAACTCCAACGTGGCCTTGCCCGTACCGCCTTTTACAAGCTTTAATAATCACGGGCAAGTGTCCTCGACATCCACTGACTTTGTCCCCGGTGAACCATCTTCCCGACATACTTGCGCTTAAGTCATCACTCGGCACCAGAGTTATGACTTGGGGGGATCCTGTTCTAGAATGGGCCAACGTAGTGTGCGTTGAGCAGAGGCCCAATCGTCGGACATGACCCATGGCCCAATACAAGGGGGCGTGGGGAGAGTGTCTCCCCCACGTGCTCCACCTCATCCAATTGTCCATCATTATTTCCTGATATTTTGGGGCAGTTGGACCAAGGTCAAGACCATAAGCTGGGTCTTATATGCTCCTACAAAGTCCTAGGCAGTTCTTCCTTAGGCCTAACTAATCCATCCCATGAGAAGAACATTGGCCCAGTGTTGAGGGCACACAATAAATACCCTCTTTCACTAGAGGGTCAAATATTTTATTCTATTCTGAACTATTTATGTACTTGCACTCCGTAAACTCTTTCTCACTTTGGCATCAGAGTGCCTTGCAGGTACAAGTACACCCCCAGTTCACCACCGTAGCTGTTCATCACTGGAAGGTTCCTCTTGATCAAGTCAGATCAAAAACCAAGGGGTTAGATAGTTTCTTTTTTATAAATAAATTCATTACATTGTTTATACAGAATATTAATAAATTAATTTTATAAACTACATTGTTTATAGAGAATATTACATTCTTTACACATAATGTTAAAGTAAAGATGTTGTTCTTCATCGTCATCATTGTCGGTGAAGAACATATGTTAGATATCTTTGGGAAGAGAAGATGTTGGGTATCCTTGTTCATAGATCAAATGCAATATATTCTCTATGACTTACATTCATTAGTTTCTGATATAAAAAAGGTTAGCTAAATAAAATAAATATTCAGTTATATGATTATTTAAGAATACAAACCTTGAACCTAAGATGATTTTATGCACTTGAAATCCATCACATAAATCTTTGGAAAAATAAATACACTCTCACTAGCCACATATTAAATAAACCTAATTTTTTTTATTCTTCCAATCTATCATAGTATTACTTTTACTTTGTAAAATCTCATGGCGCTCTAACTAAATATAGAGTTTCATAACTACTATCTAATTTAAAAATTCAGAATGCTTTTATAATGAGGGTTTTAGGTTTCATGAGGATCACTAATGGTAGTGTCTTGAACGTTGATAGTTGTTAAATGGACGATAAATATTTGTTTAAGGACAATGAAGAAATAAAAAAACACGCTACTATGTTACCTCGGTTATTACTCAAAATCGAGGCAAATTTTTTTAATATATTTAGATTTTTTACAAAGAATATTAACATAAATTACTTAAACAAATCAACAGAATCAACAGTTTGACAATGGATTCTCGGAGAACAACCCATAAGAGTTATCTATACCAATGAAGGAATTTTTTTTATATATAAATTGTTTTCAGATTTCTGAGAAGTTATCTGTTCCAAATAAGAGATATTTTTTCCGTACTTTGAATCCATCTCAGATTATATTGAGCAAATGTTTTCATGGAAAATGTTTCACATGAAGAAAAAAAACGAAAGAGAAATGGATGCGTGTGCTTAGTAATAAATTTCCCAATGATGTCAACCGAGGAAAGTAATAGATTTCTCAATATTTTATTTGATTAACAATATAGGAATGTTATTACATAAATACAACAACAACAATATCAACACCAATATGTGAGATAGATTTCAAGGGCTTAAAAAATGTTTTGTTCAAGATAGAAGAACATTGCAGATTTTTTCTGTCTTGCAACCCATCCCAAAGAATGATGCTTGGGGCGGCTATATATTAGTAAGGATTAGGGTAAAATCTATATAACAAGTGCTTTTATAGTAAAATCTTATTATATTTCCCCGGTTAAATAGAAACCCAAAGGGTTAGAACATTTTGTTAACACTTATAAACAAATAAAATTATAAACTGCGATAGCTAGGAACCGACACTTGTAAATCGAGGGAATTATGATTTTTTTAAAATAATAAAAAAATAATTCACATTGTATTTATACCTCAATTTTCTATTGTTCGAGGTGAAATTTTCATAATGAAAAATGTTATTTATTATGGTGTGTGTGGACACAGACTGGATTCTGACACACTACAAGAAAAACACGTTTTAGCTGCAAACTTTTAGCGTCGGCCCCGACTCCGACACTAAAGTGTTGACATTACGTCAGCGAAAGCCCTCGCTAACAGGTAAATACAGTTGTTTTATTTTTTTCCAAGTCATTATTACTAGCGTCGGCTATGTGCGACGCTAACCTTGGTACGAAAATTCTTCATTTCCCTCCACAAGTTTCGTTTGACTCCTATTCTTATTGTTTTAATAAATTATTTTATTTTTTAACGATAGCGTCGGTGATATGCGACGCTAATGTTGCGCGAAAAATTTTCTTTTCCCCCTCAAATTTCGTTTGCCTCCTTTTTTTATTGTTTTAATAAATTATTATTTTATTAATATTAGTGTCGGCTCAAATCGACGCTAATTTTAATTCCAAAAATATTTTATTTACTTTTAATTAAGTTTGACTCCTTTATTATCTTTTTATTGTTTTAATTAATTATTTTATACCAAATATAAATTAAACTATAATACAAAAACTATTCTAAATATATAAAATTCTTAAAGGCCACCAACATTTCTTAATATTTATTCTAAAAATAAATTTGATAAATCTTAATATAAATTAAATACTATAAAAATTATTTTATATCAAATTATTTTATACCAATTTATAAATTAAAATTAAATACAATAAAAATTATTTTATATCAAATTATTTTATATCAATTATAAATAAAAATTAAATACAATAAAAATTATTTTATACCAATTATAAATAAAAATTAAATACTATAAAAAATCTAAATTTATAAAATTCTTAAAGGCCAACAATTATTTTATACCAAATAAATTTTATACCAATTAGAAATTAAAATTAAATACTATAAAATTATTTTATACCAAATTATTTTATACCAATTTATAAATTAAAATTAAATATTATAAAAATTATTTTATACCAATTATAAATAAAAATTAAATACAATAAAAATTATTTTATACCAATTATAAATAAAAATTAAATACTATAAAAAATCTAAATTTATAAAATTCTTAAAGGCCAACAATTATTTTATGCCAAATAAATTTTATACCAATTATAAATTAAAATTAAATACTATAAAAATTATTTTATACCAAATTATTTTATACCAATTTATAAATTAAAATTAAATACTATAAAAATTATTTTATACCAATTATAAATTAAAATTAAATACCAATTATAAATTAAAATTAAATACTATAAAAACTATAAACTAAAACAAAATTTATAAATTAATCAATAACTTAAAATTAAATATATAAAATATAATCAAAATTTATAAAAAAATATTATAAATAAATATGATATAAAAATATTATAGTTAAAACTTAAGCTATAACAAATATTAAAATTTATAAAAAAAATATTAAAAATATTAAAAATAAAACTTAATGTAAATTAAATGATATATTATAAAAAATATAATAAATTAAATTTATAAAATAAAAGTAAATTAATGAAGAAAGAAAATTAATGAAGAAAGAAGACCAAAGTTTATGTGTCTCCGTCTGAAGTTCCTCTCAACCTCTCAGTCTGTGCGTTATCAACCTTCGTGCGTTATCAACCTCCGTCCTGAAGTTCCTCCGTCCTGAACCCTAGCCGTCTCAACCTCTCAGTCCGTCAGGTACGTTATTGCTTCTGTTTTGTCTCTACTATTCTTCTTTGATTTCTTGTTTTATCTTTGGTTTCTCATGTTTCGTCTCAACCTCTTCTTTGATTTCTCATTTTTCTTTGATTCCTTTGTTAAATTTATGATATAGGGTTTTCAATTGAAATTGAGTTCTGGAACTTGAAGCTATTCCCAAATCAGGTTAGAGTTCTAGAGTTCTAGGGTTTTCAATTGAAATGATGGTGCATACTTTTTCCCCTCACTTTGTTAATGCAATGCTATGAAAATGTTAGGATAGTTTGAAAATTGTTTGTGGTTACTAGATTGCCTTTGAATGTTAAAATGTGTTTGTGATTGCTTCTGTAATGAATTTATTGTTAGTTGAAATGTGTATGTTGTTGTTAAAATGTGTCTGTGATTGCTTCCGTGTTTCTTTCAAAATAGAAATGTGCAGATGGTATATTTTAAGTTATTTAGGTTATTTATGTGCCTTAAACAATGACCTCTTTTCTGAATGTTAAGTTATTTAGGTTAGCTGCTAGGAATCAAAACGGTTAGTGTTAGGGGTTAACTTTTGTTTAAACTATTCAACTATTAGAGTCAATTTCTAATTAGAAGTTAGAGTTTTAATTCATGATAGTTAGTAGAAGTTTTAACAATGTTGGCTCTTATGTTGCAATTAGCTGATGCTGTGATGAAATTTCAGAATGTTTAAACTATTCAACTAAGTTTTAACAATTCAACTAAGCTTTAACTATTCAACTAAGTTTAAACTATTCAACTAAGTTTTAACAATGTTTGATATGATAGTTAGTAGATGATTTTCTATTAGGTTCTACTGCTAGTTTAAAAAAAGGTTAATGGATGTTAACAAAAATCGATTAAAGCGTGCTATTTTGAAAGAGTTAATTGTTAGTCTCCTTGTTAGGCCATGTCAGTTTTTATGTAGATTTTATCTTGATTTAGTGATGCCTTGGCTTGTAGTAACTAACAAACTGATTGAAAAGATTGTAGGTACCTTGTCCCTGCTGATCTCACAGATGGACGGTTTTCCTTGAAGGTGATTGTGGAGAAGGAAGAGAAGTGATATCCCAAGTATTGACAAGAAGAAGTAAGTTTTTGTTAATAACTGTATAGTTTTATCCTTAGAACATTGGAGTAACTAGTTACATCCGGCATTATGTTTGATACACATTCTTTTGCGAATTTAATAAACGTTTAAGTGCGATTAATTGAACTTTACATTATCAAATCCATTGAACATTGTTAATCTGATTCCGTTTCAGCATCCATTTGATTATTCATATTATAAACTCGATGAGGTTTAGTTAGAAGTTTAGAAGTTTAGAAACTTAAGAAATTGTTTAGAAGTTTGTGAACCCTTAATTATGCGATCATTCTGTTTGTATGGCTGTTAGGATTATCAATTGATTATCTAATAGTTTTTTTGACCTCAGGGGTTCTAGTTCCAAGTATATCTCAGACATCAAGACAAGATTACAGCTTGCTCTTGCAGGTACTTCTCATTGTATTAATTCTGTAGAATTTAGTATTGTATTCATTTTATTTGCTGGAAATTTAGTCAAACTAGGAATAATTTGAAAGCTAGAAATTTCAAGGTATCTAAGGAAGATGATGTGTCTTGTGTTGTTGAATTTCCTATGCTCATTACTTTAGCACATCCAATTCTCACTGTGTTTTTCCAAACAACTTGTGTATAATGGCCACACATTTGACCAGTAGCACACGAATTACTATTATAATCATAGAAGGGTTTCTCATCAACCCATAATTTCACAGCTTCTGCGCCACTCATGTCACCGGTGCTCATCGCGGTATTTTCTCCGTAACGATCAGTACCCGAGTGGACCAACTGACAATCCTTGCGTTGGTTAGCATAATTATTTGCAAAAGCAGCAACATTATTGTCCCAAACAAGATCTGGAATTTTAACTTTCGTAATCTCCGATTTTGCTGCATTTTGTCCTTTTAGATAGTCTGCTGGAGAATCTTGTGCCTGTGCAACATAACTACCTGTAATGAGTATTAAGCTTAAGACACATAATACAGAAAAGGAACTCATTTTGCTTATCAATTTCAAATTGCTCAATGGAAGTGTATGTATTTGGTGAAAATTGTTGAGCTCTTGTGATGTATTTATGTAGATTTTTTAACATGGAAATATGGTAATTCAAAGATATATCTTTCCTTGCAAAAAGAATGTTGCGACTATATAAATGAATTATTTGGTTTTTTATTTTAATAGTAGCATATTTTAATTTTTGACAGAATTCAATGTCAATAGACAAACATGAATATTTTAACAAAAATAGATATATGCTTGAATGTTCATGCTGAATCAATATATATATATAGAAACCCTTCTATGATTATAATAGTAATTCGTGTGCTACTGGTCAAATGTGTGGCCATTATACACAAGTTGTTTGGAAAAACACAGTGAGAATTGGATGTGCTAAAGTGAAATGTCTGGTTCTTATTCGAAGCTTATTCTGGTTCTTGTTTAGAAGTTTTCTCATTACTTATCTAATAGTTTCTTTGACCTCAGGGGTTCTGGTTCCAAGTATCTCAGACATCAAGACAGGATTACAACTTGCTCTTGCAGGTACTTCTTATTCGAAGCTTGTTTATACCTCTTTTCATTTGTCTTTTAATTCATTCTCATGTTTTATGTGTTATGTTTTACTTGTTACTGTGCTGGTTTCCAAGATCTCTGCTTGCAGTACCTTTGAACATGTTCTGTTTCCATTACCACCTCATTCTTATCAACAATAGAACAATCATTTCTAGCCTCAACCTTGCATATCAATTGGTCATTTCCAACTATATCATTGCCCCTACCTTTCGGGTCGGATCGACAAACCGTCACAGTAGTGAGTTCAGATCCTTCTCGAACTCTCGCTACACAACGCCAAATTATCGCACATAGAGATCCAATGATCGCCAACTGGGTCAACCTTTTTAACCGTAACCGGATCTTTTTTGGGACCTTCCAAATTAAAGGGTTTTGGAATGGTTCTTGGGATGTTGTAGGGCATATTTAGATTCAAATTGTCAAAGAACTCACCCCATCTAATCATGAGATCAGAAGCTGAATGTGAGTCCCCCAGCACATTGGCCCAACTAAGGCCTACTGCAGCCCCACCACATTTAAATTGAGTTACCTGCAAAACTATACACATCTTAAACCAAGACTTTGTAAAGAAATTAATACTAAATAATGGATCCATTCATCAACCTTATCTCAACTGAAAGTAACAGCTCACTCATTGGGATATGTATTGGATCCTCTCACTTTCCTATACAAAAATCCTTAAAGAGGGCACACAAATATAGGTATAACATTCAATATTTTGACTTTGGATTTCTTCAACTTATAATAATTTTAATACACTAATAAAATAAAAATATTATCATAAAATTTTAAATTCTGTCTCTTTCAGTGTCTCTTTAATTTATTACAATGTTTTAATCTGTCTAAAAAATAATCAAGTTTACCCATAATATCTTCCGTGCTCTGTATAGCTTGAAACTGGGTTTATTGGTCGGTTCATTTCCTTGGTTGTGGCTTGTGTATTAACTTGTAAATATTGTTGGTTAAGTTGTTTATTTTGGTGGTGCGCATTTAGACGCTCATCAGTTCCCCTTGGGCTATCTTGTGTCTCAAATTATTTGTGTGGTTAATTGCATTCGGAGGTTGCAGCGGTTTGAATTCTATTGTTAGTTAGCTACAAGTAGTAATAGCAGGATGTCAAAGTCTGGATTTCGGAATTTGCCGCGGTAGGAATTAGCTAATCTTTTGTTCCGCAAATTTCGTTCAGGCGTGCATTTGATGGATTAGTTGTTTCACGGTGTAGTAAGAGTTAATTAAGTCAGTGGCTTCCATTTAATCGGAATTATGATGCCTGTTTGGTTGTAGCAGCTGTTGGTCTCTGGGTTGTATTGCAGTGGTTATTTTTCTTCTGTTTTGGGGTTGGAATGTGAGAGCCAATATTATTATTGCAGAGGATTTGTATATGTCTGGTGTCTTAGTTTGTATTGGGGATGTGTATGGAGTGTTTTGGAAGCTGCTTACTATTTTGGTGTTTTAAATTTGTTGTTCCTGTGCAGAAACAAACTAGTTGTATCATTTTGTGGCATTTCTTATGTCATCTTAGTTAATATAGTTTCTCAGTCTTTAAAAATAATCTTTCATGCTCTATGTGCTGACCTTTAGCCCTTCTGTGAGATCATATTTTTTCCTAGGTACACATTGTGTGCTTCTATAAACATTGTTCCTATATTTATGTTCCTATTTACACATTGTTTGCTTCTAAGTACTACTATTATTAAGTTTGAAGTTTGAAGTAATGGTTGAGTTATAGTTTTTTATTATAAACACCAATCATTATTTATAGGGATACATAGGCTCAATCTCAATCTATATTTTATCAATTAGAAATTTATGTTTGTTTTTTTATGTAGAAAATGGATCGGAGTTGGATGTATGATAGAGTAAACTCCAATAGGTATGGTTTGAAAGATGAATTTGTTAGTGGAGTTGAAGATTTTGTCAATAAAGCCATTAATCGACCAGAATTTTTAAATGATGGAGGGATAAGGTGTCCTTGTGTAAAATGTGTCTGCATTCCCTTGAAAACACCTAGTGAGGTTAAACATCACTTGTACAAAGATGGTTTTTTGCCCAACTATTATACATGGACTCATCATGGAGAAGATAATCATAATGTAGATTTTGGTGGTCATTCTAGTAGTGGCGGAAATGCTAGTGAGAATAATCATGGTGATCAAGAACAATTTGATGCAATGAATGAAATGGTCTATGATGCTAGTACGCAATTTGTCAATGTCCCCAATGTGAGTGCTAATATGGAAAACAATACAGTTAGTGAGGGCGAGGAACCAAATGAAGAAGCTCAACGATTTTATGATGTATTGACCTCTGCAAACAAACCTATTTATGAGGGAGCTTCTGAATCCAGACTATCTATTTCAGTTAAGTTGTTGGCTGCCATGTCTAATTGGCATGTTCCTCATAAGGCCATGGATTTTTTCTCTCAAATGCTTAAGGATGTTTGTCCAACAAATCAATGCTTACCTGAAAACTATTACCAAGTGAAGAAGTTGGTGTCTAAGTTGGGATTAGAGGTTAAGAAAATTGATTGTTGTGTGAATGGATGCTTATTATATTATAAAGAAGACATCACTTTAACTCAATGTAGAGTTTGTGGAGCTGCTAGATATGTTCCTCGAAAGAGTGGAATGGGAAAATACAAAGATGTGGCAGTGAAGAGAATGTTCTATTTTCCAATCATTCCAAGGTTACAACGACTTTATGCTTCAAAGGAATCTGCAACTCAAATGAGATGGCATCGTGAGAACACAAGCAATCCAAATGTTCTGCGTCACCCATCTGATGGAAAAGCATGGAAACATTTTGATGATGTTTATCCCAATTATGCTAGTGAACCAAGAAATGTAAGATTGGGTTTGTGTACCGATGGGTTTACACCTTACATTCAAGCCTCTAGTTCTCCGTATTCGTGTTGGCCGATAATAGTCACACCTTACAATCTCCCTCCTGAAATGTGTATGACCAAACCATATATGTTTTTGACTTGTCTTGTACCTGGACCGCACAATCCAAAAGTTAAAATAGATGTCTACTTGCAACCATTGATTGATGATTTGTTGCACTTGTGGAGAGATGGCATTGTGACATATGATATCTCTATGAAGCAGAATTTTGTAATGAGAGCGCATTTAATGTGGACAATTAATGATTTTCCAGCATATGGTATGTTGTCTGGATGGGGGACACAAGGTAAATTAGCATGTCCTTATTGCATGGATAGTACAGAGGCTTTCACTTTACGATACGGGGGAAAAAGTTCTTGGTTCGATTGTCATCGTCGGTTTTTGCCAATGGATCATCCGTTTAGAAAAAGTAAAAAGAGATTTACAAAAAACAAGTTTAAGAAAAAAAGACCACCTTACATGTTTACAGGACATGATCTCTGGGAAGTTGTTCGTGATTTTCCAAAAGTCACTGCGAGTGACTGGGCCCCCAAATTTCCAGGATATGGGAAACAACATAATTGGAACAAAAGAAGTATATTTTGGGATCTTCCATATTGGAAGGATAACTTATTAAGGCACAACCTTGATGTAATGCACATAGAGAAGAATGTATTTGATAATGTGTTTAACACTGTCATGAATGATCCTGCAAAAACAAAGGACAATGAGAAAGCCAGATTGGATTTACCTTTAAACTGTTTACGTGGAGATTTAGAGTTGCGTCCTCTACCTAATGGAAAGATGGCTAAACCAAAGGCAAAGTTTTCTTTGACATCTGAAGAGGCAAAGCTGGTCTGTAGATGGATTAAGGAACTAAAAATGCCTGATGGCTATTCCTCGAATCTTTCTAGGTGTGCTGATGTCACCAAGGGTAGGATGAAGGGGATGAAATCCCATGACTGTCATGTATTCATGGAATGTTTGCTTCCAATTGCTTTTCGTTCCTTGCCTATTGAGATATGGAAGCCGCTAACTGAGTTAAGTCGTTTTTTTAAAGACTTGTGTTGTAATACATTGAAGTTGGAAGACCTTGTTAGGTTGGAAAAAAACATTCCCATCATCATATGCAAGCTAGAAAGAATTTTTCCACCTGGTTTCTTTGACTCGATGGAACACCTCCCGATTCACCTACCTAATGAAGCAATCCTTGGTGGTCCTGTACAATATCGTTGGATGTATCCATTTGAAAGGTAAATGATGTGTAATTTTTGTAGATTATTTAAATGAAATAACATCTTTTAACCATTTCACTCTTAGATTAATGGGAGACTACAAGCGTTCAGTGAAAAATAAAGCAAGGGTTGAAGGTTCAATATGCACTGCCTACTTGCATCGTGAAACTACTTATTTTTGCTCTCATTACTTCAAGACTGTTAGTTTGTTTCCAAGTACAAGTTTAAGAAACGATCCTGGGTTATATCATGAGAATGTCCAACCAACACTTTCTGTTTTTAGCAAGTGTGGTCGTCCTAGTGGAAAGCCTCGGGACTATTGGGTGCTTGATAAGGAATGGGAATCTGCTCACATGCACATCCTAATCAATTGTGATGAGGTTAAACCGTATCTTGCGTAAGTACATTTTAGAAAACAACTGATTAACTCTCAACCATTGTGTATAAATACTTCATATATTTTATATTCGGTGTCAGATTGTTCATGCAATATCATCGTATCAATGAGGAAGATGCTTCTGGTCTTATACACGAGCAATTTCCTTCATGGCTAAAGGAATACGTAAGTATACTTCTAACATTTATGTAGTTTGCCAATGAAATATGTCTAAGGTTAAAAGTATATTTTTTTAGGTCAATGATGAGAGAAATGGAACTCCTAGCCCATACGTGAAGGCATTAGCTCTCGGTCCTAATCCTAAGGCAACATCATGGCACATCTACTTTGTTAATGGGTACAAGTTCCACACTGAAGAATGGAGTCATGGTAAAAAGACAACTAATTGTGGGGTACTTGTTAAAGGAATTACAAATGGAGGAGAAAATGATTTTTATGGTGTCATCCAACATATCCTTCAATTGGAATATCATGGCTTTAGCAACAAGATTGCCCTATTTTACTGTGCTTGGTTTGATCCTACAACTAATAGTGGCACAAGAGTTAATAAGGAGTACAATATTGTTGACATTAAGATGAATAAACGATATCGTCAATATGACCCGTTCATTCTTGCACAAGAAGCAAAACAGGTGTATTATGTCCCTTATCCAGATATGTGTAGAAACATGCGTGGATGGTGTGCTGCAATCACCACAAAACCAAGGGGTTATGTGGAAATAGATAACACCGAGGATGAAATGCCTTATCAATCTGATGAAATGTCAACAGTTTTGCCTATAACAGAGTTTGAACAAATACATGGTTTAGCCGACGAAGGATTAATTGAAGAGGTCGAGCCAGTACTAGTGACAAATGATCCATAATATGTGTTTTTTTTTTCGTGTTTAGTGTACTAATTGCATCTTGATTGTTTTATGATTGTTGTGTACCAAAAAAGATTTTTAGAAACATAAATTAGTGAAACATGAAATAAATGTTTAATGTTTGTCACATGGTATAAATGTTTAATGTTTGTCACATGGTATAAAGAGCTTTCATTAGCTACTGTCACTTTTGTTGGAGCAACCCATTTGTTTTTGGTGCATCTCAATGTTTACTTTATGCCATTGCAAGAATTCTCATTTTGGGTGCAAGAATTCTCATTTTTTCCTTATTTAATTTATTATTATCATATGAATGTCGTTTATCTTCTTTATTATTCTTTATTATATTATCATATGAATGTCGTTTATCTTCTTTATTATTCTTTATTATATTATCATATGAATGTCGTTTATCTTCTTTATTATTCTTTATTATATTATCATATGATCCATTCGTCATTTGTATGTCATATATTCTTTATTATTCTTTAAAAACAGAAAATTACTTTCCAAATAATGGCTAACTGGTAGCAACAAAAGTATATTTCAGGTGGAGGACAATCACCACTAAATTGCTAATTTGAAATGACAAGAGAAGGTTCAAAGAAGGAAGCACCAAGCAACAAGAAACCGTAAGATGACAAAAACTTTCACGATTTGGTTTCTTTAAATTTAATATCTTTTGATGCATTTTTGCTAATGCAGTGTTGACAGATTATGTCGGACACGACATATGCCACCTGGAGCCCTTGCTATAAACACATCTCGCATGAAGCATGACACAAGGAACCAAACGCGTCCAAGAATGCAAGCACCACCAATTCGGGCAACCGCACCACCACCACCGCCTCATACAACTTCATCACCACCACCGCCTCATACAACCGTAGCACCACCACCGCCTCATACAACCGTAGCACCACCACCACCTCATACTACCGTAGAACCACCACCGCCTCATACTACCGTAGAACCACCACCGCCTCATACTATTGCATCACCACCACCGGTTCAGACAACCGAATCACAACCTAGTTTTGATGAATGCACATTTGTTCCTACCCCTGGAGTGACACTACAAGTTTTGCAAGGTCCAGCTGTCCATCACACCACGGTAGCAGTAGAGGAAGAGGAAAGGGACCAAACAGTTTATGAGGAGGAAGAGGCGGTCGCGGAACAAGCATTTTCTGGTGGACAAAGGCCAATGATTAGCATTATGGGCAATGGGTAAGAAATTTAGTATTCAAAATGATTTTTCCTCCTAATATTCATGTTTGGAATTATTATTCATTTATTATTACTATCTTTCAATTTCTTAATATTGCAGGTTAGCTCCGAGTGATGTTGTTGCTGCAGCTATTAGAAAAGTTTTAATACATAATTATTGTGGAAATTTCATGAGATACAGTGAGCTGAAACTCAAAGCACGTGGTAGAAGAGATGAGAGAGAGGAATACTTTAAGATGTTTAAAGTAAGACGTAATTTCTTTTTTTACCTTTAAGATGTTTACGAAATACTTTAAGATTACTTATAATTATATTCAAAACTAATCCTATTTCTTTAATCAGGATCTTGTTCAGTGGGAGCCGTGTGATGAAGGAAAAATGCGAGATTTGTTTCATAAAGCTTGTGGTAAAAGAATAGTTGATATATTTGGTAAGATTAGGAAGAGTGGGAAAAAGCCGTCTTGGTTGGGTGAAAAATATTATGCATATCTACTTGAAGGGTGGAAAACTGAAGAATTCAAAAAGCTCTCTGAACAAAACAAGACTAATCGAGCATCAACTAGAGGTGGCGCGGTCCATACCACAGGACGTAGAGCTCATCATGATGTTGCTCTAGAATTGGTATGTATTCTATTTGTAATCCGATTGATCACACCACACACCAAATAAATATATTCCTAAAAGTAATGTATTATATAAACTATTGTTGTTGTTTCATGAAATTGTAGGAGAAGAAATTAGGTCGACCGCCAAATCCTGACGAGCTCTTCATGGCCACCCATAAGAAGAAGAATGGGCAGTGGGTAGACCGTCGTGCAGAAAAAACACATGTAAGCTAATTAATTCTGTTAGAAATATAACCTATGATGAAGAGTATATAAATATAACCTTAATAGTCAAATTACTAGTTGATATCAACCATGACATTTTAATTCATTCCATTGATTTAGTCAAATTACTATGTTGTTATTAGTATGTATGCTGCTAAGTGGAACTTGTTAAAATGTTAGGAACTTGTTATAATGAATGTATGTATGTATGTTATTAGTATGTATGCTGTTAAGTGGATCTTGTTAAAATGTTAGTATGTATGTTGTTAAGTGAAAGTGTGTTGGATTCTTTTTAGGTAGTACATCAAATTAAAATATTTATTAGAGATATGCTCTGACTATTATGAATTATTGGTTTGAATTGTTTATGCTCACTGTTATGAATTAGTGGAATTGTTTATGCTCACTGTATGTGATGTTATGTGTGTTATGTTTTACAGGAAGATTATGTGAATCGTTTGACTCAAGCCACTCAAACTGATAATAACGTGGATGGGTCAGACAAGTTACAAATTTGGAAAGAAGTTGCCGGGGGTAAGACGCGTGGCCGTTGCTATGGAACTGCCCGATTGGCGGTTAACGTACGATATGGTGTGTCTTATTTGACACAAGTGACTGTTAATCAGAATAGAGAGGTGGATAACCAAGCGATTGAGGCGGCTAGAGCTGAGTCTGCCATAGCACGTGAAGAGGCTGCATTAGCTAATGCACGTGCAGATAAAGCTATAGCCGAGACAGAAGAGTTGAAAAGGAAGTTTGAAGAATTTCAAAAAGAGATGTTTGCTTGGAAGTCGAGTCAGGCAGGTCATTCCACTGCTCATGCTTCTAGTGTCCAGCCTAATACTCATGCGCATTACGATGATGACTCTGATGAGCACTCATTGGATCTAGAAGATATGAGTGATTGATGTTAGTGTCAGATGCATGCTCTTTTTCTTTGTTTTGGGACTTGGATCAAACTGTTGATTTTCACAAATTTTATAGTTTGTGTTGTGTTGGTCATTGACACTTTTATGTAGTAATATAGTGGATGGACACAAGTTTAATATAGTGTCAATATTTTGATTTTGATGTAAATTTGACATCTTAATTAATGTAGAAATATTATGGATTTAAAGTTTGTTATTTTGTGTTGGAAATTATGATGTGATAATACATCAATGAATGGTTTGAAATAAAAAACAGGTTCAGGAAATTGTAAAAGGTAGATTTGATTTGCAACAGGAATCAATATAAAATAAAAAAATTTAAAAAAAAAAAAACATTTAGCGTCGGTTTAGACCCACGCTAACAAGAATTTAAAAAAATAAAAAAAACAATTAGCGGCGGCTTTATGAGACGTTATAGAGCACAGATATGTTGTATAGTGACGGCTTTTAGCGTCGTAAATGTAAAAAAATATACGGGTAGCGGCGTCCTAGACCCACGCTAACAAGAATTAAAAAAACGAAAAAACAATTAGCGACGGCTTTATGAGACGCTCTAGAGCACAGAATATGTTGTATAGCGACGGCCTTTAGCGTCGTAAATGTAAAAAATATATGGGTAGCGGCGGCCTAGACCCACGCTAATAAATAAAAAAATTTGTTTTAGTGTCGTTTAGAACCGCCACTAGATGATTGTTACGTCGCCTAAAGCCGTCGCAATATGTTTTTAATATTGCACATTAGCGTCGGCTTTAGTATTGTACCGTCGGCCTAGCGTTCATTATAACCGACGCTAATGTAGCGCCGGCTCGTGATTATGCTTTGCTTCCATTGGTAGAACGTCCGCCCCGACTCCGACGCGAAGCCGACGCTAAAAGGTATTAGCGTCGGTTTTAAGCATTTTAGCGAGGGCTTTTGACCGACGCTACTACGCTGTTTTCTTGTAGTGACAGTGAAAGAAAAATTAAATGAATTCTCTAGAAAAGATGTATGTTATCTTGTGTCAAGATCCAAAGGAACTAATGATATCAGAACTAAATGGTTTTTCATAAATAAGATGAATGAGTAAGGAGAAGTGGTAAGGAACAAAACAAGATTAGTTGCATAAGGCTATAGTTAACAAGAAGGAATTTAATACACTGGAAATTTTGCACCAGTGGCCATGCTAGAATCAATTTGTCTCGTAATTTCTTTTTGCAATAAATCATAACATCATTTTATATAAAATGGATTTTAAGAGTGCATTTCAAAATTATTACATTATATAGTAAATTTATGTACATCAACCTCCTAGTTTTGAAAATCATAAAAAACCCTGATTTTGTTTACAAACTTAAACAAATAAAAATCTTTCTATGGTCTTAAAAAAGCTCCTAGAGCATTGTATGAAAGACTAATCAATTTTTTTTTGAAAATACTTTTATAAAGGGAAGGTTGATATAAGTTTGTTTCGTATATAATTCAAATATGATATTTTAATAGTGCAAATTTACGTTGATGATATTATTTTGGGTTATGATAATGCTACTCTTTAAAAGGATTTCCAGATACACACAAAGGCTACAGACATTCAGATGTACTCTTACGTTATGGGTGAGAAGTTTCAAATCTTAGGAAAATCATTGACAAGTTGTTGAACCATGATAGATCTTAGAGGATATGTTTCCAAATGGTCTCCAAAAAGGTAAAAATGAATGAAGTGATTGCTACCATCTTAAAAAAGGATCGAGTTCAAGCGCCAAGAATCTCCAAACAAGGCTTTGGATTTGAGCTAAGATTCTCCTGGGGTGCATTCATCACAGTCCTTCTGGATACTCCGCTAACTACATCAATTCTAACTAGAAATAATTGTTATATTATTTGGCCAAAGGAGTTAAGATGAATCTTCCTTAATATTGTTCAAATATCTGCGAGAGATAGTCAAGGAAACACGAGTCACAAGTTGAAAACCCAGAAAGTAGATTCCCTTGGGTAGGTTGATTTTTGGAATTTTGATTGAGAATAAGCTAGTGGACGAGCTGGAAAAGACGAAAGATCATGAAGATCTGTATATAGGTGTGAACAAGCCTTTCAACGAAATGAATTTGAAGAACATGCTTATGATTTAAGAATATTTGGACCCGATAATGTTGAACAGGGAATTTATTTCTACCAGAAGGGTAGTGAAGGATGATTAACCTTAGTTCACTAAGTTGGACCCCCTATAGGTTAGGATGGAATACATGAGAAGCTGCTTGGAAGAAGGAATTGACCCAGGGGTGGACATCCACAACCTACTGGATGCCCGCCCTATAAAAGGACCTCTTAAGAGGAAGAGAAAATAAGTCTGGATAAATACCCTCTAATCCTAATCCTCTATCTCCAGCTAAGGATGTAAAAAAGTATGAAACCTCTAGAAGGATTCTAAGGTCTGAAATTAATTCTAAAGAATATGAACATAATAAGGAAGCTGAGAAGGAATATGCTAAAGTTCATACCAACCAAAATCCAAGTCCTTTAATGTTGAGACTACTAATATTTTTGATTTTGTTATTGATAAATCTTCATTAATTATTTTCCAAAACACACCAATTCAAAACCAACCTCTTGGTACCATAACCGAACCAATAAATGAACCTGAAACAACAAATGAACTAGAAACAACAAATGAACCTGAAACAACATATGAAACATACATCACAAATGAACTTGACACCACTAAAGAACCTGATACCACAAATGAACCAATCCAACAACAACCTTCATCTCCACCTCCATCTTCATCTGAACGCACTCTATCAGATCATCCAATCAATCCTGAAACCTCACCCATGAACATCTTACCGCTTCCCCATGATCATATAAATTCATTTGTCTTTAACCTAATATTTGATGACATATACAAGAAACACATGTTTCTTCAGATAATTCCTCTATTGAAGGATAATTTTTATTTAATAAGGATCCATTTGTGGTTCTAATTCCTTCATCCACCTCTGAATCTAAATGTGATTCTGAAACAAGTATAAAGGTTAGAACCCCTACCCATATCTCTGTAAATACCCATCCAAAACCTTAATTTGATGAAGCATTTACTGATATAGAATAAAAAATTGTTAAAAGTCTAAGCTTTATGACGCAGGTTGTCACAAACCGTGTGAACCCTGCTGAAAGTAATGCATTACGGGATCGATACAAAGACTGGTCAAATTACTACTTCAAATTACTTTAAGATATTTCTTTTGAGGTTGTATTGGAAAACTTATCATCCATATTCTTTAAAGTTATTAATACTATTATTATGTATTTAAAGAAGTATGTTGATGAGTATTTAGATAGATATAAGATTTTGACACTCCCAACACTAGAATAAGTTTTAACTCAGGGACAATCCATGTTAGCTATTAAGACTAATGCTATAACTTCTACTAATCAAATCTTTATTAATCAACAATTAGTTTGAGCAACTTATATGATTCCTCTTTCTGATGACAAAGGGGGAGAAAAATATATGATTTTGATGTATCTTTATCCCATAATAAATCCCAAACATGATATATTCTTATGCTTTAAACTTTTTGGATATTTTTTAACAAGTAAATAAAATTTGTGTTGTTAAGTTTATTAACCAGGCAATCATATTTCTCATTAATAAAAACCAAGCTTAGAAACTCTTATGTTAACCAGGTGAACGTTTTTATTTGTTGACTATTTTTTCTAGAATATCAAAAAATTTCTAGTCTCAATCTCAGGGGGGCTTACAAACCTCACCCTGAAGAATCTGAGAATAATTTTGAAAGTATAAAACTCAGAGGGAGCTTACAAACCTAACTATGATATTTTATAAATTTAATTATCCAAGTAAATATTGTTCATCAAAATACATGTATTTTTCATCAGCAAAAAGGGGGATATTGTTGGAACGAGTTTGCTTTTGTAACTATCTTTGAGTTTTGATGATAATAAAGCTTAATATGTATGGAGAACAACTTTGTGCTCTAATTATTTTGTTAAGTGCACATATCATAGAAAACAAATTCCGACTCTGAAGAAGTCAACTCTGAACTGAAGATGCACTTTGAACCAAATGAAGAATCAAAGATGTGGTTAAATGAAAGTCAAGCATCTGGAGTACCAAGTCAACTCTAATGAAAATAATCTATCACAAATGACTCTGATAAAGACTATGATAATTTAAGCCTTTGAAGTCTCACAACATTGAACTCTATATACTCTGAAGTCTCATTTTCACCAGAGTCTAAAGATAGGTCCTAGACTCTATTCAATCTTCATCAACTTAAATATGAAGTCTTTGACGTGAAGTTAATGACTAAAAGTCAAAAACTAAAATAAGCACACGTGGAATAATACAATTAGTATAATAAAAAATATCCTTTCCACTACCCTAAAGATTAGGAAAAAAGACTGTACTATTGTACCAATGTAGTTTCTATTTTTCCACCCTCACCCACTCTATGCTACAAGCTCCACTCTAATTTTATATTATCAAGGCACCTAATTCATACAAATTTGATATTTAGGATATTCAAATTCCACCCTCAAAACGAGTCTATTCTTTATCTATATAAAGAGGTTTTGGAAGCTTGGAAAACTATTAATTGCACAACAATGAATACACACAATAAATATATGTTAAAAGGAAGAAAAAAAGTGTTTCTCACGTTCATACACTTAGAACACTTTCTTGTATATATTTCTTAGGTGTAATCTTTGATTTTAACTTGTGTTTCTGCTTATTTTAGAAGCACTTTGTAAACACAATCTTGTTTTATTAACCCTTGGGTAAATTACTTCATTGAATATGTTATAGTCAGTATTCTCAAGAAGTCTTATACAAGTTGTATTTGAGTTTGTAATCAAGTCTTTGATAGTGGATTCCTTATTTAGAAGATGGAATCACTCTGGCGGGTGGACTGGACGTAGTTTAGTTAACAGCGAACCAGGATAAAAATAATTGTGTCTTTTATCTTTGTTGAATATTTGTTATTTGTGTTATTGGGTTGCGAAAAAGTTTTAATCTTGATACCCAATTCAAAAACCCATTTCTTGTGTTTATTGAACCTTCACGTCGTACCTAAAAGTACATATATCCACACATTCTACTAAAGTGGAACATTATACCATGTGGAGGTTGAATAGTTAGTTACATAATCTCTTATCGGTGAATTATGTTACTTTGTCTATTATTGTATCATTTGAAATCCAAACCTAACGAGGACATTTTTTTTTAAGAAACCAAGGATTTTATTTCCAATTATCTTTTTTAGGGGTTCAACTATATCCTTTTTGTAAAGACTAAGTGCTGAAGAATTCTGAAGACAAGGTTCTGTTGAACGAAGTTCTGAAGATTCTGAAGACTTAAAGTTTATGAAGATTGAGGGTCCTGGAGACTAAGTGCTAAAGATTCTGAAGACAAGGTTCTGCTGAACAAGTTTTGAAGACTCTCATTACTTAAGTTTCTGAAGACCAAAGGAACTTAAACCAAAGGAACTTAAACCAAAACTACTAGCCATGTGATCGTAAGAGAGAACACCAAAGGTTGATGGTAAGTTATCAGGACACCCCATTACTAAGAAAAAACACACGCAATCCCAAACTTCTTCAAGGTTGGGTCCTTTCTCCTTGAGACCACATTTTAACCTAATAACCTCACAAGTTTGACCCTTTAAAATGGCTAGGGACGACAACCTCAATAATCTCTACAAAATAACATAGAATTACCTAATCAAAGCTTTCACTATGGTTGCAAAACCCGATAACACATAGTTATTTTGTATAAGGAGTTACATAAACAAAATGAGCCAAACTTTCAACGACCTATTGAGAAAGTTTGGGATAACACCATTATTCAAAGCAAGCCTCAAGAAATACATAATCTCCTCCTTGAACATTATTCAATCTTGAGGGGTTTCTATCATCAAAATTTAATAGAATATGACACTATCACATTTATCATAATCGAGAGAGTCCTTACTTGAAAAACATTGAGAAAAATAATTACGACTCAACTTCACCTATTGTAGCTTATGGACTAGTATTCTAGTTTGGGATCTAGCCCAAACTATTTAGATTCTACATTGTTTAAGAATTAAAAGTAGATATTTTTGACCGTCAGGTTCATTATGTAGTCCTTGAAAGACATTCAGGAACATATAAATGCAATTAGTTATATAACGACTTCAGGTATATATAATGGTCACACACACAAACATCTTATTAGATCGAGGCCGACCAAGCACCTCCAGACCATTTTATCAAGATGGAAAGTAGATGTATTAACATCAACACATACAAAGCTGTAAACATCCAATAAGGTTCTTGTACTATCTTATCCTAAGATGTATTTCCCTAGAAGTACACCTAATCAAAACTAACAAGATCACGAGGGCTATCATATCATACTTTTAGGAATCCTCCGACACATGTCCTTGGAAATAGTTGTAGAAAACTAAGGTTCCTAGGTGTCGCTCCCCGGATTTCCATCCTGGTTCAAACGCGAAAGTGGCGCGGAAAAAGAATAGAGTCGCCAGCCTGACATTTTTATCCCGAAGAAAGGGAATGGTAATGCTGCACAAACCAGAAGAAAGAAAGAGGAAGGACACGGGTCCTGCAAACCAAAGAGACTGAGTTCGGGAGTCAGTTACGACCTGAGAAGGTATTAGCACCCAGATCGTCCGCCGTACCCGACGGGATCCACGCTTGCAAAGAAAACTATTTCAAAGGGTGAGGGTATGAAAGCTGCAGCAAAAGAAATGAAAAAGAAAAGAAACTGGAACTAGAAAAGAAACTGAATAAGAGAACAAAGAGAAAAATGTAGGGAAAATAAAGATTGTGCTCGAACGGGCCCTACCCCGCTGCCTACGTACCTCATCAGGATAATGAGGATCAGAGACGTCGTAGTTCCCCTAACTAGGGGTGGCAAGGAAATTGCTTGTGAATTAAGGCTTGAACTGCCTATGCCATTGCTCAGGTGTTGCAGACTCGGACGACGAGTGCGTAACCGTCTTGCAAAGTGACAAGTAGGAGCAAGTTCGCGCACGGAGCGAAGGAGATGAGAAAAGAATTCCCGAAGGAAAGACGCTTATTGTTTGTTTGGTGTTTTTTAGAAGCTTTTATGAGTGAAGGTTTGCATAGGTAAGTGTACCTAAGTCTTACTCAATGGGATGTGTACGTCTCACATCATCCCGAAATGGAATGCGCAAGAGGCACACCTATCTATGGAGGAAATCCCCAAAGCTAGTCCCACAAGTTAAGGCTTAAGCACACTGGCCTATTACCATTATTAAGTGTTTTTGTGGTTTTTTGGTTAAGAAGGGTTTTTTAGCTTTTTCTTTGTGAGGTACTCATGCTAAGACCTATCCACCACGAGTGATGACTCACACCTCGCCCCGAAACGGAACGCGTGCAAGCATCTCATAGCAAAGTCTCATGTCACATGAAAGTACTCAACCTTTATTAAGTGAATTAGAATTAAGTTTGAAGATGAGAAGAGAGAGCACCAAAGGATCTCAAAGGAAAAATTCTAAAGGGGGACTAAAAAAGTCCTAAGTGTTAACATGCATGGATGTCCTAAGGGTTAGTGAGGTTTCTATCCTAATGAAGAAGAGAAGAAGAAGATAGAAGAAGGGATGAGAAAGGCCTAAGCCCAACTACAAAGAGTTAGTACATATAAACATAAGAGGAAGAGATGAGAGTTGGAGATGTGGAACTCAATTCCCACATCTCACACTTACCATAGCCCCTGCAAGGTTAGTATGTATACAAATGAAACAAAATGAGCAAGATAACATTCGAACATTAAACAATCAGAAGTGAAATGATATGAACCTATGCACAATGCAAATGCAACTCAAAGAAATGAGGAGAAGAAGTATGCAACTCAAAATGATGCAACATGAATACATATGAAAACACATGCTAATTTATGAAATATGCAAAGCAAAATGCATAAAATATGGACACAAGACTCACAATCAGAATCAAAACAAGATGAAGAATGGCTTAGGAAGCCAACAAGATGAAGAGAATGGACACACAAGACCAAACAACACCAAATGGAAGCAAAAGAAACCAAAAGATGAAGTTAAAGCACTTAAAGAAGCAAATGACTTAAAGAAGAAGCAAACACCAAAAATTCAGAAGACACAAACCTATCCTAGGACCAGGAAGGTACCCACACCACAAAGGAACCCCAAATGAGAAGAAAAAGAGGGCAGAAGTGCCTTTCTAGGCTTATGAGAGACCTAAAGGTTCAAAGGAAGCAAAATGGGACAAGGTTCAAGATAAAATCCACAATAAAACAACCAGCCATCTAAAAATTCCACAATTGAAACCAAGTGATCCTCAAACATGTTATACCAACCATCCAAAAGTATTTGCAAAGATTCAGAAGTGAACTAGGTTAAATGGAGGCAAGAACACAAGTTAGGGCAGAAAACTTACATCACAAGTTACCAGACCAAGACTCAAGAAATAAATTTCCAAAAATCCAGAGAAAAATCACATGAAAAGAAAAATGAATTAGGAGTCCAAAGCAAAAAGAATGGGATCAAAACTCAAAATATTGAAGGCTATGGAAATTAGACAAGGCAGACTGGTCAAGAAAGGCTTAAAAAGAAGCTATGCACAATGGTGAATTAATTCTGACACGTGGATCAATGAAAAAAATAAAATAAAAATATGATAAAAAACTAGAGACTCAAAATGACTTTCATGATTTTTTTGGGAATTTTCAGATGGATGGAAGTATTTTAGATGAATTAAAATGGAAACTGAAATAAAAAGAAATTAAATGAAGAAAAGGAAAATAGAAAGAATTGGTGAGAGGTGTGATAAGTAAGCTGATGCGTTGGAAAATGGATTGGGCCAGGGATGGGAGGTGCAAATAGTTGCTGAAACTAAGCCCAGGTGCGCTGAAGTACATAATATTTGTGGTGGAAATTAATTGATTTAAATGAACAAAAGCTGGGAATAATCTGGGGCGCTGGAGGCATCTTACGGCTGTGGAAGACCACCTCATTAAATGAGGTGGCAGCATGCTGTATTGTGAATGGATGGGTGCACCAAAGCTAGCGTGAGCACGTCCACACACAGATTAAATGATGAAAACAAAATTTATAAGAGAAATGGAAGCCATGCAAGGACATGTGGCGTGATTGTGGGCGTTGGATGACAAATCTAACGGCTGAAACATCATCTTCTCCAATAAAACCCTAAATTAATTACAAGACAAATTCCGGTGACCGGAGCTAGGGCTCCGGCACCGGAGACCAAACCAGATTCAAAAATTCTCCAGAAAATGAAAATGAATAGTCCAGATTGACTAATTAGACATCACTGAACTCAAATATGGCATCAAAAACAACTAGATCTCAATGGATTGGATGGATCGAAGCAAAACAACATTGATCATCAAACTTTAAATGCACATTGTAAACACCCCAAATTTGCCCTCACCCATTCACACCATGGCTGGTGATCATTCTCATATTCATAAACACAATCATATCATCTCATATCTCATTTTTGATTCACTGCATAGTTTCTAAGTCATCTGCACCTAGGGTTTGTGATCTGAGCAATCCAAGAGCCTCTTGAGCCACTCCAAAGGCCACCAATCACTTCAAAGGGATCCATATGTGTTCTTATATCATATTATATCCTCTCAAAGTCAATAATGCCAAAGAATCACAAGAACTGGGTTTGGTATGGATGCAGAGCCAAGTTTGACTGCACAGTTGACCTAAAATTAGGGTTTTGGTTCCAGAGGCCATAACTCCATTTTTTTTGGTCATTATTGTTTCCATTGGTCTCTATATGGTATAAGGAGTATGCATATCAATTTTCATGAAGAAATTCCATGGGGAAGTCATCTGATCAAGGGTTGACTTTCTGGACAAGTCAGTGCAAAATCAGGGCATCTGAGGGCCCCAATGACCCAACCAAGGGGTGATCTCCATCATTTTGAGTGTATATGATCTTTATTTGATCATGGAAGAAGGTTGAAGTTCACAAAAATCAAGAATTTGGAGTTTTTGCAAATGTTGACTTTTTGGGCATAGTTGACTTTTCAAGAATGTGTCATTTTAGGTCATTTTTCAAGCCTTGATTCTTGATCCAAAAATGCTTCAAATGGAAAAACTTTGGTCATGAAAGTTGTAGAATACATCTTTCCCTTTTCAAAAAGTACAAGAACATGATCAAATTCTTCTTGGATCAAAAGTTATGGTGTGACAAAGTTGACAAAAATCATGGATTTTCAAGGTATGCACCAAAGGGCAAAAGTTGCAAATTCTCCTTTCAAGGCCAATTCAGTCACCATATGGGCTTCTAATGCACTCAACATGATCACACAACTTCTAAAAGTCAGATTTGAACCAAAGATCACATGTTTATGGTTTGTGTAACAAGGCATTTTCATGAAAAAACCATAATGAGCCAACTTGCAAAACTCATGATCACACTTCACCAACTAGTTGCCTTGGCTGTTGAACCTCCCTAGCATCACACACACATCATGCTGCGCAGCCCATGCCTCTTGTACCAAGCTATAGCTCAAGCCATGCCTTCCTTACACAAAGTGGACTTTTTTTGCAAAAGTAAACTTACCAATCAATAAAGGCCAGGTCACATCATCTGACCTATAGGATTATTTTATACTATCCAAATGCAGGCCATTTCATATACCAAGCCAAGCTGAAACACTCCACAACAGAACATACTCAAAAACACTCCATCAAGCAAAACTCTTCGAAACTCTCTGCCCAGCTCACAAACACTCAAGCCAACTTCACTAATCATCTCACCTTGCCCCATTGAGTAGAAAGCAACAAAGAACCAAGCCTGAAACAAGCAATAACACCACTTCACCATTTTCACCCCAAACTGCAGTTTCCTTCGAAACACCTTCCACAGCTCACAAACATCCAAACCAACTCCACAAACCTTCTCCACTCATCATCTGGACCACAAACAACCCTTCACCATTGCCAGAAACAGCCTGAATCACCATTGCCATGTTCAACTGAGCTTAAGCAGAAGCTGTTCAAACTCTTCATCCAGCCAACATAAATTTCTCCCAAGCATTCAAGCATCATCAAGAGGTCATAAGGAGTGGATTTCACCAAGAGGGGAGGTCAGAAAGTTGCTGGAGTGAAAGCTTCGAATCTCAGGTAGCTCAAGAACTTTTTTTCCAGAAATGGATTTTTAAGTTCTAAACTTGTTCTATATGTCTTCCTGATCATGAATATGCCTTTAGTTTTGCAAATGGTGATGAAATGAGAATTTAATTGCTCTCTGAAACTTTTTTGCCTTAACTCTTGTTTGCTTCGATTCAGCCATTCCAGGAAGAATAAATTTGTTTTGATTGGGGGTTTTGGTTCGTGAGTGAGTGGGAATCATTTCCATGTTCTTAGATTTCGTTTTTGTTACGTTTTGAGGTTTTTAGAAGTTTTCAGGTGGGGTTCCCACCGGAGAAGACGACCGGAGGTCTTCTCCGGCCACCTGAAAACAATTAGGGCATAATCCCAGTCATTAAGAGAGTTTGAATTTGGCACGTTGGATTGAGTTGACCTGTTGACTTGCCGCGCGAATAGAAGGCCCAGATGCATTCAATTAGCCCTAATCTTTTTATTTAGTTTAATTAAACTCAATTAAATTAATTAAATCAGAGCCAACCAGGACCCTTGGATAGCGCGCGTGGTCAATGACTTTCACCCCAGTTCAAATCTCATCCATCAGATCTGAATACTTTCCTTTATTTTAATTTATTTTCATTTTCTTTTTCATTTAACTTGCATATTTATTTTAAAATAGTAAAAATTGTCTAAAAATTATGAAACTTTTTCTCAAGAGTTTTAATAATTTTTATGACACAAAAATATTTTTGTTTTTATTTTTATCATTAAAAAAGTATTTTTAAATATTTAAAGGATTATTTTTAATTGATTAATGGAAATTAATTTATTAAAAATGCTTTTAGGTATTTAAAAATCACCAAAAAATTCATGAAATGTTCTAAGACATTTAGAAACATTGTCCAACCTTCAAACCAAATTTCTTTTTTGATCTTGATGCATTTTAAGAATTTCTCATTGAATAAAAATCATTTTTATGCATTAATTTGATCCAAAGTTCAAAAAATCATTTCTGCCTATTCATGAGGAGTTGGACATTGATTCTTCTTGCATTGCATTGTGTTTAGCATGTAGTTTTTGAGATAAAATGGCCATGATTTGATTCCTCATTTTCAATTTGTTTGATGATTTTCTTGTTTAGGAACCCTAAAAACCCTAATAACTTGTAAAATTCATAACTTGAGATTGGTTAAGAGTTGAGACCTCACCTTTGGGCATTGGTTTAGTATAAGACTAGGGTTACTTTGTGTGGCATTTTCAATTTTTTATCTTAGGGTTTGCCTCTGTTTTTGGTTTTTGTTTGATGTATGATTCATAAACCCTAATTTGGGCTTTCATATGCATCCATCTTGCATTCTCTTGCATAGCATGACTTGCCATGACATTTCAAGCATTCATGTGATTCATTTGACATCATAAGACATATTGAAAACATGTTTGATCATTGCATCACATATTTGCCATGTTGTATGCCATGTGCACTCCATAACTTTTCATGTAGGTTCATGGTTCCTAACTTGCTTCATTTGCATTCATAAACTTGTATGATCATTTCCATATGCTGCCTCATGTTTATAGCACTCCATAGCATCATTAGCATCATCAACATGCTTCTGGTTTTGCTTATCATCATATCATCTCATCACATTTGGCATTGCATTGCATTTCCTTTTCTAACATTTCAGGTGGTAAGTGATTTGAGAAGTGGATTTGCCTTCACTTCTCATAACTTTTCCTTTCATCTCTCTTGCATCCATTGCTGCATTTTTATATGTGTTTGAGTTTGAGCTTGCTCATTCTTCTTCTTCCCACTTTCTTTCTTCAAGTGACTTGACTTCTTGAATGAAGCAAGTCACTTTGCTTCTCTTGATCCTTTCATCTGCTTCCTGGTGGCTCCTCTGAAGATTGTTCTTGTAAACTTCACAGACCTTAGGAACAACCAAGCATGACAATGATTAGGATTTTGATTAGTCACCCCTCTTAGTTTTACCTTTGTGTCTCTTTTGAGTCTCCTCTTCTCATCTCATAATCAGGGACTAAACCCTAAAGGCTTTAAGGCTTTGTGATTAAGTTTATGCCTACATCCTTCTATTAGGATGGAGTGTATAACTTTAATCCTAAGTGTTAAACCCTTAATGTGTTTAAATCTCTTAATCAATTCACTTAATAAATCATCAAGACATCACACTTGAAACTTGGGCCTTGCATTAGGGTTCTAATTCTTCCTTAAATGGTTAAGAAGGACTAACCCTAGTGTTAATGGACAAGTCCCCCTCAAGTTGTCTTACAAATCATAAAAATCACTTCATCATCATATCATTAACTAAAATCCACTTAATAAAGGCTCTGTTTTGTCATGAGTTTAATCCCTAATCATGGATTAAGTTGAGGAGCTTTTCTCAGCTTAAACATTCTCATCTATTATCCTTCTATTAGGATGGTGTAATGAGTCTGTTTAATCCTTGATTATGGCTTAACCTAATTACTCAACACTAAACAAAAACACCAAAAACACCTAAATAATCACAAGTGGGTTTATGATCTTAATTCTACATCAAAGGTGATTAAGTGTGAGAATCTGACTTCACACTTAAGGTATTCTCATTACCCCTAATCAGAGGGAGGATGTGGTGAGTTAACTAACCCATTGGTTTAGGCTTAAGCTCATTAACTTATGACAAACTTCCAAAAGCAATAAAAGACTGAAAACTCAAAAACAAACAATAATCGTCTCCTCCGGGATTCTTTTCTCATCATCTTCACTCACAAACGAGAACTTGCTTCTTCCGTCTAATGCAAGACAGTCTGCATCTGTGCCAGACAGATCATACACTTGAGCATAGGCAAGTAAGCAGTTCACAAGTCAATTCATCTATCAGTCTCTTTGGGTCGAACTACGGTGTTCTGACTTCCTCATTGCACGAGAGGATACGTAGGCATAACTTAACAGTTATCGAACAAAAGTCTCTGTATATTCCCCCTCTTTCTAGCCTCATTCTTTTAGCCTCATGATCTTGAGCATTTCACTCCTGTTCTTACACTGACACTTCACTTATATACTTCATTTTTCTCTTACACTGACACCTGTACATTTTGTTTCCCAGCTCTTTACACACAAATTGCACTGACACTACCCCTTTAAAACACAAATCTTTTAAGCGTGGATCCCGTCGAGTACGACGGACAATCTGGGTGCTAATACCTTCCCAGGTTGTAACCAACCCCCTTTCTCAGTCTCTCTGGTTCGCAACCGTCTTATCCCTCTCTTTCTAGGTCTATGCAGCATTACCTTTCCTCCGGGATAAAAATGCCTAGCTGGAGACTCTTTTCATCTCCAGTGAGTTCACTGCTGTGTGTTCTCATTGCCCCCTCTCGCCGACCGTTCGCGTCTGTACCCTATTTGACCTGGCCTCATTTAGTGGGAGCGACAGCTTGGCGACTCTGCTGGGGACCCTTATACTGTAACCAGGGCTTCTGGTTCTTTTTGTGGGTTCCTCCTAGCGCTTGATTGATCTGTGTTTACTGGGGTGTTATGTGCTTATTTGTGTTTGTATATTTGTATTTGTTTTGATTTATGTACAGTTTGCTTTACAGCTTTCTTTATAGCTTTGCACTATATCATATTGTCATGCTGTGCTGCTGGCTGGATCTGGTTTTTTGTTTTGGTGGGTGGGTGATTCATTAAGAGTTAAGGCCCTATACCTGGGACCTGAGTGACACCTAGGCTAGAGTGAATCATATTCTTTCCCATTCCATTTCGGTCTGGTGCGGGAATATGAAACACGGTTCAGATATGGGTTTCTTCTTGAGAACTCTGTGTTGCAGATTTCCTGCAATGCTAGGGCTATCTGGGAAGCCTGCTAAGTCTGGATGACCTTTTAGTATTGACCTTCAGAAACTGAGGTGAATTAGAGGAGGAACTTTTATGGTTATTGTAAACACTGTACCTCCGGGTTAGAAGTGTTTACACTTCTCATAACTGGTCCAAGTCTGAGGATCCTTGTTTTAGAACACCACCTGTGAGGGGGTTGGGCTGTTTACAGGTTTGCAGGTACCTTGACCTCCGAATACCCTGTTACTTTGATTTGATTAAGAATACTCCATGTTGGAACAGTTCTTGTGATTCTAAACCCTGGACATGTGGCTCTTTATTTGAGTCCCCCCACCTTGGTTACTGGACTTTTAGACCTCCAACTGGATTCCTTACACACATGGGCTTATATCAGAGCATTTAATCAGATCCAGCTCAGTCACAAACCCTTGCATATCATCTGCATGCATAATCATTGCATCATATTGACATTTGCTTATTTGTGTTTCAGGGTATCCATCTTCATTTGGTTTTAGTTTTGACCCCATCTTCAGTACTGACCTGTCTTCATCAGCACCTGTTTCAGCTATCGGTTATCCACTCCAGTCACCTGCACCAGCCAATCAGTGGCCCATTCTTCAGTATCACCATCAGCACTTGTCTCTACTCAGCCTCAACATTATGGCACCTAAGAAAAGCAACATCACCTACCACTTCTTCCAGCCAGAGCTATCTAACATCAGGAGGATTCAGACCCTGATCACTCCAGACCATATACCACTGTTCAGGGAACACCATGGAGATATACTTGATATGGTTATGGATCTGGACCCTTCACAGAGAAGCCTGATCCACACCTGCCTTCAGTTTTATGATCCCCCGCTGAGATGTTTCACTTTCCAGGACTTTCAATTGGGCCCTCTATTGGAAGAATACTCATCATTTGTTGGTATACCTATCAGGAGAGAAATCCCTTTCAACCCTGAGATGGTTTTCCCAAGTAATGAGGAGGTAGCAAAGGCATTGCATTTGGAACCAGCCCTGGTTGGGCAGCATATGACTTCCAAGGCTGGAATCCCTGGCCTCCATCTGGATTTCTTAATCTCTCAAGCCACCCTGAAAGCTTCTTTAGGAGATTGGAAAGCAGTCTGTGCTTTACTGGCCTTGAGCATCTATGGGATTGTATTATTTGCAGATGAGCCTCGATTCATTAGTAAGAATGCAATTCACCTGTTCATTCTAAAGAACCCAGTACCAACTTTATTGGGTGATCTCTACTATTCAGTGCATCAGAGGAATGAAAAGCAGAGGGGAAGACTAGTGAGGTGTTGTGCTCCATTGTTCCATACTTGGTTACTCAGGCATCTACCCAGGACAGATGCATTTTTGAACCCTCATCAACAGAAAAACTGGGCTGGAAGACTTACTACTTTAACTTCAGCTGACATCAGGTGGTGCACTCAAAGCACAAAAGGCAGGGATATCATCACCAGCCGTGGGCATTTTCCCAATGTGCCCCTAGTAGGAGTTAAAGGTAGTATTAATTACAACCCTCTGCTGTTCAGAAGACAACTGGGCTATGCACTGGTCCATACTCCTAAAGCACAGGACTTGGTAGAGACTCTTTATTGTGAGAACAAGATTAGTCTGGCTATTGTTAGGCAGGCAGCCTGGGCCTGGGATAATGTTCAAACTAAGGGGGTAACCATCCTGGGGAAGTGTAACAATGTGGCATCAGCACAATACTATGATTGGTCCCATGCCAGGGCTTAATTCTCTGGGATGCCTTTTACTATTGAAGATATGCCTGGACCTCCCACAACACCACCTCCAGCAACTATCAGCTTAGAAGAGTTTGAGAAGTTGAAAGAAAGAAATGAGAAGTTGACTCAAGCTTTGCAGAAGACCCTCTATGAGAGGAGTGATGGGAGATTGGATATTGAGAGGTTGGAGAAGCTGAAGAAAGAGCATCTGGCTAAGATTGAGAAGTCTGAAGATTACATTAAGAAGTCTAGGGCTGGAGAACAAATCCTAAAGAATGCTTGCAAGGAAGCCCAATTCCAGAAAGCTAGGACAAACTTGTATCTAAAGGAGAGTCAGGCTAGGTGGGTCAGGATCACCGAGGCTCGTACTCTGGAGGACAAGAGAGTTCAAGACAAGATGGAGCAGATGGAAGCTAGTACAAAAGAGCAGCAAGAAGCCCTGGCAGCAGCCCAGAGGGAGATATCAGAGCTGAAGATCAGAGCTGGAGTAAAGAGGTCAAAGGACCAAAGTCAGCACAAGAAGCTGACTGCAGCTGTTGCTACAAGAAATCTTCTCATCAGGAATCTCACGGAGCGTCCGGCTGATCCTGTGACCGAAGCACTTCTCAAGGAAGTTCGGGAGGATGAGTTTGGTCTTGATGTTTGACCATTTGCTTGTTGTTGTTTTTATTCCGTGTACTTTTATTTTCTTATGATGTATTTTGACCCCCTAAGGGGCTTGTGTTGTAAAAAGAACAAGTTGTATTGTTTTACTTTCTGTGACATATTTGTGTTGTTTTGATTCATTTGAGTTTTCTTCAAGCAACTTCAGCAGCATCTTCAAGGGTCTGGAAGGGTCAAAACTGAATGCCAAGCCGGATACCTTGAGAACAAATAAGCATACTGCATTGCATGCTAACCCTTTGTTTGTTTTGTAGGTTTTAGTTTTGTTGTTGCTAACTCTGTTGTGATGTTCAGGAATTATTGCTCGGCGACGAGGGTTCCCACTCAACAGGCCACACAGATACCCCACCCGAAACAATCTTCCGGGCATTCAGATGGATCAGATGCAGCAAGACCTTACTGAGGTCAGGAACCAAATGACCAACGAGAGGTTGGAAATGCGGAACCAAATGACGCAGTTTATGGAAGTAATGAACAACATGGCTCAAAGCCAGGAGAGGCTCAGAGCACTGGTAGAAGGGAGAAATCAGGAAGATCATCAGCCAGGGACTGCTGGGACTAGCAACAATGAAAGAGTCCAACCACATGCTAATCCCCCAGTCTTTGGTCCTCACCTCCATCCAGAGGCCAACATTCCTGTCAACATTCAAGGAACTGCCACAGCCGGGAGGGTACTGCAAGAAGACCCTCAAGAAGACCAGTTCACAGTAATGGGAGCCGGGGAAGAGGCTTATGATAGAAGATTGGATGAAATAGCTGAGAAGTTAAGATCCTTGGAGTCTCAAAACTCTTTGGGTTTTGATGTTATGGATATGGGCTTGGTAGACGGGGTCAGGATTCCCCACAAGTTTAAGCCACCATGCTTTGAAAAGTATAATGGGACTTCCTGCCCTTGGACTCACCTACAATCTTTTCTCGGAAGGCTAAAAGCCTATACCATGGATGAGAAACTGTGGATGTTCTATTTCGAAGATAGCTTGACTGGAGCCTCTAGGGAATGGTATTCCCATCTGACAAGAGCAACTATAAGATGCTGGAAGGACCTGGCAGAGGCCTTCATCAGACAGTATCAGTATAATCTGGATATGGCACCCAACAGGACCCTCCTAATGGGAATGTCACAGTCATCTAGAGAGAGCTTCAGAGATTATGCTCAAAGATGGAGACAGCTTGCTGCTGCTGTCCAGCCACCTATGTCTGAAAGGGAGATGGCTGATATGTTCATGAACACCCTTCAGGGAACCTATATTGATAGGCTAGCTGCCTTCTCATCTACCAGCTTTGCAGATGTTGTCATAGCCGGGGAGAGAATTGAAAGCCTGTTGAAAATGGGTAAGATCTCAGACAATGGTGCTAGCTCATCCAGTAATGCAAGAAAGCCTTTTGCAGGCCCAAGAAGAACTGGTGAGACTAATGCCATCCACACCAACAAGGGTAGGCCCCAATATGTTCACAGATCTGTGGCTGCAGTCACTATCCCTGCTCCAGCTCATCCACCACCAGTTTATCAACCTCCTCAGCAAAACTACCAACAGCAACCTCAGTACCATCAGCAGAATCAGTATCCTCCAAGGAATTACAACAACAGCAATACCAACAACAATAACCAGCAAAGGCCATTCCAGCAAAGGCCATCTCAAGCCAACAGGGTAATCGATCCGATCCCTATGCCATATGCTACATTGCTGCCACAACTCCTGAAACTCAACCTAGTTGAGCTAAGGACGTTGGCACCTCCAGATCCCAACAGTCTACCCAGGAATTACGACTCCAATGCTAGGTGTGCCTTTCATTCAAACGCACCTGGCCATAGTACAGAAAAGTGCAGAGCCTTGCACATGAAGGTACAAGACCTGGTGGACTCAAAAGCTCTGAATTTTGCACCACCACCCAATGTCAACAAAAATCCTATGCCAAACCATGGTGGTCCCCAAATCAACGCTATTGAAGAAGACAAACCGTCTTATTTAATAACCAGTGTGGGTCAGATCCGGACACCGTTGGTAGAAATCAAGGCTCAGCTCTTGGAATGTCAGATGTTCCCAGGATGCGAGTTAGGGTGTGCTTACTGCAATATTTCAGTAAATGGGTGCAATAATCTAAGGAATGGCATAGATGGCCTTATTCAGAGTGGCCAGCTTCAGATCACTACATCATTTCCAACAAATCCAGCAATCTCATCAGCAACGGTTTCAGAACCTCCTACAACTGCAGCAACCATTGTTCTCGACAATTCTTCGGCTTCATCAACAAGTACTTCATCAATTTTCTCAACTGATCAGTTTTCAACAAATTTTCCTGCTACAACTTCAGCTTCACTCCATCTTGAATCTCCTACAACAACAACATCCATCCTTCCGACAATGTCTCCTACAACTCCAGCAACAAATCATGAAGATGTCTCTACTGTCACAATATTTTATGATCCTGAAAACAACTCTGCCTACAATTCAGAAGGTGCTGCTCCCATCAGAGCACCAGTCACAATTTATTACGATCCACAAACAATCACGGTTCCCTCAGCAGCTGCAATCAGTCCAGTCACTGTCACAGTGCCTGGACCCGTACCTTATGAAAGCAATAGGGCCATCCCTTGGCACTATGGCTCCGACGTGTACTGCGAAGGAAAAAGAATCACTCTTGATACATCAACACCTGCACCACAAATAGATAATGTAGGAGGAGGCGGAGGCTTCACTCGAAGCGGACGTCTCTTTGCTCCACAAATTCAAAGACCTACTGCCGAAGCAGAAGCTGCTGCCAAGGCAAAAGGAAAGAGCCCGGTGCAGGAAGATCAAACAGTTAAGGAAGCTTTGAAAACACCATTCGATCAAGAAGTTGATGAGTTTATGAGAATCATCAAAAAGAGTGATTACAAAATTGTGGATCAGCTTCACCAGACGCCATCCAAGATCTCTATCTTATCTCTGCTTATGTGCTCCGAAGCCCATCGGAATGCACTACTCAAAGTCTTGCACGCAGCTTACGTGCCTGAAGAGATCACTGTCAATCAATTGGAAACCGTGGTTGGGAATGTTACTGCTAGCAATGGGCTAGGGTTCACCAATACTGACTTGACGACGGATGGCCGCGACCACAACAAAGCCTTGCACATCACCATGGAATGTAAAGGAGCAGTCCTTTCTCATGTGCTGGTAGACACAGGGCCATCCCTTAATGTCTTACCAAAGAAGGCCCTGGTGAAGCTAGAGTATGAAGGATTAGCATTGAGACCCAGTAACCTGGTGGTAAGAGCCTTTGATGGTTCTAAGAGATCGGTGCTGGGAGAGATTGAGCTGCCTGTGACAATTGGCCCACAAACCTTTACAACTATCTTCTATGTGATGGACATTCAGCCTGCCTATAGCTGTTTGTTGGGTAGACCTTGGATTCACGCCGCTGGCGCAGTAACGTCTACCCTTCACCAGAAGTTAAAATTTGAATGGGAAGGCCAAGTTGTTACAATCTGTGGGGAGGAGGATATATTTGTTAGCCATCTGGCTACTTATAAGTATATTGAGATGGATGGGGAGATCCATGAAACAATGAGCCAAGGCTTTGAGGCCTTGAATGTCAATGAAGCATCTGCTGTATCTGGAATCTCCATGTCATCTTATCAACAAGCCCGGAAGGTTGTTGAAGAAGGAACTGCCCAAGGCTGGGGCAAGGTTTTATCTGTGGAGGAGAAGAAAGACAAATTTGGGTTGGGTTACAGACCAACTCAACACAATCAAGCAGAGGCTGCTGAGAAGCCTGGTTTTGTCAGTGGGGGGATGCTCACCCCCGATGCTATCAACAATTTGGAAGACGAGCTGGAAGAGGAGCGCAATCTGGAGAATTGGATTCGTCCAAAGGTCCCGGGGAGCAGTGTCTCGAACTGGTCTTCCCAGGAAATTATAAGAGTTACTCATGCAGAGTAATTATTATTTCCTGTATTTTTATAGCATGCATCAAAGTCTTGCATCTTGCCCAAGATGACAAGACTCATTTTGTAATCGGGCCATCTGTACTTTTTGTGCAAACAAGATTAATCAATGAAATATCAGACATTTTTTTGCAAATGTTCTTTTTCTTTTCTGCTCACTGTTTTTCCATTTTTCTTTTTGTACAAAAAATAAATGGCGATGTTTTCAAAATGATAACTTTATTTCACTTTTTCTAAGCAAGATTAAAATCAATCACTAAAATGAACAAACTGAACCCTTGCAGAGAGTGCCTTCCAGACAGCACCGACGACAGCACGGCTATGACTTCGTATGACTTTGACAATCCAATCAATCAAGCAGATGAAGGGTTTGAAGAAGAATATGAGCTTCCTGAAGAGCTAGCCAGGTTGTTGAGACAAGAGGAGAAGTTTATCACTCCTCACCAGGAGGAGGTTGAAGTGATTAATCTTGGTACAGATGAAGACGTGAAAGAAGTTAAAATCGGGGCCTGCCTGCAAGACTCAGTGAAGAGACAACTGATTGATCTGCTTCAGGAATATGTGGATGTGTTTGCTTGGTCGTATCAAGATATGCCAGGGTTGGACACCGACATTGTTGTGCACAAGCTGCCTTTGAGAGAGGAATGCCCACCGGTCAAACAGAAGCTGCGTCGTACTCGCCCAGACATGGCTATGAAAATCAAGGAAGAGGTACAAAAGCAATGGGACGCCGGATTCCTTGCTGTAACTAGCTATCCGCCGTGGGTTGCTAACATAGTACCTGTGCCTAAGAAAGATGGCAAGGTAAGGATGTGTGTTGACTACCGGGATCTGAACAGAGCCAGCCCGAAAGATGATTTCCCATTACCTCACATTGATGTATTGGTTGATAATACGGCTCAGTTCTCGGTATTCTCCTTCATGGACGGATTTTCAGGATACAATCAGATCAAAATGTCACCTGAAGACATGGAGAAGACAACATTCATCACACCCTGGGGCACGTTCTGTTACAAGGTGATGCCATTCGGACTGAAGAATGCTGGTGCAACATATCAACGGGCTATGGTGACATTATTCCACGATATGATCCATAAAGAAATAGAATGTTACGTGGATGATATGATCGCCAAGTCCCTTACTGAAGAAGACCACCTGGTGAATCTGCTGAAGTTATTCAAGCGTCTGAGGAAGTACCAACTAAAGCTGAACCCCAACAAGTGCACATTCGGGGTGCGATCCGGTAAGCTGCTAGGATTTATTGTAAGCGAAAAAGGGATTGAAGTTGACCCTGATAAAGTCAAAGCCATTCAAGAAATGCCTGCACCAAAAACTGAGAAAGAAGTTCGAGGGTTTCTGGGTAGATTGAACTACATTTCACGGTTCATATCTCACCTTACAGCAACCTGTGAACCCTTGTTCAAGTTGTTAAGAAAAGAACAGACGGTCAGGTGGAACGAAGACTGCCAAAGGGCTTTTGACAAGATCAAGGAGTACTTACAAGAACCTCCAATCCTTATGCCTCCGGTTGAAGGAAGACCTCTGATTATGTACTTGACAGTATTAGAAGAGTCAATGGGGTGTGTGCTGGGCCAGCATGACGATTCTGGTCGAAAAGAGTATGCAATATACTACCTGAGCAAAAAGTTTACCGACTGTGAACAACGTTATTCGCTGCTCGAGAAAACTTGCTGTGCTTTAGCGTGGGCTGCTCGCCGACTGAGACAGTATATGTTGACCCACACTACCTTATTAATCTCAAAAATGGACCCAGTTAAGTACATTTTCGAGAAGCCAGCTCTTACCGGACGGGTTGCAAGATGGCAGATGATTCTCACAGAATACGACATACAGTACACATCTCAGAAAGCCATCAAGGGCAGTGTATTGTCTGAATATCTTGCTGAGCAACCCATTGATGACTACCAGCCTATGAGATTTGACTTCCCTGATGAAGACATCATGTTCATAAAAGCAAAAGATCATGAAGAGCCTATTCACACTGAAGGGCCTGACCCAGAAGAAGAATGGACTATGATGTTTGATGGGGCTGTTAATATGAATGGTCGTGGCGTTGGTGCAGTGCTCATTACACCTAAGGGAGTTCACATGCCTTTCTCGGCAAAACTCACTTTCAACTGCACTAACAACGAAGCTGAATACGAAGCTTGCATTATGGGTCTCGAGGAAGCCATTGACCTCAGGATCAAGACATTGACTGTATTTGGAGATTCAGCTTTGGTAGTTAATCAAACCAACGGCAAATGGTATACACACCAGGATCATCTGATACCTTACAGGGATTATACAAGGAGGTTATTGACTTTCTTCACAACAGTCAAGCTTGAGTATATCCCTCGGGACGAGAATCAGTTTGCAGATGCTCTTGCTACCATTTCATCCATGATCAAAGTTCAAGCCGCCAACTTTGTACCTCAAATTTCAGTATCCAGACTTGACAGACCAGCGTATGTATTTGCAGCAGATGTTGTCAAAGATAATCAGCCTTGGTTCCATGACATTAAATGCTTCTTGGAGGACCAAACATACCCACCTGGGGCATCTTCCAATGATAAGAAGACTTTGAGAAGGCTCGCTGGTAGTTTCTTTCTGAACACTGATGGGTCTTTATACAAAAGGAACTTTGATATGGTACTCTTCAGATGTGTTGACAAGACGGAAGCAGATTTGTTGATGCATGAAGTGCACGAAGGATCCTTTGGTACCCATGCGGGAGGGCATGCCATGGCTAAGAAATTGTTAAGATCAGGTTATTACTGGATCACAATGGATGCAGACTGTTGTGCTTACGCCAGAAAATGCCACAAATGCCAGATCTACGCAGATAAGGTGCATGTGCCTCCCAATCCTTTGAACATCATGTCTTCACCATGGCCCTTTGCCATGTGGGGCATTGATATGATTGGCAAGATTGAGCCAACTGCTTCAAATGGCCACAGATTCATCCTGGTCGCCATTGATTATTTCACCAAGTGGGTCGAAGCAGCTTCCTATGCCAATGTTACAAGACAAGTGGTAGCCAGATTTCTGAAGAGAGATATCATCTGTCGATATGGAGTTCCCGAGCGAATCATTACTGATAATGGTTCCAACTTGAACAACAAAATGATGGCAGAGCTGTGCCGGGACTTCAAAATCCAACACCACAATTCTTCCCCTTACAGGCCAAAGATGAACGGCGCTGTTGAGGCAGCCAATAAGAATATCAAGAAGATTGTGCAGAAGATGGTAGTCACTTACAAAGACTGGTGTCGCTCCCGATAAAATGGGACTGGCCCAAATAAAGGTACAGACGCGAACGGTCGGCGAGAGGGACAATGAGAACACACAGCCGTGAACTCACTGGAGATGAATAGAGTCGCCAGCTAGGCATTTTTATCCCGGAGGAAAGGCAATGCTGCATAGACCTAGAAAGATACGGATAAGACGGTTGCGAACCAGAGAGACTGAGAAAGGGGGTTGGTTACAACCTGGGAAGGTATTAGCACCCAGATTGTCCGTCGTACTCGACGGGATCCACGCTTAAAAGATTTGTGCTTTAAAGGGGTAGTGTCAGTGCATTCTGTGTATAAAATAGCTGGAAAAGAATGTACAGGTGTCAGTGTAAGAAGTGTGAAGTGTAATATGTATAGTGTCAGTGTAGGAATGAGAATGAATTGCTCAAGATAATAAGGCTAAAGAATAAGGCTAGAAGGAGGGGGAATGTACAGAGACTTTTGTTCGATAACTGTTAAGTTATGCCTACGTATCCTCTCGTGCAATGAGGAAGTCAGAACACCGTAGTTCGACCTAAAGAGACTGAAAGATGAATTGACCTGTGAACTGCTTACTTGTCTATGCTCAAGTGTATGACCTGTCTGGCTCAGGTGCTAACTGTCTTGCATTAGACGGAAGAAGCAAGTTCTTGATTATGAGTGAATGAGATGAGAAAAGAATCCCGAAGGAGACGATTATTGTTTGTTTTTTGTATTTTCAGTCTTTTATTGTTTTTGAAGGTTTGTCATAGATTAATGAGCTTAAGCCTAAACCAATGGATTTAGTAAACTCATCACATCTTCACTCTGATTAGGGGTAATGAGATTACCTTAAGTGTGAAGTCAGATTCTCACACTTAATCACCTTTGATGTAGGATTAAGATCATTAACCTACTTGTGATTATTTGAATGTTTTTGGTGTTTTTGTTTAGTGTTGAGTAATGAGATTAAGCCATAATCAGGGATTAAACAGACTCATTACACCATCCTAATAGAAGGATAATAGATGAGAATGTTTAAGCTGAGGAAAACTCCTCAACTTAATCCATGATTAGGGATTAAACTCATGACAAAACAAGCCTTTGATTAAGTGAATTTTATTTAATGATATGATGAAGAAATGATTTTTATGATTTGTAAGACAACTTGAGGGGGACTTGTCCATTAACACTAGGGTTAGTCCTTCTTAACCAATTAAGGAAGAATTAGAACCCTAATGCAAGGCCCAAGTTACAAGTGTGATGTCTTAATGATTATTAGATGAATTGATTAAGAGATTTAAACACCTTAAGGGTTTAACACTTAGGATTAAAGTTATACACTCCATCCTAATAGAAGGATGCAGGCATAAGCTTAATCACAAAGCCTTAAAGCCTTTAGGGTTTAGTCCCTGATTATGAGATGAGGAGAGAAGACTCAAAGAGAGACACAAAGGTAAAACTATGAGGGGAGACTAATCAAAACCCTAATTCATTGTCATGCTTGGTTGTCCCTAAAGTTTGTGAGGTTAAACAAGAACAATCTTCAAAGGAGCCACCAGGAAGCAGATGAACAATATCAAGAGAAGCAAAGTGACTTGCTTCATTCAAGAAGTCAAGTTACTTGAAGAAAGAAAGTGGGAAGAAGAAGAATGAGCAAGCTCAAACTCAAACACATATAAAAATGCAGCAATGAATGCAAGAGAGATGAAAAGAAAAGTTATGAGAAGTGAAGGCAAATTCACTTCTCAAGTTCACTTACCACCTGAAATGTTAGAAAAGAAATGCAATGCAATGCAAAATGGAATGAGATGACATGATGCAAAACCAAACCAGAAGCATGTTGATGATGTTAATGATGCTATGAGATGCTACAAACATGAGGCAGCACATGGAAAGGTTCATACAAGCTTATGAATGCATATGAAGCAAGTTAAGGAGCATGAACTTTCATGAAAAGTTATGAAACATACATGGCAAACAACATGGCAAATGCAAGATGCAATGATCACACATGCTTTCTATATGTCTTATGATGTCAAATGAATCAAATGGATGCTTGAAATGTCAAGGCAAGTCATGTTATGCAAGAGAATGCAAGAAGGATGCAGATGGAAGCTCAAATTAGGGTTTATGGATCAAACAACAAACAAAAACCCAAAACAGAAGCAAACCCTAAGATAAAAAATGGAAAATGCCACACAAAGGACCCCTAAACCTATAATAAACCAATGCCCAAAGGAGAGGTCTCAACTCTTAACCAATCTCAAGTTATGATCTTTACAAGTTATTAGGGTTTTTAGGGTTCCTAAACAAAAGAAATGCCAAACAATTGAAAAATGCAAGATCAAATCATGGCCATTTTATCTCAAAAACTACAGGCTAAACACAATGCAATGCAAGAAGAATCAATGTCCAACTCTTCATGGATAGGCAGAAATGATTTTTTGAACTTAGGATCAAAATAATGCACAAAAATGATTTTAATTCAATGAAAAATTCTAAAATGCATCAAGATCAAAAAAGAAATTTGGTTTGAAGGTTGGACAATGTTTCTAAATGTCTTAGAACATTTCATGAATTTTTTGGTGATTTTTAAATACCTAAAGGTATTTTTAATAAATTAATTTCCATTAATCAATTAAAAATAATCCTTTAAATATTTAAAAATGCTTTTTTAATGATAAAAATAAAAACAAAAATATTTTTGTGTCATAAAAATTAATAAAACTTATGAGAAAAAGTTTCATAATTTTTAGACATTTTTTACTATTTTAAATTAAATGTGCAAGTTAAATGAAAAAGAAAATGAAAATAAATTAAATAAAAGGGAAGTCAAATGAGTGGAGGGCCAGGATGAGCTCTGGGTTTGAATTGGTTGACCAGCGCGCATCTGGACGGCTGGGGTTGCATCTGAGCCAATTAACTTAATTACAATTAATTAATATTAATAAAATGAATTAGGGTTAATCCAAATGATCTGGGCCCTTCACTCACGCGCGAAGTCAACTGGTCAAAGGCATCCTACGCTCAGAATTCAAATGGGAGTTAATGACTGTAATTAGGGCAAATCACTTTCAGGTGACCGGAGGGGAGCTCCGGTCATCTTCTCCGGTGGTATCCAAACCCTAGAATACGATTCAGGCCACCATTCTCCAAATTAATTCCAGGGAAATGTTCCTCCACTCAAACCTTGCACGAATCAACCCTCCAAATAAATTTCTCATGCTTAACCTAAGGGAATCGAAACCATGAAGTTTCACGGGCAAAATTTCAGAGCCCTAGAAAATCCTCATCTCTCACTCATTCTTAAATCTAAGACCAACCCCATGATCAGCAAAACATACACAATCAAATTATAACTTAAAAATCAAGCTCTGAGAGAAAAGTTTCATGGCCATACCTGAGGTGAAGACTCCTGTTTCTGGGCTTTCAGAGCAGTTCCTTGATGCAAGCTAGCTCCACTGACTCCCCTGGTGCTAATGGCAGGCTTGGAATGAGCTTTAGCAAGCTATTTCAAGAGGTACCAAACTGATATAGCAGAAAATGAGCTTTGTGTACAGGCTGTTTCAGATCAATGTGATGGGTGGTTTTGACTCCTCTTGATGTGTTTGATCTATTGGTGAAGAGAGCTTGGATGTTTGATGGCTGTGGAGGTTGATTCGAAGGAAAATGCAGACTGAGGTGAAGAATGGTGAAGCTCAATCCATGTTGGTTTCAGGCTTGAATCTTCGTGGTTTCTACTCAATGAGACCAGGTGAGATGATGTGTGGAAATGATTTGGATGTTTGAAGCTTGTGGAGGCAGACTCGAATGGTTTTGCAAAATGGTGTGTTTTGGTGTATGGTGTGTTGTGATGTCTTTCAGCTTGGCTTCTTGATATGTTTTGCTAGCAGATGGAAAGTATAAACAATTGCAAGTGGCCAAGGGATGTGACATGGCCTGCTGTGATTGGGATGTTTGCTTTTGCCAAAAGTCAACTTTTTGTGTAAGGAAAGCATGGCTTGGTTCTAGGCTAGTACAAGGCATGGTTCTGGTGCAGCATGATGTGTGTGTGATACTAGGCAGGTGCAGCAGCCAAGGCAACTAGTTGGTGAAGTGTGATGAGTGTTTTTGCAAGTTGTTACTTTTTGGCATTTCATGAAAAAAAGTCTTGTTACATGAACTATGCACATGTGATCTTTGGTTCAAATCTGACTTTTAGAGTTCATAGAATGTTTGTGTCATGGTTTGAAGTGAATTAGAAGTTACAAATGGCATTGGTTCATGATTTTGCAAAATTCTCATTTGGTGCACATCTTGAAAATCAATGATTTTTGCCAACTTTGTCACACCATAACTTTTGATCCAAGAAGAATTTGATCATGTTCTTGTACTTTTTGAAAAGGGAAAGATGTAATCTACAACTTTCATGACCAAAGTTTTTCCATTTGAAGCATTTTTGGATCAAGAATCAAGGCTTGAAAAATGACCTAAAATGAAGCATTCTTGAAAAGTCAACTATGCCCAAAAAGTCAACATTTGCAAAAACTCCAAATTCTTGATTTTTGTGAACTTCAACCTTCTTCCATGATCAAATAAAGATCATATACACTCAAAATGATGAAGATCACCCATTGGTTGGGTCATTGGGGACCTCAGATGCCCTGATTTTGCACTGACTTGTCCAGAAAGTCAACTCTTGATCAGATGACTTCCCCATGAAATTTCTTCATGAAAATTGATATGCATACTCCCTATACCATATAGAGACCAATGGAAACAAGAATGACCAAAAAATTTGGGGTTATGGCCTCTGAAACCAAAACCCTAATTTTCAGTCAACTGTACAGTCAAACCTGGCTCTGCATCCATTCAAACCCTAGTTCTTGTGATTCTTTTGAAATCTTGACCTTGAGAGGATGTAATATGATATAAGAACACATGTGGATCCCTTTGAAATGATTGGTGGCCTTTGGAGTGGCTCAAGAAGCTCTTGGATTGCTCAGGTCACAAACCCTAGGTGCAGATGCCTTAGAAACTATGCAGTGAATCAAAGATGAAACATGAGGTGATATGATTGTGTTTATGCATGTGAGAATGATCACAAGCCATGGTGTGAATGGGTGAGGGCAAATTTGGGGTGTTTACAGCTGCCCCTATTCAAACATGAGTTGGCTGTGCAGGGTGTAAGCGAAGGCTTAACAGGCAAACAAGATAACTTGTGGTTGAATACCAAAGACAGTCCAAAATTTGCACTCACAGAAATGAAGAAGAAAAGGGATATAGATTGTAAAAGGAAAATAAATTATATTGTGAAGTGTGGGCGACGGAGGACGACCGTCGAGCAGAGGACGACTGCTGGGTAAATAGCGATGACGGGGACGGCCGACATGCTGGGGATGAAAGGTAAAGCCAAGACGGGGACGGCCGACTAGCTGGAAAAAATAAGATATCATGATGGGGACGGCCATCAAGTTCACAAAGTAACCAATGATGGGGACGGCCATCGGGTTAAAGAAAGAAACGGGACCACGACGGGGACGGCCATCGGGTTAAAGAATAAATGAAATAAACAGATGATGAGGTACGGTCATCAAAGGTGAAGGACGATCACCTAGCAGGGGACGGCTGCTCTGTCGGGTTAAGATGAGGGACGGTCATCTAAGGTGGAGGACGACCACCTGGCAGGGTACGGCTGCCTAAAATATCGCGACATAGGACGAATGCCGGATAAGGGGTCAACGATGGGGACGGCCATCGGACGAGCATGATGGAGGACGACCATCAAGAGGTGGAGGACGACCACCTAGCAGGGGACGGCTGCTCTCGAGGTTTTATCATGACGTAGGACGAACGTCAGATAACCAAAAATCAACAATGGGGACGGCCATTGGATAAAATGATGAAGGACGATCATCAAGAGGTGAAGGACGACCACCTAGCAGGGGACGGCTGCTAAAAATCAACGATGGGGACGGCCATCGGATAAGCAGGATGGAGGACGACCATCCAGAGGTGGAGGACGACCACCTAGCAGGGGACGGCTGCTCTCAGGGTTATCATAACACAGGACGAGTGTTAGATAAGAAGGAAATTTGCTTTGTTGGCGATCTACTGGGGATATAGTAAACACGGACGAGTGTTTACAACCAGGAAAAGAAAGGTATAAGTGTTTGGTATGTTTGTGTATAGATTAAAGATGCGGACGAGCATCCTTAGGACTATGATACGGACGAGTATCATGTAGAAACAAGTACTGGCACATGTTCAGAGATGATGATACGGACGAGTATCAACGGGTTAACAGAGAACACGGACGAGTGTTGAATCTGAGAGGACTCTTCTAGGGAATAGTAGACACAGACGAGTATCTATATTCGAGGAGATGTAAGTGTTTGACACATTGTATGGATTAAAGATGCGGACGAACATCCTTAAGATTATGATACGGACGAGTATCATGTAGAAACAAACACTAGACGCAATGCTCTGAGATGATGGTACGGACGAGTACCAACTGGTTAACAAAGAACAAGGACTATTGTCGAATCTGTGGGGATATAAGAAGTATATACAAGGTACGGACGAGTATCTGTATAAGTGTAACATGAGTAGTGAGTATAAGTATTGTATAGATGAGTGTTTTATCTGCTGGGGAGAGTGACACGGACGAGTGTCAAGAGAGAAAAGTATAATAATAACAAGTATATGGGTGATGAAAGTGTAAGCGACTGCGCTGGGGATATGACACGGACGGGTGTCAAGGAAGTGTATATATAGATGTATGTGAGTGCAGAGAGGATGTCCTTGGCTTTCTGCAGGTGATTTGACACGGACGAGTGTCAGGAAGTATCTGTAGCATGGGTGATCTTGTTTGTAAAGTTTATTCAGGCAACTTTACTGGGGAGTGATGACACGGACGGGTGTCCAAAGGTGTATATACTGGTGTTTGCGATTGTGAGGCAACTGTTTTTGCTGGGGACCCTGGTGGGGATTTTTGTATATGGTTGATGAACGGTTTATTATTCACAAGTGTTCGATTCACAGCATGACTCATGATTATGCTATGTGTTTGATTTTTGCCGTAATGCTCCGTATTAAACGGAATGCTACGCTTTGTGGGTGAATATGATGCAAATGCCATGATTATGCAAAGATATCAAACCGGGATTCGGATCCCGTTGCTGCGAAGATCTCTGGTCGATCTGTTTGGAGTGAATATCCCAGCTGGGGATGAGATCATTGATAGATCTGATGAGATGCATCTGCTTGGGGATCTAGGTCACTGATTGACATATCCTTGGAATATAGGACCCAGCTGGGGTTTGTAGAAGCCTTCTGTACTCTGTTGTGACTCCTTCATGCGTTGCTCTTCTGAATAGAGGCTAATAATTCTGTGGGGGGATGATTCCCTAACTCTTCATATTCTGCTGAGGAAGAATGATCGGTACTACGGCTGGAGAAAGTTGTTAGCAACTCAGCTGGGGAGGAAGCAACTCAGGTGCTAAGAATAAGTGTTGATTTGCCAGCTTGCTGGGATGTAGCTTGTATGCCCCAAGTTGCGTTCTGGATACCTGCAATCCTGCAAAGACAAGGAAACGCACCAATGGTCCCGAGGTATCCTTTACTGGATTCCGTCATAGGAGTTAAGCACTTTCGAGAGTAAGTATATTCCCTGTAAGCATGTGTTTTTATTATTTTTAGAGAAAAACATCTGTACTCATGCAATCGGTTTTTTAGAGACATCAGACATTCTTTGCAAATAAAAATATACAGGACGAAACATGACTGAAAAATCCGATCTTATTAATTCATGTGCCCTGAATTGGCAAGATACAGTCAAGGAAACACATCTCCTAAAATGAAGAGACTGTTACAAATTGAGAAACAAAGTGTTGGCGATGCTGATGACGCTTTAAAGAGCTTCCTCTTCTGCTATGACTCGTATAACTTTTGACGTTCTTCTCGTCTTGCTTTCTGAAGAAAGTTGATTCCGATTGAAGCTTGGTCCTTTTTGAAGCTTACCAAGTTGTAAGTGATACAGACGAATTCAGAATGCAGTTGTTCGCTTACTCCCTTATTTTGCATGGATCGCCCTTTCGGGTTTTCAATCCATCGGGATACCCATTTTTGCCTGAGCTGTCCAATGCGGCTTTTCAACTCAGCGGGTGTACACATTTTTTCATTTATTTCCCTTATTTTTACCCGAGTCTTTTATTCTGTTTTTGACTCGCCGGGATGCCCTATTTTTGCCTGGACTTACATTCTGTTTTTGTGTCCAGCGGGTCATTTTTATGCGAAGTATTTTTTAACTGCATCTGAATTCACAGGGGACGGGAAATCTTCACCATCCATGGTGCTGAGCATCAGTGCTCCACCAGAGAAAACTTTCTTTACAACAAATGGTCCTTCATAATTTGGAGTCCATTTGCCCCTGTGGTCTGTATGAGGAGGGAGGATTCTCTTCAGCACGAGATCTCCTACTTGGTACCCTCGGTGCCTGACTTTCTGATCGAAGGCTTTCTTCATTCTCTTCTGATATAACTGCCCATGACAGATTGCAGCCAATCTTTTCTCTTCGATCAGACTCAGTTGTTCGTATCGAGCCCGAACCCATTCTGCTTCACTCAGTTTAACATCCATCAATACCCGTAAAGAGGGTAATTCAACTTCAACAGGTAGGACTGCTTCCATACCATACACAAGCTGATACGGTGTTGCCCCAGTGGACGTTCTGATTGACGTGCGGTACCCATGCAAGGCAAACGGTAGCATTTCGTGCCAATCTTTGTAAGTGACTACCATCTTCTGCACAATCTTCTTGATATTCTTGTTAGCCGCCTCAACAGCGCCATTCATCTTTGGCCTGTAAGGAGAAGAATTGTGATGTTGGATTTTAAAGTCCCGGCATAGCTCTGCCATCATTTTGTTGTTTAGATTGGAACCATTATCAGTAATGATTCGCTCGGGCACTCCATATCGACAGATGATATCTCTCTTCAGAAATCTGGCTACCACTTGTCTTGTAACATTTGCATATGAGGCTGCTTCAACCCACTTGGTGAAATAGTCAATGGCGACCAGGATGAATCTGTGGCCATTTGAAGCAGTTGGCTCAATCTTGCTAATCATATCAATGCCCCACATAGCAAAGGGCCATGGTGAAGACATGATATTCAAAGGATTGGGAGGCACATGCACTTTATCTGCATAGATCTGGCATTTATGGCATTTCCTGGCGTAGGCACAACAATCTGCATCCATTGTGATCCAGTAATAGCCTGATCTTAGCAATTTCTTAGCCATGGCATGCCCTCCTGCATGGGTACCAAAGGATCCTTCGTGCACTTCATGCATCAACAAATCTGCTTCCGTCTTGTCAACACATCGGAGGAGTACCATATCAAAGTTCCTTTTGTATAAAGACCCATCAGTGTTCAGAAAGAAACTACCAGCAAGCCTTCTCAAAGTCTTCTTATCATTGGGAGATGCCCCAGGTGGGTATGTTTGATCCTCCAAGAAGCACTTGATGTCATGAAACCAAGGCTTATCATCTTTGGCAATATCTGCTGCAAATACATATGCCGGTCTATCAAGTCTGGACACTGAAATCTGGGGTACAAAGTTGGCAGTTTGAACTTTGATCATGGATGAAATGGTAGCAAGAGCGTCTGCAAACTGATTCTCGTCCCGAGGGATATACTAAAGCTTGACTGTTGTGAAGAAAGTCAATAACCTTCTTGTATAATCCCTGTAAGGTATCAGATGATCCTGGTGGGTGTACCATTTTCCGTTGGTTTGATTAACTACCAGAGCTGAATCTCCGAATACGGTCAATGTCTTGATCCTGAGGTCAATGGCTTCCTCCAGACCCATAATGCAAGCTTCGTATTCAGCTTCGTTGTTAGTGCAGTTGAAAGTGAGTTTTGCCGAGAAAGGCATGTGAACTCCTTTGGGTGTAATGAGTACTGCACCAACACCACGACCATTCATATTAACGGCCCCATCAAACATCATAGTCCATTCTTCTTCCGGGTCGGGCCCTTCAGTGTGAATAGGCTCTTCATGATCTTTTGATTTTATGAACATGATGTCTTCATCAGGGAAGTCAAATCTCATAGGCTGGTAGTCATCAATAGGTTGCTCAGCAAGATATTCAGATAGTACACTGCCTTTGATGGCTTTTTGAGAAGTGTACTGGATGTCATATTCTGTGAGAATCATCTTCCATCTTGCAACCCGTCCGGTAAGAGCTGGCTTCTCGAAAATGTTCTTAACTGGGTCCATCTTTGAGATCAACAAAGTAGTGTGGGTCAACATATACTGTCTCAGTCGGCGAGCAGCCCACGCTAAAGCACAGCAAGTTTTCTCGAGCAGTGAATAACGTTGTTCACAGTCGGTAAACTTTTTGCTCAGGTAGTATATTGCATACTCTTTTCGACCAGACTCGTCATGCTGGCCCAGCACGCACCCCATCGACTCTTCTAATACTGTCAAGTACATTATTAGAGGTCTTCCTTCAACTGGAGGCATAAGGATTGGAGGTTCTTGCAAATACTCCTTGATCTTGTCAAAAGCCTTCTGGCAGTCTTCGTTCCACCTGACCGTCTGTTCTTTTCTTAACAGTTTGAACAAAGGTTCACAGGTTGCTGTAAGGTGAGATATGAACCGCGAAATGTAGTTCAATCGGCCTAAGAACCCTCGAACTTCTTTCTCAGTCCTTGGTGCAGGCATCTCTTGAATAGCTTTGACTTTATCAGGGTCAACTTCAATCCCTTTCTCGCTTACAATAAAGCCCAGCAGCTTACCGGATCGCACCCCGAATGTGCATTTGTTGGGATTCAGCTTTAGTTGGTACTTCCTCAGACGCTTGAATAATTTAAGCAGATTTACCAGGTGATCTTCCTCTGTAAGGGACTTGGCAATCATGTCATCCACATAACATTCTATTTCCTTATGGATCATATCGTGGAATAACGTTACCATAGCCCGTTGGTATGTTGCACCAGCATTCTTCAGTCCGAATGGCATCACTTTGTAACAGAACGTGCCCCAAGGTGTGATGAATGTCGTCTTCTCCATGTCTTCAGGTGACATCTTAATCTGATTGTATCCTGAAAATCCGTCCATGAAGGAGAATACCGAGAACTGAGCCGTATTATCCACCAATACGTCAATGTGAGGTAATGGGAAATCATCTTTCGGGCTGGCTCTGTTCAGGTCCCGGTAATCAACACACATTCTTACTTTGCCGTCCTTCTTAGGCACAGGTACTATGTTAGCAACCCACGGTGGGTAGCTAGTTACAGCAAGGAACCCGGCGTCCCACTGCTTTTGTACCTCTTCCTTGATTTTCATAGCCATATCTGGACGAGTACGGCGCAGCTTCTGTTTAACTGGTGGGCATTCTTCCCTCAAAGGCAGCTTGTGCACAACTATATCGGTGTCCAACCCTGGCATATCTTGATATGACCAAGCAAACACGTCCACATATTCTTGAAGCAGATCAATCAGTTGTCTCTTCACTGAGTCTTGCAGGTAGGCCCCGATTTTAACCTCTTTCACGTCTTCCTCTGTACCAAGATTAATCACTTCAATCTCCTCCTGGTGAGGAGTGATAACCTTTTCCTCTTGTCTCAACAACCTGGCTAGCTCTTCAGGAAGCTCATATTCTTCATCAACCCCTTCATCAGCTTGATTAATTGGATTGTCAAAGTCATACGAAGTCATAGCCGTGCTGTTGTCGGTGCTGTCTGGAAGGCACTCTCTGCAAGGGTTCAGTTTGTTCATTTTAGTGATTGATTTTAATCTTGCTTAGAAAAGTGAAATAAAGTTATCATTTTGAAAACATCGCCATTTATTTTTTGTACAAAAAGAAAAATGGAAAAACAGTGAGCGGAAAAGAAAAAGACTCGTTTGCAAAAAGATGTCTGATATTTCATTAATTGATCTTGTTTGCACAAAAAGTACAGATGGCCCTGATTACAAAATGAGTCTTGTCATCTTGGGCAAGATGCAAGACTTTGATGCATGCTATAAAAATACAGGAAATAATAATTACTCTGCATGAGTAACTCTTATAATTTCCTAGGAAGACCAGTTCGAGACACTGCTCCCCGGGATCTTTGGACGAATCCAATTCTCCAGATTGCGCTCCTCTTCCAGCTCGTCTTCCAGATTGTTGATAGCATCAGGGGTAAGCATCCCCCCACTGACAAAACCAGGCTTCTCAGCAGCCTCTGCTTGATGTTGAGTTGGTCTGTAACCCAACCCAAATTTGTCCTTCTTTTCCTCCACAGATACGACCTTGCCCCAGCCTTGGGCAGTTCCTTCTTCAACAACCTTCCGGGCTTGTTGATAAGATGACATGGAGATTCCAGATACAACAGACGCTTCATTGACATTCAAGGCCTCAAAACCTTGGCTCATTGTTTCATGGATCTCTCCATCCATCTCAATATACTTATAAGTAGCCAGATGGCTAACAAATATATCCTCCTCCCCACAGATTGTAACAACTTGGCCTTCCCATTCAAATTTTAACTTCTGGTGAAGGGTAGACGTTACTGCGCCAGCGGCGTGAATCCAAGGTCTACCCAACAAACAGCTATAGGCAGGCTGAATGTCCATCACATAGAAGATAGTTGTAAAGGTTTGTGGGCCAATTGTCACAGGCAGCTCTATTTCCCCCAGAACCGATCTCTTAGAACCATCAAAGGCTCTTACCACCAGGTTACTGGGTCTCAATGCTAATCCTTCATACTCTAGCTTCACCAGAGCCTTCTTTGGCAAGACATTCAGGGATGACCCTGTGTCTACCAGCACATGAGAAAGGACTGCTCCTTTGCATTCCATGGTGATGTGCAAGGCTTTGTTGTGGTTGCGGCCATCCGCTGTCAAGTCGGTATTGGTGAACCCTAGCCCATTGCTTGCAGTAACATTTCCAACCACGGTTTCCAATTGATTGACAGTGATCTCTTCAGGCACGTAAGCTGCGTGCAAGACTTTGAGTAGTGCATTCCGATGAGCTTCGGAGCACATAAGCAGTGAGAGGATAGAGATCTTGGATGGCGTCTGGTGAAGCTGATCCACAATTTTGTAATCACTCTTTTTGATGATTCTCATAAACTCATCAACTTCTTGATCGAATGGTGTCTTCAAGGCTTCCTTAACAGCTTGATCTTCCTGCACCGGGCTCTTTCCTTTTGCCTTGGCAGCAGCTTCTGCTTCGGCAGTGGGTTTTTGAATTTGTGGAGCAAAGAGACGTCCGCTTCGAGTGAAGCCTCCGCCTCCTTCCACATTATCTACTTGTGGTGCAGGTGTTGATGTTTCAAGAGTGATTCTTTTTCCTTCGCAGTACACGTCAGAGCCATAGTGCCAAGGGATGGCCCTATTGCTTTCATAAGGTACGGGTCCAGGCACTGTGACAGTGACTGGACTGATTGCAGCTGATGAGGGAACTGTGATTGTTTGTGGATCGTAATAAATTGTAACTGGTGCTCTGATGGGAGCAGCACCTTCTGAATTGTAGGCAGAGTTGCTTTCAGGATCATAAAATATGGTGACAGTAGAGACATCTTCATGATTAGTTGCTGGAGTTGTAGGAGACATTGTTGGAAGGATGGATGTTGTTGTTGTAGGAGATTCAAAATGGAATGGTGTTGAAGTTGTAGCAGGAGAAATTGTTGATAACTGATCAGTTGAGAAAAAAGATGAAGTACTTGTTGATGAAGCCGAAGAATTGTTGGGGACAATGGTTGCTGCAGTTGTAGGAGGTTCTGAAATCGTTGCTGATGAGATTGCTGGATTTGTTGGAAATGATGTAGTGATCTGGAGTTGGCCACTCTGAATAAGGCCATCTATGCCATTCCTCAGATTATCACACCCATTTACTGAGATATTGCAGTAAGCACACCCTAACTCGCATCCCGGGAACATGTTGCATTCCAAGAGCTGAGCCTTGATTTCTACCAATGGTGTCCTGATCTGTCCCACACTGGTTATTAAATAAGACGGCTTGTCTTCTTCAATAGCGTTAATTCGGGGACCACCATGATTTGGCATAGGATTTTTGTTGACATTGGGAGGTGGTGCAAAATTCAGAGCTTTTGAGTCCACCAGGTCTTGTACCTTCATGTGCAAGGCTCTGCACTTTTCTCAACTATGGCCAGGTGCATTTGAATGAAAGGCACACCTAGCATTGGAGTCGTATTTCCTGGGTAGACTGTTGGGATCTGGAGGTGCCAACGTCCTTAGCTCAACTAGGTTGAGTTTCAGGAGCTGTGGCAGCAATGTAGCATATGGCATGGGGATCGGATCGATCACTCTGTTAGCTTGAGATGGCCTCTGTTGGAATGGCCTTTGTTGATTATTGTTGTTGGTGTTGCTGTTGTTGTAGTTTCTTGGAGGATACTGATTTTGCTGATGATACTGAGGTTGTGGCTGATAGTTTTGCTGAGGAGATTGATAAACAGGTTGTGGATGAGCTGG